>CM028675.1:22484201-24915903 GCA_016760335.1 Gastrodia elata
TCATATGACTTGAAAGGTAACACAATGAAACAATACAAATGGGACCCTTTTTCAAATGTGAATCGCGATGTCCTGATTGTCCCAATCTGGGTGAACTTCCCCAGTCTTCGCTTGCAATACACTTCTGAAGTCATTCTCTTTAACATAGGGAATGCCATTGGAAAGCCTCTGGAACTAGACCGTAACACGGCTCTAAATAGAAATATTGGTGTTCCTCGTATTATTATTGAAACTAACATTTCTACCCCTCCTTCTAATCACATTTGGTTGGGATCAATTGAGAAGGGGTACTCTCAAGAGATATGCTATGAAAATATGCCCATGTATTGTAATTGGTGCTTTACCTTAGGGCATAACATTGAAACTTCCAGCTTTAGAAACCATAATTCCCCATTTCCTTCATCTACCAAAATCACAAATTATTCTGAACTGAACAATGCTTTAAGAACTTTATACATTGAAGATAATAATACATTAGCTATAATTGCTCATAATCAATCTGTTTGTCTTAATTTGGCTCATATAGGCCTGGCCCTCCCAAAAATAAATGCTATGGATACTAATTGTGCTCATGATCTTCTTATTAGCAATGTGAATGCTTTAAATACTGATGCTAGTGGAGATTTAAATCATAATTCTCATACTAGTCTAGAGTTAGCTTATGGTGAAAATGGCAATAGTCTTAATTCTTTTGTTATCTGTGAAAATATTTCTTCTATCAGCTTAACATGTGTAACTGCAATCTCAAGTGCTAAATCTAATAATATAGATGTTTCTGAAATTGATGGTATGGGCGATTCTTTAACCTACTCTTATGATATTGCTGGAAACAAGGTTAGTAATGCTAAATTAAATGTTTTTGAAAGTAATATTACTGCTAGTGAGTATGTGGTGATAAATACAAATGAACATGATTTTATCATCAGCAATAATTCTATTGACAAATATCCTTCTATTAATGCTGCTTATGGTAACTATGTTTCTGTTACTGCTACTAAAAAAGTTGCTATCCTTTCTATTTCTTCTGAAAATGTTACTACTGCTGAAATCATTAATGCTGCTAAAAATGCCACTACTACTGAAAATATTAATACTACTGAAAATGGTAATGGTGTTACTGTTAGTGCTGCCAAAAATCTTCCTATTCTTTCTATTACTGCTGAAAATGCTGCTGCTGCTTAAAATATTAATACTGTGAAAAATGGTAATAGTGGTTCTGTTATTGCTACTAGAATTGTTCCTATTCTTTCTATTTCTGTTGTAAATGTTATTGTTGCTAAAAATATTAATGCTGTTGAAAATGGTAATAGTGTTTTTGAAAATATTACTGCTGTTGAAGACATTAATGCTACTATTCCTTTTTTTACTACTGTAGAATTTGTTACTATTTATAAATTAAATACTAAATATGCTACTAATTCATTCACCTCTGAAAATGATAAATTAAGTGTTGTTGTTGCTGCCAGTATGATGGAAAACTTTGATGGAAATGTTGTTATTATTAACTCTAATGCCAAAGAACATTCTGATTTTGTTCTTGTTGGTACTAGAGTGGTGGGACCTTCTAATATTGATATATATATACTGCTTCCATTGCCACTTTTTTGAGGAATTTAAAGCTGCAAAAAATTATGTTGGTGCTTATAATATTTGAATGAGTAAAAAGGTTGGTGAAAGTCAGAATGAAGCAAAAGGAAAAGATACCAATATTGTTTCCTTTTCTAAGACTAAAACGTTGTTGAAAAGTAAAAAATGCCAATTTAGCTCAAATAAAATACCAACCTCAAATAGGTATAAATTTCTTGCTTTACTGAATGCTATTGAAATTGTTGAACCGGATGCTTAGAGTGCTAGTTTTAACAATGCTGAAATTGATAATTTATGCAATGATATGACTCAGTTGGTCCCAA
Organism: Gastrodia elata; assembly: GCA_016760335.1. Taxonomy (NCBI): domain Eukaryota; kingdom Viridiplantae; phylum Streptophyta; class Magnoliopsida; order Asparagales; family Orchidaceae; genus Gastrodia; species Gastrodia elata. The sequence goes on from CM028675.1 coordinate 22,486,112, forward strand.
GTGGATCATCTATTGTTACTTAATGAATAGTCTTTGTTGGAATATTGGAGGCATTAGTAATGCCTCCTCTAAAAATATGCTTAAGCATATAATTTTTGAAAAAAACAATTTCTATTGCTGCCATCTTTGAACCAAAACTTAAAGTGGATGCTATTAATTTCGTGGGGCATTTTATTAAATTGGAAAATGTGTGCTCTTTTAACTCAAATTGGATCTGGGTTATGTGGGAAAATAGATGGAAAGCTGAGGTGGTTTCTCAATGCCATCAAGCTATCCATATGCATTTCCACAATAATAATCACAATATCTTCATAACTTTTGTCCATGCCAATAATTTAAGAATTGATTGTATATCTCTCTGGACCTTTCTTAAAGATTGCAACTCCACCACCCTCCCTAGGGCTGTTGGTAGGGATTTTAATGCTATCCTTAAAAACTTTGAATATAAAGGCTATGCGAGAGACCATTCTAAATCTTCTTTTGATTTCAACTCTGCAATTATTGAGTGTGGTCTTGATTATTTTAAATATACCGATTCCCCCTTTACATGGAATTCTGGAAGAAAATTTGCTACATTAGATATATTCCTGATTAATAATGTCTGGTGCAACTCCTTCTCAAATTTCAAAGCTCCTCTTTAAACTCCACTGTGTCTGACCATAAGACAATTACCCTCTCCTTGTGGAACCAAACCACTAACATCCCTAAATCATTTTGGTTCCAACTTTTCTATCTTGAAAGAAATGCATTCTCCCAGCTTCTTCATTGAATACAGAATGAGCACTGTAGTTTCTATGGTCTTATTCACCATGTTGACAAATTTAAGAAACTTAGGAAAGCTATTTGTCTTTGAAATAAAAATGAGATTCAAAATATATTCAATAATGCCACCCAATTGGAAAATAAGGTCACCTATTTAGAAACTATCTTTGAAATGGATCCCTCTGATCAAAATAGGATAGAAGTTCTTAAGGCTAAGGCCTTCCTCACCCAAACCAACATGATATTAAATCTTTCTGGAAGCAAAGATGTAGTATAAATTGGGATTTACAAGGAGAAATAAACACCTCCTTTTATCACAATTGGGTCAACAAAAAAAGACACATAAATCATGTTTTTGAAATCAACCCTCCTATTGAGTCGACTCTTAAGGATGTGGGAGATATCAAAAATTCTGTTGTTTCCTTCTTTCTTTAGGCTTGCCAAAATGCAAACTCCAATCCTACTCCTCTAAATTTGGATTTACCTACCCTTCACTTATTAGATGAGGACAATACCTCTCTCAATTCGATGCCCAATGGCAAAGAAATTTGGGAAGTTGTTAAATATCTCAAGAAAAACACTTGCCCTAGCTCTGATGCTTTTCCCTGTGAATTATTTTGCAAATTTTGAAACATCATCAAATAGGATGTCTGTAACAGTGTCAAAGAATTTTACTGTGACATTTGTTTACCTTAATTCTTCTCTCACACCATGCCCTTCTTAGTCTCTAAAATTGAAAAGGCCTCTTGGTGGACCCAGTTCAGACCTTTTAGCCTTTGCACTACTATAAGCAAAACTATTTCCAATATTCTTGCTAAAAGGTTGCAAAAACACTTAAACTTTCTCATTGAACCTAACCAATCTGGCTTTGTTTCGGGAAGACAGATTAATGACAATATTTTGGTCACTCAAGATCTTTTCCATAGCCTATAAAATAAGTGCAAGGGGCACAGTCTTATTTTGAAATTTGATCTTGAAAAGCCTTTGATAGCATTGATTGGCACTTTATTATCAAAATGTTAAGATCCTATGGGTTTAATGAAAGTTTCATCCTTAAAATCAAGAACCTTACTCATTATAACTATTTTTTTGTGCTTATCAATGGCAAGGCTAGCTAGTTTTTCAAATTTGAAAGTGGTCTCCATCAAGGAGATCTAATTTTTCCTATGCTTTTCATCCTTGCCTTCAATTATTGGTCCATCTGCTTAAACTCCTTGTTCAAAAGTGACCTTAGTCTTCGTTTCAATGTTGAGGGCAACATTTTAGTCACTCACCTTATCTACGCTGATGATCTTATCATTTTCTGCAATTTTAGTGGTCATATGGTTGATAAAATCAAAAACCTCATTAGCTATTTGGAAAATATTTTTGGGCTTAAAATTAACCTCCAAAAGTCTCTTTTTTTTACTAGCAACAAAGCTCCAACCAGAATTATCAATAGGCTAACCACCACTTTAAACATTAAGCATGGAAAACTTCTTTTTAAATATCTGGGTATCTCGATTGCCACTGGCCATAATAAAAATAATAACTTTCTAAGTCTCACCGACTCCATTTTCAAAAATCTTCAAAGGTGGGAGCTTAAGTACCTTTCTCAAGGTGGTTCGTTGGTCCACCTCAATTATATCCTAAACACTATCCCTCTCTATTGGCTTGAAGTCTCCTCCCCTACCAAATTTATCCTCAACAAGTTAAAATACATATTCAATAATTTTTTGTGGAGTCACCCTAAAGATAGTAAGATGATTTGGTGCTCCTGGGATCTTCTTACCTTCCCCCCTATTGAGGGAGAGATGGATATTAGATGTCTCTCTTCCTTGCATAAAGCCTTATCCCTTAAACTTTGGTGGAAATTTAGAACTTCGAATAAGATTTGGTCAGATATTTTTTTAGCTAAATATTGTTCTTGTACGCATCCATCCCAAACCAAATTGAAAATTACTGATTCTATTATCTGGGCTAGAACACTTTCTTATAGAGATTTAATAGAAAGAACTATAACTTGGGATGCCATTGATGCTTCCACTTCCTTTTAGTATGACTGCTGGAATAAAATAGAAATTTTGGCTTACTCTAGCTACTCTATATGAAATCAAAAACTAACTTTAGCTGATTGTTTTATCAATAACACCGATTGGAATGTTGACCTTTTTGCAGAATTTCCTGCCCCCCAAAATGATTAAAAACATTATTTACTATAAGCCTAAAATTGAGCCGATCCAATTGGCCAACTCCATCCTTTGATATAACAAAAAAATCAGTTTAACCTCTCTTTGGCAAATATGCAGAACTCACAACCAACCTGATTTTCCCAATTGGATTTGGAACAATTGCATCCCAAACCTGATTAGCCTTTTTCTTTAGAGGATTTATAATAACATCATCAGTGTGGATGATATTATGCAATCCAAAGGTTATAATTTAGCCTCTAAATGTTATTACTGCTCAGCAAATATTGAAATAATCAACCTCCCTTTTTTAAATAACTCTTCTAGTAAAACTATTTGGTCACCTTTGAACATTATGCCCAATGAGTCTTCTACCCCTATTACACTCGTTGGTCTTCTCATAAGAAAAAAATTCATATTGGTCAACTGATTGATAGCTATACACTTTGGAATATATGGATCGTGCGGAACAATGCTAAACACTCTTAAACTCCCTTCAATATTGGTAAAATTGTTATTGGGACAAAATCTGATGTTATTAAGGTTATCAATACTATTAAGAAAATAAATTTTAGCTGGAAAAACTTGAACATTGATTATGCTAAACAAGTGCTATATCGACATTGGTTTTGGTACGACTGAGCTCCTTATCTAGGATGGTTTAATTTCTATCTTTTTTCTCTTTGTTTGCTTCTGGAAAATCTTGCATCTTAGCTAGTTTATTTTCTGTCTTTTGGATGGTTTATATCCTATCATTTTGCATTTGGGTTGTTTCCTTGACTACAACATTGATACCATGCATAATTTTACTATTTGGTTTCTTATGTCAATTTCTGGTTTAGTTTTGTTTGGTTGGAGTATTGTAGTTACTAAATTCAAAGGCGGTTGCCGACGGCTCTGCTCTTATATGTTTTACTAATGCTGGGAGTTTCTTTTGATATTTTTTATAAGGATAATGGTAATGCTGACATCATTTACATCAACATAGAAAATGCAGTCTCTGTCCCTAATCATTCAATCATGTTTCGGTTGCTTAATCAGTTAGAGACTGCTATTGGTCCTTGTAATGCTGAATTCACTTCTAATTTAGAAAATACTGTATCTATTTTAGAGCTTGCTGTCTTTGCCTCTAATGGTATGATGCAGTTTCTGCTGCTGAATGATTTAGATCATACTATTGAAAATGCTAATGGAATCACTATCCCTATTTGTATGAAGCTATTTGTGTCCCTTCTCAATCATGCTTGTTGTATTGGTTGATGGCTCTATTGGCTATTTTGGTTGGCAACTCTATTGGCTATATTGGCTGTATCGGCTATATCCCTCTGACTGTACTGGCTATATGCTTACTAGCTGTATATTTATTTATGCTGTTTTGGTTGTTGTCCTGTATCCTAAAAAATGCTGCCAATATCCTTAATGGCTGTATCATTTTTAATGTTGTTTTGGCTGTTGTCCTATATACTGAAAAAATGCTGGATTGGCCGTATCCTTAAAAATGATTAATTGGCTATTATAGTGGCAGTATCCTTTGCTGTTTTGCTTATATGTTGTATTGCTATATTGCTCTTTTGGCACGTCAAACGTGTTTTGGTTGTTGACCCGTGTTGGCATGTTAATGTTTGGCATGTCAATGTGTATTGGTTGTTGACCTATATCCTGAAAAACGCTATATTGGTTGTATCCATAAAAATGTTGTATTGGCGACTGTTTTGGCTGTATCCTTTGTTGTATTGCTCATCTGCTGTATTGTTGTATTGATGTATTGGCACGTCAAAAGTATGCTATATTGTTGTATTGTTAGCTATTTTCAGTAGGTTGAGCAAAAGTCTGATAGTGGGAGCTTTGAAGTATCCCTGTCTTGCTGAGATTTCCAACAGTACTTGAGGTATGTTCTTATTTCCGTATTACTAGCAATTCTGTTTTTTTTTTGCAGGTTCCTAGCAATTCTGTTTATTTTTTTGCAGGTTTCTCCGTTTGCTATTTTGGGTCTCCTGTTTTGTTTGTTTGTTTTTCTTTTGTTTGCTTTGTTTTTTTTTTGTTTGGAAAGATTTTTTAGGATACTCCCTCAATCTTTCTCCTTTTGGGTTGGCTTTAGGTTTTTCGATCTAGGCTTTTTGTACCATCCCAATCCGTTTCTGTATTTTTGTTTTTGTGGCAATATAACTTAGAGATTTCCCTAATATATATATATATATATATACATATGAATGATAAGAGATTATGGATTACGCAAATGGCTCCGATTAAATCGCTGTGTTGGCACATATATATATATATATATATATATATATATATATATATATATATAAATGTAAAAGAGAATTTGGATTACACAAATGTTCGCGGGTTATTGGATCGTTGACCACTTGATTGGATGAACATTTATTACAAAAGATTGTAATTTTAATTGTTGATTTTAATTGTAATAATAGTAATAATAATAATAATAATTATTATTATTATTATTATTATTATAAAAATATAACAATAATTATAATAATAATAAAAAACATACAATTATTCAAGATCAAATTCTACAATCTCATGAGCATACGGTGCATAAATAGAACACGAGGGAGACCCAGAAGGAAAGTCAAATGGGTAGCAATGTCTCTCTGCACCATTCGTCCATTGAGTCCACTCCCAAGTTTTATGCAGTCTACGCAAAGCTCCACAATAGCGCTCTCCACAATAAGACTATCTAGCTCAGGAGATCTATTCTGAAGAGGCTGTTTGAGCTGAAGGATCGCCATGATTTCTGCCTCAAGTGAGGAATGAGCCTAAAAACAAGTACCGCGTGCAATCATCAATTGACTCAAACAACAACTCCACCCTCAAGACAATTGAATAATAATGAAACCATAACATTCATAATTTTTTACATCTAGAAAAAAATGTGCAAATACAAGTGTCTAACAAAAGAAAATAAAAGTTATCTAAAAATTATACATCACTAAAACACAATGAAAAAAACAAATATGCAATACTTAGAACTTATCCAGCATCTTGATCCACATTTTAAGTCTAACTAAAACTTAATATGCTAAGGCACCATCTAGTATCTTAATTTGAAAAACTGATACGATATGATTTATATTACAGAGTTTTTCTTATTATATAATTATTAAGACACTATTTGTTTTTAAATCAGTAACTGAAAGAGATTTGCAATTTATAATATTTTATGAACATGTGATCTCAAATGCTAAATATTAATTACATTCTTAACTTTTAGAAATATACTGAATTTCCAATCTGAAGTTCTAAGTCTAAGCCTTCTAACCTTAAATTAGATCAAACTTTAGAAAAAATCGAAAGGTCAAATTTTACACTTATATGTATTTTTTAACTTTAACAATTTTATATTCTTATTCTCAAGGAGTTATTATTATACATTTGTTGGAGCATGCGGCGGAAGCGATGCGAGAGGAGAGGATATGATTTACGTTGACGGTTACCAAGCAATATACGAAATTCTCCAAGCACAAGCAAAATAGAGCACAACACAGTCACATGCACAAACTACAAGCATCCAAATACAAGGATTTTTAATGGAAAACCCAATGACGGGAATAACCACGGAACCGCACCACACAGAAGTTTTTACTATGAAATAAGATTGTTACAGAGAGCTTCAACTTCACAAGAACAATAAAGATCTACCGCTTACACATCCTCCTGATTAACTTCTTCTTCTCCAGGAAACACCAGCTCTCACTCTAGGTTGAAGGTGAGGAGCAGCAGCCACAACCTGATTAGGGGTTAGCTTCCTCTTCACAATCTTTAAGAAACATTCCATAATGTTCCCTTATATACTTTGGCACTATTTGGACACTAAATGGTTCAAATACCCCCCAAAACACTTAAAATAGCACTTAGATTAGGAGCAGAAACCCGACGGGCTCTACGTCGCACCATAGCACCCCAATCTTGGTCTGTAGGCTGCCAGGGCGCGCTATAGCACCTTGGTCTCTAGTTGCTAGGCACCAAGGTGTGCTGTAGCGCCCCAGTCTCGGGTTGCCTATTGCTACGAAGCACTGTAGCTTACCAGTCTCAAGTTTCTTTATGCTAGGGAAGGCTACGATGCGACACGATGCGCTACGGTGCCCGAACTTTCCAACTTATCCCAGAACACCTCAGAACCTCTTGAAAGCCCATGGGATCTCCATTGGCATATTCATGATGATTCGAATGATCTCCACATCCGAACAATCTCCCACTTAAAGACATATTAGGATTATCCTTTCTTCAACCTTGGATCTTCATTGTCTTATTTTATCTTTTTCAAGAATATGGTGTGGCTCCCCCATTCTCTATTCACGTGTCCAAGCCAACTAAAGCAGCACATAGCTTCAATTTCTTCATTGCTACAAATTTTGTGAACATGTTTGTAGGATTCTTTGAACTGTGGATCTTTTTCAGTCCTAGCTGGCCTTCTTCCAACTATATACTGATGATATGATACCGAAGCTATTTATGCTTTGTCCTAGGATGAAATGCAACATTCTTTGCAAGGTTAATCATGCTCATACCATCTCTATAGAGCATCACATCCTATTGCTCCTTGCCCAATTTTGCCATAAAGCTCTTTAATCAAATCTTCTCCTTACTCGCCTCGGTGATGGCAACATACTCAGCCTCCATCATGGATAAAGCAACAATATTTTGTAGCTTGGAGATCCATCTCATCGCTGCACTTCTCAATGTTAACACATATCTGGTAGTTATCTTCTAGCTATCAACATCTTCTACAAGGTCTGAATCTACAAAGCCATGTAGAGTAATGTCGCACCTACCAAAGCAAAATGCTTTGTCTAATCCACCCTTCAAATACCTCAAAATCTACTTGATCGCATCCTAATGGTGCTTACATGGATTTCCCATGAATATACTAACCATTCATATAGCATGTGCAATATCCAGTCTCATGAAGATCATTGCATACATCAAGCTCCCAACTGCTAAAGCATAAAGAACATTCTACATGTGTTCCTTCTCCTCTTCAGTCTTTGGTATTTGATCTTTTGATAAGCTGAAGTAACTTACTAGGGGAGTTCCCACTAGTTTTGCCTCACTCATGCTAAATTTTTCTTATCACCTTCTTAACATATTCATTCTAAGACAACTTCAGAATTTCTGCACTTCTCTCCCTTTTGATTCTCATTCCAAGAATCCATTGGCTAGCCACAAGTCCTTCATGTCAAATTCGCTTGACTCCGTATCTAATCCTACAATCAACATATCATCCATATAGCAAAATGATGATATAGAAGGACTTACATTATTTCATATAGCAATAGTGATCTACCTTGCACTTCTTGTACCCAGTTTCAAATATAATCATATCGAATCTTTATTGCCATTATATAGGCACTAGTTTCAAGCCATAAAGGTTCTTCTTGAGCTTGCATACAAGCCTTACTTTTCTTTTTTCTTGAGCCATGTACAATTCCTCTTCCATCTCTCCATGAAGAATCACAATCCTTACATCCATTTGCTCTAAATACAAATCTTTAGCTGCAACAATATTCAACACTACCCTGATGGTAGTCATCTTCACAATTGGATCAAAGATCTCACTGTAGTCAACTCCATGCTATTACTGAAAGCCCATTACAACAAGCCTCGCCTTGTAGCATTTTCTCCTTCAGTACGTAAACCCACTTATTATGAAGGGCTTTCTTTCCAGCTGGCAATGTTTCCAATCATAATAACCCATGGTGCTATTACTCATTATTAGTTATCTAAATTAGCTCCATTTTATTTTTAATGCTCTTATATAGTATTTGGAGCCTACACCTAAAGTTTGGTATGATTTGGAGATCATTTACAATCAACAAATATTTTTGATTATATTAATCAACCTGAAAATATATAATTTAAACCAATCTCAGAATTAAAATCAGAGTTCATCATTAAACTCCTCACCCCTAAATTAGCTATGGGTGATATTTTGAGAATGTTTGGAAGTTATCAAATTTTCTATGAATATTTTAATAATATTTTAATACACAAAAAATTAAGATAATTAAATTGACCTTAAATTTAAAATCTAACTTTATTTTTGAGTTCCTCACCTTTCATTTAGCTAAGGGCAAATTTTTGACATTTTCGGAGCTCATTTGGTTATTTAATTTTGATTAAATAAAAAGTTATAATTTAATAATTAAATAATTAATTTAAATTAAATATTAATTAAATTAATCATAACAATCTTCTGTTGGACCATATGGATCTCGGGCACTAGTCCAACACATGGTACAGATGCGCGGATAAATTCTGACCATTATAAGCTATTTGGATCTGATCTAACAACTCGCCATCGATCTATCGATCCGACCATCGGATCGATCGGTTGATTCGACAATCAGGATCTTCTGATGTACGTCCCTGCCAGCTCCTGCGGTTGTGCTCCTGCAACCACAGGCAGGAGTGTGGTTGTACCATAACTCTATTAGCCTTTAGGACTTCTAAATTTCTCATTTCTTCTTCTCCCTCCTATTGAAGCTCGGTGAGGTGCTCTGTGTGTGCTGCTATCATTAAATTCAAGGAGACATAACACTAAACCTAACTGATAGAACAATGAAGACGGTATGCTTTGATTTATGGCTTATGCTTTGCAACCATCCTCGAATTTGTTTCATTTTCCTATTTTGATCGGTGGGTAACCGATCAGTGGGGTCAATCGAGTTCGATAGAGCTCTATTCAACCCCGATTTGGCCATCTGTCCACACTACTCCATCGCAGCTCACCCTAATCCTCCCCTTTGGGATCTATGACATCACTTTTTGTGGGCTACAGTTGATGGAAGGATGCATAACTCCTCAATTTGCTCTATAATTTATGCCCATAGAATAGTACTTTTTATAACTTAAATAACTTAGCATTATTATTTTCACAATCTTATAGATTATGAGCTACCTTTTCATAGCCTTTTGTCTATGCTTACTTATTATAGTCTTTGACTATGTTTGCTTAGTTCATGTGACTAAGCCTCTCTTTACTTAACTTACTATACAATTCTTACTTCTTACTATTATTTACCATACATTACAATCTTTACTTTATGTAGTACATGTTATTTTACTTATATTTTATGCTTCACTACTTTCTATCATTTAATACTTATCATAATTTCATTGAACATATTCATGTATCCATTTATGCTTTCATATGCTCTTGAGTAGCTTTCTAATTTTATTAGGATGTATATTTTTCCTTACTTGTTGTTGTATGCTAGAGCAAACCTACTTGTAAGTTCTTACTCATTTACTTTACTTACTATTTTTATACATTTACATACCCTACTTTGATGCTTAGTGCTTCGCTTAAATTTTTATAATTGTAAATAACAAATGTGATATCCGCTTAAAATTAAATAGAGCTTAATATAACCTTAAAATGTACTTTAGACTTTTTAAGTCTAATATCTTTTTTTTTGTTATTTGTGCCATACCATATTAAAAATCAAATGCAGTAGATCAGAACGATCATCTAGATAGTGGAGCTGGGACTAGTACCAGCCACCTGTAGCTTAAAGATTCTGCTTTCACTTTAACCGCTTTTGTGAGGACGAGTGAATTTACATTAATTACTTTAAATTAGTTTGTAATACCTTAATTTCTGTGATATTTTTACTTTATGTTTGTGATGGATGTATTTTCATTTTACTTGCTTGGTTTCATACTTGTTCATTTTACTTCTAACTTATTTTCCTCAAAAAGATTCTTGACCACATAGCACTTAATGTTGGGCTAGTTTCCTTCTAATTAAGTGTTAAGTGTTATAATAACGCTCTAGTATTGTATTGTGTTCCTGATTTAGTATTAGGGTCATTATATCAACTTATATGTCCCTTCTAATATGAGAGATTCCATTTCATCATTCATGGTAACCTCCCACTTGATAGAATCATATACTTAAAGAGCATCTTCAAAACTTTATAGTTCACCACCATCCATTAATAGCAGATAAAATAAAGAAGGAGAGTATGTAATGACCCGTCCCGACACTGCACGCAACTGTGGTAATCGAAGAACAATTGGTGGCGAAATGGTCTGTTACTCGAGAAAATTGTTGAATCTCCCGAATATTTGCTGACTAAACTACAGAATCAACCCCAAATGAGAACTGAGAACTAATCCTTAAGATAAGTGTAAGGTCCTTATCTTAAGTATTAGATAGAATACTTTTGTACATTGGATTATGATTGAATTGAAATAATAATCCAATATACATAATTGTTAGCATTTCATATATGTCGATCACATCACAATACAAAGTATAAGTAGTAATAAATATAAAGTATGGAAGCTTTAACATCCATCCATATCATTTATCACAAAAAAGAAATAGAGAATACATCTAGAGTTAAGATTATTACAAATAAAATTACTTAAAATAAAGACAGAAATTATCTTTGACTCATGACAAAAAGTAAACTAATACAATAATAAAGCTAAGCTGGGCTAGTGCTCCATGATAAATCCAAGATTATAGCAAAATAGTACATGAACAATCATACTTTGATTAGAATCTTATCATTTTCAGGTAACAGCAGGAGAAGAGGCAATTCTGAAGAAGAAAAAAGAATTTCTGGAAGAAAACCACTGTGGCGCACCGCAGCGTGCCACAGTGGGCGATGGCGGTCTCCTGAATAGAGCTCACCTAGATCATACATGTAAGCCTGGATGGAGAACAGCTGCAGTGTGCCACAGCACGCCTCTAGCGCGCTTGGTTACAAAGAACTAAAATGCAGACTTGGAAGGATTACGTTATAGCGCGCCCCAGAACGCAACAGTGGGCCACGTGTAATTTCATCAACACTTTATAAAACAAGAAAAAAAGATTAATTGAACAGTGAATTCGTAACTCAAACCACCTTAGCGCGTTGCGGCAAGAATTTGAATTAACTCGACTCGTCATAACGCGCTGCAGCGGAACAATGTTTCGAACGAGGTTGCCACAGCACGCTACGTCGAATCCCCAGTAAACAGCATGTCTGGAGCCATGCACAACAGAATGAGATGTAACTGCTGTAGCGAGCAATAGTGTCAGACACAGTTTTTCCCAGGTCAAGGCATTAATGACAGCATATTGAAGGCAGAAAAATTAAGCCTTTGGCCTTCCCCATCCATTTGGAACTTGTAAAAGTAATATATCCTACTGTATCCCAGAGGAATAAGGGAATAATATTAAATGGATTGGCATGAATTCATTGAAGAGAGAGGGTTAGGCAGAATGTATGCAGAAGGCTAAAGGAATCCCTATATAAATAGTTTTTTGAAACTAAAAGAGGGTTCCCATTTTCTATATTCAAAAATCCTAAAGATAGCTGCTAATAGAGAGAGAAGGAGAACTCTCCAAGGAGTACGATCAGAGGACCCTTGCAAGATCAAGAGACAAGAGAAGTGCAAGGAGCTTGGAGGAAGGAAGAGGGAGGAAAAGAAAAAATCCAGAGAACCCCAAGAAAATTATGGGATGATCCTAGTATTTTCTCTCTACCTTGTCTTGTTCTTTTATAGTTGAACTGATGTCAAGGTTCTTGTCTTTGTATGTATCTATCTATCTTAAATATGTAATGGAAGGCTAAATCCTCTTTAGAGAGGGTTGGTGTAGCACCCCGCCCCATCGTCGTGCGCAAAAGGTATAATAGATCGGCGGCGGAGTGGCGCGCTACTCGGGATGAACAAACAACAACATCTTCCCAAATAGGCTAAAAGATTGAGCCACACTGAAGGCTGCTGACTCGAACCCAAGAGTATGATCGAAAGTCAATACTTAAGATAAGTGTAGAATACTTGTCTTAAGTATTAGACTAATACGTACATTGGATTTAAAGAGGTAAATATGAATCCAATATACGTTATCAATATATCAGTATTTCCAGTATATTGATCATATCAGAATACTAAGTATAATAGTAGAATACCAAAGTGTGGAAGCTAAAGCAAAACATCTAGAATACATTCATCACAGAGCAGTAGTAAACATTCATCTCAGAAAATAAAAGTAAAATATATCCAAAATTATTACAAACTGATTTAAACGATGCAAAAGTCTAAATGAAGTACTAAAGGCAGAAACAAAAGAGTAAAAGGTGGAAGACAGATCCACTTGGGCTCCACGTACTCCTCTTGGATATCCTATAAGTTCTTCTACACTGTCTCCACAAGCTGCTCGGGATCTAGCAAATTGCTGGATCCCAAAAGTACACCATATTAGATAAGAAGTCTAACACATCGCAACTAAACTAAGCTGTACTAAAGTAAATACACATGAACATTAAAGTAAACAAACTGTAGAAAAGTAGTAAAACACTGAACCTCTGAAAAATGTAAAGATTGAGCAGATAAAAAGGAAATGAAAGCTAAATGCTGAAAGTAAGTGAAAATATCAAATGCTCAGAAACCAAGATAAAAATGTCCAATGCTGTACTATATGTCACCGGGATAATGCATCTAAATATTCCACGACACGGTATGCCACATATATGTAACAAAACTATCGCTGAAATGTTATGATTCGTACGGTCCAATGTATACATACACCCAGTTGAGAAGTCAGTACAGTGATGCCGATGCATCCTGAAATTCTCTAGTTAATTTATGCAACATTCCATCACCCATAATTTATCACTAATACTCATACATCACCAATGAATCATTCATCATGATCATGCTCATGTTTATGCCCATGCTTCTATTCTATATAAGGAAAGTCCTAAAATCCATACAAACTTTGAATACCGATGATGAATTCAAGGTCTCCACTGTGTAGAATTCTGCTAAAGGATTCTGACTCCTAGCTTCTAGAATAATAATTAGTTAAAGTTAAAGATTTACTTAAAAATCATTAGATGGGATGATTGTATACACATATTTAGCATGTTTGAAAGGGAGGTGGTTCTTAAAACTTAGTTTGATTAAGCCACCCTAACAAAGCGCTCTTCGATCGAAGGCATCACCCGTTGGCAGTTTGTATCTCAAGCTAAGTTATTAAGATGCCCAACTCACAATCACACATAGTTTCTTAAAGAAGGTGATTCTAATTACTTAGTTTGTTTGAGCCACACCTATTGAAGCGGTCTTCGCTAGGAGGCATCGCCCGTTGGCAATTTGTATTTCAATCAAACTAAGGAACGAGTACCCATTTAATACACTCTTAGTCTTGGGAGATTTACTCTAACAGGACTGTATTCATCTAATCCCTCAAGGTAGCGCTTGGTCGTAAGTCTACATTGGAGTGAATCAACCAATCCTGAATACTACTGAAGGAATCCATTACTACGGGTATACTATACTACACCAACCAATAACTTGGGCTCAAACAACTCTATTTAATTAATAAGGATTTATCAAGACTATTGATTCCTATGCTAAATAGGTAAGTCCTATATAAGGCTTCAAGAAAAATGTGATCAAGGATCACTCAATATAGATTCTACCATAAGGAAAGGTATTATTCTAATATCTTAAGTGATTCCTATCATGAGGGGTTAAGATTAATATCTAAGGTTAAGGGATCATCTAAGCTTCTACATCAATGAGTTATACAAAATTCTCCTACCTTAGTGTATATTTAAATCTATATCTTAAAATACTTCAGAGACGATCTTATGATGAGATACTTAAGATCTCACATTCTTAATTCTAATGCTTGCACTCTAGTTTTTACTTATTATTAGATTTAGAGTGATCAAATCAGATGATTAAGTCATTTGATCATAACTTATTCTAAGATTATGGGATTTAAATCAAGAGTATTATTAGACTTAGATCACTTGTTCAATCAATATGATTCTATTAATCTTCTTATGCTAATAGTCTTATTTAGGAGAAAATCAAGAATCTAAAGCTTAGATTTAGATTAAGCAATCACATAGATTTATTAATAACCTTAACATGTCTAATCCAAATGTTTAAGATCAATATCAAATCAAATGCATTATTGAAATAATGTCAATTACATTATCTTATAGTAATGTCCATTTAATTAAGGTTTAAGAGTTTAGATCTTAATTAAGAATGTTCGGGTTTAACCCCTACTCATGTCCAATTAAGATCAAGGGTTCATTTATAGATCAAATGTCAAATCAGTAGATTAGGGATACATTATTGGTGACAATCTCAGACCTATATCAAGTCTTAATAGCTTGATCAAAGTCTTAAGATTTCTTAAGATTAATTAAGATGTTCAAGTTCTTTAAATTTAGGTTTATTCAATTTATACATCATAAATTTGCATACATGGTTTCAATATGTCTACCTTACTATTATCAAGCATATTAACAGAAGAATTCATAAATACAGAAAGTAATTAGTGCTAATCAAACTCTAAACTAATGCAAAAGGAATAGCACCTAATTATATATCTAACCATCAGAATTTTATACAACTTAGCATATAAGTTCCATTTTATCATATCATTAATTTGAGACTGAGTTTGCTAAGATCCAATGGTTACCAGCCCTAATTTTCACTAATCATGGTTTAACAAGATTAGGGCATAAGTTGAAATACAGAAATTAGAAAAATAAACTACTTAGCACATCTATTTTACAAATCATAAGGTAACTAATGGTATCCTAATCATGCAATTTAAATAAGTATTCATGCTAATCAACCCTAATCAAGATCTATAATAATTTGGCAAAAATGGAGAATATAACCATTAGATGTTCAATATTATTTTATATTCAAATCCCTTATGATTTTCTGATTAGTTTGATATATAATATTATAAGGTTTGGACCAGTGGATTAAAAGTTATTCAATTAATACATTCTGTATTTTATTTAAATATTTTCCTATGATTGAATTAATTAGATTATTTTCCTTAAGAAAAATATATCAAATTAATTAGATTTATTTAAAATGGGCTCAGCTTATTAACCAAACCGCGTAGGTCGACCGGGGCCCAAGGAACTCGGCACTGTCACACAGCGCGGGTCATGGGCTGACCCGGCCTGCACAGTGCCGCCATCCCCAACCCACCTTCCCTGATACTTAGGGAATTAGGGTTGGCTTTTGCGGTAGAATTCTGAGTGCTTCGGCCATGCCGTGACCCCTAATTGATCCTCACACCATCAATGGGCCAAGACTCTTCGATTGAACCCCTTAGCCCCTTGTGAGGTGGTCAGGGTAGCCTGGACCTTACTCACCCAATAGGCTTCACCTCAGAGCTATTGTGGGGAGGAAATTCTTCCCACAGAGGCCATGCCAAACTCAGTGCTTGATCCCAACACCATTGGGGAGGTGAGGTAGATTGAAGCCCCATGGTCTAAGGGCTTGAGGTAGGCTGGAATGCTGGGGCTTTACTCGACCTGTGGCATTTCTTAAGGACTCTGCCCGATCAATCTATTTGATTGATCGAGACTAGTTAGGGCTTAAGTTCAATAGCCTTGGGTTCATTTCAACAATACACACGATTACAAGTCAAAAGGAAAATGGTCTAAGCCCAATTGGTTCAGCCCGAGCAAACGGGGTACCTGGTCTTTGATGGGGGATTTGCAGACGATCCAAGGGTCAATGCCGAGCCTACTGAACTTCTTGAGCAACAACTACACCCAATAATAGGAGAAACTAGCAGAACAATAAGAAAGGAAAAGCTATAAATAATATTTTTAACTTTAAGCAAAAAGGAGGCTAAGACATGCTTCAAGTATAAGCTAAATAGGCAGGGCATATATATATATATATATATATATATAACTAAACAAGTACTGAAAGAAAATACTGCATCCTAAACATACTGGTGATCAAAAGAAATATACAAACTAAATAACTTAACTCAGCAATGATACATATAATAGTAACAAAATTCTAATATCCTAATATATATAAGCTAAACAAAGGAATAGCTGACTGAATAAAAATACTAAAAAGTAAGCCATGTAACAAAATTGTATATGAATCTGAATACCTGTTTACTAACTGTCATATGAGAAGAATTAACCAATCTAGCCCATATATATGTATACATATATATATATATATCCATTCCCATAGCCTTTCTGGGCTAGGGCAAATACATATATATCTATCCATCCACGTAGCCTTTCTAGGCTAGGGCAAACATATCTATCCCAATAGCCTTTCTAGGCTAGGGTAGATATAACTGGATAACACTGTGTGACTGAAAAGGCAGGCAATACTATGCAACATCTTTTAATTATTTTACTTTGTTTATGTGAACATGTTCAGAAACAGCTGAGGAGTCAAGCACATCTGTAAGACTATACGGGTTCCAAGCTTAACACACACTCCTTAATGAGTAATGTTAAGCCTCCTTATTACTCATTACCCCTTCTGTTCGGGTAAATGTGCACCAGAATCCACCTAGAAACTGAACCCAAAGGTAACTGTTATCCTAATTTTTCTAAGTTTTTATTTCATGCACAAAGTTCTCTTGTATGATATGTCTAAGGAAGTAAGCTAAAATATACAAGGAATGTGTAGCACAAATATAAAAAATAAGCAAGGGACTCTACTAATATGGTGATATCATTTGTTTTCTAATTATCCATTCTAACTATTCTAAGTTACATAAGTTCAGGATCACTATTTTCCTACTATCGAGTGTAACTTAGAAACTTGTCCTTATGAGTTACAAAATATTAGGACTAGCTAGGTCCTAATATGCTTAATCAAAGTTGACTATAAGAGTTAACTAATAAATCATCATGACCTAATTAATGATTTTAGACACTCTATACTAAGCTCTAATCAAAACTACTAAATTATAAATTATGAATTAAACACCACGAGATTAGGCTTAATCACATAATCCAAAATTGATATAACCTAAGATCTAGGTTTCATTTTAAAAATGATCTACTAGTTAAGGCAAACCCATTAAGTAATCAAACTTAATAGGATGAATCTCCTATCTTAAATCTAAGGTTAAGAGATAAAATAATCAAAATAAGATGTAAAATTCTAAAAACTAATAAAACCAAGGTCTCACCCATTAAGTAACTCATTTACCCAATGAATGAACTTTAATATATGATCTAGTCTTAGTCTAAAGAATGGTCCTTATGTGATGTGTATAATCCTACAGAAAAGGACTTAGGAGAATTTTCAGGTTTTTTTACAGATTGACCTAATTGTTGAGTTTACTCACTTAATTGACTCTAGTATTGTTCTAATGTTGTTTTTAACATTTTAAAAGACAAATTAAAAGTTAAGGGTGTTTAACCTAAATTTTGAGCAAAATAACCATTTTGCCCCTACTTAAGGGTTCAAAAAATCAACTTTTGATTTAAGGGTCCAAATTGAGGTTTCTTGATTTTAAATGATTCCTTACTATCTAACTTGAAGATAGACAGTAAGTACGCCCAATTTGGACAAGAAATGGACCCTACTGGTCCAACCTAAGGTTTTTGACCTAAGCGCATTTCAGTAATTTTCATCCTATTGAGACCTATATTTTCATGCAGTTTATTATTGGTTACTGTTCAAGGATTCCATATAATCCAAGAACACTGCATTCTGATGTCAAATGACTAAGTTATGGTTATTTCAGTTTCTATGGGCAACGCGATAATATTGTCAGTCAACAGGTGACAAAAACTGAACTTTTCTGATTCAATTTCATCAAACTCAATTTTTATAGCTTTCCTATAATATATTGAGTGTGTTGATAGGGAGTAGACCCGATTTGGACCTCAAATGGTAAAGTTATGACCTAACTAAGGTTAGGAGTATTTTGGTCATTTTCTAAAGTTCTAGGGTTCAGATCCTAAATGTTCTTACAGTTTCTTGATGACATCAAAATTCTAAACTAGTTAGCATATTGAATTTTTGAATTTAGAGTTGATTTGATCAAGTTATAGTCATTTGAATTCTAAGGGCATTTTGGTCAATTTTCCCTAAAGTCAACAGTGAGATATAGGGTTGACTTTTTATCCTGGTATCCAAATGAGAAAACTAGTACTATTATAATGATGGGGTTGTTCTCGTGAGTATTTTAAGACCCATATTGACTATGTTTGGTCAACAAGGTCAAAAGTTATGGAGTTTTAAATAGGTCCTAAAATATTGCTTCGTTATGCGTACCCAAAATTATTTTTTCCATTATGCCATTTGATTATTTTTATTTTTCTAAGTAAAATGAGACCTATATTGGCTATATTTGGATCATCCTTTTAAGTTTTACTATTTAAAAATATAATTTGTATTATTATCAATTATCTATCATATATATTTATATGTTCCTTTAACTAATTCAGGTTTCACTATTATCTAATATTTATTTTACTACCTCTAATAATAAATTAATTTAGTGCTATTCAATATCTAATTAATGACCTTTATATTCTAATAGTTAGATTTATTGATATTATGAACGCACCCTATTAAATTAATCTCATGTACTATTGAAATAATTTAATTAAGTTTGTTTCTTACAACCAAATTAATTATGTAACATTATTTGATTAATTATTAATTTTAATAATATTTATTTATCAAAATTGTCACTGTTCAATATTTTAATTTATCAACTAATTTATTTACTAGTTTAATTTAATCTACTAATTTAAGCTATTAGTATTAATGGCTCGTTAGATTAATCTTAATTGTTTACTAGTTAATATATATTTACTGTATACTAATATAGATAAAATAGTTAAATTTTAAATAGCAGATATATATATATATATATATATATATAGCTAACTATGCATTCATGTACCTATGTATTTATTATTATTATTATTGTTATTATTATTAGTTTAAATAATATTAATTGGATTAAGTTTATTTTAAAATTAATTTAAGCTCACAAACTATTTAGTCATCCCATACATATAGAAGCATGCCTTTAGCTAAATGTATATATATACATATATATATATATACATGTATATACAGATAAATAATATTTATGTGTAAATATATTTAACCTAATATTACTATTTTTAGTTTATAAATAAATATATTTATTTATTTTAGTTTACTTTCAATACCAATTAATAGCCAAATGTGGCGGCCATCCCCTAAGAACCCGGAACAAGGGGTGGTCGTCAACTGGAAAACCCTCACTTAGCATTCAGATTAAGGAATGGACCTTCTTAATTAAATACTAAGGGAGGATATGCCCTAATAAAGAAAGAGCAGCAAAGGAAACAATCACTTAAATGAGCATACTATAATATATCAGAGTGCGTAAGGAAGACAAATATAACATTCATACAATCCAAGTAAGAACTGTACAACTCAGAATACATAAGCATAAAAAGTAAAGCAGTTAAATCCTGTATTATAACAAACGATAGAAGTAGGTTGTAAATAATGAGATCTTCATATTTTATTCTAGTAAGTTCTCAGATTTTGGTGAACCTCAAAGAACTTACGCCGGCATCTTTAGCAAGTTGTACGAGCTAGTTGAAGTACACTAAATTATTGTAGTGAGGGAGTTCAATTAATATTTGATTATTGATTTCATAACTGTTAATGAACTATTATTTGCATTATTCTCATTGTGGAATTTTTTTATAAGATTGTTAATATCAGATCAGAATTTTCAGAGCTTGCATATTATGCTAATGTTGTTATTGCCCTACTTCTTAAATATGTAAATTATATTTGCTATGGAGAACTATTAATTGCACCTATTTATTAAGGATACCTGTTGTAAAGTTTTCCTTAAAGTTGACATGAGGTATGATGATGTATTATTTGAAAAATTTGCTTTGAGTTAGCACATAGTGTCATGCACTTTACTAAGGTTACATGCTACATCCTTTTATAATATTACTCCTTTATTTCAATACTTATTTCAAATAAGTGAAGAGAAAATTTTTATTTTAAAGAAGTTACTATACATATTGTTATTATGGACCACGAATAATAACACTTTAAATACTATACTACATACTAATATTAGTGCATAAAATAAACTTCATTTCTAAAGGAACACAGTTGATGGTTGTAATAGTTGAGTATCTAATGTATTGAAATCCTGTTATGATGTTATATACTTTTGGAAGGCATTTCCTCTTGCATGAAGTAAATACTGTTCTTAAGATCCAAATTCAATATGTCGTATCAATTGATGTATAAGTCTGTTTATATTATTGCAGTCGTTTCCTAGATTTGTTATAATCTACATCATTTTCAATAATTATTAAATCTTGCAGTACTTTAGTTACAATGGTTGAAATATATGTTCATATCTTTATAGGAGATGCTAATTGTAGATTCATTTGCACAAATATAGCATAATACATAAATGGGATAGTCATGATGAGTATTTAAGGGACATAATCGATATGCCAAGTTTAATATTACTTAAGAACTTGGAATTTATATTTTTTAAGAACTTGGAATTTACTAAAGAACTTGGAATTTAATATTACACAAATATAGCATAATACATCCAACTCAGAATATATACAATGCAAGAAAGTAAAGTATAAATAGTCCTGTATTATTATAAACATTAAAGTTAAGAACTAGAATGAAAAGAGTCTCTCATCCTCACAATATAAAAGTAAAGAAAAACAATCTAGTAAGTAGACTAAGGTCCCTCAGTAGTCTGGACCTCCTCCTGGATCTGCTCCTCAGTAGGCTCAATCTCCTCAAAAAGCTCATATTCTACCATTATTAGTTTCATAATGATAGGGCCCCAGCCAACAAAATAAAAATCTTGTTAGACAATATATCTAAGTACATTTTAAGGTAATGAATTTTAATGTATTTTAATGATATCACAACTGAAATTTAAACAAGCATAGTGGTAAAGCGATAAAGAAAGGAAGAACAAGTGATGAGGTAAAAGCATACCTCAACTCAGGCTGCAATACAAGGTAAGTAAAGTACAAGGGTAAATCTACTAAGTATAAAGAAAAGTCCTAAGGATTATGATCAAACTAACATGCCAGTTATAAAATAAGTAAAAGTACTATACTGAAAATCTAAGACTAGCATCCTAACATGCTCTCAAGTAAATAAAATGACTGACATACAGAAAGTTCTGAAATGTAAAGGAACTGTAGAAAATGAAAAATATGAAAGAAAGAAAAGCGTGCTGAAATGGTAAAGTAAAGTAAGTCTGAAGTATAATGAAATATGTAAAGTAACTGTAAATAGTCTAAAAAGTAAATGTAGGTAATATAGATTAAAGTGTTGTACATGTGAGATACTCTTACTTAGTCTGCCAAAAAGTAAAGTCCATCTGGAATCTAGGAGAAACATCCCAGATTAAAGTAAGTTCCACCAAAAGAGGCATCTAGGAGAAACATCCCAGATCCTAAAGTAAAATCCACAAAGTATCTAAAGGGCATATAGGAGAAACATCCCAATGCCAAAGTAAAGTACCATAGGGGAAATTCCCTAGGCAAAAGTAGTCCTAAAGTAAAGTCATACTAAGTGGCAGGATAAGTAAAACATAAACCACAAGTATTATGTTGTTTATTAATGTTTCTATTAGAATTATGCATATGACATGTGAATGAAACTCAAAGTATATTATAAAGTATGTATCAAGTATTTAAGTATGTTCAAAGGTGTAAAAGGCTCATATGATAAGGAAAGCATGGCAATTTAAATTCAAAGTAATAAATAATACTACTCAAACTTTATGATATCACCTATTTTCTAATTTAAATATTCTAACTACTCTAAGTTACATAAGATTTAGAATTAACAATTCCTACACTGTCTGTAACTTAGAATCACGAACCTATAAGTTAAACATAATTAGGATTGGCCACATCCTAATTATAAATAAATCCAAGTTGCCTACAAGGTTAAATAAGTAAATTAATCATCCTAAGTTATTATTTTATAAATCCCAAATAAACCTTGATTAGCCAAATCAAGATTTAAAGAATTAAGAATCAAACTCCAAAGAATGAGGTTAAATTCTTAATCATAAGGCTATCCTAAAGATTAGGGCTTAATCCCATCTTACTGATTAAGTGTTTAGGCAAATCCTATTGAATTAAATCAAGTTCAATAGGATAGATTTCTAATCCTAATTCTAATGTTACAAGATTAAATAATCAATTAATAAACTATGAAAAATCTAATAAACTAGTAAGATCAAGGTTTCACCTTAATGAGTAACCCACTTTACCCATTAGATGAATTCTAACCTACAATCTAATCCTAATCTTAGGAATTAAGGCTCTTAGATACTAAGAGTATCACTCAAACACACATCCTAACTAAAGTTATAAGACCTAAAGGATAATCTAAGAAGTTTAAAGGAAATAAAATTTCTCTTATATTTTACTTAGGTTTTACTTAAGACTCAACTTAGGATTTTCTTCAATTTTCTAATTTAAGACTTAGAATTATCTAAATCAAGTACTAATTCATTTTTATTACTATATATTATGATTTAGAAATGAAATCAGGTCTTAGATTCATTAAACCCTAATTTTGGGCAAAAAGACTGTTTTGCCCTTCATTAAGGGTTTAAATTTCACATTTATGAATTAGCACTTAATTCTAGATTTTAATAATGTGGAATGATTACTTACTGTCTAATATGAGTTTATATAATAAGTTCATTAATTTTGGTTAAGTATTAAGCCTTATAAGGTCAATTTAAGAAATTTGACTTATAATGGTATTTTGGTAATTTTACCCTAATGATATATAATTTTTTTATCAGTTTATTAAATATTAAGTCCTAAGCTTTCCATAAAACCTAAATTTATTGAATTCTGATGTTTATTGGCTAAGTTATAGCCAATACAAGTTCTAGGGTTTAAAGGGTAATTAAGGATTCTTAATTAAGGGTCAAAACGTTAACTTTGTCATTTGGTATCCAAATTGAATAGTTTTAGTGGTTGTATGTCACAATTGATCTACTGATTCTAATGACTAGTGGTAGGTTCAATTTGGACTCCATTTGGCTAAGTTATGGCTTAATTAATGTTTAGCGTGATTAGTGAATGATTAGTGAAATTAACCACCTAATCACTAATCCAACCTTACAGCTAGGTTTTAATGGACTCTATGAGTTTTCTAAGACTTAAATTGTCCAATTTGGATTATTAGATTTGCTAATATTCACTAATCAAGTTTTAGGGTAATTAGGGGTGATTAGCAAATCTAACTATTAAATCCTAAATATTTTTGTAGATTACTGTAAATTAGATTTTTCTAATCTAAATTGGTATTTAGATCACCTAATTTGGAGCTAAGATGATCAACTTATGGTCATTTGAAGTTCTAGGTCAAATTAGGCTAATTAGGGTTAAATGTCATTAGTCAAATGCTAATCCAAACAGCAAAGTTAATGCTATTAAAATGTTCCTTAAGGTTTTGTGAGTATTTTGAAACCCATATTAGGTATGTTTGGATGAACATATACAAAGTTGTGACTAAGTGAAGTTTTGTGATAATTATGGTTCAATATAGGGATCCTAAATATCACTATGTGATATACAACTCTAATTAGAAATTTGACAGTGCCAAAATATTTCTCATAATTTTCTGATTCCATTGATATATAATTTTGTATATTTTGGACTTATAAATACTAAGATATGATTACTTAAAGTTTTATAATTTAGTTAATTAAATTAAATCTAATTAAATAAATTTAGTTTAACAGAATTTAATTAATAAAATTTTATCCATTAAATATATTTAAATTAAATTTTTAACTCTGCAGGTGGGGTCCACAAAGTCCACGCGGCGGCTTCCAATTCGACAGGTGGATTGGGTGGGACCCACAGCTGATCTAATTCTGATGGGTCTGACGCGGCTGGTCGGATGTGGGTCCCACCACAGGTACGCAGCCGCTGGATGCAAGACGTGTGTCCCTCTGATGCACGACTTTCGAACATGCGGGTCGGGCCCGGGTCGACCCGGCCCGACCCGATTCTTCGTCTTCTCGCGCCAACACCGAAAGATCCTCGCTAGGGTTTACTTTTCCGGCAGCCTCCGGCCACGGCATGACTTGGTTCACCCAGAAATTGCTAAGACGTGGCTAGAACTATCCGTAGGTGGTCTAAACCTAGCCGGAGATGGACTGGGACGATCTATGGATCAAACCCTAAATCGGCTTTACGCCTCTAACGGTTTGAACTGTTCAATTTTTGTTAAATTGGAATGATCGAACTCGTTATCAGTCCCGATAGATTGACAATCAATAACTTGAAATAAACTTTGGAAACTGTATTGGATGAAAAATGATTGAATCAGTAGGAGAAGGCTAGTACCTAATTTGACGGCTCGGAGGTCCAAACTACAATACAAGGGTTTTTGGCTTTCGAGATCCGATCTTTACGGTGTAAACCGATGTCTGAAGCTTCCAATGATTTTTAAGGGAGTGATCAGCGGTGGATGAGCGGTGTGAGACGCGTGGAGAAGAGTTGGCGCGCCGCGCGTCGTCGTTCGCGACACGCGTAAGTCACGCGAAGACGATATTCCCTTTCATTCGATCCTCAGATCGAATGGACCGCAGAGCCTGTTTGATCAAACGGCGAGATTAGAGTTTAGGGAACGACGTTAAGAGGAATGCGACGGTGCCGTTAATCCTAATAAAATATTAATAATTTTAATTAAATTATACAAATTTCTTAATTAAATTTATATGATTAATTGTATCCAGAAAATTTCCAATAAATTACCCTTAGCTAAATGAAGGGTGCTGAATGCAACGGCGCACTCGAATTTTCGATTCGACGAGTATTTAATTATTTAAATTTTAAGGTATTTAAATAATATTAAAATATTCGCCGAAAATTTAATGACTTCCAAATGCATCCAAAACTTCACCCCTAGCTAATTTGGAGGTGGTGAACGCAATGGTGATGTCTGATTTTTAATCTGAGGTTTAGATAAAAAGTCAATTTCTAGGATTTGAGATTTTTTCTAGGATTTCTGATTTTTGATCTAATTGACTCTTAGCTTGTCCTAGGTTTTAGAAATGAGTTCTGAATTACTTAATTAGTGAATTAGAATCTTAATTAAGACTAAAATCTATCCTAATTAATCTGAGTAACAACTTGGATTGTTACAATAAGTCTGTTTATATTGTTGCAGTTATTCCCTAGATTTGTTATAATCTACATCATTTTCAATAATTATTAAATCTTGCAGTACTTTAGTTACAATGGTTGAAATATATGTTCATATCTTTGTAGGAGATGCTAATTGTAGATTCATTTGCACAAATATAGCATAATACATACATGGGATAGTCATGATGAGTATTTAAGGGACATAATCGATATGCCAAGTTTAATATTACTTAAGAACTTGGAATTTATATTTTTTTTCTTATATCAATTATCTCTTTAAAACTCAAATTTATTGATTGATGTACACCTATGTGCTATGCCAATGAATTAAAACTATGACAATCTTACTGTAAGTTTACCCTCTTATTTTTTTATAATTTTAAAAGAAATATTTAGCTTTTGTTTTAAGATTCATTTTCCACATTTTGAGTGGCATAAGTTCTACTACCTCTTTAATATTATGTTATAATTCGGATAGTCTATATGTGGGTAACCATTGTAAAGATTTATTTTATTCTGCATGATATATAAGTCATTAATTGTATTATAGCAATATGGTGTCATACATATATAAGAACTATTTTCTTTAGTTTTACACAGCTCATGCCAATTCCCTTAAATATTTTCATTTCAGTTTTTATTTAGAATCATATGCCTTATAAAACATCTCATGATGTTTCTGAAATTTTTGTACGCCAATACAAACAAAGTATGTCATATTTGCGAATAATTGATTTAGTATTATATACTGCTATATTATAAAATAAGGATATACATCTCTTGCAAAGAGCATAAATAAGAACTAAGAGTTTCAATTTCTTCTAATTTATGTTTACATAACTTTTTTTTAATTTCTTTGCGGACTATTCTTTGATATAATTGGCTTTACTTTTGCTGAAGTCATTGAAACGTACCAGTTATTCATATTTCTAAATTGTCTATTAATATTTATACTACTCACATCTGCTTTAAATTTTATAATGGAACCTATGAATGTATAACAGTGCTCTAATTTTCTGCTTAAATGAAAGCGTTACTTTTGATTATATTAAATGTGGTGCACTTATTTTAAACTGAACTTTTCCATAAGAGCTGCTAATACGTCCTTCATTTAGTTAAATAACACTAATATTACTTTGTCAAATCTGTACCAAATTATTTAAAATATTGCTATGAATTTTGAAACAAGAAACACCACTCATGTATTAAATGGGTCTCATACCGATGCAATTGGAGAATCTAAAGTAACATCCACAAAAGGGTCCCATTTAAAGAATTTCATTGTATTGCCTTTAAGATCGAAAGAACCTTTCGAAAATACTCTAGCATAGTCCAAATCTGAGGTAAAGCTAAAAAATACTCGGAATGAATCAAAAGCACGAATATTGACCGGGCCATGAAGCTTTAAACCTTTAATAAACCCGTCAACTAAACCAAAATTTGGTTTCTTTTTGTTAAATTTGCCAATGAGCGTTAGGGCATGGGGGTCGGCTAACTTTTCAATTTCAGCTTCTGTAAAAAAAGGGCAGGGGCATCGTGATGGGTTTTTTTCTCCTTCGAGATAGTAGTCGCAGAGCTTTCTACTATCTCTTTGAAGGATCTAATGGAGGGATTGACTTCCATTAAAGCATCGAAATAGAAAACTTAAAAAACTGCAGAGATGAAAAAGCGCAAAGAGAGAAAAAACTTCTAATACTACAGTTCCAGTGGAGAAGATAAGGAGTACCAGAGAGAAGCATGCGAGGCGGGGCCGAAGCCCAAGCCCTAAGGGCTGAACTGCGAAGGGAACCCTAAATCGCCACGGAGCAGAAAACCCGAGAGATGTAGGATATATATATATATATATATATATATATATATATATATAGCTAACTGTGCATTCATGTACCTATGTATTTATTATTACTATTATTGTTATTATTATTAGTTTAAATAATATTAATTGGACTAAGTTTATTTTAAAATTAATTTAAGCTAAATTCACAAACTATTTAGTCATATGTATATGCCTTTAGCTAAATGTATATATATATATATATATTGTTATTTATTTATTTATAAGTGTATCCTAAAGTTTCTATCTATATATATTTATATTAAAGTTTCTATTTAATATATATATATGTGTACATGTATATACATATAAATAATATTTATATGTATATAAATTTAACCTAATATTACTATTTTTAGTTTATAAATAAATATATATGTTTATTTTAGTTTACTTAAATAACACTTAATAGCCAACTGTGGCGGCTGTCCTCTAATCACCCGGAATAAGGGGTGGTCGTCAACTAGGAAACCCTCACTTAGCATTCAGATTAAGGAATGGACCTTCTTAATCAAATACTAAGGGAGGATATGTGTGGCGGCCCTGCCCCGCCGTGGTCCTGTTAACCCTTAAGTTAACATGATTACGGTGGAGGGGTCACCAAATGACAAGGTCCCCACTTAAGATTGGATTAGACACGTATTCTAATTCAATTTAAATAAGGACTTTGCCATTCATCTCAGAATTTATCACTAAATGATCATACAAGAACTCAGAGCGCGGAAGCAATAAAAGGTATAACATCCATCCAATACAGTATAAATACAATAATACAGAATAAGTGAAGTACTGAAAGAGAAAAATAAACTTGTATTATTACAACATTTAATAAGTTTTAAAGAACTGAAAGGAACTCTCAATCTCACTGAAAGAAAGAAAACTAAAGCTATAGTTCTTCAGGAACGGGCTCCTCCTCCAATGGCAAACTCTCCACTGGATCTGCTAATCCAACAAACTCAGAACCTACCATTATCAGTTTCATAATGGTAGGGCCCCAGCCAACAAAAGAAAAACTGGTTAAACAATAAGTCTAAGTACATTTTAGGGCAAATAATTTTATTAAGTTAAATAGATATCACCATAAAAACAGAACTGAGCAAAATAGGTGCAGAAAAGCGTACAAAAGAATAGTAATGAGTTATAAACAAACAGTTTATAACTAAAGCAACTAGGAAGTAATACATACCTCCTCCAAGCAACTGCAACAAAGACAGGTAAGCAACAGACTAAGCAAAACTGTAAGAAAAGGTACAACCTAAACATGCTTATGATCAAACAGAATATGCTAGGTGACATACATAACAGTATGAAATTGAAAACAACTAACATCCTAAGTAAGCATAAGAAAACAGTAAGCAAAACTAGCATCCTATATATAACATGTGCAGGAAAAACTGAAAGTAAAATAGTACTGAAATGCAGAATATGCTAGTAAAATAGTAACTGTAAGCTGAAACTGCAGTGACTATCTAAGCCCTCCAAACTGAACACATATACAGCAAATCTTAGCCTGATGAGCTAAGAAACTCTGAATTGATCATCACTGAAACTCTTAGCCTGATGAGCTAAGACAGAACTGAATGCAAGTGTACTTGAATTAATATATCCATATCAAAATCCTGACTCTATAGTCAGTAGGGCGAGAGTCTATCCATCCTATCACTCGAACTAGGCATGGCCAATAGACTGTCGGACATTAAACCTTCGAAAGGTTGCCGACCCCGAACGAGTTGATCAAAGAGGTATACTAATCAAGTTACACCTTACCAAAAATTACTGTCAACTAGTACTCACCATGTCCAATCCTGATTAAAGAGCGCAAAATCTATTTCTCGCCATCCTGGGAATTATTTCAACCAGGCATGGATAGACTTACCGACAGTAACAAACCAGCGTGCTATGTCGGACTCGAGGATTGGAGAGGCATACTAGTTAGGCCACAACTTTCTGAAAAACTGTAAACATCAATCTATCATGAATGATATGTATGCAATTCAAAATTAACATGAGATATTTATCAAATATCCTATGTTTAATATATGTGTACAAGGTAAGGGGCTCAAAACAAGGTATGCAAAACATCAATTCAAGGTGAGCAAGAGACTCTATCTAAAACACAGGTGATATCTGTTGTTGTCTACTTATTCGTTCTATCTACTCTAAGTTACATAAGTTTCAGAATCATCAATTCTTACACATTCTGTAACTTAGAATCACGAATCCTACTAGTTGAAGATAATTAGGATTGGCCAAGTCCTAATTATAACTTAATCAAAAGATGACTATTTGTTTAAAATGAATAAATCATTGACCTAATTTTGTAATTTAATTTATCCCAACCTCATCTTGATTAGCCAAATCAAGATGAAAAGATTAAGAATTAGACTCCAGATAATGGGGTCTAACCACTTAATCTAAAGGTATAATCTAAGGGTCTAAGGTTTAGAACCCAAATCTCACAGATTAGGTTAAGGCAAATCCTAATGATAAATCAATTTCATTAGGATGGATCTCTATTCTTAGTTCTAAAGTTTAAAGATCAAATAATCATTTAATAAACTAAGAAAATCTATATACTAGAAAACTCAAGGTTTCACCTAATTGAGTAACCCAATTTACTCAATAGATGAATTCTAACTTAAGATCTATTCCTAATCTTAAGAATTAAGGCTCTTAATTACTAAGAGTATCTCTCAAGACACACATCCTAACTAATGTTATAAGACCTAAGGTATGATCTAAGAATGATTTAAAGAAGGAGAACACTCACTTAGGACTTAGGAATTTTCCTTAAGAAGCTAAGATTAAGATTTTAATCAAAGTCTAATTTAAACTTGGATTTGATTAATTTCAACTATAAATCATTCTATTTTCTGATTCTAATGATTAAAAAATGAAAATTTAGGGCTTTTAAAGGCTAAACCCTAATTTTGGGCAAAATCACCATTTTGCCCTTACTTAAGGGTTCAAAAGATCAAATTTTGATCTAGGGCTTAATTTCTAAAATTTTCTTTTGAAAAGGGCTTCTTATTGTCTAATATAAGATTAGACAGCAACTAAATTAATTTTTTGGGTGATTATTAAGCCATATGAGATCAAATTAGTGAATTTGACTCATAAGGGAAAATTAGTAATTTGACTAAGTGAAAGTTAAATTTTCTTTCAGATTATTTTTCTTTACTGCCTAAGCTTTCCATAGAATCTATGTTTGCTAAATTCTGATAAGTATTGGCCAAGTTATGGCCAATACAAAATCTAGGGTTTAAGGTTAATTAAGAGATTCTTAATTATAGGTCAAAAATCCTAACTTTGCCAATTAGTGTCCAAATTAAGCAAAATTAGTGGCTATGGTTTACAAATAACCCATTGATCATAATGATATGTGGTAGGCTCAATTTCGACCCAATTTGACTAAGTTAAGACCTAATTAGGGTTTAGGGTGATTAGTGAGTGATTAGTAAAATTCATCACTCAAACACTAATCCAATCTTATAGATAGATTCTAAATGACTTTAGGAGCCCTCTAAAACTTAAATCACTCAATTTGGATTATTAGATTTGCTAATATTCACTAATCAAGTTTTAGGGTACTTAAAGGTGATTAGCAAATCTAACAGTTGGATCAAAAATATTTTTTATATAGATTACTATTAATTAGGTTCTTCTAATCTAAATGGACCTTTGGATCATCAAATTTGGAGCTCAATTGACCAAGTTATGGTCAATTGAAGTTCTAGGTCTAATTAGGGTAATTAGGGTTAGGTCTTAAATGTCATTAAGCAATTACTAATCCAAACAGCAAAATGAATATTATCAAATTAATCCTTAAGGTTTTCTGATCACTTTAAGACCCATATTGGGTATGTTTGGATTAACCTACACAAAGTTATGGTTAATTGAAAATTTGAGATATAAATTTGAACTTAATTAAACCCTAAATGTCAATTTGCTAAATACAGGTCCAAATGCAAAATTATTGGCATCAATAAATTCCTCATATTTTTCTGATCAATTTGATATATTTATTTGCATAATTTGGATGTGTATTTTAGGAGTTATTAAGGTTTAAAGTTTAGTATTTAATTAATTAATATAATTTATTAGGAATATTCTAAAAAAAATTTCCAATAAATCACTTCTAGCTAATTGAAGGGTGAGGAACGCAACTGCGCACTCGGATTTTCGATCTGACGAATATTTATTTATTTGATTATTCAGGGTATTTAAATAATATTAAAATATTCGACGAAAAAATCAACGACTTCCAAATGCCTCCAAAATTTCACCCCTAGCTAATTTGGGTGTTCTGAACGCAATGGCGAAGTCGGATTTTTAATTTGAGGTCTATATAAAAAGTCAATTTTCTAGGGTTTGGGATTTTCCAGAATTTCTGGTTTGACTCAGTTGACTTTTGGTTTGACCTAAGTTTCAGAGATGAGTTCTAAATTACTTAATTAGTGACTTAGAACCTTAATTAAGACTTAGATTAGTTTTAATTGAGCCAAGTAACAACCTGGGTTGTTACAATATGCCCTAATAAAGAAAGAGCAGCAAAGAAAACAATCACTTAAATGAGCATACTATAATATATCAAAGTGCGGAAGGAAGACAAATATAACATCCATACAATCCAAGTAAGACTGTACAACTCAGAATACATTAACATAAAAAGCAAAGCAGTTAAATCATGCATTATTACGAACGATAGAAGTAATTTGTAAATAATGAGATCTTCATATTTTATTCTACAATGTTCTCGGATTTTGGTGAACCTCTAAGAACTTACGTCAGCATCTTTAGCAAGTTGTACGAGCTAGTTGAAGTACACTAAATTATTGTAGTGAGGGAGTTCAATTAATTTTTGATTATTGATTTTATAACTGTTAGAGAACTATTATTTGCATTATTCTCATTGTGAATTGTTTTTACAAGATTGTTAATTTCAGATCAGAATTTTCAAAGCTTGCATATTATGCTTATGTTGTTATTGCCCTACTTCTTAAATATGTAAATTATATTTGTTATGGAGAACTATTAATTGCACCTATTTATTAGGATACCTATTGTAAAGTTTTCCTTAAAGTTGACATGAGGTATGATGATGCGTTATTTGAAAATTTTGCATTGAGTTAGCACATAGTGTCATGCACTTTACTAAGGTTATGTGCTACATCCTTTTATAATATTACTCCTCTATTTCAATACTTATTTCAAATAATGAAGAACAAATTTTTATTGTGAAGAAGTTACTATACATATTGTTATTATGGACCACCAACAATAACACTTTAAATACTATACTACATACTAATATTAGTGCATAAAACAAAATTCATTTCTAAAGGAACACGGTTGATGGTTGTAATAGTTGAGTATCTAATGTATTGAAATCCTATTATGACGTTATATATTTTTGGAAGGCATTTCCTCTTGCATTGAAGTAAATAGTGTTCTTAAGATCCAAATTCAATATGTCGTATCAATTGATGTATAAGTATGTTTATATTGTTGCAGTCATTTCCTAGATTTGCTATAATCTACATCATTTTCAATAATTATTAAATCTTGCAGTACTTTAGTTACAATGGTTGAAATATATGTTCATATCTTTATAGGAGATGCTAATTGTAGATTCATTTGCACAAATATAGCATAATACATACATGGGATAGTCATGATGAGTATTTAAGGGACAAAATCGATATGCCAAGTTTAATATTACTTAAGAATTTGAAATTTATATATTTTTTTTCTTATATCAATTATCTCTTTAAAACCGAAATCTACTGATTGATGTACACCTATGTGCTATGACAATCTTACTGTAAGTTTACCCTCTTATTTTTTATAATTTTAAAAGAAATATTTAGCTTTTGTTTTAAGATTCATTTTCAATATTTTGAGTGGCATAAGTTCTACTACCTCTTTAATATTGTGTTATAATTCGGATAGCCTATATGTGGGTAACCATTGTAAAGATTTATTTTATTCTGCATAATATATAAGTCATTAATTGTATTATAGCAATATGGTGTCATACATATATAAGAACTATTTCCTTTAGTTTTACATAGCTCATGCCAATTCCCTTAAATATTTTCATTTGAGTTTTTATTTAGAATCATATGCCTTATAAAACATCTCATGATGTTTCTGAAATTATTGTACGCCAATTCTGACAAAGTATATCATATTTGCGAATAATTGATTTAGCATTATATACTGCCATATTATAAAATAAGGATATACACCTTTTGCAAAGAGCATAAATAAGAACTAAGAGTTTCAATTTCTTCTAATTTATGTTTACATAACTTTTTTTTAATTTCTTTGCGGACTATGCTTTGATATAATTGGCTTTACTTTTGTTGAAGGTTTAAGCATCACCAAGTCATTGAACTTACCAGTTATTCATATTTCTAAATTGTCTATTAATATTTATACTACTCACATCTGTTTTAAATTTTATAATGGGACCCATGAATGTATAACAGTGCTCTAATTTTCTGCTTAAATGAAAGCATTACTTTTGATTATATTAAACGTGGTGCACTTATTTTAAACTGAACTTTTCCATAAGAGCTGCTAATCCGTCCTTCATTTAGTTATATAACACTAATATTACTTTGTCAAATCTGTACCAAATTATTTAAAATATTGCTAAATGAATTTTGAAACACGAAACACCACTCATGTATTAAATGTGTTTGTAATGCACTTGGAAAGTGAGAAACATAATTTTAATTGTCATAATTATGATAATTTGTTTAGTCTTTGAATATTATAAATTTTGAAATAGAGTAAGGAAGACTAGTTTGTGAAACTTGAGAACTAGCTGCATTTTTTCTTATAATTGATGGAGGCAGCCATTTGTCAATACATTGTCCCTTGTTGCTATATGAATGATAAATATTTTTGAATTTCTTACTCTTCTAAATTCATGGTCTTGAAAAGGTATGTCCTTGATGATATTATAACATGAGTTTTTGCTTAAACGTCATCTCTAATCTTATCAATCATGAAAAATGCTATAAAGTATTAGCAATTTATTGGTATACTTTGCATAATTGATTTTTTTTTTTTAATGAGATTTTACATACATACCCCAAACTTCTTGCTTGATTGATTATTTAACATTAAGTTCGTTCTTTAATGTAATGTAAATTACAGACTTCTTAATTTAACATCAATGCTACAACACCTAACTCCTGTCATCTTTGCTTACATCTTGCACCCGCTTCATATGAAAAAGAAGTAAGAGATAAAGGGAAATTGCCGAAATAAATATGCTACATTCAATGAATTCATGTCCCAAATTTTAATTTAGCAGGCAACTCTCCCTCTCTCTCTCTCTCTCTCATTAGGAAAGGTTTTATATAAAATAAGGAAGAAGGAAAGTAAAGTATGCCTTATTTGCTCTCTGTAATCATTTGTGCCATTATTTTAAAATTGATCGGAACTTTTTTTTTTTTTCTTTTTAAAAGAAAACTTATTAAATTATTATTTGTTAATAAGCAATGGAAGGAAGTCTTTGAACCTCTCCATTCCCATTCCTTGCTGAGTTCCATAGTCCTGTTATGATGCGAAGGACTACTTAAATCAATTGTTAGATTAAAGTCATTCATATAACATTAAGTGGAGGCCTAGCCATTTTTGTGTAAAGCATCATTATTGTGCTTTTGAACCCCACTTAATGCTTGCGAAATAACTAATGTTCATAAAAGAGAAATATGCATTACTTGAATCAATTAGTTTCTATATGTATTATGGGACTTATTACTTTTATTTCATCTCAAGCTCTTCAAAGAAACAAATAATTACAGCAAAGATAAGCTATTTGTGCTCACAAATTATCCATTTACGTTATACTATTTGTCCATATTTTACATTTTTAATATACTGTTGAATTTTAATTCTATAAATTCGTGTGCGACCCTGGGCGGGCCCGGGTCGACCCGACCCGGCCCGATCCGAGCTGCGGCTCGTCTTCCCGAACACCTAGGCGTGCTAGGGCACGCCTTTTAGGTGGCCTCCCGGCGGCACCTGCGTTCGGCCCGCACGACGTTGGAAGGAGGACGTCGGTGGCTTCCCATCGGTAGTTGGTTCGAGGCCGTAGGGCGACGGACGGACCCGAAAAACCTAACCCTAGACGACGACCCGCGGGCGACTGCTCTAACGGTAAGTACTGTGGGGTTCCTCCGAAATTCGATCGATCGAACCGTCAATCGATCGATCTGACCCTAATGCGATGCAATCAAGGTAAGGGAATAGACTTGCATAGCAATTGATCATCAATCGAACGAAGAAATTGACGGGTAGGAGCGTACCTGTAATGGATGGTTGATGAGAAGCTGAGGGTTGCAAAGCTCGTAAGGATCCAATCCGCGCTGAATGTGGCTAGCCCTAAGTGCAGATGGGGATTTAGGGACCTTAGAGCAGATTCAGCGAGGCTGGGAGGGCGCCGGTTGGCCAGGGTTGCGGCGAGCGCGCCGCGTGGCGACGAGGCGGAGAAGGCGAGGAAGAAACGTCCGGACCGTCCGATCGGACGGTCACGCGCTATTTGGACCGACGGCATTATGGCACTTAACAGTAGCACCGAAAATAAATTTTAAATTATAAATAATTTTTGATTAAATTATTATTTTAATTTCCTAACTAAATTTAATTAATTTGAATTAGTAATTGATTCCTTAAAAATCTCAATTATCCACCCCTAGCTAATTGAGGGGTCAGAAACACAACGGTGAGGTCGGATTTTTGATTCGACAAGTATTTTATTTTCTTGATTTGCGGGTATTTAAATATTATTAAAATTATTTGTCGAAATTTCGACGACTTTCGATTGACACGAGAACATCACTCATAGCTAATTTGGGGGCAATGGGCGCAATGGCAAAGTCCGTTTTTCGATTGGAGGTCAATTTACATAGGTCAATTCTGGGGTTTCTGTATTTTCTAGAAATCATGATTTGATCCATTTGACTCCTGATTTAGACTAGGTCTTAAAGGTTGACTCATTTTGACTTAATTAGCACTTAGAATCATGATTGGGACTGAGATTAGTCTTAATTGACTAGGGTAACAACTTAGGTTGTTACAGACTCCCCCACTCAAGAACAATGTCGTCCTCGACATCACTCAAGTGTAATTAAAGGCAAGAATTAAATATGACTTGAATAAGCATATGGAATGGAATTACCTAGATTTTTGAAGAGTGTAGGATATTTGGATTGCATATCAGATTCCTTCTCCCAAGTGGCTTTGTTGTAAGAACGATTCTTCCACTGGACTTTGATGGATTTTGATATTATTTAAAGTATTCCAAAGAGAGTGAGCAAAGGTGTTTTTGAAGAATAAGTTATTTGAGCTTTTAGTGCTCGCATTAAGCAAATGGAAGCAGTGACATTTAGAGGGAAGACTAAAGCCTCTTTTGATAAGCTCTTCATCAACACTAAAGAAGTTAAGGTAGATTCGCCAAATGAATAAACTTATGACGGTAGGGATGTTATTATGCCAAAACTAAGGCTTAAAATTAATACTCTTATATTTTCTGTGAATGTTCCAAGCAATATGAAGATTTAATTTGTCATTGATGATAAGATCAGAAGTGGCATGCTTCTCGAAATCCATGTTGGGGGTCGAGTTCATTATAGTTTCATGAATACTAGGGTCAGTGATGGAAGTAATAAGATTGCTATTCTAGGAATCGTCAATATTAAAGAAGTAACCAAGAGTAAGCTTAGGAAGGATCGGGTTGCAAATCATATGGAGGGGGCTGAGATCACTCCAGGAATCACACTAGAAGGAAGAAGAAGAGTCAAGTTTGTTCCAATCATATAAATGTTCCATAAGATTTCTAGTCTCCAACATTCTCTTCCAGTTTATAGTGTATGTGATTTTCCTGGACATAGGCACAGGATGCGTGGAGGCACACTATTTAGATTTAAGGATATCCCCCCAAATATTATTTTTGGTTCTAAGGTTTCACCAAAGTTTGGAAGAATAAGAATTATAAAGAGCCTCAAGATTTCTCACGCCAAGACCACCTTCCATAAGAGGGAAGGTTAGATTTTCCCATTTGGTCCAAATTAATTTAGTGCCCTTGTTATGCACCAAAGGAAATTTGTTAAGGATAATATTAATTTTAGACATAGTTGACTTGGTAGGAGAGGTGACTTCTAGCCAGTAAAGTGAAATTGTGTTAAGGATATAATTGATTAAGGTGAGCCTACCTCCTATAGAAAGATAAATGTTCTCCCAGTTATGAATTATTTTTAGAATTTTATCAATTAGGCCATGATAGTTTATACTTTTATTAGGGCCTTTAAAGATAGGAATGCCAAGATAGTTGCACGGAAGTCTGCCCTCTTTGAAACTAAGTTTATTAGTGATAAAATCTTTTAGATTAGAATTGGCCTTACTATTAATGTAGAAGTTAGATTTGTGGCAATTGATTTTAAGCCCAGAGTCCTTCTTAAGCGTATTAAGTAAGGATTTGATCTTTGTGATATTTCTTTTGTCAGCACTAGAGAAAATAATGAAATCATCAGCGTAGGCCAGATGAGAGACAAGGAGGTTACTTCTAATTTTGATGTGAAGATTGGTATCAATTCAAAAAGTCTTATTGAGGTTTATAGACCAATAATTGATAGCAAGATTAAACAAGATGGGAGATAAATGATCACCCTGTCTAAGCCCTCTAGAAGAACTGAAGAAACCCGCAGGAGCACCGTTGATTAAGATTGAGAACCAAACATTCGAGATCAAGTTTTTTATTTTAGAGATGAAAGAGGCATTAAATCCATAGGCTTGTAACATTTTAAAAAGAAAGCCCCAATCAAGTTTATCAAAAGCTTTTTCAAGGTCCAATTTGAGAATAAGGTTATGCCCTCTGCTTTATTTATTAAAGCAATGGAATAATTCTTGAGTGGCAAGGATGTTTTCTTGAATGGGCCTTCCAGAGATAAACCCACTTTAGTTTTTTTTTATTAACTTAGCTATTATCTCTTTTAAATGATTAGCAATTAATTTGAATATAATTTTATTGAGCGAGGAGCAGAGGCTAATGGGTCTAAATTGATTCCACCAATTGGGAGCGTTAACTTTTGGGATAACAGTGATGGTGGAATGAGTAAAACTTTTTGGCAAAGGGATGTTACAGAAAAATTCCTTGATCCCATTACAAAGGTCCTCTCCCACAATATCCTAAGCTTTGATGAAGACTTCCATAGGGAACCCATCAGGATCGGGGTATGAATTTTGATTAAGATTTTTGAAAACCTTCCAAATTTCATCATTTGAAGGCTTAACATTTAAAGAGTGATTATCATTTTGCGAAATGATGGAATTAGGAGGACACAAAGTCAAAGCATTATAATGATTAGGATCAGTTGAAAGAATTTTTGAGAAATAATTAATGGCCGAATCTTGGATTTCTTCAACTTTGGAAAGAGTAGAACCATCCGGATTGGTGACCGCATGGATTTTGCTTTTAGAGCGTCTTTTATTAACCCAACTATGATAAAATTTTAAATTTTTTTCCACTTGAAGTTTCCAACGAATGCTACATTTTTGTTTCCATGAAGTTTCAATGTTGTTGTGGCATTGAATAAGATCAGCCCTAGCTTTAGAGAATTTGACTTTATTGTTATTAGTGGGTAGATCTTCAAAAAGATTTTCCAAGTTATTCACAAAGTTTTCAAGGGTGATCACATTAGTAAAAATGTTGCCAACCACGGTATGATTCCAGGCATTTAGAGCTTTACAGAGGCGTTTGAATTTTTTAACAACTCTAGGGAGACCATAAGAGCTACAATTATCATTCCAGAAAGACCAAAGAACATCCAAACAGTCCGATCTATTCAGCTAGAATAATTGAAACCTAAGGGATTTGTTGATTCTTGAAGGAGGATTACCAGAGCAAATAAAGATCGGTTTGTGATCAGAATTCGAGGAATTTTGAGAAAAGTTTTTAATATCCCGGAAGTGATTACACCAAGCATTATTCATTAAAAATCTGTCAAGGCGGGCGAATTTCCTACAATTAGACCAAGTGAACGGAGCGCCAGTGTAATTGAAATCGTCTAAACCGTAATTGATGAGAGCAGAGTTAAAATCAAAAGTTGAGGCAGAGTGGTTGAGAGCATAGCCCTTGTACTCTCTTTGATAAGGACCGCATTAAAGTCCCCACCAACAAGCCACGAAAAATTATTGTGAGGGCAATTTTTTAGAAAATTCCAAAGGTGTTGCTTATCACTTCTAAGATTGTTAGCATGGTTAAAAGTGATTATACAGTTGAAATTTTGATTAGCAACTTTCAAGTGGATTGCTTGGTCACATTGATTAATAGTTTCAAATTTTCCAATTGTTATTCCAAAAGACCCAAATCTTATTAGAAAGAGAAGTTGTGCAATTATCATAGTGAAGGAAATGTTGAAATTTGTTACATGCAGTATTTTGGAGTTTAGGTTTGAAGATGGCAGCGATTTCAGTTTTATGTTCATAAATTAGGTGTTTTAGGTGATTCTTGGAAGAAAGGTTACCCAATCCTCTAATATTCCAATAGAGAATGTTCATTGGGAAACAAAAGAAGGTCCGGGATGAACCTTCTGTTTAGTAATATTAAATTTTGGAAGTTTTTTAGTGATTTGATCTAAGAATTTCATTTTAGTGGATCCAAAGTTTTCTTCTAAACAAGCAATGGGGTTGAATTTATTAGAACTAAGAAAAGGGGGTGAATCTTTAGCTATGATTTGGACAATGTCTTTCTCGGGTTTTAAAGGGGATTGAGGGCATTTAAATTTCCCAATTAGAAGGAAATCATTATCTGGATTGTTTATGGCAACTAACCTTTTTGTGGCTTTGGCATTTTTAAGTAAAGAAATGTTTAGGGTTAAAATAGTCGTACCAGTTTTAGAGGACTTATGAACCCTATTGATTTCACCCGGTGATGACTTTGTGAGACTATATTATGATTTGAATAGACTGAGACCCAATCTATAGCAATTTCAACATTTACTTTTTCAATCACTGCCTTTACAGGATCATAATTTTCAACATCAGCCATTTCAACAATAAAAATGATAGCATTTACAGGATCATCATTTTCAAGAACAGCCCTTACAGCATACATGATAGAAAGAGTCCAACATTATGTTAGCATTAACATGATTAACAACACCTATAATACCAGTATTAAAAATATTAACATGACAAGTAGTATTTAAAATATTAACATTTTCATGATCAGCAACAGATACATGGCAAGCATAATTCGCCTTTTTAATAACCCAATTTCCATGCTCAGCAGTTACAACCTTAGCAGTATTTGTAATGTAATCATTTTCAATAGCAGCTTGGATAATATATACATGGCAAGCAGTATCATCATTTCCAATATCCCTATTTTCAAGCTCAGCAATTTCAAAAGTTATATTAGCAGTTTCAACATTAGCAGATAGGATAATATCAGAATTTTCAAAGTTATCATAATCAGTAGCTTCAACCTCATAATTTTCAATAATAGCATTTTCAACAATATCAAAAGAGATAATTTGATTAATGGCAAGCATACTAACCTGACCACACGATTCAGCATTTCCATTCAACAACAAACTAGGATTAGTCAAATCAGTGATGATAGTAGCATTATACAAAACATGTGTCTCCTTGATTGTGCTAGTAGCTAAATTGATATTATTGATAATAGGAGACAGTACAAACATTAGCATGTAAATCTATATTAGTGGGCGGCTTGGCAACAACATTATCAGCAGTCACAGATAAATTTTCAACAAACTCCCTACCCATTGAGAGCTCAGCAATTTCCAGGGGAGTGTCAACATTAATGTTGTCATTATTGGCATCATTAATGTTAATGGTATCTGCAACATTTAGAGTATCAGTGTTTGTGACATGATCTATCATAGCCAAAGTGGTGGGAGTAGGGATTTCTCTTAAGTGAGGACAGGATGAGGGGTTATG
Source organism: Gastrodia elata (assembly GCA_016760335.1). Lineage (NCBI taxonomy): Eukaryota > Viridiplantae > Streptophyta > Magnoliopsida > Asparagales > Orchidaceae > Gastrodia > Gastrodia elata. The sequence continues at coordinate 22,527,853 of CM028675.1, forward strand.
GCCAATCGTATTACAATGAGAGCAATAGGACGACATGTTTTCATACACAACCCTTTGGAAGTTTTCTTTAGTTTTTGACCAAAGCCAAATTTTATCAGGAAGAGTGTTTTCTACGTTGACCTCCACTAAAATTCAGGGTGCAGCATAGTTACGTTGGGTGGCAGTGTTTCTGTCAAGATGCAGGGGCATACTAAAGGCTTGGGCGACATTAAAAAGCACCTCTTTAGAAGTGTATTGCAAACATAATTTTGGTAAGTTAATCCAAATGAGGGCATTAGGCACATCAAATTGAACATCAATATGCAGGCTCCATTTGAAAAGTTTTATTGTGTGACCATTAATATCATAAGAGCCTTTAGAGAATAAGCGAGCATAATCTAAATCAGAATAGAACTTTAAGAAAATACGTAAAGAGTCATACAAATGAATGATAACAGGACCTGCAAGTTTTAAGCGATTGATGAATCTTTGAATGAGCATAAACCTAGGCTTTGTACGGGAAAATTTGCCAACAAGAGTAAGGTCGAAAGAAGGGGCGGATCCTACACAAACACATACACACACACACACACACACACACACAGATATATATATATATATATATATATATATATATATATATATATATATATATATATATATATATATATATATATATATGCTTACAATATATAAAAGCTCTCATTCTGGGCATGGCCTGTCAGCTTTGGGTGACTTCTCTCATCTCTTATTTTGCTCTATTTTATTTTCTAACTGGCCTTCATGCTCTTCGATTTTGAGGTTTTCTAGGTTTTTCCTAGCGTTTGGTTGGAGGCCTTCGGATTTCCCCGGCGTGCTTTAGTTGGTGATAGACAAAAATGCATGTCTGCGTTTGCACGTAAGTGTGCGTGGTCTGAACTAATAAGTGGAAAGTTTAGCCTCCAAGATTTATCGAACCTCAGAGAATAGTTGTTTTGATACCAAGTTGTATTTTCTTTCACTAATATCTAGATGACAAATTTGGTTGATTTTTGTTGGTTCCTAATTAGAAATACACAAGACTTTGAGTAAGGATACGGTTTGATTAAAAATAAGAGAGTTGAGATTTTGTTATAATATATACAAGGGTTGGTTATACAATTTCATTGTTTAAATGTAGACATTCAATTTAATTGCCTTATTAAATCAAGTGAACACCATTGGAATTGAAGTATCCTCCAATTATATTGGGTTCAAGTTTAGTGCATAAAGAGAACTCCTTTTGGGTTCCTCCTTAGCACATAAACTCTTATGAAATATGATTTGATTAGTTAGATTTTGATTCCCTACGTCTATATTACCAAAAACATCTTTTAATTATAATGATCTCACAAGCAATATTCCATTTATCGCGTGTCATGCGCTTCACACGCAGTTTAGCTAGATGGGAGGATGCATTGGGTTAATGGATTATGTCACATATTTCATTCAAGTTCCCAATGTCCTCTCATTCCTTCTACTTTACTGAGCAGTAGAGCAAGGTTAATGGAGAAATTGGTTCTCAAGCATCAATCTTTTGGGAGAGCTACTAGGGGAGGGTGCAAGTGAGCTTTGAGAATTCTGTCACATAATTCTCAGCTCAACTCGCACTACCTTCCTTGCTCTTACCCAATTGATGAGTATTAGAACACAAGCTTTTTTAAATAAAATAAATAAGAATTTAGTTCATCCAAGCATTCATTCAATATTAAAATTAAAAATACAACAAATAGTTTTTCATTATAATTAAACAATATCATCATACACCAATTTTTCCCTTACATAATTCTACAACTATATCTCAACCCTCTCCAAGGGGTTTTTATCCTTCCATTACTAAGCAAGAAAGAACACACATGCAAGGAAAGTGAACATCGCCATCAATTCATGCAAGAAATTAATCAATGGAGGTTAGGAGAAATACAAGGAATCACCCGGAGGTTTTCTGGGGTTGTCTTTACTTTTACCGTGCGATCCTCTTGAAGCTCCACCTTTCATTCTTTGCTATCTTTTATTCCTTCATGTTATTGATCCTCTCTTCCCCTTGGAGAGTTCTCCTTCTTTCTCTTCCTGTAGCCTTTCTCTTGATCTTTTGAGTTGCAAAGGTTGGAACTTTTTAAGGTTTGAGATTGGCCCTTAAATAGGGATGTACTCAGCCTCAAAGCCCTTAATATGTGACCTTTCCTCTTCCTCGACCTAATTCCAATCTCTTTTAATGTTTTCATCTGCTTAAACCTGTTGGTATTTAGCAGGGATTTGATTTATTAATTTTTAAGAGGTTGGGGGAGGTCAAAGGTCACATTTTTGTAGCCTTTCCCATGATTCTTAATTGATATTTATTGAAATTCTGGGCCGTCCGTTGCGGCGTACTGTGGCAGCATTGTTTCAATTACTATTCTGCTGCGGCGCGCTGCGGCAACCGCATTTCAAATCCTATTCCACTACGGTGCGCTGTAGCAGTAGTGCTCCAAATGTTTTTCCTGCACATAAGTTAGTATCTTTTTTGTTCGATCATTGCAGTGTACGTTGTGGCACATTGCGGCACGCTACAACGGACAACTTGTGGATCACTATTCAATTAGTTCAACTATAGTCTTATAAAATGAAAATTTACCCGTTGTAGTGCGCGACAGCAGAAAAAAATTTGCAGGATCACTGTTTAATTAGTTCAACTATAGTTTTATAAAATAAAAATTTACTCGATGCGGCGCGCTGCAGTAGAGAAAATTGTGTGGTACTTTCAATTACTTGTGTATCAGGTTTTAATAAATCAACGAGAAATAACGATGTAGTGTGCGGCGGCGCGCAAACTTGTGTATTACTGTTCAATTACTCGTTTTTATGGCTTTAATTTATCCTTATAGATATGATGTTGTGGCGAGCCATGGCGCACTATAGCAGTCTTGCTCTAGGCCTGCAGTTTTGCTTCCAAGTAAGGCATTTTTAATGGGCCGCCATGGTGCTCCCTAGCGCGCCGTGGCACGCTGCGGCAGTTTTTGTCCCATAATTTGGTAAATCAGCCCTTGCAGTCTATTTTCTTCATTTCCTAAAAAGACATCATTTTCTACTCAAAAGTATAGGGAAATATATGGTGATATGAATATTTAAACACTATATTTTTGCTACCAATCTTAGCTATATCACACCCTTACACTTAAATTCTTGCTCTTCCTCGAGTAAGCTCAATAAATGTGATTTTCTGAATTTGTCTTTGTCTAAGGATTCAATGTGTTAAGCTAATTTAACATGAATTTAGTTGTCAAGCATACTCTAGTCAAGATTACTTCATGTCTCTAAGTTTCTACTACCCCTCCAATCGAGTTTACATTTCTACACTTCCTTTGGCTTAAAATCAAAATGTCATGCTTAATGTTTTAATATGGGGAGATGATCCTAAAATTCTAACCTTAATGATGCAATTAGTGAGTCTTTGAGTGTTGTGTCATGTGTGCCCCTTCTTATAATTCATAAGAACATTTTAATATTTTATGAGAGATATTTTTCTTCATCCTAAATGTTCACTTATTTAGTTTGGGAGAGATATTTTTCATCATCCCTTTATATATTAATTTTTCTTTTCATTTTCAAATTCCTTTTTAAAGGGAGAGCCATTTTTATTCATCTCTTAATGTATTCCTTGTGATCACGAAGTCCTACAGAAGCCTAGCACTTCAAATTATCACAGCTTTTGCCACCTTGGTTTAATTTTCAGATCCCCCCCACACTTAAGCTTAAGCACATTTCATTTTAAGTGCTGGAAACCAAGCTTAGTAGACTCATGAACTCAATAAGGGGTGTGTCACTTGAATTCATTTTCATCTTTATCTCAAATATGTTTACATCTTAATTCTATACCATAATTTTTTTTTTTTCTGACATTGAATCCAAAACTTGATCACATTCAGAAAATTCTCCTTCAAATTCCATTTTAATAAAAATGAGGATGTGCGAAATACAGAATTTATTTTATTGACTGAAATCAGAACTACAAACAAAAAATAGAAAAATTAAAACACAAAAAAAGGAACAGCACAACCTTATTAATCGTGGGTTGCCACCGATTGAACGCTTTTTTTTTGCGTCTCAGCCTGACACCAATTTAGCTCGTCTATATGACTCCTTCCCTTAGGAGATCCTGCAACAACCAACTCTCCTTCTCTTGCAATTCAGATCCATCTAGGTAAGGTTTTAGATGATGCCCATTTACTTTAATTGTCCCAGCCGATGAAGTGATATCCACACTTTCGTGGGGGTATATTTTTGTGATTATAAATGGGCCCGTCCATCTTGATTTCAGCTTTCCTAGAATCAGCCTCAACTTGGAATTAAATAACAATACCTTCATTCCTGGTTCTAGGCATTTTGGTCTTATTAGCTTATCATGCCATTTCTTAGTTCTCTCATTGTATAGCTTGGCACTCTCATATGCTCCTAACCTAAATTTATCCAGTTCATGCAATTGAAGAACCTTTTTTTCTCTTGCTAGCTTGAAATCAAAATTCAGTTTTTTAACTGCCCAAAAGGCTCAATGTTCTAACTCTACCGGCAAATGACAAGATTTCCCATAAACCAACTTGTAAGGGGACATTCCTAAAAGTGCTTTGAATGCCGTTCTATATGCCCAAAGTGCATCGTTTAGTTTGATGGACCAGTCCTTCCTGTTTTTGTTCATGATTTTCTCTAGGATTTGCTTTAATTCTTGGTTTGACACTTCTACTTGGCTACTAGTTTAAGGATGGTAGGTTGTACCTACCTTATGTTTCACCCCATACCCTTGCAATAGAGTTTCTAATTATTTATTGTAGAAATGTTTTCTACCAGCACTTATTAGGACACGGGGTGTACCAAACGTGGAGAGGACCTGATCTTTCAAGAATTTGATCATAGTATTCGCATCATTATTTGCACAAGCTATAGCTTCAACCCATTTGAAAACATATTCCACTCCCACTAATGTGTAGTTACTTGCATTAGAGGTGGGGAATGGGCCCATAAACTCAATCCCCCACACATCAAAGAGTTCAACTTCAATGATTTCATTGAGAGGTAAGTCATCCCTTTTTCCTAAATTTTCCATCCTTTGACATTGATCACAGCTCCTTACAAAATCAACAACATCCTTGAATAATTTTGGCCAATAAAATTCAGATTGCAGCACCTTTGGCATTGTTCGATCAATACCATGATGCCCTCCATAAGGAGATGTTTTGGCAATGATATAAGATATTAAGTGTTTCAGTTTCAGGCACACATCTTCTTAGGATTTGATCGGGACAACATTTGTATAGGAAGGGATCATACCAAAAGTAATTCTTAATATCAACAAAAAAAAATTTCTTTGTCGATAGTTAAATTCTGTTGGGATCACCCTTCCTGCAAGATAGTTGGCAAAATCAGCAAACCAAGGAGGAATGCTTACTACAATTAAGTAGAGATATTCATCAGGAAAACATTCACAAATTTCTTCTCCCTACTTATGTTTTATATGAGTCAATCTAGAGAGGTGATCAGCCACCACATTATTGCACATCTTTTTATCACAGATTTTTAAGTCAAATTCTTGTAGCAACAAAACCCAACGTATGAGTTATGACTTTTCCTCTTTCTTTTGAAGAAGATACTTGATTGCAGCATAATCTATGTAAACAATTGTTTTTGATCTAATAAGATATGCTCTAAATTTGTTGAATGCAAAAATAATCGCTAAAAGTTCTTTCTCGGTGGTGGCATAATTTCTTTGGGCCTCATCCATTAACTTATTCGCGTAATAAATGGAATAGAAAATTTTTTCCTTTCGTTGTCCTAAAACTACTCCCACTGCAAGATCACTAGCACCAAACATGATTTCGATGGGGTGATCCTAGCTAGGAGTGGAAATTATAGGAGCTGAAATGAGAGCAGATTTTATGGCATTGAATCTCCTTGTGTAGTTTTCATCAAATTTAAATTCAACATCCTTTCCTAGAAGCCGACATAAAGGTAAACTAATTTTAGAGAAATATTTTATGAACCTTCTATAAAACCTAGTGTGCCCAAGAAAACTCCTAACTCCCTTTACATTAGAGGGTGGAGGCAGTTTCTCAATAGCCTCAATTTTGGCCTTATCTACCTCTATTCCTTTTATTGATATAAGGTGACCCAAGACAGTTCCTTCCTCCACCATGAAGTGACATTTTTTTCAATTAAGAATAAGATTAGTTTCTTCACATTTTCTTAGGACCTTACCCAAGTTTGTTAGACAATCTTCAAAAGATTATCCCATGACAGAAAAATTATCCATAAATATTTCTAAGAAATCTCCTATCATTTCAGAAAAGATGGCCATCATACACCTTTGAAATGTTGCAGGTGCATTGCATAGACCAAAGGGCATCCTCCTGAAAGAAATATTCCATAGGGGCACGTGAAATTTGTTTTCTCTTAGTCTTCCGGGGCTATCAAAATCTGATTGTACCCCAAGTAACCATCCAAAAAACAAAAGTAAGGGTTCCCTGCCAGCCTATTTAATATCTGATCAATGAATGGGAGAGGATAGTTATCTTTCCTAGTTTCCTTATTTAATCTTTACTAGTTTATGCATACTCTCTACCTGTAACCTTCCTTATAGGAATTAATTCATTATTTTCACTCAAGATCATGGTTATCCCACTTTTCTTATGGACCACATGAATAGGACTTACCCAAGGGCTATCTGAGATTGGGAAAATGATTCCATCATCCAAGAGCTTAATGATTTCCTTATGCACCACCTCTCTTATATTCAGGTTTAATCTTCATTAAGGTTCTATGGAAGGTTTTGAGTTGTCTTCTAGCAGTATGCGGTGCATGCATAAGGTATGATTATACCCTTCAAATTGGCAATGCTACATCTAATTGCCCTCTTATGCTCTCTTAACAATGCACCCAATTTAGTTTCTTGGATTGGGTTCAACAAAGCAGAAATTATTACCAAGAGTGATGTTTCCTCCCCAAGATAAACATATTTTAAGTATTTGTGCAAAGGTTTCAAGTCCAATTCAGAGGGTTCATTTATAGACAGCTGCATTCTCTTTCTTTTTTGAATCAACTCATCAGTTTTGTTTTCTTCCTCTTCAATTCTAACTTCTTCTTCTTCTTCTAAATATGATTCCTCTATATTTCTAGAAATTAACACCTCTTCCACTGCATTTACTTCCCAACTCCTCATTTAGCTTAAATGGATGCCTTATTGAATCCTTTATGTTAAAACTCACCTCCTCCCCCTCACAACTATGACTTAATTCACTCTTATCAACATCAATCATGGTTTTTCCAATAGCAAGGAATGGCCTCCCCTGAATTATAGGAATCTCCTGATTTTCATCTTCCATTTCCAACACAATAAAATTGGCAGGGAAGATAAATTTATAAACCTTTACTAGAACATTTTCCAAGATCCCCATGGGGGTTTTTACTGATCTATCCGCTAGTTGGAGGAGGATTGATGTAGGTTTTAAAGAATCAATTCCCAACTTTTTAAATATGTAAAAATGGCATTAAATTTATTGAGGCACCCAAATCACATAAAGCCTTTTTAAAAGAATGATTTCCTATTGTGCAGGGAATGGTAAAACTTCATGGGTCCTTTCTTTTAAGAGAGATTTTCTGCTATAAAATAGCACTACATTCCTCAGTCAAGGCCACAGTTTCATTTTTATTTATTTTTCTTTTCTTTGATAGTATATCCTTCATGAATTTTGCATAACTGGGCATTGGTTCTAATGCTTCAACAAAGGGAATGTTTATATGAAGAGTCTTAAAATTTTCTAGGAATTTTTGGAACTGGTTGTCTAGCTTCTCCCTTACAATTCTTTGAGGATAGGGGATGTGAGGAGTGTGAACAGAAGGTTTAGTCATCTGCATGTTAGTTTCCTCATTCATTTCTTTATCCTTATCCTTATTGATTTTTTTCCCTCAATAGATCTCTCTCCCAAATTTTGAGAATTATTTTTAGAATTTTTAAGTACCAGCAGTTTTGTAATTTTTCCACTTCTTAAAGTTATGGATATTTTTGATTCGTTCCCATAGTCCACTATGGCTCCTACTAAGAAGGGTTGATTTAGTTGCATCATTATCTCTTTGATTCTTAACTCAATTCTTTGAATAGCTTTTTTTTTATTCCAGAGTGTGTGTTCGTGTCAATTTAATGCTGCATTCATTTTGTTCATAAAATTAGTTGTGTCAGTTTTAAACTCTTTTAGGAAACACTCTAAACTTCTTCCCTCCTTAGTTTGTTAGGTTCTATACTTTTGAACAACATTCACTCCCTTAGTTTCTTCCTTATGATCAGAAATCTGTTGCACTCCCTCTAGTTATTTGGTTAATATATCAATTTTGTTTCTTAATTCAGCAATCTGATTTGACTCGTTCATGTAATCTACCTCCACTTTATTTGAATTTGGCTGCTCAATTGGCCATTGGTATGCATTGTTATCCATTTTCTTGAGAAGATCAAAGGCTTCCTCGAGGGTTTTACTACTTAATGATCCTCCTATGGTTGCATCGGTCCTTGTGGGTGTGTTTAATCCAATATAAAAAGTATGCACCTGCATCCACAAAGGAAACCCATGATGCAGGCAACGCCTTAAGCAGTCCTTAAAATATTCCCAGCCATCATACAAGTTCTCACCATACTGCTGAGAGAAGTTTGAAATTTCATTTCTCAACCTGACAGTCTTGGCAGGTGGAAAATACTTGGCTAGGAATTTTCTTGCCAAGTCATCCCAAGTCCTTATAATCTCACTGGGTAGAGAACTGAGCCAAACCTTAGCTCGATCTCTCAGTAAGAATGGAAATAATCTCAATCTTAAAGCATCATTGGATACCCTGTTGAATTGGAAGGTGTCACATATCCAGAAAAGTTGAAATATGTGCATTCAGGACATCCGATGCCATCCCACTATATTGATTATTTTGGATCATGTTCAAAGTTGATGGTTTTATCTCAAAATTATTTGCTTGTATAGGAGGTCTAATAATAGCATTTTAAACTCCTCCTACCATGGGAAGTGCATATTCTCTCAGTAATCCTCTCCTAGCATTTACCATAAGTTCTACTGGGTTCATATATAAGTCTTCCATTTGTGTGTTTTGCTGGTTAAAAAAGTTTTGCTCTCTCTTAGCTCTCAAATATGTTCTATCGATTTCGGGATCGTAAAAGAATTTTGTAAGATTTCTCCTACTCATGCAATTTAGGGGTAACTAGCTAGAACAAGTTCAACAATCAATATTCAGCACAAACAACAGCACAAAATTCATTAAGATAGTATGCAAAAAAGTTCAGCACAAGTTCTTTTTAGAATTTTTTATTTTTTTTATTTTTCTCAAGCAAGCAAATAAGGAAATCAATTATAGCTAAGTAAAAATATGCACAGGTTAATTAGTTCTAAATCACTATTTACTAGAGAATTATACTTGATACAAAATGAAAACCGTTCCCCGGCAACAGCGCCAAAAACTTGATAGACGGAAATACATGTCTGCGTTTGCACGTAAGTGTGCGTGGTCTGAACTAATAAGTGGAAAGTTTAGCCTCCAAGATTTATCGAACCTCAGAGAATAGTTGTTTTGATACCAAGTTGTATTTTCTTTCACTAATGTCTAGATGACAAATTTGGTTGATTTTTGTTGGTTCCTAATTAACAATACACAAGACTTTGTGTAAATAAATAATTTGATTAAAAAGGAGAGAGTTGAGATTTAGTTGTAATATATGCAAGGGTTGGTTATACAACTTCATTGTTTGAATGTAGATGTTCAATTTAATTGCCTTATTAAACCAAGTGAACACTATTGGAATTGAAGTATCCTCCAATTACATTGGGTTCAAGTTTAGTGCACAAAAAGAACACCTTTTGGGTTCCTCCTTAACACATAAACTCTTATGAGATATGATTTGATTAGTTAAATTTTGACTCCCTACGTCTAAGTTACCAAAAACATCTTTTAATTATAATGATCTCACAAGCAATATTCCATTTACCGTGTGTCATGCGCTTTACACGTAGTTTAGCTAGATGGGAGGATGCATTGGGTCAATAGATTATGTCACATCCTCCATTGAAGTTCCCAATGTCCTTTCATCCCTTCTACTCTGCTGAGCAGTAGAGCAAGGTTAATGGAGAACTTGGTTCTCAAGTGTCAATCTTTTGGGAGAGCTACTAAGGGAAGGTGCAAGTGGGCTATGAGAATTCTGTCATGTAATTCTCAGCTCAACTCACACTACCTTCCTTGCTCTTACCCAATTGATGAGCATTGGAACATAATCTCTTTTAATTAAAATAAATAAGAATTCAGTTCATCCAAGTATTCATTCAATATTAAAATTAACAATACAACAAATAGTTTTTCATTACAATTAAACAATATTATCATACACAAATTTTTCCCTTACATAATTCTACAATTATATTCAACCCTCTCCAAGGGGTTTTTAGTCTTCCATCACTAAGCAAAAAAGAACTTGCATACAATGAAAAGTGAGCATCGCCATCAGTTTACAGCAAGAAATTAATCAAGAGAGTTTAGGAGAAATACAAGGAATCACCCGGAGGTTTTCTGGGGTTCTGTTTACTTTTCTTGCACATACTCTAAAGTATTCTTTGAAGCTCCACCCTTCATTCTTTGCTGTCTTTTCTTCCTTTCTGTTCTTGGTCCTCTCTTCCCCTTGGAGAGTTCTCTTTCTTTCTCTTCCTGCAGCCTTTCTCTATCTTTTGAGTAGCAAAGGTTGGAACCCTTTCAAGGTCTGAGATTAGCCCTTAAATAGGGATGCACTCAGCCTCAAAGCCTTTAATGTGTGACCTTTCCTCTTCCTTGAGTTAATTCCAATCCATTTTAATGTTTTCATCTATATAAACCTGTAGGGATTCAGCAGAGATTTAAGTTATCAATTCTTAAGAGGTTGTGGGAGGCCAAAGGCAACATTTTTGTGGCCTTCCCCATACTTCTTAATTGTTATTTCTGGAAATTTTGGGCCATCTGCTGCAGCGTGCTGCAGCAGCGACGTTTTAATTACTATTCCGCTGTGGCGCGCTGCAGCAACCATGTTTCAAATACTGTCCCGCTGCGGCGCGCTGCAGCAACAGTGCTCCAAATGCTTTTCCTGCACATAAGTTAATATCTTTTTTGTTCGGTCGCTATAGCATACTCTTTGGCATGTTGCAGCGCGCTACAGCAGATAACTATTTTATTAGTTCAACTATAGTCTTATAAAATGAAAATTTACTTGCTGTGGCGCGCTACAGCAGAAAAAAACTTGCAGGATCACTATTCAATTAGTTCAACTATAGTTTTATAAAATAAAATTTACCCGCTGCGGCGCGCCGCAACAGAGAAAGTTGTGTGGTACGGTTCAATTACTTGTTTATAAGGTTTTAATAAATCAACGATAAATGACGCTAGAGCATGCTGCGGCACACAAACTTACGTATTAGTGTTCAATTACTCTTTCATATGGTTTTAATTTATCCTTATCGATATGATGCAGTGGCGTGCTGTGGCGCGCTGTAGCGGTCTTGCTCTAGGTCTATAGTTCTGCTTCTAGGTAAGGCGTTTTTAATGGGCCGCCATGGCACGCCGTGGCGCGCTGTAGCGATTTTTGTCCCAAAATTTGGTAAATCAGCCCTTGTAGTCTGTTTTCTTCATTTTCCTAAAAAGACGTCAATTTCTACTCAAAGTATAGTAAAATATATGGTGATATGAATGTTTAAACACTATATTTTTGCTACAAATTCTGGCTATATCAGTTGGCATCGGGTATCTTCTGTCTTTATTTTTGCTTTTGCTTTTTTTTTTTTTTGGTTTTCATGCTGCTCTAATGGATCCTTCGATGAGATCTTTTTGTGACATTGTCATTCACACCCCCCCCCCCTTCTATTTCCAAACCCGTTAGCACCTCTAACAGAGGTTCGGCTCTATTCTATTCTGATGAGGAAGGTATCCAACTTTCAAGCCCACATACTCTCACACTTGTGGGTAAGTTTGCCCGACTTAAACCTAGTTTGGGGCTTATCCATGATTCATAGAAAGTTTTAAACTCTTAACGCTGGTTAATATCAGATCTTTTGATTCGCATCGGGTTTTTTTTCACTTTTTAATCCGGTTTAGACTATGCTCGGGTTTTTTCTAAAGGATCGTATGACTTGAAAGGTAATACACTAAAACTTTACAAATTGGACCCTTTTTCAGATGTAAAACACGATGTCCCGATTGTCCCGATCTGGGTAAACTTCCTCGGTCTTTGTTTGCAATATACTTCCAAAGACATTCTCTTTAGCATAGGAAATGCCATTAGAAAGCCTCTACAACTTGACTGTAACACGGTGCTAAACAGAAACATTGCTGCTCCTCGTATCCTTAATGAAACAAACATGTCTTCCCCCCCTCCTAATCATATTTGGCTGGGTTCCATGGAGAAAGGGTACTCTTGAGAGATTTACTATGAGAATATGCCAATGTACTGTAATTGGTGTTTCACCTTAGGGCATAACACTAAAACTTGCAACTTTAGAAACCTTAATTCTCCCCCTTTAGCTACCAGAATCACAAATTACTCTGATCTCAACAATGCTTTAAGACCGTTATATATTGAAGATAACAATGCTTTGGCTATAATAGAACATAATCATATTGTTAGTCTAAATTTGGCTCATGGTGATCTGATTAATGCTTTAGATAATAATTGTGTTATTGATCCTCTTATTAGTAATGTCATTGCCTTAAATGCTAAAGATAATGAAGTTTTACAGAATACTAATGATGGTGAAATTCTTAATACTTCGGTTAACAATGAAATTGTTGCCCCTCTCAGTTTAACTATTTTAAATGTTGTCTCAAGTGACATACTAAATGATAATGATACTCCTGTATCTGTCGATATGGGTGTTTCCCATAACTATATCTCTGCTGGATATAAGGTAAGTAATACTGTTTCAAATTCCTCAGAATGTAATGTTCCTGCTATCACTGTGGATCCTGGAAATTCTGATCCCCTATTATTGCTGAGCTGTCTACTGATAAATAGTTCATTTATGATGAAGTAATTAGAAATGCTGATACCTATCTTGATCATAATTTAGTGTTAAACCCAAATGAAAGCCTTTCTATTAAAGTTGATTATAGTAGCAATACTCCTGTTATTAATTCTGAAACTAATACCAATTTTATAAAAAAGGGCATTGCTGTTGAAAATACTAATGATTTGTTACTAGTTTCTAGAAATTCTAGTGTTGCTGAAATGTTTTTTTTGCTTGGAAATATTGATATAAATGGTATTAATGCTGCTAAAAATGGTTCTTTTCTTCCATTCACTGATGATAATGTTTCTACTTTAGAAAATTTAAATGCTTTTGGAACTGAATCTGTGTCTACTCTTTCAACTTCTTCTGAAATTATTAATGCTACTGTTTTTAACAATATTGATACTGAAATAAAATCTGATGATGGAAAAATTATTGCTGCCAAAAATGAAAATGGTGAGTTTATCCCTACTGCTGAATTTGTTAATCAGGTTGATGATGTAGACAAAAGAAAAGGCACCAATATGGTTTCCTTCTCTAAGCCTACAATGCCGTTAAAAAACAAAATAGTCCAATTCAGCTCAAATAAAATGCCAACCTCAAATAGATATAAATCTCTTGCTTTACTTAATGATACTGAGGTTATCGAATCTGATATTCATAGTTCTAGTTTTAATAATATTGAAAATATTATTTTATATAATGATACGACTCAATTGGTCCCAAGAGGATCATCTTCTGTTGCTAAATGAATATTCTATGCTGGAACATTAGAGACATCGACAATGCCTCCACTAAAATTAGGCTTAAACATTTAATTTTTAAAAAAAAAATATCGATTGCTGCCATCTTCGAACCTAAATTTAAAGGGGATGCTCTCAATGCCGTGGGTCGGTTTATCAAATTGGAAAATGTTTGCTGTTTTGACTCGAACAAGATCTGGTTTATGTGGAATAACATATGGAAAGTTGAGGTGATTTCTCAATGTCACCAAGCTATCCATATGCGTTTCCACAATGATGATCATAATTTTCTCATTACTTTTGTTCACGCCAATAATTGACGAATTGATCACATAGATCTCTAGAAATCATTTAAAGACTGTAACTCTACCACCCACCCTTGGGCTGTTGGCGGAGACTTTAACGCTATCCTCAAAAATACTGAATATAAAGGCTATGCGAGAGACCACTCTAATTCTTCTTTTGATTTCAACTCTACTATCCTTGATTGTGGTCTTGAAGATTTCAAATATGCCGGTTCTCCTTTTACTTAGAATCATGGTAGAAAATTTGCTAGACTAGATAGCTTTCTCATTAATAACATTTGGTGCAACTCCTTCTCGAATTACGAAGCATCCTCCCTAGACTCCACTATGTCTGATCATAAGCCAATTACCCTCTCCTCTTGGAACTAAATCACTAACTTCCCTAAATCTTTCTAGTTCCAACTTTTTTGGCTTGAAAGAAAGGATTTCTCCCAGCTTGTTCATTCAATCTGGAATGAAAACTGTGGCTCTTATGGTCTCATTCGTCTTGTTGAAAAGTTTAAGAAACTTAGGAAAGCGATTTACCTTTGGAATAAAAATGTGGTTGGAAATATATTCAGTATTGCCACCTAATTGGAAAATAAGGTCAATTGTTTAGAAACCATCTTTGAAATGGATCCCTCTGATATAAATAGGATTGAAGTTTCTAAAGCTAAAGCCTCTCTTATTCAAACCCACAATGATAATGAAACTTTTTGTAAACAAAAATATAGTAAACTTGGGTGTTACAAGGGGAAAGAAATACCTCCTTTTATTATAATTGGGTTAATTAAAGAAGACACATAAATCATATTTCTAATACTAATCCTCCTAACAAACCATTTCTTAAGGATGTAGAAGATATCCAAAATTATGCTATTTCTTTTTTTTTTGAAGCTAGCCAAAATCCTAACTTCAATCCTACTCCCTTAAAGATGAATTTACCTACTCCTCGATTATCGGGAGAAGATAATTTCTCTCTTACTACGATGCCTAATGATGAAGAAATTTGGGATGTCGTTCAAAGTCTCAAGAAAAATACTTGTCCCTGTTCTGATGGTTTCCCCTGTGAATTTTTTTGCAAATTTTGGGATGTTATCAAATTGGATGTCTGTAGCGGTGTCAAAGAATTCTTCTGTAATATCTGTTTGCCTAAATTTTTTTCTCACACCATGTTATCATTAATCCTCAAAACTGATAAAGCCTCTTGGTGGTCCCAATTCAGACCTATTAGCCTCTGTACCTATAACGCCTCACTATTAGATTTATTTATAATAATCTAACAATGAGTGTTATGATAGTATTTAATATTGAGTTAGGAGATCCTAACTCAATATTTAATACTATCTTATATTATATGGACCTATGGGGAGAAGAAGGACATTCAATTATTCTAACTCAAACATTCATTATTTATAATATAAAAATTCAAACAACATGAAAGAATAGTTTTAGAACATCACAAAATATTTATAATTTACAAAGTGTTCATAAATAAACTCATTCTCACATAAATAAACAAAAGTAAATTCTCCTTTTTCAACTAATGCTCTGCTTCCTCTTAAACTGCAGGTCTTGCTCCTAGCTCCTGATCTACCGTATTTTAGTTTTTAAATACGGTAGGGCACAGCCAAAAAAAAGAAAAAATGATTAGACTTTAAAAGTCTAAGTACATTTTAAAAGTAGGCTAAACATTAATTAAGCGGATATCACATTACAAATTTAAAGAAATAGCAGTGCCATAAGCATAAAAATGGTAAGAAGTTATGTAAGAAAGTGTGCTCACAATGCTAGAATATATTTTCCAATCCTACAATAATTATATTAGTAGCATTTGAATTATTTGCAATTTGAAAGAAAACATGAATATGTTCAAATGGATTTGCAGTGTAAACAAAATGGAACTGTATATATGAAATTCTGCACTGTATCAATTTTATGAAAGATTTAATCATGGAAATTCATTCTAGTCTGAAGACTGAATATATCATTCACAATCAATGAGATTGTGAGAAATGCATTTTTTAATTTATTTATCTTACAATTTTGTTCTGTGGGTACAGAACAAGCGAGGAGTTGAGTACGTCTACTGAACCTATATGTAAGTGGGGTCAAAATAAACACACACATTCCCCATCAAATGAATTATGTGGTCTCTAGATACACTAATAGCCTTGCCCAGGCAAATGACAGCTGTACTAAATCCTCCATTAGACCCCTCTGAAAATTTTATAAAATGTTTATTATGCATAATAATCTTTTCGATGCATTTGCAGCACAAGGATTGTATCAAAGTATTATAAATCTTGTGATATCCATTGTTTTCTATTGATTTCTATTATAATGATTTCATATTCACAATGGTTGCCCATATATAGGCCATCAAAATTATGATATGATAATAAAAATAATGAAGAATGATGTCTTTCAAAAATTAAGGTAATAATATGAGATTCTAATTCTAAAAATTTTGGCATGGTCTGCTTTGTATTTGTTTAAATAAACAATTTCAATATCAATATATAAGTCAATCCATTGACTATTTCAAGTTCTAATAAGAATATCAATTTATAAGTCAATCTATTGACTATTTCTAGTTCTAATTTATAAGTCAATCCATTAACTATTTCCAGTTCTAATTTATAAGTCAATCCATTGACTATTTCCAATTCTAATAAGAATATCAATTTACCAAGAATTAATAAAACTTAAGAAACCACAGAACATACCAAATAAAAGAGGTAAACCATGTTTGAAAACTATTTAGTTCAGCCACTATGTGACATTCTTCAACAGGTTCATGATAAGTCATCCATCACAAGTATTCAAATCTTGATTTATAAGCAACATTTAATGCATGATTTTGATTTACATGCAATATTTAATGCGTGAGAAATTTTAAAAATATTTTCCTTTAGAAAATGATTTCCAAGAAAATAATAGGTATCCTTCTGCAATTAAACATATTAAGAGAGAATATAAATAGCAGCAACTTACCTTATATATAATTGATAACAACACATATTCTCTGACTTAATTGATGGTAACATATTATTTTACACATGATAGATGCTATTATTTGATGATTTGATTTCATATAAGAACAAAAGATGGCAGCATATGATTTAATATATATACATGGCAGCATTTGGTTATTTGGCCTCATATACTAAGATAGTAACATGTGATACTGACAATATATATTCTCATATATAGTTAAAAGTATCATATGATCTCACTCATAATTGATGACAGCATTTATTCTTTTAAACTATTGATGACAACATATGAATTAATAAAGAAATGATAGCATATAATTTTATAAAAATTAAAATGAAAGGCAGCACTTAATCAAGTTTAAGCTCACCTTAATTTGAAAGGCAGCATATAATTTTATAAAAATAAAGGCAGCATTGAATGGCAACATTTGGTTCTTATAACATCCCAGGGAATATCCTAAAAGAACCTCCCAAAAAGAAAATACAAAAACCAAAACCTGTTAAAAAGGAGCCACGCCAAGTGCGCAAACAGCATCTTCCGGCCAATCACACTAAAAAAGAAATCGAGCCTGCAGATTGATCTCAAAATTAGTTTTACAAATATGAATTTGAGGCGTACGTGATAGCTGCATATTGTGACTCATGGGAAAAGCCCATTTTATGGCCCAAATAAAATGGTTGGTTACCTCCACAGCGAATAAGGATCGAATCTCGGTAGGTGACTGTAAGCATCCAGCAAAAATATTAAAAGCAGCATTTAAGGAAGTAAGCCCATGAAATGGTAAGTGCCATCTCACACAATGATGCACATAGACATACTTCCATTCATCGGTGCACATAACATAAAGATTAAGAGAACAAATATAAACCTTCGGACAACAATTCAATATATAAGATCTACTTCTCCAGCCCACAAAAGTAATAAAATTCAAAACGTGCGGCCTCCATTTAACTGCAGAACCATCCCACAAAGCAACCCCAGATGTATTAAGAGAATGATTAGAAGAGATTAAAAACTCACTGACCAAAAAAATAAAGACAATAATAACAGTGATCTTAATAGACAACACATTCTCTTCCAGCATTTTCTCAGCCACCTCACAAAGCAGCCCCAATAACAAAATTGCACATAAACCACAAAACAATGGCAACCAAAGCCACCACATTGAGATAAAACCTGTCATAATAGCCACCACAAGCCAAACGCAGTCTACGCAGATACAACAGCTCTTCTCTATGATAATATTTATAAAGATGATAAAAGGATAGACCCTGATCACATAGCCATCATATAAGTTAAAACTCTTTAGCTTTGATCCATAGTGCACCATATGATGATACAGCAAAAGGAAATCAGACCCCAAAAGCCAACACCACAATCGCGTCACACTCTTCCAGTAAGCAAGGACAGAAATAAAGCACCATCAACCAGTAAGCAAGGACACTAGCTTTGCCCACAAAGTACAACCCAAATCAATCAACGAATAGACCCACGAAAGTACATTCAAATAATTAGAGTAAACAGTATTGTCCACCATCTCGATTGACTGCATAACCAACCCCAAAACAATAACCACCCACCATATCACATAAACAACATCACTGATAAGGTTACACAGGTTCGAGAAATTGGACAAACCTGTGGCATCTAACCGCAACAAAATCCAAAAATCCTGATAATCCACGTTTTGAGAAAAGAAGATTTTCACCTCAATACCACTATGATATGAGCTAGCACTAATATTAATATTAAGGGGGGACCCAGCCCATCAAAGGAGCCAAATTGAAAAAAAAACAGCCAGCGCTGGGATAGCAGAAAGGCAGCCCCAAAAAGAGACCAGACCTAACTTCCAGATCCCAAGCAACCGGGTGGATAAGAGCCACCGTGTAATCACTCCAAGTTAAATAAGATCTTGGTATAATCTGCATTAAGACTTTTCCAACTAAAATGTTTTTTATCATTTATATTGATAAAAGAATTAACCTTTTCAATAATTTGCTGAGAGTAAACCTCAGCATTGCAATTAATACTATTATACTTTGCTTGATTTTTAGCTCCCCAAATAGCCCAAAGAGTGAGAGCATCCGATAGATTACCAATATGAATCTTGCCCTGTTTCGTTTTAGGCCAACGAAGGAAAATTCCTTCAATATTCTCAACAATCGCGACCGGGGCCAAAGAGAGGTTTTTCCAGATTGCTTTGCTGAATGGGCTTTCAATGAACACATGGTTTATGGTTTCCAATTCATTACAACAATGGCACTTAGAAGCCAGGGAGAAGCCTAAGCTTTGCATTTTATTATCAACACTAATGAAATTGTTGTAAAGTCTCCGGAGAAACATGCTTATGAGATTTGGAATGCATCTATGCCAAATCTAGACAGGGAAGTAGGAGGACACATGAGATCTACAACAGTTCTAAAGGTACTACGGCGCGTGGTAGCGTCGGGCTCTTAGTTTGAGACCTGCTACGGCACGCAGTAGTGCTTGCATTTGATTTCGCTGCGGCCCGCTGTAGCGGTGATTTCCGCTAAGGCGCGCTGCAGCACCACCTTCTCTGTTTCTGACCGCTGAGGCAGGCGATAGCGCCTCCGCCTCGGGTTGGGACCGCCTGACGCATTACATGGCGCCGTGATACGCTGCAGCGCCTGTGCTATTTCTAGGCATTAAAGCTCTCCATACATAACACGATGCCCTAGCCTCGGCTTCCACCTCCCTTGTCGGCTATGGAACGTGACTTCGGGTCGGACCCGACCCGCAAAATTCAAACTCTGTCCGTCGCATATTGGGATACTAACCCTAAATGCCTTAAATAAATTAATGATATTAATTTCTAAATAATTAATTTTTTTGTTATTTAATAATATTAAAAATAAATATTCAATTATAGCAAAATTATATATCAATTTGATCAAATAAATGGAGGATTAAGAATATGATATTATATTAATAGTCTTAATTTTACTAATCACTATTTCAATTAATTAATTAGCTTAATTTTGCAAGCAGCATAACTTAGCCAATTCGATCACTAAAATGTGCAGCACCATAATATGATGTCAAATTTCTAATTTGATAGCTAATTTTGCTAATAACTTTTTAGGTGTTATTAAGAGTTATTAAAATTCTGATTAGCTATTTGATATCTGATTTGACTCTACTTAGTGTTTTTTTACTTGTTGTGTTATAAGAAAGTTATAACCATCATGATTATATGATTTGGACATCAAATTGAAAATGTGAGTTTTTTACCCTTAAATAAAATAATATTAAATTTGCAAAATCAGGTATTTGCATGTTTAGGCCTTCTAAAGGTTAGGACGCCTTTGAAAACATCCTTTAAATCATGTAATAACATTAGATCACATTTTGATTTGGAAAACAACTAGAATATCCTAGTCTAGACTTAGCACTCGTAAATCTAGTATAGACCCTCAATATAGAAATGAAGTGATCTACTTGTCCCTAATGCTTGATTTTAATAAGTAGAAGTTGTAGTTGATCCTAAACCCTAAGTTGAGTATGATTTAATCATTTTTTTTTCAGGATTAAGTTATTCATTTATAGGACCCTTAAGAGGTTAGCCAAATCCTAACCTAGTTCCTTACAGTCCTTAAGTATAGGCTTGACCCTAGCTACCCTATTTAGTGACTTGGTCCCTATACCTTAAAATTAGACTAGAATTATCCTACTAGTATCATATCTAAGACTAAAATAATGTAAGTAGTTAAATGATTGAACCTTCTTAAGCAAAGAACCTTTAAGATGATATTAACATAGGATGCTTAGAAACAAAATCGAATAGGATGAAACAGAATGAAAAAGAAAAAAAAAATTCTCCTCTTGGTCGAACAAATAGGAATGGCTTTGCATGATGTTAAATATACATATATGTTTGGCACAATTTAAATATTTGAGTATTATGTGAGTTATATTAAAAGATAACTCCATGTTAGTTGCATAATTGTAATGTTATTGATATGACATGCTATTTTTAAAAAATTTGCTATTTAGATGGCTTCGTTATTCAAATTATAAAGTATGTTTAACTCAATGGTTCATAGACATCTTCAAATATAACCAATGTTCATTCATTAATTTAGCAATATCGTTTAGAAATCAGTACCTATTTGGTTTAGTTTTATTCAAATATCAGATGATAGATATCAATATTATTCAAATATGTTATTTTTAATCAAGTGTAATTTGTAGTTATGATAAGGAGAAATTATTCTATGCAATTAAAAATTTATTTTGGGTGTTTGTTGATATATAATTTAGAAATTGATTTCAATTATGTGCAGGTAAAAAAAAAAACTTTAAACTGCTTGTTATGGAAATATAAACTCAAAATTGATTCATTACAAACTCTTCAAGGAACACTTTAATGCACAAACTCCTACCAAACAACAGAAAAATTTACTCTTTTTTTTTTTTTTTTTACTTTTGGGTTCAACGATGAGTTCTAAATTATACAAAAGTTTCACATAATCATACTATTATGCAAATCTGAAGATAATCCTATAAAGTAACAGCAACGGTTCAACCATTGTTTCTAAATTTATATAACTGTAATATGTCATTTTCGATTCTACAAACATCTAATTTTTTGATAGATGCAATTCACAGTCTCCATGCAGATCTTGTTTCTTTGGTAGATCTTGTTTCGATTCTACAAAAGTTTCACATAATCATACTATTATGTACAAAATAAATTAGATTTCTCAAGCAACTAATGAATTGTAAATATATATAATGATAAGTTAAGAGATCCCTATACCTTTAGTGTAGTTGACATTAAGCTTAGTAGTTATAGAGTCTTATAGTAAACCTCCACGTAATATAAGTTATAAGAATCTAGTAACTTAGTAGTGTAGCAGTGAATCCCTTAGTATCTAAGCTTAAGTGTTTCCATAGAGTATAAGTGTTGGTCAATAGTTTAGACTAGCGTAGTGTTAGTAATATGATATGATGCTTGTTTGTAACATTTAAATTATATCTATAAACTATTTTGTCACATGAATAAGAACTTAATCAAATCATTATTTTTAAACCTCATTTTTAAAATAGTATATTTTTATTATATCAACTAATGAAGTCCTTCGATGAATGCTTAAGTCAATTGAGGAGCTTGATTAACTCCAATCATATGATAAATAACTAAAGTAGATAATAACAAATATCACATGTCTTACAATTAGCTTTGAACATCCTTAAATGTTGCAACTTATTGAGACTAAATACTTTAATACATTCATAAAGACATGGAGCATAAAATAAACTTTTAATATTTACTTGGGGTTTATTGTGATGGACAATGTCAGCGCAAGCAAATGGTGTAATAAGGAGACCTTACATATCCTAGAGGGGGAATGTGTGTGTTATGGGAAACCCCTTTTGCTTAGTTAAGCAAATGTGCTTAACTCCTCACTTGTTATGTGCCCATATAATAGATTATAAGATAATTAACTTAAATATTACACTCCTTCATAACCATTCTTACTATTCCCACAATTTTTATGATTGTGTATGCTTTATCATAGTCTTTTGACTATGTATACTCAGTCATTTATGACTACTTTTACATTATACTTAGTCATTGAGATTGAGAACTTTCTTTACTTTCACATATTACTGGTTCACCTATATTTTCAGCTCCTTTTCTTACGTACTTACTTATAGTGTACGTTATTATCACCTTCATTTAAGCTTACACTGCTTTCACTTATATTACTTAACATATGTTCATTTGTACATATTTTATTACTATTTTTATTGCACACTTGCTAGTATAGATGTAACTGCTCTTCCTTACTTATATAGATGATGCAGGTTGTACCAGCCTTCCTCTTTTACTACTTTATAGCCTTTTTAGTTATTGCTTACAATCACTTGCTTTACTTTACTTAGTTTATTTTCCATTTTTACCGTGTTGAACTCCGCTTAAATAATAATTGTAAATGGAAAATGTGATATCTATTTAATTTAAAATAGATTAGTTGCCCAAAAATGTACTTAGATTTTTTAAGTCTAATCACTTTTTTTTATTAGTTGTGCCCTACCATATTAAATACTAAATATGGTAGATCAAAAGCTTGGAGTGGTATTGTACCTAAGGTAGATCAGATCTAATAGTTGCAACTTTGAAGACTTTAACTTTCCACTATTTCTTTCTCTTACTTTATGCATCTCGTGATGGCAAGTGTTATTATGTCTAAATGCTTGTATAAATTTAACTAACTTTGGATGTTTTATTTTACTATTTTGTGATGTATTTTTACTATCTTTCTAGATGGCTAGAATGGTTTATATTATGCCTCTGATTTTCTTCTTTAGAGACCCTTGGCTCCCCATAATGCTTAATAGTGGGTTAAGACTCACTAACCTAATATTAAGTGCTATAATAACACCTAATATTGGACTAGGTTACATGAACTAACTAGTGTAATACCCCGTATATGGGCCAGTTAGATTAAGATATGATCTAATGAACTTAAGAGATTATTTTAAGTACAAAATGTGACCCTAGGGCCTTAAAGGCACAAAGGCTCATTTTTGTTTCATTTGAGCTAGCCAAAGTAGGTCCAAGCCAAAACTAGTCTAGATACCCATTATGAGAATGTTTTAGGTTAATCATAATCATTTTAAGTATGTTAAGCTTTAAAAAGGGTCAATCACCCATTTGGAACCCAATAACCCAAGTAGTCAGATTGGGCTAGCTCAGATTAGCCCAAAACTAAGCCCCAACCCTAAATTTTCTATATTTTTAATGATTGAGCCATAAGTCAACTTAGGAACTTGAACCACTTTAAAATGCATTAAAAAGAAACCTAAGGTTAGTTTTTAAACCTAGAACCCATCAAACATATTTAGACCATTTGGGCTAACTCAAGCTAGCCCAACCTAACCCAAATTAAATATAAATCCATATCTCAGCCAAAACAATTTAGATCAACTTATAGCTGATAATAAGATCATTTTCACCCGTATAAATATAAAAATCATGATTTGGTCTATTTAGGGATCAATTTGCCAATTGATCAAGCCCTGAGTTAGCTCAAACCACCCCTAACCTAAAGTAACATTAGATCCCCAAATTTTATTCCCATCAACGCAACACTCTTAATTAAGTGTCACAACAACTCCAATGTGTGACAATATGGAGCCTAAATGTATCATGGCTCATATGGGCTAGGTTGAGCCTTGATGTGTTTAACAATCACCATGGCACCCTCCAGCATTCATAATGAATGCATAAAGGCCACGAATAAAGCTTGCCATGATGAGAATTTTCTTGAAAAGATCTCATCGGCACCGGTGCATAATTCAAGTTTTTTTGCTCTCCTATGGTGACCAATTCATCCTAGATTGCTTTGAGGTCAATCTATGATAAAACTAGGTTAATCCATAAGAATAAAAGAGGTTTAAATAAAGTTATCACATTCATAAGAACTAAACATAGGGGGTTCAAGGGAGGTACCTTGCATCATGGCTATCGGGGGTAATCATGGTTTTGCTGGTGGTTGATGGAGTTCATGCTTCTATTGATATTCTTCCTACAAGGCTTCTAAGTGCTTAAGTTGAGGATTTTGTGCACTGGATCATCAATGAGAAGCTTCCACGCTCACACGAAGCTTGGACCATGGGTTGCCATGATTGGAGAGAAACATTAAGTGCTCATGAGATTTGTAGCAGCATAAATGAACCTCAATGTAGTTCTTACAGGGTTTAAATAAACCAGAAGCTCACTCGGAGCTTGGGCCATGGGTCCTTGGTTCGCTGTTCGATCTAAACATTGGATTCTCTTGACCAACCAATCAGTGGCAAAATTGAATTGGCACGACTTGCAGGAAATCATTCCCATAATGAGAATTGGTTAGTGACATGGCACGCATGTCGAAACAGCCTAGACATGTTGTTGGTACTGGGGATTTATGGTTGTCGAGCAAACTCTTCTGGTATGAAGGTGAACAGAAGTGAGAGTAGTGAATGTCATTCGATCCACAAATGGAAAGACACTAAGGCTTGAAATGCTCAGAACGGATTCTAATCATGATTAAATCTTAAGCAATGTTCCTACAATGCAATCCATTGTCTAACTTCAAATCTACGAGTTATAGTGGGATGACTTGATATGAGCCATTTGATCTAATCTTAGAAACATAGAATGTAACAACCCTAGTTGTTATCCTAGCTAAATTTGGGAAAATTAAGCCAAACAAAGCTTTGATTTTGATTCCATTAGGTTCAATGGGTCATTTAAACCTAACCCTAGAAGTTTGGAATCAATCGGAGCTAAAATGGAAAATTTAGTATTTTTGGCTATTTTAAAGCCCTGAAAAATACCTAAATTAAATTGATCTCCAAATCCAAATCTGATTTCATTTTTGAATTTCCCACTCCCAAATTAGTTAAAGGTGAATTTTTGGGAATTTTTGGAGCTCATTTGGTCCTAAATTGGATTTAGAATATTTAAGAATAATTATATATTATTTAATTGGCTTTATTTATATTTAAATTAAATTTTAATTTAAAAAAATCGGTGGAATTCGCTGTCGGGACTGCGACAGATCCGCTGCAGGGTCCTGACAGCGGTGCATGCGTATAAGCCACTCGATGTGATAGCACGCATCTTTGCGCTTGCCATCCAACGGCTCACATACCGCGCACTGTGATTGAATCTTACCCACCCGATCGGCATTTAGCATCTGACGCTCGAGATCTCTTCTGCGGTTCTATTAATTGGGAGCCGTATCAGACCGTCGATCTGCAACGATCTCTCGATCAGACGATGGAGACGTACCCCACCACTGTGGATCATCGTTTCCGCTTGATCGAAGGCCCGACAGGGAATTTTCGCTTGTACCGTGCCACGCCAGCATTATGCCCCACTCCCTTCTGCCTTGTCCCCTAGGCTGTTAGGATCTTTCAAGAGTGACCGAACCCAGTAGGATGGCACGGGAGGCTTGGACCCTCCCAATTTTGGAAAATGGAAAGGGCATCGGCCCGAGCCTCCACTCCAGGCCCAAGCTTAGGAAGCCACCCCCACAACTCCTAATGCCTATAAATACCCTCGGCTCGCCTCAGTGACCTCTTTTGCTCACTGAGACCCACTAATCCTCACAACTGAAGTTCCTGGAGCCCTCGGCGATCCCGATGCCTAAACCTGCTGAGCATAGCTGATAGAGGGTAAGGTCTGGCGTTCAGACCCCCTGCATAGCTGTCGAGACTACTGGGAGAGTTCCTGAGCTAGCCATTCCTTCTTGGCCACTGCAATTCATCTAATCGAGGTACAGCCTTCTTCCCCTGAACTCAAAAAGTTCAGTTTCCATTCCAGCGTCTGAATGAGCCTCTGGATATCGTCTAGATCGCCTTAGCCACTTAGAAAACCCAATGTGATTGCTCCTAGGGTCTGGGCTAGCCAACCCCAATCGATCTATCGTCTGGTTCACGCCGCAAGCTCATAACCGAGCTCGAGTAGGGATCCACCGATCTAGGTCACCCGAAGATTGTGACCAGAGGCTTCGATCCGCCTCACCACCAGGATGGTGTAGGGATCGAGCTCTGTCCAAGTGGTCGTCTCCGTGAGGAGAATTTACTCCTCACAGTAAACCCTAAAAGCTTCTGGTGAGACCATTTTTGCCAAGTAGTCATCTGGCAATCTAGTGCATCCCAGAGAGGGATTAACGGCGGGATTGACGTGCCTTGACACCAGGAATGTGTGGGGATTGAAAGGAGCCGCCGCATCGCCTGGGTACCGAGAATTGCGGTGCTGAAGCTTGGCTGGGGCGGAGGGCTGTCGGGAGGAAGGAGACGAAGTCACAGGTCGGGCCGACCCGTGACCCGCGCAGATCTTATTTTGGGTTGTGGTTATTAATGAATTATAGGAAGGTATTTTCAATGGTTATTAATTTAATTAATCAAATCCTATGGTTTCAATTAACATAAATATTCAGAATAAATTAATTTAATAACTTTAGCTATACTGATCCAAATGGTATGATCCAATATAACATTTGAATCAGAAAAATACAATGAATCTAAATATAAAATAAAATCACAGATCCAATAGTTGGATTTAAAATTATTGATAAAACCTTTTCTATTTTTAACTAAATTATAATAAATTTAATTAATAACTAAATTAATTGATTAAGGACTCTGATTGCTCATTAAACACTAAGGAATATTTTTAGACTCTTAGAATAAACTTTAGACATTTAATTTTCTTAATCACCTCTTAATTACCCTAATTAAGGATTAGTGAATTAAACACTAAATTAATATCTAATTTTGGGTAAGTTAGTTCTTAATGTCATAGTAAGTCTACTTGAACCTAAGGGTGAGGCTGAATTGCCCTAGAGTGCCCTAATTTCACTAATCACCCTAATTGGCTTAAATAAGTGATTAATGCTAATTAAGCTTAATTAGGTTATCAAAACCTAAGGTAAGTGTGTTTCCCACTTCAGTGATCAATATGAAACATATTAAAATAGATTAGATCTCATTTGGATAACTAAACCTTAATATCCCAATTTTTGCCTTGTGAGGGGTATTTTGGTCATTTTGATCAAAATGTGCTTAAGTGTCCCTTAAAACTTGGAAATTTCAGTAAGCTACCCTTAGATAGATTATAAATGTTTTACTAGATTCTTAGATTAATAATGTCGATCATGTGGAAGTTTATGTAAGAAATCCTCAATTAGCCTTAATTAAGACACTTAGACCTTAAGTGATCCTAAGGAAGTCACTTAACCCTAATATTTGAATCTGATAATTTTAAATGTTAAATTTTAGTTTAATAAGCTCAACTACATTAGCTTATGAGCTTAAATTCTTAAAGAAACACATTTAGGAAATCCTAAGTTAAAAAACTAGTTAAATCTAAAGTGATCAAATCTTATATCCTAGACTTTAGATCTTTTACTTGATTCAAACCATCTCCTTTGGAATTTCCTTAAATGATTGATTGTTTAATCCTTTGAAACCTTCCATGTGGGATGATTCAATTTATAAGATAATGAGATTATCTTAAAAATTGAATATAGATCTCAGATTCTCAAGTTCTTAATTAATTATTTTATATTATAATCAGTAGAATAACCCTTCACTAAGTTCTTAGTTCCTGGATCTTTTAGCTTATAGGATTCTTTACCTATAATTTGGGTAATAAATGTGAACCCTAGATCCTTTGTAGGACTTTTACCTTGGATTTAGGATTTGAACACCGAAGTGAAATTTATGTTCTAAATCCTTAAATCTTGATTTACTTACTCAAGATTTGGGTTAGAGAGTAAAATATTAATAAATTAGGTCATTGATTTATTTATTTAAACCATATAGTCATCTTATGATTTTTTATTAGAACTTGTTAAGTTCTAATATTCATTTTAAGGACGTAAATTTGAGATTCTACTCAATAGCTGGATATTGGAGATCCTAAGCTTGTACCTTCTCAGAGTAGCTAGATTGGGTAATTAGATAACAACAGATATCACATTAGTCTAGATTGAGTCTCTTGCTTAATTTGACTAGATTTGCTTGGCATACCTTGGATATTGAGCCTTATTCCTTGGGCATAATAGGAGAACTTAGGATATGGATGATACATCCTAAGTTAGTAATTGAATTGCATATCATTCAGTCTTTCCTTGCTTGCAGTTGGTAAAATATATCCTAGCATAGTCTACCTCTTCAGTAATAGTATTGTGTAGAACTGACCCAGGCCTAGAGGATTGGGATGGCCTATTGGATGGGTATTAATTAATATTTCAGTATTAGGGGCCCTAGATGGCCTATTGACTGGTATGGCATTACTATGTCTTAGGCTTATTACTACTTCAGCTGGATTGTTCAGTATTATTTTCTGTTTTGCTTTGCCACATACTTTAGTGGCCTTACTTTCAATACTTTCTTATTTTGCCACATGTCTTAGTGGCTTTACATTTCATAGATTGCTCGGCTTTTGTTACATGTCTCAGTGGCCCTTTTCTTTTCTTTTGTATTAATTAGCATGTTGTATGTATACTCTTATGGCTTACTTATGTATATTTGCATGTTTAGGATGCTAGAATTGTATGTTTATTTCAGCATTTGTGTTCTTTATGTACTCAGCATGTGTTAACACGATCATAAGCATGTTAGGTTCCGTATTTGTAGTATAGTTGTTATTTCTTTTAGCTTTAGCATTACCTTATTTATTTGGTATTGTATGTTACTTTTTATACTAGTTGTTGGCTATAAATGGATAGTTTATAGTTACCCGTTTCTTTCATAGCTTGTCGCATCCATTATTGCTTGCATATTTAGATAATTTAAATGTGACATCTTTAAATTAATCAGTTCATTAAAATAGCCTAAAATGTACTTAGACAATTGTCTAACTGTAACTTTTTTATTTTGTTGGCTGGGGCCCTGGCATTTGTGATATCGACAAATGTCAGATTCAGACTTTTTCGTGGGCAGTGTTGCAGGAGAGGAGCAGGTTCAAGAGGAGGATCGTGCTGCTGCTGTTTAGTTAGATCTTGCATTTTATTTCAGTGAGATTGAGAGATATTTTCATTCTCTTAAAAATTCAGTTTATAATAATTAAATATGGATGTATTTCATTTCTGCATTGTGATGAGTTACTATATTGTCTGCTTTCTTTTCTACTATGTTATGCTTGTGGATGTTACTATTCGCCTATTGCTTCCGCTACTTGGATATCTGTATGTATATTGATGAATGTTATAGTATTCTTGTGACAGATTCTTGGCTTAAGGCAAGTTGGGCTTTCACCGATTTAACTTAAGCTGAGGATTTGTCACAGTTGGAGCACCGTACTTCCTATTGTCACTACGGGGGCCCCACATAGAATGACCTAGATGTCTGGCTTATGGTGTTTCGTTTTCAACCTGCTGCATCGAATTTTCATTGTTCCAAATTTATAATATTAAATTAATTTTAATAGTTTGTTTTCAATTAAAAATTATATAATTTCAATTTAAATAAAAAAAATTATATTTTGTGAATATTTTGACTATATTAAGTTCAAAAACTTTTATTTAGTTTTTTGGGTGTTTAAATTTAGTAAAATGATCAACAGGATACTTCTTGATCATTTCCAAATTCTTAGAGTTTGGTCTTAAATAAGACTTATAATATACTGATAACAAGTCTAAGCTCTAATTAAACTTGATTAGACCATGTAATAACATTGGGTTGTTGCATTCTCGCTCTTCCACGCCTTGCAGAGAGCATATGTCATAATTTGGTTGAGGAACTTATTACGATGACAAGAGATGGCAGTGAAAGAAAATTGATCACATAAGCAAAGTGCAGCAAGCAAAAGTCCCTAACTAATAAAGAGCTCCAATATAGCTATGGAGTAGCTAAAGTGGATGTCAAAGTGCTCCATATAATCCTTGGCCTCAAAGCCCCCGACATACCTAAGTAATTGCGCCAATCCTCACCTTTATAACTAACATCTCTCAAGGATGGCATATATGATAAATCTCCATAATATATAGGCCTCCCTCAGACATGGCTTGTAAGAATCCTGATGTTGTTACTTAGTCTTAGACATCCAAATTAAATTCAAACAATCACCATTAGTCTCTAAACAATGTTTGGAGCAATACCTAAATATTTGGTGCAATTTGGAAGTCATTTAAATTTATAAAATATTTTAATGCATTTAATTAATTAAAAAATTAAAAAAATTAAATTGACATCCAATCAAAAATTTGACTTCATTTTTGAGTTCCTCACCCTCAAATTAGCTAGGGATGTATTTTTAGATTTATTGGAGCTCATTTGTTAGCTCAATTTTAATTATCATAATTATAATAATTAAATAATTAATTAATTAATTAGATAAATTCGTTTATTAATGGTCAACGCCTAATCCACCGCGTTAGGCAAAACACGGAACAACAAATCCCATGGATTTGGGTCGTCCGCGTTCATGGATCTGGCGGATTAGACGACTGTTCCGACTGCTTGATCTGACCGTTAGATCAGGTCGCTGATCCAACGGCCATAACACGATAAAGCATTGTGCTCTGTCATGTTTTGCATGATCGCACAATCGGCATTGTAGAGGCAGGACTACAGCCATCCTCCCTTCCTTTTCCCATAGCCTTAAGCGTCAAGCACCCCTCTCTTCAACTCTTCTCTTCAAGCTCGAGCATCTTGTGCAGTCAATTGGAGCTGAGAACCTTCTGAGTTACCATCTAGAGCACATCGAGGCCTCGTCATCGCGAACATTCGGTATGCCTTTCCCATCATCTTCATTGTTTAATCTATAAAATTGGACTTTTGTTATTGTAATTCACAACCAGCTCTATAATCCCTGAGCTCAATTGAGCCCAGGTGAGTCTGGTCAGGGCTCGTTGACTCAGGCATGCACAGTAATGTACAGTACCCAAGAGAGGTTGATGCATTCCCAGTGAACCCGTCCACCTCCATCGCTGGCTAAGTACTCCTTGGATCGACCTGGACCCATGGAGCACAATGCTACCTTGGTTGTGCATTGCGGTGAACTGTGGAGGGCTGAATTTCCCTCCTAATCGGTACGGATTCTAGCTAAAAATTAAAATGATTGAGGCCAAACCCATTAGGGTTTTTAAGTGCGTTATATTGGTCTCATCACAGGCTTTGATTTGATAGGTTTTACTTGCCCGGAGACTACTTGTGTGTCAAATTTTAGCTAAACCTAGTCTTACGTTCTCGGTCTTCCACTGGGAATGAAGGTGAACAGTATCGCGGTTCAGCCAAACTGCATCATTGTGCGGTCCAGAACATCGAACCGGCCGGTCTAGTCGCTTCAGAACCATGCGGCATTGCCACGGGCTTCTATATACAAATGTGCTGCGAGCACACCTACGCAGCTAGCGACCAAGCGTGAAGCACGTGCATGCGTAGGAAATATTTAGGGTTTGTTAAATATTAATTAGGATTAATTCAATTTAAATTATTTGAATAACTTTTTAATTACTTATCCAACTAAAAAAAAATAATATGCCAAAAAGACCTGAATAATTCATAGAACATTAATATTAAGTTCATTTCCATCTTTGACTATTAATCTTATTAATCACCTCCTAATTATCATTAAGTATAATTAAGACTTAATTAAGCCATTTGAAGTCCAAATTGATCATACTTTCACTCATTGTACTCATTGTGCTATAAAAAGCTATAGCCACTGATTATATACCATTTGAACTTTAATTGAAAAATATAAGTTTTTAACACTTGATTAATTTAATAGTAAATTCTCATAATTAGGATTTTCTATATTTAGGCTTCCTAGACCCTATGACATCTTAGGGTAATTTAGATTATGACATGCTTTAACATTGGATGATATTTTGAATAAGAAAACAACTAGAATGACCTAGTTTTGTGTCTTCATTTAGTGAACTATTTATGATAGTAGTGAGTAAGCATTAGTGTAGTATATATGGCTAGGTGAGAATCATAAGATTATAGGATGGAACCATTTTAGAAGGATTAGTGTGATGCTCATTCTAGTTTATTTAGTGGTTAGACTCCTTTTAAACTTAGTAAGTAGTTTAAGTAACTTTGTGTGACCCTCCTAGTGTAGAATAAGCTGCCATATCATATTAAGTGTAATGCTTATAATTATTCAAGATGAAAGATTAGTAAGACTTAAAACTTTTAAGGAGTAGCTAATGAAGTAAAACATAAGAACTTAGTGATAGTAATACTAAGGCTTGGAACCTTAGGATTAAGAAAAAGAGACTTGATGTTTATGTTAGTAAATTAATGTGAGATAAATCTAGATAACTATAACTTAAGTAATTAAATTCCTTAAGCCTTACCACATTTGACTAGTAGCCATGTAAAACCATTAAGTCTAAGGATAGACTAGAATTGACTTACTAGTAGCATATCTAAGGATAAGATAGCCTAAGATTTTAGATGAATAAACCTATTTAAGTGTAGAATATTAAGATGATTAGTGAAAATAGGAAGATTAGAGAGAGAAATGAGTGAATGCTTAGTGAAAAACAAGTGATTATAGTGATTAAGTAGTGAGACATATAGTATATAAGTTAGGTTGTGTCATCACCTCGTTGAGAGGAAGTAAATTAGATAGCTTAGATAATTATAGTACTAGCATTAGGATAGGATCTTTTTAATTGTAATATTGTAACTATATCTATAAAGTATTTTATCACCTAACTAAGATCTGAATCAAATCACTACTTTCAAAACCTCATTAATCTATTTAAACTATGTATCAATTGATTGAAACATTTGATGAATGTCTAAATTAATTGAGGGACTTAATTAGCCCCAATTTTTAGGATAGATAACTAAACTATATAATAACGGATATCATATGGTTCACAAGTAGCTTTGAAAATTCTTGAATGATGCAATGCATTGAGACTAAATCCTTGAAAACATTTATTAAGGATATTGTACATAAATTAAATATTTAATATTAGACATAGAGGTTTCATATGGTGAACTATTATGCATGTGCATGTTATGAGTGATCTAGAGATCACACATATCTTAGAGGGGGAGTATGTGTGTGTGTGTGTTATTGGAAAACCCCGTTTTACTTGGTTATGTAGACATGATTTACTCCTCATTTGTTATGAAATTTTGCCCGCATAATAAAATATACATTTAAATCAAGATAAATAAATAATATCTACAATTTCTAGTCTTTATAAATATATTTATAGTTTATTCAGTCCTTGATACTTAAATTTACTTATTTTTATATATTATGGCTTACTTGTATTTATAATTTTTTACTTATATTTCTATAGTATATTTCAGTTTATATTTTCATTTATTTACACTGCACTGCTTACTTAACGGATATCCTATTATATATATTTCTATTATTTGGATGCACACTTGTATATATAGTTGTACATTCCTTTTTTACAAACATATTTGATGCATGATGAAACCAATTTTTCTCATTTAATTTCTTTACCCTTTTTACATATTATTTTATAGTCATTTCCTTACCTTTTCTTTTTACTGCATTGCGCACTGCTTTTATAATAATTGTAAATTGCTAATGTTATATTTATTAAATTTAGATAGCTTAGTTGCCCTAAAATGTACTCAAATTTTTTAAGTCTAATTACTTATTTTTCTTTTGTGCGTTGTGCCCTATCATATTAAAAACCAAATATGACAAAACATGGCCTTGGAGTGGATCTTGAACCTAAGGTAGATCATGTCCAATAGATGCAACTTGAAGAACCTTTCTTTTACTGTCATTTTTACTTTATTATCCCATGAGGATGACTGCAACTATGTTAAAATGTTTGTATAACTTTTATTAAACTTTGAATGTTTTGCCTTACTGTTCTGTAATGTATTTTTCCATATTTTTGGATGGCTAGTATGGTATGTATTTATATAGTATTATGCATCTAATTTTCTATTTTAAAGACCCATAGATCCCTGTAGTGCTTAATAGTGGGTTAAGACTCACTAACCCAATATTAATAACTATAGTAACACCTAATATTGGATTAAAGTATCTAATCTAGAAATAAAGATATTATAGGCTAGAGCTCCCATAGTATGTTGAACTCCCACTGCTGGCCTCTTATGTCAGCACTATAGAGCTGACTCACAACACTTTCAGTGAATCTGCCATACTACCACTATAGTGTCTCATGCTCCATTTGAGTATGCCTCTGTACAATTGACCATTCCAGGCAGAGGATCCTCCAAATAACTGCACTTTCTTTCTTCACTGTGAAGTCATCCACCCTACTCCGGTAGCAAACTTCAATGGCTCTCATGGAGAACAAAGCTAATGATGTTGTGCCACTAGAATGCTCCTCCACAACCTCAAATCATGGATCATGAGGCCCCCTACAAACATCAAACAACAGACCTCTTACCACCCGATGTAGTGGTGACCTCCACCTTCCTCTCCTTCCCAAAGAAGCTTATAGAGAATGGCCTCAATATCCAGACGATAGAAGTCTGGGATATCATTATGGTGTAGTTGGGAATGTTGACAATGATTGACTTTATAAAAAATAATGCCTTGCCTTAGAAAGAAAGCAAATGCTCCAAGAGCTGACTCGAGTTCTAAATAATACAAAAATAATGCAACTTTAAAAATCATGTAATTTCACCTTTAAAAAGCATGTAAGCTATGTGTTTTTATATCTATTTGTCGAGAAATAAGAAAACACTTCTTTTCAGGCAAGTAATTTGGGGGTCTTTGCCCAATATATTAACAAAACAAAATAAGAGGGTACATAATACAATTTATTTATGTATAAATGTTAGAAAAAACCTTAAACTACAATAGTACATGGAAATAAGGAAAGGAAGAGATCAATAAATAATAAAATGATAATAGTGAGATCATGTAGCTAAAGTAATCGATACCACTTGCTTGAAAAATCACCTTATTTTCATAGTTCCACCTATGTTTCCATGAAAAAGATTGCCTTCCAATTGGAGATGCCAAACTTCTCATATCATTTAGTAACAAATAGATCAAACAATGGGATTCCAATTTTCCAATTAGGGTGACACCAAAAATGTAAGCAGAGTAGAAACCGTATCATTATCCAATCCTTAAAAATAATAAAGAAACAAATATTACGCAAACATGTATTAGCATGAAGTCGATAGGCAAATATAAATTCAAATGTTAAAGACACTGCCAACCTTCCTAATTTGCAAAGCTTGCAATAGTTGTAGGTGGAGCCTTAATTCTCATAAAGTCATTCATAAAAAGCGATCAAATCTTGAGAAACCCATCCACTTTTAATAAAATAATACAAACATGCAATATGCATAAAACTGGCTAAAGTTATGTGGCATCATGTTTTACTAAAGAATATATGATTATTTATTCACCCCATGGGTTCTTAATGAAAACATTAATGATTAATTAATAAATCTTTCTTATCCAATTATTCATTTGCAGATTAGAATAATCGCACCCTAGAAATGAATTAGTAGAAACAAATAAGAATGTGTCAGTGGTTGTAATTTCATAAGAATACCAAGGGAATTCTAGCATTGGAAACAAGATGTGAATGAGACTCATTCTCAGCCATTGATAAGCAATATGTGTTATTACACCATGTTTAATGAATAGATAATATCATGTTATTTAAAACTCCTTGAGTATAGTTTCAAGTTGAGCATGCAAATTCCTTAGAATGATCTTTGGTATGCACATTTTAGAATTATATAAAGTAAAATAAAAATTGTCATCAAAAGAGGGGCACCAAGATGACTATATTTATTATTCTCTTGTGTAACTAATGCCTCAAAAATTTGAAAAGTAAAAGCCTCCTTCCAAAGTTAGTAGATCGAGAACTACTTGAGATGTCACACTTTCTTAATTAAAGCCAATAGGGCTATGTACAAATGTTTATTTCCAAAAGAGAACTTATTTAACAAGAACTTGATATCTCCATTCCTACTTCTAGTTAAAATTTGTCAAAATCAATCATTCTTTGGAGTGAAAGATAGGTTGAAAGATTTTCTTGTTTTTTGGGAGATTGAGAAAAACTTCATCCATGAAGAGAGAAGGGAAGTGGCTATAGATAAGCTTGAGCTTGATCTAATAGAAATGAGATCTTAAGAGAACATATTTGAAAAAGATAAAAATAAATTATGAGGGATAATCTTATTTTTGAAATATCATAATCTACAAATTATCTCATTTAAAAAAATCAAACAAAGTAAAAAGAGTAAAGTAACAAAATTACACTATTATCAATTACATTATTAATTCTTAGGAATTGTTTGGATTAAGGTAAACTAGGTGTAAAATAAAATTTTTTCGAGTTAACTGAGATTAACGACATTTGGTATAAAGTTAAACAAGTAAAAAATATTTACACTGTAATTCAATTTTGCGCAAATATATAAAGAATGCGGGTAGTCGAGTTACGTTTGAATCGGGCGTTACTTGTGAATACACGGCGCTAAGAGGAGCAGCGGAGTGGGGAGAGCATTTCATTCGTTAGTTCGAATGAACGAAATCGAACCATCAAACAATTTCTTTGGTTCGAACGAACGATTGTTGCAGTCAAAAAACTATTTCGTTGGTCGTCTTCTCTAGCAAACGTTTATG
Organism: Gastrodia elata; assembly: GCA_016760335.1. Taxonomy (NCBI): domain Eukaryota; kingdom Viridiplantae; phylum Streptophyta; class Magnoliopsida; order Asparagales; family Orchidaceae; genus Gastrodia; species Gastrodia elata. The sequence goes on from CM028675.1 coordinate 22,565,015, forward strand.
TTGAATTATTCGTTCGTTTGAATGAACCACAAGTAGTTCGAACATAAGATTCGTAGTTCAAACAATTCAAAATCTTAAGAAAATTTTCTTGGGGGTAATTTCCCCATATTTTACTCAAAATGTTATATTCACATGTTACTTCAAGTTAAACAAAATAATATTAAATTTCATAATAGTAAAATAATACGATTATATTGTAATCAAATTATTTTATATTCAAAATTTCAGATTATCTCATGCAAAATATCCCTTAATTAAGAAATTAAACTATTATAAGCTTTTTAAAATTTACAAGATGCATTTTTTTATTTTTATTTATATTTTATTTAAGAAAAGATTCTATTATTGAATAAAATCATCTCTAAATCTACAAATAAAAAAATGAGAATAAATCTTAAGAAAATTTATTTATACTAAAAGTAAAAATATATGAATTGAAGTATAAATTATGCTTAACTTATGTGTATATTATTTAGAAAGATTTTGAGAATAATAGGTTACATGAACATATTTTTTAATAGAGTAATGCTAACACTAATATATATCAAAAATATAGAGATGATATGTGAATCTAATGTATAAGTAGATTATTAATTAAATATGTTTTTTGTGAAAGCTATGTATAAAAATTAAAAAAAAAAAAAATTGATTGCTCATCTATTATTATCTCAAATTATTTATTGTGCCTTTATTTTTCTTAATAATTTAAAATTTTTTATTTTATTTATTGGAATTCAGAGTAACATCTTAAAGACATATTTTGTTCATTTAAAATTAACTATAATTATAGAAAGTAAGAAAATATATATTAATATAAAGTCTAACAATTATAATGTATAAAAATGAAAAAAATAAAATTTGATTTATTTTAGGTTATTTTTTTTGAAGGAAAATAATTTGATACACTCATTAGTACTCTAATTTTTTTTTTTCATATAATTTATTAATTTTAATGAATTTATAATTATAAGTTTTATTATTAAATATTAATTAATATATATTAAATATTAATTAATATATATTAAACATTAAATTTAGAGAAATATAATGTGTATATATATTTTTTAGAATAATATGTGTAAGAAAAAAAAAGAAAAATAATATTTTTTAATAAGAAAACAATATTTCCCATTCCTCTTTGCCCAAGTCACGGTCGGCCGCATACGGACAAAAGCACGTTCCTCAAATAACTGCAAATGCAACAATTCAGGGGATCGTGCACCCTCTTCTTATAAGAGAGCTCATGCTTTCCTAAGTAACAAACTCCGGCGCGAAAACCGAGGAATGTTCGCAGCATTTCCTCGCCATGCACGAAAGCCGCCGCCGGCGGCCGCGTTCATCGCTCCCTCCAATCCATCCTCTGCTCCTCTTCTCCGCCATCTCATCGGCGTCGCCGGCGATATTACAGCTACTTATTCGAACAGTGGCCGTTGGCCGCGTCTCCATCGCCGTAACATCCGTTTCTTGATTCGCGCTATCGACATCCTCCGCGCCCTCTTCGAATGCCTTCTCCTCGACTCCGACCGGCCGTTGCCCCGATCGGAAAGATCATGCCTGAACGAATTCTACATCTTCATTCACCGCTCCAGGTTTCTTCTCGATTACTGCTTCCGATCGAGCCGGCTCTGGGTCGTCCTCCTCAATAATTGGATCTCGGATCAATTTTACGATCTCCAGCATGAGATCTCCACTCTGTTCGACGTCCTTCCCCTGAGCGAACTCGGCCTTCCAACGGACATGCGGGAACACGTGGATCTTCTCCGACGGCAGATGGGGACTTCCAGGCCTTTAATCGACGGCGGAGGCGAAGAGCTCCGGCTTCAACTCCTGTCCTTCGTAAATGCATTCGAGAAGAAGAGGCCGCCGGATCTGGCTGACTTGAAGGCAGCATTTCTTGACCAGATCGGGGTTTTGAGCGCAGGGGATCTCGAGGCCGAGATCCGTTTCCTAGAGGATCAGATCTGCTGCCCGAATGAGCCGAACGCAGAGGCAGATTCCGCCGCCGTCGCTGGCATCATCGCAGTGGCACGCTACTGCAAGATTCTGTTCTTCGGTGTTTGCGAAACCCGGGGAGGAAAGAAGAAAGCGGCTGAGCCGAACTCTGTCTCGGTTCCTAATGATTTCTGCTGCCCAATTTCGCTCGAACTGATGTCCGACCCGGTGGTCGTATCCAGCGGCCAGACCTACGAGCGCGGATCGATCGAACGGTGGATGGCCGGCGGCAAGCAGACCTGCCCAAACTCCGGCCAGAACCTCATTACCACTGACCCCATTCCTAACCTGGCCCTTCGCAGCCTGATCTCCAGCTGGTGCGCGGAGAACAGAGTGCCCTGTTCCGCCAAGCCGCAGCCGGCTTCTTCTTCCCCGGCGGTGGCCGAGGCCACGCGAGCTGCTGCGCGGGTACTAATACAGCATCTGTCCACCATCGTCGATACAGATTCGAATCAGGCTGCCGCAGCAGAGCTCCGCTGGCTTTCGAAAAGCAGCAATGGAAGCCGGGCGATCGTGGCCGAGGAGGGAGCGATCCCTCTGCTCGCTCGTCTCCTCTGCTCTGGAAATCCAGCGGCTCAAGAGACCGCGGTCAGTGCTCTCCTGAGCCTCTCGGTGGAGGATTCAAACAAACGGAGGATGGTGGAGGAAGATAGGTGCTTGGAGTCGATCGTTAAGGTTTTGGGAAGTGGGGCGACGGCCAGATCTAGGGAGATCGCGGCGGCAGCGCTACTGAGGCTGTCAGCGCTGCGCGAGTGCAAGGTGGCCGTGGCGGGGCAGGCCGGCTGCACGGAGGGGCTGGCCGGGGTGCTGCGGTACGGGAGCGCGGCGGGAAGAAGGGATGCCGTGATGGCGCTCTTCAATCTGTCGATGCACCCGGAGTGTTCGAAGCAGGTGGCGGATTCAGGGGCGGCGGGCGCGCTTGTGGGGGCGCTCGCGGACGAGAGGCTGGCGGAGGCGGCAGCGGGAGCGCTGGCGCTCTTGCTGCGGCGTGCTACCGCCGGGTGCTTGGCCGGGCGGGAGTACGAGGCCACCGTGCGGCTCGCGGGGATCATGAGAAAGGGGAGCGAGGTCGGGAGGGAGAACGCTGCCGCGGCCCTGCACGAGATTTGCAGGACAGGCTGCCCAGCTCCGTTTGTGGGACGGAGAGGGCGACGAGAAAGGATGCGGCGAGAGCGAGGGTGCTGCAGTTGCGTCGATGATGATGGTACCAATGGTGTGGTTTCCATAGCATGGATGTAAGTAGGTTGTGAATGATGTAACTTATTGAGAGCATGAAATCAAATATATTTATTCGTTCAATATATAATTTTATAAAATGATATTTTTTATTCTCAAATAAATATTATTTTTAATAAATGATTAGGATGAAAGAATAAGATTGGGTTATGAATCTCTCTCATCTTAACAAAGGAAGAGGGGCTCAGAACGAAGCATAATAGAAATAAAGATATCATTTATTAAGCATAATAGAAATAATGTATTAATTTATTACAAAATTTATTTCATAAAAAAACCTGTGTTTTTATTTGAAGCGCACTTTCTTAAAAATTTATGTTTGAAGTTTTTCTCTGAATTGTGAAGCTTTATCTTTCTCCTTTGTTCATTCAGTTAACTTATTTATGGAAAGTATTTTGGTTTCCTTGCCATAACTCAACTATTTTCTCTAGATATATATGATTAGAGTTCAATACATAGCTCCTAAATAATTAGGGTTTAGGGTTTCATCAGCACAAAATGTACTACCGATAGAGAAGAAGATTAGAATTGATCAGCGACAATGACTTAAGTATTCAGTATCATTCTGGTAAAGCGAATATTGTAGCTGAAGCCCTTAATCGTCGTGCTACATTATATGCCATGGTCACAGAAAGTCCTATTGTTGATGAATTACGTATGTTGTGTATTGAGTCTGTCAAAGGTGATATGCTCAGTCAATTGATACTGCTAAATTCTGTAGAGCCAACTTTCATAGAGATGTCTCCATCTCTATGACCAAAGATAAAGGCTAACTTAAGTTTAAAGCTGAAATCGAAAGCAGTTGTCGTCAGGATCCGCAGCTACGCAGAAATGTGATTTAACAAGGAGATTGTCTTTGGATTCATAAATCCATGCATCAAGAAGTTCTTGTTGAAAGTCAAAATTCTGGATACATGGTCCACCCTAGTTGCACAAAAATGTACCAAGACTTAAAGCCCTCCTTCTGGTGGCTTGGTATGAAGAAAAGTGTAGCTCAATTTGTTGCAAAGTGCCATACTTGTAATTTGGTTAAGGCTGAACATCAAAGGCCTAGGATTATTGCATCTGCTAAAAATTCTAGAGTATAAATTGTTCGACATCTCGATGGAGTTTATTATGGGATTTCCTCGCACAAGATTTGGTGTCGACGCAATATGGGTCATAATTGACAGTTTGACTAAAACTATGCATTTTTTATTCCTATCAGTCAGACAGGCTCAATGGAAAATTTTTGCGAAGTTATATTAAGGAAATTATTAGGCTGCACGGTATTCCTAAATCAATCGTATCGAACAGAGACAACATATTCGCTTCCAAGTTTTGGCAGGCAACACATCAAGATCTAAGAACCACTCTAGCTATGAGCACGGCTTGAGTGGTGTTGGGAAGAAGAGTTGGATATGCGTCGCAAATACCCAAAGTTTCTTGAGAACCCTAGTAATTCTCCAATCTCTTCTTAAATTTTTCAATCATTAGTTCGTTAATTCAGTTCAATATATTTCTTCACTTGAGTGATGTTGGGTACGACCTTGTTCTTAAGTGAGGGAGTTTGTATCAGCCCAAGGATATTACCCTACTAATTTAAGCCAAATCAAGCATTAATTCTCATTTCATTAGTTTTATCTAGTCACAAGAACCTAATCATAAAAATTTAGGATCAATCAGAGCTCATTTAAGGTAATTGGCTATTTTGTCATTTTTAAGATCTTAAAAATTAACTAAATTAATTTGATCTCCAAATCAATTTATGATTAACTTTTTGAATTCCTCACTCCTAAATTGGCTAAATGTGAAATTTTGAGAATTTTTATAGGTCATTTAAGCTTAAATTTTATTTAATTTGAATTAATTAATTAAATTAATTAGTCATATTTTCTCTCGCTTCCAATGGCCTGCAACAGAATTAACCCAAATCCCGATCGTTCCATCTTTTCTAGCCTAGATCTAGTTGTAATGCCCCCATCACCGTGCACAATCGATGTATTAAAGACAAAATTATTAGCGGTGAAACGGTGCGTTACTCAAGAAGGGCTACTGAGCCTCTCGAAATATTATTGAGCCTCTACCCAAGGTAGAACTGAGGACTAATCCTTAAGATGATTATAATTTTCGTATCCTAAGTATTAAATAAGGTACTTACATATATTGGGTTTATAAGAGGTGGTTTTAATAAAAATTTAATGTATATGAGTATTTGCATATCTTTTATACTAATCACATCATAATATTAAGTATAAGTAGTAATAATAATATAGTACAGAAGCTATAATATTCATCTATATCATTCATCAGAAATCTAAGTAATAACATTCATCAGAAAGCTAAGTAACAACATTTATCTCAAAAAAGAAAGATAAAATATATCTAGAGTTAAAATTATTACAAACTATTGCTTAATAAAAGATAGTAAATATCTCTCAACTCACAATAGAAATAACTAAAATAGTAAGTAAGAGCTAAGCCAGTTAATGTTTCACAAAGTTCTCCTGGATCTCCTGAGAAGCCTCCAAAGCATGCTCCTCAAATTGCTCAGAATCTAACAAATTGTTGAACCCAAAATGCCAGTTTCTCGAACAAAAGAAAAGAAGAAAAGTATCTCGTGTTAGACAATAAGTCTAACACATTAAGAGCTCAACATACTTTATTATAATTTAAAAAGGTTAATATTTTAAATTAATAAACCAATATTGCAGAATAGCACTAAAATAATTGAAAGATATAAAACTATACAGAACTAAAACTAAAGTAAAATAATAACTAAAAGACAATGTGCTAAAAATCATAATCTATAAAGAGACAAAAATTGAATAAAATATTGAAGTAAGACTATGAATATGCCACAGAATCTTATACTACAAATACGCATAACCTTGATGTCACATGATATCCCACAGATCCTTAGTATGTAGAACTGCTCTGCTAACATAATGGTCATTCAACTTAGGTTACTACAACAAAAGAAAATCTCAAACTAACTCTCTTTAGGTCTTTCTACCACAAGTCATAGAAATAATCATACATGGTTGTTAAGGTTCATCTAAGGTCTTACCCTAAAATGAGACAAATATGGCATTTTCCTACCTCAAAATATTCTTATTAAAGGTAAAAAATTTACTTAAGCTTAGAACTATCTTTATACCTTAAAGATCTAAAGTTTCTAATCATCATAATTAAATTCACAAGTTAATTCTAAGAAATCATGATGATGAAACCTCATTTAAATTTATGAATTTAATCATTAGGTTCAAATGCAAAATCACGCACGCTAATATTTTAAACTATATCATAACCAAAGTACATGAAGTGTGGGGCAAAATCATACACTTATTAAGAAGTGATTATTTGTAAATCAATCACGTTTTATTAAAATTAATTCATGCTAGTTATCTTTCTTAAGAGAAAAATCATGAATATTAAAATTTAATCAAGATAATTATTCACATGAGTCACCTTAAAACCTATCATTTTACTTTGCTAGTCTAGAATCCAATGTCAAAATCATCAAATGTTAATTTAATCCATGCGAATTGATGCGTGCAAAAACATTGATTGAACTTAAGTTTGATAAATTTAATGAGTTCAACTTAAGTCTTAATTAAAGTTTGAACTAGAAGACATAATTAGAGATATAAACTACAAAATTTGAAATGCACAACAAACATTAAGTTACTCATTCATCATCAAAGTTAGAATCAACAATAATTCCTATTTTAATTAATTCCAACACTTAATTAAGCTAATTAGGGTATTATATGATTAATAAATAATTAAGAAGGTTAACTGTAGGAATTGAATTCAAACTTTGCAATTAAGTTTAAAATATTAAAATGAAACAATGAAGTTAAGTATACTTTAATAACGAAACTAAACCCAATTCCTAGAGGATGATAAATCTCAGAATCTTATAATCCCATATTACTTCGGATTACGTGCACTTGCGTGTAAGCACAGATTGCATATTTTTGATCTATCAGAATTCTCAAGGCTATTTATAGCTTGGTGCGCTAGGAGTAACCCGAGCTAGCCGTTAATGGTTGGCTAAGGAATTCAACTCCGAGTCCAGCCCAAGAGGGGAAAACCCAAGAGATCGCCTACATTAGGCCGTTATGATTTGAGAAGGGAGTGGGAGACTAGATCACGCCTGTATTGCCATGTTAGCAATAGTTGGATGAGCAGTCGGGGCCACTTTAGGTAATTGGGGATGAACCTGAACAATGGCTGGGTACGTCCTAGCCATCTAATGGATGAACGGTTGAAACACAATGGTCCTGATATGCCCACTTAACTGCGGTTCCGCGGAGCGAGATTTTAGCTATTTGATCGATGATAAGATCTAACGGCTAATGGCTTACCCGATTAAGAAAGAGACACAACTGCAGGATCTAAGGCAGGGGCAGAATCCGATGGCCCAGATGCAGCCCGCCTTTTGGGATAACCAGCCGACCGTTGGGGTTTCAAAGTGTAATAAGGAATTGTTGCCATCCCTTAATTATGATTTTCCATAATCAAATTAAAAGATAATTAACACATTGAAATTGATAAATTCAAATTTATAACACACCTTAGTATAATTTAAATTGATGAATTCATAGTCTTAATCATTAATCTATAAAAGAAAATAAAAGATAATTAACACATTGAAGGAATGCTAAATGGAATTGCCTTATTTCTATGTTAATATAATCTGCAAATTTTTATTTCTAACTTTAAAATCTATAAGAAATTCTTTTTATTTTTTATTGCTTTTACTTCTAAAAAGCTGATGCATTGTTCAATTTTGATTTAGTTGACATTTATTTCGTACAAAATAAAATACAAATTATAATTTTATCAATTGGTATGATTTGACTCAAACACTATTTAAAATGACTTGAAACGATTCGAACTCGACTTGAACTTTTCTCGAGCTTTGATCGCAAAAATCTTGAGACCTTTCTTGGAGGCCCTCCAATTGTCTGGTTACTGCTTGCCGGCCCTTTGTCCCGTTCCTGTTTTTCTTTTTTTATTCTCTTAGAAAACCAATAAAAACCTACTGAGGGAATCACAATCCAGACAAATTTTCTCATAAATAATACACATACTGTTAGACTACGGCACCCTCCAATTTTGGGAAAAGAGTTTTCAAAGAACACAATCATAAACATAGTACAAGCATTGTCAAAACATAAGTGCTTATGTGGTTTGGCGAAACTTAGTTAAATTCATGAGCTAAAAGATGAGTGTTTGGCTATTGATAAAGGAGGTAGAAAATTACAAATAGAGGAAGATGCAAAGCTACAAGCCAACAAAAAAATGGCAGCTAGATCACCATGGCTTCAACACCATCTAATAGCAGGAACACGGGTACTTATATTGAGGCCAAATTTAGTCTTTGAAGATAAAAATAACATGAAGTTGGACGTTCTAAAAGAAAAAGTATGTTTTTTTACCTTTGACCCTCCCCAAAGTATCATCATCCTTTCGGATTTATGGCGCCTCCAAAATGTCCATGCAGTTGGTTGGGCGCTTAGGTGCGGCGCCCATTCTCCTGCCTCTCGCCCAAAATGTCCATGCAGTTGGTTGGTTGCATTTTCAAAAATTTTTGAAAATTATTTAGGCCTATTTTGAATTTATTTTAATTAAAGGGAAATCACAAATTTGAGTTTGCAACTTCCTCTAATTGTAAATCTACCCTATCCAACGGTTAGCCCCTCCCAATTGGTGGATTTCGTGCGTACAATTCGCTGTCTGAGCCTGTTGCCACTCTCTCGTGCCATGTCTGCTAGGTCGTTAGGATCCTTACTGTCACCCATCGAGCATCCTTGGCAGGTCGTGAAGCCCAAGCCACTCCGATTAAGGTAAGTTGAAAATGCACACTTGGCCTGAGCTCTAGGCATGAACTCGAGCCTTGGCAGTCCTCCTCTCCACTCCCACGAGCTATAAATAGCTCTTGAACATCACAGTGAACTCCTTCTCTCATTGCTACTCGCCCAATCCTTCTTATCCTTCCCCGTCTAAGCTCATACATCCCTCCTGCACTCTCGATGATCCCAGCTTCTTCCCTAGCCATATGAGGGTGCGGTTTTGTGTTCAGACCCCTATGCAAGCTTCTGTGATCTTCTGAGGTGCTTGCAGTCTTCTCCGACCCTTTGTCTCCATTGGCTAAACCAGTCTAGGTATCGCCTCTTCCCCACTAAGATGTGTAAGCACAGTGTTAATTCAAGTAAGCCTTAGGATTAGTTCTCTGATGCATCCGTTAAGTTGTTTGTGAAAAGCGATTGGGCGGGTTGAGCTCAGTTCAGTTAGCAAGGACTTGCTGTTTGGACAGAGTAGTTGCCCAGTGGAGATGAAGCTACTCCACTGGGAGCCTGCAGTATTGCCTGCGAATAGCTCCAAATATGATATTTGTCGGTATCATAAATGTTAGGGCCCCAGCCAACAAAAAAAAAAGTTATATTTAGACAATTGTTTAAGTATATTTTAGGCTATTTAAGTGAACTGAATATTTAAGATAACACATTTAAAAATTTTAAACATGCAAGCATTATGAGGTGCTACAAGCTACAAAGAACGGGATAGCCATAAATTAATCATTTATAGCTAATCAACAAGTATGTAAAAATAACATACAAAGTCGCAATTAAATAAGGAGAGGCTAAAAGCAAAATAACTGCAACTACTGAAATAAATCTGATCCTAACATGCTTATGGTCACATGAATACATGCTGAGTATATAAAGAACACAAGTGCTAAAATAACATACAATTATAGCATCCTAAACATGCCAATATTTAATATTAAACAATAATAGTATTTCTACAAGCATGCAGATTAATATGAAAAAGGCCACTGAGGCATGTGGCAAAGGTAAACTATGTACATGAATGAGCAAAAGTGAAGCCACTGTGATATGTGGCAAAACAAGTTAAGCACTAAAAGAAAGGCCACTGAAGCATGTGGTAAAGCAAAACAAATACTGAAACTTGAACTGAAGTAGAAGCAAGCCTAAGACATAGTACTGCCATAATAGAAACAGGCCATACAGGACCACTGATCTGAAAGTTCAGCATGTATTCATCCTAGGCATTCACAGAGCTAGGTCCGAGTTGAACTTATAGAATAAGACATGTATCTATCCTAGACATCCGCAGAGCTAGGTCTGAGTTGATTCTATAACAAAACTAGAACTAAAGAGGCAGACTAAGCTATGACATACTCTACTAACTGAAAGCATTGAAAGAACAAAATGAATGTTATGCTTTTCAAATACGAACTTAGGATGTATCTTCCATATCATAAGTTTACCTATCATGCTCATGGAACAAGGCTCAATATTCAAGGTGTAAAAAGCAGTCAAAGTCAAAGTAAGCAAGAGACTCAATCTAGACTTACATGATATCTGTTGTTGTCTAATTTATCCAACTAACTATTCTGAGAAGATATAAGTTTAGGATCTCTAATATCCAGCTATCGAGTATAATCATAGATTCACAACCTTAATGTTAACATTAGAACTTAACAAGTTCTAATTCATAATCATATGATGACTATAAAGATTAAAGTAAATCAATCAATGACTTAATTATTACTATTTTCCTCTTTTAATTCAAATCTTAATTTAAATAAATCAAGATTAAGAATTCTGGACTTAAACTCCATCTTGTGTTTTAATCCTGAATCCAAGGTAGTATCCTAATAAGAATCTAGGGTTCACACTCAAATATAATCTAAATGAGCAATACCTTATAAGCTGAAGGATTTAGGAACTATGATCTTAATGAAAAGTTATTCTAATGTTATAAGATAAAATAATCATTAAGAACTAAGAATCTAAGATCTATATTCAGTCTTTAAAATATTTATATTATCTTATAGATTGAATCAATCCTACACTAATAAGGAAGATTTTAAAAGGAATAAACAGTTAATCAAGTAAAGAATTCCAAATAAAGGTAGTTCAATTTAATTGGATGATCTAAAGTCTAAGATCCAAGATTTGATCACTTTAAACTTTAGCTAAGATTTATATTTAAGGTTTTACAGGAGCTTTTGATTTTACTATCCTTAAGACTATAATATTGATTAAGCTAAGGCTTTTATGAAGGATCTTAAGATCACTTAAAATCTTAAGAGCTTACATAGATTTTAAGGTTTAAATACTAGGATTCAATCTTAGCAATTGATGTTAATTCATTTCATTACTAATTATAATTACTTTACTTGAGAATTCTAAGGTTTAAGGGTACTTAAACACATTTTGGTCAAAATGACCAAAATACTCCTCTTAAGGCTAAAAATGGTATTTTAAGATTTAATCATCTAAATTGATTCAATTCTATTTTAATAGTTTCATATTGATTAATGAAGTGGAATAAACAATTATCTTAGGTTTATCAATAGCATTAATGACTTAATCAGCACTAATTATATTAAGATGCCAAATAATAAGATTTAGGGAATTATGACATATTAAGATGATCCAAACCTAATTATAGGTTCTAATACACTTAAGAAGGCATTAGGAACTTAATTCACCAAAGTCAGAGGATTGATTATGGCTTAATTCACAATCTCACTTTGGGGTGATTAAGGAGAGATTAACAAAATTAAATATCTTAAATTACTTTTAAGGGTCCACACAGGTTTTTTATGATCTCATGAGCAATCAGAGATTTTAATCAACATTTTTGGATATTAAATGAATTTATTGTGATTTAAATAAAAATAGAGAAAGATTAGGCAACTATTTTAAATCTAACCATTGGATCATTGATTTTATTTTATATTATTATTGTTTGTATTTTTCTGATTAAAATGGTATATTGAATCATACTATTTGGATAAGTATTGATTAAATTATTTTATTAATACATTCTGAATGTTTATTTAAATTGAAATCATAGGGAATGCATTTATAATTTATTTAACATAAGGAATATAATTCCAAAATTTTGTTTATTAAACTGCGGCCCGAAATCGAAACCGCGCGGGTCGGGGTCCGGCCTGCCCAAAGCGCCAATGCTTCGTCTTCCCCGCGCCCACTGCCAGATACTCGCTCATTTAGGGTTAGCTTCAGATGAGCAATTCTCCGCGCACACTCCACACCAAGCCCTGATCTCAGCGGCTACACCTTCAGGGAACTAAGATGTGTTGATCCCACCATTAAGCCCTCTCTGGGACGCACTGGTTCGTTGGATGGCTATTCTATAGGCTCGGCCCTAATCACAATATCTAGGGCTTACTGTGAGGAGCTAATTCTCCTCACGGAGACAACCATCTGGCTAGAGCTCAATTCCTACATGTTCCTAGTGGTGAGGCGGATCGAAGCCCTCTAGCCACGAGCTTTGGGGTGCCCTAGATCGTCGAGTCCTACTCGAGCTTGCCTATGAACTCGCGGCTAAAACAAGATTATTGAACAATCGAAATAGGCTAGCCCAGACCCTATGGACAATCACATTAGGTTTCCTAAGTGGCTAAGGCAATCTAGGTGATATCCAGAGGCTCATCTAGAAGCTTTAGTGGAAAGCTGAACTCACTGAGTTCAGTGGGAGAGGCTGTACCTGAAGACTGGGGTTGCAGGCACGGCCGAGGGGAATTGGGGCGAGCTGGAGCTTCCCAAGCAGTAGACGAGAGTTCACAGGGAGTCTGAACACCAGAGTGGCCCTTTATCAGCAGTTCGCAGCTGCTGGAATCACTGAGAATGCCAAGAGAGATAGGGAGCTCTATGGGACTTCGATTGGGAAATTGAGAGATCACAGTGAGCAATGGAACTCACTGTGATGCTCTGGGGGTATTTATAGGTCTAAGGGAGGCCTAGGGATGGTTACCAGGGCTCGGGCATGGAGAGAGGCTCGGACTGAAGGGGAGGTTTGGGTGCAACGGCCAGGGGGCAATTCGGGGAGACTGCCACCGGCAGACGATTGTGCCGAGGGTAGAAGAGGAAGAACGGGTCTTTCCCATACTTCCACGGGGGCTGGAAGGTGCCTGGCTGTCGGGGGGGGGGGGGGGGGACCAGCGAACGACGTGTCGAGAGGTGGGAGACGATCCACAGTGCAGGGGAACTCTAGAGCCGTCTTAATTTTAAAGTTACCTAGAATCCTGATTTTTGGGTTAACTTTAAGCTCTAAATAGTCTAATAACGACTTGGGTCATTACATACTAACAGACGAATACTTGGGTCAAACATGAAAATGGAAATAAGAAGAATTGTGCTTAAATGTGTCCTTATTTCTTATGATAATTTTTTGTTGTTGTTTGGACTAGTTAACATCTGTTCTATTTTGAAGAATGCTTGGTGTGATCTTTTTTAATTTTCACTTTTTCTTTTTAATTATATATATATATATATATATATATTTATTTATTTATATATATTTATATATATTGATAAAAGTTATCTTGACATAATTTTATTAGATAAAACAAAGGTTACAGAAATGGCTGTAAGGTTACAAAGCATAGAAATCTTAGAGTCCTAAAACAATCCAAAAAAATTAGGTCCCAGGGTGTAACCTAAAAGGTCCCAGCATAACAGAAAACTAAAATAAACACAAACACAACAAAAAAATAGATAAAAGCCAAAATGTTCACAGCAACAAGGAAAAACTTAAGCAAAAATGGAATAGAAAACAAACCACAAATAAAAGAAGCAGGACCTGCAAGACAAAAACTAACATAGGAAGATTGTAGGCAAGCCTGCAAAAGATCTAACACCATCAGCAATTAGCAAAATCAAATCAACAAGGGATAAGCGACCTCCAACAAACATCCAACTGCAGGCTCTAGAACAAGAGATAGAAATCTTGCAATAGGCAAGTACCAGACTACAAGCCTGCAAGAGCACCTACAGTAGCTCATAGGACTAGCTAAGGAGTTAGCAGTAGCACTACCTAACTGCAACTCACTACATCTGCAGTACTTAACAAACCAATTTAGCACAAAACTAATATAATCAAATATCCAGCACATATTGATTTAAAACTAAGGATTCCAATAGGTAGTAAGCAACAACCAACCTTTTGACAAATCTAGTGTGAAGCCATAAAGTCAGAAGAGAAGAGACAATAGAGAAGGTTAGAGCCACCAGCAGCAACCAAATAGAGTCCAGTAATAGGAAAAAATTGAACCGACAACAAAAATATCCCAAACATTGCTATGTCTGCAATAAAACAGACTAGAATGTCCAAAAGATGCAAAGGAGAGTAACTAACACTAATGAAAAGCATCCAGCCAAGAATCCAAAAAGGAAAATTAGCATTGAATAGCTAGGCCTTACCATACCAATGAAAACATAGAGTTAATATTTGTCAATCCAAAAAGACCAGCAAAGTAGCCAACCAGTAATGAATAAAGTGAAAAAATAGCTGCCACCGGGAAAGCTCAAAGGTAGCCCCACATACTTCCATATAGATTTCCCTTAATCTGTTAGGAGAAGGGACCAGGACCAAAATACCATCTAAAGGCAGCCAGAGACCTCCCCAAGATAGAAAATTCAGCTAAGGCTAGCCCATAACAAGTAAGAGATATCTCTTGGGTGCTTAGAGACCAGCTCTGGGAGGTAATTACAGGCAACTGAAAGTTGACAGACATCCAATTGATAAGAAAAGTGTGCTCAATAGACCAATGCAAAAATTATTAAAACAAACAGCATCACAGCCTAATTTCCATCTCTTAGGATAGCCAAATTTATGTCTCCAACAGTGAGCAAAAAGGATGCTTTTAAATTTTAAACTTTTAAAAGAAAGGCTGAAAAAAATGAAAAGAAAAAACTAGAAAAATGAGTTATCTATCCAACAACCGAAGAGGAGTTACAATTCCATATGATTTCTGATAGCTAGCGCATTAATATTTTTCTAGATAAACATTTTGCTATTGAAAGTAGTTAGAAAAATTTTAACATCATCAATGATACTAGTGGTAATGGTAGTTATATTGACAGTAGTGTTTTGATTGTTAGCTTTATTTCTTGTAGTTCAAATATGCCAAAGCGTGAAAGCATCATAAAGGTTGCCAATGGATATCTTAGCGCCTTTACAGTTAGGCCAACAAAGAAATATACTTTTGATAACCGTGGGAGGAGGAGCAGAAATTAACCAAGTTGAAGTCCAAAGAGTTTTGCTAGCAAGACTATCAAGAAAAATATGTTTAATAGCTTCAATAGCATTATAGCAGTGGAATTTGGAGGCTAGATTATAGCCCAAGCCTTGCATAATGTTATCAACACTGATGTAATTATTATAGAGCTTGCACAAGAAGATGCTAATTAAGTTAGGGATACAATTATGCCAAATCCAATCAGGGAATAGAGGAAGAGCATGAGTTCTACAACAATCTCAATGGTAAGAAAGGATAATAATATTATGCTTGCAGAAGGAAAATTTGGCAACTTTAGTATCCCATAATTAGGCAAAAAGGAAGTAACAACATCAATTTCCTCATTAAACAGATATTCAAATAGGATCGGAGTATTCCAGCCATTTGTTTGGGAGAAACAGTTGGCAAGGGTGAGTTTTGGGTAGGTGATATGATGGTGGGTATGAAACAAATCCCTATTCGTATTTTAGCAATCATACCAAAAGGAGATAGTGGGTCAAGTTTCTCCCATATTAAAGAGTCTTCAATAGTGTCTTTGATAAACAACATTCTCTTACAAGTTGGAGAGTCAAGACTCTTAAACTTAACCACAACAGAATGAGTATTATCATAGTATTTGGCAAGAAGAATGCTAGACCAGAGAGAAGGGGAGGTTCTGAACTTCCACCAAAGCCTTAGGGAGAAAGTGCTATGGATGGAGGAAAGATATCTGATCACAAAACCACCCTCTTTAAAGGGTAGCAAGATTTGATCCAAAGAGTACCAAATGATTTTGCTACCTTTAGAGTGAACCCACAAAAATTTGTTAAAAAATGGTGGTAAGCTTTTTGAAAATGAGTTTAGTAGGGGAACACGCTTTAAGCCAATATAGAGGTATAATGTTAAGAACATGCTTGATTAGAATAAGCCTACCACCCTGAGATAAGTATTTATTTTTCTAGCCTTAAAGTTTTTGAAAGATAGCATCAATAAGACCTTTATAAATGTCATTCTTATTATGACCAATAAAGATTGGGATACCAAGATAAGTGAAGGAGAATTTGCCTTTTTTGAAATTAAAGGTATTGGTGATATTGGTGCAGATTTGGGCGGGGCTTTTGTCACTAACAAAAAAATTGGATTTGGAACGATAGATATTCAGCCCCGATTTAGCTTCAATTGTAGAGAGTAAGGCAGCTAATTTTTTCATTGAGTTGCTATTACTATTAGTAAAGATAATAAGGTCATCAGCATAAGCTAGGTGAGATACCATAATTTTGCCACCAACATTGTATTGAAGATGAGGGTTATTTTGAAACAAAATATTGATGTTGTGGGACCAACAGTTCAAGACTAAAATAAACAAAATGGGAAAAAGAGAGTCACCTTCTCTAAGACCTATTTTAGAGGGGAAGAAACTTGTATGAGTTCCATTAAAGATGATGGAGAACCAGTTATGTTGGGTGAGGTTTTTGATTTTAGTAATGAAGTTGTCATTAAAATTATAGGATCATAGCATGTTAGGGATATAGCTCTAATTGATTTTATCAAAGGACTTTTCAAGGTCTAATTTGAGGATGATGTTATGAGGCTCCCCGCTCCCAATCCACAACAAGATTAGATCAAGAGCGGTGTGCCATGATGGAAAATCCCTCACTTATCATTAAATTAAGGTGTAATTCCTCAATCCACTAATAAGGGAGGGATGTGCCCTAAATAATACAGTGAAATCATTCACTAAGTATATACATTTATCAGAGTGCTAAAGTAAAAACAATAAAATATTATACATCCAATCCACCATAATACAAGTAAGAAGTAAACATGCAGCTCAGAATAAATAGTACAGTAAAAGAGCATATATGGGTACCTGAATAATTACATCAATTTTAAGATAAATTTAAAATAAAATGAATCACTCATCCTCATAAGCATCATTACATAGGTGGTTGATTATGGTGTGTGCAAGCAGTGAAGATGTAACATTGTCATTGTTCGAAGCATTAGAACAAGTAAAAGCAATTTCCCTCGAAACAATAATAGGCAGCATAGGAGCAGTGGGCATATCCCTCTCAGCATCTAGCATATCAGGCCTGATGGTGTTTCATTCATAATGAGCTGAATCATAAATATTTGCATTCAATACAGTAACATCACTTACAAAGTTTAGTACATTATGATAAAATCTGCAATAGTGGTAACATTTAAAACAGGCGCAACATGCTGCAATTCATCAATATATTGCAATTTATTAACATTCTAAACATGTTGTGGCTCCTGAACATTCTCAGCATTTTACAACATAACTTGTTCAGAAAGAGGAACAATAGTTAAAATGAAATCAACATTAGCAGCATCAGTAACAATAGTGCCACCTCAACATTTTCACACACATTAGTAGCATTAGTATGAACAGTGGTCAAATTAGCATTAGCATCATCAGGAGTGCTATCATTCACCGTCGCAGTATTATTACAATTAAGAGCAAGGTTCACCCCGTTTTCTAGAGTTTCCATAGATTTATGTTCAGACTCGGTGGGAGGAGGAAGGGCAGTGGAATTCCTGAAGGGGCAATTATCTGTGTTGTGACCTAGAGTACAACACTAATTACAATAGTATGGCAAATTTTCGTAGCAAATTTCTTGCCAAATCCCTTTTCCAGAGAGCCGAGCCAAATGTTTGCAGGGGAGGGAGACTAGATGTCTAATTCAATTTAAATTATAAGAGGAGCTATGTTCTCAAGAGAGCAGTATTTCTGTCAAGTTGAAGGGGCTTCCCAATGGCCTTCCCGATGTTAAACATAATTTCCTTAGATATAAGTGGAGCCTAAGGCCAGACAAATTCACCCAAACGAGGATAATAGGCACGTCGTGTTTAACATCAGTGAAGGGATCTCACTTGTAAAAGCGCATGGTATTACCGTTGATATCATGCAATCCTTTAGAAAAAATTCTTGCATAATCTAAATCAGATTCGAAAGTGAAAAACACACGGTGTGAGTCAAAAGATCTTATAGAGACCAGAGCCACAAGTTTTAAGCCCTTTATGAAACCATCGACTAACCCAAAACTGGGTTTAATTTGGCAAACTTACCGACTAGTGTAAGGGAGTGAGGCAAAGCCAGAGAGACAACCTCTTCATCAGTGCAAAACATAGCCGGGGAGTCCTTGTAGCCGGCTATATTCTCAGAGACAGAGGAAATAGAGCTATTAACAATGTCCTTGAAGGACCAAATGGTTGGAGGGGAAATCTCCATTAAAGCAGCCTTTAAAACATAACAGGAAAAATAAAAGGAAAAGGATAAAGAATAAAGAGCAACATCACCTGAAGGCGGTCCCGAGGGAAACAAGGCTCCAATTCGCCGTCAGCGCCAACGGAAGGAGAAATGATGGTTCGCCCGGAAATCGCCCCGGAACCCTAGAACGAGAGCGCTTTGACTTGAAGAATCATGTATATATATATATATATATATATATATATATATATATATATATATATATATATTTATATTTATATAATTTTTGTGTGTGTTGCTGGTGAACAAATCCTGAGCTTTAACGACTAGGCTGCAACACCGTCCACTATATATGATTTATTTAATAATTACTTTGTTAATATGTGTATATACATATATATATATATATATATATATATATATATATAATTTAGTAAGATGAAAGTTTAATTATAAGATTAATAATAATTTATTTAACAAATAAAAAAGAGCAAAAAAAGACATAATTATAATGATGGTGATTATAATAATAACAAAGTCATTATGTCATTATGGCATGAAGAGATTATATTTATAATGTCAAAAGATATTTATACTTCATGAGAAAACAAAGGAAGCTGAAAATTCAAAATTCTATTAAAAAAGTTTTTTTGGGTGCTATATCAACTGTGTATTATTGAGTGATTTCAGGAGATCATATTAATGGAGATGGATGAGAGAGGCATGCTGAAAAACCATACATTTACTTACTAATTAACAAATCATTTAAATGAAATTGAATCTAAAGTTCATATAGAATTAAATCTATCATTTAAATGAAATTAAATCTAGTATTTATGTAGAATAAAATCTAACAGGTATGACTATGTATAATCACTACATTAAAATTATTCTGCTTCTTTGTCGATTCCACGCATATCATATAGCCAGGAATAGAATATTTAAAGCTATAATAAAGATAGATCTAAAGGCAGACATGCATAGCATAAAGTTCTGTTGGGTTTAATTTTTTATTGCAAGCCGACAATTGCACCGCATTTTTTCAAGAGAAAAATACTCTATGCTCATTAGTGCTCTTCTTTCAACTATCTATTTGATTAAACATAGCTAAATAGTAAATAATATTGACATAAATTTATATTATTATAAAGGTTTCTGAATATTAAAATTTATGATTTAGGAATTGTGATATAGCCATTTTTTTCTGAATTTGTTTACAGTGTAATCAAGTTATTTTACCGTTGTTTGCTAGTTTTACTAGAAATTTAATATATTTTTTCTATTTGGAATGGAGTAATCTGTGAGTGTGTTGTTATTTGAGTAAATTGAGGGAATTTTTTTTAGGGTTTTGATTAATTCGATTCTTTCATTCGAATCATCGATTTGGAATGAAATGGATTTCTTTTGAATCGATTTCATTCGAAATCAGAATGCGATTTCAATCGATTCAATACAATTCTTTGAGTTCCCATGCAATTTAGAAATAGAGAGATATCTTATTTTATTATAAATATTAAATTTTGTGTATTAAATAAAATTCTCCCCACAGACGACACCAAACGGTTGGGGGTCAATCCCTACACCTTCAGAGTAGTGAGGCGGATCAGAGCCCCATGGCTACTTGGCTTGGGAGGCGCTCCATTGTTGGCTCCAAACTAGGGCTCAGCACTGTGCAGTACTGTTGCCCGATCGATACAATTGATCAGGGCTAGCCTGAGCCCCAGGGACAATTGCATTGGGTTCGAGAGACCAAGGGATGCAATCACAAAGCTAAATGGATTGGGAGTGAGCCCCAGTTTCCAGTGGAGTGTATTCACCTCCATTGGTAACTAGCTCTATCTAGACAACGAGTCATTGCTGTCTGGATTGAGCTCAACCACTCCATTCACCTTGCATAGACGGCCTAAGGGACTATGAAGGAAAGCGCATTGACAATTACATTGACAATGACCCTGCTCGGCTATTAGGGAAGAGACAATTCTTAGACATAAGGGTTCTTTGATGACAGAGATAAACTGGACGAATTGAAAGCTTCCAGAACTGCTTAGCTCGACTACACTTTGCTGGGGGTCTAAATACCAGACCTCACCCACAGAGTGTCGGGAACTGAAGCTGGAACCACCAGGAGTTGCAGGTAAGGAATGGAGTTTGACAAGAAGTAGTTAGGGGAAATTGAGTGATTCTTAGTGAGCAAAGAGGCTCACTGGGATAACCCTGAGCTATTTATGAGCCAAGAGGAGGCTGAAGGATTTCCATGGGTTTGAGTCCAAGGCTTGAGTTTGGGCCAAGGGTTAGCTATCAGTTTTCCCCAATTGAAGAAGCACGTGCTTCATGACCCACAAAGAGCTATCCAATCGAAAATAGATGGATCTGAATGACTTTGCAGACGTGGCACGAGAGTGGGGGACATGATTTTGGTGCCAGCGGCACGGGGTGATTCTTCCCATCACTTCTTCCCATCATGGCGACTGGTGCGGGACGAAGGTGAATAGCACCTGTCGCTCCCATACCATCTGATCACTCTGATGATTAATCAGGACAATCATGATGCTAACAACTGAATGTGAGAGAGACTACAACCGTTGGATCTCAATCTTGATCCAACGAAAGTTAAGGGATCCTATTAAGCACCGAAGGAAAGCCGTGCGATCAACACTTCGAAATCGCAGAATGACACAGATTGCTTGTTTTGACTATCCTGTGTTTAGGAGTTGGGACGGGATTAAGCATAAAAATGGTTAATGTCATTGGAGGTTTAATTAATATTTGATAATTAAATTAAATTAACCTTTAATTAAACTAAATGAAATGAAATCTAATGTAGGACCAAATGACATCCAAATGTTTCCAAAAACTCATCCTTAGCTAATTTGGGGGTGAAGAGTTTAAAAATATAATCATAATTTAATTTGGAGATATATTTAATTTTACTAAGTTTTGGGATCTTAAAATTGACAAAATAGTCAATTAACCTAATTAAGCTCCAATTGGCCTCAATTTTTTGGGTTAGGTTTAATTGACCACTTGAGTCTAATAAAATGAGAATTAAGGCTTGATTTAGCTTAAGTTAGCTAGGGTATCAATCTTAGGTTGTTACAGACTCCCTCACTTAAGAATGACGTTGTCCCCAATATCACTCAGGCGAAGTAAAGCAAGGAACATGAAATAATAAAATATTGACAGAAAGGTTTAAGAAGAGATTGGGAAAGTATCAGGCATCTTAAAGATCTTTGGATATTTATGACACATATCTATCTCTTATTCCCAATTAGATTCTTTGAGAGAATGATTCTTCCACTGAACCATTACCATGGAGATAGAATGTTTAATTAGCTACCTTTGATCACGAGCAAAGATTTTAATCGGCTCTTCCGCATAAGAAAGATCAGGCTGAATATCAACTGCTGGAAGCTGGACTAAGTGAGAAGGGTCTTTGAGACATCTTCTTAACAACAATACATGGAATACATTATGAACTGCGAATAAATCATCAAGGAGATTTAGCCAGTAGGATTTTATGCCTACTATTTTTGATATCTCAAAAGTTCAACGTAACGAGGACTGAGTTTCTGCTATGCTAAATTTGAAAGCACCTTTTATTGGGCTGACCTTTAAATATGCATAATCACCAGTACTGAATTTTAAAGGACGGTGATGAGCATCATGATAATTGATCTATTGATCCTGAGCTGTACAAATCCTTTGTTGAATGAGCTGAACTTTCCTATTGGTTTCCTTAACTAATTTAGATCCAAAGAGCTCAACACTTCCAATTTCTGACCAAGAAAGAGGAGCAATGCACTTTATGCCATACATGGCTTCATAAGCAGCAATTTTAATATTAGCATAAAATTTATTGCTATATACAAACTTCACCAATGGAATATGATCTTCCTAAGAACCGACAAAATTTAAAACATAGAGTTTGAGCAAATCTTCAAGAACTTGATAAACTCTTTCAGTCTGGCCATCAATTTGAGGATGAAAAGTAGTGCTCATAGCTAGGGTAGTTCCTAGGTCCTGATGTACTGTCTGCCAAAACTTGGAAGTGAATCTGTTGTCTCTGTTCGATACAACTAATTTTGGAATACCCTATAACTTGACAATTTCCTTAATACAAAGCTTTTCAAGCTTTTCCATAGAGTCTGCCTGATGGATAGGAACAAAATGCATAGATTTAATCAAACGATCAACAATGACCCATATTGCATCGATACTAGATCTTGTACAAGACAATCCCATAACAATGTCCATCGAGATGTCGAACCATTTCCACTATAGGATTTCTAACGGATGTAATAATCCTCCAGGCCTTGAATGTTCAACTTTAACCAGATTACATGCATGACACTTTGCAACGAATTTTGTTACGCTCTTCTTCAAATTAGGCCATTAGAAAGTCTTCTTTAAGTTTTGGTACATTTTTGTACACCTGGGGTAAACCTTATATCCAAAATTGTGACCTTCCACAAGAACTTATTGATGCATGGATTTAGGAATCCAAAGACGATCTCCTTGATAAATCACACTTCCATGCAACTGCAGATCATGTCGACAACCGCTTTTAATTTTGGCCTTAAACTTAAGATAGTCTTCATCAATTGACTGAGAAATGGAGACAAATCTATGAAAGGTTAGCTCTACAGAACTTATTTGTATCAATTGACTGAGCATATCACCTCTGATCGACTCAATACATAGCTTACAAAGTTCATCAACAGTAGGAATTTCCATGATCATGGCACATAATGTTGCACGACAGCTAAGAGCATCAGCTACAATGTTTACATTTCAAGGATGATACTGAATATTCAAGTCATAGTCGCTGATCAATTCTAATAACCTTCTATGTAGGTAGTTCAATTCGCGCTGAGTAAAAATATACTTTAGGCTCTGATGATCGGTTAAATTGAAACACTAAACTCCATATAGATAGTGATGCCAAATTCTTAAAGCAAAAATGACAGCAACAAGTTTGAGATCATGCACTGGATAGTTCTTCTCATGAGGCTTTAATTGACAAGAAGCGTATGCAATTACTCTACAATCTTTCATTAATGCACATACCAAACCAACTCTTGACGCATCAGCGTAGACTTTATAGTCAAGACATTCTCTTGGCATAACTAACGACGGGGTAGTTAAGTGCGTCTATTAACGTTTGAAATGCTTCATCACAATCAAAACTCTAGACAAAAGGTATGACTTTCTAAGTCAGTTTAGTCAATGGAGAGGCGATTTGACAGAAGTCTTTAATTAATTTTCTGTATATTCAGCTAATCCCAAAAAGATTCAAATATCAGCTACTAACTTAGGCTACAATCAATCTTGGATGGCACTAACCTTCTTCTGGTCTACTTGAATTCCTTGGGCATCAACTACTTGGAGAATTTTGCATATAAGCATGCAATGTTTCCAACACTACTCTAAAATGATCTTCATGATC
Source organism: Gastrodia elata (assembly GCA_016760335.1). Lineage (NCBI taxonomy): Eukaryota > Viridiplantae > Streptophyta > Magnoliopsida > Asparagales > Orchidaceae > Gastrodia > Gastrodia elata. The sequence continues at coordinate 22,588,976 of CM028675.1, forward strand.
CTTCAAAGTTTTAGAGTATATAAGAATATCATCGATGAAAACAATGACGAACTTATTCAGATAAGTCTTTAGGACTCATTGCATGAAGTTCATGAAAATTGACGGTGCATTAGTGAGTCTGAAAGACATCACAAGAAATTCATAATGACCATAATGAGTGCGAAAGGCTATTTTCTTGACATCAGAATATTTCACTTACAACTAGTTATATCCTGATCTTAGATCAATATTAGAAAATATGATAGCACCAGATAACTGATCAAATAAATTGTCGATTCTAGGTAACGCATACTTATTTTTATTGTTCACTTTTTTTAACTCTTAATAATCTATGCATATATTTATAGATCCTTCCTTCTGCTTAACAAACATAACTGGTGCTCACCGAGAGGACATACTAGGTCTTATGAAACCTGTACTTAAGAGCTCATGCAATTGCTCATTAAGCTCTTGCAATTCTTTAGGTGCCATTCTCTACTACGCTTTAGAGATAGGCTGAGTTCCAGGAACTAAATCAATAGAGAATTCTACTTCTCTTGTTAGAGGTAAACCAGGCAAGACTTTAAGGAACACATTGGCAAATTTGCTCACCATCTTATATTCAACAAGAGGAATGTTCTCCTTTGCATCACCCATCATGGTGATAAGAAAGGCATCACAGCTTTAATAGCAATGATTCAGGATGCTTGAGTACTAACCTTTCCTAGAAAGTTTCAGGCTTGCCAAGGCAATGAAGTGTGGCCTTCTTCTTTTGACAATTGATAACTGTATTATGTCTACTAAGCTAATTCATTCATATCAAAATTGGCTAGAGGTAGAACAATCAGCATGGATTCGAATGCTTGATCATTTAATGGGAACTTAATATCTAAAAATGTGTCACTGAGTTGAGTTCTCAAGGGAAGTCAATAATTTAATGATTTTGCTAACTTATATGAAGGTAGTTTAAGAATTTTAGAGAAACGCTCGGAGATGAAAAAGTGACTGGCCCTGGTGTCGAATAACATATTGTAGTATTTGTCATTTAAACAGAGTGTTCCTACAATTATTTGATTTGATGCATTAACTACTGACAATAACTAAATATGCTGGGACACAAATGCTTTTGTAAAAGAAGATGGTTCAGAAGGGTGTACCTGAAACCAAGTTATAATGCTCTACAATTTTAAGAGAAGTTGGGGTGTACACATGAGTTGGACCAACAAGACAGTTATTGACCTGCTCCTTGAAATTATTCTGGTTCTACACCCTCAGAGCAGCAAATTGCTTCATTAGTGGATCAGAAGCTTTAGCTGGTGAAGGTGGCATTATTGCCATCCATGGATCTCTCTTATTTAAAAGCATGGGAAGACTTGGTTTTAGTAAGAATGATTAATGCAGACACCATCCACCATTTTTTGATGAGTGCAATGGTAAAGTAGATGGCCCTGACGACCATAAGTGTAACAATGATGGCCAAAGTGATAGCACCTTCCATAAGGATAAGGTCTATTGCTACCCTAGATTGGTTCGGATGATAGTGCAGCTTCAATTTGATAAAATTTAGCATGTTGAGGCCTGTGCTTCTTGAACACCTCATGGCGGCTAGGCACCGCATGAATCTTCCTTTTTAGATTTCTTTCAGATTGGTGGTGCTCTACCACTCTTGCGGTCTCAACTAACCGAGAAAAATTAGTAAGACATAAAGGGACTATGTGATCCTTAATAGAGTCTTGCAGACCACTCTGGAATCGATGGAACCTGGCTACTTCAAATTTAATTAGGATAGGAGCGAAGCAAGTTAACCAACTGAACTCCATCTCATATTCTGAGACAAGATAACTTCCTTGCTTCATTCTTAATATTGTGTCTTCAATTATATTTTGGGCTAATAGTGAGATGAATTTCACCCTGAATACATCCACAAATGTATCCCAAGGAATGTCTTCAATGTTGAAGTTGATGAATCAAGTATTCCTGATGTTGTCCCACCAGTACTCAGCTTCCTTATGGAATAGATGAGTTGTAAGACAAATCACCTCACAGTTGTGTAATTCCATATTTGTGAGATTCTTCTCCACCATCTTGAGCCAACTAGCTGTATCCATGGGAGAAAGGTTACCACTGAAAGTTGATGATTTCAACCTTTGAATATTGTGCAGAAGCCCATTAGCAGATTGACGAGGGATGTGAGAAACATAAGAAGCAGGGACTGCTGGTGCAGCATTGTTGGTAGCGGCTAAAAGATAAATGGCAATCAATTATTGGATTGTCAGAGCTTGGTAAGTTTGGTTTTCAAGCATTGCAGCTACCATACTTCTCAAAGAAGTTACTTCATCGGAGGCACTGCTAGAAGCTACATTTGTTTTGATGGGAGTAGTCATTGGTGGTGATTCTGGATTCATACTATTTGTTGAAAGATGAATCATTATTTTAGATCAAGATGAGAAATATTATGTAATTTGACATTCAAGAATAATCACATAAGTTTCTTTACTCATTAACAGTAAGGATTTCATAGATGATATAAATGAAAAAATGAAACGTATAGATACTATCTCATGATAAAAGCGATATAATCATTTATGATGAATTTATTAATAATGAACACTAAGTCATTCAATGAATTCAATAGTAAATGTAAAATAGAAGTTAGCATAAGTGGCAGCACGATGCTCCCTCCTGTCTTTCCTCTCAAGATTCCAACTGTTGGTGATCCACCAGTCCTCGGGTATGTCTTGTAGAAGAAGGTCACAATTTGAAGACAAGTAGGATCTGGGTACTATATAAATTCTAAAACTAAATCCACTCAATTCAACCATTCTATAGCTAGAATTGGAAAGTAAAGTCCTCCAAAGATAAGATAGATGAGTAGCTTGTTGAGAACTAGAATGTCATTACTCCTTCTATGATCCTGACACCACTTTGACCAAGCTGAAAGTCAAATTCTCAAATTTCTTCAAACCTTGCAGTGTAGTCGTTCAGATCCGACATTCCAAAGTCCATTATCCTATGAATGTTTATAAAATTCATAAGTTATCTTAGGTTTATTATGGAATGATCTACACATTATATGTGGATATTTCCAATTCATGCTTTTATACTGAGTTATAGAGAATTTAGCAGCTACAAATGCTATATTTGATGGTTGCATTACAGAAGAATGATCTATTATGTAGATAGGAATGCACTTTCCAATGTAACACTTTATGATGTTCTCTGATACCAACTGTGGAGCGTTGTTCTGTCGTGGTCATATTAATACTAATATTAACAAAATTACGATAAAACGGTCACTGACAGATTCCAAATCATAGTTGAATTAGGTTTTGTCTATTCTGCCGATAATCATATAATATGCCACATGTATCTGTAATTCATTCATTAACATATATAAGAACAATAGGGTGCGGAAGAAAAATATGTATAACATTCATTTCCATAATACTGAAAGAAACAAACAGTAGCTCAACTCAAAATAAAAGTGCTAAAAAGTAAGGCATCTAGAATATAAAATGGAAATGAATGTTAAAAGTGCTGAAATGTAAGGAATGCTCATCCTCACAAAAAGAAAACAAAAACTAGCTAAGCCTCAACAACAGCAGGAAGGTCCTTCTCCTGGCTAAGCTCCTCACTTGAAGCTACCTTCGCAAACCACTTTGAATCTGACATTATCGTATCATAATGCCAGGGTCCTAACCAAGAAAAAAAAACTTGCTTTAGGTAATTGCCTATAAATATTTTAGGCCTATTTAATGAGATCTACATTTTTAAGATATCATAATTAATGAGCATTTAAGCAGCTATAAGGTGCAACAAGCAATAAAGAAAAATAAGATATTTATAAATAAATCATTTATAAATTAACAAAATAAAGTATGTAAGGAAATATATCTCAACTAGAAGCTGCAACAAGATTAGATAATTTATTTATATAAGGCTAAAATAACTAAAATAAAGTCCTAAACATGCACATGATCATCTGAAATATGCTAATTTAATAGAAATAAATATGAACCGACATAAAACAGAAATTGAGCATAATATGTAACCAAATCTAGCATCTTATAAGCAACAGTAAAAGACTACACTGAAATAGTAGTAAAAGTGTGCTAAATAGAAAAAGACAAGTAAACATGACACAATAGAAAAATTGGCCAATAAAGCCAGTGAAACTGTACTAAAATTGAATAATCACTGTAATTAGAGATATGTATAGATTAGTAATGCTATAAGAGAAACTGGATAAATGAAGCCACTGAACAAAAGGTTCCGCTTGTATCATCTAGACAACCATAGAGCTAAATCCGAGCTGGACGATAGAATTAGATATATATCCTCCAAACCACTCATGGCTGGATCTGAGTCAATTCTAATGCAAAATAATTGAACTACAGAGGCATAATAACTAGGACACACGCTACTGAACTGATAACTTAAAGTACTAAATGTGCTGATTAAGATTAATAATGTATGTGCATTACAAAGTTGACATAAAATACTCATTGAGTATCCTATGTTTAACTATATATGCCCAAGGTACAAGGCTCAAATATAAGGAGTGCAAAGTATCTGTGGGGCCCTGTACCCTCCGTGGTCATACTAATACAGAGATTAACATGATTACGGTGAATATGGTCTCCAATTATGACAAATCTATGAAGTATAGTCAAGTCAGGTATAAACCCAACCCGCCTTAGATGGAAGATTTGTCACTTGAAACTGAAGATCATGCTTCAAAATATCAAAGTAGCAGAAGTTGAAAAAGAGTATAACATCCACATCATAGCATAGTAAATAAAGTAGAAATAATAACATAGCTCAATATGATAATGCAGAAAGTAAATACATCCATAATATAAAATTATTACAAACTGAAATTTAAAAGCAAGAAGGAACACTCATTATCACAGCTGAAATTAAGGCTAACTAAGCTAAAGCAGCAGGAAGGTCCTCCTCATGCCCATGCTCCTCTCCAGAAGTAACCTCAACGAACAGCTCTGAATCTAATATTATCAGTATCACAATGCCAGGGCCCTAGCCAAGAAAAGAAAACTTACAGTTAGACAAATTATTTAAATACAGTTTGGGCTAATTTAAATAAAAATGAACATATAAGATATCACAACTTTTACTAAGCATGCAAGTAATTTAGGTGCAACAAGCCACAAGAAACATGATAGCTATAAATTAACATTTATAACTAAATAAGCAAAGTATATAAATTAACATACCTCAACCAGAAGCTATAATAAGGATAGGTAGTAAATATATATGACTAAAAAGTACTAAAAATAAACTCATCCCAATATGCTTATGATCATATGCATACGTGTTGATTTACATATAAGGAATCTGAACTGAAGTATTAGAAAATTGAAATAAGACTAGCATCTTATATATACAAGTATTGAGTAAAATATTGAATTGAAAGTACTAAATTGTAATGAATTGCAAAAGTACACAAAAAATAGTAAAAATATAAGTAAAATGTACGGCTAAATGAGCCATTGAACTGGAATTGAACTAAAAAGTAGAAGTATGCCTAAAGTAGTATTGTCATAACATAAAATAAGCCAAAATAGGGCCACTGTACAAAAAGTTCAACATGTATGCCCTAGCCAAGTACAGAGCTAGGATTGAGTTGAACTTATACAATCAGACATGTATCCCCCTAGCCAAGCATGGAGCTAGGTCTAAATCTATTATATATCCAAGGAATTGAATTGAAGAGGCAGACTAAGTTAGAACACACTCTACTATACTGAGAACTGAATGAAGTTAAATCATCTTTATACAAATTTCAAATATAATATAAGATACTCATCAAATACCATATGTCCTACTAATATATCCAAGGAAAAAGGCTCAAATACAAGGTGTGCAAAGCAAAAATAGTCAAAGTAAGCAAGAGACTCAACTAGACATATTTGATATCTATTATTGACTAATTTAATTCGTTCTATTTATTATGAGCTAGTACATGCTTAGGATCTCTAATATCCAACTATCCTATAAAATCACAGATTTTACAACCTTAAAGTTAACTCAAACCCAATCTTTATTATAGCAATCAAGATTAAGGATTCTGGACTTAAACTCCAATTGGGGTTCAATCCTGAATCCAAGGTACTAATCCTCTAAGGATATAAGGATTCACACCCACACTTATTCTAAAGGTAGAGAATCTTAGAAGTTGAAAATTAAGGAATTATGATCTTAAAGAAAGGCCGAATCTATCATTATAAGACAAAAGAATCAGATAAGAACATAAGAATCTGAGATCTAAGTTCAATCTATAGAATAATCTTATTATTCTATAGGTTGAATCAACCTAGACCCACTTAAAGGATTCAATCAATTAGGAATTTCAAGAATAAGATGGTATAAGTCAAATGGATGATTAAGGATCTAAGATCTAAGCCTTAGGTTTAATCACTTAAGACTTCAGATTGGATTTAAATATAAGGTTTTCAGTAAGACATTTTCTTAAGAATAATTATTAATATTAGTTTTGATAAGTTAAATTTCTTTATTCAAGATTAAATGAAGGGTCTAAGATCACCTTAAGATCTTTATGATTTACTTAAGAGATATTTTAAAAAGAATCAAGCTTAAGATATAAATTAGGACTAAAAGCTAAATGAATGATCTTAATATATTACATTACTGATTAAAAATATATTTATGATATTTCTAGGGTTAAAGGGTTCTTAAACAAACTCTTGGTCAAAGTGACTAAAACATCTTTCTTAAGAATATAATTGAGATTTTAAGATTTAAGCATTTAAATTGATTTTAATTAGTTCTAATAGGCTTAGAATTGACTAATAAAAGAAATGTGGCACTTAAATTAAGTTTGAACTTAAGATTTGATTAATTAGCACTAATCACATTTTAAGGCTAAGAAAAGTGATTAAGGAAATTAAGGTTTAATATGGGAATCTAAACACATAGGCAAGTTCTAGTATACTTAAAAAGATAATAGAAACTTAGTTTACCAAAATCAGAGGGTTAATTAAGCCATAAATCAATAATCAAGATTTAGGATGATTAATAAATTTAGAACTATTAAATTATTTTTAAAGGCATAGTTAAATTCTCCTCTGTCTTATGAACAATCGGAGAGCTTAATCATGAATTTTGGACATTTAATGAATTAATTATTCACTAATTAAGATTAGAGAAAGATTAGACTAAATCAAAAAATCTAACTATTGGATCTAGAATTTTATTGCATATTATTGTTCCTTCTGATTTTTTGATTAAAATGGTATATTGGATCATACTATTTGGATAAGAATTGATTAAGTTATTTAATTAATTTAGTTTGAATATTTTCAATAAATCAAACCATATGATATTTAATTAAATGGATTTAATATATAATTTTCAGATGGAAAATAATTCCTAGTTAAATTAAAATAGCCCAGCCCGAAATACAAAATGCGTGGGTCGGATTGGGGCCCGACTAGGTCAGCACCGTCGCACCGCGCGGGCATGTACTGGCCGGCCCGAAGCGACAATGTTGTCATCCCCGATACCCCTTTTGTAGACAGCTGCTAGAGGGCACCTTGGACTGCCAAATTTGCTGCCATTACTTCATGCTACGGCCATCATTCAATCGCCACACTTTTAGGGAGTTAAGGCGCATCGATTGAACCTATAAGCCCTAACTGGGATGGAGTGCAATGCTGGATGGCTACTCCACCAAAATGGCCTAAGATAGGATATTTAGGATTTACTATGAGGGGTTAATTCTTCTCACAGAGACCACCAAATAGATGTGGTTCAATCCTTACACCATCAGTGAGGTGAGGCGAGTCGAACCCCCAAGGTTACGCGACCTGGGGTGCAACCGATAGCTGGGCCTTTACTCGAACTTAGCTCTTGGTTTGGCCACTAGCTCGATCGATTGATACAATCAATTAGAGCTAGCTCAGACCCTGGCAACAATCGAGGAAAGTTTGAATAGTCACGAGGAGAAGGTCTGAGGAGGAATTGAGCTTAATTGAGCTATGAGGTTCAGTGAGGTAGCTCTGACCTTGGTGAACACCATTATCATCCAAATAATACGTAATTTCTATCAGGACCGACCTCGATCGATCCAGATCGACTATGCAAATAACATAGGGTGCTTGGGATAGCTATACGACATCTAGAAGCTTTCTTATATTGCTTAATTAAGCATCGAATCCACATGACTCGATGAGATTAGGCTAGTACCTGGAAATGGCAATGACAAAGATGACTAAGGAAGGATTGAGGTAAGCAGGAGCTTCTAGGACACTCAAGGAGAAACATAAGGAGTCTGAACACCAGACTTAGCCCTCTATCAGCAGTTCACAACAGCAAGAATTGTCAAGAGTTTCGGGAGCTCTAGAAGATTTAATTGGAGAAATTGAATGATCACAATGAGTAAAGGAACTCATTGTGATGTCCCAGGGGTATTTATAGGCAGTGGAGAGGTCTAGGGATGGATTATATGGCTAGGAGCCATGGATTAAGCTTTGCCCAAGGGAGAGGTAAGGATGAAACAATCATGGGAAGATTAGAAAGAATGCAGCTGACAGGCCATTGGTTTCGAGGGCAAAAGAGGAAGACCGAGGTATTCTGGTACTGCCACTAAGCCTGCATAGAGTCGAGCTATCAGGGGGACTAGGCAAGTGAGAGGCGAGCTAGATACGATCATCCATAGTATTAGGCTTGCACATGTCCATCTGATCGTAAAACCGTTGGTCACGGATGGTCCTATTGTGCCCGGGACACTTACTTAAGCAGATTAAAGATCAGTCATTGGATACGCGGGGTGAATCTATGGGCTAACATTAAATCTATGTGCGGGGTAGCGTATGTAGTCGGATGGACTACACTAAGTTGCGTGCTAGCGCATCCAATAGAGAGGGTCGATGCAATACTGTCGGGACCCCGCAGTGGATCAGCCGCGATCCCAGTAGCAAATCCATATATACAAAAATTCATATATATTTAATTTAAAGAATATAATTCATTTATTTAATTAAACAATAATCCTAGTAAATTTTAAATCTACTTTAAAACTTAATAAACTCCAAAAATTTCTAAAAATTCACCCATATCTAACTAGAGTGGGAGGAATTCAAAAATGAAATCAGATTTTAATTTAGAGGTCAATTTAATTTAGCTAATTTTCAAGATCCATAACCAAACTTAATCAAGAGAATGCAAGTTCAGGATCACCAATATTCTACTATCGAGTAAAATCTCAGATTTAATAGCCTTACAAGTTAAACATTAGAACTTAACAAGTTCTAATTCATAATCAAAAATGTTATCTACAAAGGTTAAATAATTAATCAATAACATAATTGATATATTTTAACAACCCATAACCAAACTTAATCAAGATAATCAAGTTTTAGGGTTTTAAAGTTTAACTCCAAAATTAGGGTTTAAGCTCTAAACCCAAGGTATTAACATCTAAGGATCTAGGATTTCACATAAAATCTCACTCTAAAGATAGACAATTATAAGGACTGAAGATTTATAAAGATGAAAATATCCTAATTTCTAAAGGGTGAAGTATAAAGTCATAAGACAAAATAATCAATTTAAACTTCTAAATTTAGGAACTAGATTCAATCTATTAAATAATTTCATTACTCAATAGAATTGAACTCACTAAGCCAAGAGAAGAGAATCTAAAGAATTAATCACTTAAGAAATTTTTAAAGGATCTCAAGAATAGAAATTGATTCTTAATGTGATGGAGATTATAATTTCTATGAAGGCTCGAACAATTGAGTAGTTCAATTACTCAATAGAAGTAAGTTACTAAAATTTAAGTTTGAAGGATTATTACTAAGCTCTTAAGATCTAAACTAAAGTTTGGCTTAGGAACTTACTTAAGACATAGACTTAGGATAAGCATTAAGAGCATTTTAACAATTAATTAAGTTAATTAATACTGATTTTAGAAGCATTGAATTCCATTTAATGAGGTAAGAGTGAGGATCTAAGATCTACTTTAAGGATATTAATAAGCTTCTTAAGTATAATTTAAGAAGAATTAGGGTTTGACTTTCAGACTTTATTTTTCAAGTCTAAAGATTTGTGAAATAATCCTAATCATTTAACTTACTAGTTTTAAGCATTTGGGCATGTTCTTAGAGTTTAAGAGCACTTGAATGAACCTTTGGGCAAAATGTCCAAAGTTCCCTTTCCAAGAGTCAAGATTGAGATTTTAAGATTTAGGATTCTTAATTGATTCTAATCAATTCTAATAGGTTTATTCTCTAGCAACAGAACACATCCAGTGGTGAATTTTCAAGCACCTCATGCCTTGATTCCAAGTGGTACATAGTCCTTGACACCAGATGCGTTAATTACACCATAAAATCATATGTTAAGGAGACGAAGTCACCAAGATGGCCCTACGCACATCATCTAAGGTTTACTGTGGGGATGAAAATCTTCCCACAGCCAGCACCAAACGGCTGGAAGTTAATCCCTTAGCCTTCAAGGTGGTGAGGTTGGTCAGAGCCCCATGACTACTTCACTTGGGAGGCGATCTATTATTGGGTCCTTACTCGGGCACAGCACTGTGCAATATTGTAGTCCGATCGATTGATAGAATCGATTGTGGCTAGCTCGAGTTCTAGGGATGATCACATTTGGTTTGAGTGACCAAGGGATGCAATCATGAAGCTGAATTTTTTGAGTGTGAGCCTCAATTTCTCGTGGAGTGTCTTCAACTCCACTAGTAATTGGTTCTATCCAGACAACAAATCCTTACTATCTAAACTAAGCTCAACCACTCCATTCAGCTTGCACAGACAGCCTAAGGGACTATGGATGAAAGCACATTGATAATTGCAATGATGATCAGCCTACCTGACTCATTGGAGAAAAGGTAGTACCTAAACATGAGATGTTATTTGATGACAGGGATGGACAGGATGAACTGAGAGCTTCTAAGGACTATTGAGTATGATTGTGCCTTGATGGGGGTCTGAGCACCAAACTGCACCCTCAGACTGCTAGGGACTGAAGCTGGAACTGCCAGGAGTTTCATGTAAGGGACTGGAGATTAGCAGGGAGGAATGAGGGGAAATTAGGTGATTCTTAGTGATCAAAGAGGCTCATTAGGATAGCCCTGAGCTATTTGTAGCCCAATAAAAGGCTAGAGGATTGTCATGGGCTTAGGTTCAGTGCTTGAGATCGGGCTGAGGGTTAGCTATTTAATTTCCCTAATTGAAGAAGATTAGTGTTCATGACCCACCGAGAGCTATCCAACCAAAAATAAAGGGATCCTAACAACCTTGCAAACATGGCATGGGAGTGAGGGATAAGATTTTGGCACCAGTGGTATGAAGCGATTCTTTCTATCGGGGTGACTGGTGTGGGGCGAAGGTGAATAGTGCCTGATGCTCCTAGACCGTTTGACCACTCGCTTGATTAATCATAATGACCCAGATGTGCTGGTTGCTAATGACTAAATGCGAGAGAGACTATAGCCATTGGATCTTGATCTCGATCCAATGACAATCAAAGGATTCGATTAAGAAACGAAGTATAGTCGTGCGATCATGGCTTCAAAAATACTGAACGACACAGATTGCTCGTTCTGACTGTACCATTTTTGAGAGCTGGGATAGGATTAAGTGAAAAAATAGTTAAAGCCATTAATAGTTTAATTAATTATAGAGAATTAAATTAACTTAATATTTAATTGAACTAAATGAAATTAAATCCAATTTAGGATCAAATGACCTCCAAAAATTCTCAAATATTCACCCTTAACTAATTTAGGGGTTAGAAATTCAAAAATGCAATTAATATTTAATTTGGAGATCAATTTTATTTAGCTAATATTTGAGAATTTAAAATTGACAAAATAGTCAATTAACCCAATTGATCTTCAATTGACATCAAATTTTCAGGGTTATATTTAATTGACCACTTGAGTCTAATGGAATGAGAATTATAGCTTGATTTAACTTAGATTAGCTAGGGTAACATTCTTGAGTTGTTTTAAAAAGATCCATTTTTTATTCTATGATCCCTTGGTTTTAATTCCATCTATGGTTCTCATGCTTTAACTCTCGATTTAGCTAATGTAACAAGTTGTGAAGCTAAATGAGCTGATGTTATTTTTCTCATATCTTAACACGCTCTATTATCTCGCATAAATCAAGGGTGAGAATTGGAGCTTTACAGAAGGTTCTTGGCTCACATGAATCAAGTCCAAATTGTAACTCGGAGTTAGCAATGGCCAACATGAGCTATGTCACCTCGTCCACTATATAACATGCCTCATCCAAGTGTTATAGACTAAGCTATGGAGCTCAAAGACTTTATATAATTTTCTCATGGCTCAAATGATCAGGCTTTTGTTTAGAAGTTGTGCACAAGTAGTTTTTGCACAGCGAATGATGTTACAATCATTCACAGCGTTAATGCTCAAGAAGGTTTAGATTTTAGATAAGATGATCATCAAGCTTTATGAGATTTTCTATAAAAACACTGTAGTTTAATAAAAATTCAAAATACTCATTACTCAATAAACTTATTTCATTCATTCATAAATGGAAAGTTTTTAGCTCGACTTGTCATTTTATTACAAATAAAAGATATTACATGCACACCTTCTAAGAATCACTACATGTTCTTCACATTATGTAACAACCCTAGTGTTATTACACATTATTAGATAGTCTAATTAGCTCCATTTCACTTCAAGTGCTTTTATAATATCATTAGGAGCCTACACCTAAAGTTTGATGTGATTTAGAGATCATTTACAATTGATGAATATTTTTGATTATTTTAATCAATCTGAAAATACCTAATTTAAATTGAACTCAGAATCAATATCAGAGGTTGTCATTGGACTCCTCACCCCAAGATTAGCTAGGAATGGTATTTTGGAAATGTTTGAAAGTCGTCAAATTTTTTCTGAATATTTTAATAATATTTAAATACCTAGAAAATTAAGATAATTAAATTGATCTCTAATTTAAAATTTGACTTCATTTTTGAGTTCTTCACCCTCAATTAGCTAAGGGAAAATTTTTGAGATTTTTTGGAGCTCATTTATTTATTTAATTTTGATTCAATAAAAAGGTTTTAAATTTAAATGATTAATTAAAATAATTAATTAATATTATGAAATTTCGACCGCTTACCGTTAAATAGTAAGGCAGGGATCCGCTGTGTAATCCCAGACACGGGACAGGGGTCCTGTGTAATCGCAGCCATTGCGTGTTTTCTTTGATCGATCAACGACTAATGTGCGACCTGGTTAATCAAATAGGATCTGACCGTTAGATTATTCCATTGATCCAGCAGCCAGATGATGATAGGGCACTGTGTACATGTGATCTTCTACCGAGTCAGTCAGGACCATACAATAGCTTCCAAGTCATAGCATGGCTTGTCGATCCCGTCCTCTGTGGCTGTAATTAAGTTCACCAAATGAAGCCTTGGTGTTTGGCTTTGTGTTAGAAACCTTTAGATAAAGTTGGAAGCTACTATGGTGACTGTAAGAGCTCACCAAAGGTTCACTAGAACGAAAGTCAAGTATGCCCTTAGTTCCCTCTATATAACTTAATACCTGCATTTCTCTTTTCGTAATTGCATTCCCAAGCCCAATTGATCGATTCCTGAGCTCAATTGAGCTCTAGCTGGGTTAGCAAAGCTATTGTGGCTCAGTCTTGCACAGTAACATACAGTGCCTAAACTTTACCCTCAGTCAATTCCAAGGCTCCCATTGGTTCCAAAGCAAATTTTGTTGACCATCGAGTTGGACTCGACCCTAGGAGTCAAATGGCACCATTGGCTAGCTTGATCGTTCACTGTGGAGGGAGAATTTCCTCCCTACAGTGAACCCTAGGTCACGTGGAATTTGGATTTAGGGTTAGTCATTTTATATTAAATGGCTTGGGGTGTTTGAGTTATATAGCTAGATCTCGGTGTGGGCTTTTGATCGAGGGGTCAAACCTAGCTCCCATTTTCTCGGGTGCCGACAAAAAAAGGCGAACAATAACATGGTTCGGGCTGAACCGTGGCACTATGCGGTTCGCTGTATCGAACTAGCTAGTCCTTCCGTCCTCTGAACTACATCGTAACATCTTGTAGGGAATATTCCGGATGCCAAATTTAATTAAAATAAAAAGCTTACGCTTAATTATTGCACATTTAATTATATAAATAACTTTAAAAATAATTATCCAAAATATACGAAATTATATATCATTTCATTCGGAAAAATGAGAGGAACGTATCGGTGAAATCAAATTTAGGATTTGAAGCTTAAATTTTTTAATCGCTTTTTAAATTGTAATTAGGAGTCCCAAAATTCCTAATTTTCCAACATTTTCCAAATTTGAACTACTTAGTGTCATTATTCTCATTATAATGTAATATTATATATATGTTAATATTATTGTGATTGGAAAACAATTGGATAGCTTAGGTTTTTGGCTCCTCTAACCTTTATGAAATGTGATTTTCTTAACTTGATATTTGCATAAATTAGTCCTTTATACCCTAGGAAAATAAGCTTAATTTATTATTTGAACTTTCATGTCACTTTAAGTGTGAGATTAAGCCTTGATTAGTGTAGTTGGATTATTAGAGTAACTTAGTAAACTTGTGATTCAAGCCTCAATAATAAGAGAGATAGTATAGGTTGAGAATCCTTAGTAGTGTTTAATTGCCATTCAAAGTGTAGCAAACCTATACAGTTGGTGTAGTTAGCTAAGATATTGTCTTTACTTGCAGTGTGTGATCCTATTAGGACTAATTGTTAGCACTTGGATTTAAACTTAGTTAGTCTTTCCTTTCAACTTCAAACCTCACCTTTTCCTCCCTAGTCTTTAATTTTAGCACCTCTTAGCTCTCTTAGAATGATCTAGATATCCTTTAGGCCTTAGCACCCTTATAGTCATAAGTTAACCTAGAGCTAATATGACGCAACCTTTCCCTTGACCTTGCATTTTAAAACCCCATTGGTGTGCTTAGCTAGTTTAGTGAACTATTAAGCAAGAACCCATTAAATCTACTTTCCTTAGTAAGATTCTAGTAGAAAGCCTACAACTTACACCTCCTAATTGTAGTAACCTACAATCTATATCATCTTATTGTAGCACCTTAAGTATTAAGTTTAGTAACCAATAAAGATTATATGGCTTAGGAATAATATAGGATTACTGTCATATTGCATGGATATACATATAAATTATTTTCTTTTTTAATTAGATCTCAATCAAACTGCTATTTTCCATAGCTCAATTACTTATGATATTACTTTCAATTGACATAGAGATTGATGTGTCTAAGTTAATTATAAGCTTAATTAGCTCCAATCATTAAGTTAGATAACTAAATCTTAGAGAATAATGGATATCACATAAGTTATAATTACTTGAATTCCTTGAACGCTGCCTTGCTTTGAGATTGAAACCTTGGATAGTCATAAAAATATAATGCATAAATAAAATATTAAAACTTACAACTTAGGGGTTTTAGATGTATGATGTCAAGACATGATAGGCTATAGAGTAATAAGGAGACCTTTCACATCCCAAAGGAGGAGTGTTTGTGTTTTAGAGACTCCACTTTTCTACTAAGTTAGGAAGACATGATTAACTCCTCACTCATTCTATAATTTATGCTTGAAGAATGGAAACCTTACATAACTTAAGCAACTTAACATTATTTTATCACAATCTTACTGATTGTGAGTACTTTTCATAGCCATTGGGCTATACTTATCATAGTCTTTGACTATATTTTCTTAATCCATGTGACTAAGTCTGACTTTCATTTACTTTACTATATAGTTCTTACTTCTTACAATTGTTTACCGTACATTACAAGCTTTACTTTATGCAGTGTATGTTGCTTTACTTATATTTTATGCATTATTGATTTTTATCATTTATACTTAACATAATATTTATTAAACCTATCTATGTATCCATTTATGCTTTTATATGCACTTTAGTAGATTTTTAGCCTTACTAGGATGCATATTTTTCTCTTACTTATTGTTGCAAGCTATAGCAAATCTACTTGTGAGTTCTCACTCTTTTACTTTACTTACTGTCTTTACAGAGTTTTCACGACCTACTTTGATACTTAATGCTCTGCTTAGTCTTTTATAATTATAAATAGTAATGTGATATCCATTTAAAATATTAATTAAAACTTAGTAAATCCTTAAAATGTACTTAAACTTTTTAAATATAATAACTTGTTATATTTTGTTATTTGTGCCCTACTGTATTAAAAACCAAATAAGGTAGATCAGGAGCATCATTCTGATAATGGTGCTATGACTAGTTGTAACAACCCAAGGTCCAAGGTTGTTACCCAGTTTGATTTTAACTTAATCATATCTTAATTACCATTATGTTAAATTCTTCTAGTCATTTGAATAAATACCTAAAGATTTGGTGCGATTCCAAGCTAAATCGAATTTTTTATTAGAAAATTGAGATTTTTAATTTGACATCGAAATTGAAATCTGACTTCGCCGTTACGATCCTCACCCCCAAATTAGCTAGGGGTGGTATTTTGGACGCATTTGGAAGTCGCCAAATTTTTGCTAATATTTTAATAAAATTTAAAAACCCAAAAAAATAGGATAATTAAATAATCATCGGAATCGAAATTTGACTTCGCTATTGAATTTCTCACCCCCAAATTAGCTTGGGGTGAATTTTTGGAATTTTTCAGAGCACATTTCTAAAATCTGAATTCTTAAATAAATAAAGAAATAAATATTTATTTCTAATTTTCCTACTTTCCTAAATTCTTTCCTATTTTTCTATTTTTCCTTTTTGCATTGCTAGCTGCCCATCCCTCTTCCCTTTATTCAGCTGACTCCTCTCCTCCCCTTCCTTTATGGCAAGGCTTGATGGCAAAGGCCATCCCTCTTCTCATGCCTCCTAGCCTCCCTAGCTCTTGATGGCCTCCTCCTTCCTTCTCCTCCTTTAAATAGAGCTCAGCCCCTCCTTCTTTGCTTGCTATCAAGTTAAAGCTGAAACTCCTCTCCTCTATTTTCCCATTATTGAGCTTGGTGCTGAAGAAGAAGAAGAAGATATTCCTACTACAAGCTTTCCAAGTCTTCTTCCTCCATTTCTTACAAGGCTAGGGTACTCATTTGCTCCTCTTCCTTATCTTCTTCATGTTGCTATTATGCTTGTTTGAATCTTTAGAAATTCATGATTATGTATGGAAGTCATTAAGGTTCATTAAGGCATCATATTACTTTGAAATCTCATGCTCTATTTTTCATCCATTTTGTATACTCGAACTTTTAACTACATTGTTCATATAGTTAGAATAATCCATTTGTGCCGATTTTGGTATTGATGGAAAGGTATCGGAAAGGCCTTTCCATTGATTTATGGCACAGCTCATGGAATGCTCTTGTTTGAGAGTATTTGAGCTCAAAATGTGACCCTTGACGATTTTCGCTTAGGCGAAATCATCGTCGGGTGCTACAGCGCGCCGTAGCGCCCAAAACTCAAATTGTTTCTGCTGCAGTGCCATGGCACGCTGCGGAGGGCTTCAGCATCATTCCATGAAAAATCATATGAAATTAATAAATAAACTAATTGAATAATAACTCAAAAGTTAAACCGCTCCTGCGCGCCACAACGCGCCGCAGCGGCCTGCAGCGTCATTTCGAGAAAAACTATAGGAAATCAAGAGAAAAATTAATTGAATAGCCACACAAAAGTTAAGCCACTGTAGCATGCCACAATGGGCTACAGCGTCATTTCTAAGAAAACTATATAAAACCAGAAAATTAATTGAACAGTGAATTCAAAAGTTAGGCCGCTACAGCGCGCCGTAGTGCCTGATTGCGCTGCAGCGCACCGTAACATCCAACTCTCGAGAAATTGGGCGCCGTAGCACCTGAAAGCGCTGCGGCGTACCACAACACTAATTTTTGCCGTAACACACCGCAATGCCTAAAAGCGCTGTCGCGTG
Source organism: Gastrodia elata (assembly GCA_016760335.1). Classification (NCBI taxonomy): domain Eukaryota; kingdom Viridiplantae; phylum Streptophyta; class Magnoliopsida; order Asparagales; family Orchidaceae; genus Gastrodia; species Gastrodia elata. The sequence goes on from CM028675.1 coordinate 22,606,940, forward strand.
CGAAAGCATTGTTTTCCGCCGTAATGCGCTGCAGCTTCTGAAAGCGTCTTGGCTTGCGGCAGCGCGCCACAGCACACCGTAGGACACAAAATTTTTAAAATTGTGCAAAATTGGTTGAAATGGCCAAAACTCCTCATGTTTCGCATTTAAAGCTCTCCAGGACCCTAGTGGGACTGAATTATATCAAATTTGAAGCTAGTTTAGTTAAAATTGAGCATTACATTAAATTTTGTGTAATAATCAACTATGAAAGTTTGCCCTCTTATGTGCCTTAAGTCTTTTTGTGCAAAGACCTCTTATGTGCCTTAAGTATTTTTGTGCCAAATGCTAAATAATAGAATATTTGAATGCTTGTATTGACTAGGTATATCTTAATAACCAAGTTGCATGAAATCTAAGTCTTTTAGAATAATAATCAAGCGCTAACCCCTTTGGTTTGATTTATAATTTAGTTAGCCTTAATGTAAAGCCCCGCCCTGTCGCCGTGCGCAAAAAAAGAAATAGTCATAGTTAAGTTCGGCGACGGAATGGTGCGCCACTCGGGGAGGAATAACCCGTCTCCCCGAATAGCTGAAAACCAAGCCCATCTGAAGGGCTGCTGACTCAACGACAATGAGGGTTGAGAGCTAATACTTAAGATAAGAGTAGTATCCTTATCCTAAGTATTAGATAAATATATACATTAGATTTAAAATACAATAAGAACCCAATATATGTATGAGATATCAGCATTTCTAGTCTACTGATCACATCACAATACTAAGTATAAGTAGTATAAAAATAGAGTGCTGAAGCTTAAAGCATACATCCAGATACATTCATCGCAGAAACAGTATGAAAATATTCATCTCAGGAAAGAAAAGAAAGTACAACCAGAATTATTACAAACATTTATTGAATAATAGACATAAAACTAAATACTGAACTGAAAGTAAACTAAGCAGCTGAAGAAGAGTCCACTAATGCTCCACGGGCTCCTCCTGGATCTCCTGGATGTCCTCTTGACCTGGCTCAATATACTGCTCAGGATCTAGCAAATTGCCAGATCCCAAAAGTACCTCGTATTAGATAATAAGTCTAACACATCGAAACTAATATAGTAGTTCTAATTATTCATTTATCATTTACATAATACGAGTAAATCTGCAGAAAAACTGTAAAGGTAACTGAAAGTACAAATCTGTCTAAAACTGTACAAAACTGAAGTAGTGTAAAGTAAAACTGAACTGTAACTGAATATTGAAAATAAATCAAATGGTACTGAATCTGAAACTGAGTAATCATATGTACAACTATGTTGCATGTCACTGAAGCTATGCATCTGAATATGCCACAATATGGTATACTACTGATATGCTACTAAAATATCACTGAACTATTATGAGCTGTATAGTCCAATGTCTACATACACCCTATTGGGAATACTGTTTATTGATGGCACTGATGCATCTAAAAAATCCCTTGTCAATGTATACAATATTCCGTAACTCATAGATTATCACTGATACTTATACATCATTTTGATTCTCATACATCATTCTGATATTCACACATCATGCTTATGCTTATGCTCATGCTTCTAAACTATATGAGATAAATCCAAAAAATACTTTAAAATTTGATAATGAATCCAAAGTCTCCATTGTGCAGAATCCTGCTAATAAGATTCTGACTCCTAAATTCTAATCTCGATAATTGGTTAAAGTTTAGAGTTTACTTAAAAATCATTAGTTGGGGAGATTGTATACACATATTTAGCATATTTGCAAGAAAGGTAGATTTAATCTTTAGCTTGTTTAAACTGCACTTATCGAAGCGCACTACGATAGGAGGCAGAACCCGATCACATTCTACATCTCAAGCTAAGCTATTAAATGCCCTAATTATAAGCATACTTAGTGGTCTACGCAAAGTGACTTAAGATACTTAGTTTGCTTAAATTGCACTTATCGAAGCGCACTACGATAGGAGGCAGAACCCGGTCACAGTTTACATCTCAAATTAAGGATCTTGTTCACTAATTGTAACACTCTTATTTTTGGGAGATTTACTCTCATGGGACTGTATTTAGCTAATCCTGCGGGATAGCACCTGGTCATAAGTCCATATTGGAGTGAATCAACTAATCTTGAATATTACTGAATTAATCCAGTAATATGGGTATACTCTATTATACCCAACTAATAATCTGGATTTAGAAGATTCTATTTAACTAACAAGGATTTATCAAATCTATTAATCCTTACTCTAAGTAGGTGTATCCTACACAAGGCTCCAAAGATGTGATCAAAGGATCACTCAATATAGGTTACTTTAGGTAATTTCTATCACAAGGTATCAAGTTTAACTTTTAAAGTTTTGAAGGATCATCTAAGATTCTTACATCAATAGATTACAAAAGTTATTCCTACCTCAATGTATCAATAATTAAGGTCTTTAATTTTCAAAATGATCCTAAAGTAAGACCCTTACGATCTCACTCTTTTACTTCTTAAGTTAACATTTAAGGCTTACTTATTAGCTTTGGACTAAAGTGATCAGATTATATGGATAACCATTCATCTAATCCATTTCTATTCTATAATCATGGGATGGAATCAAGGATATTATTAATATTAGGTCATTTCTTCAATCATTAACATTTTATTATTCATCTTATGCTAGTAGTCTTATATAAGAGAAAATCAAGGATCTAAAGTTTAGGTTCAGATGGTTCAATCACGCAGATTTAATGTTAATCTTAGCACTTCTAATTCAATGGTTTAAGATCGATATTAAATCATATGCATTATTGGAATAATGTCAATTGAATTATCTTATAATCAAGTTAATTAATTAAGTGATTAAGATTTAGATCTTAATCAAGATAAGTTAGGGTTTAACCCCTGACCCTTCTATCATTAATATCAATGTTACTTTAAAGGTCAATGACATATCAATGTATTATTAGTGTATTATTGATGTCACACTTTAGATTTGGATTAAGTATTATCTACTTGATCAAGTTATCATGATTCTTTATTCAATTGTAGTTTAATGTCAATTCTAACATATCAAGATGTCCAATTGAATGTTAAGGTTCTCTAACATACATCCTAAAAATCATAAAGGCATATAAATGGAAAGATAACATAAAATAAGAGGGTGATTAATGCTAATCAAATCCTAAAACAAACAAAGGGATTAGCACTTAATCATAATTCTAAAAGATCTAAGTTTCATGCCATTTAGGTTATTAAGGTTTACCTATTTGATACATACTTTTAAGGATTCTATTACTTAGCATTGACATGACATACATTTAAAGATACATAGTAGATTTTGAGCATCTATGGAAAATGACAAGTTCAGACTTAATTGCAACATAGAAATTAATGCAATATTCAATTTTAGCTAAAATGGGTTCAAATTTAGTATAACTTAGCCCTATTAGGGTCCTAGGGGTCTGAAAATATCAAAACAGAGTAGTTCTGGCCATTCCAGCCAAGACTGGGCACTTATTACAAAATCTGGGCAGTTTTCTAAAGAATTCTAGGAATTTTGCAAAATTTGGGCGCTGTAGCTTGCTGTAGCGCTTTCCACGCGATAGCACTTTCCGCGCGGTAGCGCCTTTGCGATGCAGCTTACTGCGATCCGCTGTAACCCGCTGTGACCCGCTGCAGCGCGCTATGGCACGCTGTAGTGGTTCATTTTGCAAAAACCACTGTTCAATTACTTTTATTAAAATGATTTTATGATTTCCGCGAAACTACCGCTGCAGCGCGTGACCGCGCGCTGTAGCAGTCCATTTCGCAAATCTACTGTTCAATTAATTTATTGGCCGTTTTCTTAAGTTTTCATGAAATGCCGCTACGGACTGCTGTTTTATTGCGGTGCATTTCGCAATTTTACTATTCAATTAGTTAATATGCATTTTCCTAAGTTTTCCTGTCTGCTGCAGCCCACGGCAATCCGCTGCAGCGCGCTACAGCGCGCTGTAGGAGCAGACGGTGATTTCCCCAGGTGCGAAACCCGCGAGGGCCATTTTTCGAGCTTAATTACTCTCAATCCAGAGAGTTCCATGTATGGTACTATATATCAATGGAAACATATTTCCGATACCTTTATATCGACACCAAAATCAATACGAACGGAGCATCTTAGCTATACTAAAAATGACGATGAATGACAGGGTATACAAAATAGAGAAAAATATAGCAAATTTTCATGGAGTTTTTAAGAGCCTTAATGGCTTTCATACATGCAAATAGATATTCCAAAGCTGCATTCTAACATCATAACATCATAAGGAAGACAAGGAGAGGAGCAAGAGGGTACCTTTTTGTTCTTAGAAGAAGAGGAAGAAGATGAACCTTTGCCTTTCCTTCAAAGCTTGGAGAGGAGCTTCTTCTCTTAGCACAAGGAATCAATGGAGGGGATGAGGAGTTGAGAATTCTTTAGCAAGCCATAGAAGTGGGGGTTGTTCCCTCCTTTTAAAGGAGGAGAATGAGATGGAGCTTCATCATTAGCTAGGGGCTAGATGAGTAGGCTATCATGGATGAGCCTTAAATGAGGCATGGCCAAGAAATTAGGGGAGGATGGCTAGCCAATTCTTGCAAGGGAGGTGACAGCCAAAATATTTTTGAAATAAATAAGGAAATTGCAAATTAGGGACCCAAGGGTTTCTTAATTACTCATTTATTTTTCCCTAATTATTTAAAAATTCTGATTTTTGAAATGCACTCCAAAAAATCCCAAAAATTCACCCCGAGCTAATTTAGGGGTGAGGAATTCAACGACGAAGTCGGATTTCAATTCTGACTATTATTTAATTATCCTATGTTTTGATGCATTTAATTATATTAAAATATTCGCAAAAATTTGACAACTTCCAAACGCATCCAAAACATCACCCCTAGCTAATTTGGGGGTGACGATCACAATGACAAAGTCAGATTTTGATTTCGAGGTCAAAATAAATATCTCAATTTTCTACTTAGTTAAATATTAAAATATCCCAAAATAATCGATTGGTCTCCAAATTGATCCAAACCTTCAGGGTTTTGGTCCTAATGACTAGATGAACTTGATGGATTGATGATTATGATACAATTAAGCAAAATTCAAGCTTGGTAACAACCTTAGGTTGTTACACTTAATCACCTCCTGTTTTATGTCATCTTTACATTCCTATATTTTTCATGATTTTAAGATGTATGTTAGAGAACCTTAACACTTATTTGGACACCTGAATGTGGTTAAACTGACATTAAATGATATTTGAACATAAGAATCTTAAGAACTTGATTAAGTAAATGATACTTAATCTAAATCTAAAAATTAACTTCAATAATACACTAATAATACATTAACTTGTCATTGATCTTTAAATCAATCATTGGTCTTAATTTTGGTAAGGCTAGGACTAAACCCTAACTTGTCTTGATTAAGATCTAAACCTTAATCACCTTAATTAAGTAATCTTGATTGAAAGATAATTCAATTAACATGATTCTAATAATGCATATGATTTGACTTTGATCTTAAATCATTGAATTAAAAATGCTAAGGTTAATATTAAATCTGTGTGATTGAATTATCTGAATCTAAACTTTGGATCTTTAATTTTCTCTTATATAAGACTATTGACATAAGATGGATAATAAAATTATAATAATTTATGAAATGATCTAACTTTAATAATATCTTTAATTTAATCCCATGATTGTAGAATAGAGTATGATCAGATGGATTTTATTTATCTGATCTGATCACTTTAATCAAAGTCTGTTAAGTAAACCTGAAAAGTTAACTTAAGAAATAAAAAAGTGAGATCTCAAGGGTCTTGCTAAAGAATCATTCTTGAAATGCTTAAAAGCCTTAAATATTGATATATTGAGATAGTAAGAACTTTTATAAATTATTGAGGTAGGAATCTTAGATGATCCTTCATAATCTTAAAAGTTGATCTTGACACCTCGTGGTAGGAATCACCTAAAGAAATTATAATAGAACTTCTTCCTTATGGTAGAAATCAATATTGAGTGATCTCTTGGATCACATCCTTGGAGCCTTGTGTAGAACTTACCCATTTAGAGTAAGGATTAATAGCTTTGATAAATCCTTATTGATTAAATAGAATCTTCAGAACCCAGATTATTGGTTGGATATAGTAGGGCATACCCATAGTACTGGATTATTTCAGTAGTATTCAAGAAAGTTCGAGTCACTCTAAGTAAGATTTATCTTTGTGCTATCCTGCGGGCTTAAGCGAATACAACCTCACTTAGAGTAAATCAATCAATCCTAAGAGTGTTATAAATAAGGACTCCTTCCTTAGTTTCATTAAAATACAAATTACCATTGGGTGAGGCCTCCTAGCAAAGATTGCTTCAATAGGTGTGGCTAAAATAAACTATATAATTCAAGCCACCTTCTTTAAAATACTAAGTGTGATTGTGATTTGGGCATCTTAATAACTTATCTTGAGATTCAAATTACCATCGGGTGATGCCTCCTATCGAAGATTACTTCATTAGGGTGGCTTAATCAAACTAAGTGTTAAGAATCACCTTTCTTGCAAATATGTTAAATATGTTTATACAATCATCCCATCTAATGATTTCTAAGTAAGCTCTCAACTTTAATCAATTATCGAAGCTATAATTTAGGAGTCAGAATCCTTTTTTCAAGATTCTGCACAATGGAGACCTTCAGATTTCAAAGCATTTCTGGATTTCTAGATCTATCTCATGTAGCTCAGAAGTATGAGCATGAGCATAAGCATGATATTCATGTATCAGTAATCATGTATGAGTATCAATTATGATTTAAGGGTTACAGAATGTTGCATACATTGACTGGGGAATTTCAAGATGCATTAGCATTGTAGTTCCCAAGTGGATGTATGTATACACTGAACCGTACGACTTATAACTGTTCAGTGATATTTTGGTTGCATACCAGTAGCATATAGTATTATGACATATTCAGATGCATAATTTTAGTGGCATACAGCATAGTTTTACATGCTATTACTCAGCTTCAGATCCATTACTAGTTTTGTTTATTTTCAAAATTCAATTTCCAGTACAACCTTACTTTACTTTACTTCTGTCTTGTATAGTTTTATACTTTCAATTACCTTTATAGTTTTTCTACAGATTTACTCACATTATGTAAATGTTAAATGATTAATTAGAACTATTTAGATTAGTTTCGATGTGTTAGACTTATTGTCTAACACGGGGTACTTTTGGGATCCAGCAATTTGCTAGATCTTGAGCAGTATATTGTGCCAGGTCAGGAGGACACCAAGCAGATTCTGGAGGAGCCTGTGGAGCACTAGTGGACTCTTCTTCAGCTTTACTTTTTTGCTTAGTTTATTTCTGTAGCGCCCCGTCCCATCGCCACACGCAAAAGAATTAAAATCATAAATTTGGCGGCGGAGCGGTGCGCCCCTCGGGGAGGAATAACCCGTCTCCCCGAATAGCTGAAAACTAAGCCCTTCTGAAGGGCGGCTGACTCAACCTCAATGAGGGTTAAGAGCTAATACTTAAGATAAGAGTAGTATCCTTATTCTAAGTATCAGATAAATACATACATTGAATTTAGAATACAATAGGAATCCAATATATGTATAAAATATCAGGATTTCCAGTATACTGATCACATCACAATACTAAGTATAAGTAGTATATAACAGAGTGCAGAAGCTTAAGGCAAACATCCAAAAAACATTCATCTCAGAAAAGAAAAGAAAATACATCCATAATTATTACAAACAGTTTACTGAAATAGACATAAAATTAAATACTGAACTAAAAATACTAAGCAAAAAATAATTCTGGATGAGAGACGACTAGTGCTCCATGTGCTCCTTCTGAATCTCCTGAGTGTCCTCCTGACCTATCTCAATATACTGCTCAGGATCTAACAAATTGTCGGATCCCAAAAGTACCCCATGTTAAACAATAAGTCTAACACATCGAAACTAATCTAACAGTTCTAATTATTCATTTAATATTTACATAGCACGAGTAAATATGCAGAAAAACTATAAAGGTAACTAAAAGTACAAATATGTCTAAAACTGTACAAAACAGAAGCAACGTAAAGTAAAACAGAACTGTAACTAAATACTGAAAATAAATCAAAATAATACTGAATCTAAAACTGAGTAATCATATGTACAACTATGCTGTATGCTAAAATATCACTGAACTATTATGAGCAGTACGATCCAATGTACACATACATCCAGTTGGGAATACTGTCTACTGATGATGCCGATGCATCCTGAAATTCCCTAGTCAATGTATGCAATATTCTGTAACTCATAGATCGTCACTGATACTTATACATCATTTTAATACTCACACATCATTCTGATACTCACACATCATGCTTATGCTCATGCTCATGCTCATCCTCATGCTTCTAAACTATATGAGATAAATCTAGAAAATGCTTTAAAATCTGATAATGAATCCAAATCTCCATTATGCAGAATCTTGCTAAAGGATTCTGACTCCTAAATTATAATCTCGATAATTTGTTAAAGTTGAGAGTTTACTTAAAAATCATTAGCTGGGGAGATTGTATACACATATTTAGCATGTTTGCAAGAAAAGTAGATTTAACCCTTAGCTTATTTAAACTGCACTTATCGAAGCGCACTACGATAGGAGGCAGAACCCGGTCACAGTTTACATCTCAAGCTAAGCTGTTAAATGCCCTAATTACAAGCATACTTAGTGGTCTATGCAAAGTACTTAAGATACTTAGTTTGCTTAAACTGCACTTATCGAAGCGCACTATGATAGGAGGCAGAACCCGGTCGTAGTTTACATCTCAAACTAAGGATCCTGTTCACTAATTGTAACACTCTTAGTATTGGAGGATTTACTCTAACGGGACTGTATTCGTCTAATCCTATAGGATAGCACTTGGTCATAAGTCCACATTGGAGTGAATCAACCAATCCTGAATATTACTGAAATACTCCAGTAATATGGGTATACCCTACTATACCCAACCAATAATCTGGGTTCAGATAATTCTATTTAATCAACAAGGATCTATCAAATCTATTAATCCTTATTCTAAGTAGGTGTATCCTACATAAGGCTCCAAGGATGTGATCAAAGGATCACTCAATATAGGTTGCTACCACAAGGAATGAGCCATATTCTAAGTACTTTAGGTGATTCCTACTATACGGTATCAAGTTCAACTTCTAAAGTTATGAAGGATCAACTAGGTTTCTATCTCAATAAGTTACAAAAGTCCTCCCTACCTCAATATATCATTAGTTAAGGTCTTTAACCATTTTAATGACAAATCATATAGTAAGACCTTTAAGATCCCACTTTCCTACTTCTTAAGGTTTAGTTGTTATACTTAGGTTGAGGTGATCAGATCAGATGATTAAAATTTCATTTGATCCTTTCTTATTCTACAATCATAGGATAAAATCAAAGATCTTATTAAAATTAGATCATTGCATAAATCATTACAATTTTATTTTCATCTTATGCCAATTATCTTATATAAGAAAAAATTAAGGATCTAAAGTTTAGATTCAGGTAGTTCAATCACACATATTCAATATTATTCTTAGCACTTTTAATTTAATGACTTAAGATCAATATCAAATTATATGCATTATTACAATAATATCAATTGAATTATCTTATAATCAAGTTAATTAATTAAGTTATTAAAGTTTAGATCTTAATCAAGATAAGCTAGGGTTTAACCCCTAACCTTTCTATCATTAAGACCAATGTTAATTTAAAGGTCAATGACAAATCAAGGCATTATTAGTGTATTATTAATGTCAAACTTTAGGTTTGGATTAAGTATTATCTACTTAATCAATTTATCAAGATACTTATATTAAAGTAAGCACATTTAAGTGTTCAAATAAATGTTAAGGTTTTCTAACATACATCTTAAAATCAAGAAGGCAATGTAAAGATAACATAAAATAAAAAGGTAATTAATGCTAATCAAATCTTAATTCAAATTAAAGAGATTAGCACTTAATCACAAATCTAAAAGACTTATGTTTCATGCCATTTGGTTGTTAAACTATATCTAATTAATACAAGCAATTAAGATTCTAGTGCTTATTCTTTGGCATAACACATATTTAAGATCCACAGTAGATATGAGGGCTAATTTAAAAGTGGCAAGTTTCAAATTTAATTTTCATATACATTTTTATGCAATGTTCAATTTTAGCTCCACTAGGGTCCAAGGGGTTTTCAAATATCAAAACAATTGAGTTTTGGCCATTTCAGCCAAGACTAGGCAGTTTTACAAAATCTGGGCAGTTTTTGAAATTTCTGAGAATTTTGCAAACTTGGGCACTGCAGCGCGCTGGTGCGCTTTCCACGCGGCAGTGCGCGGTAGAGTTTCCCGTGCTGAAGTGCGCTGCGGTCCTCTGTAGCGCTCTATGGCACGCTGTAGCGATCTAATTTGCAAAATCGCTATTCAATTATTTTCATCATATGGTTTTATGATTTCCGCGGAATAATTGCTGCAGACCGCTGCAGCGCGCTGAGCGGTCCATTTTGCAAATTACTGTTCAATTAATTTATTTTTGATATTTCCTAAGCCCCAAAATATTTCCACTATAGTCCGCTGCAGCGCGTTACAGCGCGTTGTAGCGTCCAATTTTGCAAATTACTGTTCAATTAATTTTATGGTCATTTTCCTAAGTCTCTCATGAATTACTGCTGCAGGCCGCTACAGCGCGCTGTATTGGTTCATTTTGCAGTTCTACTATCCAATTAATTTTATTAATGTTTTCCCTAAGTTCCTGCCGAAATGCCGTTGCAGCGCGCTGTAGCGGCAGACGGTGATTTCGCCAGGTGCGAAACCCATGAGGCCCTTCTTTCGAGTTTAATTACTCCTAATCTAGAGTGTTCCATGAGTGGTGTCATATATCAATGAAAAGGTATTTTTGATATCTTTCCATCGACACCAAAATCGATACAAATGGAGCATCCTAACTATACTAAAAATATAGATTAATGATAGGGTATACGAAATAGACAAAAAACATAGCATTTTCCTTTGAAGCTTTTAAGAGTCTTAATGGCTTTCATTCATGCATATGAACTTCCAAGGCTATATTATAGCATAATAACAACATGGATAATGCAAAAGGAGAGGAGCAAACGGGTACCTTAGTCTTTCAAGGAGTGGAGGAAGACTGAACATTTGTCTTCCTCCAAAGCCTTAGAGGTGAGCTAAACTCCTTCTTCTTCAACACAAGTGCCACAAGCAATGGAGGAGGAGGTGAGAAAATTTCAGCAAGCCAAATAAAGGGGGCTGAGCTCTCCTTTTAAAGAGGGCGAGTGAGAGGGAGGCCTCATCATGGTTAGAGAGGCTAGGTGAGGGGAGAGGTAGGCTATTTCGCATCAAATAAGGGAGGGGGAAAATGGGAGGCATGGGTCAGCTGAAAGGAGGAGGTGGCCAGCCAAAAATTTGGAATAAAAATGGGGAAATTGCATTTTGGGGATCCAAAGATTGCTTATTTATTTTTCTTATTTATTTAAAAATTCGAATTTTTAAAACGCGCTCCGAAAAATCTCAAAAATTCACCCCTAGCTAATTTGGGGGTGAAGAATTCAACAGCGAAGTTAGATTTCGATTTCAATGATTATTTAATTATGCTAATTTTTCGACGCATTTAATTTCATTATAATATTTGCAAAAATCTGATGACTTCCAAATGTGTCCAAAACATCACCCATAGCTAATTTGAGGGTAATGATCGCAACAGCGAAGTTGGATTTTGATTTTGAGGTCAAAATAAATACCTCATTTTTTAATTAAATAAATATTAAAACATTCTAAAATAATCGATTGGGCTCCGAATTGCTCCAAACCTTTAGAGTTTGGTTTTAATGACTAGATGAACTTAATGGAATGATGATTATGATACGATTATGCTAAAATCAAGCTGGGTAACAACCTTGGGTTGTTATAATTTCAGTTCAGTAGTTATCTTTTATGTCTGTATTTCGGTAAACTATTTGTAATATTTCTGGATTTGTTTTCTTTTTTTTTCTGTGATGAATATTTCATACATCTTTTGTAATGAATATTTCTGGATGTTTGCTTTAGCTTCTGCACTCTGTTTATATACTACTTATGCTTAGTATTATGATGTGATCATTATACTGAAAATGTTGATATCTTATACATATATTAGATTCCTCATGTGTTTTATATCTAATGCATATATTGGTCTAATACTTAGGATAAGAGTACCACTCTTATCTTAAGTATTAGCTCTCAACCCTCCTTGAGGTTGAGTCAGTAGCCCTTCAGATGGGTATTATTTTAGCCATTTGGGGAGATGGGATATTCCTCCCGGAGTGGCGCACCGCTCCGCCGCCGAATCGAATACGATTACCCCCTGTTGTGCACGGTGACAGAGCGGGATGCTACACTAGTACCAACCACCTGTATATTGATGACTCTACTTCTGCATTTTATTGCTTCAGTGAGGTCGAGTGCTTACTTACTTTTTTACTCTCAACTTATTTGCCTTATAAAGATTTTTGGTCATATAGTAGTTAATATTTGATTAGTTTCATTCTAATTTAGTGTTAAGTGCTATGGTAATGCTCTAGTATTGAATTTGGTTCCTGATCTGATATTAAGGTCATTACACCTTACCCTCCCCAAAGGAGGGTTTAGTCTGCTATTACAATAAAAGTAATAAAAAAGTTACAAGAAATCATGAGCACTATATTGCTCTTACAAGAGATAAGAATGACAGATTGAGTAAAGAATACAATACGCATGAACAACTGCAGGCTTCTCTCCATCTTATCCTCTTTTCAACCACGATCTTATCCCTTGTTCTCCATACATTTCCCCTCCTCAAGATGTAGCCTCCCTTGGATACTCTCTAAAAATTAGGGTTTCCACTTAGTACTGGGGTTTTCCTAACTAAAATTCAGAACCTTTTTTAAAAATTTCTTCTCTCCTCTTATAACACTTTCTCCAGCCCACTCTCCTCCAAATGGCCATCTATTCCCCCATGAGAATTAAAGTTAATCCATTTTATCCCTTTAGTCCTCTTGGAATTTATGATCTTTATTATTTATAATTAATTATGATGTGAGAAATTGGAGAAATTAAAGTTTTTGGCTTTCAAAATGCTCACTTAAAATAAGTTTTCAAGTCTAGTTTCCATGAAAGAATGATCATAGTCTATGCATATAATCATTTGGGATCAAACTTCTTGGTGTCTTGTGCAATGAGGTTCGAAAGCCTCCCAAGGAGCACATTTCCCCTAGCAAAAGAAAAAATGCCCGAATGGGCATACATTTCACAAAAGTCTACCACACGTGTAATAACCCTAGGTTGTTACCCTGCTAATATATAGCCTAATTAATCCTTAATTTCAATACCATTGCTTTAAAACATTAAGTTGAGCCTATCCTGAAAATTTGAAAAAATTTAAAGTCCATTGGACTTCTTTAAGTCAAAGATGACATTTTGATCAGTCTAGATATTCTAGATTAGACCTAAAATACTTTGATCACAAAATTAAAATCTGATTGCATTATTGAATTTCTCACCCCCAAATTAACTAGGGGCAAAAGTTTTGTGAAATTTGGAAATCATTTAGGCCATAATTCACATTTAATTAAAATGGTTCAATTGCATTTTAGGGCTTCCAACAAATTGAATTTGCAAATACGCATACCCGATTAAACGGTCGGGATTCGCTGTGTGGACCGCAGGCGATCCGCTATGGAGCCTGGATCACGTGACAACGAAGTCCCGCTGATCTCACTGTTGAGCCCTTTAGATCCCACAGCCCGGATTGAATTCCACGGGATAGCGGATCCACCGTTAGATGAATCCATGGATCCTACAGCCAGGATCATTCCCGCGATCGGCTGTTAGGATTCGAGCGATCCCAGCCATAGCGCCATCTGGTCGATTGATCAGACAGCATCCAAAGGTCCCTCTACTGTGGACCTTCATCTTCCTCTTGCTCATGCCCGACAGTGAAGATCTCCCCATACTGCCAGCTACCGAGCCTATCCCCCACTCCCACATCCACCTCAGCAGGTCGTTACGACCTCCCCCATCTTGGCAAGGAGCCCCAATTGGGCCTCGTGACCCAGTCGAGCTCGAATTGGAAATTCGAGAGCTCGGTCAGGGCTCGATCCCTCAGGTTTCCTTGGCCTGAGGTTAACCCTCTGGAACCTTCCTCATTCACTGTTAAGGTTATAAATAGCCTTAGCATAGCACCATTTGATCCCTGCTGATTAATTGAGCTTGATCCCTCTTTCGCCATTGCCGTCAGTTCGGAGCTTGCGTAGGCACTTCCAGGAGCTCTCAAACTGCTGAGAGTAGGCTCTCCTGGTGTTCAAGATCCTTTGCAGCATTTGGAAGCTTAGCTAAGGCCAGCCATATCCTCTGTCAGCTATCTCGAGCCATCCCAACAAACCAAGTACCTCTGTTTGCAAGCCTTGAGTCAATGAGGCTCAGGCTCCTTCCCATTTGATTCATCTTGATGCTTATTATCATTTTGAAATCATTGCTATTGTAATTAGGCCCTGAGCTATTCCCGATTGATCGATTGGGCTTAGTCCTTAAGGAACACCTCAGGTCGAGTAAGGCCCCGGGGTTCCAGCCCACCTCAAGCCCTGAGATCAGGGGGCTTCGATCCGTCTCACCTACCTGATAGTGTAGGGATCGAGCCCTGGGTCTGGTGTGGCCTCTGTTGGGAGAATTGTCTCCCCACAATAGCTCCATTAAGGGAGTCCTCGGGTGAGTAAGGTACGGTCAATCCGGACCACCTCACATGGGGCTTCAAGTGTCCATCGGTTCGTCTTGCCTAGAGGATTGATTCTCGATTGACCCGAGGCCAAGGCGTGCACTCTAAACGGAGAATTTTGTCGTCTAGGGTTTCCCGGATCGGCCTCTGCCGAGAGGAGTCGAGGCAGGGACGATGGCACTGTGCGGGTCGGGTCAGCCCGTGACCTGCGCTGCTCGACAGTGCCGGATTCTTCGGGCCCCGGTTGACCCGCGCGGTTCAGCTAATGGGCCAAGCTCATTTTAATTAATTCCGATTAATTGTATTTATTTTCCTTAAGGAAAAAAATCCAATTAATCCCTTCATAGGAAAATTTAATTGGAAAAATACAGAAAAAATTAATGTGGTAACTTTCAATCCACTGATCCAAATCCTATAATATTATATGTCAAATTAATTAAAAAGTCATCAAGAATCTGAATATAAAATAATATTTAACTTTTAATGTTTGGATTTTCTAGTTTTGCCTAATTATTATAAATCCTAATTAGAGTTTATTAGCATAAATACTTATCCAAATTGCATGTTTATAGTGCCATTAGTTTCTTTATGATTAGTAGAATGAGTGTCCAAAGTAGTTTATTTTTTTTATTTTTGTAATTCAACTTATGCCATAATCTTGTTAAATCATGATTAGTGAAAATTAGAGCATTTAATTATTGAATCTTAGCAAACTTAGTCTCTGAATAATTGTATGATTAAATAAAACTTATGTGATAAGTTGTATGAGATTCTGATGGTTAGATTTGTAATTAGCTGCTAATTCTTTTGAAATAGTTTAGGATTTGATTAGCACTAATTACTTTCTCTATTTTTGAATTTTTTTATTATTATGTTTCATAACAATAAGGTAGATGCATCTAAATCATATATGCTAATTTATGATATATAAATTCAATAAACTTAAATTGAGCACTTAATTACCTTAACTAACCTTAAGAAATCTTAAGACTTTGATCAACTATTAAGACTTGATCTAGGTCTAAGATTGCCACCAATAATACATCCCTAATCCACTGATTTGGCATTTGATCCATAAATAAACATTTGACCTTAATTAGACATGAGTAAGGGTTAAACCCTAATCTATTTAATTAAAATCCCAATTCTTACACTTAATTAGGTTGACTTGATTATAAGAAAATGCAATTGACATTATTCCAATAATGCACCCGATTTGGTATTGATCTTAAAGCATTGAACTAGAAATGATAAGGATAATAATTAAGCTATGTGATTGAATAATCTAAATCTAAGCTTTGGATCCTTAATTTTCTCCTATATAAAACTACTAGAATAAGATGATTGATAAGAAGGGTATTAATTTAATAACTTATCTAATTCTAATAATATCATTGATTTATCCCCATAATTGTATAGTAGAATGTGATTAGATGATTTAGGCATCTGATCTGATCACTTAAATCTAAGTTAATAAGTAACCCTTAAAGTTGACTTAAGTAAAATAAGTGTGAGATCCTAGGGATCTTGCTTTGGATATAGTCCTTGAAATATTTAAAGAACCTAAATAAATAACTCTTTAAGGTAGGAGAAATTTGTGTAACTCATTGAGGTAGAAACTTAGATGATCCCATCAACCTTAGAAGTTGATCTTAACCCTCATGGTAGGAATCACCTAAGTTACTAAGAATGAAACTTTTCTTTGTGGTAGAATCTATGTTGAGTGGTCATTTGATCACGTCCTTGGAGCCTTGTGTAGGACTCACCTCTTAGAGTAAGGATTGATAGTCTTGATAAATCTTTGTAGTTTTTAAGAGAATTGCTAAGCCTAGATCATTAGTTGGGTATAGTATAGTGTACCCATAGTACTGGATTATTTCAATAATATTCAGGAATGGTTGAGTCACTATAAGTGAGATTTATCTTTGTGCTATCTTGTGAGCTTATGCGGATACAACCTCGATTAGAGTAAATCAGTCATCCTAAGAGCGTTGCAAATCGGAACTCATTCCGAAGTTTGATTAAAATACAAATCGCCAATAGGTGATGCCTCCTTGCAAAGATTGCTTCAATAGGTATGGTTTGAACAAACTAAGTAATACGAGTCACCCTCTCTAAAATGCTAAGTGTGGTTGTGAGTTGGGCATCTAGCTGACTTAGCTTGAGATACAAATCACCATCGGGTGATGCCTCCTATCGAAGATTGCTTCGTTAGGGTGGCTTAATCAAACTGAGTGTTAAGAACCACCTTTCGTGTAACTGTGCTAAACATGTGTATACAACCGTCCCATCTAATGGTCCATAAATAAAAAGTACAAATTCACCCAATTATCAAAACTAGAATATGGGGGTCAGAATCCTTTTAGCAGGATTATGTACAATGGAGACTTTGGATTCACTATCAGATTTTAACATATTTATGGATTTATTGGATTTAACTCATGTAATATAGAAGCATGAACATGAGCATGAGGATAATGTATACATTTCAGTGGTGATGATGGGTATCAGTGACAAATTATGGGTTACAGAATATTGCATACATTGACTGGGAATTTCAGGATGCATCGGTATCACAGTATTATCATCCCAATTGGGAGTATGTATACATTGAACCATACGACTCATAGTCTTTTAGTGATAGTTCTGTTACATATCTGTGGCATACCGTATTGTAGCATATTTGGATGAATTTATCCCAGTGACATAGTACAGCATTGGACATTTTTACATTGGTTTCTGGGTATTTGATGTTTTCACATACTTTCAGTATTTTGCTTTTAGTTCATTTGCACCTTGATTAGTCTTTACATTTTCAAATGATTCAGTGACTTTACTACCTTTCCACAGTCTTGTTTACTTTACTGCTGACTTGTATTTACTTTAGTAATGCTTAGCCTAGTTGCATTGTGTTAGACTTCTTGTCTAACACGAGGTACTTTTGGGATCCTGTAATTTGCTAGATCCCAAGCAGCTTGTTGAGACAGGGCAGGAGGACTTGCAGGATATCCTGGAGGAGTACGTGGAGCCTTAGCGGAACCATTTTCTACCTTTTTATTTACTGTTTTTGCTTTCAGTACTTTAGATGCACCTTACTTCTGCATCCTTTTAAATTAGTTTGTAATAATTCTGAATGTATTTTTTTTTCTTTTATGAGATGAATGCTTACTTCTACTTAGTGATGAATGTATTCCAGATGTTTTGCTTTAGCTTTCGCACTTTGTTATGCTACTACTATACTTAATATTGTGATGTGATCAGCATACTGGAAATGCTGATATTTATGACATACGTTGGATTTCTTATTTATTTTGATAATCCAATGTGTGTGTTAGTCTAATACTTAAGATAAGTACTCTCCTCTTATCCTAAGTATTAACTCTTAATCCTACTCTTGGGATTGAGTCAGTAGCCCTCCAGTGTGGCTCAGTTTGTGCCTATTATTCGGGAAGATGGAGCGTGCCCTTCTTTCTGAGTAGCGCAACCACTCCGCCGCCAAAATTATGATTCTCCTCTCTTTTGCGCACAGCAATGGGGTGGGATGCTACAACACGGTTCCCATCACGCAACTGATGTACAATAATGAAATGAGGATAATCAAGTAAAAAAGTGAGGTGATCGGCGTGTCTCTCTCTACCCATGAACGGAGAGTCCTCTCTCAAAGTTGTCTGAGCCTCCAGATAGCTCCCAAGCAATCTCTCTCAATAATGAATCCATCCATATTTGCCTCATGGCTGAAAGGGCCTGTTGAAGAATAGTAACCGCCTGCATCTCTACCTGAAGAGAAGACTGTGTCTGCAAATAAGCTCCCACAACTGCAAGAAACTGTCCACCCAAATCTCAGACCACAGCAGCTCAAAAAGAAACAAGCTCACCCTAGCTGTAGGCGGCATTAATGTTTGCCTTCTGCTAATGGGTCAGGGGGGAACCATCTGAAGGAGGTGTAGAGGCCCTGGTGGGCTTGGAACCCAAGGGGTTGGACTCATTGTGCAGTGCATCACTGCCCAAGTCAGAGAGAATAGAGCCAGCATATACCAATAGAGTGGGATGCAGACGACCATAAGAATGCTCAGTCCTACTTCTCTAAGCTTGATAGAGGGAGTAGGTCACAATCCAGTAGTAGAAACAATGATGACAAGACACTTTAAAAGTCAAGAATAGCACTGTAAACTGGCCCAAGTGGTCAATGTAGACAGAAGCAAGCTCCAATGCACAAAAGTCTTCATGATGGCCCTAGTATATTTGCATTGAATAACAAAGTGCTCCATGTCCTCCTCTGCATCATGGCCCTAAACACAACCTGCAAACTGCATGAGCCCTCTTCTAAATAACTAATAGCCAATCGGGATGGTGTCGCTGAGCAATCTCCACAGAAAATAGTCTTTTTAGGGCCCAAGGCCATCTCCCACATGGCTGCAAACTGCTAAGGCTGACCTCTTCTCTCTAGTTGTAAAATGTAGCCGGCCCAACTCTTAGTGAAATCCTGAACTTGCCATTACAAACTCCCCTCCACCAGCTAAGTGTGATACTGGATAACTGGCCATTCGTATCCCAGAAGCCTCCAAAATACTGAGTAGCTTGCCCGTAAAATTTTCACCTTGACGGTGGTAGCAGAACTCCATGGTCTCACCCAAAGAAGATCTTGTAGCACCCGCCCCATTGCCGTGTGCAAAAGAGATAGTTATAATTAAGTTTGACGGTGGAGCGACGCATCACTCAGGAAGGAATATCTCGTCTCCCTGAACGGCTGAAACCAAAACCCATCTGAAGGGCTACTGACTCAACCTCAAGGAGGGTTGAGTACTAATACTTAGGATAATAGTAATATCCTTATCCTAAGTATTAGGCTAATACATACATTGGATTTAAAATATACATGAAGAATCCAATGTGTGCATAAAGTATCAGCATTTTTAGTATACTGATCACATCACAATACTAAGTATAAGTAATATATAAACAGAGTGAGGAAGCTAAAGCAAACATCCAGAAATATTCATCACAGAAGCTGAATAAAATATTGATCTCAGAAAAGAAAAGAAAAGAAAAATACATCCAGAATTATTATAAACTGTTTACTGAAATACAGAAATAAAAGCTAACTACTGAACTACAATAAACTAAGCAAAATAGCAAGCTGAAGAAGAGTCCACTAGAGCTCCACGAGCTCCTCCTGAATCTCCTGGGTGTTCTCCTGACCTAGCTCAATATACTGCTCAAGATCTAGCAAATTGCAGGATCACAAAAGTACCATGTGTTAGACAATAAGCCTAACACATCGAAACTAATATAAGTAGTTCTAGTTAATTATTTAACATTTTTATAATGTAAATAAATCTACAGCAATACAGCAAAAATAACTGAAAGTATAAAACTGTATAAGACTGTACATAACTAAAGTAAAGTAAAGTAAAACTGAACTATAAATAGAATACTGAAAGTAAACCAAAAATAGTAATAGATCTGAAATTGAGTACTAGCATGTAAAACTATGATGTATGCCACTGAAACTGTGTATCTAAATATGGCACAATAATGTATACTACTGATATGCAACCAAAATATCACTAAACTACTATGAGTCGTACGGTCTAATGTATATATACATCCAGTTAGGAACTGTGATGCCGATGCATCCTAAAATTCCCCAGTCAATGTATGCAACATTATGTAACCCATAAATCATCACTGATACTCATCCATCATTACTGATACTCAACATCATGCTTATGCTCATGCTCATGCTTCTAAGCTATATGAGATAAATATAAAAATCCAGAAATGCTTTGAAATCCAATAATAAATTCAAGGTCTCCATTGTGCAGAATCATGGTAAAAGGATTCTGACTCCTAAATTCTAGCTTCGTTAATTGGTTAAAGTTGAAAGTTTACTTAGAAATCATTAGATTGGATGATTGTATACACATATTTTGCATATTTGCAAGAAAGGTGATTCTTAACACTTAGGTTGATTAAGCCACCCTAACAAAGCGATCTTTGATAGGAGACATCACCCGATGGCGATTTGTATTTCAAGCTAAGTCATTAGGATGCCCAACTCACAATCACACTTAGTATCTTAAAGAAGGTAACTCAAATTACTTAGTTTGTTTAAGACACACCTATTGAAGCGATCTTCGCTAGGAGGCATCACCCGATGGCAATTTATATTTCAATCAAACTAAGGAATGAGTCTGTATTTATAACACTCTTATGATTGATTGATTTACTCTAAGCGAGATTGTATCCGCCTAAGCCCGCAGGATAACACAAAGATAAATCTTACTTAAAGTGACTCAACTATTCCCGAATACTACTGAAATAATCCAGTACTATGGGTATACCCTTTTAACCCAACCAATAATCTGGGTTCAAAAGATTCTATTTAATCAACAAGGATTTATCAAAGCTATTAATCCTTACTCTAAATGGGTGAGTCCTACACAAGGCTCCAAGGATGTGATCAAAAGATCACTCAATATTGATTTCTACCGTAAGGAATAAGTTCCATTCTAATTGCTTTAGGTGATTCCTACCACACGATATCAAGATCAACTTCCAAGGTTATGAAGGATCATGTAAGATTCCTACCTCAATAAGTTACAAAAGTTCTTCCTACCTCAATGCATTAATATTTAAGGTCTTTAAATATTTTAAGAATAAGCAAGACCCTTGAGATATTACTCTTCCATCTCTTAAGTTAACATTCAATGTTTACTTAATAGACTTGGATTAAAGTGATCAGATCGGATGAATAAAATCCATCTGATCATACTCTATTCTATAATCATGGGATGAAATCAAAGATTCTATTAGAGTCAGATCATTTCATAAATCATTATGATTTTATTAGCCACCTCATGCCAATAGTTTTATATAAGAGAAAATCAAAGATCCAAAGTTTAGATTCAGATGATTCAATCTCAAAGATTTAATATTAACTTTAACATTTCTAATTCAATGATTTAAGATTAATGTCAAATCATATGTATTATTAGAATCATGTCAATTGAATTATCTTTCAATCAATGATACTAGATTAAGGTGATTAAGGTTTAGATCTTAATCAAGATAAGTTAGGGTTTAACCCTTAGTCTTACCAAAATTAAGACCAATAGTTGATTTAAAGATCAATGACAAGTCGATGTATTATTAGTGTATTATTGATGTCAACTTTTAGATTTAGATTAAGTATCATCTACTTAATCAAGTTCATAAGATTCTTATGTTCAAGTATAGTTTAATATCAATTTAAACATATCAAGGTGTCTAATTAAATATTAATGTTCTCTAACATACATCCTAATATCAAGAAAGCATATAAATGTAAGATGACATAAAGTATAAGGTAATTAAGGCTTACCAAATCCTAAATCAAACTAAAGGGGTTAGCACTTGATTACAAATCTAAAGAACTTAGGTTTTATGCCATTTAGTTATTAAGGTATTCTTGGTTAATATAAGCAATCAAGGATCCTATTCATTAACATTTGGCATAAGACATTTAAGATAAATAATAGGTTTTAAGCACTTGTTAAAATTGACAAAGTTTCAAATTTAATTTCCACATAAAATTTTATGCAATGCTTAATCTAGGTTCAAATTTGATATAATTCAGTCCCACTAGGGTCCTAGGGACCTTAAAATGCAAAAACAGTGTAACTTTGGCCATTTTAGCCATTTCTGGATAGTTCTGAAATTTTCTGGGTGCTCCGGCGCGCTAGAGCGCGCTGCAGTACTTTTGGGCACGGGAGCGCATTCCATTGCTTCTGGGTGCTGTAGCGCCCCACGGTGGGTCTCAGCGCTGCGGCACACTACAGCGCTTTCAGGCTCTATGGCGCGCTACAGTGGGCTTCAGTGTTGTGGCACGCTGGATTGCTTTCTGACGCTGTGGCACGCTACAGCGAGTTTCGACGCTTGATTTTCGAAAGGCGGTCGCTACGGTAGATTTACATTAATTTCATCAGATTATATTTTTATACATCACAAGATTATTAAGACGCTACGGCGCGCTACAGCGCCCTATGGTGAATCAATTTCTGCAAGGACGATGATTTCGCCAATGCGAAACCTATAAAGGGCCTACTTTCGAACCCAAATACTCCCAATTTTGGGCACCTCACTAGTGGTGTCATATACCGATGGAAAGGTCTTCCTGAGACCTTTCCATTGATACCAAAATCAGCAAAAGTAGATCATTCTAATTATACAAACAAGGGAGATAAACGTCTTGGTATGCAGAATGGGAGAAAAATAAAGCATGAGATATATTACTTTGAAGAACTATAATGGTTTCCATACTTAATCATGAATGTTTAAGGATGCAAATAAGCATAATAGAGAAATGAAATGACCAAGGAAGATGAACACTTGGTTACCTTAGCCTTTAGGAGAAGAAGAAGAATCTCTATTTTCCTCAAGAACTTAGAGAGAAACTGAACTTCTTCTCCTTCAGCAAGCACACAATGAAGGAGGGAGAGGGAGGACCTTTATAGCTTTATCTTGACAGCAAAAAAAAATGAAGAGGAATGGCTGAGCTTCCTTAATAAAGGATAAGACGAGG
The DNA here is from genome assembly GCA_016760335.1 of Gastrodia elata. NCBI lineage: Eukaryota > Viridiplantae > Streptophyta > Magnoliopsida > Asparagales > Orchidaceae > Gastrodia > Gastrodia elata. Next base: position 22,630,303 of record CM028675.1, read on the forward strand.
ATGGGAGTAAGAACATTCCTTGTATTTCTCCCAAACTCCCTTGATTAATTTCTTACCATGAACTGATGGCGATGTTCACTTTTCTTTGCATGTATGTTCTTTCTTGCTTAGTAATGGAAGGCTACGAACCCCTTGGAGAGAGTTGAGATGTAGTTGTAAGATTATGTAAAGGTATATTAGTGTATCATGACATTATTTAAATAAAATGAAAAACTATTTATGTTATTAAATTTAATATTGGATGAATTCTTGGATGAACTGAATTCTAAATTATTTTAATGAAAAGAGCTTGTGTTCCAATGCTCATCAATTAAGTAAGAGCAAGGAAGGTAGTGCGAGTAGAGCTGAGAAATACATGACAAAATTCTCAAGGCTCGCTTGCACCCTCCCTTAATAGCTCTCCCAAAAGATAGATGCTTGAGAACCAAGTTCTCCATTAACCTTGATCTACTACTCAGCAAAGTAGAAGGGATAAGAGGACATTGAGAACTTCAACGGATGATGAGACATAATCCATTGACCCAATGCATCCTCTAATCTAGCTAAACTATGTGTCAAGCGCATGATGCATGATAAATGGAATCTAGCTTGTGAGACCATCATAATTAACAGATATCATTGGTAACCTAGACATAGGGAATTAAAATCTAACTAATAGATTATTATCTCATAACAGTTTATGCGTAAGGGAGAACCCTAAAAGGAGTTCTCTTTGTGCACTAAACTTGTTCCCAATGCAATTGGAGGGAACTCCAATTCCAATGGTGTTCACTTGATTTAATAAAGCAAATAAATTGAACATCTGCATTTTAACAATGAAGTTATATAACCAACCATTGCATATATTACAACGAAACCTCAACTCTCTCCTTTTTAATCAAATCGTATCTTTACTCAAAGTCTTGTGTATTGTTAATTAGGAACCAATAAAAAAATCAACCAAATTTGTCACCTTGACATTAGTGAAAGAAAATACAACTTGGTATCAAAACAACCATTTCTTGAGGTTCGATAAATCCTGAAAACTAAACTTTCTACTTATTCCTTTAGACCATGTACACTTGCGTGTAAACGCAGACATGTATTTGTGTCTGTCAACCCCCTCATACATCACCCTTATTCTCTCATCCTAGAAGCCTAATTATCATTCCATTGAGTTTATCTACTTATTAGAACCAAACCCTAAAATTTTGGAGCAATTGAGAGCTCAATGGAATATTTAGAATATTTAATAAAATTTAATTAATTAGAAAATTGAGATATTTAATTTGACCTTGAAATCGAAATCCAACTTCGTCATTGCGCTCGTCATCCCTAAATTAGCTAGGGGTGATGTTTTGGAAGTATTTGGAAGTCGTCAGGTTTTCTCTGAATATTTTAATATATTTAAATACCCTGAAAAAGAAAATAATTATTTAATTGTCAAAATCAAAATTCGACTTCCCCGTTGAGTTCCTCACCCTCAAATTAGCTAGTGCTGAATTTTTGAGATTTTTTGGAGCACATTTATAAAATCTGATTTTTAAAGCATTAATTAATTATATTAAATTTATCAAAAATCTATCTTTCACTCTTCTTTTTCTTTGGCTGGTCCCCACTCTGCACCTTCTTTCCTTCCCATCACCTTCCTCCCCATACCCTACACACAAGAGGCTTCTACCCCTCCCCTTCCCCTCCATGCTGATGGGAAGGCTAATTGATGGAGCCATGTCCCATCCTCCTTTAAGATGGACCTTCAGCCCTCCTCCCTTTAATTATTAAAAATCCCTCCTTACTTTCCATTTGCCTAGCTAAAACTCCTCTCCTCTTCCCAAGATAATTACCTTCCAAGCTCATTCCCAAGCTAAAGAAGAACCCTGAGCCTCTTCCTCCTCTTGCTAGCAGTTGAAGAAGAAGAAGAAGAAGCTTCTCCCCTCAAGCCCTCAAGCTCTCAAGTTCCTGCAGAAGTCATAGTCCTCTTCCTTCATTCATTTCAAGGCCAAGGTACCTCTTTGGTGTATCTTTTCTTTATCAAATGATTATTACATTTACCTTATATGTCTATTTCATGCTAATAAGAACCTGTGTTTGAGAAGTAGAGATCATTAGAGCTCATTAAGATAGTAAGTTTTACGGAAGAAAATCCATTCTGCAAATATAATTTTTGTATACTTGAACCTTTAGCCTCATTGTTTGCATTGTTAAAATGATTATTTTGTGTAGATTTTGGTAATAATTGAAAGGCCTTAGAAAGACCTTTCTATCGATATATGGCACCGCTTGTGAGGTGCCCTAAATCAAGAGTATTTGGGTGCCACATGTTTCAATTTTCACACAACCAAAATCATCGCCGAGCTCCATAATGCGCCATAGTGTCTAGACCTCAGCCAGGGACCGCTACATCACGCCATAGTAACCCATGTCTCAAATTAAATTTGCCACAGCGTGCCGTAGAGCTCTACAGTGGTCGTAGAGCACCACAGCGCGCTGTGGCGCCAAGCTTTGGGCCAGAAAGCGCTACAGTGCACCGTAGCCCCCCAGCTCTTAAGAAATCTGGTACCGCAGTACCTGAAGCACTACAGTGCACCACCGTGCCAAAATCCACCATAAAGCACCGTCACGCGCCACAGCGCGCCATCGCCCCTGGCTCTCGGCCAGGAGGCGCCACAGCGCGCTGTAATAGCCCTAGTGTTATTACCAGTCAATTAGTGACCTAATGGACTCTAATATTTTTCCATTACTCTTACAATAGTATTAAGGGCCTCCACCTCAAGTTTCGTGTGATTTTGAGATCATTTGGTAATTTCCAATATTTCTTGGTTTTTTGATAATTCTGAGATTGCCTAATTTATATAAACCTCATAATCAAAAATGGAGTCCACCATTTGACTCACCACACACAAATTAGCTAGGGGTGGTATTTTGGAAGTGTTTGGAAATCTTTGAATTTTTGAGATTATTTTAATAATATTTAAATGCTCAGAAAATTTGACCTCCAATCAAAAATTTGATTTTATTTTTGAGTTTCTCACCTCTTAATTAAATAAGGGTAATTTTTTGGGATTTTCAGAGTCCATTTTATTATTTAAATTTGGGTATTAAAGTAAGTAACATTTAATTAATTAAATAATATAAATAAAATATATATTTATATATAATTAATTATTTTATCCAACGGCTACTTTTGGGACTGCGTGAATCACGTGCGTGAGATTAGCGCACGGGACATCGACGCATGTTAATCATGGCATTGTGCCTTTCTCTGATTTCATCAGATGGCTTGTGATCGTCTTGATTTGAAGTACCAGATTTGATCGTTCGATCGACGGATCGAACGAACAGCCCAGATCATCCCTCTATATGTCTGAGCGATCGTGGGTAGCAGAGGAGGACTACCGCTTTGCCAGTTGTCTTGTCCAAGCCCTTATTCTCCCTCTCACGGCTACCTCTTCAGGTTTGGCACTCATTCAAAGCTATTGCTGAGGTTAAGAGCTTTGAGGGAGGCGATTTGAGCTTTGGGAAGGTTTGCCCTATATTTTCTCTCTGCCCGATGACCTGACCTTGCGAAACCTTATGGTACTCACCTCCTTCTCCTACTTCTAATTGTGGATTACCTTAACTTATCCAGAACCCTAAGAAGTGATTTGAACCTTGATTAGGTCTGATTGACCCAATAGAGCTTCATCTTGCTCGGGCTTTCACTCTACCAAACCGTTCGCCCTAACCTAATTAGGGTTGAACTTCTACAGTGGTTAAGGTTGTCTCCATCCACGATTTTGTACCATTTGATTACTCTCAACGAGACCTATCGAATGGTGAATGAACACTTTGAGGTGGACAAAAACCACTGGATTATTTAACCCTAATCTTGATCCTTCCGCCTAAGTTATCAGGGAAGAAGGGTTTAAGCGCTCGGATCGGTTAATTAAATTGAACCGAGCTGGCCCTTCCTGGTTTGATAGCACCATCTCTCGATTAATGGGGAGGACGTGTGTCGAATCCTAGTGTGGCCCTGTGTCTGACGGCGCCTAAATTCTGCGTAGCCGTCATTGTAATTTGTGCCGTGCACTAATTTCTGTGATGTGATAAATTGAATGATTAGGATTTAATTTGTAATGATTAATTAATGCAAATTTCATTAATAGTATATTTAATTATACACATCCAAATAATATAAAATTATATACTATTTTGATCATAAAAACTTATAGATTAATATTATTCCATTTAATTTCTATTTGGGTGAATGTATTATTTAATCATTAATTTAGATTAATTCAATTAATTTCAATTTAGTCCTAATAATTCATGTAAGCTAATTTGATCATTTAATATCCAAATTAAATGATCAAATAGTCCATTTTTCACTAACAAAAATGTGAGGATCAATAATGTGAGATCTAATTTAGGTTTTAAACCCTAGATCTCTTAATTACTTCTTAACCCTAATTAGGAGTTCCGGAAACCCAAATTTTCAATATTGTTCAATTTTAACCTACTTAGTGTCATTCTTCTCCTTATAATATTTTTCCATTAGACAGCAATTGTTGATTTTAGGTTTTTGCTCCTTAATTAGTGTTATTGTGATAATTTTCTAGTTTCATAAATTGCATGTTTTAGGTATTTAAGCCTTAGGATAGCAAACATAGCACATTATTTTCTTCCCATGTCAAATTTAATTAGATGATTTGAGCTTAGTTCTCTTAATTTCAGATACTTGAATACTTATCAATTGTATAATTGACCTTTCAACCATAAGAAAGAAGCTATATAATTGATTTATAACTTGAATTGTAAGTGATTTTTAGTACTAGTTATTATACATATTAATTTTAGTGAACCTTAATGTTTGTGTAGTCATAGAAAGTAAATCAATTAGGACTAGCCATAAGTAAATAGATCAAATCCTAGTCTACTTCACCCTTAGTCCTTAAACCCTTAGTTAAGTCCTTTAAAGAATTGAATTGAGAGTCTTTAATTTATTAGTATAGTTTAGGAATCCTATTGATTTCATTAACTTTCAACTTATAGAAATTGTAGACCTTGTAGCTTATAATCCCTTCCTCTCCTTTACACTTAGATCTTTTCCAAATTACTTCAACCTAGCTAAATTAGTAATTAATTTTTGATTTGATCCTTCTAATATAGCCTAGTTAGATGAGATAAGCTTGTAGAACCTTAACTTCCATCTTTCTCAAATATAGTAATTCTTAAGCCCTTCCTTTTCCTAATTAATTTCCTAAACCTTGATTTTATTAACTAAATCAATCAAGTGAATTAGGATGAGGGTAGGATTAGTTTCATTTAGTATTGTTATACTTATAAACTATTTTGCCATTCTATAAGATCAAATTAAACCACTATTTATCTAAAAACCCCAATTTCTTATATTATTTATAATTGACTTGTGATCAATATCTCTAAGTCAATTAGGAGCTCAATTAGTTCTAATTATTAAGTAGATTATTAAAATTAGATAACTTTGCATATCACATAATTTGCAATTATTGAATATTTCTTTGAATGCCTGTTTATCATTGAGTCTATTATATTTGACACTTTTATATAAGATAATGTGCATGAATAAAACTTTCACATTAAAACTATAAGGGTTTACTATTGTTGGTTAAGCCAAGGGCAGGCTAATTAGGAGACTTCACATTCTCAGAGGGTGAATGTGAGTGTTATTTATTTTGAACCTCACTTTTCTTTACCTGTTAGGCAGACGTGCTTAACTCCTCACTTCAATCTGTATTTTCTCGCAAAATGAATACTTTCATAAAATAACTTAAATTAGATAAATTATGAGTTCTTTTATAATCTTATTGATTGTGAGATCTCATTATAGCTTTCAAGATATATTACCTTTCATAGTTCTAGACTATATAAATCTTAGACTAATAGCCTAAGATCTTCCTTCAATTACTATGCTTTGCACTTTCTATGTTCTTAGTACTGTACTTTACTTATTTACAGTTCATTTATATTGTAGTGAATATTATTATAATTTTATTTAAATGCTTCACTATTTTCTTTTCTTTACTTAGCATAATTCATTGAACATTTACATATTTCTTTTTAATTACTTTCATATGCACTTTAGTACTTTCTAGCTTATCAGGATGCTTTTACCCTTATTTTACTTGCAGGCTAGAATATCTAAGCTTATGAGTATTCTCACTCATTTTACTTTTCATTAGTCTACTTCCTCTTCCCTTTTTAAATGCTTTCAATTGCTACACTTCTTACTTTCATATTATAAATTAGCATGTGATATCCAATCAAAATTATTAAAATATTTAGCCAATCTTAAAATGTGCTTAGATTGTTTAGTCTAACTACACTTTTCTTTTTATTGGTTTTGCCCTATCATACTTAATTGCTAAAATATGATAGATCATGTGCATTTGGATGCAAGTGGAGCTGGACCAAGTGCTTAAAATTATCATAATTGTTTTCACTTAAAATGTTATTTATTTACTTTTATTTTAAGAGAGAGAGAAACTTTACTTTCTTATTCTTTAATTTAATAGCATGTAATAACTTAAGCTTTTGCTTTTATCTTTACTTATTCTGTGATGAATTTAATATCTCATACTTAACAGGTTGGTTTGGATAAATGGATGGGTAAATTGCATTTGCACTTCACACTTGTAAACTTATATTTATATATGTGATTGTTAACTTTTACTCTTACTTGTAAATACTACTTTCATATATGTATTTGCAATCACTTTAAATTCATATTATTGATTATGATTATAACTACCATTTACTTTATATAATTTGTAAGTACTTTTATTCACATATCTCACTTCTTTGGCTTATAATTGCAACTACACTTTTAGTTACATGTAATTGTAATTATTTCCATTCATACATTTTCTTCTACTACCTTCCTCATCTTAACTTAAAACCCTCTTCATAATCTTTGGTAAAACTTAACATCTAGCATTTTCTTAGCTTTCCTCTAATTAGATTTTAGATGCTAAGGTAACGCGCCAATGTTGGGTTTAATTCCTACTCAATATTAGGGTCGTTACAGTAGCGCCCAGAACTGTCCTGAATCGCCTAGAACTGTTTGGAATGGCCTTAACTTCATATTTTTCGCATTTTAATGACTCTAGGACCCTAATAGGGCCAAAATATACTAAAATTGAACCTAAATTTAGTAAAATCAAGCATTGTGTGAAAATCTACCATTTATCTTAAACGGCATGTTCTAAATCCTAAGAAGTTTGCTTTTAGACCCTAGAATGGTTTTGGTCATAATTTAATCATTAGATATTAGAATTTTGTGTTCTTTAGACTCTATGGAACCCTTAGATAGTGAACAACAATAAACTAACTAATTTTTTTAGACTTTACTAGGTAAAATTACCAAATTGCTCTTATCGGATAAAAACCTTAACTTGAACCCATATGACTTAAAACTTGTCCAAATTTGATGTAGATACTGTCTATCTTCATATTAAACAGCAAAGAATCATTTGGCATCAAGAAAATTCAATTTGGAGCCCTTAATCAAAAAGTAACATTTTAGACCCTTAAGTAGGGGCAAAATGATCACTTTGCCCAAAATTTAGGTTAAGTGCCCTTAACCTTTAAAATATCATTTAAATCATTAAAATTAGTAATAAAACTGATTTGGAATCAATTTAGAACTCTTAAACCCATAATAAAGTGATTTGGTAAAATTCTCATTTAAGTCTTGAAAATCCTAAGTAAAATTAATGCTTTCTAACTTAGTCCTAATCACACACCTCTTTGAGTAAATTAGGACAGCACATAAAGATAAATAATAATAATAATTATCATCAATTCTTAAAATCTCCTAAGTATTTTATTAGGAGCTTCTTAGGATATACACTCCACCTTAGGATTTTTTCCTTAAGATTAGGAATAAATACTATGTTAGATTTTATTTGTTAAGTAAATGGGTTATTCAATGAATGAAGCCTTGGTTATATTAGTTTCTAGATTTTCATATTTTAATTAAGATTATTTTATCTTTTAATTTTAGATTAAGATTAGGAGATCTCTCTTATTAAGCTTTGATTATGCTTAATAGAATATGCCTTAATTATTAGTCCACAAATAGACTTAACCTTTAGTCCTTAAGTTTTACCCTTTTGATTATGTGATTAAACTCAATTCATGGTGTTTAATTTATAATCCTCAACTTTAGTTGATCTTGATTAGATTTTAGCCTAGAATGTCTAAGGTCATTAATTATGACATATTGATTACTCATTTAACTTGTAAGCAGTATTGATTGAATTAAATTAGAACATGATCAATTCAAATTACTTTTAACTCATAAGATCGTGCTTCTAAATTATACTTAATAGTAGGAATCGGAGATCCTGAATTTGTATAACTTAAAATAGTTAAAATGGATTAAGTAGATAATAATGGATATCACATGTGTATAGTAGAGTCCCTTGCTTACTATTGACTTACTTGCTGCTTTTAAATTCCTTGTACTTTGTGTCTTTACCTTGAACATGTCATATAAGAATATTGATGCTTAAAATGAAAGCTTAGAATGATTATGACAACATTTACATAAGGTTCAATTACTTATTGATCGTGCGCATTTTACCCTAATGGATAGAGGTAAGAAGAAATAAGGATTACTTAACATTACTCATTGACGAGTGTTATGTTAAGTTGGAACCCACTTAATCTTGCAGACATGCTTGACTCCTCAGCTACTTCTAGATATGTCCGCAGAAGTAAAGTAAATAACTAAAACATTACTGCATTTATACTTACTGCCTCCCCAGTTTAGTTATGCTTCATTATTTTGCCTTAGACTTGTCTAACACTAAGAAACTTATCAGCTTAGCCTTTTATGATGTTAAGAATATTACATTTTTCAGTTCAACAAGCTAGTTTAGCCCTCTTCTAATATGGCAGTCATTACATACTTATTTACTATTTTACTGTTACCTTTTTACTGTAATTAGCCTTTACTTTACCAGCTTTCTTGTGTACTTATAGGATGCTAGATTTCATTTACTGCTTACTTGTACATATCACAGATAGACTACTTACTTTTAAACCTGCATAATTCATATGATCATCAGCATGTTTAGGATGAGTAATTTTTTTCAGTACTATTTTTACTTTATTTATATAAATATGCCTAACATTGCCACAGCTTAGTATTGAGGTATGTTCTTTTTCCTTATATGTTGCTCAGTTATAAATGTTGTATTTATAACTTTCCATATCTCTTTGTATGCTTATTGCACCCTTACGCTTTGCTTGTTTTATAGTCTAAGTAAAATGGTGATATCATAAAACTCATGAACTTAAATAGCCTAAAATGTACTTAGAAAATATGTCTAACTAGATAAGTGAGGGATTTGCCATAATGGCGCACCGCTCTTGATCTAATCTCATTGTGGATTGGGGGCGGGACGCCACAACAATATTCCTATCTCCTCTTTTTCTACCAAATCCTTTGGTATCCCCATTTCAACCAAGAAGTTGTCGCCATTCAATTCTTGATTTTGCCTGACAAAATGCACAATTGGGTTGAGGTATGGATGCAGCGAATTCTCTCCTCAACCGAAAGATTCTAATTACATTACTCCTTGATTTGGATTCACCTAATCCATTGGTTCAAGGATATCCATGTACCGACTAACATCATCAAACAATTAAACTCCTTCTACCTTACATTTATGGATTATGGTTTTACCACATAGAAACTTTGCAGCACCTCGTGGGATACTGTTGCTTCTCTTAAGGCCTTCGGACGCCTTGCCATTTCCCCACCAAATCATTTCCACAAAGCTTGCAAATTATATATTATATGGATAATTCTATGTAACAAATCAATCTTCTCTAGTAGGCGGAAGACGAACAATCTTCGATCCATGCCGACATCCTCGAACTTCAACTCTGTCTATTGGAAGAATGTGTTGGGATCTCTGACCCCTTGTTGAGATCTCTAGAGTGGATGTTAGGGATCCAAAATAATGTAGAACAATAAGCTTAGAATATTGTGCAAATTAATATAAAGCAAGAAGAACACACATGAAATCACAAACATAGCAGAACAATGGATTTATGAGGTTTGGTGCTTACATCTACATCCACAGGGTGGAGAACAAAAATTTTACTATGTAGAGAGGAAATTACAAAGAGTTTTTGGGTTAGCAATTCATTACGCAAACCCTAGAAGGTTCTTCTTCCTTGTAATGGAGCATCCACCACAAACAAAGTCAAAGGAGGCTGATTACTTTTAGGATTTTGCCTCACTTAACCCTAAAAATAGGGATAATATTATATATAGGCAGCTCAAAAATGTGTTTTCTGGGCCACGAGCGCTACAACACGTTGTAGCGCCCACCTCTCAAGCGCTTGGCCGCTGTTGTGTGCTGTAGCGCCTACCTCTCCGGCGCTTGCCTGCTGTTGCGCGCAGTAATGCCTGCCTCTTTGGCGCTCGCCTGCTGCAGCAATTTGCAGTGTCAGTCTCTCAGGCTCTCCCCCGCTGCTGCACACTGTGGCACCCACTTTTAGGGAACTAGGCCACTGTGGCGCACTATCACGCCCTCCTCTCGAAGACCAGGCCACTGCGGCGCGCTGTGGTGCACTCTAATTCCTTCCTATCATGCGCTGTGGAGAGCTGGGAGCACTGCGACATGCCTCCAAACCTGTTCTTTAAACAATAATCTCAACCTCAAATCGCATGTGCTGCACATGAGAGCTTAATCCCCTATGCTCTCAATTAATATGGTTGCACCAACTTGGTTGCCTACGTATCCTCCTCCCAAAGGAATCAAGCTATCCGTAGTTCTAAGAAATGAGAAGCCTCTAGATGCTTCTCTAAATTCACCAATGCTTTGCAATGAGTGAATTTTGAACCGTGAGCACCTTTGTCAACATATCTACAAGGTTGTCTTTAGTGCCGATCTTCTATAGTGAGATCTCACCTTCTTGAATAACATCTCGAACGAAATGGTGTCAAACATCAATGTGCTTTGCACGAGCGTGACAGGCCAGATTAGAAGCTAGGAATATAGTATTCTAGCTATCACAATGAAGTACTATCTCCCTTTGCTTTGCACATAAATCTTCTATCAAGTCTCTCATCCAAATAGCTTCCTTAAATGCTTTCGTAACTGACATGTATTCAACTTCTATTGTAGATAGGGCACCTGTAGACTGTAGAGTAGAGTAGATCTTCCATAAATTTCCTTCTGCACTTATCACCACTTCTTAATAATGAGAGGGAACCTCATCCTCCAATACGGACAATGCATATGTCATGTAGTCTATGAGCTAGGCTGGCTATTGAGTTACATTTCTTTATGGTATGTCTCTAGCAATCGACTCTTGAACTAGATCCTCACCATCAATGTCAGTTTGTTCTTCCACATCACCAATGGGGTCTTCTTTTGTAAGAGTATCCTTGATGTGATGTGAAGACTTTTGTGGAGCAAAAGGCATAGCTGTAATGACCCCAATATTAGATCGAGAACCCAATCCAATAGTGGAGCGCTACCACATCACTTAACACCAAGTTGGAAGGAAATCAACCCAACTACTGAGTATTGTGTGGCCAAGTAATCATTATGAGTGTGTTAAGTTAAGAAAAATGCAATTGTATACTATCCACTATCCAAACCAAGCAAATTAATGTGAAAGTAAATTCATTACAAAAAGGAGTAAAAATATTACATAAATTAAATTATTACAAACTTTTAAATTGAAATGGAGCAATTAAAATAGTTGACTCGTTCACATAAACAGAAAATGAAAAAAAGTGAAAGCAAAAAATCTCCAAGTACTCTAATATCCAGCTCCACTAACCTAAGAGTATTCCTGATCTATCATATTTTTGATATTTAAAATATGGTATGGCACAACCAAGAAAAAGAAAATAAGTGATTAGACGAAAAAGTCTAAGTACATTTTATGATTGGCTAATTATTAATTAAAATTTAGTCGGATATCACATATGCTAATTTACAATTAGAAACTATAGCGGAGCATAAAAAATAATGAAGCGTTACTCACAAGTATGTTTGCTCTAGCCTACAACAACAATAAGGGAAAAAGCATCCTAATAAAATTAGAAACTATTAATGTGCATATGAAAATATAAAATGAAAATATGTATATATCTAATGAATATTATGCTAAGTAAAGGAGAATAAAAACAATGGAGCATAAAATGGAATTAAAGCAACATACACTACATAAGTAAGGAACTATAAGTAAGTAAAGCACAGTAAAATAAATGAAAGTGCAAAGTAAGTAAATAGGAAGAACCTTAGCCTCTTGGGCTAAGAAGACATAGTAAAATACTAGGTAAAGTAAATATAGCTTGAAAGCTATGATGAGATATTAAAATCAATAAGATTGTAAAGAGTCATAATTTATTTATTGAAGTTATTTATAATTTTCCATTATGCGGGCAAATTTACAGAACGATCGAGGAGTTAAGCACGTCTCATAAAAAATAAACACACATTCTTCTTCTAAGATATGTGAGGTCTCCTTATATCCCCCTAAGTCTGCCCTTGGCCACCACCAAAAAACCCCTATAATATTTTATTTATGCACAATTTCTTAAATGTATGTTCAAAACTATAGGCTCAAAGTAAAGCAAATATTCAATGATTTCAAGCAATTGTAAACTATATAATATCCAAAATTGTTTAATTTTAATGATCTAGTTAATGATTGGAGATAAATGAGCTCCCAATTAACTTATAAATATTGGTCTTTAAGTCAATTATAAGTAATAGTATAAGTGAAGAAGTTTTAGAAAATTATAGTTTGATTTAGTTTATGAAAAGACAAAATAATTTATAAGTATATTTATACAAAATGGGACTTATCCTACACTAATCCTAAACTAACCAATCAAATAGATTAAAAGATTTAAGGTCTATGAAACTAGTAGGGAAAGATAAGACTAAAGAATTTTTGAACTTAAGGAGATGGAAATTAATGGTTTAATTACTAAACTCATCTAACTAGGTTACAAAAGAAAGATTATATTTAAATCAATCACTAATCTAGGTAAGATCAAGTAATGTGAGGAGTCTAAATGCATGGGAGAAAAAGTATTATAAGCTATAAACTCTATGTTTACTATAGGTTGTAGGTTAATGGAGTCTATAGGATATCTAAACTATACTAGTGAGCTAATGACTACTAACAATCAAATATTAGAGAGCTTAAGGTGAAGATTGTAAGACAAAGGAAAGGTTTACTAAGCTCAAGTCTAATTGTTGGAAACTAATCCAAAAAGGTTCTCATAACAAAATAGCATACAAATAGCTTACTACATCTATGAAATAAGTTAACTATAATCATGATGACAAATCAAATAAGCTAGGGTTCCTAAATTTTATGAGATATATTCTGATTGTTAAAGGTTCAAATCAGGAAAAGTGCTAAGTAAATAAGAATTTAAACTATAAAAATCAATAAAATTGAATTGTCATGGGAAGTAAATAAAATGAGAAATGCTTTTTGTCCAGGGTATAAAAACCTAAAATAAGCATATTTAGAAATTATTTGGAGTTAGCCCTATGCATGGTATTCAATGGTTCGGCATATCAGTAAAATTGAGTCCTATATATTTGGGACCCTTCAAGGTGATTGGTAAAATGGGAATGTCAGCGTACAAGTTGGATCTGCCTAAAAATTATTCAGCTGCACATAATGTTTTTCACATTTCATCATCAAGAAGATGTTTGGTTGATCTTAATTAGTAAGTTGATTCCTGCAGTCAAATTACAGCCTAATTTAACTTCATTGTTAAACATATCGCAATTCTGGGACAATACCTCAATTAATTGAGGAACCGCAGTATCCCTTTGGTCAAAGTCCACTAGCAAAATCACTCTATTGAAGAGGACACATGGGAAAAGAAGGAGGATAGGTAGAAGAAGTTTCCAAAAGTTTTCCCTTAATCAGGTAGTTTGCAATCTTTTATTTTTAATTATGCTTTTTTCAGAATAAATTTGTTAGGATATCAAGTACACACTTCTTTTAACAAGGGGAGTCTACAACAATCCTAGTGTTGTTACCCAATATTGGATAGTCCAATTAGCTTAATATCATTATCGGTCCACTTCTAATAGCATTAGGAGCCAACACTTGCATTTTGGTGTGTTTTGGAAATCGTTCATTTTTTATGAATATTTTAATAATTTAAATAATCTAAAAATTACCTAAATTAATTTGACCTCCAAATCAAAATTGGAGTTCACCCGTGGCTTTCTCACCCCCAAATTAGCCGGGGTGAAATTTTAGAATTTCTGGAAGTCGTCAAATTTCCCTAAATATTTTAATATATTTTAATGCTTAAAAAAATAAATTAATTAAATTGATCCCAAGTTTAATATCTAACTTTATTTTTGAGTTCCTCACCCTCAATTTAACTATGGGTGAATTTTTGAAATTTTTCGGAGTTCGTTTGATTGCTAAATTTTGATTAACAAAATCCTAAAAATTTTATTAAATAATAAAAATAATTAATTTAAATATTAATTAGTACTAACGGCTTGGACAACCATTTGGGTTGATCATAGTTGTTCCTCCTAATTAAAGGCGGTCCAACGGTCGCGGGCAGGCGTGCGCACGCACGACCATGGGTGCGCAGAAGCGCATGTGCAACTAGTGGTCGTGCTACGGCTTGGATAGCTGAGCTTCAACGGCTCCATATGCCTCAAAATCCCCTGCATTTGCCTCCATTCCCTCATTACTAGCTGCATGCGAAGTGAGGAGCTCTGAGATCATCTGTGAGAGGAACCCTAACGAGCCATAAGCTGATAAGTTGAAAAAGATGAAGGTACATCAATAGCTTCTTATCTATTGCATTTTCCATTTAATGTCATTGTGTTTATCAAATCATTAGCATGATGAATGATTTTAATAGGTCGATAGAACTCTATCGAGCTTGATTCGAATCACGCACGGAGTGTGGGAGCTCAAGCCCGCCTGGACTAAGAAGCCCTAGTTTCGGCTTCGTTTTCCTTGTCAAGGGAAGAGTCACAAGTTTGGGCCGTTTCGGGTCAAGCCCGATCCGCGCAATCCTGCATCAAGTTTGAACCCGCATGACTGCACACTGGCGGTTGCGCACGCAGCCCGACCCACGTGCAACCAGAAAGGCCTGCGCGCGCTTTTAGCGACTGTGCATGCACAGTGAACCCTAAATAATTATTTTAATTAATAATTAAATTTCTATTTTATTTATTAAATAACCTTATTAATACAACTCCAAATATAATAAAATTATATTTCATTTTGATCAGAAAAATGAGATAAATAATAATATTCAATTTAATTTAGGATTGTAGTGCTAATTTTGCTAATGACTTTTTCAGTGTAATTAGGTCCAAAACCCGAATTAGGCCAAATTATGTCTAAATTGGACTTACTTAGTTTCATTTTACTCCTTATGTTAGAAGAATTCTCTATTTTCTATTTTTATTTCAATTGGACATCATTTGGAGAGTTTACATTTTTTGAGCACCTCTAATTATCATGAAATGTGTTTTTCATAATTTGTAACTTGCATTTTATAGGTCCTTAACTCTATGACAGCACACATAAGCCTTGTTTGGACCTATATGACACATTAGAATGTGAATTTTAGCCATGAAAAATGTTGGTACATACTTAGGAATTGGTTTAGTAAACTTAGAATCAAGCCTTCAACATAGAACTAATAGCATATAGTGAAACCTTAGAACTTGATTGAACACTTAAATTGTGTAGAGATCTTACACCCTAAGATAAAGTTGGTTAAGTAGCTTCCCATGTTAATATGAGAAATATTTAGAACCTTTACGATATTACTCAAATAATTGTAAATGGTTAATGTGATATCGCTTAAATCTAAATAAGACTTAGTATAACCCTAAAATGTACTTAGATTTGTAAGTCTAATCAATTATTTTTATTTTGTTGGCTAAGCCCTACCATTTTAAATATCAAATCCGGTAGATCAGAAGCATCTTATGGATCTTGGAGTTGGAACATGCATTGGTCGTCATTAGCTTGAACACTTGTACCTTTTACTATTTTTTGTGAGGATGAATGCATTTTATAACATTAAATATATCCTCAATAACTTTAATTATGGATGTTCATACTCTTTTTTTTTTTCTGTGATGAATACAATTTTTATTCTTATATATATGCTTTGTTTAGATAATGGATGTGGATGTTCCTACATATGTATTGCTTACTTTTCATATTTACTTCAATTTCCTTATCTCAAAATGATTCTTGGCTACATAATACTTAATGTTGAGTTAGATTCCTACTAATTTAGTGTTAAGTATTATGGTAACGCCTAGTATTGGATTGGGTTTTTGATCCAATATTTGGGTCATTACAAATGGTCACCGCCTCTAGCTGATACTCAACATCTTTGAAATTTCAGTGAGAGCTCAAGGAAGAAACCAAGACCAATTTGTGCACGGTTTGACAAATTTCACTCGATCGCAACTCGATGAACCCCCAAACCAGGAACCTGCATTTCTATTAAGTCGTTTAGTGTCAATTGATGCCCATAATCTATCACAATAGTAGTCATGTTGATTGCTAAATTTAAATACACTCGAGTGAGCCCGATAGAGGCTCGATAACCTCGGGCCTGTGGTGATGTACAATGCCTGTGCTCAAACAGAGTCCTAGTGTCCCTGACCCTCTCAAATAGGGTTTACAAGTGTGGGGCCCCCGTACTAACAATAAGGAAGTACGGTGCTCCAATTGTGGCAAATCCCCAACTTAAGTAAAGTTAGGTGAACCCAACTTGCCTTAAGGCAAGGACTTGTCACCAAGTGCTATAACATTCATCAATATAAATATCAAAGTGGCGGAAGCAATATAAAAAAATGGGGTAACATCCACAAGCATACATAGTAGGAAAAGAAAATGCAATATAGTAACTCATCACAATGCAGAAAGTAAAGTACATCCAGAAAGTTTAATTATTACAAACTGAAATGAATAACTGAAAATGAAAGACTCTCACCCTCACTGGAATATTAAGACAAAGCTAGCTAGACAGCAGCTGGAAGTTCCTCCTCCTGAACTGGCTCCTCTTCAGCGACACTGCCTACGAACACGTCTGAATCTGACATTCATCGATATCACAAATGTCAGGGCCCCAGCCAACAAAATAAAAAGGTTACAGTTAGACAATTGTCTAAGTACATTTTAGGCTATTTAAAGTGAACTGAATATTAAAGGATATCACATTTAAATTTAACTATACATGCAGCAGTAAACGGGTGCAATAAGCTATGAAACAACTGGGATACTATAAACTATCTATTTATAGCATGCGACATGTATGTAAAGTAACATACAGACTCAAAATAAGCAAGGTAAGGCTAAGAGCAAAAATAACTGCAACTACTGAATAAACATGATCCTAACATGATTATGATCGAAGTAAAACATGCTGAGTATAAAAGGACATGAGTACTGAATATAATAAAATTCTAGCATCCTAAACATGCCATTCATACATATATCTAAGCCATAAAAGTATACATACAACATGCAGATGAAGATGAAAAGAAAGGCCACTGAGACATGTGGCAAAAGCAAAGCAATGTATAACATATAAAGCCACTGAGACATGTGGCAAAATGAGCAAATACTGAAAATAAGGCCACTGAAGTATGTGGCAAAGTAAATCAGAAAAATAATACAATACAGCTAAAGTAGTAATAAGCCTAAGTTCTAGTACTGCTATACTAGCCAATAGGCCATACAGGGCCTCCAATATCAATCAATCAATCAATCCCCAGCCTAGCCATCCAAATATGCTAGGTCTGAGTCCAGTCTATACAATACTACTACTGAAGAGGCAGACTAAACTAGGTCATATTCTACTAACTGTGACAAAACAAAACTGAATGATATGTAAATTCAATACTAGCTTAGGATACATCATCCTAAGTTTTCCTATTATGCTCAAGGGCTAAAGCTCAAAATCTAAGGTATGCAAAGCAATCTAGTCAAAATAAGCAAGAGACTCAATCTAGACTCATGTGATATCTGTTGTTATCTAATTACCAAATCTAACTACCCTGAGAAGGTACAAGCTTAGGATCTCTAATATCCAGCTATCGAGTAGAATCTCAGATTTACATCCTTAAAGACAAATATTAGAACTTAACAAGTTCTAATCAAAAATCATGTGATGACTATATAGTTTAAGTAAGCAAATCAACGACCTAATTTTATGAATATTTTACTTTCTTACCCAAATCTTGATCAAATAAATCAAGATTTAAGAATTTAGAATTTAAACCCTATGTTGAGTTTAAATTCTTAATCCAAGGTGATACTAAAATAGGATCTAGGTTTCTCACTTAATCCCAAAGGTAAGGGTTCCTATAAGTTGAAAGATTCAGGAACTACGATTTTAGTGGAAGGCCATTCTATTAATTATAAGATATAATAATCAATTAAGAACTTGAGAATCTAAGATCTATATTCAATCTTTAAGATAATTTCATTATCTTATTGATTGAATCATCCTATACCCACATGGAAGGTTTCAAAAGATTATACAATCAATCATTTAAGAATTTCAATTGGAGGTAGTTTCATTCAAATTGAAGATCTAAGTCTAAGATCTAAGATCCAAAGATCTGAGATTTGATCACTTTAGACATTAAAACTAGATATTAGCTTAGGAGCTTTAATTTTATGCTTCTTTTGGAATTTAAACTATATTGCACTTATTAAGATGATGCTTTAACCATTCACTTCCCTTGATTAACATTTAAGCTTATAATCATCTCTTTAGATTACTAAGATCTAAGAGTCTAAGTTTTGATCACTTTAGATCTTAAACTAGGTTTTTAACTTAAACATTTATAATTTCTTATCTTTTGACACTAAGCTCTTAAGTTATCTTATCTGAGTTTATTAATGATACAATTGACAGTTCTTATTATTATATTTTAATTTTCAGGTCAAATGATCCTTAAATGGAATGCTTAAGAGTTAAGTATCTTATTTAAGGATTAAATGAAGATTTGATGATTTAAGGATCATATGAATAATATTATTGTTCTAAGATTTCAGAGAACATTTCCAATTTAATTTAAAGTATATTACTGAAATTTTCAATCCTTGAGGGACATTAATCCACATTTTGGTCAAAATGACCAAAATGCCCCTATTAAGGCTAAAATTGGGATTTTAGGGTTTACTTACCCAAATTGGTTCTAATCTATTTTAATATATTTCACATGACTTAATAAAGTGGGAAACACCCATAATTTAGGTTTTGAAGACCGAATTGATCTTAATTAGCACTAATCACTTAATTAAGCCTCTTAGGGTGATTAGTGAAATTAAGGCAATTTAGGGCAATCCAACTCTACACTTAGATTCTAATTGACTTAATATAAGGTTAGGAACAACCCTCACTCAATTCAAAGGCTTAATTAGGGTTAAGTTCACTAATCATTAATTAGAGTGATTAAGGAGTGATTAAGAAAATTATATACCTAAAATGGATTTTAAGGGTTTGGAATTGTTTCTTATGTCATAAGGAGCAATCAGAGCCCTTAAACTCACAATTTGGATAATTAAGTGATTTTATATGATTTATTTAAGAACAGAAAAGTTTTAGTTAATATTTTTAAATCCAGCCATTGGATCTAGAATTTTATTTTAGATTCAGATTCCTAGAATTTTTCTAATTCAAATGGTATATTGGATCATACCATTTGGATGTGTGGATCTAAAGTTATTCAATTAATTTATTCTGAATATTTATTTAAATTAAAACTATAGGTTTCAATTAATTTAAATCATAACTATTAAAAATACACTCCAATAAATATTAATTAACCGCGGCCCAAAATCAAAACCGTGCGGGTCAGCGGCCGGCCCGACCCGGACCCGCGACTTCGTCTTCAACCTCTCGACGGGCCCCGAACCCGTCAAATTTCAAAGCTGAAATTCTCGGCGCTCCCGCGATGGCAGGGGCTCAATCGATCCCTACACGTTCCCTGAGGGAAGACGCATTGATTGGACCAAGAACCCCCATCTGGATCCCTCTGGATCGATGGGGTCTAGGTCGCCCGAGATGTTCTTCAGAAATCTGTCTCAGGCCACCTGTGAGAGAGAAATTCTCCTCACAGAGACCACGATTCGATCGGGGCTCGATCCCTACATGTTCAAGGAGTCAAGACGCATCGAACCCCCAACCTATCTTAACCTGGGGTGCAGCCAATCGCTGGGTCCTTGGTCGGACTCAGCCATTGGTTCGCCCGCTAGCTCAATCGATCGATACGATCGATTCGAGCTAGCTTAGCCCCAAGCGACAATCACAGGAGTTTCCTAAGTGGCTAAGGCTACTTAGACGACATTCAGAGCTCAATCCAGATGACAGAAACGAAAGTTGTACCTTGAACCGGGATACATGCCTTGCCGAGGGAAATTGGAGGGTGTTGAAGCTTCCTGAAGACTAGACGAAGCTTCCCAGGGAGTCTGAACACCAGACGGACCCTCTATCAGCGGTTCAAAGCTCTGCAACAGCCAGGAAATCGCCGAGGGAAAGAGAACTCCAGCAGGCCTTCTACCGGGGAATTGGGGATTCACAGTGAGCAAAGGGACTCACTCTGAAGTCCTAGGGGTACTTATAGGCTCTCGGGAGGGTCAGGCAAGGAGGCCGGGACTCGGGCTTGGAATTTGGCTCGGCCCGAGGCCCTTCACTGGTTTCCCAAAATTGGGATGGTCCAAACTTCCTGGCTCAGCTGGCTCGGCTCGGCCACTTACGGGAAGGTGCCAACGGTCGAGCTGACCTGGCACGGGGAGTGACAGATAGGAATTACGTGGAGAATTTCCGCAAATTTTTCCTGTCGGGGCGGATCCTTTGGGGACGAAGATGAATAGTTGCGGGAGGGTTGGGAGCCGTCTGATGGATCGTCAGTTGACGCGGAACGATCCTGATCTCCCAACATCTAACGATCGCGCGTGGGATTGGATCGGCCATTGGATCTGATCCGCGGATCGAACGGGCGATCGGCTTACTTAAGGCAGATGGATTAGGCGCCGTCGGATCAGATCTCAGAACCACAGAACGGTCTAGATCTGCTGGATCCGAACGATAGCGCGGGCCGTTGGATTGAAGCGCGCTAAGATGCGTGCTAAGGATCCTACAGGTGCAAAATGGTGCGCCGCTGTCGGGACCCCGCAGCGGATCTGCCGCGGTCCCGACAGCAAATCCCAACAGTGATTTTAATAATAAAAATTAAATTTAATTAAATTAAAAATCATTTAAATAAATTTCAATTATTCCAAAAATTCCTAAATTCAATTTAGTTCCAAATGAGCTCCAAAAATTCACCATTAGCTAATTTGGGTATGAGGAACTCAAAAATGAAATCAGATTTTAATTTGAAGATCAAAATAATTTAGGTATTTTTTCTAGGGCTTAAAAATAGCCAAAAATACCAAATTTTTCAATTTAGCTCCGATTAATTCCAAACTTCTAGGTTTAGGTTTAAATGACCCATTGAATCCAATAGAATCAAAATCAAACATTGATTTAGCTTAATTAATCTAGTTTTAAGCTAGGGTAACAACCTAGGATTGTTACAACAAGTTCCTTGGGTCGGCCTCAACGTAAGGAACACGTTGGCTCCTTGATTGGGTCAAATGGTCCATTGTGGAGGGAGCATTACCCCTCCACATTAAATTCTAGATGGTCAACAAACTCAATCTAAGATTGAACAATCAAGAGGATTCTATATATGGATTTTGGGTTTGATAGATTACTCTCATTCATATGAAAAGTTTGGTATATTAAATGCCTAATATCACTACAAGCAAGCTGAGAATTTAAAAAACCCTAATTTCTTGCTTGTCTATGTCAAGGAGACGTACAGTGCCGGGCGGGTCGGCCCGCGATACGCACAGCACTGTGTAACAGATATACCAAGCTAGGGCTGGCTTCGATTCGAGTTCGAGCGAGTTAGGCTTAACTCGAACTCGAAATTTCAAGTTAAACTCAACTCGAACTCGAACTGAGTTCGAGTCGAGTCAAATTTGATTCATTCAAATTCGAGCTCAAGTTGACTCGAACTTAGTTGGAGTCAACTCGAAAAAATTAAAACATTATTTCGCCATTTCGGGGATTCGAACCGCAGCCAGTCGGGTGTCGAGCTAGCGTTGCACCCGACTGTGCTGTGGTATATTTCAATTAAGATATACGGCTTTATATACTTTTGCATTAACCGACAGTATATTTCGAGTTGACTTGAACCCAATTCGAGTCAATTCAATCCTAACTCGAATTTGACTCGAATTGGGTTTGAGTCCAAATATTCAACTCGATAATCGATTCGAAAATTTCGAGTCGAGTTCAATTTGACTCAAAATTCGAGCGATTTTTGAACGAGTTTCGAGTTTAGGTAAAATTGCCACCCCTATTCCCAGAGATTTTATTTAAAATGGAATGTTCTTTCGAAACATTCCCTTTAAGTAAACCAGAACTTTAGAAAATATTTAATTCTAAATAAATTAACGAAATAAAATGAAAGACGAGGCCCTTATAAAAATATCGTAAGTTTTTACCAACTTATGCTAGCACCCCTTCTTGAGACCACATGACCCTCCTTGAGTCTCCTGTGCTAGTAACACTATTTATATATAGATCAAAGGGAATCCAAATGCAATATAGGACAACACTAATTAAATTAGATTATAAACCTTTTCTTTGAATCATTTACATATTATCGATATGCTTTATCAATGATTATATCAATGACATATATTAAGTTGCAATAAGTATACATTGCCTTACATTAATGCAAGATATGTAATAATTTCTACTCATGCAATGATAATTTGTATGCATGTATGCAACAATTAAATTAAGAGATACTTGTATTAGTAATTTAATGCTTCTTACATCAATAAATGTTTTATGCTAATATATGAATATGGTACAAATGTATCAATAATTTAAAATGACTACCAAGGTTCTCATGACTTGACAAAAACAATAGATGCCAATCAAATATCACAATAAAGTACTCACTTGCACATTTGATTAATTAGATAAGACAATTTTTGGCTCACTAATATGCTCATAGCCTGATGCTAACCTCTTATAGCACTCTCAACACTTTAGTATTTTATCATGATATTAACGCTTGAATCTACAAAATTTGATTTTTTCAAATGAAGCGTTTATATATAGGCTGTCGAGATATTTTATGAGCACTTGTTGGCATGTTGGGGCGCCTAGATCAATGTAAGATTGTATTGTGTATTTTAAAAAGAACTCAATAGATCTTTATCTTGCCCATGTCCAGCTATCTGGTTTGGGTGTTTAGTTGTAAAATATCAAAATTTTATTTTTAATTGTTTATTAATATTTAAATAATTTTGACCTCAGATTAAATATCTGACTTCGCCATTGCATTCATCACCCCCAAATTAGCTAAGGGTGAAGTTTTGAATGCATTTGGAAGTCATTGAATTTTTGGCGAATATTTTAATAATATTTAAATACCTGAAAATTCGAATAATTAAATACTCGTCAGATCAAAACTCTGAGAGTGCCGTTGCATTCCTCACCCCTCAATTAGCTATGGGTAATTTATTGGTAATTTTCTGGATATATTTGAGTATTTAATTCTAATTAATAAAATAGGTTTAAACTTAATTAAATAATAATATATTTAATTTATATTAACGGCCACCGTCAGTTGACCGTTGACGTCGTCGCTCTAAATGCATTTACCGTCCACATTGTAATGGATCATCTGATCCATTTGATCTAAAGATCGAACGGTCTTCTGATCTCCTCTTCCGTCAGAGAGGATTGGCTTGCCGCGCGTCCAGGGCTCCAATGCCTGTCACCCTGGCCTCACGCCACGTCCCTCCTACCGCTCAGCACCGCTTAGAAACACCATTAAATCCCTAATAGAACCTCTCTCATTCATTTTCACCATTTTCACGACCCTGAGGTAGAACAAGACCCCCGGATCGAACCCTAACAACCCTTCTACCATCCGCTTGAGGTACTATCTCGTTCCTATGATCTACCTATTTCAATATTTATCTTGCAATTATATTATCTCCGTATTCGAATCTGTAAATCGAATTTTCGATTGCCATTTTTCGCCAAACCCTAAATCACGGCGCTAATGGAAGACGGAGAGTCTCCCTTAAACGCTCGAACCGGTTAGTTGCGACCGGTTCATTCCTTCTCAGCGACTCGGATCGGTTCGCCTCGCTTGCAGACCAGCCGCGTGGCACGCAGCGGGACCCTTCGCCTACGTGCTGTCCAGCCACGGGAGCCCACGTGGCTATGAGCCGCGTATGTGGCAGCGGGACCCACTAGTCCCGTCGCTCTGTTGTGTGGGACCCGCTGTCTTCTGCTCAGCCAGTGAACGCAAGCCACGTGGCTGTGGGACCCGTCGATTCTGCCGCTCTGTCTCTTCCTACAGACAAAATAAAATTTAAATTATAATAATAATAATTATATTAATTAATAAACATTTAATTTAATTCTTATAATATTTAAATAGATATTAATGTATACATATATATATACTTTTGTATAAAAAAATAAAAAATAAATAAAAAAATATATCCTTTTGCATTAACAGAAAATTAAATCTAATTAATTAATAATATCTAATAATATTTTAATTACTTCAGACAGAAAAAGAAATATTAATTAAATAACAAACTAATTAAAATGATTATGATTTAATTAATAAACACCAAAAATTTATATACCATTAATTAAATCAATTAAATTCTAAAACTTTAAACAAACGTATCTTTCAAAATATAGGTCTAAATTATACAATTAAATATATCAAATTAATCAAAAAATTATGAGGAATTTAATGATGCAATTTATTATACTATAGGATTATTAAATCACTTAGTGACATTTAGGGTATTAATTTAATTCAAATAAAATCACAAATATTCAAATATCTATAGTTTAGTATCCAATAATCCTAACATACTCAATATAGGTCTCAAAATACTCAGAAAATCCTAAATAATTTTTTAGTAGTATTAATCTTGCTGTTTGGATTAAATTTAGACTAATCACAATTAGGACCTAAACCTAATTAAGCCTTTAACCCTAGAAACTTCAAATAGCCATAAGTAAATCAATTTAGCTCCAAATTAGGTGATCCAAATATTAATTTAGATTAAAAAATCCTAATTTATAGAAAACTGCAAAAATATTTAGGATCCAATAGTTAGATCTCCTAATTAACCCTAATTACTCTAAATATTGATTATTGAATTTAGCAAATCTAATGATCCAAATTAAGTAATTTTAGTTTCAAAAAACTCATAAAGAAGATTAGAACCTAGCTGTATAATTAGTTTTAGTAATTTTGTGATTAATTTTACTAATCACTCACTAATCACATTAAACCCTAATTGTTAACCCTAGAAATTGGATTAGTTATAACTTAGCCAATACATATAATATTTTGATGATTTTAAGTTCTATGGAAACCTTAGGACATAATATACAATAAACTAATAGAAATTTTAGATTTCATTAAGGGTAAAATTACTAATATGCTCTTATAAGGTCAAAATTCCTAATTTGACCTTATAAGGCATAATAATTAAGTAAATTAATAAATAAATCAAATATTCAAATATTCATTATTATTACAAATCATGTTAAAATTATAAAATATTAAATTAATAACTTAAATTATTTTTGGCAGATTAAAGGAATTAAATTGGTTGATATTGTATCAAAACAGTCAGGTACGTAAATTTACTTATAAGTTTTATTTCAATATTCTTATTTGAGCCATTTTCATTTGAGCATTATTAAACTGCTTACCGCTTTTAATCTGCAAAAGAATGTTATCAAATTAGCATGTAACAAAAAGATAAAATGTCGTATATATTATTGTGGTGTTTATCTTTGAAGGATGGAAAGCAATACTGAGAATCTATACATATTGGGCCTGTTGGCAGCCCCTAGGAGTTATATGGAGGGATTTAGCCCTTTTTAGGAAGTGAGCAAATCCAGAGGAAAGACACACCATCAGTTCCTATTTTGAGTAAGCTACCGATGGGTAGTGAGATAAGCTTTCTACAGGTTATGCCTATGGGTTTATCCATTTGGGCTCAGGAGTCTTTGGACTCGACTTATTATTACAAATGCTTTTGATAAAATTTATGTTTTTCATATATATTGAATTTCACAGCTAATTTGCAGGGCAATACTTCAACTTGAAATTTTGCTTTTTATATATGCTATGCAGATATTCAGTTATTTTTCCTATTTGATTCATGCCTATTATAGGATGCTAGAATAATTCTTATAAGAATGATTTGCGTACTCCTACCTGACTAGTAACTGAATTTTTCAGGTTTTGAAAATTAAAGTATTGAAGATCTGCCAAAGTAATAAAAGATAAGAAGAGATAAAGATGTGAGATATGAGCAGTGAATAAATTTTATTATAAATATAAAAACTGTTGTAAATTTCATATATGAATGGCTCTGGATGTAAATGTGGATATTCATGTATTTTGTTTTCTTTATTTTCATAAACGAATATTTCCAGTATATGAATCATTCTTTTGAGACTCTCCAACTTCGATCCCCGGTCGCCACATTAGTTGTCCCATTTAACTAAATAAATTAACATTTTCTTAGTATAACATTTTATTAAAAATAATAATGATGAGGATGAGGATGAGGATGATGATGGTGATGGTGATGATGATGATGATGATGATAAAAATGATGATAATATGTGGTTAAGAAAAATACGAGACCTACTTGAAAATTTATGGTTAAAGATATTTAAAATTCATAATAGTACATCAAACCCAAGACCATGAAAAAATTGGGTGGATTCAAGATTGACAAACATCATTAGTTCCTTCATTTAGCAATTTTGCATACGTGAACAAGTAAAACTTTTGAAGTGTTTGGACATTCTATTATGATGTTTTAATCTATTCCTCGGCTCATTCTCTAGTTGACGCAATTTTCCTTAACCTTCCCTTCATTGATTTGCAATCGCATGAGCAAGGGCACGACTGTAACGACCCCAATATCGGATCAGGAACCAATCCAATATTGGAGCGCGCTACTACAGCACTTAACACCGGGTTGGAAAATAACCAACCCAACATTGAGTGGTGTGCCGCCAAGAATCTTTGTAAGGGTGTTAAGTTAAAAAATCAGACAGTATAAACAGGAAAATATGCAAGTAGAAATTGTATTCTATTCACTACCCAAATCAAACAGTTTGTATGAAAGTAAATTAATCACAGAATTATAAAACTTGTCAATAGCTAAAAAGATGGAAATTTGAGTTATTATTTAAAAAACATAAGATATTAAGAAAATAAAAAAATTTAAGAAATTTTAGTAATGCATCGAACAATTAATAAAATGAATATTTAACTAAAGAAATAAAAGAAAAGAGAACTCAAAATAATATTTAGTGCTTTAGACACACTTAATCATGCATCCAATCCTAATATATTCTTAACACTAACTATGTATTCTAAATTGTCATTTTGAAAAATAATTACATCAAGATTGATAAATGAGCATAGATTAACTGTTCACATTATGACATATTGACAAAGATCCGAACCAACGGTCTTATTATTCCAAGCAAACCAAATATAGGATTGACCCTCTTCCCCTTTTAAAAGTCCCAAACTCTATCGGACCGCAACCCTTCGTTCTCTCAATCCTTGACGCTCTGGGCATTCTTCAGACCATCCATCCATGGATTCCGGTCGTTCCATGCCGCCTCCGCCTCCAATAGGCCTCGCCGTCCTTTCAAAAACCTTCACAAAGCTCCTCCGCCTCCGCCGTCCCGCCTCCTCCACAACTGCCGCTTCAAACGATCTCTTCCCCTGCATCAAAGAAACGGAAGCCCTTTTAGCAAACCTCTTCGCTGCCGTGTCTGCCGTGAAGGCCGCCTACGCTCAGCTCCAGCTCGCCCAGACGCCGTACGACCCCGACTCCATCCAGCTGGCCGACGGGGCCGTCGTCGCCGAGCTCAAGCGCCTCTCTTCCCTAAAGCAGAGCTTCTTCAGCAGCCAGAGCTCTATTAGGGCTGAGCCAGAGCTCGCCGCTCAGCTCCAGGAGCAGCGCAACCTCCTCACGACCTACAAAATCACCGCTTCGAAGCTCGAATCCGAGGCCAGGTTCAGAGAATCCGAAGCCCTTTCCCTCCAGGCCGAGCTCCGGCTCGCCGAAAAGCGGGTTCGGGCCGCCGAGGCCCGTCTCCGGCCCGGACGAACCCTCGCCGGCCTCGACGAGCTTCATCTTTCCGGCCTCAAATCCACTCACTTTCTCACCCTCCTCCGCTCCGCAGCCAAATCCGTCCGTTCCTTTGTCAGAATCATGACCCATGAGATGGAATCTGCTGGCTGGGACCTCGACGCCGCCGCCTCTGCGATCCAGCCGACTTTTTTCTCAAGACGGAACCCTAAAAACAGATGCTTGGTCTTCGAATCTTTTGTCTCCCGCGTGATCTTTTCAGATTTTCAGAGCCCGGAGTACGGCCTCGGAGGGCCGGCTCGCGATCGGCAGCGATTCTTTGCGGAGTTCAACGAGCTCAAGTTTCTGAAGCCCAGGGAGTGCTTCGGGAAGAAACCCCAGTTCGCGAAGTTTTGCTGGGCGAAGTATTCGAGATTGGTGCATCCGAAGATGGAGTCCTCTTTTTACGGCGATCTGAGGCAGCGGGAAAGCTTAAGCTCCGGCGAAGGACTGCCGGAGACGGACTTCTTCGAGGGATTTGCGGAGATGGCCAGGAAGGTCTGGCTTCTTCATAGCCTGTTCTTTTCGTTTGAAGATGGGGAGAAAGTAGGCATCTTTGATGTGAAGAGAGGGAGTCGGTTCTCGGAGGTGTTTATGGAGAGCGTGGCGACAGATGAGCTAACCGGCGGTGGAGTTCCTGCGGTGGGTTTCACGGTGATGCCGGGGTTTAGGGTCGGGAAGACGGTGATCCAGTGCAGGGTGTATCTGACGGCTGGGAACACTTGAGGATTGGAGGGAACGGTCTGGATGCGTTCCCTTGGGCTTAGGGTTTTGAGCCTGATTCCGACCGGCCGATGCGTCAGATGGGTCCCACTGCGGCGATTTTTTTGAGGAAACCGAAGGTTTGGAACGGCGGTCCGGTTTATAAAAGTAAAAAAATTGGAGGGCTTCAGTAGTAGGTTTTTTTATTTATGTATATAGGGAGGTTTTTCCTCTTTTGTATGAATTTTGTAATGAAATTGGAATATCTTTGGGTATTTATTAACAAGAAAAATCTTACCTTTATATACATCATTACATATATCATTATATTCATCACTAATACAAATAACATTACACTTCCCTGCTAATATATATCAAAATATATAAATTATGTGTCAATTCAATAAGTAAATATATTATTAATTTAATACATTTTTTTTATGAAAATTTATATACTAAACTTAAAAAAAAAATTATTTTTGACGTACGGACTGATTCTACTGCCTTCAAGAACGTTAACTTTTTTATATTATTTTTCGAAAAATAAAATGGTAACAAAAATGCTTCTCATTGCATAGTCGACGCCAGCTAAGGGAGCAAAATTATGTGAATAGTTTCCTTAATATATTGTATTTTTTAAAAATTTATTTATCTTATTTTTCTTTAATTATATGATTTACAATATTTGTGATGGGCTCCACATATAAGTAGATATTTTGAGAAATGTTATTTAAATTTATTGAGGTAACACTCAAAAAATTCATTGAATATGGTTTGAACATATTTTATTATTATTTATTTAAAAATAATATTTAAAATATGTTCAAATTCATTAAATACATTTTTTTTATACCACATTACTAAGTCTAAATAGTATTCGTTCTTACCTATAAATCAAACTTTTTTGTGAGAAAAAAAAAATTATTTTGTAATTTTAAGAATTGTTTTAGATATTTTTGAGAATATTTTTGAGAGAGATTTTGTATAAATAACAAATAATAATACTTGGTCAATAATAATAAAAGAAATGTTATTTAAACTTATTCACGTGATACTCAAAAAAATTCATCTAATAAAATTTAGATATCATTTTAATAAAAATTAAAAAAATAATATTTATATTATTTTAATTTAAATAAATAGATATTAATAAAATAATGTCCAAATGTTATTGGATATATTTTTCTAGGTCCATATCAGCACATTTCTTTGAAAAATTTAATTTAGGGTAAGAATAATAAATTATTGCTCCAATAAATAAATAAAATAAGTTAATAATATTGTATTATTTATTTTTCTTGCAGTAACATCATGTTGGGCGCTCAGGTGTGCTCAAACGCCCAACATATAGGAGGTCTGGCGCTCAGGTACGCTTATGCGCCTAGCGGACAGAAAGTCTGGCGCTCAAGCACCCTTGTAGCAGAAACACGGGCGCTCAGGCATACATAGGCGCCTACGGAAATGTTTGATAATGTGTGATGTGTCAATCTAATTCGAGTTGGACTGGAGTTCAAATCATATCGGGTTGAGTCAAATAGAGTTTGAGTCGAGTCGAGTAGAAATATTTCAAATTCAAAATCGAGTTTTGAGTTTCGAGTTGCCCAGCCTTATTAGCTTGACAAGAAATAATTTTATAAGTAAGAACTAATCACACACAAAGTGCATTGTCTAATTAAAAAGTTAGAGAGCAAGGTTGGAGCCCCTCCAAAGAGGTATGGGATTAAAGATCTCAATCAATAAATAAGTCAAAATATGTGAGAGATGTAAAATAAAATCAACCACTTTAATTATATATATATGTATATATATATTATTTTTTTTTGTTTATATGTGGCTGGTGGGATTTGAACCCATGACCTTGAATAACAAATCCTGAGCCTCAATCACTATGCTACAACACCATTCACATATCAACCACTTTAATAGTTGCTAGAGAGTAACAAATTCTAACACATATAGAAATAGGCCTTTATGGGAACAAAATAAATTAAAAGCATATAATATATAATAAGTAAATGGAAAGCCAAGTAGCTAATCGATCTTAGACTGAGAGCATGCGCTCCCTCATGAGTTGAATGAAGTTGAGCTTGAGACAATTAGTAGCTAAATAGCTTGTGGAGTATATGAAGAGTGGCTAAGATCTCAGGCCTTGCCCTTTATTTTATGATGTGGAGATAAATTGGATCACCACAAGAGCTAACATCATGTTGGGCGCTCAGGTGTGCTCAAACGCCAAACATATAGGAGGTCTGGCGCGCAGGTACGCTTATGCGCCTAGCGGGCAGAAAGTCTGGCGCTCAAGCACCCTTGTAGCAGAAACACGGGCGCTCAGGCATACTTAGGCGCCTACGGAAATGTTTGATAATGTGTGATGTGTCAAAGCTATTTAGGACACTTTAAGAGCTTGATTTGGGGTATCATATATATATATATATATATATATATATATATATATATATATATAAATATAATATTCTAACATCATGGTTTAGAGTTATGTGTGTGCCAAAAATCCTGTGAGAACTTTGGAGGCTAGAATCCTAGAGTGAGAACAAGAAGAAATTTGAGAGAGAAAAAGGAAAAAAGCTTAAGGCAATGTATTTCTTCTTCCTTAAGGAGTTTGATAAGTTCTCTGCAACTCTGTAATCTTTCTTTACATAGTTGATTTTTTATGTGGTGGTGTGGTTTCATAATTTTTCTGATTCTTGAGTTTTTCACATATATTCTTGTGTTAATATGCTTGCATAATTGTATTTGGCTGTGATGTGATTGTTCTTTAGTTTGATATTGGTATATTTTCTTATTTGCTTAGGTGAATCTCAGAGGTCAAACCTCGATCCTAGGATTTTCTTCGATGTAAGAGATTTCTCAGTGCTAGGTTACACTCCCAACAAGTGGTATAAGAGAGTTATTATTTTTCGGAGCTAGGTTTGTTAGCTTGAATGGGAGCAATGACTAACGAAATGAGACACAAAAATGAAAAGTGAAATGAAACAAATTTTATCATTTGGATAATACAAATGGAGGATTGCTGTATCAAATGAAGCTATACTTACCATTAAAAGGAGTATCCAAGAAATCAAACACTATTTCAAATGAAGATTGGAAGGTTCTTGATAGAACGCTATTGGGCTTGATTCATGTCTCTTTATCTTCATCTGTGGCGTTTAATATTGTGGATGAGATAACTACGATGGATCTCATGGCAGCCCTTACTCAAATGTATGAGAAGCCCTTAACTTCCAATAAGTTATTCCTGATGAAGAAGCTATTTAATATGAAGATGCTAGATGGAGACTCAATGACAGAACACTTAAACGAGTTCAGCACTGTAACAAGCCAATTGAGCTTAATGAAAATCAACTTCGTTGATAAAATTAGAGCTTTGTTGATTTTTTTGTCTTTGTCAAATAGTTGAGATATAATGGTGTATGTAGTCAGTAATTCTTCTAGAAATGCTAAGTTAAGATTCGATGAAATTGTTGAGTTGGTGTTGAATAAAGAAGTAATAAAATGCTCCAATGGTGAAGCATCTACTTCAGCATTAAATGTTGAGATCATAGGAAGGAGTGCAATCTAGAAGTTTAATAAAAATAGGTCTAAATAGAGGTGAGGATAATCAAAGTCGGCAAAGGGAAGGCAAAATGTTGTTACTATGGGAAATCAGGACACTTCATGAAGCATTGTTATGCCTTGAATAATTTAAGAAGAGGATGAAATGAAATGAACCTCTCCATAAATGTTTCAAAAGATGAGGACCAGGATACATTAGTCATATCCATTATTAGCACTGAGCCCTAGGTGGTGAGCTCAAGTGCTTCCTTTCATGCAACCCATGTTGTGAGCACAAGATAAGCAATGTGGAATACCACTTGTAATGTACACGATCAAACCAGAGTTCAAAGCCTTTGAGGATCGGGTGCATTGACGATTATCGAGTTAGCTTAGAAATTACAAAATCACAATAAGAAAGAACACAGCACATATAATCATCCGAACACAAGCATATACATGGAAAATCCAAGAATGGGAAAAACCATGGAGCCACACCAACGAGGAAAAACTCACTATGAAAACTTCAAGGTTTACAGAGTTTACAAAGAGCTATCACGTTAGCATAAATAGCTTATGCTCTTACTCTAGAAAGGAGAGGAGGAATAGAGGCTGTCACTTGGAGTTGCTTCACCACATTGCAAGACTTGCATTGGAGAGATGCTCCCTTACCCTTCTAGTGTTCTTCTTTCCACACACACTAAAGCTTCCAAACTAATTGCAAAAAAGCCTTAAGTTTTTCTCTACTACTTAGGCATAAGTAGCTAGCTCCATTTCGGACTCAAAAAGTCCAAAATATCCGAAAAATAAACTGCTGAAATTCCACCGTGGTGCGCTGTGGCGCGCTGCAGTGACAATTTCCGTTGCAGCATGCTGCAGCACCTTCTTCTCGATTGCTAACCGCTGAGGCACGCCGTAGCACCTCAACTTTGGCCTGGGATCTGCCAGGCCGTGCTGCGGTGCGCTATGGCGTGGGGCAGTGCCTATGCTGTTCTTGGACAATAAAGTCTCCACAACACAATAATCTCCCACTTTGAGACTTCTTAGGCAATCTTCCCCTGCTTCCTCCACTGACCATTTTCTATCTTCTTCTGTGTTTGTCAAGGATTGTGGTGTGGCTCACTACTGCTCTCCCTTTATGTACCAAGGCCAACTGAAGCTGCACATAGCTTCAGTTTCTCCACATTTACTGCTTTGGTAAAGCATATCGGCTGGATTCTTAGAAGTATGGATCTTCTCCAATCCAAGATGTCCTTCTTCTAACAGTATTCGGATAAAATGGTAACAGAGTTGAATGTGCTTTGTCCTGGCATGAAAAGCGGTGTTCTTAGCTAGGTGAATGGTGCTCATACTATCACAGTAGAGCCTCACATCTTTCTGCTCCTTGCCCAATTTATCCATGAAACCCTTCAACCAAATCATCTCCTTGCTTGCCTCTGTGATGGCAACATACTCTGCTTCCATTGTAGATAGCGACACAATGTTCAGTAGCCTGGAGATCCAGCTCATCACCGCACTACCCAATGTATAGACATAGCTTGTAGTGCTTCTTCTGCTATCAATATCTCATGCAAGATTTGAGTCTACATATCTTTGCAAAACAATGTTAGATCTCTCAAAGCATAGAGCTTTGTCCGCTTTACCTTTCAGATACCTTAGGGTCCACTTGACTGTATCCCAATGGTACTTTCCTGGGTTTCTTATGAATCTGCTAACCACTCCCACTGCATAGGCAATATCCGGTCTCGTGCAGATCATTGCGTATATCAAGCTCCCAACTACTGAGGCATAAGGCACCTTCATCATGTGCTCCTTTCTTCTTTAGACTTTGGCATCTATTCCTTCGATAAACTGAAATGAATTGCTAGGGAAGAAACTAACTGGCTTCACTTCATTTATGTTGAATCATTTCAGCACCTTTTCAACATATTTCTTTTGCGACAGCTTCAGAATTCCTGCACTTCTCTCCCTATGGATTCTCATTTCAAGAATCTGCTTGGCCGACTCCAAGTCCATCATGTCAAACTCCCTTGACATCTATTATTTTAGCATTTTTATCTCCTCCATATCTGATCCTGCAATCAACATATTATCTACATACAACAATAAAATGATATAAGATGGCTTACACTACTTTATGTAATAGTAGTGATCCACCTGGCATCTTTTGTATTTTGATTCTCACATGAACCTGTCAAATATTTTGTACCACTACCTTGGTGCCTGTTTCAAGCCATAGAAGCTCTTCTTGAGCTTGCACACTAGCTCAGACTTCTCTTTCCCTTGAGCGTTGTACCCTTCAGGCTGTTGTATATAAATCTCTTCTTCCAGTTCTCCATGAAGGAATCCAGTTTTAACATCCATTTGCTCCAGATGCAAATTTTCAACTACAGCAATGTTAAGCACAACCCTGATGGTTATCATTTTCACAATTACAACAACGATCTCACTGTAGGCGATCCCATGACTTGCTGAAAACCTTTTACTACAAGTCTCGCCTGGTAGCGCTTGCTTCCATTGACCTCTTTCTTTATCTGGTAAACCCACTTGTTTTGAAGAGCTTTGTTCCCAGCTGGTAAGGGTGCCAATTCCCATGTCCCATTTAACATGAGTGATGCCATTTCATC
The DNA here is from genome assembly GCA_016760335.1 of Gastrodia elata. NCBI lineage: Eukaryota > Viridiplantae > Streptophyta > Magnoliopsida > Asparagales > Orchidaceae > Gastrodia > Gastrodia elata. Next base: position 22,665,483 of record CM028675.1, read on the forward strand.
ATTCATAGCAGCCTCTCACTTGCTTGAAACTTCAACTTGAAGTGCCTCTTTTAAGCTTTCTGGTTCACCACTATCAGTTAGTAACAAATAAAACAAAGAAGAAGAGTACCTCTGTGGTGGTCTAGACACTCATGTGGATCTTCTCAACATGGGTGTTTGTAGTTCAACATTGACACCTTACTGAGCTTCTCCAACATCTGGCTCAACACTGTCATCAACTATATATGCCGGGGTTCTCCATCTAAAGCATATTTGGAATCAGCCTTGACTCCCATACAATCCTTGTACATCTCACTTTCATTGAAAGTGACATCCTACTTCTAATGATTTTCTGGTTCTAATTATCACAGAATCTGTAACCAAACTCTCCCATGCCATATCCAACAAATGTGCACTTGATCTCCTTTGCATCAAGTGTAATAACCTGGTGTTGTTACCCATCAATTAGTGACCTAATTGACTTTAATCTTTTTTCATTAGTCTAATAATAGTATAAGGAGCTTCCATTTCAATTTTCGTATGATTTGGAAATCATTTGGCAATTTCCAACATTTCCTAGTTTTCTGATAATTCTGAGAATGCCTAATTTATTTAGACATCAAAATTGAAAATGGAGTCCACCATTAAACTCATCACACCCAAATTAGCTAGAGTTGGTATTTTGGAAATGTTTGGAAGTTGTCGAATTTTCCCGAATATTTTAATAATATTTAAATACCCAAAAAATTAAGATAATTAAATAAATCTCCGATCAAAATTTGATTTTATTTTTGAGTTCCCCACACCTCAATTAGGTAAGGGTGAATTTTTGAGATTTTTCAGAGTGCATTTGGTTATTTAAATTTTGAGTAATAAAATGTGTATAATTAATTAAATATTTAAAGTAATTAATTTAATTATTATAAATAATATTTAATATTCCATACGGTGATATATGAAACCGCGTGGATCCTGTGCACGAGGCCAATGCATGGGACAGCAATCCGCGCTGATTGTAGCCGTTGCGCCAAAAAGGGGATTAATCAAACGACCCAAAATAGATCTAAGGTTCTCCGCTCGATCTAACCGATAGATCTGGGCTTGGTTTGGACGGCATGGATCGACTCTTCTGTACGTCTCTTTGCTCCACCACTGGGCGCAGAGGCATACGCAGCTCATTGGCAGTTGCTATCCTCCATAGTATTGAGGCCCATCCTAATTTGAAAGCCTTTCACATTTCTTCCTATCTGCCTCGTAGAGATGCTAAGGATCAAAAGGTGCTGCAAGTGTAACCCTTGGTACACGACTGGAGAAGAAAGCCCTAAACGGTCGATCATACCTCTAGGTATTTACCCTGTAGCTACCTTGCTCAATTATAGTAATTTAAATCCTTAGTAGACTGCTAGATGTATATTATTTGATTTGAGTAACTCAGACTTGAGTCAAAATAATCCCTAGCCCTAGCCGAAATGTCTTTATTCATGGAATAAATTGATGTGGCTAGATGATCTAAAAATTAGGGTTTTTGAGTTCTTTCGCAAGAGCTTGTCAATGGCTTTCCTTCGACGGGTCATAGATTATGTTTGATTCCCTATTTCGAGACAACTTCAAACCCTAGTTACCCCCCCTCTGCGTCTCTTTTATTTTTCGCAGAGAAGACAATGGTTTAGAAAACCGGTCGACGTTTCGTTTCTTCGCTCGAACCTCCCGGTTCTTTTAAACCGTCTCCAGAAGGATGCGGGACCCGCCGTAATGCGTGTCTCTCGTAATGGGACGACACGCGTCCTGCACAGTGCATGATATTATGAGCCACCGTCGTTCCTTTTAGTCTGTGCTGCACAAATTTCATTGACTGCGACGTCTTCCGTGCTTCTAAAATTTTCGAGCCAAACTGAAATCCGTGACTTCATTCATTACTGCAAGATGAATTAATGATTGTATAAAAATTTAAATAATATCTCATTAAGTTAAATTTCAATTTTCATTTAATTATAACTTTAAAAATAATTATCTAAATAATGCAATATTATATACCATTTTAATCACAAAAATAAGTAGATTAATAATATGCAATTTAATTTTTCTTTTAATGAATATTTTAATTAATCAATATTTAAGATTAATTAATTAATTACAAATTTCATTCATCATTTTATGTGACTTTATTTGATCATTTAATATCCAAATTAAATGATCAAATAGTCCATTTCACTCACAAAAATATGATGAATATTAATATAAAATCAAATTTAATATTTGAAATCTAATTTTTATAATCACTTTTTAACCCTAATTAGGAGTTATGAAAATCCTAATTTTCCAATATTGTCCAAATTTGACATACTTAGTGCCATTTTTTTTCTTATGATATAAGGATTTCAATTAATTATAAAACATTTATATTGGACAATAATTAGTGATTTTAGGTTGTTGACTCTTGATTATGTGTTATTTTGATAAATTATAATTTCTTAGATAGCATGTTTTAGGTTTTATAAAATCCTAGGATAGCTAATATGTCACATTTATTATTCCCCATATCAAATTAGATTACTTATGTTTGAGCTTAGTTCTCATTTTCTAATTATGTGAATCAATTGCAAATTTGCTTGATTCACCTTTCAACCCTAAGGTAAAAACCCTAAGGTTGATTTAAAAGTATGAATTATAGTTGATCCCTAGGACTAATTGTGACATCCATTAAGAGTAGTTAACCTTAATGCCTTTGTAATTGTAGATTATTGAATCAACTAGGATTAGCCTTTAGTAACTAGATTAGAGTCTAGTTTATTCATCCTAATCCCTAAAGTCTTCATTTAATTTTTTTAAGAACTAGTAATAGGAATCCTAATTCACTTAGAGTAACTTAGGAATCCTATTGAATTCATTAAATTATAATTATTAGAATATTTAGAACTTGTAGTTCTTAAATCCCATATTTTATTTACTTTAAACTTTTCATTTTATTATAGCCTAACTAGATTTGTACTTGATCGATTTGATTCTTCAAGCTATAACTTAGCTAGATTAGTATTTAATTTAGATAGAACTTTCAAGTTACAACCTAGCAAGTGAGTTTTAGTGAATTAAATCTTAGCTTCTAATTTCTTATATTGATAATTTCATAACCTCAATCCTTTCCTACTAGTCACCTAATCCATGATTAGTTAAACTATTTGAATCTTACAGCTTATGACTAGATTAAAACTAGCTTATATTTGTATTGATTATACTTATAAATTATTTTGTTATATCATAATAAACATAATGAAACCATTATTTTCAAAACTCCAATCATTACTATGAATTACAATTAACTTGAGATTAATATATCAAAGCTAATTCGGAGCTCAAACAACTCCAATCAATAAGCAAATCATTAAAATTAGATAACTTTAGATATCACTTAGTTGCAATTATTAATTTTTTCTTTGAATGCTTGTTTAGATTTGAACCTTCTTCATTTGAATCATTCATATAAGACTTTGTGTATAAATAAAACTTTCACATTTAAAACTATAGGGCTGCTAATTGAACTAGCCAAGAGCAAGCTAAATTAGAAAAATAAGGATCCTCATATTCTCAGAGGGTGAATATTGGAGTGTAAGTTACATTTGAAACCCCGCTTTCTAGTACCGATTAGGCAGACGTGCTTAACTCCTCTTTTTATTATGTAAGTCCCTACAGAATGAGACCCTTTCTTAAAATAACTTCAATTAAATAAGATGCGAGATCCTCTATAATCTTATTGATTGTGAAGACTCATCATAGCTTTTTAGTTGTGTTCCTTACATAGTCCTAGGCTATGTGTATGTTAGACCATGAGGCTAAGATTTTCCTTCTATCACCTTACTTTACATTTTTATGTTTAGTACTGTACTTTACTTATTTACAATTAACTTAGATCACAGTGAATGTTGTTATAATTACATTTAAATGCTTCACTATCTCTTTTACTTACTCAGCATAAGTTCATTGAGCATATACATGTTTTATTTCATTTACTTTCATATGTACTTTAGTTTTTTTCTAACCTATTTAGGATACATTTACCCTTATTTTATTTGTAGGCTAGGATGTATATTATGTGTGTATTCTAACTCGCTTTGCCTTTTTTTACTTAATTTTTCCCTACTTATATGCTTACCTTTTTGCACCCATGCTTGTGCTTATGTTGTAACTAGTAGTCATATCCAATTAAACTATAATATGCTTAGCATAATATTAAAATGTACTTAGACTATTTAGTCTAACTAAAATTTCTCTTTCTAAGCTTTGCTCTATCACATTTAAATACCAAAATATGATAGATCAGATGCATTTGGAGGCTAGTGGAGTTGGACCAAGTGCGTTGCTTAAACTGCTTTCACTTATAATATAATAAAAATATAGCTTATTATCTTTTTTCATGTGAGCTATTACTTTCCTTTTAACTACTAATAGTTCGTAATAATTAAAGTCATTTACTTCATATTTACTATACTTATGTTAGAGTTTAATTATATACCTAAAATACTTGGGATGAGATGAATGGATGAATGTATATAAATGAATATTAACTAAATTATTAGTTGCATATTTACTTTGTATATTAACTAGAATTAGTTATATACTAAATTTGTATATAGAATTAGAAAATATTTATATATTTAAGTTGATAATCTCTCCTTATTCTCTTGTATGTATTAAGTGATAATTGAATTGTACATACTCTAGGATAGATAGTTTTACATATGTGTTTTCTCAGTTCAAACCTATTAGAATTGTAAATAAGCAATCCCATGTAATGGTTTGACTTTACTTTAGAATTGGAAATAAGCAATCCCATATAACGGATTGACTTTATATTAGAATTATAAATGAGTAAATCCTATAGAATAGATTGACTCTATATTAGAACTAGAACTAAACAATCCTATACGATGGATCGATTTCATGTTAGTTTTATGTTGTTTTTCTTTCAGTTTAATCTTCCATTGGCATGGAAGACTTGTATGTTTAAATTGCATGCATTTCTTTAGCCAATTACAATATAAACTATGCTAAAATTCTTAAGAATTTAATAACTTAGAATTATATTGCATGTTGAATCTTTATATTATATATGTGAAATATTTAAATATTTCATATCTAGAATTGCAAGTACTCATATAAATTGCTTTTAAATTGCATTCTCACATGTTTTTTTATGTATTGCATCTTCATATGTATTTTTACATAACATATTTTATAAAATTCCCTTCCATCTTAACTTAAGACCTTCTTCTAAATTCTTGGCTAAATATAATATCTAATGATTTGGATTAGTTTTCTTCTAATCTAGTATTAGGTATTGTAACAACCCAAGTTGTTACCTTAATCAATTAGGACTAATCTTAGTCTTAATCTTGATCCTTAGTATTAATTAAGTCATTATGAATCAACCACTAAGATCCAGTCCAAACCAGAGGTCAAACGAATCAAATCCTTATTTTGGGAATTTCAGGAACCTCATAAATTGACCTATTTATTTTGACCTCCGATCAAAAAACGGACTTCGCCATTGCGCTAATTGACCCCAAATTAGCCAGGGGTGAAGTTTTCATGTCAATCGAAAGTCGTCAAAATTTCGACGAATATTTTAATAATATTTAAATGCCCCGAAAATCAATGAATCAAAATACTCGTCGGATCGAAAATTCGATCTCGTCGTTGCGTTCCTCACCCCTCAATTAGCTAGGGGTGAATATTTAGAATTTTTCTGAAATTAATTTAAATATTTAAATTAAATAGGAAAATTAATTAAAAAATATTATTATTAATATTCTTAACGTCGTTGCCCGCGCCGTCCACTGGACTTAACGGCGCCGTCTGATCAGACGGTGCAGATTGGATGGTTGCGACATCCTCTTCTCTGCGAGCGTCCGCGTGTCACATGGGGCGAGCCGTCGCGCGACGCGCGTAGTCCGAGCCTTAGGAACCTCCGCCGTTGCCTCCTCTAAACCCCCGAGGCCTCACAAGGCTGCAGGTGGTGGGAGATCAAAGCCACCAGGCGTCGGGCAAGCACTTCCAGATCTCGACGAACTCCATTCGAAGTACCTCCCAAAACCTAAGATCCTTCCTTAAAGCCTTCGATAACTAAGCATTTTTCTGGATGATTGTCGCATTAAGACCCCCTGTGATCTCGATCGAGCCTCCGGGCGTTCGATCGACCCATCCCCCTAACCCTAATTCGCTAGAACGAAGGAGGCGATTCGTCTCTTCGTGATGGATCTGAGCCGTCGGATCGGGTAAGATCCGATCTGTCGGATCAAAGCTCGCCCGACCCGATCCCTCGTCGGGTCGTATCCAGCCCGCCCGTGTATGCGTGGCAGATGGAGGGGCGCGACTCGTCCCGGGCCGGCTCAGGCCCAGCCCACCCGAAGGCACGGATCCCGCTGGGGTCTCCCCTCGTTCGCTGCGTGTCAAGCGGGCCCCGCTCGCGTGTGCACGAGTCAGCCCGTGGGGTCGGCTCAGCCGACGCCCGTGGGCCCCGCTCCTGGGTCCTGCGCCAACCGTGGGCCGCCACATGTATGTGGCGGCCCCGCCTCATCATTCTCTGCAGAAAAATATTACTAATTTACATATATATATATATATATAATATTATTATAAGTATATATTTATATATATATATATATATATACTTACGTATTCAGATATAATAAATTATTGAGTAGTTTGATTTAAATAATTTAGATTATAGATGATAGATTAAGTAATCAAGCAGCATTAAATTAATTACTTTTGGGATTAATTAGTACTAAGTGATAACTTAGATTTAATTAAAGAACTATAGCCGTAATTGAACACTTACTGGCATACTAAATTTAATTAAACGGACCAGTTTAATATTCATATGGTTTAATAAAATAAATAAATAAATAAATAAATAAATATATATATATATATATATATATATATATTATTTGGATTAATTTTTGTTAAAATCAATATTTAGTTAGTGACATAACTTAATCATTTTAACCAAATTAGTTAACCCAGTTAATTTAACTAAAATAAATGACCCAGTTAACTTAACTAATATATATATATATATATATATATATATATGAATAGATATTTGACCCAGAAAATAAATTTACTTGTAAATATAAGAATGACATATATAGTTATATATATAAGATATGTAAATATACACCTAGCTATATTCAAATGAAATTATTCATACTCAAAGTAATAAATAGAAATTATTTTTAGGTGATTAAATATATATACGCATGCAGTATAGGTAAATGTGCATATCTATGGCTATGCATAATCCAAATCATAACAGAACAAATAATATAGGATAATTATTATGTACTAATTAGTATACGTAATAACGAATCAATATTTAACTAACCGAATTACTAATAATTGATTTACGTACTTATTACTGTTAAAGTTACATTAATGGATATGAGCTTAATAATTAACAGGGAGGTTAAATAAAATATTAAATTAATTAGTAATAAATAACTTAATAAGTTAAGGCCATTAGTTAATTAAGATACCAATTAAATTAACAATGAGAATTATTTGATTAATTAACAAAAGTTAATCAGCATAATTTATAAAAAAACAGGCACTTTAGAAATATAATATATATATATATATATATATATATATATATATATATATATATATATATATAATGATTAGATGTGTTATTTCATATAGACATAATTTATATTACTCAATATAAGGTGAAGAATAAAATAGAAATTTTAGAGCATCAAAATATTCATGTATAGATAATATGGTCATTTATATCCCAAACCTTATATAAATATATGCTAGGTATAAAGAATAATAGGATAAGAAGTATACATGGATATACCATATATATTTGGTTAATAGACAAAGGAACTTATATCGGCGTATTGATTAAGTTAGAGACAGAAATTAAAATTGTGATTAAATAATATATATATATATATATATATAAATAAATGTATACATATAATACATGTAAAATAATTATATATTATAAATAAGAAATCATTATGTAAACAATTAGGCAATTTTATATGTGTATATATATATATATATACATAAATAATTTATGCGTATAAATATGAAAATATGTATATATATATATATAGTGATCTAGAAACTTTAGGATAAGAATACATACATACATACATACATACATACATACATACATACATACATATATATATATATATATATATATGCCCACAAGAAAACCTTAGATATATAATGATTCTTAATTCCTTTGGGAATTGAAACGTCAATAACTTAGTCAACCGAACTCGGAATTCAGTGTTCTTGGACTCTATGGAATCACTAAGTCATAACCAACAATAAACTGCATAAAGATTTAGGAATCAGTAGAGTAAAAATACTAAATTGCCCTTATATCAAAAACCTTAGTTTGGACCTATAGGACCCATTTAAAGTCCAAATTGAACGTACTTACTGTCTATCTTCAAGTTAGACAGTAAGGAATCACTTGGAATTAAGAAATTCAGTTTGGACCCTTAGGTCAAAAGTTGACTTTTAGACCCTTAAGGTAGGGGCAAAATAGTCATTTTGCCCTAAGTTTGGAATAAGCACCCCTAACCTTTAATTAACATTCCAAAACATTAAAACTAATGTTATAATCATATTAGTGACATTTAAGTGAGTGAAATCAACCATTAGGTGAGATTTCTGAATTCTCCTAAATCTTAAACACTACACCTTAAGGACCTTTCCTGAGACTAGGACTAGATCATAGGTTAGAGTAGACTCATTGGGTAAATGGGTTACCCAATATGTGAAACCTTGGTTTTATTAGTTTCTAGACTTTCCTTTTATTTTACAACTTGTTCTGATTATTTTATCTTTTAACTTTAGTTTTAGGATAGGAGATTCATCCTATTAAGTTTGATTACTTAATAGGATTACCATAATCAATAAATCACTTTGAGAATGAACCTAGAACTTAGATCTTACCCATTTTGGATTATGTGATTAAACTTAAATCTTGTAGTATTTAATCCATAATCTATAGGTTTAGAAGATCTTGATCAGATCTTAGATAGAACGTCTAAATTCACCAAAATTAAGACATATAATTTATTAATTTAACTTATAGTCATCTATCTGATTAAACTAGATTAGAAACTGATCAGTTTTAATCCTTTTTAACTTATAACAAGTTTCTAAGTTACACTCGATAGTAGGAAAACGATGATCTTGAACTTGTGTAACTTAGAATAGCTAGAATGAATAATATAAAACAAATGATATCACCATATTAGTAGAGCCCATTGCTTATTTTGATACTTTGTGCTATGCATTCCTTATATATTTGAGCTTACTTCCTTGGACATTTCATATAAGAGAACTTGTACATGAAAATAAAAACTTAGAATAATTAGGATAATAGTTGTCTCTGGGTTTAGTCTCTGGGAGGATTCTAGTGCACATTTACTCTATTGGACAGGGTAAGGAGTAATAAGGAGGCTTAACATTACTCATTGAGGAGAGTGTGTTAAGTATGGAACCCACGTAGTCTTGTAGACGTGCTTGACTCCTCAGCTGTTTCTGAAATGTGTCCATAGAAACAAAGTAAAATAACTAAAAGATTTTGCATGTGTGATTACTGCCTCCTCAGTTCTGCTACTGGATTCTGTTTGCCACAGCCCTGAAAGGCTTGGGGTTTTTATCGGCCCAATGGCCAACTTTTTGATATGACAGTCTTTACATACCCGTTTTAATTTTTCAGCTTACTGTGTATAGTGTTCAGATGCATGTTTCAATTAGTTGTTTTTCTTTACTTACCCGCTTACCTGTACATATTTATAGGATGCTAGACTTTACTGCTTATTATACGTACCATGTTCAGATTTCTATCACTTAATTTGCATATGCCGCATGATCATCAGCATGTCTTGGATTAGTCTTTACTTTCAGTACTTTTTACTTATTATGTTATATGCCTGTTCCTTGCTTAGATATTGTACTTTTACCTCATTTGTTGTTATGTCTCTGTTTTCCTTATATGCTTACTGCACCTACTGCTTAGTTACTTTGTTGTTCATAAGTTGTAAATGGTGATATTATAGAACATATGAAGATTAACAACCTAAAATATACTTAGATAATTGTCTAACACAAAATTTTTCTTTTTTTTGGCTGGGGCCCTACATTGTGAAACCGATAATGTTAGGAATATAGTAATTTGAGGATCCAGTACTTGAAGAGGAGCCCTATTTAAAGGAGGCGCAGCAGCTAGGACCAGAAGACATTTAGCCTTCTGTTATATGTGAGGATGAGTGCATTTGCACTTTTATTTTTCTTAAACTCTAATTGATGTAATAATACAGGTACCTATGACTGCATGTTTATATTATTTTATGCTTGTATTCTGAGTTATGTCCCATATTTATTATATTGTGATGCTTGGATGTCATTTCTTAAATTGCTTCTACACTCTGTATGATTTAGTAGATAGTGACTGATGTTTGATTATGTGCTCACTCCTTCCCTTATTAGGTAGATTATGGATTTCATCCTAATCCAATGATAAGTGAGCGATTAGCCAGAGTGACCCACTACCCCTTAGCTTAATCCTTGTGGGTTAAGGGTGGGGTGCCACAGGTATTGTTGTAGCGCCCCGCCTAGTTGCCGTGCGCAAAAGGTACAACAGATCGGCGGTGGAGCGGTGCGCTACTAGGGAAGGAAGCAAAAATAGCATCTTCCCAAATAGGCTAACTGAAATTAGCCACACTGAAGGCTGCTGACTCGAACCCAAGAGTAGGATTGAGAGTTAATACTTAAGATAAGTGTAGGACACTTACCTTAAGTATTAGACAAATATGTACATTGGATTTAAAGATGTAAATATAAATCTAATATACATTATCAATATATCAGCATTTCCAGTATACTGATCATATCACAATACTAAGTATAATAGTATAATAACAGAGTGTGGAAGCTAAAGAAAAATATCCAGAATACATTCATCACAGAGAAGTAGTAAACATTCATCTTAGAAAAGAAAAATAAAATATATCCAGAATTATTACAAATTGATTTAAATGACACAAAAGTAAAGTCTATCTAAAGTACTAAAGCAGTAAAGTAAAAAAGGTAGAAGACAGGTCCACTAAGGCTCCACGTACTCCTCCTGGATCTCCAATAAGTCCTCCGATCCTGCCTCAACAAGATGCTCGGGATTTAGCAAATTGCCGGATCCCAGAAGTACCCCATGTTAGACAAGAAATCTAACACACATAACTAAACTAAGAAGTACTAAAGCAAATACACATAAACAGTAAAGTAAACAAAATTATAGAAAAGTAGTAAAACACTGAACCACCAAAAAATGTAAAGACTAAATAAGGTAAAAAGGAATTGAAAGCTGAACGCTGAAAGTAAGTGAAAATATCAAATACTCAGAAACCAAGATAAAAATGTCCCATGCTGTACTATATGTCACCAGGATAATACATCTAAATATGCTACAATATTGTATACCACCAATATGTAATAGATCTATCACTGCAATACTATGAGTCGTACGGTCCAATGTATACATAGACCCAGTTGGGAAGTCAGTACGGTGATGTCGATGCATCCTGAAATTCCCTAGTCAATATATGCAACATTCCGTAACCCATAATTCTTCATTGATACTCATACGTCACCAATGAATCATTCATCATGCTCATGCCCATGTTTATGCCCATGCTTCTATCCTATATGAGGAAAACCCAGAAATCCATAAACTTTGAATGCCGATGATGAATTCAAGGTCTCCACTGTGCAGAATCCCGCTAAAAGGATTCTGACTCCTAGCTTCTAGAATGATAATTAGTTAAAGTTGAAGATTTACTTAAAAATCATTAGATGAGATGATTGTATACACATATTTAGCACGTTTACAAGAAAGGTGGTTCTTAACACTTAGTTTTATTAAGCCACCCTAACAAAGCGGTCTTCGATATGAGGCATCGCTCATTGGCAATTTGTATCTCAAGCTAAGTTATTAAGATGCCCAACTCATAATCACACTCAATGTCTTAAAGAAGGTGATTCTAATTACTTAGTTTATTTGAGCCACACCTATTGAAGCGGTCTTCGCTAGCAGGCATTGCCCGTTGGCGATTTGTATTTCAATCAAACTAAGGAATGAGTCCATGTTTAATACACTTTTAATCTTGGGAGATTTACTCTAATAGGACTGTATTCGTCTAATCCCTTGGGATAGCACCTGGTCATAAGTCCACATTGGAGTGAATCAACTAATCCTGAATACTACTGAAGAAATTTAGTACTATGGGCATATCATACTACGCCAACCAATAATCTGGGTTCATACAACTCTATTTAATCAACAAAGATTTATCAAGACTATTAATTTTTATGTTAAATAGGTAAGTCCAATCCAAGGCTTCAAGAAAAATATGATCAAGGATCACTCAGTATAGATTCTACCATAAGGAAAGGTATCATTTTAATATCTTGAGTAATTCATACCATGAGGGGTTAAGATCAACTTATAAGGTTAAGAGATCAACTAAGCTTCTACCTCAATGAGTTATACAAAATTCTCCTACCTCAATGTATATTTAGTTTAGGCCCTTAAAATATTTCAAAGACGATCTTATGTTGAGACACTTAAGATCTCACACTCTTAATTCTAATGATAACATTCTAGGTTTTACTTATCATTTAGGCTTAGAGTGATCAGATCAGATGATTAAGTTATCTGATCAAAGCTTATTCTAGGATTAGAGGATTTAAATTAAGGATATTATTAGAGTTAGATCAGCTTACCCAATTAATACAATTTTATTAGTCTTCTTATGCTAATAGTCTTATTTAAGTATAAATTAAGGATCTAAAGTTTAGATTTAGATTAAGCAATCACATAGCTTTATTATTGACCTTAACATGTTTAATCCAAATATTTAAGATCAATATCAAATTAGATGCATTATTAGAATAGTGACAATTGCATTATCTTATAATCAATTCAATTTAATTAAGTTTAAGAGTTTATATCTTAATCAAATAGATTAGGGTTTAACCCCTTACTCATTTCTAATCAAGACAAAATATTTATTTATAAATCAATGCAAAATTAGTGAATTTATGATGTATTATTGGTGGCAATCTTAGACCTAGATCAAGTCTTAACAACTTGATTAAACTCTTAAGATTTCTTAAGGTTAATTAAGAGGTTTAAGTTCTCAATTTTAGATTTACTCAATTTATACATCATAAATTTGCATGCATGATTTCAATACATCTACCTTACTGTTATGAATTATATTAATAGGAAAATTTCAGAAAATAGAAAGTAATTAGTGCTAATCAAACCCTAAATCAATCCAAAAGAATTAGCACATAAATACAAATCCAACCATCAAATTTCATGCAATTTGGCACATAAGTTCTAATTTGCCATACAATTAATCAAAGACTAAGTTTACTAAGATCCAATGGTTGCAAACCCTATCTTTCATTAATCATAATTTAACAAGATTAGGGCATAAGTTGAAATACAAAACTATGAAAAATAAACTACTTAACACTTTCATTCAAATAATCATAATGAAGCTAATGACACCCTAAATATGTAATTTGCTTAAGTATAATTGCTAAATAACCATAATCAAGATCTGTAATAATTAAGCAAAAATGAAAAATCTAACCCTTGGATGTTCAATATTAATTTATATTCTTATTCCTGAGATTTTTTTGATCAATTTGATATATAATATCATAGGGTTTGGACCAGTGGATTAAAAATTATTTCTTTAATCCATTCTGCATTTTTATTTAATTAAATCCCTATGATTGGAATAATTGAATTATTTTCCTTAAGGAAAATAATTCCAATTATTCGAATATATTTAAAATGGGATCGGCCCAAATCCAAGACACGCGGGTCGGCTCGGCCTGGGGACCCGTTACTGTCGAACCGCGCAGGTCATAGGTCTGCCCGACCCGCACAGTCTGTCTTCTTCCCCTTGCCAACCGGATGCCTCACCGATTAGGGTAACCTTAATCGGCCAAATCCACGGCTTAGGGACCATGCCACGACCTTGAGTTGACCGAGAATTGATCTTCTAGCCAAGATGCGCCAATTGACACTCGAAGCCCCTTGTGAGAGGGTCCGTATCGACCAAACATTACTCACCCGAGGGCTCCCTTAATGGAGCTACTATGGGGAGACAATTCTCCCCACAGAGGCCATGCTAGACCCAGGGCTCAATCCCTACACCTTCAGGGAGGTGAGAAGGATCGAAGCCCCCTGGTCTGAGGGTCTGAGGTGGTTTGGAATGTCGGCACCTTACTCGACCCGAGGCGTTTCTTAAGGACTTAGCCCGATCGATCGATTCGATCGATCAGGGCTAGCTCACCACTCAATTATGATAGCATTAGGTTCGATTCAACAATACGTAGTAATACGAGTCAAATGGAAAGGAGTCTGAGCCAAATTGGCTCAGACAGAGCAAGAGGGGGTAGCTGGTTTCTCAGTTGAGATTGGCACGGCTGGGAGAGGGTTTGGTTGACCTTAGCTGAGCCTCTAGGCGCTGCAAAGGATCTTGAACTTCTGGAGAGCCTACTATCAGCGATTCGAGAGCTCCTGGGATCGCCTACGCATGCTCGGACAGACGGTAATGGTGGAAGATGCAGAGAGCTCAATTGATCAGCAATGATCAATTTATAGCCTTAGCAAGGAAGTGGAAAAGTTTCTAGAGGGATGGATCGGGCTGGGGAGGTTCGAGAGACCAGGCCATGGCCGAGCTTTTGAATTTTCAATTTGAGCTCGGCCGGGCGACGAGGCCCGATCAGGACCGATATGCCGTTGAGGGAAGATCCCCAACGGTATGTTGAGGTGGAACAGGTAGTGGGAGACAAAGCCTGACTATTTGGAATCAGCCAGATTCCTTCTGTTGGGTGCGGGCGAGAGGAAGACAAAGGTCCACAGTGTTGGGACCTTTGAATGCTATCTGATTGATTGATCAAATGACGGAACGGCTCGGATTGCTCGAATCCTAACGGACGATCGCAGGGGTGATCCAGGCCATAGGATCGGTCGGGCAGATCCAATGGCTCATCTGCCATTCCACTGGATCTGATCCTGGCCATTGGTTCCTTAAGCGCGATGGCTAGATTTGCGGGACTCTGCTGTCGCGCGACCCGGGCTCCGCAGCGGATCACCCGCGGTCTGCACAGCGGATCCTGACCGTTTTAATGAGTAAGAGATATATTTGCAATTTTAAAAAAGTTAGGAACCCTCGAATGCAATTAGACCATTTCAAATAAATTTGAATTATGGTCTAAATGATCTCCAAATTGCACTAAATTTTCACCCCTAGCTAATTTGGGGGAGAGAAATTCAAAAATGCAATCAGATTTTAATTCTGAGATCAAAATATTTTAGGTCTAATCTAGGATATCTAGACTAATCAAAAAACTATTTTGGATTTAGAGAAGTTCAATGGACTTCAAATTTTCAGGATAGACTCAATTTGATGTTTTATAAGCAATGGTATTGAAATTAAAGATTGGTTAAGCTACACATATAGCAGGGTAACAACCTAGGGTTGTTATAAGTGTGGCATGTATCAATGTTGAGTTTAGTAATTCTCAATATTGAGGTCGTCATAGTTGGTATCAGAGCCAAGTTGAGAACTTTAAGTTAAAAAAAATGCATCCATTCATCCAAAGCAAACAACATAGTATAGTAAAGACAAGTGATTGACATTTTAGGATAGTAAATGCATTTCAAATTTAACATATAATTTAAATTCTAATTCAAGATTTTATTCAAACTTACAGATGGCATACTATGAGTGAGCTGAGATACTTCACTAAATCATTCTTTCATTATTTGGATTATAATAATTGGTATGGCTTGACCTTTGGTCATGTCTACCAAAGGGTATCTCTAGCCGGTGGAGATGTGTTGAATAAGATATTAAAGTACTGTATCTTTAGAGGCGACGATTTTCCTAGATTGGCAAGATAATCGCTTCATCGCGATACTTTAGTATTAGATGCCATTAAATGTCCAAATCATATGCGTCAGCTGATGTTAAAACAGTTCTTTAATATCTATACCACGAACTGGTTGGATCATGCTTATGACGTACTTATTCGTGGGTATATCCGTTTACACCGAGCTCCTTCCTATAAAAATTTTAGATCTATGTTTTATAATAAATTTCATCAAGTATAGTGTTATTTCCTTTTGCACTATTTCCTTCTTCCTTAATGGTTTAATGTACATAGTTTCTTCCTACTTATGCTTTTCTTTCTTTCTTTCTTTCAATTAATGTATCTTCAAAGTCTTCCAAATTAAGGAGAATTTTCTTTTTCAAAATTTTTAAGCTTCTGATTAATCTTTCTTTTTTCCTTCTATTAGTATGAATTCTGATCCAAATGATCCAGCTCCTCTAGTAGTGAAAAAACCCACTACTTCTACCATATCTCAGATTGATCAAATGCAAAACCTTATAGAGTTGATGCAAGTGAGGATTGAATCACAAACTCATGCTGCCAAACATATGGAATCTTTCTGTACCCATTTCACAACCTTCTCTTACTCTACCTTGACTTTTTTCAACTCCTTATCTAACTTCTTTCCCAAATCCAAATCCATTAGATAGGAAAGACCTAGTTCAAAATGTAATAAGCCGCACCCCTACAAAAAGTGTTACCATACCGGCGGTCAATGTTACACCTGCGGTTGAACCAATCACAGATATTGGGACTGCCGGGCCAATTGGAAGGTAGATAAGATCAAAATCAACCATCAATCTCTTATTCAGAATCCTGCTCTTTTAAACTCCCAAACACATCCTCTTGCCTTAATGCCTCTGTCTGCTAGTGGAAGTACACATTCTCAAAGAGGTGTACCTCCATCTTCCTCTCGGCATGGTCGACCCAGTAGAAGGGACAAAGGCAAAGCGGTTTCCTAATCTCCTGTTGTACCTGGAGATTTCGCCTTGTCTTCTTCCAAAGCACAAGAGGACAACAATGTTATTTCTGGTATCTTCTGCGTTTAATTATTCGAATTCTTGTTTTTCATTTTCTTCTGCATTTTATTTTTAGTGTTATCTACTTTAATTTATATTATTTGTAATTAGAGTTTATTTTCCCTATTATAGGAACTCTAGTTATTAATGATCAATCTTATGTCACAATCTTCGACACGGGTGCTAGTCACTCCTATATGTCTGAGAGTTGTGTTTCTTCTCTTAACCTTCAACTTTTCAACCTAGTCAATTCCTAAGTAGTTCAAGTATCATCTAGTGCTGAATTGTGTGCTAGTAAAATTTTGCTTAGTAGATCCTCCAATTAATAACTAGCTCCTTAAATCCAAACTTAACATTATGTCGATTACAAACTTTGATATAATTTTAGGAATGGATTGTTGAGTAGAATTCATTCGATTCAAGGTTTTAAATGAGTCTTAATCAATAAATTATAAGTGAGAATGCAATCAAGTTTTTCTCCTGAATTGGTAAGGACTTAAGAAGCTAGACTTAGTTGTTACCTCTAAAGTTTAGGAGGCTAGATTTAGAATCATCTTGTATCCTCCCACTTTATCAATTCCTCAAAAATTGTTGGAAGGTGCAAGATAAATAGAATACCATTAGGAGAAGTATAGGCTGAGGAAGAAACCTTATGTTCCTTAGAGAATTTTAAAATATCCTAGGAGGATAGAATCCAATCACCTTAAACTTTTCTAGTGATTTAACCACCGCAACTTCAGGTGTAGATTTATCATCATCCTTTAGTCTGAAATCCATTTCCTATTAGATCTCTAACTCTGGCTCTTGCAATTATGTCTTCTCCCGTAGCAAAATCATTTCCTTTTCCAAGGAGTGATCTGAATAGAAGTGCAGTCAATCTTCTTGCTGCTCTGTCAAGGGTGCATGCTCTTATTTTTG
This sequence comes from Gastrodia elata, assembly GCA_016760335.1. Classification (NCBI taxonomy): domain Eukaryota; kingdom Viridiplantae; phylum Streptophyta; class Magnoliopsida; order Asparagales; family Orchidaceae; genus Gastrodia; species Gastrodia elata. Next base: position 22,683,413 of record CM028675.1, read on the forward strand.
TTGTCATCATTGACAGCAGGATGCTACATTAAACTTGATTTCAAATTTAATTTCTAAATTTTCAGTCATTCCCATCTTAACATTTTGCAATTCCATTCTTCATTGTGGAGCATTAGGAATCAAGTTAACTTCTTAATTTAGGATTTGAGTAATACCTAGTTTATGTGTTGCTTAAATAGAGACCTTGTTCTTTACTTCTTAGATAGAATAGAAAAGAGTCTGCCTTAGCATCTGATTAGATCTTATTAGCATTAATATGACGACCCCAATATTGAGAATCACTTAACTCAACATTGATATATCACCACAATACTTAATACTAGATTAGAAGAAAACTAATCCAAATTATTAGACATTATGTTTGACATATAATACTTCCATTCCAATGGAAGTTATAATTTGAAAGAAAGACAACCTAAATTAACATGTAATCAATCCATTACATAGGATTGTTTAGTTCCAGTTATAGTATAGAGTCAATCCATTACATATGATTGCTCATTTCTAATTCTAAAGTAAAGTCAATCCGTTACATGGGATTGCTTATTTTCAATTCTAAAATAGAGTCAATCTGTTACATGGGATTGCTCATTTACAATTCTAAAAGTTTAAAGGGAGAAAATCACATATGTAATAATTATCTATCCTAAGGTATGCTTCATCACAACATTTAATACTCACATATAGATAAGGAGAACTTCTCAACCTAGACATGAAATATTTTCCAATTCTATAAGTAATGTAGTATACAACTAATTCTATTTTAACAAACAAGTAAATATGTAACTAAACTCCAGTTTAATATGCAAGTAAATATGCAAGATTATGATGCAACTAATGATTTAATTAACATTCAATTATATTCATTCATCCATTCATCTCATCCCAAGCATTTAAGTATTTAATTAAACTCTAACACAAGCATAGCAAATATAAAATAAATGACTTTAACTATTACAAACTATTTGCAATTAAAAAGAAAGAAATAGCTCGCATATAAAAAGTTAATAAACTATATTTCTATTTTTTTTATAAGTGGAAGCAATTTAAGCTATGCACTTGGTCCAGCTCCACTAGCCTCTAAATGTACACGATCTATCACATTTTGGCATTTAAATGTGATAGGACAAATCTAAAAAAGAGAAAATATGGTTAGACTAAATAGTCTAAGCACATTTTAAGAGTAGGCTAAACATTATATTAATTCATTTGGATATCACTACTAGTTACAACATTTACAAGTAAGGGTGGAAGAAGGTAAGCATACAAGTGTGGAAATAGTAAGTAAGAAAAATGCAAAGTGAGATAGAATACTCACTTAAATATGCATCCTAGCCTACAAATGAAACAAGGGTAAAAGCATCCTAAATAGGCTAGAAAGAAACTAAAGTTCATATGAAAGTAAATGAAATAAAGCATATATATGTTTAATGAACTTGTGCTGAGTAAGTAAAGGAAATAGTAAAACATTAATTGAAATTAAGCAATATATACAGTATTCTAAATGTATTATAAGTAAGCAAAATATAATACTAAAGATAGAGAGTGTAAAGCTTACATAGTAAGGAAGGTATCTTCGACTCATGGTATAAGATAAACATAGCCTAGGACCATGTAGGGAACACAGCTAAGAAGCTATGATGAGTCTTCATAATTAATAAGATTGTAGAGGATCTCACATCTTATTTAATTAAAGTTATTTTTAGAAAGGGTCTCATTCTGCAGGGACTTATAGAATGAAGAGAGGAGTTAAGCATGTCTACCTAACCGATATTGGAAAAATGGGATTTCAAATGTAACTTACTCTCAAATATTCACCCTATGAGAATATGAGGATTCTTATCTCTCCAATTTAACCTACCCTTGGCTACTTCAATTAGCAACCCCTATTATTTTATATGTGAAAGTTTTATTTATGCATAAGGTCTTATATAAATGATTCAAATGAAAAAGGCTCAAAGCTAAGTAAATATTCAAGGAAGATTCAATAATTGCAACTAAGTGATATCTAAAGTTATCCAATTTTAATAATCTACTTTATAATTGGAGCTAATTGAGCTCCTAATTAACTTTGAGATATTGATCTCAAATTAATTATAATTACTAGTAGTAATTGGGGTTTTAAAAATAATAGTTTTATTTCATTTATTATGATATGACAGAATAATTTATAAGTATAATCAATACAAAAAGAAGCTACTTTTAATCTAGTTCTAAGCTGTAAGATTCAATTATGATAATTAAGTCAAGGCTTAGATGACTACTAAGAAAGGATTGAGATTAAGAATTATCAACTTAAGAAATTGGAAGTTAAGGTTTAGTTTACTAAAGTTCTCTAGTTAGGTTGTAGTTTGAAGGTTCTATCTAAATCAAATACTGAATTAGCTATAGGTCAATGTAAAATGAAAGGTTTAAAAAAAAAGTAAATGTAGGGATTAAGAACTATAAGTTCTATATTTTCTAATAGTTAAATGTTAAGGAAATCAATAGAATTCTTAAATTATTCTAAGTAAATTATGACTCTTATTACTTTCTCTTAAAATATTCAAGAGAAGGCCTTAAGGATTAGGATAAATAAACTAGGCTCCAATCTAATCACTAAAGGCTAATCCTAGTTGACTCAATAATCTACAATTACAAAGACATTAAGGCTAATTTGTGCTGACCCACTTAAGTAGTAATAAGTGAAACTCTTAAATATTGAGGTACCTTTCAGATAACGGTGGAGTTCTTGATAAGAACTCCAAAGTTAAGCGTGCTCACGTGGGAGCACTCCTAGGATGGGTGACCTACTGGGAAGTTATTTTCTGAAGACAAAATCATGAGACCTTTCAGGCTAAAGCGAATAATACCTTGGTGCTTAAGAGTTTGGGCTATTACAAATTGTATCAGAGCAAACCATAGGGTGTCAGATAGGAGCTAAGTGCCTTATAGGGGTCACCTCTAGTATGATCTACCTAATGGATAGTTCTTGGATCTGTGTGTGGATACTGACGAGGATGTGAGTTACTTAAGTTGGGGAGATTGTGATGACCCACTTAAGTAGTAATAAGTGAAACTCTTAAATATTGAGGCGCCTTTTCAGATAACGGTGGAGTTCTTGATAAGAACTCCAAAATTAAGCATGCTCATGTGGGAGCACTCCCAGGATGGGTATATTCTGAGAGTAAAACCGTGAGGTCTTTCAGGCCAAAGCGGATAATACCTTGGTGCTTAATAGTTTGGGCTATTACATAACTACTCTTAATGGATGTAACCAATAGATCTAGGGATCAACTATAATTCATGTTTAAATCAATTCTAAGGTTTCTACCTTAGGGTTGAAAGTTGAATCAAGCAAATTTGCAATTGATTCACATAGACAAAAAAGGCTAAAATCGAGCAACAAATTGCCTAGAGAAGCGACCTTAATCCACTTGCTCCGTTCGGAAAGCCTGGACTCTGCTTCGCAGCCTTAATTAGATTAGATAAATCAGTAGAACGATTCCAATAGTTCTTTGAAGGACTGAGAAGCTGGAACAAACTTTACGACGCAAATTTGAGCGTTGCTCCGGCTGCACCTGCGCTCCCTCACCGACTCGGACGAATATATGCTCTCTGACTTCGGCAAACACACTTTAGAAGCGGTTATCGTCTTGTTGATGAGAGCATCGATATTGATGGGTCGGAATGGATCTTCTGGCTTCCACTATTCCTGCCAAAAAACCACTTCGGTATGAGAGAGTGCCCTCCCCGTAGTAACTACTCACTCTATAAAAAAGAAAAATGATCTTCGCCGAGTTTCTCTTACTAAGTAGCACTTCCGCATGACGGTGCGGTGAAAAGTGAAGGCCGCGCATCTTGATTTAGAGGTCGATTTCAAAGCAGTTTAGAAAAATGAGAATTAAGCTCAAACCTAATTACTTAGGATTATGATTAAGAATATCATAACCTACACTAAACAAGTATTAAGGTTAAACACACTTAATGGGTATAACATCTAGTTCTAATGGATCACCTATAATTTAAGGTATAATCAATCATATAGGCTATATCCTAAGGTTGAAAGATGAATCAAGCAATTTGCCAAAGATTCATACAAATATATTATGAGAACTAAGCTCAAAATAATCATGTCATGGAAAATTGATATGAGATGAAAATGGTGAAGCAAATTTGCTATCCTAGGGCTTTAAACACCTATAGTATGAATTAACAAATTATGAAATTATTTAAGTAATACTAATTAAAGAGTCAAAACCTAAAATCACCAATTATTGTCCAAATGAAATAAAATTTATAAATATGAAATTCTTATTGCATAAAGAGAAGAATGACACTAAGTAGGTCAAAATCGGACAACGTTGAGATTTTAGGATTTTCGGGACTCCTAATTAAGGTTAAAAAGTCATTAATAAAATTAGTATATAAAACCTAAATTTGACTTCATATTAATGCCCCTCACATTCTTGTGAGTGAAATAGACTATTGAAGTGTCCAAAATTGATACAAATTGATCAATTTATGCCACAAATTAGATTTAAGATTTAATCTTAATTAATTAATTATTCTAAAATAATGATTTAATAAAATAATCAGTAAAACTAAAATTAAATGGCATAATAAGGATCTACAAATTTTTATGATCAAAATGGTATATTATATTAAATTATTTGGTTATGTAGTAAGCAAGTTAGGGTTTAATGGGATTTTATTATTAAATTCCAATATTATACTTAATCACATGTAAATTAGATAAAGTATTTAACCTTTACCAAATAATATTTAGTGCAGAAACTCGTAGAATTAAATCCTACATTAATTTAATAATTAATATTTGAGTCTACATTCTTAAGATGAATTTTTCATTAAGAATTTAGATTAAATGGATTGGCATGGAAAATAATTCAATCACAGAAATTAAAGAAAAAGTATTATCATAAATTTGCAATTTCAAAAGAAATAAAATTCGTATCAATTTAATTTCCTTATTTACTTTAATTTTTAAATTGAATGAATCATCTAATAATTACATTCGGCAAAATCGTTTAAGATTTGCTTTCCACTTACCATGACACCCTAATACGGTGCAGTTCGATTTACTCGAACCGGCCGGTTCAAGATAGCGTTGTCTGCTCGACGGAGCGCCGAAATGGGGGGTTTTCTAGGGCATCGGAATACACGTTGATTATCGCAACTTTACGATTCAATACCCACTTTGAAAGAAAGTTCAATTCAAAATCTCTAATTTGGATCAATTCCTCATGTTTTAAAGAGAAAATCAATCCTTAGTTATAGAGGATATGCCCTAATAGTAATGTCTACTGGAACATACGGAATAATAAACACTTGAATGCCTTAGAGTTTAATCGAATGATATAGTAGCGATCTAATTTAAGATTGTTAAATAATAATTTAAAAGTAATTGTTTGGGAAGAAATTTATTTTTCCATTTTTGATATGAATCGAAACACATGATATTTATAAATTTAAGGAGATTTGAATTTAAATCATTCGATCTAAAATCACAATTAATCCACCTTAACTAATTGCATTTATGAGAAACATCCCGCATTATTCTTTTTGGATGTAATGAAATTTTGGAAATGAATCTAAACTTGTTATCACAATTCAAATGGAAATAGAATAAGGTAAAGGAGATTGATGTATATGATAGCATCCATTGCAAAACAAATTCCACATATTATGAATGAAAAGAAATTTGAAGTTAAACTTAATGAAAATAAAAGACTAAGAATGAAATCGATTTAACAGATTTAACGTGATTAAATTATGATAAAATAAATCGAAGCTTTGAAGTCTTAAACTAGTCAAAAGAAATTATACGCACCTTGCAACAATAGCATACTAAATAATGTTTAGGATAATATGAGTAAACGTGATAATAAGTGCATAATTGGCTGACCCTTAAACGACTCAATAGCTAACAATATTTCAAAGCACATTTGATTTCACATATAATCAATAATTGGTGAAACGAAAATGATTAAGAATATGCTAAAATTCAAATTATCCTTCACTTAGAAGAAAGGGAAATTGCGATGGGAAAGTTAAATCAGATGGAGTGCCTAATAGCAGCACTAAACACATCTTGTAGCAGCTCCAGAGCATCTCGGTTGGGAGAAGAAGGAGACGGCGAGCTGGCGGCTGTTCTTGGTCTCCAGCCGTGAGCAAGGCTGAAAGAGGCCGTTGGCCTCTCGCCGATAGCAAGGAGGGGAGGCCTCTCAGCTATCTGCCGAGAGTCTGGAGAGGCGAAGCTTGCAATTTTCTTAGGGCTGGTTGGCTAGGAGGAATCAGTGAGATCCTTTGCTGAAGAAGAAGAAACAGCTCTCTCTATCAAGGTTCAATAGGCTTGCCCGAGATGTAGAAAGTTCGACCATAGAGAAATTACCTTCGCCAAAAGAAGGGAAGGGTCGCACCGATGAAGAAGGAAAAGACGTATTCAGTGGCTGCTTTTGATTTTAACTTGGGTTGATGTGGGATAGAAGAAAAAAAATTAGGTTTTAGGATGATTTAGAGTCTTATAAAGCTAATAGAATTGCTGAAATTTCCGGAGCTATGATCTGAAGTCATTTAAACTTTAAAAATTATAAACTTAGTATCAAAATGACCATCTTGACGAGACAAACACAAGCATCCAAAATTTATTAAATTTGGATATGTATTTTATTTTTTATTGATTTTTTAGTGAAAAATTTTAAAAATTAATTACAATAAATCAGAACCTTGAAAATTAACGAAACTTAAAATATTGTATCCTCATATGGTGCTTAACTTAAGTATATAAAAATTTTCAAATTCTGATTTATATTTTTCATTTTATTAGCCTTTGAAGTTTAAACATCACGAATTTATTTAGGACAATCCGGGATCCCAAACGTGTTCAAATATTTGCAATAGGATCCCTTCAATAGGCATTATAAGATGATATTCTTATTAATTTTTATTTGACTTAAATTAGGATCTTAATTTTGACTTAATTTTCTGAGCAATCAAAATACAATAAAATATCTGGGAAATTCAACAACTTTCAAAAATTCATGGAACAACACTCCTAACTAATTTGGAGCTACTGTCTAATGGTAGACTCTATTTTTGATTTTGAGATTTAAATAATTTAGTCATTCTCAGAATTATCAAAAAATTAGAAAATACTGGAAATCGACAAATAATCTCCAATTTGCATGAAAATTGAAATGGAAGCTCCTAATACTAACAATTATAAGACTAATAGATAATTATTAGATTCAATTAGGTCACTAATTGATGAATAACATCATTAGGGTTGTTACATTAAGATAGTTAGTCTATTAAGTTCCTACCTAAAGTGATAAGTAGGACTTTAGTTTTTAAGTGATTAGAAATCCTAACCTTTATGTATTTAGAATCGTAAGTTAAGAGACTTGAACATCATATTTGGGGTTTGACCTCTTGACTCTCAATCTTGATAGATTATATCAAGGTTTGGTCCTAGTGTACATAAGATGATTGATTTAGACCATTTAACTTCATTAGGCGATATTGATTTATTGAAGTTAGAACTTGATGAGTTCTAATACCTTAACTTTTATAGGACTGTCTAACTGAGTTTACACTATTAGTACAATTTTATGGATCCTAAAATTTTGTATTCCTAATATAGTTTAGAATGATAATTTCACCAATGATAGAAAAGTGAACGATAAGTATGGAATCTGTAAGTTCTGCTATAGACGAGTCTACAAAAACTACTCTTGTGTCTGTTCTTTTAATATTATTGGGTGGCAGTAGGCGGTATTAGTTTTTGTGGAAGTTCTTCTGGTGGCTGAGCACTAAAAGATGTATTGTTATCTTTATCTCTAAGTGCCCTTTGGTTGGTGAAGGATGTGCACCAGAAGCGTAGTAGACTTCTTAAGCTATTAGGAACATCTATTTGGTAATGGTCTAACATTTCCATGGTTATTTTAAGCTTGCTAAAGAGTTAACCAAGGAAGTGTTGTAATTTGAGTGTTCGTCAATAGACTCACCAAGCCATTTCTTTTATTTCCAATTTCCAATAAGACTCAGTAGAAAGGATAGTCAAGCTTAATTCTTTAATAATCATTATCTACTCGAACATTAAATTATAATCTTTAAGACAAAGATGACATATTTACATCTGGATTTTGATTAACTGTTCAGCAAAACCTGGAGACCATCTTAGATATGAGTACCATGGTATATACCCAGATTGATGGTCATGCTGAATGAATAAATCAAATTCTGAATGTCCTCTTGCGTCTATGTATTATAGGCTTCGGTGGATCTTGGGGAAGATCATTAAGTGTTAGTTGAGTTCACCTACAATAATACTTATCATTCCAGTATTGGTATGGCTCCTTTTAAAGCTCTTTAAGAAAGGAGATGTACAACTTCAGTTTCTTGGATAGAAGTAGAAGACTCTCAGCTTTTTGGTTCCGAGTTTATAAAAGAGACCCCTAAGAAAGTCCTTCTGTTCAAGCATAGTTTGTTTGGCAGTGCATATTGGATCAAGAAATTAGCATGGAGCATGCCACAAACTCTTGCAGTTTCTAATCAGATAGATTTAGTTCTTTATTTTTCATTATCATTTTCTTATACTTCCTTTTGCATTTTCAAATTTTCCTTGTTTTTATGTGTTATGTGTCGTGGGCGATACTCTTTTTAAGGAGGAGAGTCTGTAACAACCCTGTTATTATTACACGTCACTTAGTGACCTAATTGATATTAATCTTTTTCCATTAGTCTTATAATAGTATAAGGAGCTTCCATTTCAATTTTCATGCGATTTGGAAATTATTTGACAATTTCCAATATTTCTTAGTTTTCTGATAATTTTGAGAATGCCCAATTTATTTAGACATTAGAATCAAATACTGAGTCCACCATTGGACTCACCACGCCCAAATTAGCTAGGGGTGGTATTTTGGAAGTGTTTGGAAGTCGTCGAATTTTCCCCGAATATTTTAATAATATTTAAATACCTAAAAAATTAAGATAATTAAATAAACCTCCTATCAAAAATCTAATTTCATTTTTTGAGTTCCCCATACCTCAATTTGGTAAGGGTGAATTTTAGAGATTTTTTAGAGTGCATTTAGTTATTTAATTTTGAGTAATAAAATGTGTATAATTAATTAAATATTTAAAGTAATTAAATTAATTAATATAAATAATATTTAATATTCCATACGGTGATATACGAAACCGCACGGATCCCGTGCGTGAGGCCAATATACGGGACAGTGATCCGTGCGGATCGTAGCCGTTGCACCAAAAAAGGGATTAATCAAACGACCCAAAATAGATCTGAGGTTCTCTGCTTGATCTAACCGTTAGATCTGGGCTTGGTTTGGATGGTGTGGATCGACTCTTCTGTACGTCTCTCTGCGCCACTACCGGGCGCAGAGGCGTACGCAGCTCGCTGGCAGCTACTATCCTCCATTGTATTGAGGCCCATCCTAATTCGAAAGCCTTTCGCATTTCTTACTATCTGCCTTGTAGAGCCGCTAAGGATCAAAAGGTGCTGCGAGCGGAACCCTTGGTACGCGACTGGAGAAGAAAACCCTAATCAGCCAATCATACCTCCGGGTATATAACCTGCAGCTACCTTGCTCAATTTCAGTAGTTTAAATCCTTAGTAGACTGTTAGATGTATATTGTTTGATTTGAGAAACTCAAACTTGAGTTATTTGAGTTAAAACAATCCCTAGTCTTAGCCGAAATGTCTTTATTCATGCGATAAATCGATGTGGCTAGAGGATCTAAAATTAGAGTTTCTGAGTTCTTTCGCAAGAGCTCGTCAATGGCTTTCCATCGACGGGTCATAAGCTCTGTGAGATTCCCTATTGCAAGACAATTTCTAACCCTAGTTACCTCCCCTCTGCGTCTCTTTTATTTTCCGCGGAGAAGATGACGGTTTAGAAAACTGGTCAACACTTTGTTTCTTTGCTCGAACCGCCCGGTTCTTTTAAACCACCTCCAGAAGGATGCGGGACCTGCCGTGACGCGTGTCTCCCATAATGGGATGACACGCGTCCTACACGGTGCACGATATTATGTGCCGCCGTCGTTTCCTTTTAATATGTGCCGCATGAATTTCATTGACTGCAACGTCTTCCGTGCTTTTGAAATTTTCAAGCCATGCTGAAATCCGTGACTTCATGCATTACTGCAAGATGAATTAATGATTGTATAAAAATTTAATTAATATCTCTTTAAGTTAAATTTAAATTATCATTTAATTATAACTTTAAAAATAATAATCTAAATAATGCAATATTATATACCATTTTGATCACAAAAATGAGTAGATTAATAATATAAAATTTAATTTCTGTTTTGATGAATATTTTAATTAATCAGTATTTAAGATTAATTAATTAATTACAAATTTTAATCATCATGTCATGTGACTTTATTTGGTCATTTAATGTCCAAATTAAATGATCATATAGTCCATTTCACTCACAAAAATATGAGAAATATTAATATAAAATTAAATTTAACATTTGAACTCCAATTTTTATAATCTTTTTTAATTAGGAGTCATAAAAATCCTAATTTTCTAATGTTATTTGACTTTGACATACTTAGTGTCATTTTTTTCCTTATGATATAAGAATTTTAATTAATTATAAATCATTTCTATTGGACAAAAATTAGTGATTTTAGGTTGTTGACTCTTGATTATGTGTTATTGCGATAAATTCTAATTTCCTAGATAACATATTTTAGGTTTTATAAATTCCTAGGATAACTAACATATTACATTTATTATTCCCCATGTCAAATTAGATTACTTATATTTGAGCTTAGTTCTTATTTTATAATTATGTGAATCAATTACAAATTTGCTTGATTTACCTTTCAACCCTAAGGTAGAAACCCTAAGATTGATTTAAAAGCATGAATTGTAGTTGATCCCTAGAACTAATAATCACATCAATTAAGAGTTGTTAACATTAATGCCTTTGTAATTGTAAATTATTTAATTAATAAGGATTAGCTTTTAATAACTAGATTAGAATCTAGTTTATTCATCCTAATCCCTAAAGTCTTCATTTGATTTCTTTAAGAACTAGTAATAGGAATCCTAATTCACTTAGAGTAGCTTAAGAATCCTATTAAATTCATTAAATTATAATTATTAGAATATTTAGAACTTGTAGTTCTTAAATCCCATCTTTTATTTACTTTAAACCTTTCATTTTATTATAGCCTAACTAGATTAGTACTTAATCGATTTGATCCTTCAAACTATAACTTAACTAGATTAGTATTTGATTTAGATTGGACTTTCAAGTTACAACCTAGCAAGTGAGTTTTAGTGAATTAAATCTTAGCTTTTAATTTCTTATATTGATAATTTCAAAACCTCAATCCTTTCCTACTAATCACCTAAGCCATGATTAGTTTGAATCTTACGGCTTAGGACTAGATTAAAACTAGCTTATATTTGTATTGATTATACTTATAAATTATTTTGTCATATCATAACAAACAAAATGAAACCATTATTTTCAAAACTCCAATCATTATTATTAAATACAATTAACTTGAGATTAATATCTCAAAGTTAATTGGGAGCTCAATTAGCTCTAATCATTAAGCAGATTATTAAAATTAGATAACTTTGGATATCACTTAGTTACAATTATTGAATTTTTCTTTGAATGCTTGCTAAGATTTGAGCCTTCTTCATTTGAATTATAAATATAAGACTTTGTGCATAAATAAAACTTTCACATATAAAACTATAGGGGTTGCTAATTTAACTAGCCAAGGGCAGGCTAAATTCGAGAAATAAGGATCCTCATATTCTCAGAGGGTGAATATTGGAGTGTAAGTTACATTTGAAACCCTGTTTTCTAGTACCGGTTAGGCAGACGTGCTTAACTGCTCCTTTCATTCTGTAAGTCCCTGTAGAATGAGACCCTTTCTAAAAATAACTTCAATTAAATAAGATGTGAGATCCTCTACAATCTTATTGATTGTGAAGACTCATTATAGCTTTTTAGCTATGTTCCTTAGGAGGCTATGTGTATCTTTGACCATGAGGCTAAGATTTTCCTTCTATCTCCTTACTTTACATTTTATGTTTAGTACTGTACTTTACTTATTTACAGTTTACTTAGATCATAGTGAATGTTGTTATAATTACATTTAAATGCTTCAATGTCTCTTTTACTTACTCAGCATAGATTCATTGAATATATACATGCTTTATTTCATTTACTTTCATATGCACTTTAGTTTCTTTCTAACCTATTTAAGATGCTTTTACCCTTATTTTATTTGTAGGCTAGGATGTATATTATGTGAGTATTATAACTCACATTACCTTTTTCTTACTTATTTTTTTTATACTTGTATGCTTACCATTTTGCACCCATGTTTGTACTTATGTTGCAACTAGTAGTGATATCCAATTAAACAATAATATGCTTAGCCCAATTTTAAAATGTACTTAGACTGTTTAGTCTAACCAGATTTTCTCTTTCTTAGCTTTGTCCTATTACATTTAAATGCCAAATTGTAATAGATCAGGTGCATTTGGAGGCTAATCAGTTGCATATTTACTTTATATGTTAATTAGAATTAGTTGTATACTAAATTTGTATATATAATTAGAAAATAGTTATATGTTTAAGTTGATAGTCTTTCCTTATCCTCTTGTATGTATTAAGTGATAATTAAATTATGCATACTCTTGGATAGATAATTATTACATATGTGTTTTCTCACTTTAAGCTTATTAGAATTATAAATAAGCAATCCCATGTAACCGATTGACTTTACTTTAGAATTAGAAATAAGCAATCCTATGTAATGGATTGACTTTATATTAAAACTATAAATGAGTAAATTCTATGCAATGGATTGACTCTATATTAGAACTAGAACTAAACAATCCTATTTGATGGATTGATTTCATGTTAGTATTAGGTTGCTTTTCTTTCAATTTATTCTTCAATTGGAATGAAAGACTTGTATGTTTAAATTGTAGGCATTTCTTTAGCCAATTATAGTAGAAACCATACAAAAAAATTTAGGAATTTAATGACTTATAATTATATTGCATGTTGAATCTTCATATTATACATGTGAAATATTTAGAAATTTCATATCTAGAATTGCAAGTACTCACATAAATTGCTTTTAAATTACATTCTCACATGTTTTTATATGTATTGCATCTTGATATGTATTTTTACATAACATATTTCATAAAATTCCCTTTCATCTTTACTTAAGACACTCTTCTAAATCCTTAGCCAAACATAATATCTAATGATTTGGATTAGTTTTCTTTTAATCTAATATTAGGTATTGTGATGGCATATCAATGTTGAGTTTAGTGATTCTCAATATTGGGGTCATCGCATCAAGTTTTCTCTTGGATCCTGCATCAATATGCACATAGGATGAGCAACCAAATGCCTTGAGGTGATTCAACTTCATCTCCTTTTTGCTCCAAGCTTCCTCGTGGATCCCTTCATTCAAGGGTAATCCCTATTTATTAAATAAATAGCTGTGTTAACGGCTTCCACCTTGAACTGCCTTGGGAGACCTGCATGCAATCTCATGCTTTTGGCTCTCTCTATGATTGTACAGTTCATCCGTTCTTCAATACTATTTTGCTGTGGTGTTCTAGGGATTATGAACTCCCTCTTGATTCCTCTCAAGGCACATAACTCTTTGAACTCCTTATCACAGTACTCATTGCCATTGTTAGACCATAAGCATTTCAGCTTTAAACTTGCCTCGTTCTCCACCAAAGCTAGCCACTTTCCAAACACATCAAGCACATCCGTTTTGTGCTTTAAAAAGTAAACCCATACCTTTCTTGTATGATCATTAATGAAGGTGACGAATTATGTTTCTCCACTTATGGAAGATGTAAGAGCTGGTCCCCACACATTTGAATGCACCAACTCTAATTTCTTGCTTTTGAGCTACCTTCTAACTTTGGAAAATGAAACTTTCTTCAGCTTGTCTAGCACACAGTCTTCACAAAAATCCAAATCCACTGATTTCAGTCCTTGGAGCTTCCCCTTCAGACAAAGGGGAAGCTCATATGGCCAAGCCTTCAATGCCATAGACCTGCATGTATCTTCCATGAGTCTCCTGTGAAACAAGTGCTGTAGCCTTCTCTTACTAGTTGGCTCATCGAGATCAAGTTTGTCCGTAGACATGGTACATGTCTAACATCCTTAAGCTTTAAAACATCGTCGCTTAGTAACATTACATATACATCACCTCTGCCTATGATGTCGCACACCTTATCATCTCCAAGATACACTTTTCCCAAGTTACCCTTGGTATAGTGCTTAAAGGCACTCCTTGACGGGGTCGCATGAAAAGAGGCGTCCGAGTATACAACCCAGGACTTCGTGCTATATAGTGAGAGGATCAAAGCGTCTTGATCCTACTCATCTAAAACATTCATAGTGGGGGTTCATCTTCTTACCACCACCACTTGGCTTCTTCAGAGCAGGGAAATCCATCTTGAAGTGACCTGCCTTTCCACAATTCCATTAATCCGGCTTTGCTTTTCTGGGTCTTTATTTACCTTGTTGAGATATAGACCTATTCCTGGTATGTCTCCTCTAAGTTTATCTTTCTCTGCTCTCAGTGTTCAGTGCTGAGGTAGATGCCTCTCCATGAGTTTTATTCTGCACCTTCTCATTCAGCACAAGCCCAATGATATCATCGAACTTCAATGATGCATTCCCTGATGAATTGCTTATGGCTGTAACCAGCCCATCCCAACTATCTGGCAATAAAGATAGAAGCAACAGAGCTCGGGCCTCATCATCAAAACTGATGCCCACCGAACTTAATGGCTCGTCATGGTGTTGAACCCGTTGAGGCATTCAGTCACTGAATGGCCATCCACCATCCTCATATTGAATAGTCTCTTCATCTAGAAAACTTTATTCGAAGCTGACGACTTCTCATGCATCCTCGTCAGAGAATTCATGAGATCTACAGTAGTTTTCTCATTAATAATATTAAAAGCAACATAGGAAGACAGCGACAAGCGAATCAAACCCAAAGCGGCTCTATCAAGAACCTCCCATTCTTCATTAGTCATAGTTTCAGGTTTCTTGTCAGTTCCTTTCAATGGAAGATACAACTTCTTCTAGTATAGCAAATCCTCCATTTGCATTTTCTAGAACGTAAAGTTCGTCCCACTGAACTTCTCAATCTTGTGTCTCATTTCTTTGGCCATGGTCCCACTCAAACAATCAAAGAACCTAACTCTCTGATACCACTTGTTGTGAGCACAAGACAAGCAATGCTGAATACCACCTATAATGCATACAATCAAACCAAAGTCCAAATCCTTTGAGGATCGGGGTGCATTGACGGTTACCGAGTTAGCTTAGAAATCACAAAATCACAACAAGAAAGAATGCAGCACATACAATCATCGAAACACAAGCATATATGTGGAAAACCCAAATATAGGAAAAATCATGGAGCCATGCCAATGAAAAAAAATCCACTATGAAAACTTTAAGGTTTATAGAGTTTACAAAGAGCTATCACCTTAGTATAAACTGCTTACACTCTTACTCTAGAATGGAGAGGAAGAATAGAGGCTGTCACTTGGAGTTGCTTTACCGCCTTACATGACTTGCATCAGACAACAGCTCCCTTAGGGTTCCTTTTATGGTTTTTCTTTCCATAGCAACTAAAGCCTCCAAACTGATTGCAAAAAAACCTTAGGTTTTCCTCCACTACTTGACTTAAGTAGCTAGCTCCATTTCTGTAATAGCCCTAGGTTATTACTTAGCTTAATTGCATCCTAATTATTATTATATTGAGTTCATCTAGTTATTAGAATCAATCCCCAAAAATTTGGAGTGATTCGGAGCTCAATTTAATATTTGAATTATTTTAAAAATATTTAATTAATTAGAAAATTGAGATATTTAATTTAGCCTTGAAATCAAAATTCAACTTTGCCATTGCACTCGTCACCCTCAAATTAGCTAGGAGTGATATTTTGGACGCGTTTGGAAGTCGTCGGATTTTATCAAATATTTTAATGTAATTAAATACCCGAAAAATAGGAAATTAAATACTTGTCAGAATCGAAATCCGACTTTGCCGTTAAGTTCCTTACCCCCAAATTAGCTAGGAGTGATTTTTTGGGATTTTTCAGAGCACGTTTATTAAATCTGAATTTTTAATAAATTAAAATTTAGAAAGAAATAAAAATTTATTTCTTAAGACTTTATTCCAATTTTTAATTCCTCCCTCCTTCTTTTCCTATGCATGGACCCCACTGCTCCCTCTGCATTCGGCGCCCCCATACCTCTTTTCCTGGCTGCACGCAAGGGAGACCCCTCTCCTCTCCATTTTCTCCCCACTTCTTAGCTCCCATAGCCCTTGCCTTCAACTCATTAAGATGGAGCTTCAGCCCCTCATTCCCCTCCCTTTGATCTCAAGCTAAAGCTCTCTTCCCCCCTTCCCTCCATTGATGTGCTCAAGATATTGAAGAAAAGCCCTCAAGCTCTCAAGCTCTCAGGTTCCAAAGGATCCCTTGAAGGAATCTGTCATTTTCCAAGGCCAAGGTATCTCCCTTTCCCCCATTGAATGGATTCAATGGCTACTCCATTTTTGCTCTTATACTTATTTTACATCATTAGAAATTTGTGAATGGGATATGGAATCCCTTAGAGCTCCTTGAGATAGAAAATTTTAGGGAAGAAAATCAGCTCTGTTTTTCCTTCTTTCTGCATACCTAAGCATTTACCTCCCTATTTGTATTGTTAAAATAATTATTTCATTCCGATATTGGTATCAATGGAAAGGTCTCATAAATACCTTTTCATCGGTATATGGCACCGCATGTGAGGTGCCCAAAATTGAGAGTATTTGAGTGCGAAAGAAAACCCATTACGATTTCGCAAATGCAAAATCACTGTCGGGCGCTATAGCGTGCCGTAGCACCCGAGTTTCGAAATTGGGTCCGCCATAGGGCACCGTAGCGCGCTAGTGCCACTGCAAAGGCATAAAATATACTAAAGCATAAAAATTTGATGAAATTAAATTTAATCCGCCGCAGCGCGCCACAGCGTTGAAATACGCCGCAGCGCCTGAAAGGGCTGCAGCGTGTCGGAGCGCCTGGCTTTCTGCCAGAAGGCGCCACCGCGTGCCGTGGCGCCCAGAGATGTCCGAAAGTGACCAGAACTGTCTGGAATTGTCGAAATTTGTGTTTTTCACATTTTAATGACCGTAGGACCTTAATGGGGTCAAAATATATCAAATTTGAACATTATTTTAGTAAAATTAAGCATTTTACAAAATCGTAAGTGATTTTTGAATATTGAAAAATTAGGTTTTGACCCATTTCATGAAAATAGAACCCTAATATTAAAATGACCATAACTTGATTATTAGACATCATAATTTGGTGTTCTTAAGCTCTATGGAATCCTTGGACAGTAAGCATAAATAAACCAATTAAATTTTTAGACTTCACTTAGTATAATTACCAAAATGCCCTTATAGGTTAAAATTCATAAATTGGATACATATGATTTAATACCTGTCCAAATTTGATGTACATACTATCTATCTTCATGTTAGACAGTAAGGAATCATTTGGCTTTAATAAAATCTATCTTAGAGCCCTTAATCAAAAAGTAGCATTTTAGACCCTTAAGTAGGGGTAAAAATGATATTTTTATCCAAAAATTAGGTTAAGTGCCCTTAACCTTTAAAATATCATTTAGATTATTAAAATCAATAATAAAATTGATTTAGAATCAAATTAGACTCTTAAACTTATAAATTAAGTGAATTATTAAAAATTCAATTTAAGGCTTGTTAAATTCCTAATTAAAATTCATTATCCCTCAACTTAGTTAAAATTCATCATTAATTCTTTTAAATGAATAAAATCAACAAATGAAGGTAAATTATAATAAATTCCATCAATTCTTAAAATTTCCTAAGTCATTCCATTAGGAGCTCATCATGATCTACACTTCACTTTAGGATCTTTTCCTTAAGATTATGAATATATACTAGGTTAGATTTTATTTATTAAATAAAGTGGGTTATTTACTGGATGAAACATTGGTTTTATTAATTTCTAGATTTCCATGCTTTAATTCTGATTATTTTATTATTTAACTTTATATTAAAATTAAGAGAATTATTCTATTAAGCTTAATTATGCTTAATAGAATTTTCTTTGATTATTATTCACATTTAGACTTAAGCCTTAGTCCTTAAGCTTACATTGGGATTGTGAGATAAACTCCAATTCATGGCGTTTAATTCATAATCCCTAGCTTTAGTAGATCTTGATCAGATCTTAGCTTAGAACGTCTAAATTCATCAATTAGGACGTGATGATTTCTTATTTAAACTTATAGTCGTTGTTGATTGAATTAAATTAGAACCTGATCAGTTCAAATTGCTTTTAACTTATAAGGTCGTGCTTCTAAGTTACACTCGATAGTAGAAATTGGAGATCTTGAACTTGTGTAACTTAGATCAGTTAGAATGGATTAATATATAACAACTGATGTCACCTTGTGTAGTAGAGTCCCTTGCTCACTATTATTTTACTTGTGCTTTTATATTCCTTATATTATGTGCCTTATTCCTTGAATATGACATACAAGATATCATTGTTGCATAAAATGAAAACATAGAATGATTAGGATAACATTTGCATAGGGTTCAGTTACTTGTTGATCTTGTGCATTTTACCCTATTGGATAGGGGTAAGGAGAAATAAAGATTACTTAACATTACTCATTGATGAGTCTTGTGTTAAGTTGGAACCCAAACAATCTTGCATACATTCTTGACTCCTTAGCTACTTCTAGATATATCCACAGAAATAAAGTAAATAACTACAATAATACTGCAATTATGATTACTACATCTTCAGTTCAGTTTATGTTCTGTTATTCTGGCCTAGCCTCAGATGATGCTTGGAATATATATACACTTGTTGTAATATGCTAGATTAGCCCTCTTTTAATATAGCAACAATTACGTACCTGTTTATTATTTACTATTTACCATTTACTGTTACATTTTACTTAAGCCAACTTTACTGCACCTGCTTACTTACTTAGAGGATGCTAGATTTCTTATTATATACTTATACTTATCAAAGATTGATTACTTGCTTTTAGACCTGCATATTTCATATGATCATCAGCATATTTAGAAATAATTATTTCTTTCAATACTTTTCTTAGTGTATTTATATATGTATGCATAACCTTGTCTTAGCTTACTTTTGAGGTATGTTCTTTTGCCTCATACGTTACTCAATTATAAATGCAGTATTTATAACTTTCCATATCTCTTTGTAGGCTTGCTGCACCCTGCTTTATTTGTTTTATAGTCTAAGTAAAATAGTGATATCATAAAACTTATGAACTTAAACAGCCTAAAATATACTTAGACAATATGTCTAACCAGATTTTTCTTTTCTTTGGCTGGGGCTCTATCATTGTGAAACTAATAATGGTAGATTCTGAGTTATTTGAGATAGTCAAGCCTTCTAAAGATCATATTCAGGAGGAGAAGTGTGTTGCCATTAGAGATCCTTAGCATATCATCTCTATTTTTTCTGAGGATGAGAGGTTTATTATTTTCATCAGAACTTATTTAATATTTGTAATAATTCAGATATTCATGTATGTTCTTTTATTATACTATTTTATTCTGAGCTGCATATTTAGTTCTTACTTGTATTATGGTAGATTGGATGTAGCATATCTTATTATCTTTGCTTCCACACTCTGATAAATGTATATACTTAGTCAATGATTTTGCTGCATTATCCAAGGCACATCCTTCTATTATTAGTGGATTGAGGAATTACACCTTAATCTAATGATGAGTGAGGGATTTTCTAACGTGGCACACCTCTCCTTAGCTTTGATTATTGGCGGTTAAGGGGCGGGGCACCATAATTTTAGACCTAAAAAGTCCAAAATACCCCTCATAATTCTTCAGATTGAGGCCTGGAATAGAACAGGTGTCCATCGGGCATTGTGGCGCGTTGTAGTGCCCGACTTTCCAAAATTTAGCTCGCAGCAGCACGCTGCGATGCTCAAACTTATAAATTTGCCATGTTGTGGTGTGCTGCAGCGTCATATTAATCTGGACTATGATTCGAAAAATGATCTGCTGAAATTCTGCCGCGACGTGCTGTGGCGTCGCTTTCCGCTGTGGCGCGCTGCAGCGACAATTTCCACTGCAGCGCGCTACAGCACCTACTTCTCGATTACTGACCGTTGAGGCGCACCGCAGCACCTCAACTTTGGGCTTGGATTTGCCAGGGTGTGCTGCAGCGTGTTGTGGTGCGCTGTAGTGCATGGCAGCGCCTGTGCTGTTCTTGGACGATAAAGTCTCCACAACACAACAACCCAAAGTAATGAAGCATTCAAAAATTACACCAAAAGTAATTTGGCAAATGTTTACTTGGGAAACCATAAAGCTTGTAGAATCATTGGAAAATGATGTTGGTATCCAGTTGCAGAATGGTTCGATATAGAAGTTGAAGGATGTCAGACATGTTCCTTGTATGAGAAAAAACTTGATTTTATCAGTAGTAGATAGATTAATTGAATAGAAAAGGCTGACCCCTAGCAGGTCGCCTCCGCCCTCCTTAGCCCTAGAAGGCTATGACATGTGTTTCATGAGAGATTCCTGTAAGGTGACTAAAGGCGCTTTGGTGGAGCCACATACTTGATTTATATCAGCAGTTAACCCAAAAAAAGTTTAATTTTTCAAGAAGTGGGAGAGATTTGAAGTTACAAAAAATAAAGCTTGTACACACAAATGTATGGTGACCAGCTCCTATATCCTCTCTTGGTGGAGCCACATACTTCATCACTTTCATTGATTACAGTAGTATAAAGGTATGTGTATACTTATTGAAGCACAAATTTGATGTGTTTGAAGTATTCAAGAAGTAGTTAGCTTCGGTGGAAAATAAAATGGGTATGAAGCCGAAGTGCCTCATATCAGACAATGACGGGGAGTACTATGACAAGAGTTCAAGGAATTCTATGCTTTGAATAAGATCAGACGTGAGCTTAATAATCTAGGAACATCACGTCAAAATAGTGTTGTAGAGCGCTTGAATAGAACCCTCACATAATGAGATAAAAGCATGAGGATTCAAGCATAATTGCCAAAATAGTTATTGGCAGAGGCAATCAATATAGTAACTTCTCTGATCAATCGAGGTCCGATAGTTCTATTGAAAGTATGGATACCCGAGGAGGCGTGGAGTAACAAAGAGATGAAATTGAATCACATAAATGCATTTGGTTGTTCATCCTATGTGCATAGTGATGCAAATTCTAGAAGCAAGCTTGATTCAAAAGCAATTAAGTGTATATTCATTGGCTATGGAGTAAGAGAATTTGGCAATATATTCTGGAACTATCATAATAAAAGAATTATCAAAAGTCGGGATGTCACATTCAATGAGAATGAGATGTATAAGAATAGAAATGGAACTTCAGAAGATGCGCCAAATGATTTTGAACTGGATGACAACGTAGAGGAATATAAGCAGGCACAACTAGATGCTCATGATGGTGTAGAGCAGATAACCCTCATACTCCTATTACTGAACTGAGGAGATCCATCAAAACATCACATTCTACAAAAAGGTACTCTTCTTCACTATATTATATATTATTAGCAAATTGTGCTAAAGCAGAATGTTATGAGGAAGTACCTCAAGTTAATGACTAAAAAGGTGAGAGTCATCCATGGATGATGATATGAAGTCACTCATGTAAAATGAGACATGTGAGTTGGCAAGACTTCCATAAAGAAAGAAGACTCTTCAAAATAAATAGATTTATAAACTGAAGGAAGATCCAGTTGGTAGCAAACACTACAAAGAAAGGCTTGTGGTCAAAGGTTTTCAGTAGAAGCACAATATGGACTATAGTGAGATATTTGCTCTAGTATTGAAAATAACTACTATCAGAGTAGTGCTGAATATTATTGCATTTGAAAATCTGCATCTATAGTAGATGGATGTGAAGACTGCATTCTTACAAGATGACTTGGAGGAAGACTTGTACATGATGCAGCCATAGGTTTTTGAGACTCAAGGAAAGAGTAAGTGTAACGACCTACATTGTTGCATAAGTTATAAAATCAATTAAGTCACTTAATGACATAACTATTTTTTTAAAAACATCCCCCAAAAGTAATTAAATGATAAAATCACAAGAAAATATATTCTTGCCATTATGTTATTATTATTTTAATAGTATTAAATAAATGAAAAAATTAATTTAATCTCGGATTATATACAATTTTTTAATTTAGAATTCCTCTCCTAAAATTAGCTCGGGGTAAAAGTGTCATATTTTTCGGAGGTAAAACAGAGAAAAAAATGCAAAATACAAACGAAATAAATTAATTTAATTATTTAATTGTTTGATTATTTAAATATATTAAAAAATTTGAGAACTTTTGATGACTTCCAAAAATTTCATAAATTTCACTCTTAGCTAATTTTGATGTGTGGAGTTCTATAGTGAACTCTGATTTTGATTTGGAGGTTAATTTAATTATTTTTATTTTCTAATAAAATAAATTCATTAAAATAATCAAAGAAAATTTGATAATGGAAACATTCTCCAAAAGTTACCAAAATGTTTCTAAAAGTATGCCTAATAATAGTATAATTTTATTTTATCAATTTAT
This sequence comes from Gastrodia elata, assembly GCA_016760335.1. Taxonomy (NCBI): domain Eukaryota; kingdom Viridiplantae; phylum Streptophyta; class Magnoliopsida; order Asparagales; family Orchidaceae; genus Gastrodia; species Gastrodia elata. The sequence goes on from CM028675.1 coordinate 22,706,141, forward strand.
TGGGTGATTTGCTTAAACTAAAATAAAAACAAATAAAAATTAACTTTTATTTAAAGTTTGGTATTTTATATTTTCCTCAACTTGAAAATGTTATCGTCTCGACATCAATCTAAGGTTTAATAATATAAACTTGAAAAGCTATTTTATATTTTCCTCAACTTCATATGCTGAATTCTTCCTTTGATGTATCTACTTCCTTTCGACAATTCTTCCCATAAACAGTTCACGTGGCGTGAAACGTAGAAAGATCTCTCGATTGGTGTCAAATATGCCTCCTAATATTACCTATAACTCAAGAAATTACGATGCCCTAATCCGAGCTTTTATACAAAAAAGGGGTACAATTTGTTTGATCAATTGAGCTTTGGGAAGAAGATGAACATGGTTGTTTATGCTCTATGATAGATCCAAACATTGTAAATGATGATTGAGATTGAAATGGGGTTTTAATTGGGCTCAAATTTAGCCAAAAAATGGTGCAGCAACCACGTGCACGCAGCCTGCGTAGCCCTGTGCCTGCGCGACATACGCAACATCGCGCATGGAACTTCTTTTCTTAATTATTTAATAATTCAACTAAATTTAATTATTCAAAATTTAATCATCAAATGAGCTCCAAAAAAATCTCAAAAAATCACTTATAGCTAATTTGGGGGTGAGAAGCTAAAAAATGAAGTCATATTTTAATTTTGATTTCAAATTAATTAATTTAATTTTCTAATTATTTATATATCTTAAAATATTCAGAAAATTTTGATGACCTCTAAAAATTCCTAAAATTTAACTCTTATGTAATTTTAGTGTGTGGAGTTTAATGGTGAACTCTGATTTTGATTTGGAAACCAATTTAATTATTTTAATTTTTTAACTAAATAAATTTATTAAAATAACTAGGGAAAATTCGATAATGGAAAAATTCTCTAAAAATTACCAAAACTTATCTAAGAGTATGCATAATAATCGTATAATTTTATTTTATCAATTTATTGGGTGATTTTTTTAAAATAAAATTAACTTTTATTTAAAATTTGGTATTTTTCATTCTCCCAATTCCGAAAAGGATGTCTTCCCAACATCAAAAATTTAAAGTTTTTATAATATTAACAAAATTGTGAATAATACTAGAAAATAATTTGGGGTAAGATTTCTTTATGCTGGATTCTTCCTCTCATATAGCTTCTTCCTTTCGACAATTCTTTCTATGAATACTGCACGCAGTGAGAAATGTATAGGGAGTCATATGGCATCAAAATTCTCCATACACAGAGCCCATTGATGAGGGGTGTCATATACCGATGAAAAAGTCTCTTCAAGAAATTTCGCTAGTACCAAATAGACTCTTGATTTTGCCTATAACTCAAGAAATTATAATGCTCTCATTCGAGCTTTTATAAGAAAAAATTATACCTTTTGTTTGATCGATTGAGCTTTGGAAAGAAGATGAATATGGTTATTTCTGCTCTAGGATATATCCAAATATTGTAAATGATGATTGAGATTGAACTAGGTTTTAATTGGGCTAAAATTGAGCCCAAAAACAATGCAACAGCCGTGCGGCCGCATACCGCGCACATGGAAATTTTTTTTAATTAATTAATCATTGAACTCAATTTAATTATCTAAAATTTAATAGTAAAATGAGCTTTAAAAGATCTCAAAAATTTATCCCTAGCTAATTTGGGGGTGAAGAATACAAAATGATGTCATATTTTAATTTTGAGATCAAATTATTAATTTAATTTTCTAATTATTTAGAGATATTAAAATATTCAAGAAAATTTGATGATTTCCAAAAAATTTTAAAATTTCACCCTTAGCTAATTTTAGTGTGTGGAGTATGAACTTTGATTTTGATTTGAAGGTCAATTTAATTATATTAATTATTTAATTAAATAAATTGATTAAAATAATCACTAAAAATTCGATAACAAAAAAATTCTTCAACAATTATCAAAAATTCTCTAAGAGTATGCTTAATAATCTTATACTTTTATTTTCTTAAGTTTTTGAGTGATTTGCATAAACTAAAATAAGAATAAATAAAAACTAACTTTTAATTAAATTTGATATTTTTCATTCTCCCCAACTTGAAAAGGATATCATCCCAATATCAATTTAAAGTTTTAATAACATTAGCAAATTTGTGAATTACTTACTAGAAAATAGTTGAGGGTAAGATTTCCTTATGTTGGATTCTTCCTCCCTTGTTGCTTAGTTCTTTCGACAATTCTTCCTATGAACAGTGTATGTGGTGAGAAACGTACAGGGAGCCATAGGGCATCAAAATTCACCATACACATAACCCCTCATGAAGAGTTCCATATATCGATGGAAATGTTTTTTCAAGACCTTTCGATTGCTACCAAATATACCTCCTAATTATTTCTATAACTTAAGAAATTATGATGCCATAATTCAGGCTTTTTTAAGAAAAATGGTGATTTGTTTGATCGATTGTGCTATGGGAAGAAGATTAATATTGATATTTCTGCTCTATGATTGTGACAATCCTAATGTTGTTATCCATCAAATTAGTAACCTAATCGACTCAGTTTAATGGTGAACTTCAATTTTGATTTAGAGGTCAATTTAATTATCTTAATTTTCTAATTAAATAAATTCATTAACATAACCAGAGAATATCCCATAGTGAAAAATTTCTCCAAAAATTATCAAAATTTCTCTAAGAGTATGTTTAACAATCGTATAATTTTATTTTACTAATTTATTGGGTATTTTGCTTAAACTAAAATAAGAATAAATAAAAATTAACTTTCATTTATAATTTGGTATTTTACATGGAGTGTGTGCCGAGAGGAGGAGGGGAGAGGTCCTTTTTATATGGAAGGAAAGGTTGCTCAGCCAGCTACCAGCTGGCCAAGTGGTTAGGAAGGGGGGCACATGGCCTCCAAGGTGGGGATGGCCCCTTTGCTGCATTTCTGTTTGGGCACGCAAGAGGGGGGCCAACGGGGCGAGGGGGCGGAAAGAAAATATGATGAGGGAAAAAAATGTGTTTTAAATTAATAGCATGTTTTTGTCGTCTGGTTTTCAAATTTGATGAAACTTGACCGAGAGATCCGTCTTGATGAGACGAATGTTATCGATAAAAATATCTCAATTTGGAGCTATATTTTATTTTTTATTATTTTTTGAAAGTAAAAATTTTAAAATTTAATTACGGATAATTCGACTCTCAAAATTTAACGAAACTTTTTGTGTAGCATTTTCTTATTATTACAAACTCAATGACAGTAAAATTTTTAATTGGACATATATTCTATTTTCCTAATTTTTTGTATTTAAAAAATAAAAAATTAATAAACGAGTATCCATTGGTCAGATTATCCCCAAACCTAGAGCATTATGATCACAAAAATATAATCTTTCTAATGGTATATTTGGCTCAACCTAATTTTGAACTTATCAGGATCTTTATTTTGTTTTAATTGAGCCAACAATTTGATCAGAGTTGCTTTAATCAAGATTTGTGTTGTTACATTAAGTGTGAGCCATCATTTCCTTTTTCACTCCTTCATGTCTTTTCTTCTATAGTTGTATGGTGCAGCTCAATTTAGGCATATTTATATACTAAGGCCAATTGAAGTTATACATTGTGGCGGCCGCCCCTTTCTAATCACAAGGCTTAAGGAGAGGTCGTCACTAAGCACATCTCATACTTAACATTAGGTTGGAATATAAGACTCCAATCCAATCTTAAGAAAAAGAGGTGCTTTTCTAAATAAAGTAAAGATTAACAATCACTTAATGAGTATCAGAGTGTGAAAAAAAAATCAACTGAAGTAAACATCCATACTATAAAATAAAGACATCCAGCTTAGAATATATACAATGCAGGAAAGTAAAGTACAAATAGCTCTGAATTATTACAAATGTTTAAAGTTTAAAAGCTGAAAAGAAAAGAGTCTCTCATCCTCACAATATAGAAGTAAAGTAATCTAATAAGAAAGCTAAGGTCCCTCAGTAGTCTGGACCTCCTCCTGGATCTGCTCCTCTGTAGGCTCTATCTCCTCAAAAAGCTCAGAATCTACCATTATCGGTTTCATAATGGTAGGGCCCCAGCCAACAAAATAAAAATCTTGTTAGACAAAATTTCTAAGTACATTTTACGGTAATAAGTTTTAATGTATTTTAATGACATCACAACTTAATTTAAGCAAAATATAGCGGTAAAACACAAAGAAAGGAAGAACAAGTATTGAGGTAGCAACATAACTCAACTCAGGCTGCAAAACAAGGTAAGTAAAGTACAAGGTAAATCTATAAGTACAAAGGAAAGTCCTAAAGAATATGATTAAACTAACATGCCAATATAGTATAAGTAAAAGGTACTGTACTGAAAGTATAAGACTAGCATCCTAACATGCTCTCAAGTAGGTAAAATGGCTGACATACAAAAAGTTCTGAAATGTAAAGGAACTGCAGAAAATGAAAAATATGAAAGAAAGAAAAATGTATTAAAATGGTAAAATAAAGTAAGTCTGAAATGTAAAGAAATATGTAAAGTAACTGTAAAAGGTCTGAAAAGTAAATGTAAGTAAAGTTGATTAAATTACTGTACTTGTGAGATACTCTTACTTAGTCTGCCAAAAAGTAAAGTCCATCTGGTAATCTAGGAGAAACATCCCAGATTAAAGTAAAGTTCATCAAAAGAGGCATCTAGGAGAAACATCCCAGATCCTAAAGTAAATCCACAAAGTATCTAAAGGGCAAATAGGAGAAACATCCCAATGCCAAAGTAAAGTACCATAGGGGAAATTCCCTAGGCAAAAGCAGTCCTAAAGTAAAGTCATACTAAGTGGCAGGCTAAGTAAAACATAGATCACAAGTATAATGTTATTTATTAATAGTTCTTTTAAAATTATGCATATGATATGTGAATGAAATTCAAAGTATAATATATAGTAAGTATCAAGTATTCAAGTATGTCCAAAGGTGTAAAAAGGCTCAAATGATAAGGAAAAACATAGCAGTTCAAATCAAAGAAATAAATAGCACTATACAAACTTTATGATATCACTTATTTTCTAATTTAACCATTTTAACTACTCTAAGTTACATAAGATTCAAAATAATAAATTCTTACACTGTCTGTAACTTAGAATCACGAATCTACATGTTGAACATAATTAGGATTAGCTACGTCCTAATTATAAATAATCCAAGTCACCTACAAGGTTAAGTAACTAAATCAATCATCCTAAATTTTTATTTTATAAACCCCAAATAAACCTTGATTAGCCATATCAAGATTTATAGAATTAAGAATCAAATTTCAAAGAATGAAGTTTAATTCTTAATCACAAGGTTATCTTAAGGACTAAGGTTTAATCCCATCTCACAGATTAAATATTAAGGTAAATCCTATTGAATTAAGTCAAATTCAATAGGATAGATTTCTAATCCTAATTCTAATGTTAAAAGATCAAATAATCAATTAATAAACTATGAAAATCTAATAAACTAGTAAGATCAAGGTTTCACCTAAATGAGTAACCCATTTTACCCATTAGATGAACTCTAACCTAAGATCTAATCCTAATCTTAGGAATTAAGGCTCTTAGATACTAAGAGTATCACTCAGACACATATCTTAACTAAAGTTATAAGACCTAAAGGATGTTCTAAGAAGTTCAAAGGAATGGAGAAGAATTCATCTTTACTTAAGATTTTCACTTAAGGCTAAATTTAGGGTTTTCCTTCTAATATTTAATTTAAGGCTTAGAATTATTTAAATTATAGTTTAAATCACTTTAATTACTATTTGATATGATTTAGAGATGAAATTAAGTCTTAATTTCATTAAACCCTAATTTGGGCAAAAAGACCGTTTTGCCCCTCCTTAAAGGTCTAAAACTCATCTTTATGAATTAGCACTAAATTCTGAATTTTTAATGATGTGGAATGATTACTTACTATCTATTATGAGTTTAGACAGTAATTTCATTAAATTTGATTAAGTATTAAATCCTTATAGGGTCAAATTAAGGAATTTGACCTATAAGGGCATTTTGGTAAATTTACTTTAATGACATATAATTTTTCTATCAATTGATTAAGGGTTATGCCCTAAGGTTTTCCTAGAACCTAAATTTATTGAATTCTGATGTGTATTGGCTAAGTTATAGCCAAAACAAGATCTAGGGTTTAAAAGGTAATTAAGGATTCTTAATTAAGGGTCAAAAAATCCTAACTTTGTCATTTGGTGTCCCAATTGAATAATTTCAGTGGCTGTATGACACAATTGATCCACTTATTCTAATGACTAGTGGTAGGTTCAATTTGGACTCCATTTGGCTAAGTTATGGTTTAATTAGGGTTTAGGGTGATTAGTGAGTGATTAGTGAAATTAATTACCTAATTACTGATCCAACCATTTAATTAGGTTTTAATAGGTTCTATGAGTTCTCTGAAACTTAGTTTGTCCAATTTAGATTATTAAATTTGCTAATATTTACTAATCAAGTTTTATGGTAGTTAGGGGTGATTAGCAAATCTAATTATTGAATCTTAAATATTTTTGTAGATCTCTATAGATTAGATTTTGCTGATCTAAATTGGCGTTTGGATCACCTGATTTGGAACTAAGATGACCAACTTATGGTCAATTGAAGTTCTAGGTCAAATTAGGCTAATTAGGGTCAGGTCCTAAATGTCATTAGTTAATTGCTAATCCAAACAGCAAAGTTAATACTACTAGAATATTTCTTAGGTTTTTGTGAGAATTTTAAGACCCATATTGGGTATGTTTGGATTATTGGTTACAAAGTTATGGTTAAATGAAGGTTTGTAACATAATTTGATTTAAGTTAATACCCCTAAATTTCACTATGTTAAATATTTATCCAAATTGAGGTTTGACAGTCTCAGAATATTCCTTGAATTTTACTGATCACAATGATATATCAATTTGCTATATTTGTATTATTAGATCCAAAGTTATGCATAATTGAATGTTTGCTATTTATTTGATTTAATTAAATCTTTCATTTTAATATTTATCCTTAATTAAACTGTTTGGAAATGACATGCGGGTCCCACAACTTAATCAGCGGGACATGTGTTGGGCACAGCAATTTCGGGCCAGCAGTTGCGCCCGGATCGAACAAGACCCGAAGACACGCCTCGGGCTCCTTCGTCTCTCCCGAACGCACGCGAAAAGGTGAACTAGGGCATGACCTGGCAGCAGCTTCCCGGTGACGTTCTCCTTCAGCCCGCAAGACATTTAACAGGACTTGACAATACCTATCCGCCAGCATATGAGTCGAAACTTGAGGTGATCCCAATTGTACGCAGAATTAAACCCTAAGGAGTTCTTATGGTTGACGGACAGTAGCACAAATCGTACACTCGAAATTAAGAATTACGTTCAATAGACGATATTAAGTAAAAAGGGAAGCACAATAATTTGAAAATCAAATGCCAGATTATGACTAGGTCGGAAGATGGAGGTGAGGGTAGTACCTATAGGGTCGATACGCCAGAAGGATTTAACTTGAAACAGCATCCTGTAGGATCGACCTCCGATCTTTTCTAAAGGGGTATATCGGTTAAGTGGGAGGTAGGTTTGAGGATTTACGAGGCTTCAACAGCGGCAGAAGGCTCCACGCGTCGACTCGAGCTGCCAGATCCCGCCTGTGCGCGATATGCGGAGCTCTCGTTCGAGGACGCGAGGACGAAGCTCTTCTGCCGTCCGATTCGATGATCTGATGGCGCAGGATGTATCATCCCGATTAACGGGGTGTGAGGAATTAGAAAGGAATGGCGTCAGGAATAGCAAATGGCGCCGTTAGAAACTAAGAAAATATTAATAATTTCAATTAAATTATATAATTTCTTAATTCAATTTATATGATTAAATGTATCCAGAAAATTTCCAATAAATCATCCCTAGCTAAATGAGGGGTGAGGAATACAACGGCATGATCGGATTTTTGATTTGACGAGTATTTAATTATTTGATTTTTTATAGTATTTAAATAATATTAAAATATTTAACAAAATCCAACAACTTCCAAATGCATTCAAAATTTCACCCCTAGTTAATTTGGGGGTAGTGAACGCAATGATGAAGTCAGATTTTTAATCTGAGGTCAAGATAAAAAGTCAATTTCTAGGATTTTGAGATTTTCCAGAAATCAGGTTTTGATCTATTTGATCTCTGATTTGATCCAAATTTTAGAGATAGGTTCTAAATGACTTAATTAAGCTACTAGAATCATAATTAAAACTTCAATTAGTCTTAATTGACCTAGGTAACAACTTGAGTTGTTACATACATAGCTTTAGTTTATCTATAATTATTGACTTTACCAACATATCTACTATATATTAAAAAGTGGAATGGTATTAGATATCCCTCCTATAAAATCATTCAAATGAAATGGTATTAAAGTTGATGATCAATTATGTTGGCATCGTAGGTAATGTTCTTGGATAGACGAAAAGTGCGTTGACTATCACTATGCTACTTGCTATTCTCTAGCTTTTTACGGAACTCTATCTTAAAACTTTTAACCATTTTATCTTCCAGCTTGCCTCTATGATGGTAATACATTTTTCTTCCATGGTTAAAAGTGCAAAAAAATTTTAGGGTATTAAAGTTCAACTTGCATTTGTATAATTCATGTAAACAATATATCAAATGGTGATTCTTCCTAGGTGGAGAGGTGTGGGGGCCGCCCCCAAATCACCCGAATTATGAGGTGGTCATCACTTTGCAAACCCTCACTTAACATTTAGATTAAGGAATGGACCTTCTTAATCAAATGTCAAGGGAGGATATGCCTTAATAAACAAAGATGTAGCAACAGAAACAATCACTTAAATGAGTATACTACAATTTATTAGAGTGCGGAAGAAAAATAAGAGTAACATTCATACAATCTAGATAAAAACTGTACAACTCAGAATTCATGAACATGAAAAGTAAAGCAATTAGATCCTGTATTATTACAAAATAATGATAAAGTTTATGCAGTAAAAAGAGTAAAGTCTCTTATATCCTCACAATATAAGACATAAACTATTGATCTTCTCCTGTATGCTCCTCCTGCTGAACCGGATCTCCAGAAGGTTCCATAACCTCGAACATCTCAGAATCTACCATTGTCGGTTTCACAATGGTAGGGTCCCAGCCAACAAAAGAAAAATCTAGTTAGACAAAATGTCTAAGTACATTTTAGGCTATAAATTGTTAGTTTTTAATGATATCACAATACTAAGCAACATAGGAGCAGTAAGCAGTAAGGAAAGGTAACAAAGTTATAATAAACATAATTATAACTTAACAAGATGTGAGGTAAGCACATACCTCAATTCAAGCTGCAGAAAAGGTCAAGTAATACATAAAGAAATCTACTAAACACAAGTGAAACTTCTAAGTATATGATCAATATAAAACATGCTGCTTTTATAATTAATCTGAAAGTATGGAGCTGAAAGTAAAGATCTAGCATCCTAACATGCCAAAAGTAAAAGTGACTGCTGAAAGGTACAAATGAATATTTCAAAGCTGTGAGTACAAAGGAACTGTAGAAAATGAAAATATAGCAAGATGCGTACTGAACTATAAGATAAATAAAAACTGCAGACAATGAAAATGTAGCAGAAGGCATACTAAACTATAAGACAAGTAAGAACTGCAGAAAATAAAAATATAGCAGAAGACATACTAAATTATAAGACAATTAAGAACTGTAGAAAATGAAAATATAACAAGAAGTGAACTGAACTGTAAGGTAAAAGTGAGCCAAAACTATAAAGTAAACAAAAGGCAACTGAAATGGCAACTGTAAAGTGACTGAAACACAAATGAGATAACTGAAAACTAACTGTAAATATGAGATATTCCTACTTAGTCCTGCCACAGGTAAAGTCCATCTGTTCATCTGGAAAAGTAGTCCCAGATTCCATCTGAAAAGTAACTGCTAAACATCTGGAAAAGTAGTCCCAGATTCCATCTGAAAAGTAACTGCTAAACATCTAGAAAAGTAGTCCCAGGTTACACTAGGAAAGTAGTCATAGTCAGAAACAGCCAGTATCTAGAAAAGTAGTCCCAGATATACTAGGAAAGTAATCCTAGTCAAAAATAGCAGGCACTAGGAAAGTAGTCCTAGTCCAAGACACGGGCACTAGGAAAGTAGTCCTAGCCCCAAAAGCTATACTACAGGTACTAGGAAAGTAGTCCTAGCCCAAAACCATTCTCAAGTAAAGTCATACTACCTGGCAGACTAAAAAGACACATCTCCTCAAGTTTGGTAAAACTATTTTCCACCAAATATTTTTTTAACAATATGAAATGTCATATGAATATAGTTAAAATCAACATAGAAATAATCATCCAATATTCTATGTTTAATGTAATGTATCCAAATGTAAAGAAAGTCCAAAGCAAAAAGTAAAGCATAGCATACAATTTTTAATAAATATAGAATAGCACTAAACAACAGTTGTGATATCACTTTGTTTTCTATTTAAGACATTCTAATTATTCTGAACTTATACAAGTTTAGGATCTCCAATATCGAGCTATCGAGTATAAATCCAGAATATCGAGCCTATAAGTCAATATAATGTTAGAACTAATAAAATTCTAACACTTATAAATCATATGTCGCTTAATTAAGTTAAAAGAATAAATCAAATGTCCTAAGTTATTATTTTATAAATCCCAAACCAATCTTGATTAGCCAAATCAAGATTGAAAGGATTAAGAATCAAACTCAAAGAATGAAGTTAAATTCTTAATCACAAGGTTATCCTAAGGACTAGGGCTTAATCCCATCTTATTGATTAAAGGTTAAGGCAAATCCTATTGAATTAAATCAAGTTCAATAGGATAGATTTCTAAGCCTAATTCTAATGTTAAAATATCAAATAATCATTTAATAAACTATGAAAAATCTAATAAACTAGTAAAAAATCAAGGTTTCACCTTAATGAGTAACCCATTTTACCCATTTAGATGAATTCTAACCTAAGATCTAATTATAATCTTAGGAATTAAGGCTCTTAAATACTAAGAGGATCACTCAAACACACCTCCTAACTAAAGTTATAAGACCTAAAGGATGATCTAAGAAATTCAAAGGAATGGAGAAGAATTCATCTTTACTTAAGATTTCACTTAAGGCTAAATTTAGGGTTTTCCTTCTAATATCTAATTTAAGGCTTAGAATTATTTAAATTATACTTTAAATCACTTAAATTACTATTTGATATGATTTAGAGATGAAATCAGGTCTTAAATCCATTAAACCCTAATTGTGGGCAAAAAGACCATTTTGCCCCTCCTTAAGGGTCTAAATCTCATCTTTATGAATTAACAATAAATTCTGAATTTTAATAACATAAAATGATTACTTACTATCTAATATGAGTTTAGATAGTAAGTTCTCTAAATTTGGTTAAGTATTATGCCTTATAGGGTCAAATTAAGGAATTTGATCTATAAGGGCATTTTGGTAATTTTATCCCAATGATATAAACTTTTTATGTTAGTTTATGAAAGTTTAAGTCCTAGGCTTTCCATAGAACCTTAAATTATTAAATTCTGATGTATATTGGCTAAGTTATAGCCAAAATAAGTTTTAGGGTTAAAGTGTAATTAAGCGTTCTTAATTAAGGGTCAAAAATCCTAACTTTGTCATTGGTGTCCAAATTGAATAATTTTAGTGGCTATATGTTATGATTGATCCACTGATTCTAATGACTAGTGGTAGGTATAATTTGGACTCCATTTGGTTAAGTTATGGCTTAATTAGGGCTTAAGGTGATTAGTGAGTGATTAGTTAAATTAATTACTCAATCACTAATCCAACCCTACAGTTAGGTTTTATTATGTTCTAGGAGTTCTTTGAAATTTGAATTGTCTAATTTGGATTATTAGATCTGTTAATATTTACTAATTAAGTTTTAGGGTGATTAGGGGTGATTAGCAAATCTAACCATTGGATTCTAAATATTTTTGTAGATTACTGTAGATTAGGTTTTACTGATCTAAATTAGTATTTGGATCACCTAATTTGAAGCTAAGATGATCAACTTATGGTCATTTGAAGTTCTAGGTCAAATTAGGCTAATTAGGGTTAGGTCATAAATGTCATTAGTCAAATACTAATCTAAACAGCAAAGTTAATGCTACTAGATTGTTCCTTAGGATTTTGTGAGTATTTTAAGACCCATATTGGGTATATTTAGATTAGAAGATTAAAAGTTATGATCAAATTAATTTATGTGACTTTTAGGGTTAATTTAGGAATCCTAAATGTCATTATGTGATAAACAGCTCTAATTGAAATTTTGATAATGCCATAAAAATCCTCATAATTTTTTGAATTCAATGGTATATAATATCACTAGATTTGGAGTTATAATTCTTATATTATTAATGTTTAAAGTTTTACTTTAATTAAGTACTTTAATTTAGATCATTACAAATTAACTTAATTTTATTTCGATTTATCTATTTATTAATCAAGAGGTGGGGACCGCATAGCCAACACGTCAGAGGGATTGGGACTCGACGGCTGTGACATGGGTCAGGCCCGCTGTTTTGTTTACTAGTGGGCCCCACACTCGGTGCAAATGGCGTCAATGGGTCGGGCCCGATTCAATTCGGCCTGACCCATAATCCCATCTTCTTTCTCGATAGGATTAGGGCTTCACTCGGCGAATTGAATGGAGCTCATCAGGGTGAAATCGCAAGCCACGCAACACCTATGAAATTAGCCACTAAGAATGAAATTTCAAGTTATGGCTTTTACTCTAACCCTTTCACTCGACGGGAGGTGCTTTTCCCTAAATTTCTAGGGCAAGAAGAAATCAAATTTGATCGAATTCGATTAATCAATACCTGAATAATTGAACAGAACTAAATATCGCAATAATTGAAGCAAGTAAATCGAACAAAGATAAGAAAAATTTTGGTATAACTAAATGATCTTTAATCAATCTTTATCTTGACATCACAGAATGAATTATTTGATTAATATCAATTGCACAATTCAAAAATTATACAAGCAGTTCAACTGGATGTAAAGATCCAGGAGTTTGAGTACATAAGAAGGGAGAGTGAGGTACCTTGTTAGGGTTTTCGGATGGGTTCGGGAAGACTAAGATAAGCTACACACAATCTCGATTTGAGAAAAAATCAAATATTATTCACGAAATGGAGGCTTAATCTTGTGTTGAAGAGCCTCTAGAGTGGCGGCCAACACCAGCTCTGCGTGATTTGGCGACGTGTAGGCGAGCCGAGGGCTCAGCGCCACACGCGCTGAGCGAAGAAGATGACGGCTCCTGAGCCGTCTGATCTCACACTGAGACCCGATCGGACGGCTCAGAATAAGCATCGCTCGATCAAACGGTAAGCCAACAGCGTAAAAGAAGAAGATGGCGGGTTTAGGATAATTAACGGAACCGTTAATTATATTTACTAAATATTAATATTAAAATATTTATTTTAAGTTTATTAATCACATTTTAATAAATAATTGCATTCCAAAAATTTCCAATAAATCACCCTTAGCTAATCGAGGGGTGAGGAATGCAACGGTGCAATCGAATTTTCAATCCGATGAGTATTTAATTATTTGATTTTTCAGATATTTAAATAATATTAAAATATACGACAAAATCCAACGATTTCCAAATGCATTCAAAACTTCACCCATAGCTAATTTTGGGGTGGTGAATGCAATGGCGAAGTCAGATTTTTAATCTGAGGTCTAGATAGAAGGTCAATTTCTAGGGTTTTGGGATTTTCTAGAAATTCAGATTTGATTCAATTGATTTCAGATTTGGACTGGATCTTAGAGATGAGCTTCTAATGACTTAATTAAGGTATTAGAATCATAATTATGACTTGGATTAGTCCTACTTGACCGAAGTAACAACTTGGGTTGTTATAAACTCCCCACTTAAGAACGATGTCATCCTCGACATCACTCATGTGGAAAGAATAAATCATAATGAAATGAAAATTTGAAATGTGGTGAAGATAAGGATGTATAATTATAGAATATTTAACTGAGTATCCAATTGAGATGGAAGAATCATCAATTAGATGATTTTAATCTTTATGTTGAATTTTGACTAGCCTTAAGTTTGGTTAAATTCTTACTAGAAAAGATAAAGGTTTCAAGCACATAAAGTCCTGCAATCATTGAATTGCAGTTATGGCACCTCACCACTAATTGCAGATATAGATTCATAAATGTAATTCTTAGCATATAGGCACTGTCTTAAGAGTTTGAAGATCTGAGTGATGATCACTTCTTTTGTTTATCATGAATCCTAAAAGTAAAATTAAGATTTAAACTATCCAAGTGAATTAAGACTTAAGGTTAATTGAAGGATCGGGGATTCATAATTGAGAATCCCTTATCAACTTATGATTTAAGGCTGGACCTTCAAAATTTTAATTGAAAGGCTAGGAATTTTAAGCTAGTTTCTAAGCTTAGGCTAGTTGACCAAACTAAGTGATAATCATCACTTAATAAGGATAGTAATAAAAGAAAGAGAAGCTAACATTCATCCACTCTGAATATAACTTCAAAGGTTTGAAGGTTAACTTTAAATTCATAATTTATGACTTATTACTATAAAATAAGACTACTACTTAACATTTAGATTAAGGAATGGACCTTCTTAGTCAAATGTCAAGGGAGGATATGCCTTAATAAGCAAATATGTAGCAACAGAAACAATCACTTAAATGAGTATACTATAATTTATCAGAGTGCAGAAGAAAAACAAGAGTAACATCCATACAATCCAGATAAAAACTGTATAACTCAGAATACATAAACATGAAAAGTAAAGCAATTAGATCCTGTATTATTACAAAATGATGATAAAGTTTATGCAGTAAAAAGAGTAAAGTCTCTCATATCCTCACAATATCAGATAGAAACTACTGATCTTATCCTGTATGCTCCTCCTCCTGAACCGGATCTCCAGAAGGTCCCACAACCTCGAACAACTCAGAATCTACCATTGTCGGTTTCACAATGGTAGGGCCCCAGCCAACAAAAAAAAAAATCTAGTTAGACAAAATATCTAAGTACATTTTAGGCTATAAATTATTAATTTTTAATGATATCACAATACTAAGCAACATAGGAGCAGTAAGCAGTAAGGAAAGGTAACAAAGTTATAATTAACATAATTATAACTTAACAAGATGTGAGGTAAGCATATACCTCAATTCAAGATGCAGAAAAGGTCAAGTAATACATAAAGAAATCTACTAAACATAAGTGAAACTTCTAAGTATATGATCAATATAAAACATGCAGCTTTTATAATTAATCTGAAAGTATGGAGCTAAAAATAAAGATCTAGCATCCTAACATGCCAAAAGTAAAAGTGACTGCTAAAAGGTACAAATGAATATTTCAAAGCTGTGAGTACAAAGGAACTGCAGAAAATGAAAATATAGCAAGATGCGTACTGAACTATAAGGTAAATAAAAATTACAGACAATGAAAATGTAGCAGAAGGCATACTAAACTATAAGACAAGTAAGAACTACAGAAAATGAAAATGTAACAGAAGACATACTAAAGTATAAGATAATTAAGAACTGCAGAAAATAAAAATATAACAAGAAGTGAACTGAACTGTAAGGTAAAAGTGAGCCAAAACTATAAAGTAAACAAAAGGCAACTGAAATGCCATCTGTAAAGTGACTGAAACACAAATGAGATAACTGAAAAGTAACTGCAAATATGAGATATTCCTACTTAGTCCTGCCACAAGTAAAGTCCATCTGTTCGTCTGGAAAAGTAGTCCCAGATTCCATCTGAAAAGTAACTGCTAAACATCTGGAAAAGTAGTCCCATATTATACTAGGAAAGTAGTCCTAGTCAGAAACAACCAGTATCTGGAAAAGTAGTCCCAGATATACTAAGAAAGTAGTCCTAGTCAGAAACAGCAGGCACTAGGAAAGTAGTCCTAGTCCATGACACAGGCACTAGAAAAGTAGTCCTAGCCCCAAAAGTTATTCTACAGTGTGGGGCCCCCGTACTGACAATAAGGAAGTACGGTGCTCCAACTGTGGCAAATCCCCAACTTAAGTAAAGTTAGGCGAACCCAACGTACCTTAAGGCAAGGAATTGTCACCAAGTGCTGTAACATTCATCAATATAGATATCAAAGTGGCGGAAGCAATATAACATAGAGTAACATCCACAAGCATACGTAGTAGGAAAAGAAAATGCACTATAGTAACTCATCACAATGTAGAAAGTAAAGTACATTTAGAAAGTTTAATTTTTACAAACTGAAATGAATAACTGAAGAATGAAAGACTCTCGTCCTCACTGGAATAACAAGACAAAGCTAGCTAGACAGCAGCTGGAAGGTCCTCCTCCTGAATTGGCTCCTCCTCAGCGACACTGCCCACGAACAAGTCTGAATCTGACATTTGTCGGTATCACAAATGCCAGGGCCCTAGCCAACAAAATAAAAAGGTTACAATTAGACAATTGTCTAAGTACATTTTAGGTTATTTAAAGTGAACTGAATATTAAAGGATATCACATTTAAATTTAACTATACATGCAGCAGTAAAGGGGTGCAATAAGCTATGAAAGAACTGGGATACTATAAACTATCTTTTATAGCATGCAACATGTATGTAAAGTAACATACAGACTCAAAATAAGCAAGGTAAGGCTAAGAGCAAAATAACTGCAACTACTGAATAAACATGATCCTAACATGATTATGATCGAAGTAAAATATGTTGAGTATAAAAGAACACGAGTACAGAATATAATAAAATTCTAGCATCCTAAGCATGCCATTTATACATATATCTAAGCCATAAAATATACATACAACATGCAGATTAATATGAAAAGAAAGGCCACTGAGACATGTGGCGAAATGCGAAGCAATATATAATAAGTGAAGCCACTAAGACATGTGGCAAAGCGAGCAAATACTGAAAATAAGGCCACTGAAGCATGTGGCAGAACAAACCAGAAGTCACAACAATACAATACAGGTAAAGTAGTAATATGCCTAAGTTCTAGTACTGCCATACCAGCCAATAGGCCATACAGGGTCCACAATATCAATTAATCAGTCAATCCCCAGCCTAGGCATCCAAATGTGCTACGTCTGAGTCCAGTCTATACAATACTACTACTGAAGAGGCAGACTAAACTAGGTCATATTCTACTAATTGTGATAAAACAAAACTGAATAATATGTAAATTTAATACTAGCTTAGGATACATCATCCTAAATTCTCCTATTATGCTCAAGGGCTAAAGCTCAAAATCCAAGGTATGCAAAGCAATCTAATCAAAGTAAGCAAGAGACTCAATCTAGACTTATGTGATATCTATTGTTGTCTAATTTCCAAATCTAACTACTCTGAGAAAGTACAAGCTTAGGATCTCCGATATCCAGCTATCGAGTAGAATCTCAGATTTACGTCCTTAAAGTCAAATATTAGAACTTAACAAGTTCTAATCAAAAATTGTGTGACGACTATATGGTTTAAATAAGCAAATCAATGACCTAATTTTATGAATATTTTACTCTCTTACCCAAATCTTGATAAAATAAATCAAGATTTAAGGATTTAGAACTTAAACCCTATGTTGAGTTCAAATTCTTAATCCAAGGTGATACTAAAATAGGATCTAGGTCTCTCACTTAATCTCAAAGGGTAAAGGTTCCTATAAGTTAGAAGATTTAGGAACTATGATCTTAGTGAAAGGCTATTCTATTAATTAAAAGATAAAATAATCAGTTAAGTTCGAGACTCTAAGATATATATTCAATCTTTAAGATAATTTCATTATCTTATTGATTGAATCATCCTATACCCGCATGGAAGGTTTCAAAAGATTAAACAATCAATCATTAAAGAATTTCAATTGGAGGTGGTTTGATTTCAAATTGAAGATTTAAGTCTAAGATCTAAGATCCAAAGATCTGAAGTTTGATCACTTTAGACATTAATTGGATTTTAGTTTAGGAGAATCCAATTGCATTTTCTTTAGCAATTAGGTTCAACATCTAGCTATATTGGGCTTAATTGCTATAAGGGTTAATAGTTCTAAACATTAGGTTAACCATTAACTCATAATAATCTCTTTAGATTACTTAAGATCTAAGAGTCTAAGTTTGATCACTTTTAGATGTTAAGTTGGATTCTTAACTTAGACTTTTCCAATTCCTTACCTTTTGATACTAAGCTCTTAAGTTATTTTATCTGAGTTTATTAATGATACAATTGACAATTCTTATTATTATATTTCAAATTTTTTTTTTTCAGGTCAAATGATCCTTAAATGGAATGCTTAAGAGTTAAGCATCTTATTTAAGGATTAAATGAGGATTTGATGATTTAAGGATCATATGAATAATATTATTGTTCTAAGATTTTAGAGAACATTTTTAATTTAAAGTGTAGTACTGAAATTTTCAATCCTTGAGGGACATTAATCCATATTTGGGTCAAAATGACCAAAATGCCCCTCTTAAGGCTAAAATTGGGATTTTAGGGTTTACTTACCCGAATTGGTTCTAATCTATTTTAATATGTTTCACATGACTTAGTAAGGTAGGAAACACCCAAGTTTTAGGTTTTGAAGACCTAATTGATCTTAATTAGCACTAATCACTTAATTAAGCCACTTAGGGGGATTAGTGCAATTTAGGGCAATCCAACTCTACACTTAGATTCTACTTGACTTAATATAAGGTTAGGAACAACCCTCACTCAATTCAGAGGCTTAATTAGGGTTAAGTTCAGTAATTCTTATTTAGGGTGATTAAGGAGTGATTAAGAAAATTAATTATCCACAATCAACTTTAAGGTTCTGGAATTGTTCCATAGGGTATTAGGAGCAATCAGAGCCCTTAATTTCATAAATTGGATAATTATATGATTTTATATGATTTGTTTAAGAATAGAAAAGGTTTGGCAAATAAATTTTAATCCAACCATTGGATCTGGAATTTTATTTTATATTCAGATTCTCTGAATTTTTTTGATTCAAATGGTATATTGGATCATACCATTTGGATCTGAATAACTAAAGTTATTTAATTAATTCATTTTGAATGTTTATTTAAATCAAAAGTATAGGAATCTAATTACATTAAATCA
The DNA here is from genome assembly GCA_016760335.1 of Gastrodia elata. NCBI lineage: Eukaryota > Viridiplantae > Streptophyta > Magnoliopsida > Asparagales > Orchidaceae > Gastrodia > Gastrodia elata. The sequence continues at coordinate 22,725,294 of CM028675.1, forward strand.
TAACTATTAAAAATACATTCCAAAAATTCTTTAATTAACCGCGGCCCAAATACCAAACCGCGCGGACCGGGGCTCGGCCCGGCCCAAAATCGCATCTTCGTCTTCCTCCTGACGCGCCCGCAGCCCTAATTCCCGAGGCGGACTTCCAGCGCCAAATTCGCCGCACTCCGGTCATGCCGCACTGCGATTTCGATGGCTACACGTTCCCTGACCTCAGACGCGTTGATTGAGGTAAGAAGCCCTCACTGGGATGCTCTGGTTTGCTGGATGCCTATTCGGCCTAAATCCTTCGGCTGACGCACCTGTGAGGAGATAATTCTCCTCACAGAGAGCACGGGTCGCCTTGACCTTGACCCCTACACGTTCAGGAATCAAGGAGGAAGCGATAGGACGACACGCGAGGCTCTGGGGTGATCTGGATCCTTGGGGTCTTACTCCACATTTACTGTTGTTCAGAGCTTCGACTAGATCGAACAAGTACAGTCGAATTGATCGATCTGGTCGAACCTGACCCTCGATACCAGCTTACAATTATTGCTCTGAGGGTTTCGATACCAATCAGAGGGCTAAATGGCTCAGGAGCTCGCCGCATTCGCGCGAATTGGCCCGACTGGCACTGTGCTCCCAGACGGTGCTTAGGCCGTCTAGTGCACTGCCAAGGCTCACTAGAGGTCCAGGATGACCGCTAGGAGCTAAGGAAGGGTCCTAACACAGCATCTATGGCTTGAGGAGAGGAAAATCGAGCTGAATTCAGCTCGACAGAGAGGAGGAAAGAGTTGTACCTCGGTTCGAAGATTCGCAGCGAATGCAGGCCGCCTCGAGTGAACTTAAAGGTTTCAGGAGCTCCGCAAGGGGGTCTGAACTCCAGACCTCACCCTCAATCAGCAGATGTAGTGGGTTCGATCGCCGGGAGAGCTTGGAAGAACTGGGAGCTGCGAACGGAGGGCAGTGGGGAAGATGAGCCTCTCAGTGAGTAAAGGAGCTCACTGAGGGGTTAATGGGGGTAATTATAGGCTGCTGGGAGGTACAGGGTGGTTGCTGAGGTCTGGAGCCATGGTTAGGCTTGGCCTGAGGGGTCACTCACCATTCCCTCTCAGGGAATGGCTCAGCCATCCCTACGACTCGGCCACAATGGGAAAGACCTCTAACGGTCCAGCTGACCTGGCAGGAGGGTGGCCGACAAGGCCGACGTGGCTGGGTATGGAAAATTTTCCACGGTCGGGCTGAATCTCTCAGGGACGAAGGTGAACAGCGACCGGGAGATCGAGGGCCGTTTAATGTGCAGAGACGTTGGGATTCGATGGCTTGATGGAAGTCCTGGGTAACGGCCACGCGGATTGAATCTCAGACGTCGGATCCCAGATGCTGATCGAGCGTCTAAGATCAAAGCACAGGTGGAGTGACGCGGGCCGCTGGATCTTGCGCTGTGATGTGCGCCAGAGATCCTGCTGGCTTAACACTGTGCGCCGCTGTCGAGACCCCGCAGCAGATCTGCCGCGGTCCCGACAGCAAATCCCACAGAGTTAATTTCTTAAATAATTTAATTTAATTAATTAAAATCCATTTAAATAAATATTAATTATTCCAAAATTTCCCAAATTCAATTTAGGACCAAATGAGCTCCAAAAATTCCCAAAAATTCACCCTTAGCAAATTTGGGTATGAGGAATTCAAAAATGAAGTCAAATTTTAATTTGGAGATCAAAATAATTTAGGTATTTTTCAGGGCTTAAAAATAGCCAAAAATACTAAATTCTCTGAATTAGCTCCAATTGATTTTCAAACTTCTAAGTTTAGGTTTAAATGACCCATTGAATTCAATGGAATCAAAATCAAACCTTTGTTTGGCTCAGCTAATCTAGTTTTAGCTAGGGTAACAACCGAGGGTTGTTATAGACTGCCCCTCTTAAGAATGATGTCGTCCCCGACATCACCCAAGTGAAGAAATGTCCTACTGCGACAATATGAGTTTTAGATGCAATTGAAGGAAAAGAAATGAATAGTACCTGAGTTTGCAAGGAGCTGGGGATATTTATTGCGCATATCCACCTCTTTTTTCCAAGTAGATTCTTCTAATGATCTGTTCTTCCACTGAATTTTGACCATAGGAATTGAACGATTCCTCAGCTGTTTCTGATCACGAGCTAAAATTCTGATAGGTTCTTCGGCATAAGAAAGATCAGGTTGAATTTCTACTGCTGGGAGTTGAACGAGATGAGAAGGGTCTCGAAGACATCTTCTCAATGAGGATACATAAAATACGTTATGAATAACTGCGAAGCCATCAGGTAGGCCTAGCCGATAAGCAGATGACCCTACCTTGGCCAAGATTTTGAAAGGTCCTACATAGCGGGGACTGAGTTTCCCAGCTACACCAAATCTGAAAACACCCTTCATTAGGCTGACCTTCAGATAAGCAAAATCTCCCACATTGAATTCTAAGAGACGGTGGTGAGAGTCATGATACTTACTCTGACGATCTTGAGCTGAACGAATTCTCTGCTGAATTAACTTGATTTTGCTGCTGGTTTCTTCTACCAAATCTGAACCAAACAGTTGAACACTTCCTGTTTCAGACCAGGCTAGCGGAGTACTACATTTTCTACCATACAAAGCTTCATAAGGAGCCATCTTAATACTGGCTTGAAAATTGTTGTTATAAGCGAACTCCACTAACGGGATGTGATCTTCCCAAGAACCAGCAAAATCAAGGATACAGAGTCTAAGCAAGTTTTCCAGAACTTGATTTACTCTCTTAGTCTGACCATCCATCTGAGGATGAAAAGCTGTACTCATGGCTAGAGTCGTTCCCAGGTCATGATGCACAGCCTGTGAAAACTTGGAAATAAATCTGCTATCTCTATCAGATACAATTGACTTTGGAATTCCATGCAATCTGACAATCTCCTTGATGTAGAGCTTTGCCAACTTTTCTACTGAATCAGTTTGACGAATAGGAAGGAAATGCGCTGATTTAGTTAATCGATCAACAATAACCCAGATTGCATCGGCACCAGATTTGGCACGAGGCAATCCCATGACAAAGTCCATTGATATATCGAACCATTTCCATTCAGGAATATCTAGCGGATGCAGAAGACCACCAGGTCTTTGGTGTTCGGCCTTTACTAGATTACAGGCATGGCATTTGGCCACAAAGTCAGCTACATCTTTCTTCATACCTGGCCACCAAAATGATTGCTTCAAATCTTGATACATCTTAGTACCGCCTGGGTGAATATGATACCCAGAATTATGGCCTTCAACTAAAACCTCTTGATGCATAGATTTAGGTATCCACAATCGATTGCCCTGATAAACTACACCATTCTGCAACTGCAAATCCTGACGACGACCACCTTCGATATCTACTTTAAATTTCAGATACTCATCATCTTTGGTTTGTGAGATGGAGACATCTCGGTGGAAAGTGGATTCCACATTAATATTTGTTAATAGTGAACTCAGCATATCACTATTAACTGGAGTAATCTCGAGCTTACGAAATTCAGGTTCTAAGAAACTGGAGGCAATCATAGAGGTTAGAGTAGCACGACGACTAAGAGCATCGGCCACAACGTTTGCTTTTCTGGGATGATACTGGATACTGAGATCATAATCACTGATAAGTTCCAACCATCTTCTTTGACGACAATTCAACTCATGCTGGGTGAAGATGTACTTCAAACTTTGATGGTCAGTAAAAATTGAACATTGTACTCCATACAAATAGTGACGCCATATTTTCAAGGTGAATATTACGGCTGCAAGTTCAAGGTCATGAACTGGATAGTTTTTCTCGTGGGGTTTTAGTTGACGAGAGGCGTAAGCAATTACCTTACCCTCTTGCATCAAAACACAACCTAGACCGATTCCAGAAGCATCAGTATATACCTGATAATTCAAACCTTCTTTTGGTAGAACAAAAACTGGAGCGGTAGATAGAGCATCCTTAAGGGTTTGAAATGCTTTCTTGCATTCTGGGTTCCAAATGAATGGGACAGCCTTTTGGGTTTGTTTAGTCAACGGCGAAGCGATCTGGGAAAAGCCCTTAACGAACTTCCTATAGTATCCTGCTAATCCCAGGAAACTTCTAATATCGGTGACAAACTTAGGTTGAGCCCAATCCTGAATAGCCTTTACTTTGCTCTGGTCTACTCGAATTCCCTGAGCATCAACTACGTGCCCCAAAAATGCAATTGAGTTAAGCCAGAACTCGCACTTGGAGAACTTGGCATAAAGTTGATGCTCACGCAAGGTTTCCAACACTAACCTCAGATGTTCTTCATGGTCTTTTAGAGTTTTGGAGTAAATGAGGATATCGTCAATAAAGACGATTACGAATTTGTCCAGATATGGTTTCAGCACTTGCTGCATTAAATCCATAAAGATTGACGGTGCATTGGTGAGTCCGAACGACATTACCAAAAACTCAAGGTGTCCATAACGAGTACAGAACGCAGTCTTCCCTATGTCGTCTTCTTTTACTCGCAACTGATGGTATCCAGACCTTAGATCAATTTTAGAAAATATCACGGCTCCGGATAATTGATCGAACAGATTGTCAATTCTAGGCAGTGGATATTTGTTCTTTACGGTGACCTTGTTTAGTTCGCGATAGTCTATACACATACGCATAGATCCATCCTTCTCCTTCACAAATAAAACTGGCGCTCCCCAAGGAGACATGCTTGGCCTAATAAAACCTTTATTCAGGAGCTCTTGCAACTGCTCATTGAGTTCTTGAAGCTCTTTAGGTGCCATTCTATAAGGTGCTTTGGATATTGGCTGTGTACCAGGAATCAATTCAATGGAGAATTCCACTTCTCTGGAAGGAGGTACACCAGGCAAATCTTCCGGGAATATATCGGTGAATTCTTTGACTACCTTACAATCAGCAAGGGGGTATTTTCTTTTGTTTCGCCCATCATGGTGACTAAGTAGGCGCTACTACCTTTGACAATCAACTATCCTGCTTTAATGGCATTTATTAAAGATAACTGCATGCTAATTTTTCCTACAAATGTTTCAGGCTTACCCTGAGAGTGGAGAGTGACTTTCTTTTTATGGCAGTTAATCACAGCATTATTGTCACTAAGCCAATTCATCCCGAGGATGATGTCAAAGTTTACTTTCGGTAGAACGATTAGCTTAGCCTGAAATTCTTGATCGTTTATTGGGACTTTGATATTGCAAAATTTCTGAGCACTTAGTTGGATTCTTGATGGAAGTCCAACACTCAATCTTTGCGCTAGGTTACATGTGTGGATTTTAAGATTATTAGAAAATTGTTCTGAGATGGAGTGACTGGCACCCATATTGAACAATACGTTACAAGGTTGGTTATTGAAATAAAGTGTGCCTAAATTACACAGTTTTGCATTAATAGCTTGAGCAGATTTAACATACAGAAAGGCAATATGACAAGCGAGGTTTAAGAGTGTGTACCTGAAACTACGTTGTTATCTTCCGCGGCTTCCATAGGAGTTTAAGCATACACTCTGGCAGGTCCAGCAGGACGATTGTTATTTTGCCATCGCTGGAAATTCTGAGAATTGGGTGCTAGGGGCAGGGTGTGAGCCACTTCAGGAGTAGGGGAGCAGAATTTTACTATATTTGTGTTAGACCCTAATTTAATAAATTTATTGGGTTGGGAGTGTTCTCCTCTTTCATTGTAAATAGAGTTACTGGCACTACTATATTATGGATGTCACCTATATTGATGCATGTATTTCAAAAGAACGATCCATTAGGTAGAAAGGAATCATAGATCCCATTTTGACACAATATGATGTTCTCTGATACCAACTGTGGGGCCCCCGTACTGACAATAAGGAAGTACGGTGCTCCAACTGTGGCAAATCCCCAACTTAAGTAAGGTTAGGCGAACCCAACGTACCTTAAGGCAAGGACTTGTCACCAAGTGCTGTAACATTCATCAATACAGATATCAAAGTGGCGGAAGCAATATAACATAGAGTAACATCCACAAGCATACATAGTAGGAAAAGAAAATGCAATATAGTAACTCATCACAATGCAAAAAGTAAAGTACATTCAGAAAGTTTAATTTTTACAAACTGAAATGAATAACTGAAGAATGAAAGACTCTCGTCCTCACTGGAATAACAAGACAAAGCTAGCTAGACAGCAGCTGGAATGTCCTCCTCCTGAATTGGCTCCTCCTCAGCGACACTGCCCACGAACAAGTCTGAATCTGACATTTGTCGGTATCACAAATGCCAGGGCCACAGCCAACAAAATAAAAAGGTTACAGTTAGATAATTGTCTAAGTACATTTTAGGTTATTTAAAGTGAACTGAATATTAAAGGATATCACATTTAAATTTAACTATACATGCAGCAGTAAAGGGGTGCAATAAGCTATGAAAGAACAAGGATACTATAAACTATCTATTTATAGCATGCAACATGTATGTAAAGTAACATACAGACTCAAAATATGCAAGGTAAGGCTAAGAGCAAAATAACTGCAACTACTGAATAAACATGATCCTAACATGATTATGATCGAAGTAAAATATGTTGAGTATAAAAGAACACGAGTACAGAATATAATAAAATTCTAGCATCCTAAACATGCCATTTATACATATATCTAAGCCATAAAATATACATACAACATGCAGATTAATATGAAAAGAAAGGCCACTGAGATATGTGGCAAAAAGCAAAGCAATATATAATAAGTGAAGCCACTGAGACATGTGGCAAAGCAAGCAAATACTGAAAATAAGGCCACTGAAGCATGTGGCAAAACAAACCAGAAGTCACAACAATACAATACAGGTAAAGTAGTAATATGCCTAAGTTAAACTACTGCCATACCAGCCAATAGGCCATATAGGGCCCCCAATATTAATTAATCAGTCAATCCCCAGCCTAGCCATCCAAATATGCTAGGTCTGAGTCCAGTCTATACAATACTACTACTGAAGAGGCAGACTAAACTAGGTCATATTCTACTAACTATGATAAAACAAAATTGAATGATATGTAAATTCAATACTAGCTTAGGATACATCATCCTAAGTTCTCCTATTATGCTCAAGGGCTAAAGCTCAAAATCCAAGGTATGCAAAGCAATCTAATCAAAGTAAGCAAGAGACTCAATCTAGACTTATGATGTGATATCTATTATTGTCTAATTTCCAAATCTAACTACTCTGAGAAAGTACAAGCTTAGAATCTCCGATATCCAGCTATCGAGTAGAATCTCAGATTTACGTCCTTAAAGTTAAATATTAGAACTTACCAAGTTCTAATCAAAAATTGTGTGACGACTATATGGTTTAAATAAGCAAATCAACGACCTAATTTTATGAATATTTTACTCTCTTACCCAAATCTTGATCAAATAAATCAAGATTTAAGGATTTAGAACTTAAACCTTATGTTGAGTTCAAATTCTTAATCCAAGGTGATACTAAAATAGGATCTAGGTTTCTCACTTAATTTCAAAGGGTAAAGGTTCCTATAAGTTAGAATATTTAGGAACTACGATCTTAGTGAAAGGCTATTCTATTAATTATAAAATAAAATAATCAGTTAAGAACTTGAGACTCTAAGATATATATTCAATCTTTAAGATAATTTCATTATCTTATTGATTGAATCATCCTATACCCGCATGGAAGGTTTCAAAAGATTAAACAATCAATCATTAAAGAATTTCAATTGGAGGTGGTTTGATTTCAAATTGAAGATTTAAGTCTAAGATCTAAGATCCAAAGATCTGAAGTTTGATCACTTTAGACATTAATTGGATTTTAGTTTAGGAGAATCCAATTGCATTTTCTTTAGCAATTAGGTTCAACATCTAGCTATATTGGGCTTAATTGCTATAAGGGTTAATAGTTCTAAACATTAGGTTAACCATTAACTCATAATAATCTCTTTAGATTACTTGAGATCTAAGAGTCTAAGTTTGATCACTTTTAGATGTTAAGCTAGATTCTTAACTTAGACTTTTCCAATTCCTTACCTTTTGATACTAAGCTCTTAAGTTATTTTATCTGAGTTTATTAATGATACAATTGAAAATTCTTATTATTATATTTCAAATTTTTTTTTTTCAGGTCAAATGATCCTTAATGGAATGCTTAAGAGTTAAGCATCTTATTTAAGGATTAAATAAGGATTTGATGATTTAAGGATCATATGAATAATATTATTGTTCTAAGATTTTAGAGAACATTTTTAATTTAAAGTGTAGTACTGAAATTTTCAATCCTTGAGGGACATTAATCCATATTTGGGTCAAAATGACCAAAATGCCCCTCTTAAGGCAAAGATTGGGATTTTAGGGTTTACTTACCCGTATTGGTTTTAATCTATTTTAATATGTTTCACATGACTTAGTAAGGTGGGAAACACCCAAGTTTTAGGTTTTGAAGACCTAATTGATCTTAATTAGCACTAATCACTTAATTAAGCCACTTAGGGTGATTAGTGCAATTTAGGGCAATCCAACTCTACACTTAGATTCTACTTGACTTAATATAAGGTTAGGAACAACCCTCACTCAATTCAGAGGCTTAATTAGGGTTAAGTTCACTAATCCTTATTTAGGGTGATTAAGGAGTGATTAAGAAAATTAATTATCCACAATCAACTTTAAGGGTGTGGAATTGTTCCATAGGGTATAAGGAGCAATCAGAGCCCTTAATTTCATAAATTAGATAATTATATGATTTTATATGATTTGTTTGGCAAATAAATTTTAATCCAACCATTGGATATGGAATTTTATTTTTTATTCAGATTCTCTGAATTTTTCTGATTCAAATGGTATATTGGATCATACCATTTGGATCTGAAAAACTAAAGTTATTTAATTAATTCATTCTGAATGTTTATTTAAATTAAAACTATAGGAATCTAATTACATTAAATCATAACTATTAAAAATACATTCCAAAAATTGTTTAATTAACCGCGGCCCAAATACCAAACTGCGCGGGTCGGGGCTCGACCCGGCCCAAAATCGCGTCTTCATCTTCCTCCCGATGCGCCCGTAGCCCTAATTTCTGAGGCAGACTTCAAGCACCAAATTCGCCGCACTTCGGTAATGCTGCGCCGCGATTTCGACGGCTACACGTTCCCTGACCTCAGACACGTCGATTGAGGTAAGAAGCCCTCACTGGGACGCTCTGGTTTGCTGGATGCCTATTCGGCCTAAATCCTTCAGCTGGTGCACCTGTGAGGAGATAATTCTCCTCACAGAGAGCACGGGTCACCTTGACCTTGACCCCTACACGTTCAGGAATCAAGGAGGAAGCGATAGGACGACACTCGAGGCTCTGGGGTGGTCTGGATCCTTGGGGTCTTACTCCACGTTTTCTGTCGTTCAGAGCTTCGACTGGATCGATCAAGTACAGTCGAATTGATCGATCTGGTCGAACCTAACCCTCGATACCAGCTTACAATTATTGCTCTGAGGGTTTTGATACCAATCAGAGGGCTAAATGGCTCAGGAGCTCGCCGCATTCGCGCGAATTGGCCCGACTGGCAGTGTTCTCCCAGATGGTGCTTAGGCCGTCTGGCGCACTGCCAAGGCTCACTAGAGGTCCAAGATGACCGCTAGGAGCTAAGGAAGGGTCTTAGCACATCATCTATGGCTTGAGGAGAGGCAAATCGAGCTGAGTTCAGCTCGACAAAGAGGAGGAAAGAGCTGTACCTCAGTTCGAAGATTCACAGCGAATGCAGGCCGCCTCGAGTGAACTTAGAGGTTTCAGGAGCTCCGCAAGGGGGTTTGAACTCTAGACCTCACCCTCAATCAGCAGATGCAGCTTGTTCGATCGCCGAGAGAGCTTGGAAGAACTGGGAGCTGCGAACGGAGGGTAGTGGGGAAGATGAGCCTCTCAGTGAGCAAAGGTGCTCACTGAGGGGTTAATGGGGGTAATTATAGGCTACTGGGAAGTCCAGGGTGGCTGCCGAGGTCTGGAGCCATGGCTTAGGTTCGGCCCGAGGGGTCACTCGCCATTCCCTCTCAGGGAATGGCTCAGCCATCCCTGCGGCTCGGCCACAACGGGAAAGACCTTTAACGGTCCAGCTGACCTGGCAGGAGGGTGGCCGACAAGGTCGACGTGGCTGGGTACAGAAAATTTTCTGCAGTCGGGCTGAATCTCTATGGGACGAAGGTGAACAGCGACCGGGAGATCGAGGGCCGTCTGATGCGCGGAGACATTGGGATTCGATGGCTTGATGGATGTCCTGGGTAACGGCCGCGCGGATTGAATCTCAGACGTCGGATCCCAGATGCTGATCAAGCGTCTAAGATCAAATCACAGGTGGAGTGACGCGGGCCGCTGGATCCTGCGCTGTGATGCGCGCCAGAGGTCCTGCTGGCTTCACATCGTGCGCCGCTGTCGAGACCCTGCAGCAGATCTGCCGCGGTCCCGACAGCAAATCCCACAGAGTTAATTTCTTAAATAATTTAATTTAATTAAATAAAATCCATTTAAATAAATATTAATTATTCCAAAATTTTCCAAATTCAATTTAGGACCAAATGAGCTCCAAAAATTCCCAAAAATTCACCCTTAGCAAATTTGGGTATGAGGAATTTAAAAATGAAGTCAAATTTTAATTTGGAGATCAAAAGAATTTTGGCATTTTTCAGGGCTTAAAAATAGCCAAAAATACTAAATTCTCCAAATTAGCTCCAATTGATTTTCAAACTTTTAGGTTTAGGTTTAAATGACCCATTGAATTCAATGGAATCAAAATCAAACTTTGTTTGGCTCAGCTAATCTAGTTTTAGCTAGGGTAACAACCTAGGGTTGTTATATACAGGCACTAGGAAAGTAGTCCTAGCCCAAAACTATTCTCAAGTAAAGTCATACTACATGGCAGACTAAAAAGACATATCTCCTCAAGTTTGATAAAATTGTTTTCCACTAAATATCTTTTTAACAATATGAAATGTCGTATGAATATAGTTAAAATCAACATAGAAATAATCATCCAATATTCTATCTTTAATGTAATGTATCCAAATGTAAAGAAAGTCCAAAGCAAAAAGTAAAGCATTGCTTACAATTTTTAATAAATATAGAATAGCACTAAAAAATAGTTGTGATATCACTTTGTTTTCTATTTGAGACGTTCTAATTATTCTGAACTTATACAAGTTTAGGATCTCCAATATCCAGCTACCTAGTATAAATCCAGAATATCGAGCCTATAAGTCAAAAGAATATTAGAACTAATAAAATTCTAACACTTGTAAATCACATGTCGCTTAATTAAGTTAAAAGAATAAATCAAATGTCCTAAGTTATTATTTTATAAATCCCAAACCAATCTTGATTAGCCAAATTAAGATTGAAAGGATTAAGAATCAAACTCAAAGAATAAAGTTAAATTCTTAATCACAAGGCTATCCTAAGGACTAGGGTTTAATCCCATCTTACTAATTAAAGGTTAAGGCAAATCCTATTGAATTAAATCAAGTTCAATAGGATAGATTTCTAAGCCTAATTCTAATGTTAAAAGATCAAATAATCATTTAATAAATTATAAAAAAGCTAATAAACTAGTAAAATCAACGTTTCACCTTAATGAGTAACCCATATTACCCATTTAGATGAATTCTAACCTAAGATCTAATTATAATCTTAGGAATTAAGGCTCTTAAATACTAAGAGTATCACTCAGACACACCTCCTAACTAAAGTTATAAGACCTAAATGATGATCTAAGAAATTCAAAGGAATGGAGAAGAATTCATCTTTACTTAAGATTTTCACTTAAGGCTAAATTTAGGGTTTTCCTTCTAATATCTAATTTAAGGCTTAGAATTATTTAAATTATAGTTTAAATCACTTAAATTACTATTTGATATGATTTAGAGATGAAATCAAGTCTTAAATCCATTAAACCCTAATTGTGGGCAAAAAGACCATTTTGTCCCTCCTTAATGGTCTAAATCTTATCTTTATGAATTAGCACTAAATTCTGAATTTTAATAACATAGAATGATTACTTATTGTCTAATATGAGTTTAGACAGTAAGTTCTCTAAATTTGGTTAAGTATTATACCTTATTGGGTCAAATTAAAGAATTTGATCTATAAGAGCATTTTGGTAATTTTATCCTAATAATATATCATTTTTATGTCAATTTATTAAAGGTTAAGTCCTAGGCTTTCTATAGAACCTTAAATTATTGAATTCTGATGTGTATTGGCTAAGTTATAGCCAAAACAAGTTTTAGGGTTAAAGTGTAATTAATGGTTCTTAATTAAGGGTCAAAAATCCTAACTTTGTCATTTGGTGTCCAAATTGAATAATTTCATCGGCTGTATATCACGATTGATCCACTAATTCTAATGACTAGAGGTAGGTATAATTTGGATTCCATTTGGTTAAGTTATGGCTTAATTAGGGTTTAGGGTGATTAGTGAGTGATTAGTAAAATTAATCACTCAATCACTAATCCAACCCTACTATTAGGTTCTAGGAGTTCTCTAAAATATGATTTATCTAATTTGGATTATTAGATCTGTTAATATTTACTAATTAAGTTTTAGGGTGATTAGGGGTGATTAGCAAATCTAACTGTTGGATTCTAAATATTTTTATAGATTACTGTAGATTAGGTTTTACTGATCTAAATTAGTATTTTGATCACCTAATTTGGAGCTAAGATGATCAACTTATGGTCATTTGAAGTTCTAGGTCAAAATAGGCTAATTAGGATTATGTCCTAAATGTCATTAGTTAAATGCTAATCTAAACAGCAAAGTTAATGATACTAGATTGTTCCTTAGGGTTTTGTGAGTATTTTAAGACCCATATTGGGTATGTTTGGATTAGAAGATTAAAAGTTATGATCAAATGAATTTATGTGACTTTTAGGGTTAATTTAGGAATCCTAAATGTCATTATGTGATAAACAGCTCCAATTGAAATTTTGATAATGCCATAAAAATCCTCATAATTTTTTGAATTCAATGGTATATAATATCACTAGATTTGGAGTTATAATTCTTAAATTATTAATGTTTAAAGTTTTACTTTAATTAAGTACTTTAATTTAGATCATTACAAATTAACTTAATTTTATTTTGATTTATCTATTTATTAATCAAGAGGTGGGGACCACACAGCCAACATGTCAGAGGGATTGGGACTCGATGGTTGTGACACAGGTCAGGCCCGGTGTTTTGTTTACTAGTGGTCCCCACACTCGGTGCAAATGGCGTCAACGGGTTGGGCCCGATTCAATTCGGCTCGACCCATAACCCCATCTTCTTTCTCGATAGGATTAGGGCTTCACTCGGTGAATTGAACGGAGCTCAGCAGTGTGAAATCGCAAGCCACGCAGCACCTACGAAATTAGCCACTAAGAATGAAATTTCAAGTTACAACTTTTACTCTAACCCTTTCACTCGACGGGAGGTGCTTTGCCCTAAATTTCTAGGGCAAGAAGAAATTCAGTTACGAACAAGAAGAAATCGAATTTGATCGAATTCGATTAATCAATACCTGAATAATTTAACGGAACTAATTATCGCAATAATTGAAGCAAGTAAATCAAACACAGATAAGAAAAATTTTGGTATAACTATATGATCTTTAATCAATCTTTATCTTGACATCACAGAATGAATATTTGATTAATATCAATTGTACAATTCAAAAATTATACAAGCAGTTCAACTGGATGTAAAGATCCAGGAGTTTGAGTTCATAAAAGGGAGAGTGAGGTACCTTTTTAGGGTTCTCGGATGGGTTCGGGAAGACTAAGATAAGCTACACACAATCCCGATTTGAGAAAAAATCAAATATTATTCACGAAATGGAGGCTTAATCGGGTGTTGACGAGCCTCTAGAGCGACGGCCGACACCAGCTCTGCGTGATTTGGCGACGTGTAGGCGAGTCGAGGGCTCAGCGCGACACGCACTGAGAAAAGAAGATGACGGCTCCTGAGCCGTCTGATCTCACGCTGAGATCAGATCGGACGGCTCAGAATAAGCACCGCTCGATCAAACGATAAGCCAACGGCGTAAGAGAAGAAGATGGCGGGTTTAGGAAAATTAACGGAACCGTTAATTATATTTACTGAATATTAATATTAAAATATTTATTTTAAGTTTATTAATCACATTTTAATAAATAATTGCATTCCAAAAATTATCAATAAATCACCCTTAGCTAATCGAGGGGTGAGAAACGCAACGGTGCAATCAGATTTTCAATCCGACGAGTATTTAATTATTTGATTTTTCAGATATTTAAATAATATTAAAATATACGACAAAATCCAACGATTTCCAAATGCATTCAAAACTTCTCCCATAGCTAATTTTGGGGTGCTGAATCTAATGGCAAAGTCAGATTTTGAATCTGAGGTCTAGATAGAAGGTCAATTTCTAGGGTTTTGGGATTTTCTAGAAATTCAGATTTGATTCAATTGATTTCAGATTTGGACTGGATCTTAGAGATGGGCTTCTAATGACTTAATTAAAGTATTAGAATCATAATTATGACTTGGATTAGTCCTACTTAACCTAAGTAACAACCTGTGTTGTTACAAGAGGCCTTTTAATATTTATGTTATGACACTATTTCTGGTTATGGTTTATGTTGTTGTTTGGTGACTTCTAAATTGCTATATTTCTCAAACTTTCTGTACTCAATACCCCAATATTGTCTTATAGAGATGAATAGTCAATATTGGGATTTATATATGAATATCCATTATTGTGGTTAGTATCATAGTTGTTGGGTCAAATATCAAATGTAGTAGTGGGTGTTAGAATGGTTGATGTAGGCTATTACATTTCGTAATAGAGCGGTAAGCCCTATATCAACTAGAATTAATTAGTATTAAATAAAGTTGGTCTAGTATGGGATATGATAATTTGTATCAGATTATGCAGCCTTGTATAAGACACCATATTCATAATAATGATTTATAATATCCAAGGAAGTTTGGATGTTCCATTGAGTGGAGAGTAGATCTATCTCCTTCTTTGAATTGAGTGAGTTTAGAATACTATGATTGTAAGTTTCTACCGCATTCCTTTGTTTTATAGATTTTTCTGGTGGTGGCTCATTAAGTTTTTTTTCCATCAAAGGGGTTTCCATGTAAAAGTGTTGCATTAAGAAGTGCTTGATCTTTGGGGTATGAATGTTTGCTGTATGTTTGTTTTGTGCTTCTTATTTACTGCATTTGTAATGTTTGTTTCTTACCCAAGCTTGGATCCTCAATAAAGCAGTGCAAGCATAAATTATTATGGTACAAATTTTCTCACAATAACTAGTATCATAGTTTTTCTTGTTACTAAGTTAAGTTCTAATGGAAGTATGGTGTATGAAGCTCGATATAAGATGATAAGTTCAATGGAATAAACTTCGCACTGTGGATGATGCATATAAGGGACCTCAATATAGGCTCATTGTTAAAGCATCTAAATAACTTTAATGCCATGCTAAGCCAATTGCGTTAAGTGTATCACTTTTCAAGATGAGATTAGGGCGATGTTGTTGCTTTCATCCTTGCTGGATAGTTGGGACAATTTTGTCATAGAGGTGAACAACATGCCGGGTAATGTTAGTTTAAAGTTTGATGATATTTTGAGCTTGATTCTGAGCAAAGAAGTTTGTATGAGATTGAATGAGGAGACTTTGACCATAGCTCGTAGAAGGAAGAGGAAAAAACCTGATAAATAATGCAAGAAATAATCATCTTAGTCTAACAAACAAAAACTAAAATCCTAATGCCATATTTAGTGCAAATATTACAACAAAAAAGGTATTGGAAGTACTGTATATCTCCCAAGAAAGGTGTAATTGTAGGGCAAAGTGGAATAGGTGACCTCGGGAGAGCCACTTTAGAGATGATGTAACATTGTCGATAAAAGTCATATTGATATCATAATGCTTAATGGCTCAGTATGTGAACTTAAAGAAGTTGTAACCATCGAAGAGGAACCTAGTCTCAATGAGACAACTAGATAATAATATGATAAATGCCAGATGTCATAATAAATAAATTATTTAAATCATGCCCCCACAACCAAAAATACATTATAACAATTACGTTCTTACACAAAAAAATATAGCATAGTCAAGCTCAATCTCAATGTGGAATAATTAATTTTTACCTAAAAAAATTAAAAAATAAAGTTTTTCTTATTAAAACATTTAATTTAAACATTTACACAATTTTAATTTCCCATCAAAATATTAAAAATAAAATGAAATAAATACTTAAGAAAATTTACTTTAAAGTATAGCCCTCAACAGGGCAGTAAGGCATGCATGGGCCAAAGGAGAGCAACGGTTTTGGTGCGGGTGCGGCGGGAGCAGGCCAAGGCGAGCCAGCAGAGGCACAGTCAACCAAACATGCTTTTATCAGCTGCATTGGCAGAGTTTGGGAATACGGAATGCTTACAAATTATAAACAAACAAAATTGAAAAGGTTCACTGTTCTGAAATGATGTGCCAGTCAGCCAATCCGAAGCTCTTCAAGTTGCTTGTGAGTGGGACTTCAACTAGCTGGCCTGTTTGTCTCAGTTATAGCTCTTTTATATTATATTTTGGATTAATTATTCTCTTATCATAAAACTCATCCATTTCCTTCAAATAATCTTAAGATCAATCCCCACAATTCTGGTGATGTTTGAAAGTCGTTTTAGTAAAATCAATATAATTAACTGGAAAAATGAGATAATATTTAGACATCCAATCGAGAATCTGACTCTATTTTTGAGTTTCTCACACACAAATTAGCTAAATATGAAATTTTGAAATTTTTTGAAAATCGATTGATTAATGTATTATATTTATTTATATTATTTATAATTAATTAATTAATAAAATAGGATTTATTTAAATAAAATTAGGTGTTAGGATCTGAGCGGCGGGTAATTCGTCGTTTTGCCATCCTTAGAGATCAGATTATGAAACATCGGATGGCCATGATTCGATCCAGACTGTCGCGTCCTTAGAGCCGACCATACAAAGCACCGTGACAGTTGGAATGGGTCACCAGGACTGTTCCCTCGCGTCGTTAAAGCCTAACCAACCTCCTTCATCGCATCCGTTTGGCATTTAGTTAGCGCTAGGGAGGTCGGGGGACCGTTATGGGCAAATTTAGGGTTTGACAGACGACGACAAATTAGAAATGAGGTACCCACTTTCCCCTAATTAATTATATTGCAATCGTCTCTTGCGCGTTTCGTCTGTTCATTTCACATCGATATATAATGATTGTCGTCTTCAATTGGACCGGGTGAGTCCAATTGAAGAACGATAACCTCGGGCCCGAATAGTAATGTACAGTGCCCGAGCTTCAATTCGACTTCGGCCATACGAGCTGCCTCCAACATTGAATGGGTGTTCCTTGGGTCAACCTTGACCGAGGAACATGATGGGACCCTAAGCTAGCAGATCGGTGACATGTTATAACAACCCTAGGTTGTTACTTAGCCTAACTATCATTCTATTAGATTTACTTAGTTATTAGAACCAATCTCCGAAGATTTGGAGCGATTCGGAGCTCAATCGAATATTTAGATTATTTTATTAATATTTAATTGTAGAAAATTGAGATATTTAATTTGACATCGAAATTAAAATCCGGCTTCGCCATTGATCTCGTCACCCCCAAATTAGCTAGGAAAGATATTTTTGAAGTATTTTTGAAAGTTATCGGATTTTTACGAATATTTTAATGTATTTAAATACCCCGAAATATAGAATAATTAAATAATCGTCGAAATCAAAATCGAAATCGGACTTCGTCGTTGAATTTTTCACTCTCAAATTAGCTAGGGGTGAATTTTTAAAAATTTTCAGAGTACATTTATCAATCCTGATTTTTTTTAATAATTATTTATTTCTTAAATCCTTCTTTCCCTGGCTGGCCCCACTCGCCTCTTACGCCTATTAGCGCCCTTCCTTCCCCTAAATCCTGCGCACACAAGAACCCTCCCTCCTTTCTCCATTTTGCTCTGCTCAAATCCTCCCTTCTCCCCCATGTTGTGGATGGGAAAGGGCATGGCTCTCTCCACACTTGAGCCATGCTTTCCCTTAGCTGAAGCCAAGCCCTCATTCTCCTTTAAATTGAAACCTCAGCCCTCCTCCCTCTCAAATTGCTTAGCTGAAGCTTCCTCCTCCTTAGAAACCTCAGTCCTATTCCTCCTCTTGCTGATAGCTGAAGAAGAAGGAGAAGCTCCTTCCTCCAAGTTCCTTTAGAAAATAGAGTTCTCTTCCTCCTTTTATTCCAAGGCCAAGGTACCCATTTGCTATACTCTTTCTTGTGCTACTCTCTCCATCCAATTATTCAAAGTATTTGTGAATGATATTTCTAGTAGCTAGTGTATGGAGTCTAGGCATAGTCGTCAAGCCTCAATCGGACACAAATGAGACCGATTGAAGCTCATTTCTCCATTAAAGTTGCTGTTAAAAGCTGTAAAACTTTTGTATACCTGTAGCTAGGACATCATCTCCTGCTCAACAGAATGATCCTGTCATACCATTTTTGGTATTTATGGAAAGGTATCGGAAAGACGTTTCCATCGGTATGTGGCAACATATGTGAGGTGCCCTAAATTAAGAGTATTTGAGTGCGAAAGGGGACCCGTTACAATTTTTGCATAGGCAAAATCATCGTCGAGCGCTACACTGCGTCGTAGTGCCCGCGTCTCGAATTAATTACACCGTAGCGTCATAATAAACAATTCCTCAAATTAATTACACCGTAGCGCCAGCATCTTGAATTAATTACGTCGTAGCGCGTCGTAATAAACAATTCCTCGAATTAATTATACCGTAGTGCCAGCATCTTGAATTAATTACGTCGTAGCGCATCGTAATAAACAATTCCTCGAATTAATTATGTTGTAGCACGCCGCAGCGCTTGAAAGCGCTATAGCGCGCCACAATGCTGAAATCCGCTGTAGTGCGCCGCAGCACTTAGCTATTGGGAGATCTGGCGCCGTAGCAAACTGCTGAAAGCGCTGTCGTGAGCCACAACGCTGAAATCTGCCGTAGCTTCTAGCTCTCAGCTAGTATGCGCTAAGCAGCGCGCCGTAGAGCACTGTAGCACC
Source organism: Gastrodia elata (assembly GCA_016760335.1). Taxonomy (NCBI): domain Eukaryota; kingdom Viridiplantae; phylum Streptophyta; class Magnoliopsida; order Asparagales; family Orchidaceae; genus Gastrodia; species Gastrodia elata. Next base: position 22,744,383 of record CM028675.1, read on the forward strand.
CATAACTATTCGAAATTGCCCAAAGTTGAGATTTTTCGCATTTTAATAACTCTAGGACCCTAAGGGGGCCAAAATATATCAAACTAAAATTGGATTTAGTAAAATTAAGCATTGTGTGAATATATAGGTAATTTTTAATAAGAAACCTATCTTTTTATCCTAAATGGCATGTTCTAAACCTCTTAAAGATTCAGTTATATATTTTGTGACAAATAGAAATGTTATAATCCTTGATTGCTTGCATGAATGAGTAGAACATAATAACCAAGCTACATGAAACTGAGGTATTTTAAATTTGTAATCAAGTGCTAATTCCTTTTCATTTGATTTAGGATTTGATTAGCCTTAATTACTTAATATTTTAATTAATGTGATGGTTATGTGTTCCATTAACAGTAATATGCATGTTAGCAAATTTAAATCATAGATGGAATACTTTAAATGTTTGATTGGATACTAATGAATTTCAACCCTAAGAATCTTAAAGGATAATTAAATTAATTAATAATTGACCTTGAACTTGAAGTGAACACCAATAATGCACCAATAATTTACTAATTTGTCATTGATCCATAAACTAAATAATTAATCTTAATTTAGTTAAGTTAGGAGTTAAACACTAACTTATCTTGATTAAGATCTAAATCTTAATGACTTTAAATAAATCAACATGATTTGAAAGATAAATTAACTTGCATAATTCCAATAATGCATCCTGATTTGATCATGATCTTAACTCATTAACTTAGAATTACTAAGATCTTTAATAAGCTATGCGATTGATCAATCTGAATACTTATCCTTATATTCTTGATTTCCTCTTAAGTAAGACTACCAGCATAATGTAACATTTAAAATGGAATAGATTTATAAACCAATCATTCCTTCCTTAATAATTTATGAGATTAAATCCCATAATTTTAGCATAGATGTTGATCAGATGGGCTTACCCATCTGATCTAGTCAAATCAAACATTAAGGAGATAAGAACTGTGGAATTAATGCAAAGTATAGAACTTATATTTACTTTTAAGTTAGGTGTGCAAGATCATTATAATCTTATTTTAGCATGAATAAATCAGTAATTGAAAGCCATAATGATTGATCTATTAAGATAGGAAGAGCTTATTGTCTACATCTTGAGGTAAGAACTTAAATGCTCCTTACTAGCTTTAGAAGCTTGATCTTAGACCCTTATGGTAAGATTACCTAAGAGCTTAGTATGAGTTTCTTCAATGTGGTAGTAACCTAAATTTGAGTGGCCTTTAGGTCACATTCTTGGACCCTTATGTAGTACCATTTTAATGTAGTAAAGATTCATTAGTTTGATAATCTTTGGATATTAAATAAATTTGTGGAAATCAATAGATTATCAGTAGAATGTGAAAGTGTATATCCATAGTACTGAATCATTTCAGTAAGACCTGGGATTAGATGAGTCACTCTAAGTAAGATTGTTGAGGCTTTATCTTATCCTATGTGACTGGATAAGTGTAGTTCAGCTTAGCATAAATTTTGCAAGCCCAAGTGTTTCATAATTGGATAAACTTGGATGCTTAGTTTGAGAGAATAAAATGTAACCGGGCCATACCTCTTATCATCGTGCACATTGATAAGTGCAGTTAAATAAACTAAATATCTCGAGTTATCCTTTTGAAAAACAATGTATGGTTGTAATTAAGGTATTTAACAGCTTTGTTTGAGAGAATAAACTGTAACCAGGTCATGCCTCTTATCGTCATGTGCTTCAATAAATACAGTTAAATAAACTAAGTGTTAAATCCCCTTTCTTGGAAATATACTAACTATGTGTATTCAATCTCTTTAGCTGATAGTTCTATATGATCTTAATTTAAATAACTCAGTAAATTAGACTAAAGAGTTAGAATTCACTTAGGTGAATTCTGTACAATGTAGATAAATAGAATCACTACTTGATATTAGATTGATTTTGAAATTTGTTGATGATTTAAAGCATACCGACATACAAAATCTTGGCATATCATAAATGCATAAGCATGTCAGCATTAACGGAATGATTTGGCTCACCTAAGGACTCTATTAGCAAAGCATTTGCTCACCTAGAAAATTTGTGGTGTGTCCATGAGACGCCAAGTCAGTATATTAGTAGCATACAGTTCAATAGCATATTCAGATACATAATTATAAATTCAGTGGCATAGAACATAGTTTTACATCATTATTTATTCAGATTCAGATTGCATACTATTTTACATATGATTTCAATTATAATTTTAGTTTATTTTACTTTTAGATTTATATTATTTTATGCTTTTAGCTATTTTACTGTTTTTCTATAATTTTGTCTAAGCTATTAAAATGTTAAATAGTAGATAATAGTAACTGTTAGAATAATTTTCAATATGTTAGACTTTTTGTCTAACACATGGTACTTTTGGGATCTGGCGATTTGCCAGATCCAAAGCAATTTGTAGGGTCGGATCAGAAATTTATAAATGAGCTCCAACAAATTCAATTTTATAAGAAAGCTCCGAAAAATCTCAAAAATTTACCCTAGCTAATTTGGGGGGTGACGATCGTAATGGCGAAGTAGGATTTTAATTTTGAGGTCAAATTAAATATCTCAACTTTTCATTAATTAAATATTATTAAAATATTCAACAAAATTTTGATAACTTCCGATTGCCACCAAAATATCACCCATAACTAATTTGGGGAATGAGTGCAATGGCGAAGTCTGATGTTTGGTATGAGATCAAAATAACTAGGTTAATTTCCAAAATTTCTAGAATTAGGGTTTGATCCATTTATCTCTTGATTTGGACTAAGTTTTGGTGGTGAACTCTTAATGACTTAATTAATACACTAATATTAGAATTAGGACTTGGATTAATCCTAATTGATTATGGTAACAACTTGGATTGTTATAGTGTAACAACCCAGGTTGTTACTTTGCTCAATTAAGACTAATCTAAGTCTTAATTAAGGTTCTAAGTCACTAATTAAGTAATTTAGAACTCATCTCTGAAACCTAGGTCAAATCTGAAGTCAACAAAGTCAAATCTGAAATTCTGGAAAATCCCAAACCCTAGAAAATTGACTTTTTATCTAGACCTCAAATTAAAAATCCGACTTCGCCATTGCGTTCAGAACACCCAAATTAGCTAGGGGTGAAATTTTTGAGGCATTTGGAAGTCGTTGAATTTTCGTCAAATATTTTAATAGTATTTAAATACCTGAAAATTCAGATAAATAAATACTCGTCGAAATAAAAATTCGAGTGCGCTGTTGCATTCCTCACCCCTCAATTTGCTAGGGGTGATTTATTGGAAATTTTTGGGATGCATTTAATTAATTAATTTTAATTAATAAAATAGATTTGAAAGTAATTTAAATATTAATATATTTTTATTTAAATTTATCTAACCGACGCCGTTCCCTTCGATTGACGCCGTCGCCTTCCGTCGTCCATTTTGGAACAGAGTGATCCAGGCCATTGATCGGACGGCCCAGCTTCATCTCCTTCCACGCATTCTGCGCATGGCTTCCGCGAGGACACGCGGAGCATCTCGCCAAGCCAGGTATCCATCGCCGCTTCGAAGTACCATTAATCTTTCCTCTGTATTCATCTTCAAAGATGCAATTATTTCTGTCGAGATCCAAAAAGCTAAACTCGAGAAGAATTGAATCTTGCTGACATAATCTCGCATCTCGAACTGCGCCAGGACCAGCAGGGTACTTCCTCTCCATAATTTCATTCAATTCTTCTTCTTCCATATTGTAACGATCAATTCAAGCAATAAGATTGCTAGTTGAATATGATTGACAGTAGTATAAATGAAAATTGATTCGAACCCTAAATTTGCTAAATTCAATCCATTTCGTTATCAGTCGATCGATCCTTAAATTTTCTTATATGTACTTCTGTGCTCACCTCTTAAACACACTATGCTTAGATTCATTCATTGATACATGAAAATTTAAGCTCTGTTAAGATAAACTAGAATCAACATAGTATCCCCATTTTCTAAATTCAAATTCTGCAATGGTTTATTTCTCCTTAGATATTGCATAAATAACATTCAATATCCAAATAAATTTTCGTAAAATCAATTGGAGGAAAATCGAATACTTCAAGCTCTGCTTCACAAATCAAGTAATCCATTTCAATTCAACTTATGTCCATTCGATTAAATTTCATATATGATATCTCACAGAAATAAACGTATATCTTATGTAAATGAGATTGATTAGGATTGATTCGATCAAGTGATCGAATCATATTCAAAGGTATCGGTCTTTTTGGAGCTTACTAATTGTGATTTAGGGCATCCCATTTCCTGGCATTAGAAATAGGGGAGGAAGGAGTTTAAGTTCTCGATTGAGAGACCGGAGAGTGAGCTCTCAACCGATATTGGGTTCGAGCCTCGGGAACCCTCGCTCGCCGAGATCAGTGATGCCCTAGCATCCTTCCTCGTCACCTGCCGAGAAGGCGAAAACCCCGCCTTTGCTTCGGGTCAGGACTACCTCGACCCGTACTAGTGAAAATACGGGTTTCGGTTAAGTGGTGGGGACCGCGCGCCATTTAAAAGCAAATAAATATATATTTTCTAAATGATTTAATTATATGAATTAAATTAAATTGATTAAATCTAAATCTTTAAACACTTATAAGTATTAATCTAATGATCCAATCATAGTAAATAAATATATCAAATTCATCAGAAAAATACAAGGAATTTAATGATGCTATTAATTTCGCTATAGAACCAATGTTTCACTTAGTGACATTTTAGGATATTTAAATAACTACAAAAATGCCACAAAACATCAAAACCTCGTATCTTTGCATACACTAGTCCAAATATATCCAATATGGGTCTCAAAATACTCAGAAAACCCTTAGGAATATTTTAGTAGGGTTAATCTTGCTGTTTGGCTTAGTTTGAACCTAATCACTTTTAGGACCTAACCCTAACTATCCTATTTAACCCTAGAACTTCAATTGACCACAACTTGGTCAATTAAACTCCAAATTGAATGATCCAAAGGTCCATTTAGATCAGAAAAACCTAAGTAACAGTAATCTGTAAAAATATTTTAGATCCAATAGTTAAATTTACTAATCACTCTTAATTACTCCAAAACTTGATTAATGAATATTAACAAATCTAGTAATCCAAATTGAGTAATTTAAGTTTCAGAGGACTCATAGAATCATTTAAAATCTATTTGTAAAATTAGATTAGTGTTTGAGTGATTAATTTTGCTAATCACTCACTAATCACTCTTAACCCTAATTAAGTCTTAACTTAGTCAAATTAGGTCCAAATTGAGCTTACCACATGTCATTTTGATCAGTGAACTATTTGTAAACCATAGCCACTGATTTTGTTTGATTTGGACATTAATTGACAAAGTTAGGATTTTTGACCCATAAGTAAGAATCCCTTAATTACCCTTATAACCCTAAATCTTGTATTGGCCATAACTTGGCCAATACTTATCAAAATTTAGCAAATTTAGATTCTATTGAAAGATTAAACAGTAAAGGACAATAATCTGAAAGAAAATTTAACTTTTACTTAGCCAAATTACTAATTTGCCCTTATGAATCAAATTCACTAATTTGATCTCATATGGCTTAATAATAACTCAAAATTAATTTAGTTTCTGTCTAATCTTACATTAGATAGTAAGAATCACTTTTCAAAAAAAAAATTCAGAATTTAAGTCTTAGATCAAAATTTGATCTTTTGAACCCTTAAGTAGGGGCAAAATGGTCATTTTGCCCAAATTTAGGATTTAGCCTTTAAAAGCCCTAAATTCAATTTCTAATCACTAAAATCAGTAAATAGAATGATTTAAAACTGAAATTAATCAAATTCAAGTCTAAATTAGATTTTGATTAGAATCTCAAAATTTGCTCCTTAAGAAAATTCCTAAGTAAATTTGTGAGTGTTCTTCTTTCCTTAATCACTCTTAGATCATACCTTAGGTCTAATAACATTAGTTAGGATGTGTGTCTTGAGAGATAATCTTAGTAATTAAGAGCCTTGATTCTTAAGATTAGGAATATATCTTAAGTTAGAATTCATCTATTGAGTAAATTGGGTTACTCAATAGGTGAAACCTTGAGTTTTCTAATTTATAGATTTTCTTAGTTTATTAAATGATTATTTGATCTTTAAACCCTAGAATTAAGAATAGAGATCTATCCTAATGAATTGATTTATCATTAGGATTTGCCTTAACCTAATCCGTGAGTTTTGGGTTCTAAACCTTAGACCCTTAGTTTTACCTTTAGATTAAGTGATTAGACCCCATCATCTGGAGTCTAATTCTTAATTTTTTCATCTTGATTTGGCTAATCAAGATGAGGTTGGGATGAATTAAATTACAAAGTTAGGTCGATGATTTATTCATTTTAACCAAATAGTCGTCTTTTGATTAAGTTATAATTAGGACTTGGCCAGTCCTAATTATCTTCAACTAGTAGGATTCGTGATTTTAAGTTACAGAATGTGTAAGAATTGATGATTCTGAAACTTATGTAACTTAGAATAGATAGAACGAATAAAGTAGATAACAACAGATATCACCTGTGTTTTAGATAGAGTTTCTTGCACTTTGATTTTGATGCTTCGCATTCCTTGATTTTGATCCTTATACCTTGAACATGTATTATGTACTTAAGATATTTGATAAATATCTTATGTTAATTTGGAACATTTATAAGCAGCATTATGTTTTTGCTTCACAAGTTGTTTGTAAGGTGTAGCTTGATTAGTATACCTCTTCGATCAACTCGTTCGGGGTCGGCAACCTCTCGAGGGTTTAATGTCCGGAAGTCTATTGGCCATGCTTAGTCTGAGTGATAGGATGGATAGACTCTCGCCCTACTGACTATAAAGTCAGGATTCTGATATGGATATACTAATTCAAGTACACTTACATTCAGTTCTGTCTTAGCTCAACAGGCTAAGAGTTTTCAGTGACGTTCAGTTCAGAGTTTCTTAGCTCATCAGGCTAAGATTTGCTGAGTATATTTTCAGTTTGAGTGACTTAGATAGTCACTGCAGTTTTTGTTTTCAGTTACTGTTTTACTTATATATTCTGCATTGTAGCACTATTTTATTTACAGCTTTCCTATACGTATTATATATAGGATGCTAGTTTTACTTACTATTTTCATATGCTCACCTAGGATGCTAGTTGATTTCAGTTTTATACTGTTCAAATTATGTATGTCGCCTAGCATATTCTGTTTGATCATAAGCATGTTTAGGTTGTACTTTTCTTACAGTTTTGTTTAGTCTTTTGCTTTCCTGTCTTTGTTGCAGTTGCTTGGAGGAGGTATGTATTACTTCATAGTTGCTTTAGTTATAAACTATTTGTTTATAACTTATTACTGTTTTTTTTTGTACACTTTTCTGCACCTATTTGCTTTAGTTTCTGGTTGACGATGATATTCAAGTAACTTAATAAAATTGTTTACCCTAAAATGTGCTTAGACAATAGTCTAACCAGTTTTTCTTTTGTTGGCTGGGGCCCTACCATTATGAAACTGATAATGGTAGGCTCTGAGTTTGTTAGAGCAGCAGATCCAGTGGAGAGCTTACCATTGGAGGAGGTGATCGTTCCTGAAGATTTGTAGCTTTAGTTTATTTTGCTTGTGAGATCGAGAGTTTCCTTTTTCAGTTCTCTTAAACTTATTAAATATTGTAATAATACAGGTTTAACTTTTCTTTTCAGCTCTTTACTTATTCTGTATTGTTGTATTTATACTGTATGGATGGATGTTATACTTTTTATGCTTCCGCACTCTGAGTTCATGTATAATCATTTAGTGATAGTTCTTATGGATTGAATGGCAAAGTTCTTATTTAAGTTGGATTAGAACATGTGTCTAATTCAATTCTAAGTGGGGACTTTGTCATTTGGTGACCCCTCCACCATAATCATGTTAACTTAAGGGTTAACAGGACCACAGTGGGGCAGGGCTGCCACATACAGACTCCACCACTTAAGAACGATGTCGTCATCGACATCACTCAAGTTAAAAGAACAATGCAGAAACTAAGAAATGAATTTAAATAATTTAAGAGCTAAAGAAAGATACCTAGATTTTCAAATAACTTAGGGTATTTGGACCGCATATCAGATACCTTCTCCCAAGTGTCTTCACGAGACAAGATGTTCTTCCATTGAACTTTGACCATTGGGATGGAGTGGCTCCTTAGCTTCTTATGATCTCTACCCAGAATTCTCACAGGCTCCTCGATGAATGAAAGATCTGGCTGAATCTCAACTGGAGGGATTGAGATTAGATTATGGGGCTCTCTTAAGCATTTTCTGAGATATGATACATGAAATACATTATGCACTGCAGCTAAGTTATTGGGCAATTTTAACTTGTAAGCTGATGATCCAATCCTTGCCAGGATCATGAAAGGTCCAACATATCTTGGGCTGAGTTTTCCAGCAACTCCAAAATGATAGATTCCTTTCATAGGATTAACCTTCAAATACACTAGATCACCTTCTTAGAATTCTAAAGGGAGGTGACAAGAGTCATGATACTTACTCTGTCGGTCCTGAGCTGTTATAATTCTCTGTTGGATGAGCTTGACCTTCATATTGGTTTCTTCCACCAATTCTTAAAATTCTAAACTGCACATCCCTTATTTCTGACCAAGATAATGGAGTAAAACACTTCCTCTCATAAAGAGCTTCATATGGAGCCATCTTAATAATTGCTTGGAGCTTCATATCTAAGGGAATATGATCTTCCTAAGAACTAATAAAATTAAGAACACGGAGCCTAAGCAAATCTTCAAGAACTTGGTTTACTCTTTTGGTCTGGCCATCCGTTTGAGGATGAAAGACCATACTCATAGCTAGGGTAGTTCCTAGAGCCTGATGCACTGCCTGCCAGAACTTAGAAATAAATCGGCTATCTCTGTCTGATATGATTATTTTGGGAATACCGTGCAGCCTGACTATCTATTTAATATATAACTTGGCAAGTTTCTCTATTGAGCCAGTCTAACGGATAGGAATAAAGTGTGATGATTTCGTTAGACAGTCAACTATAAACCATATTGCGTCGACACCTGACCTTGTGCGAGGTAAACCCATGACAAAATTCATGGAGATATCTGACCATTTCCACTCTGGGATTTCTAGAGGGTGTAGCAGACCACTTGGCTTATGATGCTCACAAATATCGGTGTGTATCAATTCGAGAAGACTTGATGCCCAATATTCTACCTTTTTTGGAAATGAATTCACTGTATGTTTCCCGAGTACACACTCCTCGCAAATTTTGTTAGTGTAGTCTATCTCTAGGAGTCCGTACACCATTTTGTTTTAAAATAATTTTTGTAGGCCTTCGTAGTGCAAATGACCGAATCGTAGATGCCATAGAGACACATTGTCTTCTACATCAACTTGCAAGCATTTTTCTTGTACATAAATTAGGTTGATTTTATACATTCGATTCTTTGTCATCTCAATCTGTGCAACTAGCCACTCCTTCTTATCTTTCAGTTGTAGCACTCGATTTTTCATAAACATCAAGTATCCTTTCTCCATGAGCTGCCCCAAACTCAGTATGTTGCTTTTAAGATCAAGTACATAATACACATTTACAATTAATCCTTTTCCACCATCCTTTTGCAAGTAAGAAATTGTACCTTGACCTTTCACTCGGATCTTTGACGCATCTACAAATGACACATGTCCATTATCAACGACTCGTATTTCTTTGAACAAATATTCATGCTCGCACATATGGTTGCTAACACCAGTGTCGAGATACCAAATCGTCTTGCCACTGGATACTTCTCATCGTGAGCCATAATGAGAAGCCCATCATTCGTCTCTTCTTCTATAACAAAGTTTGTTTTTCTTCAATTTTCTTCTCGCCATAGCATTCTTTTGCGTAATGCCCCTATTTTCCACAATTGTAACACTCGTTAGAGTTGCAGTATTTCGTGTAGTGATCATAATTGCCACATTTATAACACTCGACATTTGAGTGATTTAGTCGGCCGCTTCTTCCAGGACCTCATCCTCGACCTCGCCAATTTTGTTGATTTGATTGCTCCTTCTCCTTATAGTGTTCTTCATGACTATGACCTCTACCACCATGCTCATCTTAGCAACTTCTTCTTCCTCGCTATTTTCTATGAAAATTTTGAGAATATAGTGCCTTATCATCTTTAATTGTCGCCTTGGATTGAAGAGCTTCTTCGAGCGCCTCTTTCTTCTTTTTCTTCTTCTTCTTCTTCTTCTTCTTCTTCTTCTTCTTTCGCTGCTCATGTGCCTCGAGAGAGTTAGCGAGCTCATCAAAAGTTAGTGTGCCGAGATCCTTTGACTCTTCGATCGCGCACACCACATTCTCAAAAATGTTTGTCAATGACCATAATATCTTCTCCACGACTCGGGCATTGTTCATCGTTTCTCCGTTTCGCTTGAGTTGATTTACTACAGTTTGCACATGTGTGATGTAATCAGATACACCTTCTGATTCCTTCATCTTCATCCCTTCCAATTGGCCTCTCAAAGTTTGGAGGCGCACTTGCTTGACACGATCAGCTCCTTTGAACACTTTTCTCTAAAGTGTTCCACGCTTCTTTTGAAGTTGTCGCTCCGGCAATCTTCTCCAAGTCTGAATTGTCTATTGTTTGATATAGCAAGTAGAAAACGGTTTTATCCTTCGCTCGCGTCTCTTTTAGCTCCTTTTGTTGATTTGTCGTCGTACTACTAGCCATATCTGTTGAATCAATGAAGCCGTTCTCAACGACTTCCCATACATCTAGTGTATCTAGTAATGCCCGCATCTGAATACTTCAATTATCATAGTTCATCTGCGTGAGTCGTGATGGTGGTATATGTCCCATAGATATAACCTTTCTTCTTTAATATATATATGAAAAAAATACTACATTGTACTAATACATTTTGGACTTTATATAACCCACTAAACTTATGGTTACACACATATAGTTAAAAAAAAAAACAGTTAATAAAACTACATTATAATTATTTTAACATCCTCTTGACAACCGTCCACTTGTCCACAATTTTTGATAAATATAATCTTAAAATTGATTACCCGAATCTATCGGGATATTTGAGTTTATCAAGAGACTTATAGGAGCCTCTTCTAGCACAATCCAGTGACTACCCCTGTCAAAAACCGTGCTTAGTCAAATAGGCCTTTAATTCTTCTGACTTGGTCGGTGCTAACCAGATTTTCAGCCTAATATATATATATATATATATATATATGTATGTATGTATGTACGTATGTATGTATGTATGTATGTATATATATCAGGGCCTAGTTCAAGTAAATATAACCATGGTTCTGCAAAGGAAATGTTGGATAAAGCCAGTTCAAAAATGTACTTGCAAACTCACGCGTAATATAATGGGAATTTTAGAAAAAGCGAAGCAGCTTCGTGTTGGAAAGCAAGCTGATTGACAGATAACCTAAAAAACCCTTCTCTTTTGCCTGAATTTGCTCCTTTGAAACGATTAAAATAACAGCAAGTATATACTTTTTTCTTTAAAGCAATACCTTCTTATATTCTTTATATCAGAAACGGTCAAAGATCCCAAATATCGAAAATAACATTTGATCATATAATTGTGATTAAAGAGCGACGTAGGAATGCAGGCATTCGGTTATTATGGAACTCTATACTTTATTTGTCAAGCAGAATCTGCGGGAGAATTCCTCATATATAAAATGCTTGCAAAAGACAAAATCTCGTCTCATGGCCGGGATCCCGTTAGTATGGAGAGGAATGAAATCATTTGATCTCTACAATTTTATTCACTAAAGATGTATTGCAAAAAACATACCAATAAAGAGAAAGTTTGTACTTCATGAGGAGATTATTAGGAGCAATGAGATCAGTTCCACCTTTATCTTTTGTAGTGGTGAGTGTTCCTAGCTAATATATGTATGAAAAAACTCTTGAACTGCTATTATCTTGAATTTTTCGTATGGGCACAAAGCCATAATGGTTAGGTTTAATGATTTTGTGAAGAATCAACTGCACTATGTTAGCCATGATTTCAGCATAATTATTCTGTTATGGAGACCATTTAGTATTTCATGGAGATGCTAATGGTACTCTGGTGTGCTTCCGGGAGGTTCCCAGACGATTCAGAGCAAGATGTGAAGTTCAGAAATAACAAGGCGTTGCGCCCGCCGTGGCGGGCCGCAGTGCGCTCTGGCGATCCCAACCCGAGACAGAGGCGCTATCGCGCGCATCAGCAATCGACAAACAGAGAAGCCGCAATAGAATTTGGCACTGCGGCGCGCTGCGGCGGGTTCCAACTCGAGAATCGGGCGCCACGGCGAGCCGTAGCGCCTGTCGAAAATCTGCTTCAGTCAGGTTGCGTCCTAAGTAAATTGGAAGGCATTTTGGACATTTCAGGGTTCGAATTTCAGTTGGGTACTTATGAAAAGAAGTTGAGAGGAGATAACAAGGTTGGCAATTTCAGTTGGAGGCTTGTGCAAGTTGTGAGGAGGAGATCCCTAGGTGAAGCTCTAAGAAAACTGTTGTGCAAGATATACCTTACATGTTGAAGGAGAGACTCCTGGTGGTGGCTACTTCCTCTCCTCTCCATATTAGAGTAAGAGCTAGTGTATTCAGCTAAGGAGATAAGCTCTTTGTAACTCTATAAACTTCAAGTCTTTCTAGTGAATTTTTCTGTGGTGCGGTTATGTGATTTTTCTCATTCTTGGTTTCCACGTAATCTTTGGTGTTTGTATGTTTTGTCTGTTGTAATCTCTTGCATGCATGTACTGTGATCTTATTTTTGTAGTTTTGTGATTTCAAATTGCTTGGTAACCGCCAACGCAACCCCAATCCTAAATCAAAGAGAGCGCACTCTATCAAATCTCTTCCGCTGCAGATATTGTGTGCTGCAAGTTCTTCGTGCTCAAATTACCAACAAGTGGTATCAGAGCGAGGTTACCTTGTTGGTTCCAGAAGGGCTTGCTGTTTGAGTGGGAGCAATGGCCGAAGAGATGAGACACAAGACTTAGAAATTCAGCGGAACGAACTTTACGTTCTGGAAAATGAAGACGGAGGACCTGCTCTACCTGAAGTTGTATCTTCCATTGAAAAGAGCTGACAGAAAACCTGCAGCTATGACTGATGAAGAATGAAAAGTTCTCGATAGAACTGCACTAGGTTTGATTTGTTTATCATTGTCTTCTTCAGTTGCTTTTAATATTATTAATGAGAAAACCACTCTAGATCTCATGAGTGCCCTGACAAGGATGTACGAGTAGCCCTCAGCTTCGAATAAAGTTTTTTTAATGAAGAGATTGTTTAATATGAAGATGATAGAAGGCCATTCAGTTATTGAACCCCTAAATGGGTTCAACACGGTGACAAGCCAGTTAAGTTCGGTGGGCATCCGTTTTGATGACAAGATTTGAGCTTTGTTGTTCTTATCTTCATTGCTAAACAACTGGGATGGGTTTGTTACAGATATTAGCAATTCATAAAAAAATGTGTCGTTGAGGCTCGACAACATAGTCGGGCTTGTGCTGAATGAGGTGGTCTGGAAGAAATCTCATGGAGAGACATCTACCTCAGCACTGAATGCTGAGAGCAGGGGAAGACACACTGAAAGAAGACATAATAGAAATAGGTCAATGTCTCATCGAGAAAAATCAAGGATCAGAAAGGCAAAGCCGGATTGCTGGATATGTGGAAAGGCAGGCCACTTTAAGAAGGACTGCCCTACCTTGAAGAAATCAAGTGGAGGAGGTGAGATTATAAGCCCCACTATGAATATTTCTAATGAGGAGGATCATGATACTTTGATCCTCTCACTTGTCAACACGGAGTCTTGGGTGGTGGACTCAGGCGCATCCTTTCATGCGACTCCATCAAGGAGTGCCTTCAAGAGTTACACCAAGGGTGACTTGGGGAAAGTGTATCTTAGAGATGATAAGGCATGCGACATCATTGGAAGAGGTGATGTGGATGTTAAGCTACCAAGAAGCATAGTTTAAAAGCTCAAGGATGTTAGACATGTACCATATCTAAGTGATTTATGTGAGCTAACTAGCTAGAGAAGGCTACAACACTTGTTTTACTAAAGATTAGTGGAAGGTCACCAAGGGTGCACTCATTATTGCACATGGCAATATGGAAGGTACACTTTACAAGATTAATAAAGTGTCTGATACTATTGTAGCTACAGAAGAGATAGATGCAGATCCATGGTACCAAAGGCTTAGCTATATGAGTGAGAGGGGGTTAAAGTCCCTACAGTCAAAGGGGAAGCTCCAAGGACTGAAGTCAATAGACTTGGATTTTTATGAAGACTACGTGCTGGGCAAATTGAAGAAAGTTTCATACTCCAAAGTTAGAAGGGAGCTGAAAGGCAAGAAACTTGAGTTGGTGCATACAATGTATGGGGGCTAGCTCATTCTTCTTCTATAGGTGGAGCTACATATTTTGTCACCTTTATTGATGATCATACGAGGAAGGTATTGGTTTACTTTCTAAGACATAAATCTGATGTGTTTGATGTGTTTGGAAATTGGTTAGCATTGGTGGAGAATGAGACAATATTAAAGCTTAAGTGCTTAAGGTCTGATAATGGTGATGAGTATTGTGATAGGGAGTTCAAGGAGTTTTGTGCCTTGAGAGGCATTAAGAGGGAGTTCACAATCCCTAGAACACCACAGCAAAATGGTGTTGCAGAACGGATGAATAGAATAATCATAGAAAGAGCCAGAAGCATGAAATTGCATGCAAGTCTCCCAAAGCAGTTTTGGGCTCATGTTGTTAACACGGCAGTATATCTAATCAATCAGGGACTTCTATACCCTTGAATGAAGGGATTCTTGAGAAAGCTTGGAGCAGAAAGGAGGTGAAACTGAACCATCTCAAGGTTATTGGCTGCTCATCATATGTGCACATTGATGCAGGATCCAGGAGCAAGCTTGACGCAAAGGCGATCAAGTGCATATTTGTTAGATATGGTGTGGGCGAGTTTGGTTACAAGTTCTAAGACAATAAGAACTAGAAGGTCATCAGAAGTAAAGATGTCAATTTCAATGAAAGCAAAATTTACATGGCTTGTATTGGAGTCAAGACTGATTCCAAAGATGCTTCAGATGGTGAGCCCCGTCACATAGAGATTGATGACATCATTGAGCCAGACGTTGGAGTACATGAAGAAGCTTAGGAGGGTGTCAATATTGAACCACAAACACCCATGCTAAGAAGATCCATAAGAGTCATAAGACCACTACAGAGGTACTCTCCATGCTTATTCTATTTGTTACTAATGGATGGAGGTGAACTAGAAAGCTTGGAAGAGGCACTTCAAATTAAAGATTCAATCAAGTGCAAGGCTACCATGAATGATGAAATGGCATAACTCATGTAAACTAGGATATGGGAGTAAGCACACTTACCGGTTGGGAAGAAGGCTCTTCAGAACAAGTGGGTTTATAGGGTAAAGAAGAGCCGAATGGGAGCAAGCGCTACAAGGCGAGACTTGTAGTAAAGAGTTTCCAACAAAGGCATGGGGTCGACTACAATGAAATCATTGCCCCAGGTGTGAAGATGACAACCATTAGGGTTGAACTGAATATTGTTGTAGTTGAGTATTTAAATATGGAGCAAATGGATGCTAAAACTGCATTTCTTCATAGAGAGCTAGAGGAGGAGCTGTACATAAAACTACCTGAATAGTACAAGGCTCAAGAGAAAAGAAAAGCTGAGCTAGCACGCAAGCTCAAGAAGAGCCTTTATGGCTTGAAGCAAGCGCCAAGGTAGTGGTACAAAAGATTTGAAAGGTTCATATCAGAATCAGGGTACAAGAGATGCCAGGTGCATCATTGTTTTATATAAAATAGTGTAAGTCCTCCTATATCATTCTATTGTTGTATGTGGATGATATGTTGATCGCATGATCAGACATGGAAGAGATAAGGATGCTGAAAGAGCTTATGTCAAAGTAGTTTGACATGAAGGACTTGGGGCCAGCCAAGCAGATTCTTGGAATGAGAATCAATGAAGAAGAGATTCAGGAACTCCGAAGCTATCACAATAAGAATATGTTGAAAAGGTATGATAGACTGTAAGTACACATCCGTGCTTGTACACAAGTGTACGTGGCCTGAAGTAATACTTTGGAAGATAAGTTTCGAGATTTATCGTCCTCAGGGAACAGTGTGTTTTGTTACTAAGGTATATTTATATTCAATAATGTTTAAACTATATTATTTCAGTTTCTGATTTGGTTCCATTAACAAAGCAAAATTAGATTTAAGAAACTATTTAATTTAGAGAGGAGAGTTGGGTCTCCTCTAAGTGAATCGATAGGGACTCATGTTGAATTACTTCTCAAGCACCTTTCATTCTTTCATAGTCATGCTAAATAATTAAATGCACATTGTATTCGTTAGAGTTGTTCTCTAATTCCTACAAGTTCAAATCTTGTGTATGAAATGAATGCACTAGGATTCTATTTCAGTACAAAGAATCTCATGAGATCATAATCAGAGCATCTTAGTTTTCCTACATCTAGGTGTTCAAGATAGTATCTTTAATTAAGTGATATCATGAGCATTGATTCCATTAACGAGCATCTCGTGCATCATGCGCAGTTCAGATAAGGAAGTGATTTCATTGAGCTCCATGGACTATGTCACTTTATCGATGAGCTCTCAATAAATCCTCTTCCTCCTTTCACGTATGCTGAGCAACGGAGCTCTGTCAGTAGGTCTTAGCTCACACACTTTGACCTCTTGATTGAGCTTAGCGCATGGTGCAGTTAGGCTTAAGAACTTCTCATATAATTCTAAGCACTAACGCACACATGTCCAGCTCTTAAACCAAGTTATGAGCTATGAAGCACAAGACCTTTATTTTGATGTTCATATTTATAATTATATTTTCTTAACATATTTTTTCATTTAGTCCACATTACGATTTTTGAGTGATTTCATTAATTCATTCAAACATATAATTATTTTATTAACTACTTGATGAAGTTTTCTAACATTCATTAAGTCCCTTATATTTCATAATGGACACAGCCCAACCCTCCCCAAGGGGGTCTAGCCTTCCATTATAGCTGAGATAAAAAGAAAAATATATAAGGATGAAGACCCTATCATGATTCACTAAAAAAGAAATCAAAAGTAAGATTAGGAGTGTACTAGGAACAGCCCTTAATGAGGTTCTTTGGATCTTCTCTCTTCTTCATCTCTTCCTTTCCTTTAGCTCCCTAGTGCAGCTTTTATTTTCTTCTCCTCTAGCAATGGCCTCTTCAACCTCTCTTGGAGAGGTCTCCTTCTTCTTCTATGCAGCCCCTAAAAATCTAGAATTTTGGAGTGAAAATGAGAACCCTTCTTATGTCAAGAGAGGCTGCATTTATAGATGAGTCATTCTTTTTTGCCTTGTTTTCAAATTCTATTATTTTCCCTCCACCATTTCTGCTGTAATGAGTGGCTATCCCCACTTGATGCATGAAATGATTTCTCCTTTTGCATTTTTAAATCTTATAATCATTTCAAACAAACTTCTTTTTCCTTTAGAATAAGCTATTGGCAGAGGATATATTAGCTGGGAGACAAGCTGTTCTTTGGGGGTCTTATCCCAGCTGCAATTAATGCCTTGAAAAGACAAAAAAAATGGTGTCCACTATAGTGTGCTGCAGTGCGCTATGGCGCGCTGTAGCAGTTTAAGTTAGTGACCTCATTCACAGTAGAGAACTGTAATGTTTTTATCTATTGAGCTTGATCCGTGGTAGCGTGCTGCAGCGCGCTGTGGCATGCTATAGCAACCAGGTTCCGAAGTTTGAGTCCGCTGAGCCCTTAAGGTTTCATCTGCGGTCGTGCACTGTGGCATGCTGTAGCGAAGTAAGTTCAAAAACTTACTCGCGGTAGTGCGTTGTAGCGCATTAAGTTCGAAAACTTAATCGCGGTAGCGCGCTATAGCAAATGAAGTTCGAAAACATACCCACGGTAGCGCGCTGTAGCGGCTTCGTTTCAAAGTGTCTTCCGCTGTGGAGTGCTGCCGTTGTTTAAGTTCAAAAACTTAACCGCGATAGTACGCTGTAGCAAATTAAAATCTATTCATCCTCCGCGGTAGCGCGCTGTGGCACACTGTAGCGGAATAACTCCAGAATTCTGGAATCCTCTTAGATTAGTTCTTTCTGCTTGCCAGTAGCTGAAGCGCGCTGCAGCGGTTTTCTCCCATAAATTGCAGAAATGCTCCAGATTCTCCCAAAATTTTCTGTGCTCTCATTTATTACTAAAAATGAACAGAATTTTATCAAAGTAGGTTTTTTCTAATATGGATTGTAAGAGATTTTCCTTTATCTCTGATATAAATTATGGATTCATCAAGGTATTGAAAAGATTCAACATGAGTGAAGCGAAGCCAGTGGGCACTCCCTTAGCAAGTCACTTCAGCTTATCAAAGGAGCAGATGCTAAAATTTGAAGATGAGAAGGAACATATGCTGATGGTTCCTTATGCTATAGCAGTTAGGAGCTTGATGTACGCGATGATCTACATGAGACTGGATATTACCCAAGCAGTGGGAGTGGTTAGCAGATTCATGGAAAACCCAGGAAAGCACCATTGGGATGCGTTCAAGTGGATCCTAAGGTATCTAAAAGGTACAGTAGGCAAAGCTTTATGCTTTGGAAGATTTAACATTGTTTTACAAGGTTATGTAGATTCAGATCTTGTAGGAGATGTTGATAATAGGAGAAGCACTATAGATTATGTGTATACATTAGGAAGTGCATCGATGAGCTAGATCTACAGGCTACAAAATATTGTGTCGCTATCTACCACGGATGTGGAATACGTTGCCATAACAGAGGCAAGTAAAAAGATGATCTAGTTGAAGAGTTTCATGGCAGAATTGGGCAAGGAACAGGAGGATGTGAAGCTCTACAGTGATAGTATGAGCATTATTTATCTAGCGAAGAATGCGGCATTTCATGCCAGGACAAAACACAATTGTTACCATTTCATTCGGACACTATTGGAAGAAGGATATATTGGATTGGAAAAGATCCACTCTTCTAAGAATCCAGCCGATAGGCTTACTAAAGCCGTAATAGTGGAGAAGCTGAAGCTATATGCAACTTTAGTTGGCCTTGGTACGTGAAGAGAGAGCGAGGGTGAGCCACACCACGTTCTTGATAAGAATGGAAGAAGACAATGAAGAATCAAAGTCGGGAGTGGAGAAGATTTCCTAAAGGTCTCCAAGTGGGAGATTATTGTGTTATAGAGTCCATTTAGTACATCATGGAGATGTTAGTGGTGCTCTGGTGTGCTTCCGGGAGGTTCCAAGGTGATTCAGAGCAAGAAGTGAAGTCCAACAATAACACAGGCGTTGCACGCACCGTGATCGGCCGCAGCGTGCTCTGGCGATCTTAACCCGAGACCGAAGCGCTATCGCACACATCAACGACTGGCAAATAGAGAAGTAGACGCTGCAACGAAAATCGGTGCTGTGGGTCTAACCCGAGATGCGGGTGCTACAGCTGGTCGCAGTAGGTGCCAACCCAAGATGCAGGTGCTACTGCATGCCGCAGCGGGTTAGCGCTTGTCGAAAATCTGCTTCAGTCAGGTTGCGTCATAAGCGAATTGAAGGGTATTTTGAACATTTCAGGGTTTGAATTTCAGCTAGGTACTTAAAAAAAGATGTTGGGAGGAGATAACAAGGTTGGCATTTTCAGTTGGATGCTTGTGTAAGCTGTGAGGATGAGATCCCTAGGTGAAGCCCTAAAGAAGCTGTTGTGCAAGATATACATTGCATGTTAAAGGAGAGACTCCTGGTGGTGGCTACTTCCTCTCCTCTCCATATTAGAGTAAGAGCTAGTGTATTTTAGTTAAGGAGATAAGCTATTTGTAACTATATAAACTTCAAATCTTTCTAGTGGATTTTTCTGTGGTGCAGCTTTGTGGTTTTTCTCATTCTTGGGTTTTTCACTTAATCTTTGGTATTTGGTTGTTTTGTCTGTTGTGATCTCTTGTATGCATGTGCTATGATCTTATTCTTGTAGTTTTATGATTTCAAGTTACTTGGTAACTGTCAAAGCAACCTCGATTCTAAATTGAAGAGAGCGCACTCTATTAAATCATTTTTGCTACATATATTGTATGCTGCAAGTTATTAGTGCTCAAATTACAAACAATAATTTTGTTAAAGATGGAACAAAAGAGTGATAGGCCTGAAGTTGGACCACTAGTTGGCTTTGTCTTTTTGGGAATTAAAGTGATCATCATGTGGCTAAAATATTTAGGTAACAAGATATTGAAGAAGAATCATTTGATGCCAATGCATATATCATCTTTAATAATGGGCCAAAATATGCAATAGAACTCTCCCAGGAAACTATTAAAACCTGAGCACATGTTTGATTTAAGGTTTTTGACACCATCCCAAATTTTCTCATTAGAAGGCAGCCTATTGCCTATAGTTAGGGACTCTAAGAGGGAGGTTTCGGGAGAGAGGCAGCCAAGGATAAGGATATCTTTCTAATAGTTAGTGGCTGAGAAAGTTATATCAATATAATTGGCCAATTTCAAGCCATTGGGAGAAAACATTTCATTGATGTGATTAATATACCTTCTTTAGTTCACCCTGATGTGGTAAAAGGTGGTGTTGCATTCACTAACAGACAGAAAATGCACGTCTACGCTTGAACAAAAGTGTATGTTGCATGAACTTGATTCCACTAAGGGCCCACATGCATCAATTCTAGGTTTAGTTATGGAGATGAGCTATTGTGCTAAATGGGCTTATGTCACATCACCCATTGCACGCAATGCTCTAAATTCTTGCATAAACTTAGAATGAGATATGGAGCTCAATCAGTGGCTCTTGGCTCACATGCATCAATTCTTAGCTTGCAAAGGTCATGTGCAGTGACGCTCACAGAGATTGTCACATAGCTCTAGGCTTAATATGCATAAATTCCTCACATAAGCTAATGGTGAGCAATGGAGCTCAGAAACTGTTAATGATTCCATGGCTCAATTAATTTGTTTAAGTTTAGAATTGTGTATGGGCCATTTTCGCACAATGAATGTTGTCACGGAAATTTATGATGTAAACGCTCAAACATGAACAACCCTACTTCTAAATGATCTATGAGCACAATGGAGTTTTTCCTATTAAGACATTAAGTTTAGATTTTCAATATTACAAACTTCATTTCCAATTCATTTATATTCATTCACTAAAAAATACTAAATGACATTTATTGATAAAGGAGAGTACACAGCATTACATTCTTACATCCTTACATGCATTATGCCCAACCCTCCCCAAGGAAGGCTTAGACTACCATAAAGTAATTAACATAAAGAAAGCTAAAGAAATATTGATCCTTTGCATGTCTTTTACATGAAAACCAAAAGAGTGAGAAAGGATACAAAATTGAGGAACAAGTGTCGTGTTCGCCCAAATCTCGCTTCCTTGGATCTCCTCTAGTTTCCTGCTTTCTGTGTTACTCCTTCTTCACTGGTTGTGGTCTTCTTCTTCCTTGGGTTGGGTTATCCTTTTCTTTCTCTACTAACAATAGTCTCTAGGACAATAATTTTGGACTGAAAATTGGCAACCCTTCTTCTGTTCTGAAATCTTGCT
Organism: Gastrodia elata; assembly: GCA_016760335.1. Lineage (NCBI taxonomy): Eukaryota > Viridiplantae > Streptophyta > Magnoliopsida > Asparagales > Orchidaceae > Gastrodia > Gastrodia elata. The sequence goes on from CM028675.1 coordinate 22,766,039, forward strand.
TTTATAATATTTCCCCAACTTTTTCCAACATTCATTCAACTAATCAATCTCCATTTTGAAAGTTGAACTTTGCTTTTAATTTTATTCCTTTGTTCCATTGGTAATGAGGAGTCTTAAATGTAAGTATTTGAATTCTACTGTGAGGAATAGAAAAGAATTAAATGAATGAGCCTTTTCAATGCAGATTTGAAAAGGTGAAAAGAATCCAGAATTTAGGCGGGCACTACGGAGTGCTATAGCGCCAAGCCCTCTGTCGGTCGCATGCTATGGTGTGTTGTAGCATCGGGCTTTCTGTTTAACATGCGTTGCGGTGCTCCAGAATGTGCTGCGACATGCTGTAGCGCCAGAATACCTTGCAACACGCTGGAGCACTAGAATACGCTACGGCACACTGTAGTGTTGAGCTTTCTATATGGATCCGCCGCAACGAGATATAGTGCTGAGCTGTCTATCTTGATCCATTACGGCGCGCTGTAGCGCGCAAAATTATTCATTTTTATCATTTTTCATCTTTTTGTAATATGATCACTTCCAAGTAGCAATGACAATAATACACACTAGAATAGTGATTGATTTTAGAAAAATCATGCATTTTAAACACGAAAATGATTATATCTATGGGGCTCATCACTCATCTTCTAATTTATAGTTGAGACTGTATTTTTGTTTCCAATAAGATTCAATGTCATTGTGGTTATGAATTAGATTAGCTTTAGCTTTATTCAAGGTAATATGATTTTGATCACTATCCTAATTTTCTTAAATGCATTGTAAATTGGTAATAATCTTTTGTTCCAAAAGTTAAGAGCCTTACGAAGATTCTTGAGCTTGTCAACAAACCGAAGCATACCAAAAAGCCGACAATGTTCACTCCAAGAAGAAGAGATAATCTCAGCCCAATCCAACCTTTCAAGCCAGAAACAAATATTCTCATAATTTGATAAAGTATGTATCCAAGCATTTTTTATTTTTATCCAACAGAAAGGTCATTGGCACAGCAACTGTATGTTGTTCAGATAAAATTGAAACATTATCATTTCTTATAACAACAAGAGAAGAAGTGTTGTTAGCAATAGGTCCCGTAGGAACTATTGCAGGTTCAACAATAATAATTGGTACGATAACTATATAAACAACCTTAATAGCATTAACAATAATAAGGTCAATATTTATAACAGGTTCATCAGAAGAACTTGTGAATGTTTCAGAAATAATAGAGTCATGGCCCTCTAATGCAATGTTTATAGTATTTAAAATAATATGATCAGAATCAGCATTAATAAATATTTCAGGCATAGCAATTCTTGTAAAAACTTTTTTCTGCAACACATAGTTAGCATTGCAAACAGTATCAATATGTTCAAAGATGGGAATAATAGCATGGGCATATATGTTTTCATTATTTTTGCCTTCAACAGTAAGAGCATTAACCAGATTTAGACCATTGTTCAAAGTAGCATTCGTCAGTTGCTTCGGCCTACTTATGAGGGGCAGGAGGTGTTATTGTTTCTAAAGGAATAGTTATTCAAGTTATGCACCAGAGTGCAGCACTAATTGCATTATAAGGGTAAATTATCATAGCAGATATTTTGCAAATATCCCCTTTCCAACGAACCCAACCAAATGTTGTTGGGGGAGGAGAGGAGCTATTTAACTCAATCAAGATCCAGGGAGTAGAAATCTTTCTCAGGGTAGCTATAGTTTTCTCAGGGTAGCCATAGTTCTATCTAATTGAAGTGATTTTCCAACAGCTTTCCCAATGTTAAAAGTATTTCATTGGATATGAAATGAAGCGAAAGACCGAGAAGATTGATCCAAATAGGAACAATCTGCACATCGTGCTTAAAAATTGAAAAATCTAATGGAGACTGGAGCAACGAGATTTAAGCCTTTAATAAACCCGTTAACTAAGCCAAATCTAAGTTTAATTCTAGCAGATTTTCCAACTAGAGTAAGGGAATGGGGAGAAGCTAAGGAAGCTACTTCTTCATTAGAAAAGAAAAGTGCCGGAGAGCCTTTATATTCTGAAATAGTACCTTCGATGATGTCCTTAAAGGACCGAACACTCGGGGTATATCCATTAAAGCAACATAAATGAAAAGTAGAGAATATAATTAAATTAAGTAGTATGTAATTGCGTTACCCGAGAGCATCTAGAGAGAAAGAACAAGACCCAGATTCATCAGCAACGCCGACGGAGAAAAGCCCTAAATCGCTCGTCTTCCAATCACCCGGAAAGTCTCCTTAAATCGAGAGTGACATAAGTTTTTATGTATATATATATAATCAAAAAGACATCTTGGCAAAGCTTTATTGAAATCAAAACAAAAGAGAAAAAGTGGGGGTAGGAGGTTACAAAAGCCTAAGACTAAAGGCCTAAAGCCACCCCAAAAAAATTAGGTCCCATGGTATAACCTAAAATGAAAACCTAAGGAAATGAGACTTAAATAAAGAAGACAAAACTCCAAAAGCAACACAAAAGATTAAACGAGCAAACAGATAAACTTACCACCCCACTTACTTGCAGAAGAGAAACAAAAGGACAAAAAAAAATAAACATCAAAAAACAACCTATCATGCATATAGGCAACTAGACAATAGCTGGAGAACTGGGAACCACAAAGGAAAGGTTGACTTCCAACAAGAGGCGAAAGCAAACCCAGGCATAGCTCCACAACCCTTAACTACAAAGACTCAAAAATAGCTAGCAATACCAGCAAGCCCCACCACCATCCGACCATAAACATGGATCCAGACTGAAGCCAAAACACATCTCAACTAAAGAAAAACACCGTAGTAAGACCATTAGCTTAAAGCACATCACAACCAAAGAGTTAAATTGCTAAGAAACCACTACAACAATATATATATATATATATATATATATATATATATATATATATATATATATATATATATATATGCACAAAAAGGAAAATAAACAATACATAAATATCATAATAGGGAAGCACCAATTTGCAAGAGATGAATGTAAAAAAAAAAAAAAAAAAAAAAAAAATTATATATATACTCTCACCCACTAATTAAAATTTCTTTTCATGCACACAACTATATGCAAAGGAAAACACTATGGTCGATGTGGGTGCACTACACAGACACACATACACATAAATATATTATTTAATACGTGTGGCCAGTAAAATTTAAAATCATGATCTGTGATAATAAATCCTGAGCCTCAATTATTTGGCTACAATACCATTCACTAATTTGAAGAAGCTGCATCTTGTGAACTTAATTGATGCTTATATTATTTGGAACATTTGGTTGAATTGAATTTTCATAAATCGAAACTAAATATTATAAACGATATCAACACAATCATTAAAATTTTTCCGAAGAAATCTATCTGTTGGAAAAACATTAATAAAATTGCTTTTGCTGAGGTCTTTAATATTAGAGATATTTAAGAGTTTGTTGATCTGTGGTTTGTTGGATGGTTGTTCTCTTATCGGGTTCTATGGTTCCTCATTTTCAAAGTTGTTGGACTGGTTGTTGAACATGCAGGATGATCTGATTAATTTGAAGGTTTGGTTTGGAAATGTCGATTGTTCCACTCCCTATTTGGTTGTCGTCCCTCTTGTTTGCAAGTTAATCGGTTTACCGCATTTCTCGTTGATATGTTCTGACTTGATGCGAGTTTGTTGATACACCGGTTGACAGGCCAAAGAGACAGTAGCTGGACTAAGGGAATAGAAGGTGGGTCTAAATGCAATTTTTATGGGTTTGAGTTTAATCTGACTGTTCTTGTTGCCATATATATTTGGAAGCGGCTGCTGGCCGGGTTCCGATCCCAGGCTGAAATTTTGAGTGCTGGAATAGCTACTTTAATCTCCTATCAAGCTATGTTGTAAGTGTGATATCAGGCGTCCTTCATGCGTCCTGATGACCCGGTGGTACAGTTTCTTTGTTGCTATTTTTAAATTATATGCACTTTTTCTTATGGGCCTGCTTATGTGATGGTTGGATAAAGCGGGATCTGACTGTTGTTTTCTGTGGTGGGTGGATAAAGGTTGTGAAGGCTTGCATGCCTGCTAGCTTACTGATTGCTATCTGGCATATTTTCTTTCCTACTGCCTGAAATATTGCCGGTGTGCTGTAGGTTTCGTTGGTATACCAAATTAAGGCTGTGCTACGAGACCTGCTGGTATACTGGTTGATAGGCTGCAATATTGTTGGTTAGATCATAGGTAAGTTTGTCTGGTCTGTCTGTCTTCTTTTATGGCTTCAGATTTTGTGGGATTTTCGTTTAATCAGGTTGGCGTCTAAGATCCTTATGGCCTTCGGTTGTTTCTCATTATTGATGACCACGGTTCTCGATATTTATTTGCATTATTATCATATTAATGTGTCAAGCTATAATTCTAAGGACGGATACATTTGTATAAGCTTTTATTTGATTAAAGAGAATGCAAACTCTTTGGCCTTATCTGATACTCCTATTTTTCGGTTGGCTGTTTTTGTGTCGTCAAAAAAGGATTTTCCTTGTGACGTTGATTTATTGTTTGTCGAGTTTTCCTTTAATTCTGGCTACTTCATTGTGGGTGCCCCCTATAGTTTATGCTCTTTGAAAGTGTTGGGTCTTATTATCTACTTCCAGATAAATTTGAGTCTCTATATTTATTGGAGGATGATGTTAACGGGTTCAACTGTAACTTTTATGTATACTACTGCCGATTTCACCTTTGGGTCGAGATATGCTTCTGTCTTTACATTTTCAGGTGGATACCTCTTCTTACTCGAACGACGGTCTTTAAATCTCTTGCTCGGTATCTCTAGTACATTTCCCCAGCCAATTACAATCAGTTTATTTCCTTGTGATATCTTTTAGCAGGTCCTATATCGGCATGGGAAGGTCTCGATTATTGGATGTTTTTTTATTACTTTTGGAAAATTAAACTTTGTATTGATTTTTCTTTGTGGGATAGACTTTTTAGGATATTTCCTGGGTTTATCTTTTTGGGATTAGGCTTTTGGCCTTTTTAGTTTTAGTATCACTTTGTACCCACCCAACCCCTTTTTTTATCTTTTTGGTTGAAATAAAATACACAGGTTTCGGCAAGAAAAAAAAAAAAAAAAAAAAAAAAAAAAATATATATATATATATATATATATATATATATATATATATATATATATATATATATTACTTTTAACAACATCTTTTATATTTATCCTATCTTGGAGTCTTCTAATTGGGCTACTTCTGGGTTGACAGTGAAAGATAAATTCAATCTAACTTTTGCTTGGCAAATTAATAAAAATCATAAGATTTCAAATCACTCCACTTGGTTTTGGCATAAATCTCTCATCACTTTTATTAGTATTTTCTTTTGGAGGATTTACAATGATTTTACAAGTTTTGATGCTAAGTTAATTAAAAAAAGATTTTAATTAACAATACTCATAACTATAAGGTGTGGCATTCATTGATCATTTATAAAAAAACAAAAAATTCATTTTCAACTTAAAGGATGGCCTTGGTAGATTGGGGAATTCCATTAAGAAAAAATTGCATATTGATAATGTCATTGATGCTTTCATTTTGTGAATTATTTGGGGTGCTCATAATAAAGATAAATACAACATCTCTCCTTTCCTCAAGGATGGCATTATCTAAAAATCTTTGTCCAACGAAAGTGGTATCTTAAATGCTTTCCCTTTAAATCTATTTAGCTAGAAAAATGTTAACAAATCTGAACTTTTCCTTCTTCTTAAGAAATTGGTGTCCATGTTGGGGGAATTGATGTTTGATTGGTCATGTTTTGGGTATGGGTTTTGGAGGTCACAGTGTTCTGCTCACTTTCTTGGTTTCTCCTTGTTTGTGTTTTATTCTATACTGCTGAATGTCTGGAGTTTTTTGTGTGCTGTTTTACTTTATTGTGGAACATCTTTTTTATGCCTTCACTGATCAGGTGGTCTGTTTGGCTTCTTCTAAGAGTTAAATGAATTGTTTTTTGGTTTTAAAGCTATTAGCGGTTCTCCTCTAGTTTTGTAACAACTCAAATTCTTAAGCACCAAGGTATAATTTGTTTTGGCTTGAAAGGCCTTATGATTTTGCCCTCATAAGATAACTTCACAGCTAATCACTCATCTTAGGAGTGCTCCCATATGAGCATGCTTAACTTTGGAGTTCTTATCACATATGAGCATGCTTAACTTTGGAGTTCTTATCAAGAACTCTACTGTAATTTGAAAAGGCTCATTGATGTTTAAGAGTTTCACTTATTGCTACTTAAGTGAGTCTTTATAATCTCCCCAACTTAAGTAACTGATATCATCATTAGTATCCACGCACAGATCCAAGAACCATCCATTGGGTAGATAGGACTAGAGATGACCCCTATAGTCTCAAGAGGTACCCACATCCATGTAGCACCTTAACCATCATGGGTTCAAGAGGATGCTCACATGTAGTGTTACTTTACCCTGTATGGCACTTAGATCATATCTGACACCCTATGGTTTGCTCTAATACTATTTATAATAGCCCAAACTCTTAAGCACCAAGGTATTATTCGCTTTGGCTTGAAAAGCCTCATAATTTTTCCCTCATAAGATAACTTTCCAGCAGGTCACCCATCTTGTGAGTGCTCTCATATAAGCAAGCTTAACTTTGGAGCTCTTATTAGGACTCCACCGTTATCTGAAAAGGCACCTCAATGTTTAAGAGTTTCACTTATTACTACTTAAGTGGGTCTTTACAAGTTTGGTTATAAATCTAGACGCGGCTGGTGCCATCTAGTTTCCTTGCATTGATAGTGGTGTGAGTGTCTAGGTGTCGAGTTTCGTTACAGTTTGGTTCTTTATTTGTCTTTTTTCTGTAAGTTTTGTTTTGGGAAATCCAGTGACATGGAGGTTTTGGTGTATCCCTTTTGAAGTTGTTATTTTGGTTCAGTTATTCGCTCCTTTGTCTTTGTTTGTTCACTGCAGGTTGTTTATTTGGTCTTTGGGCATTTCTATGAATGGCACTTCATTGGTTGCAATTTTGGTTAGTGCTGTTGCGTTTCTTTGGTTGATTCCAAAAATGAGTCTTTGTGGTTGTGTCTTGCTACTAGAAGCAATATTTTGGTTTGTGTAGCTTTTTGTTTTGCTTGTATTGCCTTCTTTGTAGGTTTTTCTGTGGTGGTTTATTCCAGTGCAGTTTGGATCTGATGAGCAGTCAAAAGTTGATTTTTTGGTTTCCTACTTTTATTTCTTTTTTCCCTTTTTGTTTGTAGCCTTTGGATTGAACTCTCTTTTAGCTATCCTTTAGCTTCCTATTTTTGTTTTTTGTGTGCTCTATTCTTTCTTGTAAGGTCATTTTAGATTACTCCCTGGGACCTTACTTTTTGAGGTTGACTTCAGGCTTTTAGTTTTAGGAGTTTTGTAACCTCCCAACCTCTTTTTTGTATCTTTGCCTTTTGTATTAAAAAAATTTGTAGCTTTTTGTTATATATATATATATAACTGAAACCTGCAAATTTTATTAATAAAATGCAAAGATACAAACATGATTGGGAGGTTGTAGATCTCCTAAAATTTAAAGGCCTAAAACCCAAAAGAGAGAACTTAGGAAATATCATAGAAGGTCAAATAGAAAAGAAAAACAAAACCAAACAAATAAGAAAGAAAAACATATAGATCAAATCTAACCAAACATACAAAACAAATTATATATTACAAACCAAACAACAACACAAAATAGATAAGAACAAACCAAACATGTCCAACAAAACAACACGTAGATCTAGCAAACTTAACATAGCATCAGTAACTTCATCAAACACCCACTAGATATCAAAGGGAATAGCACATTAGACAAGCACCAGCACGTAGCCACATTCCTGCCACAAGCAATACCAACCCAATAGTGACCCTAAAGTTTATTAAAAGATAGCCATAAGCAAACCTACAAATTGCAATTAAAAGGTAGCTACAACCAAGCCACAACACCAAACAAACCAAAGCAATGCCTCTGAAATTTATTACACATGCAAAAGCAAACTCTCAGCTATATGACCAGGCACCACTTTCTCCAGCAAGGAAAACCACCAGTGTCCATAGAGCAATAAACAAAACCCACATAATATTTAAAGGTTGAAGAAGGAATCTCCAGCAAAGGCAAATACAACAGAGGCAAAATATAGACTCCAACAAATAGAGATCATAATAAAATAGGTGGCGCCTAGCAAGCATCACCATGGAAACTCAGCAATAGGAAGCCATCGGCACAAACCAATGGAAGGATTAAAGTAATAAATTTGCTTTGATCTTCTTAACATCTCAATTTCCATAAGCAAAATTTTTATCATTATAAGAAGTTATAATGGATTTCACATCAATGTGCATGAACTTAATAATATGAGAAGAGCAAATGGGAATGTTATAGTATTTTGCTTTATTTCAAGCATTCCACAAGTGCCAAAAAGTGTAGCTATTAAATATGTGACCAATATATAACTTTCTAGTATTTTGAGTGGGGCCACATTTTAATAACAATAAGAATATCATTATAGAGGGATATGCTTGTATTTATAGCTACCGAATTTCAAATAGTGCTACATCTATTTTTCAAGAAAACATGATTTAGTGATTTAATATTACAACAACATTAACATTTTAAAGCAAGGTGGTAGCCCATTTCTTGAAGTTTGGCATCAACTCCTTAAGAAAAATACTTATAAGAGTGGGGATGCAGTTATGCTAAACACAATGGGGGAAATTAGTAGGGGCATGGGGCCGAAAAGTACTCCAAATTTTAGACAGATTTATCACATTGTGGTCGCAAAGATTGGAACTAGCCAATTTACCAATAGTTTGGGATGGGGAGAGAGACAAAATTTGGTTAGCTAATTCATGAAGAAATTCTTGAATGAGCTCAGCATCCCAACCATTAGAATTAGAATAGCAATTACCTAAAGTTAACTTAGGAAGAATAATATTATTATGGGTATTTCCAAATATCCCTAAATTAGTCCATTTATCAAACCAAAAGGAGATAGAAGGATATAGTTGATCCCAAATAAGAAGATCTTACATGATGTCTTTATGCTCAACCATTCTTCTCCAAGTTTGAGAATTAGTTATTTTAGTTTTAATTTGACCTGGGTGGAACTTAGCACAATATTTAGCATTAATAATAGCTACCCAGATGGAGTTAGAAGTCCACAACTTCCACAAAAGTTTAATGGAGAAAGTTTTATGAAGAGAGTCAAGACATCTCAAACCAAGGCCCCTTTCTCTAAATGGAGAGTAATGTGGTTCCAAGAACACTAGATGACTTTAACACCCTTACTATTCACCCAAGGAAATTTTTTAAAAATAGTCTTTAGCTTTTTGAGGACATAACCAAAGGGGGTGGTAACTTCAAGCCAATATAGATAATTAGTGTTGAGCACATACTTAAGCAGAATCACCCTATCACCTTGTGAGAGATAATTATAATCCCAACCATAAAGGTTTTTGAATATAGCATCAATAAAATCTTTGTAAATGTTGTTTTTATTGTTCTTAGCCAAAATAAGGATCCCAAGGTAAGTAAAAGGGAATTTACCTTGTTTAAAGCAAAGAAGACTAGTGCTTGTGTTAAGATTTCATAGAGGAAAGTTATCATTAGTGAAAAATTGAGATTTAGTAGCCTTAATTTCAAGCCTGAACCCTGTTCAAGGAGGAAAGTATAGTTTTGATTTTTAACAGAATGCATGTCTCCATTTGTAAAGTTGATAAGGTCATCATCATAAGAAAGGTCGGAAATGATAATTTTACCCCCTACAATAAATTGAAGATTGGGTTCTCTTTTGAATAGGTAGTTGATGTTATAAGACCAATAATTCATAGCTAAAATAAAAAAGATAGAAGAGAGCAGGTCGCTTTGCCTAAGATATCTTTCAAATTTAAAAAAAAACTGAGGATGCCCATTGATAATGATAGAGAACTAGTTTTTATTGATGGAATTTTTGATTTTAGCAATAAAACTTTTATTGAAACCATATGTTCTTAACAGCCTTAGGAGAAAATTCCAATCTAAGTTTATCAAAAGCTTTCTTGAGATCTAATTTAAGAATGAGGTTATGGTTCCACATTTTATTTTTAAGAGTATTGAAAAGTTCTTGGGTTGCTAAGATATTATCTTGCATTTTACAGCCAGAAACAAACCCGTGTGATTCGGCTCAATTAGTTTGGGGAGAAGATTTTGTAGCTTAATGACTATGATTTTGGAAGAAATTTTGTTGAGGGTGGAGCATAGACTAAAGGGTCTAAAGTTAGACAACAAAATAGCCTTTTCTTTTTTCAGAATGAGAGAGATCATAGTATGAGTAAAGAATTTAGGCAATGGGACATCACAGAAAAATTGGTAATGCTGTTGCAAATATCGATTTTGATAATTAGCCAAAATTTGCAGAAAAACTCATCAAGAAAACCATTAGACCTCAAGCAGGAGTTACTTTTATGATTTTTCACCACATTTCATATTTTTTCATCCGAAGGCATCATGCTAAGAATTTGATTATCTTCATCCGTAATAATGTGCCCCATAATCTTAAGACTGAAAGATGAATGAATTTGACTATTATAATTAAAATTCTCTTGAGAGTAATTAATTGTAGAAGCTTGTATTTCTGTAAAATTGCTATTTTTTCTGTTTCAAGGGTGATGATTTCGTTAATATAATTAATGTCTCCTTTTATTAACCCATTTATGATAGAAAGAAGCATTTTTTCCTTCTAGTTTCCAATTTATACTACATTTTTGTCTCCTAAAGGTTTCAGCATTGTGATTTCAAATCAGTGTAGCCTTAGCTTTAGAAATAGCTATACGATTGTCATCAAACGGTTGAGCCTCAAACTTTGATTAAAGGGAAGCAACAAGGTTCTCCTATCTCGCAAGGTTATTAAAAATGTTACCAACATAATTTTTATTCTAGTAATTAAGGGCATTTCTTAACTTTTTGAATTTATCTACCAAATGGATTGAACCATAAGTACTATAGTGTTCATTTCACACAATTTTAATAATATTCCTTGAATCCTCTATGTTAAGCCAAAACATTTGAAATTTAAAAGAATTAAGATAAAGATGAATGTGAGTCCAAAAAGAAAGAATGATAGGCTTATGGTTAGAAACAGTTGATTTTAAGGTAAAGTTTTTGTAATAAAAAAAGGTGTCACACCACACCTTATTAATAAAAAAATGATTAGTACGAGCAAATTTTCTCCCGAAGGACCAAGTGAAAGGAGCACCCATGTATTTAAAGTCATCAAGCACACAATCAATAATGGTTGAGCTAAAATTAAAGATGGAGGAGGTATTATTGCTAGCATAACCCTTGTATTCATTTGGATTGAGAACTACATTGAAATCACCACCCACCACCCTAGGGAGACAAGTAAAACCGCATTCTTTCAAGAAGTCCCATAGGGGAAGACGCTTAGTTCAAAGATTATTTGAATGAACAAAAGTGGTCATAAAATCAAAATTTGAGTTATGAAGCCTAATATGAATGGCTTGATCACATTAAGAGATAATATCTGCCTTCTAAAGATTTGACCACATAACCCAAACTCTATTAGATTTAGAAGTAATAGCCTGGTCAAAGTTGGAGAAATGAAAAATAGAGGATACAATTTCTGCTCTGAGTTTGGCCTCAAATATAACAACAATATTAATTTTGTCTCTTTAACAATATGCTTAAATTTATTTATAGAAGAGACATTACCAATGCCTCTTATATTCTAACACACAATGTTTATAATTAAACTTTAGATGGTCCATTCGGGAGCGTCTAATTAGCAACATTGGATATAGTTAAATGTTAATTATTATTTATAATATAAACATCAACATCCTCATTCAAAATTGAAAAAGAGTTATATCTGGTTGTTGAAAAAATTCTAGATTTAGCTTTATTGGTGATACGAGCCATTTTACCTTTAAAAGGGCTTTTCGGAGTAGTAAAAGTAAGCTCATCCATACTATCAAACTTCTCATATCTAGTTGGCATTTTCTACAAAACATAAAGTTCTAAATTAGGAAGCTAGACAAATCCAATTTTTGAATCATTAAGGCTATCTGCATTATCTTTTTCAGACTCGTTAGCCGTCGTGGACATAATTACATGACCTGCAATTTTTGGGTTAGTAGTAGCTATATTATCATGCACAAAATCAGTATTATCAAATCTATTGTGATTATATTGTTCAACATTAACATCAAAAATAGGCATAGCAGTATCTATATCAAAGCTAGGGACAACATTAGCAATAGTTTCTATTTTAAGAGCACTAGAAACAACACTGATAGCCTTGACAACATTAACCCTAGTATCATTATCAGCATTAAGAACATTATTCTCTATAGTAGCTAATTTATTGACAACAAAATCAACCAATTATTATGAGAATTATTAAGCATAGCATCAGTAATAGGAATTGTATTTTAAGAACATTATATTTAGCAGCTAACAAAATAATAGTGATATCAAAAGCATTAAATAATATAAGATTAGCACTAGCTGCAACATTACCATTATCCACATCATTACCATTATCATTCTTTATATTATTTTCCAAGCCAAGATTTAGAACCTTCTTAGCATTCAATATATCAACATTAAACATGCAAGAGTCCTCATTTAGCACATTCTCAAGCACGTTATCACTCAGCGTATTAAGTACCAAAGTTGGAACCTTGCTCATTTCTAAAGTTGTTTCAGAGATGATAGTAGATTGAAACCCAATCTCATTTCTAAAGTTGTTTCAAGAATAGAAGTTTTAATGATAGTAGAAATAATAGTATTAGCAGTATTATGATCTGGAGAACCAACTTTCTCAAGCATAATATCCATGTTAACATTGTATACGGAAGAGGAAAATTTATGTCAATTTGAGCATTCTCAAGCACTAAATGTACAGGAACCATAAAATCAGAAGCCAATAGTTCTCTATTAGGAACATTGGTAACTGAATATATTGGCACCAATATCCCAGTAGCAATAGTGACATTTCCAGAATTAATATGCACATTCTCATAAACCAACTTTTCTAATGCATTGACATCATCAATATTAGGGATCATAGTTTCAGGAGCAGAGGAATCTTTATCAGCATTATTACTTGGGGCAATGGTAGAATTGGAATTAAAATTTCTATTCATATTAGATGTAATCTCAGGATCACATCTAAATTAATAGGCACCATTCTTCTATTGACAACATGGGGATGACTATTGTGGTCTTTTTGAACATAAGAGGCAGTGTTATGCCCCATGGTATAACACCAATTACAGTATATGAAGATATTTTCATAGCAAATTGTTTGGTAGTAACCACATTCCTGTGACCCCAATCAGAGTTTTTGTAGAAGGGGAGAATAGATATTTACTTCAATAAGAATTCTAGGGGTAGCTATGTTTTTGTGTCTTGCAGTATTTGTATCCACTTGTAAGGGGATGCCAATAGCTTTCAAGATGTTAAATAGAAGTTCTTTTGTAATAAAATGGAGCCGGATACCTGGGAGATTTATCCAAACTGGGGCAATCGAAGCCTCGTGAGTGATGTCAATAAACGGATTCCATTTGCAAAACTTCAAAGTGTTTCTCTTAAGATCATAGGATCCTTTAGAGAACACTCTGGCATAATCAAGATTAGAGGAAAACTTGAAAAAAAAACTCTATGTGAATCAAAAGACCGTATGGCTACAGGGGCTTCCAGCTTGAGACCAATGATGAAACCAAAAATTAAGCCAAAATTGGGCTTTATTTTAGCAAATTTTTTAACCAAAGTGAGTTTATTGGGAGAGGCTAGGTTTAATATTTCCTCATCCTAAAAGAAGATGGCAGGGCATCCATTGAGTGGAGATCTCCTTGGAGATTGTGGAGACGAAGCCTTCCACAATCTCTTTGAAAGATATACAAGTGGGATTAACCTCCATCTAAGCACCGCATAACTAAATTTAAAAAATAGCAGAGCACAAACTTTTGAAACAATAATTGACGTAAGAAGAGGATATCATCAGAACAAAGTCAGAGGGAGGCCGAAGCTGAGCCGAAACTTTGAGATCTGTCTGCAGAGCCGACGGATAAGAAACCCTAAGTCGCCTCTTGCGTCGCCCTAAAACGAGAGTGCCCTATAACGATAATATATATATGTGTGGCCGGTGAGATTTGAACCTATGACCTGGGGATAACAAATCTTAAGCCACAATCACTGAGCTACAACACCATTCACATAATATATATATATATATATATATATATGTGTGTGTGTGTGTGTGTGTGTGTGTGTGTGTGTGTAAGTGCGCATCTTTGCTTACATACATAGGCATGCATACATATACGTACACTCATGAATGCCCATTTTTGCCAAATACAAAATGTAAGATTAGATATGAAGCTAAGCATGCAAATAAAAGGATAAAGTTATGGTAAACATTAAAGCATCATAATCATTAATAAGTATGAAATAAGACAAATTTCATTAATAAGCAATCACAATTGTTGAAAATTATAGATTTGAACCTTCATCATGTTGTCTTCTTTATTGAAACTTGATATAAATATTTTTCGATCAAACCCAATTCATTCTATGCTGTTGAGAAACCTCCATTTTTAGTATAGAGTTTGAGTCCTGATTGTAATTGGCATTGTGCAACACATTCTCTAGCCAGATCGAAAGTGCACTAGCTGAATCAGGGCTAAGGCTGAGCTCATCAAGACAATTTATAGTCTAAAAGTATAAAAAATATCTAAAAGTTCAAAAAAATTATTTACTATCCAAAATTTATCCCAAAATATTGTTTCATTCAAAATCAACGGGCGAAGGCCACCCTAAAAATTGTTCTAATGTGAATGGCCATCAAAAGAATGAAAATCAATAGAAATGATTCTACATTAATGAAAGCTCCAAAGCATAAAATAAAGTAAAGATAGAAGGTTGTGGGCGACCCCATCTACCACAAATATAAGCCTTACCAAATAGATACTAAATTGGAATCAGGGCTAAAGCTCGTCCCAATGAAAGCAGCTATTCTTGATCAATTCATAGTTCAAACTCAAGAATTCAACTGCTGAGGCACAGCATCATTCACATGAATATTCAGATTTTCTGCTAACCACTCTGCAATTACTCTTAAAACACACACAACTGCAGTTGGTGGCGAGATACATACAACTCTTAGAAATTTTAAATCCAGGCCCTTTGAATAGGAGCTGTCAAAGAACAACATGTGCCTAAATCGAAAAGTCCAAACAGACGAAATTATTATCTCCCTAAAATTCATAAAAAGGTTTGGTATGAATGATGAGCTTTGGATTCCCAATCTTTTTGACAAGATGAGCTGCTGTCTTACAGCTGCATTCTGCCCAAATATTTTTCGAAAATTTAGGCTCATTAGATTGGTGGGCCTCAGATATTCTAATCTTTGTCAGGCTCATTAGATTGGTGGGCCTGAGACATTAGGAACAATGCTTTATACTCATATACAACAGAATGAATAATACGCTTGGGAGACAACTTGCAAGCCATGTTTTTCTGATAAAATTAGCGAATCCTGAATTTTACACTGGTTTTCTTTTGTTCTCAATAAAAAATACATTGCCAACACAGCCAGTAAAGGGACTTAGAAGCTCCCATTAGATGATGATACTTACAAGCAAATTTCAACTTATGGGCAGATTTAAGAGTTTCAACTTCTCACATTACATACAAGTCAGCTGCCTCTTATACTCTCGCACAAAGGGGGTGCAGCATCTAGCCTTATCCTCAAATTTTAGCAATTTATGCTCTCCACAGACAGAAATCAGGTAAGCTCTTTCAACCCATTTTCTGCCATTCAATCTTGAAGCATCAAGAATTTGGTGGAATGCAGGAGGGAGAATAAATGTGTTTATTTTGGGTAAGAGAGAGGATGTGCTTATAAGCATATGAGCACCTGAAAAAGAACTAGGATAACTCTTACTAGAAGGCAACGCTTACTCTCCTCCTATCACAACAATGAAGATATCTCTCAATTGTAAATACAAGAAATATTGAATAAGTGTAGTACAAACTGACATCACAGTAAATTCAATCATAGGGCAACACAGCTCACAAAAGGAGAAAAGAAAGAGCATATCGAATGCAAAGGATTTTAATGTGGCAAATTTTATGACGGGAAAAAACCACGTAGCAACCATCACGAGAAAATTTACTATAGGAGAAATGGAAAATAAACTTACAACTCATCAGCAAAATACGCTCTCAGCTCAAGTAAGAAGATGACTCCTTCCAATGCTTTTAAGTGCGCACAAGTGCTACCTCCTCTATCCACTGTGGAAGAAATTCGAGTTGCCAACGCTTGGGGACACCTAGGTGCCCAAGCATCAGTTTTCTAGTTTTATGAGGAGCATACAGTTCCTGGGCACACCCAAGCACTAGTCTTTCGGCCCAAGTAACCTTTCTAACATATGACCGTGTCCAAGGGACTAGTATTTGCTCCATGTTTTCGTAAAGTCTAATTTTTTTATTCTCCTTAAATAGATCTCAAAATTTCATGTGCTCATTTCAAATCACTCAACGACTCTACCACACAATAATTTCCACATTGGAGACAATGTGTGAGTAGTTATTCCTTCTCCTTCTAGAGATATCAATTATATAATGACTAGCTCAAATTCAGCCTTGCCATCATGTTCCAATGCCCATTGAAGCTTGACATAGCTTTAGTTTCTCTAGAATTACAAGCTTTATGAACATGTATGCTAGATTCTCCAAAGTGTGACTTTCCCTCAATGTCCCGCCTTCAAAAGCTTTCAAATGAAATGGTATCAAAGCTGCATACATTTGGTTCTTGAATGAAATGATGCATTATTGGCAGGTTAATGGGACTCCTTCTATCACTATACAACTTATTATTTACTTTTTGTTTTTCCAATTCCACCATAAATCCTTACAAGTCCTTGATACTTCGCCTCGGTGTCTGATAACGCTATGAGTTACTGTAGCCTAGATATCTAACACATAAATGACTTCTATTGTGAAAGTATAGCCAGTAGTGCTTTGCCAACCGTCCGTGTCTCCAATTGAGTTTAACTCAACATAATCTTATAACCCAACTTTGACTTTTCCAAAGCACAAAGCTTTGTTTATTGTTCCTTTTAATAATGGAGGATCCATATTACTTATTATTAGTGAACTTTTCATATATTTCTTATAATTTTACTTATATCTTCTATTCATGCCCAATGTCTAGATTTGTACAATTTATGACCTACATTAGGCTTTCAATAGCTGAAGTATATGCAAATTTCTTCATTTTGTTTCACCGTTCTTCGATCTTTAGTGATTGTTCCTTAAAGAGGAAAAAGTGACTCATCAATAGCGTGTTTATTAGTTTAACCACCCATGTTAAAATTTCGCAGAACTTTCTCTATGTAATCTTGTTGTCTTAACTTTTTAGTCGTACCATTTCTTTCTCTATGGATCTTCATTCCATGAATTTGTTTGATAAACCCAAGATCATTTATCTCAAAATTTTTCTTACAAACACTCTTCTATGTGTTGAAGAGCTTTCAAATTAGCCCCTATAACTAATATGGTATCTACATATAATTATAATTTTATATAATGATCATTGCAATATTTGATAGCGGCCCATTTGACACCAAGTGTATTCAAAATTTTTGTATTCTTATATTGTCGCCTATTTCAAGCCATACAAACTATTCTTGACTTTGCACAATAATTACTCTTTGTCTTGTATTTCAAATCCATGTAGTTGTTCTATATAGATACCATCCTCCTACTCATAATATAGGAAGGCTATCTTAACATACTTTTGCTCCAAATGCAAATCCTCCTTAGTCGATAGGCTCAATACTACTCAAATTGTCATCATGTTGACCACCTGAGAGAAAATCCATGTGCAGCCCACTTTTTCTTTTTATTGAAAATCCTTCATGACAGTTGAGTTTTGGTTCTAGCATAATACCCATTTATTTTAAAGTGATTTCTTTCATACACGTACTATCAGCATGATATGAGTGTGTTTATCATTAAACAATTGCATCTCTCTCGCATTGCATCATAAAATATCTAACGCTTATTCACATTAGTAATCATTGTAAAGTTATTTAGAGCGCACCTTAAAAGGGCTAATGTAGTACTGCGAATCTCCTCAAAAATAGGATCATCTCCTTGAATTTTATTGGCATTTTTCTCTACAATAGTTTGTTCTTTTGCATTTTCAATATTATGTTATCATCTCAATTGAATAATCTCTTGAGCAATGTTGGTTACTGGTATTCAAAGTTATCCAATGACTACTCTTGAGCACTGACCCTTTCAATGTGTTAAATGTTTTAATCTTCAGCAAACAAAGCATCTTAACTCCACTCCAGGCTCTTGATATATTGCATTTGGTTTTTAATATGATAGGGCACAATCAATAAAAGAAAATAAGTTGTTAGACTTTCAAAGTCTAAGCACATTTTAGAGTATCTAACTATTTAAGTTAAGGAATATCACATTTAGGTATGCAGCAAAGGAAGCTCAAAACAGTAAAGGTAAAGTAAGACAAATAAAAATAAACAATAAGTGACCTTAAAGTAAAGAGTAAGAAACTATACTAAGATACAGGACGTACTCCTTCAAAAGAAAGGTTAAGCAAATAAACATTTATATGAGGCTATACATGCCAGTTTCTAGCATCATACATGCAAATGTTATAAGGATAGTATAGCTGAAATGCAGTAAAGAGAAATGAGCTGTAACACAATATTTAAGAAATTTGATATTTATTAATATTTTATTAAGTTATGTTGTGTGAGCTCATACATAGCAAAAATAGGAGTTACGTATGTCTACCCAATTATCTGAGATGGAGTCTCTTGTATAACCACATACTCCCTCTCAATAATATGTGTGGTCTCATAATCACTCTATAGCTAGCCCTAGCTCAAATTTTTGTACAGACTAATCTACCCTGAGTGAAACTCCTATTTAGTTATAATTATTTTCTTGCAATGATTATGATCAATTGATTAAGGCTTCAAAGCATTGTAGCATTCAAGGAAATTGTAAAGGTAAACTAAGCAAGCGATATCTATTTATTGTCTAATTTTAATTATCTACCTTAATAATTGGGGTTAATTGAACCCTTAATTGACTTAAGACATAGGACTTAATTCAATTGATATATATATATATATATGAAAAATATATTGTTAGAATTTGAATATAATATTTATAATTTATAGATAAAAATAATACTTAGAACTCTATATCCTAATCCTAAGGTTACCATCTTTAAATTCATCACTTATTCACTAACAGAGTTCCTAAGAAGAAATATTCAAACTTAAGAATCTAACTTACATTCTAAGGTTCAATCTATCTCAAGGAGCTTCTAAGGCTTAAGAATCACACAAGTAATTCTCCTAAGCTAAGTAAATCCCAAACTAAGATGATACTCCCAAAGTCTAGAAATTTACCCAAAATTTCTCAAATGTTAAGAATAAGAATTCAGGTCTAAATAACTTAGCTATTTACTGACCTATCAAATCTACTAATGATACTCAATTCATCTCAAATGGAATAACCAATTTAATCATGCATCCCTTATGACCTAATTTCCCAAACAACTCACTACACCAATTCTCCATAAATCATCTAAGGGTTCATCACCATTACTCCCTCACCTTAGATGATTAAATAAGCTAAAAAAGGCTCAAACCACTCTACTATAGGGTATATATATCACACTAATAGCAATCTACTCTATATTTAGAAAATAAATAAGTGATTTGACACCCAAATCTCAACTTCTAAATTAAATATTGAATCTAAGTAAAATATGTATTATTACACTCCCTATAACATAAAATTAGCAATGATAGTGAGTAGGTTCAATTTGGAATTGATTTGAGCTAATTAGGATTTTTGCCACAAATTAATTAAAGTGCCAAAATGTCAATAATGAAATTCTAATTCCTAATGCAAAATAAATATCACCATAATATTCCTTGTATTTTTGTGAGCATTTTAAGATATTATATTGCCATATTTGGATTACTGGTTACAAAGTTATGAGCAAAATAAGATTTGAATTAACCTAATTTTTATTATTGATTTTTACTATTCAGTTTCATGCACACGTGTGCTCCATCACTTGGCCTCTGCATGCACGTGTCCCATCTGTGTGTGCTAGCCCATGGATAGTGCCGCGCGGCTCGGTAGACATGCCTGACACTGTTCACCATCTCGTCAAAATACCAAACCCTATAATCCTAGGGTTAACAAGTACTTGCATCACAGGCCTCATCATGACACAAGCCATATGCCAAAATAAATATAAGATGAAAGTATTTCTAATGCACACATAAGTTCTAATCATAGGAGCTCAATCCATCCCAATTTAGGTTTCCTAGGTTTCAGCCCTAGGGTTTACTGTGGAGGGAGAGTGCTCCCTATACAGACCACCACTCGAGTACTTTTGGGTTCCATCGTGTTGCTTGAGTCGAGGCTGACTTAAGGAGCACCTGTATGGCTTCAAAGATTGCTCAACAAGCTGGAATCTGATGGGAGTTCGGGCATTGTACATTACTATACAGGTTCGAGACAATACTTCCTCAATCAGGCTCACCAAGTCTAATTGAGGATTATATCAGTTGGCTCATTGGTTGCAATAATGAATTGAAACAGGAATCACAGTGAATGCTAAGTAAAAAGGATGGAGTAATGGAGTACCTTACACCTTGTTTGAAGGCTCTTTGCTTGTCTTGCTCCGACACAATGTTTCCAACACCTCAGAAACAGGTTTGTCTGCACCTGGTTAACTAAACTTGCCCTCAGGAAAAAGTCTGGCCCAACTATGTCACAAAGAACAAGTGGGTAGGTGTCCATCTAGACTAGGCGGCTGCACTCCCCAAGAAGACAGGTGAGCTATACGCAGACAGGTGAGCTCTCGTCCATTGGATCATTCACATGATCCAAAATGATCCAACAGTGGGATTACACTGAACTCATGGGATTGGATTCTAACTGTCCGATTCAATCCCAACGGGGACACATGGCATAGATGCAGTGGGATTTGCTGCTCAGTGTTCGGGTCCGAGCAGCAAATCCCCACTATAAATGGTTAAAGTTGTTAAGGCTGATTTAAATAATATAATAATTATTATTAAATAGTATAAATCAATATAACTTAAATTAAGCTCCATTTTTACATTAAATGGACTCCAAAAATTCTCAAAATATCATCCTTAGTTAATATGAGTGTGAGGAACTCAAAAATTAAGTCGGATTTTCGATTTGAGGTCTAAATATTTATCTCAATTTTCCATTTAATTAAATTGATCATAATACTGATCTCACTCAAACAACTTCTAATTTCCACCAAACCATTGATCGATGGCCCAACCACTGATCGAAAGATCTATATGAGATCTTTTCAACAGTGGGTGGGCCGGTCTTCGGCGATGAAGGGAGGGCCGTCAATTTTGATGCCACGTCAACCTCTCCAACAGAGGTTGATGGGAAGGCCGTCAATTTTAATTCTACATAACTACTAATGATTTTGCTTGACTTTGACACTAATTAGTGAATTTTGATTTTGGACCCTACTCTTAATCACCCTTAATTACCTTTTTAGGTCAATTATTATTTTACTCATAATTTGGTCATTTAAACTCAGAATTTTGCAAACTTGGTATTTATGGAATCTTTAGATTGATTAGAATTTAAGTAGAACATAAAATTTAGGTTCCCTAATAATTTTGCTAATCAACCCTTAATGAGCCTAAACTCTAATTTGAGCTCATTAGCCTTAATTCTTAGCTAAATTAGGTGTTCTTGGTGTCTATCTTCATGTTAGATAATAAGAACTCATTTGGAATTTATATGATTTAATTTGGAGCCCTAACTCTTAAAATCCCATTTTTGACCCTAAAGGAAGGGCATTTTGGTTATTTTGCCCAACTTTAGATTTAAGTGCCCTTATGTCCTAGAAATCTATCATTTTCCTTAAAATTAGTAAATTAAATATTTAGGAATCAAATTTAGATCATTTAGGATTTTAAAATTGATTTTAAGGCAAACCCTAAATTTTTTCTCTAAATTTTGCTAAGCAAAATCATGAAGTTCATAAGGTAGATTTGAACCCACATTATGCCTTCCCTAATTCCAAATCATGTTAATTAATTCAATATTAAACTTAGTGTTTAATTATTAGATATTTTTCTAAGCCATTTACTTAGGAAACCTCTTAAGTTATTTTCTTTCATAATCCCTTAAGAATCTCTTCTTTAGGTGCTTAGTAATAGGCTTGGGCTAGATTTCATTCATTAGGTAAAGGGGTTACTCAATTAAATGAATCTTTGATTTTTAATTTATAGATTTATCTTTTAATTCTGATTTTTTTATTTTTTAATCATAGCTTAAGATTAAAGATATATTTTATTAAGTTTGATTACACTTAATAAGATTTACCTTAACCCTTCGTTAGTGAGAATTATGAATATCCTTAGACCCTTAGATGTAAGTATCTTTTGGTTAAGAGGTCTAAACCCCAATACTTTGGAGTTTAGCTCTGAATCCCTTAATCTTGATTTTTCTTAATCAAGGTTAGTTTGGGTTAATAAATTCACCAATTAAGATGATTGATTTATTATTTAACTTATGTAGGCGACATTAATTAATTTAGATTAGAATTTAATTAGTTTTAATTGCTTAATCTTTATAGGACTATGACTCCGAGTTTATACAGGATAGTAGAATATTGGAGATCCTGAGCTTCTATAATCTCAGAATAGTTAGAATGATTAATAAAGAAAACAAATGATATCACAGATTTTTGTTCAGTACTATTTTGTATTCCTTATTTTGTACGCACTGCTTTTTTGATTTGAGCCTTTATTATTTTGATACATTAGTTGAGACATAGAATATTTGATGAATATCCTATGTTAGTTTTGAAATGCATATATTATTAGCATTAATAATCAATAAAAACAATAAATCATATAATAATTCAGAGGAATGTGCCTTAGTTAATCTGGCTCTATAGTTTTATTTTTTAGCTCGAATCCAGACATCAGTGTTCTGGATAATATATATTTGATCTAACCATCAATGGTCTAGATGATTCAATTTATTTCATGTGGATAGATTTAGCCAGTTTCTGTTATGGCAAGACTATTCTAAGCACATGCCCAATTAAAATAATATTGATTTATTTTCAATTCAATTATTTTCAGTTTCAATTATTTTCAGCTCATTTTAGTTTAATATTTTCATTAATTTATAGTATTTTCAATATTTATGTATTTTCAGCAATTTTCTGGCTTTATGTAGTATTTTCTGTGCAAGCATATTTGGATACTAGTTTCAGTACTTATTTATTTACATTACATTTTATTCAGAAGACCATCATATGTACATTGATCATATTTGTTTATGGCCTTTCTTGCATATAGTTGCTTACATCTATACCATGCTTAACATTTTTTGTAGCTCTGGTTTAATACATATTTTCTTACCTCATATTTTGCTTAAATTATAAATGTATGGTTTATAGCTTTTATCATTTCATTTGATGCTTTGTAGCTCCTATTTACTTGGGATGATTTGTGATATCTTAAAATAAAAGAAATTATGAGCCTAAAATATACTTATATAATTTCTCTAACCAAAATTTTATTTTCTTAGCTAGGGCCCTGGTATGTAAAAATTAACATGTCAGTCTTAGAGTAGCTTGAAGAATTAAATCTAGGTGAGAAGCAAGAGCATGAAGAAGACCCTTATAAAATTACTTAGTTTTTATTTTGGTTGGAGAGAGAGCATTTTATATCAGCTTCAATTTTTTTTCCTTTAAAATTTCTTACTGGTTTGTAATAATTTAATTTTTGTATTGTATGTTTTTATTTTAATACTATGTCTGGGATGTAATAATTACTCTCTGTTATCTATTATTTCTTACAATGTTAAATGCATGTGTTTAATTCAGTCAGCTTTCGCACTCTATTTAGTTATTGCACTTGCCTTTTTGTACTCCTAATTATGGTTATCCTTGTATACTTATTTAGTGCACAATTGTGTGTCTATGTAGTTGCTTACTTATACATAATAACAATATTAGAATTAGCAAAGTAAGTAGCCTCTTAGTAGACATTTGCGTTTTGAGTGCTAATCCCAGGATTATCCCCAAGTGATGACCCGACCCGTTGCTTAATTACACTCATCTTTGCATGGAGCGGCGGGGCAGGGCACCACAGTGGATCAATCCATAGTCACTAATCTATACAGAGGGTTCGATCGAATGGCATGGATCACCCATCGTTCGATCAAATGACTAACAGTCGTTAAGTTCAATTGTTTAACTAATTTAATTAATTAATAAATACCATCAATTTAATTAATTAAAATTTAGCTATCAAATGAGCTCCAAAAATTTCCCAAAAATTCACCCCTAACTAATTTGTGGGTAATGAATTCAAAAATGCAATTAGATTTTTTATTGGAGGTCAATTTAATTTTCTTATTTTTAGAATTGTTTAAATTAATTAAAATATTCATTAAGCTCAAACAACTGCCAAATTGGCTCAAAATCTTGAGGTTGGTTCCAAATAATATTTGGAGACTAATGGCAAGGTTCTTAACCTAATTTGGCTTGCTAAAACTAGTTAACATCATTAGGGTTGTTATAAGCTACATTTCTAAGAGTTAAAGAAAAGGTCTAGTGTCTCTTGGGTTAAAGAGAAAAAAATAATAATAATGAGACATGAAGAATACATCTCACATGTATAATTGTATCTCATAAAATTATCTGTATAGTGTCAACTTCACTTTTTATGTTCATATTAACATGTTATAGTAAAATTTAAGCATTCCCAAGAGATGCCCTCTACCTCAACTTTCCATTCCCAAACTACATTGAGCTTGAAAAGGTTTATGGAGAGGAGAATGCAACAAGAATGTGGGTAGAATCCTCAAATAGTTAATTCCTACAAGAGTTACAGCCTTTAAATGTTGATGAGAATGAAGTAAACATACATGACTCTTTGTTATTTTACACAGTTTAGTAATAAAAATGAAACATTAAGATAATAATGATAATGACCAAAAGCAAGGAATGACTTCAGCTTCTAAAACATTTGCGTATCGTAAGAGAAAGAAAGCTAGCAACCCTGCACATCCAATGTTGGAGCTAGTCAGTGTTACTGCTGCCAGTATGGATAAGGTTGTTGCCGCAATTGGAAGTGAATTTGCTTATTACTGCCAGTATGTTTGAAGAGCTCATTACTGGATTCACAAGTGAATAGATAGGCTACATTTATGACAAACTTTCACAAAATCTGACAATGATTCTTTCATTCATGGCAAATCCATTAGATCTAAAGATTAACTAGATGAGGTGTGAGCTTGAGAGTGATGGTTAGTTTTTTTTGTTCTTATATATTTGTGAACTCTTTGATATGTGTATGTGAGGGACAATTTTTGTGTAGCTAGTTTGGATTGTTTTAATGCTTCTTAAATTTTAATTGGTTGAATTTGCCTTTATTACATTATAATTCAATTCATGCAATGAAGCTTTATGGATACATTGTGATGCATCTTTATGGGTACAAAGAGTTGATTCAATTTTTATTGTTTTCATTAATAAACATTCTAAAACTTTGTGTTGTTGGGGCTTGGTGATGTAGCTGGGGTTGTAATGGTATGAAAATGTCAATATTGATTCATTAAAGGTATTAGGTCATACTTTATTTTATAACATTTGGTGCATTTCTCTGAAATTGTGTTCACTAATAACATGATATGAGATACACTGATACAATTAAGCAATAATGAAATATACTATCACTAGGAATGTATAGTTAACATTGCAAGAGATACTTAACATCTACTAATTTTGATTTCCACTATTTTCATTAATAAGAATTTTAATACATTATGTTATCGGGACTTTGTGATGATGCTAGTACTGTAATGTTACATAAATGTCACCGTTAATTTGTTAAATAGCTTAGCTCATACTTTATTTGTTAGCATTAGATGTAGTTCTCTGAAATTGTATTGAGTAATGGCATGTTATGGCAAACAAAAATGTAATCAAGTAATACCAAAATACATTGTTTTTATGGGAATGAATGCTTAACATATACTAAATCATAATATTGCAATAGATATAATTTATTATTATCAGTGCATTTTTATGAGATTATGTTTAATAAGAATTATTTTTATTTGCACGATTTTAATCAATAAACATTCTAAAATATCATGTTATTATTGTATGTGCACTCATATGAGATTATGTTTTATTAATAATTGTTTTGATTTGCATTATTTTGATCGATAAGCATTCTAAGACATTGTGTTGATGGGGCTTGGTGATGCAACTGGGACTATAATATTATGCAAATTTCACCGTTAATTCATAAAAAGTATTAGGCCATACTTCATTTTATAGCATTAAATGTAGTTCTTTGAAATAATGTTCAGTAATAATATGTTATGAGAAACATTGATGCAAGCAATACTAAAATACATTATGTCTCTAGGAATGTGTACTTAACATTTGCTAAATCATGACATTAATTACTGTAGTATGTGCACTTTTATGAGATTAAGTTTACAAAGAACTGTTTCAATTTGCACTGCTATCATCAATAAGAATTTAAGAGCATTGTGTTATTGAAACTTTGTGATGTAGATGAGACTATAATGTTACACAAATGTCACCTTTAATTTATTAAGAGCTTTAGTTCATACTTTATTTTATAGCATAAGGTACAATTCTCTATAGTTGTGATCAGTAACATATTATGAGATACATTGATGCAATCAAATAATATTGTAATACATTGTGTTGCTGAGAATGTATACTTAATATTTGCTAATTCATGATATTGTAATAGATACTGTTTACTGAAGTAGGTGCACCTTTATGAGAATTTGTTCATTAAGAACCTGATTTGATTTCCATTATTTTCATAATAATCATTTTTAAATATTATCATGACGAGACTTTGAAATGTAGCTAGGACTGTAACGATATATAACTATCACCTTTAATTCATTAAATAGTTTAGGTCATACTTCATTTGTTCGCATTATGTGCAGTTCTCTGAAATTGTGTTTAGTATAACATGTTCCGAGAAACAAAAATGCAATCAAGCAATACTTAAATTCATTGTATTGTTGGTAATATACTCAACATCTGTTAAATCATGTCATTGTGATAGATACAATTTACTAAAGTAGGATGAGAATGTGTTCAATAAAAACTTATTCTGATTTTCACTATTCTCATGAATAAGCATTTAAGAACATTATGTTGTTGGGACTTTGTCATCACAGCAGAATATGTGATACACCTGGCACTGTAATGCTATAATAATGCCACATTCAATTCGTATTGTATTGCTATGAATGTGTTACACATTTTTATTTGTGATGTTGGAGTGTGGCTAATATATTAGAAAGAGCAAATGGTCAATCTCTAAACATTTCAAGTGGTATTCTATTTTCCTTAATTAGGTGACCCTTTGTTATATTTTCTTACTAACAAAATATTTTGAGATATAGATGAATTTCTGATGCTATGAAATATGGCCATTTCATCACATGAAAATAAGTAATGTTGTACATTATTTAAATTATGTTTTTAATTTATAGTTGTATTGAGTTGATACTAATTATAATTTTTTATTTGTGTTTGTTCTAGGCTCAAAATATGAAATTTTGCTAGCGGACATCTTTAGGATCGAGAAGTATTGTTGTATTGTGTATATTCTACATTAACTTTTCTTTCTGTTAACCTTTTAGGAATACACCTTGTGCTAACAATTTTTAGTTGAATTAGTTAATAGCATATTAAATTTTTTAGTGTATTATAATTATTTTTGAGTTATCAATAAAATTTATTATCTTTATTTTGCTTACACATTATTATCGTTAATATGCATATATACATATATACACTTGTATGATGCAATTATCAACAAAAATCATATATGCAAATTATATTATTTAATTAATATTTATTTAAAAATAATCTGAAATATAAAAATAGTAAAAAATAAGCCGAAATATATTTCTCATTAGCCCTTAGGTTTTTTGTACAAAACATTTTGGCATAATCATAAAATTCAGCTATGGGGTAATCTCACTAGTTGAATTATTAAGAGTACCGTACTCAGCAGATTATTGTATACCAAATAAAAAATTCTAATTTTTTTGTATAAATTAAACAGACAACCAAACAACAGTAAAGTGATCAGATTACTTTCCACTCATTTTACCTCATACCAAATAACATTTAAATGTATTCAACATAATTACCAATTTAACAATGAAATGCATACTATCTTACTGAGTTCCTCATTTGGCCATGCTTTTACTCATTGAATTTCAAATAGATCTTATATAATATTACATAAGTAAACATTTTAAAATTATTGGATTCTCCTTTTTGAACAATAAGACATTCTTTGAGAATTCAATCATTTTCTATAATAAAATTAGTTTATGATTCAATGAGACTATACTAGGCTCTCTATAGAAGTCTTTAATTGAATATTATGGGATCCAAATAGTCATATTGGGTTTCCCAAACAAGTGATTTTATAAAGTTCTCTTAAACATGCTATAATGAATCTTCATGAGAAGTAAAATTTTAGAGCAATAACTTTCTACAATTACATGCAATGAAAGATTATATATGATACAATGTAATATGAATGAAGCATACCATAATTTATTTCAATAGAATTATAATAACTTATATATTTGAAACAACAAATAATTGTAAATAGGGTGGTAAGTTATCACATAAATTTTAAATTTTGATTTAGGTTGAAAGTTTCATTTGAGTTAATTCAACCAACTTTATTTTATATATTTTGATGTTTAATTATTTAATAATGAAGCTAACCTCATAAATATTTTATATATTTAGTGTATTATTAAGGATTTAATGTGTATATATCTATATTATACATATATATTTACATCTAGATGTGCGCAATTTGCTTTATCAATTAATAACTCATAATATTTTTAACTTTGATACTTTATTTTAAATTTTTATCAAAATTCATAAGAATAATATTAATTGTATAAATAAAAGATTTATTGTATTTTTGAGGGTTATAAGATTATTAAATTTTATTTATCTTGTTAAACTTGTAAAAAGAGCACAATTTGCTATTAAAAAATCTTAATAAATATAATATTTTATTGCCTAAAAAAAGTTTTATGAAATTGTAGGTAGACAAGCGCCATTACAACGCCTAGGGCACTCGACCGTTACGCCAAACCAGTTTAAATTCCCCGAAGCTCCAATCACCGTCCAAAAGTCTCCTCGCTCGATCTACTACATCCATTTCCAATGCAGAGAGAGGCGAGACCCTTCAGATAAATCCCATCTATCCGTTCCCCCACAAACAATTCTTCAGAGCCAAAAAAAAAAAAAAAAAAAATGGTTTGCAAAAAAATTTGCCGGAAGACCGTTGCCCGCAAACCACCCTTCAAGCCTTCCCCTTCCTCTCTGAAAACCCTCACCCTCTCCCTCCGCTCCTGCCGCAGGCATCTCATAAAGATCTTCTCCTCTCTGGCCCTCTTCCATTCTCCGGCCAAGCCCAAGAAGGGCTTCCACCGCCTCCCGCCTTCCTCAATTCCCAACCGCAAAACCCTCTTCTTGGACCTTGACGAAACTCTAGTCCATTCCAGCACCGGGACCCCTCCCGACCTCTTTGACTTTGTAGTACATCCGGTGATCGACGGCCGGCCCTTGACCTTTTACGTTCTGAAGCGGCCAGGCGCAGATGAGCTCCTGCGGGCGGCCTCAGAACTTTACGAAGTGGTCG
Organism: Gastrodia elata; assembly: GCA_016760335.1. NCBI lineage: Eukaryota > Viridiplantae > Streptophyta > Magnoliopsida > Asparagales > Orchidaceae > Gastrodia > Gastrodia elata. The sequence goes on from CM028675.1 coordinate 22,795,883, forward strand.
TCTTCACGGCCGGCCTCAGGGAGTACGCCTCCCTCGTGCTTGATCGCCTCGACCCAGATGGCCGCAAGATTGCCCACAGGCTCTACCGCGACTCGTGCCGGCGAACGGAGGAGGCCAAGCTTGTGAAGGATCTCTCAAGGCTCGATCGAGATCTGGGTAACGTGCTGATCATCGACGACAACCCTGCCAGCTACGCCCTGCAGAAGGAGAACGCCTTCCCCGTCCCCCCATTCGTCGGCGACCTCGCCGATCGCGAGCTCGTCCGTGTCATCGAGTTCTTGAATTATGCAGCGGGCTTCAGGGACACCAGGCAGGCCCTGGCTCTCTACCTCTCTTCCCGCCCATTGGGCGGCCTGTGAAAACATTCGGTTATTATCTTGCTGTTCGTTCACGTAGGTCAATTATAATTCCTAGAACAAAAGTGTATTGTTCTTTTTTTCTATCAAGTTAAGCTTTAATAAGATAAATATGTTTTTCTTTGAAATCATGAAGAAAGAGATGCAAAACTTTGAATACTGGTACGGTACTCTGTAAAACCATTGCTACTTTTTTGCTGGAGGTCACAGGCTTTTGATCATTCTTTCAGATGTGCCATTGATCTTACAATGATTATTTCTTTAACACACACGCATGCACATAGTAGGAATAGTATATGATTGTTTCAAAAGAAATACAATAACATGGCTATTATTTCTCATTAGTGTTGCTTGTGTTGGACCGATAATTTAGAGGTTTTAGTCAAAAGATTATAGATTAGTAGGTTGAGCTTAAAATTAATTTTAATTTGACAAGTCAACTCTTAAATTATTTGAACAAAGGAACAAAAAATATAAGCAAATTATAGAACATCAGCATTGCAGCCTTTACTTGTTGTTATGTTGTGCTGAGAAATAGAGGCCTTTCTTCTGCTATTAGAATACATAGCTGTCTAAAGTATGTCTCTCCCTCTTTATATTTGTTACGTCATTGTCTTTGTAATTGAAGATAGATACACTAGTCAATTTCGGGTAATGGCATGGATTCTTGTAATTAGTGATTAAAATGATAGTTTAACTAAAGGGTTTTCTTAATGATTGAAACGCATGACTTGTCACCCCAGTGCATTAGTAGCCTTTCTTAACATCCCCTTTTTGAAAAGTTTAGACCATCTTATTTTTGAGAAAGCTCCCAGTCGCATGTGTGAGGCGCGCTCAAGCTCTCTGAGTAGCCAGCCGTGGGTGCGGCAGCTAAGTACGCCCTAGCAGAAGAACCGACCCAGCCCTAGGAACGGGCACTTGGGCATACCCAAGCACCAAGTGAAGCAAACAATCTTATAGTTTGATAGGATGCACTTTTAGATGGAGGAAATTGCTGCAAATTTTTATGGGTAAGAGGAGTATAACAACCTCCTTGATCAACAAAAAATCTGTATGGAAGGGTGAATTGAATCATGAAAATTTTGAGATATTATTCTCCAAGTCAGATTTAAATGAAATTAAGCTAGCTCAAATTAGGAATTTGAATACATACTTCAATGCTGGCAATCTCATTCCTAGGAATTCTAATTCTTAAAAAAAAATTAAAAATAGCTGAATATTCTTATAACAAAATTAAGAGTTGGCTCAACGATTCGCTTGCAACTCCAAACGTACATGATTCATTTTGCGATTGCGGCTATTATAAAACCAAATTCGATATGCTGTCTGTTCTTATTAGATAGAATAAAGGGAAAACACTTGAGACTCATAAATTAGAATGAAGCCGCAGCTTTTTCATATTTCTTGAGGACTTGGTCTTTTCTGAAACATTAGCTTACTTGTTTATGCCTGTAAATTTGCTGCTTATTCTCGGAATGCTTCCTCTGATTCTTTGTTAAGTACATCGTGACAGAAGAAATGTGGCTGCCACTTATGGGGTCTGGGAGATGCTCGTAGAAATTGTTAATATAATGATTTTTATTGGTAGATACCTAGTCTCTTAACCTCTTCTCAGTTACTTGCTAATTGAAGGACTATCCCCTTCCCTAGCAAGCTTGTGCTGCAAAGCTTCAAGTCTTGAAGATGATCGGTATCGTTGATTGTGGCTTAAGCACCACAAGCTCAAATACTCATGTTTATCTGGAATTGTATATGTCCTGTATTAAAATGGCTGATATACTTATAAATAGGAGTTTCAATCGTGCTAAACATGTTTATTACGTACAGAGATGCCCGAGTGTAATAAGCATATGTTCTACAACTACTACTTTTCTTACAACTTGGTGAGGAAGCTTAATATTATGGGGAAGTACTCTTGTCTCCTGTACTACAACTCTTTAAAACTTGTGCTACTACTGATAATGTCGTTTCAAAGCTCTATTGATTGTAATAATAGCTTACAGCTTATGATCACTCTATATATATTCACAATCAAGCCATTAATTTAGCATCATTTTTATACTACAAACTCTTATGCTCACTATTTATAAGCTTACCTTACTTGCGGCTAGGATGAACAAGGAAGTTGAAAAGAAAGCTTTGTTTGATTTTGAGTGGTTGAAATTTCCAAGTACGAATAAGCTTTTTCTTTAGTACTTTATTGTATGAACTTCTTTTAGAAAAAATGGCAGATTAAAATAAAAAATTATTATCTTCCATTGAGTCAATGTCAAAAGTGAGAGGCGCATTGCTTAGCTGACTTCGTTGTTAAAGTTTATCACTACGCTCACTATTTATATGACTCTTTTCCAATAAAAAAGATAAAAATATATATTTATGTGTGCTATGAAAAATTTGATGAGTGAGGGCACAATCATTCCACACTTTGTTATGATCTTTGGTGATATTTTGATATTTTCTTAAGCCTTAATCCATTTGAAAAATCATCTAAATTTGATCTTTCATCATTTGATTGAATATTTGAATTATATCATTAACTAGAGCTCACATGAGCAATAAACATTTTCCATAAAATATGGGCATCACATAAGAAATTACATAAATTAATTAATGAAATAAAGAATTAGCAAATCATTTAAGAAACCAGGAGAACATTTGCGTTCTTCCGCTTAATAATGGAATAATGAATATGGTTTAGCCCCTTTTAACTTTTATCGACTGTGTTAGCACTTGATTCAACCAGCTATATTAACATGGGGGATGGGGTAATAGGCATTCTTCAATGTGATTAAGCTTGATAATATTTAATGAGTAGCTGCATTTTAAGAATAAATGGCCTATTGTTTTACAAAATGTTTAAAATTTATTAGCATGTGTAAAATGAAAGGGGTTAATGTCAAACTAAAGACTATAATATTTAATATTATGTCATCACAGTGATTTTTTTGTTCAGTCACATATAAGAGGGTATGTAGAAGCACATATGCTTATTATTACAATATACACAAACAATATACCATGAATTAACCCCCTTAAGATAATGATACAAGTCCCTTTATCCTTCCCTAGGTAGGCTATATTATGATGAATACTGGCTTATAAAATTAATTCATACTTTAGAATATAATTCTTTACATTTTCTCTGAATTCTACAATAGATTTAAATCACATCAGATCTTAAGTTTAGATCTAATCAATATCTTAAGGTCTAATTAATTCTCAAACTATTTATATTTCTTTAACCTTATCTGATCTAAGTTATAGTGTTTAAGGTTCTAATTATATTAACTGTTTGGATACAAGTTTTAGACTTAATGCATTATTTAGCAAAAATATTATTATTTTAATGTCTCAATAATGACTTATTATTTCATATCCAAAATGCTCCAAATTGTCTAAATTAGGGTTCTATGTATTTATACAAGTCCATTAATATCTCATTCATAAAAGTTAAAGTTTTTGGTAGATTAATATTCATTAATTCATCAAATTCTATGATTATTGAATATTAAAAAAAAAAATCAAATTTTTTATTTTATTTTAGTTTATTGATCTTCATATATTATTGATTATTTTTGTTCTTATTTCACTAAATTTGACTTAAATTTATCAATATATTGCAGCAAATATAATATAAATTAATTTAATAAAATTTTTGATATTTTTCTTAAGTAAAAGAATTTCTATATTTTTCATTTAACCCCCTTTTCTAATCTGCAAAATTGTTAGATTTGATATCATATTCTTAAAAAAATAATTTAAAAAATTTTTAAAATATATAATTAATAATTAAATAATAATAATAATAATAATAATAATAATAATGATAATAATTGTTATTATTGATAACAAATAATTATTATAAATTTTAAAATAATTAAAATAATAATTAATAGCTAATCATAATTAAAATAATTAATGAGCATATATATATTAATTAAAAAAATAATTAAATATAAATAAATAATTAAGACAAAAATTTATTTAATAATAATAATTAATTAGAATAAATATTTAGAGAGTTAAAAAATATTTAATTACAATAGTTAATTATAGTTAGATACTTATGTAAGATAATTAAGATAATAAAAATAATAAACTAAATAATTATAAATAATTAAGAAAATAATAATTAAGAATTTAGTTAATTACAATAGTAATTATGATAGTTAATGTTTGTCATGCTAAGAAATAATGTTATGCAATAATAGATTCTTTGTTAACTTGAAATGTACTTGTACTAGGTTGGGTAGACCTAATCAGTTATTTGGTTATTATAAGAAGATCATACAACATCTTGGATGGGGTTGGTATTGATTGAAACGAGATATATGAAACAAACTAACATGATCAAGTAGATGTACCTTGATACCTTTCGCTCTACGCGTGCCTTGGTAGAGCATAAAATTTACTTGCTACGTAAGATATATTCTCAGCATCTTAAAGTGGTGACAGTTGTAATGTTACAATAAATGTATATCTACACTTGTACGAGCCCTCCATTACGCACGCTAATGGGTCGACCAGGTGCACAGACCCACGCACGTGAAAGACAGCACCGCACGGGTCCGAGAATATGAAAACTAGGGTTTTCCCTAGTTCCTTATTCTGATGAACCCAAATGTGTACAACCATCCGTTGAAAAGTTGATAAGAAGACCTACAGTAACAACCCAAGGTTGTTACCCTGATTTATCTAGACTAAACAAAGTTCTAATCTTAGTTACATTAGACTTAATTAGTTATTGAGAACAAACCCTGACATTTTATTCTAATTTGGAGACCAATAGGACAAAACCCAATTTTTGAGAAATTAACTAATTAAGAAAAATGAAATAATTAAATCAATCTCGCATCAAAATTTTGACTTTGCCATTGAACTCCTCACCCCCAAAATAGCTAAGGGTGAATTTTTGGGAATATTTTGAATATGTTAAATTTTCTCGAATATTTTTATATATTTATATAATCAAAAAATTAAGATAATTAAATTGATCTCAAAATTAAAATCTAACTTCATTTTTAAGTTCCTCACCCCTAAATTAACTGAGAGTAAGGTTTTGAGATTCTTTAGAGCTTATTTAATTATTAAATTTTGGATAATTAAATTGTATTTCATTATTAATTAATAAATAAATAACTAATTAAAAAAAAATCCCGAGCCATCTCGCGTGCCGCATATGTCCCGCGAGTGGTCACGCTGCTGCATTGGCCCCTATGTGTTGGTCGTTCATCATTTTAGGACCTCAATTTATTCCCCATTTCAATCTCAAACTTCGTTTACATCGTTGGGATCTATTCAAGAGCTGAAGCAGCCATATACTTCTCCTTCATGAAACTCCAAACGAACCCTAAAAGGCACCCCTTTTTCCTTTTAAGCCTGAATGAGAGCATTATAATTTCTTGAGTTATAGGCAAAATTAGAAGGTGTGTTAAGGCGATTCATTTATTATTTAACTTTTATAGGTCACATTAATCGATTTAAATTTGAACTTGATTAGTTCTAATAGGTGACCTTATAAGATCGTGACTTTGAGTTTATACTGGATAGTAGGATATTATAGATTCTGAGCTTGTATAATATCAGAATAGTTAGAATGAATAAATTAAAATATAAATGATATCATAGATTTTAATGTAGTACCATTGTACTTCCTTAATTTGTATACACCGCTTTTCTTATTATTTTTAGCCCTTACTATTTTGATACATTAGTTGAGACATAAAATATTTGATGAATATTTTATGATAGTTTTGAAATGCATATAACATTAGCATTAATAATCAGTAAATTCAATAAATTCAGATAAGGAAATCAGTGGAGTGTATCCTAGTTAATCTGCCTCTGCAATTCTATTTTTGAGATGAATCGACTCGGATCCAACCATGAGAGGGTTTGAATGATACATGTTTGATTCTATAGTCTGACTTGGATCTAGCTATTAGCGGTCTAGATTATACATGTGAGACTTCTTGTTCTGTGGCTATGTTTAGTCATTTTCTATTATGGCAGGACTAATCTAGACACATGTCCAATTAAAAATGAAATATTTTATAATTCAGTCATTTTTAGTTCTGTTATTTCCAAGATATCTCAGTTCAGTATTTCAGTATTTACAGTATTTTGTAGTATTTTTTGTACTTTTAACAATTATACATTTTTAGTAGCTTTTTGTTTTATATAGAATTTTTGGTGCAAGCATAATAGGATGCTAGTTTTAGTATTTTTTTATTCATTCTGTACTTTTATCAGAAAAATTAGCATGTATGTATGATCATATCTATTTAGGACTTTTTTTGTACCTTAGTAGTTTATAAATTGCTTAACATGTTTCTGCAGCTATTTGTGTTGAGGTAGGTTCACTCATATTTTTCTTAAGTTATAAATGTATGTTTATAGATTTTATTATTTGATTTGATACTCTATAGCTTCTTTATGAATTAGGATGATATGTAATATCCTTAAACATAATAATTTATCAGCATAAAATGTACCTAGATATTTTGTCTAATCAAAATTTTCTTTTCTTGGCTAGGGCCCTGATATGCAAAAACTAATATGTCAAGCTTAGAGCAGTTTGAGGAGCCTGGTTTAGGTGAGGAGCAAGAACATGAATATGACCCTTTTGCAACTGCATAGATTTCATTTTATTTTTTAGGAGAGTGATTTATTCATTTTAGTCTTTTTTTCTTAAGAAATTATTATTAAATTAATGGCTTGTAATAATTAAATCATGCACTATATATTTTTATTTCAGTACTCTATCATTTAGGATATATTAATTACACCTTTTTCAGTTGACTTCTTGAATGTGATGAATAGCTGTATTTTAATTATGTTAGCTTCCGTACTCTATTTATTTATTACATCTGTGTATTTATACTCCAAATTATGATTATTCTTATATGGGCACAATTGTATATCTAAGTAGTTGATTACTTGTACATTTTAGTAGTGTTAGTATTAATAAAGTAAGTTGTCATAATAATCCTAGGTTATTACTTAGCCAAATCTTAACTCAATTACAGTTTAATTATCATTTCATTAAGTTCATTTAGTCATTAGAATCAATCCTTAAAGATTTGGAGAAATTCAGAGCTCAATCAAATATTTGGAATATTTTATTATATTTAATTAATTAGAAAATTGTGATATTTAAATTGACTTTGAAATCAAAATTTGACTTTGCCATTGCGCTCGTCACTCCCATATTAGTTAGGGGTGATGTTTTAGTCATGTTTGGAAGTCTCTAGATTTTCGTAAATATTTTAATATATTTAAATGCACCAAAAATAGAATAATTATTTAAAGTCGGAATCGAAATCCAACTTCATCGTTGAGTTCCTCATCCTTGAATTAGCTAGGGGTGAATTTTTTGGATTTTCTGGAGCCTATTTATTCATCCAGTTTTTAATTAGAAAATTGAGCTAACTGAAAATTAGGAAATAAATAAATATTTATTTAAATCCATTTCCTTTTTTTCTCTATGCTGGCACCTTACCTAGATCCGATGCCCTCACCCTAGCATATGCAAGAGCCCCCTTTCCCTTCCCCATTTTTTGCTCTAAGTCCTCTTCCATGCTGATGAGAGAACTCAAGGGAGTGCCATACTTTCATTCTCCTTTAAAAAAAGCCTCAGCCCTCCCTCCATCCTTTGCTATCAAGCTAAAGCTCCTCCTCTCTTCCTCTTCACTTGTTGTGCTTGCTGTTTGAAGAAGCCCTCAGCCTCTTTCTCCTCTTGCTGGTGGCTGAAGAAGAAGGTGCTCCTTCCTCCAAGCTTCTACAAAAATCTGAGAACTCTTCTTGACAAAGTACTCTTTTGTTATACTCTTCCTTGGCTACCCTCTCCATTGATTTATCAAAATGTTGTGAATGACATTTCAATAGCTATTTTATGAAATCCAGTTTGAAAGTCAAGCCTCAATCGGGCTCAATGAGCCCGACTGAAGCTCATTCCTCCATTAAAATTTATGTCAACAGTTGTATAACTTTTGTATACCCATAGCTAGAGCATCAGTTTCTACTCAATATAATAATCATTTTGTGCTAATTTTGGTATTAATGAAAAAGACTCAGAAAGATCTTTCCATCAGTATATGGCATCATATGTGAGGTGCCCAAAAATTGGTAGTATTTGAGTGCGAAAGGAGACCCATTACAGTTTTGGCACATACGAAATCACCATTGGGCGCTACAGCGCCATAGTGCCTGAATCTCGGGTTGAATCCACCGTAGCACATCGTAGCACACTATAGCAATCCGTAGCACCTGGTTCTTGGCCAGGGAGCGCTACAGCGTGCTGTAGCATCCAGCTCTCAGGAACTCTGGCGCCGTAGCGCGCCGCAGGGCCTGAAAGCGATGTAGACTCCACATCGCTGAAATCCACCGTAGCGTTTGTGATGCCTAAAAGCGTTGTAGTGCATCGTCGCATGCCGTAGCACGCCACAGTGCGCCGTTGCGCCCAGAATTTTCAAAATTGCCCAGAACTATCCGAAATTGCCCAGATTTGTAATTTTTCGCATTTTAATGCCTCTAGGACCCTAATGGGGCTAAAATATATCAAAATCGAACATGAATTTAGTAAAATTAACCATTATATGAATGTGTAGATGAATTTCAATGGGAAATCCACCATTGTACCATGAATAGTATGTTCTAAATCTCTTAAAGAATTACTTGAATACTTTGTGCTGAATAGTAATGTTAGAACATTTGATTTCTTGTTCGACCAAGTAGAACTTAATAACTAAATTGTATAGAATTTAATTGCTTTACATTTGTAATCAAGTTCTAATCCCTTTTGGGTTTGATTTAAGATTTGATTAGCCTTAATTACTCATTATTTTAATCAATGTGATGTTTATGTATATTAGTGAACTTTTATATTATCTTAGAACCCTAGATTTGATTAATTTGATAGTAACCTATAATTGAACTTAAGAACCTTAAGAAATAACTAAGTAATTAATACTTAATCCAAATCTTGGAATGATCATCAATAATACACCAATAATATATTGATTTGTCATTGATCCATAAATCAAACCATTGATCTTGATTAGATTAAGTTAGGAGTTCAATCCTAGCTTGTCTGATTAAGTTCTAAACACTTAATCATCTAAATTAAGCTATCCTAATTGAAGATGAATCACTTGTATAAGTCCAATAATGCACCTTGATTTGATATTAATCTTAAATTATTGAACTAGAAGTGTTAATGTCTATAATAAAGTCATGTTATTGAAGATCTGAATGCTCACCCTTAACTCTTTAATTTTCTCTTAAGTAAGATTCTTAGCATAGGATAACTCATAAAACTAGAGTGATTTGCAAAATAATCAATTCTTAATAACACATATGATTAAATCTCATGATTATAACATAGGAGGTGATCAAGTGGGTTACTCATCTGATTTGATTAAACTAATCTAAATAAGTAATAATTATGGGATTAATAATTAATCTTAGATCTTAAATTAGTACTTTAGTGCAAGATCAATATGATCTTGCCTTAGTGTTAATAGTTCATTGATTGCTAAGCCTTAATAATTGATAATACATTGAGGTAGGAAGATCTTATTGCGACATATTGAGGTAAGAACTTAGATGATCCTCCTTAACCCTAGAAGTTTGATCTTATACCCTTATGATAGAATCACCTAGAGTACTTAGAATGAGAATGGTCCCACATGGTAGAAACTTATATTGAGTGACCTTTTGGTCACACTCTTGGAACCTTATGTAGGATTCACCTCAATGGAGTCTAAATTCAAGGCTTTGGTGATCCATATTGAACAATAGAATTAACTAAGCTCAAATTTTTAGTTGAGTATAGTAGTGTATACCCATAGTGCTAGATCACTTCAGTAGTATTCAAGGTTGATTGATTCACTTTAATGTAGGACTATATCTATGTTCTATCTTGTGAGTTTAGTCAGATATAATCCCACTTAGAATAAATCATCCAATCCCAAGAGTGTTATAATTAGGGACATAACCCCTTAATTTGATTGAACATAATATACCAATGGGTGATGCCACCTATCAAAGATTGCTTCCATAGGTGTGGTTTTAAACAAACTAAGTGATTCAAATCATCCTCTTTAGAACACTAAGCATGCTTATAATTAGGGTATTCAACAGCTTAGTTTGAGATATAAATTGCCATCGGGTGAAGCCTTTTATTGAAGATTGCTTTAGTAAGTATAGCCTTAACAAATTGAGTGTTAAATTCACCTTTCTTGGAAATATTTTAAATATATGTATACAACCTTTCCAACAGATGAGTTTAAGTAAAATCCAAATTTAAACAAATTATTAGAATTAGGACTAGAGTTGAAATCTATATAGATGGATTCTACACAATGGAGACATTTGATTCATTATCTAATTTTAAAGTAATTTTTGGATTTCTAGATTTTAAGCAATTGAAAGAAAAGTAAATGGTCAGTCTAAATTATAAATTAGTACATAAATAAATACAAGAACAAAATAAAACTATATGCAAGAGATTTGTTTAAAGCAATATTTACTAGTAGATTTTCCTTAATACAAAATGATTACCATTCCCCGGCAACGGCGCTAAGAACTTGACAGATTGTAGAATACACGTCTGCGCTTGCACGCAAGTGTACGTGGTTTGAAATAATAATTTGGAAGGTGAGTTCCGAAATTTATCATCCTTAGGGAACGACATGTTTTGTTACTATGGTATATCTATATTCAATAATGTTTAAACCGTATGATTTCAGTTTTGAGTTGGTTCCATTATCAAAGCAATAATTTTGATTTAAGAAATTGTTTGATTTAGAGAGGAGAGTTGGGTTTCCTCCATGTGAATTGATGGGGACTCATGCTGAATTACTTCACAAGCACTTCTCATTATTTCATAGTCATGTCAAATAATCAAGTACACATTATATTCCTTAGAGCTTTCCTCTAATTCTTACAAGTTCAAAACTTGTGCATGAAATGAACACACTAGGGTTTAATTTTAGCATGAAGATCCTCATGAGATCGTACTTAGGGCATCTCAGTTTACCTACATCTAGATTACCAAAATAATAATTTTAGTTAAACGATCTCATGAGCATTGATTCCACTAGCGAGCATCACGCGCATCGTGCGCAATTCAGATAAGGAAATGGTTTCATTATGCTCCATGGACTATGTCACATCATTCATGAGCTCTCAATAAATCCTCTTCCTCCTTTCACGTATGCTGAGCAACAGAGATTCGTTAGTGGGTCTTAGCTCACACGCTTCGACTTCTTAGTTAAGCTTAGAGCACGGTGCGATTGGGCTCAAGAACTTCTCACATAGTCATAAGTGCCAATGCATGCATATCCAGATCTAAACTAAGCAATGAGCTATGGAGCACAAGACATTAATTAAGGTGCTAATATTTATAGTTATAATTACTTTATACATATTTTTCATTTAGTCCACCAAATTATTTTTTAGTGTACTCATTAAATCATTCAACACAGATATTTGTTTTAATGCTTGAGGAAGTTCTCTAATCATTCATTTAAGTCCCTTACATATCATAATAGATTCAGCCCAACCCTCCCCAAGGGAGTCTATCCTTCCATTACAGCTGAGATAAGAAGAAAAATATACAAAGATGAAGACCCTTTCATGATCCACTAAAAATAAATCGAAAGCAAAATTTAGAAGTTGCTAGGAACAGCCCTGAATGGGGTTCTCTGGATTTCTTCCTCTTCTTCCTCTTTTCCTTTTCCTTAGCTCCCTAGTGCAGCTTGACTTCGCTCTCCTCTAGGAATACCTTCTTCAATCTCCCTTGGAGGGGTCTCCTTCTTCTTCTATGCAACCTTCTAAAAACTAGAATTTTTGAGTGAAAATTGGGAACCCTTTTTTTGTAAAAGTAAGCTCTATTTATAGTCAATCTCCTCTCTTGCATCCAAATTCTGGCTCTTCCCTCCATACTTCAGCTGCTATGAGTGCACAACCCACTTGAGGCTTGAAATGACATCTTCTTTTCTATTTTAAAATCTAATAATCATTTCAAAACCTTCTTTTTTCTCTTAAAAAATATTCTGCTGCAGAAGATATGGTAGCTGGGAGACAGCAGCTGGCTGGGAGGTCATGTCTCAGCCGCAATTAATGCCCTTAGAAGATTGAAATTTGGCACCCCGTTGTAGCGCACTGCAGTGGTTTAAGTTTGTAACTCCATTCGCGGTAGTGCGCTGTAGCGTTATGTCTTTCAAACTCAATTCGCGGTAGCGCGCTGTGGCGTGCTGTAGCGGTTAAAGTTTCAAAAATATCTCCGCTGAAGTGGTATGTTTTTTGAACTCGATTTGTGGTCGCGTGTTGTGGCGCACTGTAGCACGCTATACAATTTAAGTTCGAAAACTTCTCCATCGCGGCGCGTTGTAGCAGTTCAAATTTGAGAACTTTACCCGCAGTAGCGCGTTGTAGCGATTCACTTTCGATCTTTCATCCGTGGTAGTGTGCTATGACGCACTGTAGCGGAATCGGACCATATTTCAGAAATCTTCTTAGGATAATTCTTTCTGCATGCTAGTAGCTGGAGCGCGCTGCAGTGGTTTTTCCCCTGAAATTGTAGAAATACTCCAGATTCTCTCAGAAATTGCTGAGCACACATTTTACCTGAAAATAAATAGAATTTGATCAAGGTGGGCTATTTTTAATAAGGACTTGTATGAGATTTTTCCTTTATTGGTTGATTCATCACAGATTTCAACCCCCTCTCACTCATATGGCCAAGCCTCCGGTGCCATAGATCTGCATCTATCTCCTCTGTAGCTGTAATAGTATCAGACACATTATTGATCAAGTAAAGTGTACCTTCCATACTACCTCATGCAATAATGAGTTCACCCTTGGTGACCTTCCATGAGTCTCCTGTGAAATAAGTGTTGTAGCCTTCTCTAGCTAACTAAGTGTAACAGCTCAAAATTTTAATCACTAAGGCATTATCCACTTTAGCTTGAAAGGTCTCCTAGTTTTGCCCTCAGAAGACAACTCCCCAATAGGTCACCCATCTTGGGAGTGCTCCCACATAAGCATGCTTAACTTTGGAGTTTTTATCAGGAACTCCACCGTTATCTGAAAAGGAGCCTTGATATTTAAGAGTTTTACTTATTACTAATTAAGTGGGTCTTCACACTGGCTCACTGAGATCAAGTTTCTTCTAAGACATGGCACATGTCTAATATCCTTAAACTTCCAAACAACACTGCTTGGTAGCTTCACATCTACATCAACTCTACCAGTGATATCATATGCCTTATCATCTCCAAGATATACTTTCCCCAAGTCACCCTTGGTGTAGTTCTTGAAGGCACTCCTCGATGGAGTCACATGAAAAGAGGTGCCTGAGCCCACAACCCAGGACTCCATATTAATAAGTGAGAGGATCAAAGCATCATGATCCTCCTCAGCTGAAATATTTACAGTGGGGTTCAACATCTTACCACCACCACTTGGCTTCTTTAGAGTAGAGCAGTTCTTCTTTAAGTGGCCTACCTTCCCACAATTCCAGTAATCCGGCTTTGCTTTTCTGTGTCTTGATTTACCTCATCGAGACATAGACCTATTCCTAGCATGTCTCCTCTCATCATATTTTCCTATGCTCTCAGCATTTAGTGCTGAGGTAGATGCTTCTCCATGAGATCTCTTCTGTACCTCCTCATTTAACACTAGCCCAATGATGTCGTCAAACTTCAATGATGCATTTCTAGATGAATTGCTGATGGTTGTAACCAGCCCATCCCAACTGTCTGGCAAAAAAGAGAGGAACAACAAGGCTCAAACCTCATCATCAAAATTGATGCCAGCCAAGCTCAGCTGGCTCATCACAGTGTTGAACCCATTGAGGTGCTCAGTCACTGAATACCCATCCATCATCTTCATATTAAACAGTCTCTTCATTAGGAAAACTTTATTCAAAGGCGAAGGCTTCCCATACTTCCTCGTCAGAGCATTCATGAGATCTACAATAGTTTACTCATTAACAATGTTAAGAGAAATAGAAGAAGACAGTAATAAACGAATCAATCCCAAAGCGGTTATATCAAGAACCTCCCATTCTTCATCAGTCATAGTTCCAAGTTTCTTGTCGGCTCCTTTCAATGGAAGATACAACTTCTTCCAGTAGAAAAAATCCTCCATTTGCATTTTTCAGATCCCAAAATTTATCCCACTGAACTTCTCAATCTTGTGTCTCATTTCTTTGGCCATAGCTCCCACTCAAACAAGCAAACCATCCTTAGCAATAAGGCAAAGAAGATAACTCTCTAATACCACTTTTTGGTAAAATACAGCACAAGACAAGCAATATGGAATGGCACTTGTAATGCAAACAACAAACCAAAGTCCAAGGACTTTGAGGATCGGGGTGTGTTGACGGTTATCGAGCTAGCTTAGAAATCACAAAATCACAGCAAGAAAATTGCATCACATACAAATCATCCAAACACAAGTATATACGTGGAAAACCCAAGATTGGAAAAAATCACAGAGCCACACTAACGAGAAAATTCACTATTTAAAAGCTTCAAGGTTTATTGAGTTACAAGAGCTATATCACCTCAGCATATACAGCTGTAGCTCTACTCTTATAATGGAGAAGGGAAGAAGCTATTACCTCTAGAAGTTTCTTCTTCAAACAGCAAGCTTTCTCTTGCTCAGTAGCTCCCTAGGGTTTTTTCTAGGGTTCTCCTTTCCATAGCCTCTAAAGCCTCCAAAGCCTCCAAATTGATTGCAAAAGCCTTAAATTTTCCTCCACTACTTTAGCTTAACTAGCTAGCTCTATTTTGGACCTAAAAAGTCCAAAATACCCCTTAGATTTCTTCAAATCAAGACCTGGAATAAAGCAGAACTCCGTCGGCCACTATAGCGCGCTACGACGCGTGACAACGCGCTGTAGCGGTCGACTTTCAATTTTTCATCCGCTGTAGCGCAGTACGGAGCGCTGCGGCGCGCCGTAGCACCTGCTTTTGATTCTGCTGTGGCGCACTGCGGCACACTGCAGCGCCCGCTTCTTGGTTGCTGACCACTGAGGCGCGCCATAGTGCCTGAGCTTCAGGCTTGGTTTCGCTAGAGCGCGTTGTGGGGTGCTGCGGCGTGCTGTGGTGCACTGCAGCTCTTGTGTTGTTCTTGGAAAATGAAGTCTCCACAACACAATAAGAGCTAGATGCAAAAGCGCACTATGGTGCCAGATTTCCCAAGGCACGGGCACTCCAGGCACTGCAGTGAGCTACGACACCAAATATACCGAGGCACGGGCCCTGAGGCGCGTTGAAGCGCTCCCTAGTCGAAAGTTAGGCGCTACGGTGTGCTGTAATGCTCAACGGTCATTTTTCTGGATGAAAAATAGGATGTCTCTCCTATTGTACCCAAATACTCTCGATTCAGGGCACCCCAAGTACGGTGCCATATACCGATGGAAAGGTCTCTTTGAGATCTTTCCATTAGCACCAAAATCGACACGAAATGATTATTCTATTATCCTAAACAATGATGTTTTAGGTCTACATATACATATATCCTACTTGCAGAGTTGTTTCCTTAATGGACAAAATGAGCTTTGATCAGACTCATTCTAGTCCAATTGAGGCTCGATGATAAATCCTAATGCCATGCAAGTGCTACTCAAAGCATCATTTCACAAAGGCATCGATTAAATCCATGAAAGGAGGTGTTCAAGGAAAGGCACAAGGAGGGTAACTTAGATTGAAAATGGAGATTCCAGCTAGTTCTCTGCGGGAGCTTGGGAGGAAGGAGCTTCTTCTTCATCTTGGGAAGGAAGGAGCTTCTTCTTTAGCTTGAGATGGAGCTTGGGAAGAGGGAGCTTCAGCTGATAGCAAATGGAGAGGGGAGTTGGGGCCCAATGAGCAAGATAAGGAAAGGAGGTGGCATGGGCTGGGGATTCTAGTTTTAAGGGAGATGGAGGTATGGCTTCAGCATGAGCTCTCCCATCAACAACATGGAGGAGAAGGAGAACTCCTTGCATGTGCCAGAAGGGGGAGAAGGCGCCATTCACAGGAAATGAAGGGTGAGGGGAGTGGATCCTGACGGATGTAAAATACACATCTGCGCTTACACGCAAGTGTACGTAATCTGAAGTAATAAGTGGAAGTTTAGTTCTGAGATTTATCGTCTTTGAGAAACAGTGGTTTTGATACTAAGTTATATCTTCTTTCAATAATATTTAGAAGATCAAATTTTGGTTGAGTTGGTTCCTAAATTAATAATACAAATTATCTTAGGGTAAGATACGATTTATTCAAAATGAGAGAGTTGTAGTTTCAATATAGTACTTGTAAGGACCTGGTATTCTCACTTCATTATTTAAATGTTTAAATCAATTCATCCATGACTTCTTAAATCAAGTAAACATTGTTAGAACTGGAGTTAACCTCCAATTACAACATGTTCAGATTTAGTGCAGCAATGAGAACTCCCCTTGGAGTCTTACCTCGGCACCTAAACTCTTATGAGATTGTGGTTTAAATTTATCTTTGATTTCCTACATCTGGGTTACCAAATATGTTCTTTTAATTGTTAGATCTCACAAACATGATTTCCATCAACAGTGCATCATGCGCTTACACATGCAGTTTTGTAACAACCCAGGTCGTTACCTAGGTCAATTAAGACTAATCTAAGTTTTAATTATGGTTTTAGCTCACTAACTAAGTCATTTAGAACTCATCTCTAAGATCTAGGTTAAATCAAGAATCAACTGGATCAAATCCTGATTTCTAGAAAATCCCGAAACCCTAGAAATTGACTTTTTCAAGTGACCTCAAATTAAAAATCTGACTTCGCCATTACGTTCACCACCCCCAAATTAGCTAGGGGTGAAGTTTTAGATGCATTTGGAAGTCGTTGGATTTTTGACGAATATTTTAATATTATTTAAATACCCCGAGAAATTCGAATAATTGATTACTAGTTGAAATCAAATCCATCTTCGCCGTTATTTTATCACCTCTCAATTATCTAGGGGTGATTTATTCAGATTTTTCTAAAGTCATTTAATTATTAAAATTTAATTAAGAATAATTCAGATTTAAATTTTACTAAAATAATAAATTGATTAATCCTAACCCTCCATCACGCTCCATCTCTGTGCCGTATGCTAACCTCACGGATCCGTCCAATGTGTCGGTCCATCATCCTGAACGGCCAGATCTATCCATCCATTTGGATCGGATGACTGGAGCTCATCTTCACGATCAATCGCTCGCGTGTAACACCGCCGCACGCAGATGGCTCTTCCGCGACAACGCGTCAATCACCGCCTAAGAACCCTCGCAGCTTCATTTTAACCCCATTATAATCCGTAGAACTAAAAACTATAATTAATTATTGTCTCTTGTCAATTTTGATTCACTCCGGAGGAAACTTCAAACTATCTCAGAAATTTGCGAGGTACTTCATTTCGCCAATGCTTATTCATTCAACTTTAATCAGCATTTCATTCAATTTATTTTCTTATTATCATTTGCGTTATCAGCATTCAATTGCAATTAAATTACTTCTTGGGTTTGATCGATCCAACTTTAAGTGTGTATGGGATTGCTGGTATCGTGAATGACGATTTTAGGGCATGCTATCGTCTCCTGCTAACGGTCGCCCTTCTTAGGGTTTATAAGTTCCATCAAAAGGCTAGAGTTGTAGCTTCTAGATTGCATATGAACCTCGCTGGTTGAAGCTTTGTTCATCGGTTGGAGCTCTTGTAACAACCTAAGGTTGTTACCCGGTTTAATTAAGTTTAATCGTATCATGATTATCACTCTATCAAGTTCATCTAGTCAATAGAACCAAACCCTGAAGGTTTGGAGCAATTTGGAGCTAAATCCAATATTTTAGATTATTTTAATATTTCATTAAGTAGAAAATTGAGGTTTTTATTTTGACCTCAAAATCGAAATCCGACTTCGTCATTGCGATCGTCACCCCCAAATTAGCTAGGGGTGATATTTTGGACGCGTTTGGAAATCGTCGAATTTTTGCGAATATTTTAATATAATTAAATACCCCATAAATTAGCATAATTAAATAATCGTCGGAATAGAATTCCGACTTCGCCGTTCAATTCCTCACCCCCAAATTAGCTAGGGGTGAATTTTTGGGATTTTTCGGAGCGCATTTCAAAAATCAGAATTTTTAAATATTTAAGGGAAATAATTATATAATTATCCGATCCCTTATGTGCAATTTCTCCAATCTTTATTATTTTTGGCTGACAGCCCCCCATGTATTGCGGCTGGCCATTCCCCCTTCCTCCTTAAGCCATGCCATCCATTAAAGCTCAAGCATGATGGCTCTACCCTCTAGCCCCTTAGTCATGATGAGGCCTCCCCTCCCCTCACCTCCTTTAAAAGGAGAGCTCAGCCCCTCCTCTAATGCTTGTTGAAAAATTTCTCATCTCTTTCCCCTCCATTGTCAAGTCCTTAGAGCTGAAGGAAGGAGCTCATCTCCAAGGTCTTGAAGGAGATAGAACTTTCCTCCTCCTCCTCTTACAAGGTCAAAGGTACCCTCTTGCTCCTCTCCTTATCTTTCTTATGATGTTATGATGTTAGAATGCAGCCTTGGAAATCCATATGCATGTATGAAAGCCATTAAGGTTCTTAAGAACTCACAAAAATATGCTTTGTTTTTTGTCTATTCTGCATACCCTTATATTCATTATTATTTTTAGTATAGCTAGGATGCTCCATTCATGCCGATTTTAGTGTCGATGGAAAGGTATCGAAAATACCTTTCCATTGATATATGGCACCACTCATGAAACTCTCTGGATTGAGAGTAATTAAGCTCGAAAAATGGCCCTCACGGGTTTTGCACCTGGCGAAATCACCGACTACCGCTGCAGCAGACTATAGCGGAAATTCCAGAACTTAAGAAATGTCAAAAATAAATTAATTGAATAGTAGATTTGCAAAATGAACCGCTACAGCGCGTTGCAGCTGTCTACAGCGATAATTTTGCGAAAAATATAAAATCATTAAATAAAAGTAATTGAATAGTGATTTTGCAAATCGAACCGCTTCAGCGCGCCACAGTGCACTGCAGTGGATTGCAGCGGCCTACAGGGAGCTGCAGCGCAATGGTGCTATCGCGCAGAAAGCGCTGCAGTGCGCTGCAGCGCCCAAACTTGCAAAATTTCCAGGAATTCCAGAAACTGCCCAGTTTTGGCTGAAATGGCCAAAACTTCACTATTTTGATATTTTAAGACCCCTAGGACCCTAGTGGGGCTAAGTTATACTAAAATTGAACATTGCATAAAATTTTAGATGAAAGTTGAATTTGAAACTTGTCACTTATAAATTAGCCCTCATATCTACTATGGATCTTAAATATGTGTTATGCTAAAGAATAAGTATTAGAACCTTAATTGCTTGTATTAATTAGGTATAGTTTAACAATCAAATGATATGAAACTTAAATCTTTTAGAATTGTGATTAAGTGCTAATCCTTTTATTTATTTTAGGATTTGATTAGCATTAATCACCTTTTTATTTTATGTCATCTTTCCATTTATATGCCCTTATGATATTAGGATGTATGTTAGAAAACTTTAATATTTAAATGGGACATCTTGATATGTAAACTAAACTTGAACATAAGAATCTTGATAACTTGATTAAGTAGATAATACTTAATCCAAACCTAAAGTTTGACATCAACAATACACTAATAATACATTGATTTATCATTGACCTTTAAATTAACCTTTGGTCTTATAGTAGAAAGGTTAGGGGTTAAACCCTAACTTATCTTAATTAAGATCTAAACTTTAATCACTTAATTAATTAACTTGATTATTAGATAATTCAATTGACATTATTCCAATAATGCATATGATTTGGTATTAATCTTAAATTATCAAATTAAAAGTTCTAAGGATAATATTAAATATGGGTGATTGAACCATCTGAATCCAAACTTTAGATCTTTGATTTTCTCTTATAGAAGACAATTAGCATAACATGGAAATAAAATTGTAATGATTTATGCAATGATCTAACTCCAATAAGATCTTTGGTTTTATCCATGATTGTAGAATAGGAAAGGACCAAATGAATTTTAATCATTTGATCTAATCATCTTAACTTAAGTATAACAAGTAAACCTTAAGAAGTAGAAAAGTGAGATCTTAAGGGTCTTACTATAGGATTTGTCATTGAAATGATTAAAGACCTTAACTAATGAAACATTGAGGTAGGAAGGACTTTTGTAACTTATTGAGGTAGAAACCTAGTTGATCCTTCAAAACTTTAGAAGTTGAACTTGATACCTTATGGTATGAATTACCTAAAGTATTTAGAATATAACTCATTTCTTGTGGTAGCAACCTATGTTGAGTGATCCTTTGATCACATCCTTGGAGCCTTGTGTAGGATACACCTATTTATAGTAAGGATTAATAAATTTGATAAATCCTTGTCGATTAAATAGAATCTGCTGAACTCAGATTGTTGGTTGGGTATAGTAGGGTATACCTATATTACTAAATTAATTCAATAATATTCAGGATTAGTTGATTCACTCCAATGTGGACTTATGATCAGGTGATATTCTGTGGGATTAGCCAAATATAGTCCCATTAAAGTAAATCTTCCAAGACTAAGAGTGTTACAATTAGTGAACAGGATCCTTAATTTGAGATATAAACTGCGACCGGATTCTGCCTCCTATCGTAGTGCGCTTTGATAAGTGCAGTTTAAGCAAACTAAGTATCTGAAGTCACTTTGTATAGACCACTAAGTATGCTTGTAATTATGGCATTTAACGGCTTAGCTTGAGATATAAACTGTGACCGGGTTTTGCCTCCTATCGTAGTGCGCTTCGATAAGTGCAGTTTAAACAAGCTAAGAGTTAAATTTACCTTTCTTGCAAACATGCTAAATATGTGTATACAATCATCATAGCTAATTATTTTTAAGTAAACTCTCAACTTTAACCAATTACCACAATTAGAATCTTAAGAGTCAGAATCCTTTTAGCAGGATTCTGCACAATGGAGACTTTGGATTCATTATTAGATTTTAAAGTATTTTCTGGATTTATCTCATGTAGTTTAGAAGCATGAGCATGAGTATAAGCATGATGTGTGAATATCAGAATAATGTATGAGAATCAAAATGATGTATAAGTATCAGTGATGATCTATGAGTTACAGAATATTGCATACATTGATGGGAAAATTTTCGGATGCATCAGTGTCATCAATAAACAGTATTCCCAATAGGGTGTATGTAGATATTGGACCGTACTACTCATAACAATTCAATAATATTTTGGTAGTATATCAGTATATACCGTGTTGAGGCATATTCAGATGTACAGTTTCAGTGATATACAGCATAGTTTACAGATGACTACTCGGTTTTAGATTGAGTATTATTTTTGGTTTACTTTCAGTATAGTTCAGTTCTACTTTGTTTTACTTCAGTTTTGTACAGTTTTATACAGTTTTATATTTTCAAATATGTTACAGTTTTCCTGCAGTTTTATACATGTTATGTAAATGTTAAGTAAATAATTAGAACTGTTTAGAATAGTTTCGATGTGTTAGACTTATTGTCTAATACGAGGTACTTTTGGGATCTGGCAATTTGCTAGATCCCGAGCAGTATATTGAGACAGGTCAGGAGGACGCCCAGGATATTCAGGAGGAGCCCATGGAGCACTAGTGGACTCTCCTCTAGTTTTAATTTCTATTTAGGACTTTCAGTTCAGTACTAGTTTTATGTCTATTTCAATAAACTATTTGTAATAATTCTGGATGTATTTTCTTTTCTTTTCTTTTCTGAGACGAATATTTTCATATAGCTTTTGTGATGAATGTTTTTTAGATGTTTGCTTTAAGCTTCTGCACTCTGTTATACACTACTTATACTTAGAATTGTGATGTGATCAGTATACTGAAAATGCTGATATTTTATACATATATTGGATTCTTATCGTATTCTAAATCCAATGTATGTATTTGCCTAATACTTAGGATAAGGATACTACTCTTATCTTAAGTATTAGCTCTCAACCCCACTTGAGGTTGGGTCAGCAGCCCTTCAGGTGGGCTTAGTTTTCAGCTATTTTGGGGAGACGGGTTAATCCTCCCCGAGTGGCGCACCACTCCGCCGCCGATATAATTGTACTTAGTCCTTTTGCATGCGGCGATGGAGCAGGGCGCTACAGCTCTGTCCTAGATGCTTGGACTCCCACGAGCTGTCGAAGAAGACGCTCGGTCCTGTCGAACCGCTTGATCGATTCGATGTATGCTAACGGTTGAAGTTCTAGACCGGTCCTCTAAGCTATGGTGTGGGACCCACTAGGTGAGTTAGCCACGGAAAAATAGCCGGTGGACCCTCCGCTCTGCACCTCTGCCATTGTAGGGCCCATCTGAAATTGAATTATTAGTTAAAGAAGATAAATAAAACTGATTAAGTTAAATTAAAATCAATTTAATTAAGTATCGTATTTTAAAAAGCTCCATAACTTTAAATTTGCTAATCCAAACATAGTAACATTATAGGTCATTTCAATCAAAAAAATATCAGGATTATTATGGCACTGTCTAATTTTCCTTGGAGCATTATTTCACCTAGTGATATTTAGGACCCCTAAATTGAACCCTAAATGTCACAAAACTTCAAATAGCCATAGTTTTGCACACACTAAACCAAAAATACCCAATATGGGTCTCAAAGCGATCAGCAAACCCTAAGGCTTAATTTAGTAGTGATTATTTTGTTATTTGGATTAGTTTGAGCTTAATCACATTTAGGACCTAATCCTATTTAGGTCAATTAAATATATAACTTCAATTGACCATAAGTTGGTCAATTGAACTCCAAATTAGGTCATCCATAATTAAACCTATAACTTCATTTTGATCAGGAAAACCTAATTAACAGTAAACTATAAAACTATTTAGGATCCAATGGTTAGATTTCTTAATCAACCTTAATTGCCCTAAATCTTAATTAGTGAAGATTAGCAAATTTAATGATTCAAATTGAATAATTTAAGTTTCAAAGAACTCATAGAGTATATTAGAACCTAATTATGTGATTGGCTTAGTGATTTGGTGTTTAATTTCACTAATCACTCACTAATCACCTAAACTTTAATTAGGCCATAACTTAGATTTTGTCAAACCAAATTACCAAAATGCCCATATGAGTCAAATTCATTATTTTGATCTCATGAGACTTAATAATTACCCAAAATTAGTGTAATTGCTGTCTAATCTTATATTAGACAGTAAAAAACACTTTACCATTAAAAAATTCAGATTTGGAACCCTAGATCAAAATTTGATATTTTAAACCCTTAAGTATCATTTTGCCCAAAATTAGGGTTTAGCACTCTAAAGCCCTAAAATCATATTATAAATAATATAAATAGTAAGAATAATGATTTAGATCATAATTTATGTGATTATAAGGCTTAGTATGAACTTTGATTAAAATCTCATTTTAAGTCCTTAAGAAAATCCTAAGTAAAAATCATGAGTTTTCCTTCCTTCCTTAAACCTTCTTAAATCATTCCCATAGGTCTTTATAATATTAGTTAGGATGTGTGTCTGAGAGATACTCTTAGTAATTAAGAGCCTGAATTCCTAGGATTATGAATAGATCTTAAGTTAGAGTTTATCTATTGAGTAAATTAGGTTACTCAATAGGTGAAGCCTTGAGTTTACTAGGTTTTAGATTTTTCTAGTTTAATTAAATGATTATTTGATATTTAAATTTTAGAACTAAGAATAGAGATCTATCCTAATGAGTTGATTACTCATTAGGATTTATTTTAACCTAACATGTGAGAACTAGGTTCTAAACTTTATACCTTAGATATACCTTTGGATTGAGTGATTAAACCCCATTATTTGGAGTTTAATTCTTAATCCTTTCATATTAATTTGGCTAATCAAGATGATTTGGGATTCTTAAATTATCAAAATAGGTCAATTGATTTATCATTTAACTTATATAGTCGACATCAATTTATTTATAATTAGGACCCAGTTAGTCCTAATTATTTTTAACTTATAAGGTCGTGAATCTGAATTACACTCGATAGTAGGAGTTGGAGATCCTGAACTTGTGTAACATAGAGTAGATAGAACAATTAAATTAAATAACAAATGGATATCACTTATGTCATAGTAGAGTCTCTTGTTCACTTTGAAAATTGATGCTTTGTCTACCTTATTTTGAGCCTTGTATCTTGTTCACATGTATTAAGGCATAAGACATCTAAAAAATGTATCATGTCAAACTTGTTCTGCATAGTAGCATTATTGAGTTGGACATATGGTTATTACAAATATAGCCTAATTAGTATGCCTTTTTCCGTACCTATACTTTAGTACAGGCCAAGCCTAGACCAATGGCCGGCTAGGATGGTATTCGTCTATCTAAAGCAAATCTGACCAAGCCTAGGCCTAAGACGGGCTAGGATGGTAATCATTAGACATTATACTTAATACTTTGTATCATTTTTCCCTTTGTTGGCAATACTAATTTAGGTGCAATTCTACTTTAAGTTTGATTATCTTATTTAAGTCATAGTAAGTTCAATTTTATACTTTCTATTTTAGTTTATATTTCAGTACTTTCTTATTTACTGTTCTTTTATATTAACTAGCTTTATTTATACTCATAGGATGCTAGTATTACTTGTTATTTGCACAGATATAGGATGTTAGCTTTACTTTCAATTTTATAGTGTTTTATATGTTCATTTACCTTTATGTAAATTAGTATAATTCTATATGATCATAAGCACATCTAGGATGTATTTTTTCTTTATAGTCATTTGCTTTAGTCTTTTCTTACTTACCTGACCTTGTGCAGTTGCTATAGAGTAGGTATGTGCTTACTTCCTAGTTGTTTAAGTTATAAAGTAGTTGTTTATAGCTTTACCTTGTCCTTTCTTACGTGTTCTCGCTCCTACTTATATGCTTGTGTAATTAAAGTTAATGGTGATATCTAATGAACATAATAAATTATTTACCCTAAAATGTACTCAAATATTTTGTCTAATTAAGATTTTTCTTTTGTTAGCTGGGGCCCTATTATTATGAAACCGATAATGGTAGGTTCATAATTTCTTGGAGCAATTGATCCAGTGGAAGGCTTGCCATTGGAGGAGGAGCGTGTACCTGAAGATCTTTAGACTTAGCTCATTTCATTTCTTGCATTATGAGGCTAAGTGCTATTTTCAATTCTTATAAACTGCTTTAATGTTGTAATAATACAGGTTAAATTTTATTTTCTACACTTTACTTATTCTGAGATGTTGTATTTATATATGATGGATGGATGTTTGTATTTATGCTTCCGCACTCTGTTCTTTTTGTATTTACATTTAGTGATAATTTATTTGCGTAATGACAAAGTCTTTGATTATAATGGGTTAGTATTAGTCACTAACCTAATCATAAGCAATGACCTTGTCATTTGGTAACCGCCTCACCGTAATCATGTTAACTTAAGAGTTAACAGGACCACAGTGGGGAGTGGGACACTACAGGTTTAGCTAGATCAGATGATGCATTTGGTCAATGGACTACATCACATCATCTATTAGATTTCCAACATCCTCTCATCCCTTTTACTTTGCTGAGCAATAGAGCAAAATTGATGGGAGCTTGATTCACAAGTATCAAATCTCTTGGTAAAGCAGTTAAGGAAAGGTGCAAGTGAGCTTTGAGAACTTATCATATAGTTCTCAGCTCTACTTGCACTACTTTCCTTGCTCTTGTCCAATTGATGAGCTTGGAACTCAAGTTCTTTTATTAATTAATAACTCATTTAAGTTTTATTTTTAGCAGTATCTTGACAAAGTTTCATCCAGGCATTCCTTCACAATAATAATAATAGATAGTTAAATAGAAATCAATTTTATTTATTCAAACATCTTTGTTACAACACCAATATAGCCTTATATTTTCTTATAACTATATCCCAACCCTCTCCAAGGGGATTTAACTTTCAATTACTAAGTAAATAAAAGAATGCATGCAAAAGAAAGTAAACATTGACATCAGTTTATAGCAGAAAATAATCTAATAGAGTTTAGGAAAAGTACAAAGAAACACCCAGAGATTTTCTAAAGTTCTCTTGATCTTCCTTCTGCACTTCTACTTTACTTCTCCTACTTTCCTTTGCTGTCTTCTTCTCTTCATTCTTTACAGTCTAGTGCTTTCCCCTTGGAGAGTTCTCATTTTTGTTCTTCTTACGGCCTCTCCTTTTAGTCTTTTGAATATTAAAATTTGGAACCATTCTTTGGTTTGAAATTGGCCCATTAAATAATGGAGTTTTTAGCCCCCATGCATTAATCACAAATGACCCTTCATCTTCTTCTACTTCAATGCAAATAATTTATTTTATTTTGCTTAGTCCCTTTGGATTCATCAGAGTTATTGTTTAACTCAAGTTTCAAGAGGCAGGGCAAAGCCAAATGTCTGAATTTTTAGCCTTCCCTATGCTGCATTCAATTCAGATTCTGGAACTTTCTGTAGCGGGCGCTATGGCACATTGTAGTGGCCTTAATTCAAACACTATTCTGTCATGACGCGTTGTAGCAGCTGAAGTTCAAATATTGTTTCACTGTATATTTTAATAGCTTACCTTAAGGACATTGCTTATCCGCTGTGGCGCGTTGAAGGAGCGCTGCGGCAGTTAGACTCTCGTGAAGCGGAATAGTAACTGTTCAATTAACTCACATAAGGGTTTCATAATAATCAGAAATTTTATCGTGGCGCGCTGCGACGGTTAGACTGTCGTGAACGCGGAATAATAACTGATCAATTAGTTCACATAAGGCCTTTCTTGATTAATCAGATATGCCCCTGTGGTGCGCTGCGGCGAGCTACAGTGGTTTTGTCCCATGTCTGTATTAATCCTTATAGGGCACTGTTCAATTATTTTGTATAACATTTTAATATTGCTCCTGGAAAATGACGTTGTGGCCCGCTGTGGCGCGCTGCAGCGATCTTCATTCCAGGCCTTCAGGTACGCTTCCAAGTGAGGAAATTTAGTGGACCGCCATAGCGCGTTCTGGCGCACTGCGGCGCGCCACAACGATTTTCATCCAGAATTCTTTAATTCAGCTTACGCTTTCCCTTTTCGTCATTCTTCCTAAAAATGTATAAATTCTACTCAAAGTATACTAATTTATATAATTTTTTTAATATTTTTAACACTTAATTTTGCTATAAATTTTGAATATATCATATCCCAGCATAGAAGAAAAATGAAAGAAAAATGGATTATTTGAAATTTAATTAATTATTTTTCTAATTTTAATTAACATATTTTTAAAATTATAAAAAATTGGACTGATAAATGAGCTCCGAAAAATTCCAAAATTCACCCCTAGCTTTTTGGGGGTGAGAAACTCAATGGCAACGTCGAATTTTAATTTGGAGATCAATTTAATTATCTTAGTATTTTGGGATATTTAAATACATTAAAATATTCAAGAAAATATGATGACTTCCAAAAACTTCCAAAACATCACACCTAGCTAATTTAGTGGTGGCGAGCGTAATGACGAAGTCGCATTTTTGATCTGAGGTCAAATTTATTATCTCAATTTTCCAATTAATTAAATATTATTAAAATAATCCAAATATTCGATTTAGCTCCGAATCGCTACAAATCTTCAGGGTTTGTTCCTAAAGACTAGATGAACCTAATTGAATAATAATCATGATGCAATTAAGCTAAGATTAGGCTAAGTAACAACTTATTGTTGTTACAGTAATGCTGCAACACATTGAAATCAATCCTTAAACCATACATTAAGATCTTTGTGCATATAACAAATATTTAAAAATTACTTCAAAGGGGTTTTTATTAGGTGGCTTTAGTGCGATTGTCATTATGCTCGGGCAAGTTATTGGAGTATCAAGAGATCACATTGTTCTTATGTTGAGGAATATGTGTGTTTGCAGTCTACCCCATATTACTTATAGTTGAGTAGATGTACTTAACTCCTCATATATTATGCGCCCATATAACCAAATACAAAATAAATAAATCATGAATTGCATTTATCACAATCATATTGATTGTGAATGATTATTATAGTCTTATGATTATATTTATTCAGTCTTTTTAACTGAAATTGCTTACCTTATTGCTTTATAGCATTTTAATATTTCAGTTTTATTTATGCAATGTAATTTTTTTTTCTACAAATAAAATTTACTTAAATTAATTACACTATCTTTTTACTTAGCATGCAAATTCATTTGGACATATTCATGTATTCTTAAAATGCACATTATACAAAATGTCATGCTGACTTATTTGATGCAGGAATGATAGATCACTTGAAACTATGTGAGCCCTTCTTACTTTACACCTATTAGTAATTGTTTACTTATTCGTTCATTCCATGCCAAATGCTCCACTTTTACTTAATTGCAAATGACTAACATGATATTTGCTTAATAAAACTAATATACTTAGTTACCCTTAAAATATATTTAAACTTTTAAAAGTCTAACAACTTGTTTATTTTTATTGACTGTGCTTTACCATATTAAATATCAAATACGGTAGATCAGGAGCGTAGATCAAGTGCTACACTCAAGGAAAAACCTGAAATGTAGCTGTGTTGAAGATTCTTTTTACTTATCTTTCATTTTCTTTCATGTGAGAAAGAATGATGTATTTAAATTATCAGTTTTTATATAAATGATCTGTGATACTAAAATGTTCTTTTATATTTTACTTTTTTTTTTTATGTATGATGAATGTTTGATTAGATTGTTTGTGTTTCCTTCTACCCATAGATCTGCATTATTATAAAGGTAGCACTCAATACTAGGTTAGAAAGAGCTAATCCAGTGTTAAGTACTACCATAACACCCTTTGTTGAATTAGCATTTCAAATCTAATAACGGATTATAAATTCCTTTCACAAGGCGGTTCGTTAACCCTCACTAGATTCATTCTCAATACTATTCCTAATTATCAGCTTGAATCCACGTCTCCCACAAAAGGTGTTTAAACCCAAAATCAAAGCCCTTTTAAAAAAATTCCTTTGGTCTCGTGCTAATGGCTCCAAACAAATTTGAACTTCCATGGATAATATCACCTTCTTCTATGGGGAAGGAGGTCTTGGCATTAGAAACTTGGATGAAACTCATAAGGCTTTATATATAAAACTTTGGTGGAAGTTCAGAACTGCAAACTCCCTCTAGGCTTCCATCCTGTTAGCTAAGTATTGAGATACCAATCATTTTTCAAATGTGAAGCCTAGACTTATTGATTCTCAAAACTGGAAAAGGTTATTAGATATTAGAGCTGCTGTTGATAACTACATTTCTTGGCCCACCATTAGTAATAAAAATTGATTATGGTATGACAAGTGGGGTGATCTCGATATTCTATCCAACAGCTTCCCTGTCCGTCTTCCTAAGCTTAAGCTTGGGGAGGTTTATAGTTGGCATTCTAGTTGGTCTTTCTCCATTTTAAACTCTATCCTTCTAGATGCAATTGTCCATAAAATTACTTCATATGCTCTGGTGTTAGAGAATAGCAACATTAGTATTTTAATTTGGTATTTCAGCTGGTCTTGGCCTGAAATTCCATAAGATCTCACAGAATCCCATCTTTCCACACGTGGTTCTGAAACAACACTCTCCCCACTCATTAGTATTTTAATTTGGAGACTTTATAAGAGTTTTTTAGTATTTATGAGGCTCTTATTGAGAGTGGCTTTTTTATTACCTCTAAATGCCATTGGTGTTATGATTTTGAAACACTAAACCACCTTTTTATTAACAATTCTCATAGCTATGAGGTTTGGCATTATTTGAACATTACTACTAGTAACAATAACATCATTTATAGTCTTAATGATATTCTGGGTTGATGGGGCAGACACAAGAAAAAGAAGCTTCATGTTGGTAATATTATTGATGTGCTTACTTTGTGGAGCATTTGGAATGCCCAGAACAAAAAGAAATATAATGCCATTCCTTTCAATGTGAATGTCATTATCTTCAAAGCTATTTCTGAGGTGGTTGTGATTCTTAATGATTCCCCTCCAAGTACTTCTATTGGTCGAAAATCAATAAAGTTAAACTCATTTCGATCTTCTCGAATGCAAGATTACACCTATGCATTTGATTTGGTTCAGTCCTTGGCTCCTTGCTTTCTCTGGTTGGCTGTTTATTTTCCATATTTTGGCGACGGTGCTACGAATCGATTCGTTGTGTTGTTTTGGCAGCGACTTGTCTAGTTTTGGGTTATGTATTCATTGGTTGTTGTGTTGCGATCATTGAGTTGATTCTGACTTCAAGCTTTATGGCTTGAGATTGGGGGGACTTGGCTCGGTCCTTTGTGAAGATCTGGTCAGCTCTAGAGAAATGCCAGCCTTAAGAAGCTTCCTGGTGCTTTTCTAGTTGGGTGTTGCCGGCTAGAGAGATGTCGATTTTTCTTCAGACTTGGTGCTCTCTCTGAAGCTCTACTCGGTAGCATTTTCACTTGCTTTGGCTCTAATTTTCGGAAATGCCTTGGGTTTGATGGCTAGGTATGCTGGCTGAAAATTGTTAGCATTTTTTCTGTCCTCGGTTCGGCTTCAGCCTAGCGGTTTCTTTCTTGCTTATGTCTAACTGCTCGACGACGCCTTCTGAGCGCTGATTAGGGTGTTGTTGGCCAGCTTTGGTCCAGTTGCTGTGTTGTTTGGTGGTTGCAGTCTCTGCCTTTGGTTGGCTTCAGTTTGGTGCTACAGTTTTGTTTCTCTCTGATTCTAGGTTGTGAGTTTCTTACTTTTGTGACAAGTGTTGCTGGTTTTCCTTTTGGTGGTCGCTGTTTTGTCTTATTATTAGTGGTTGCAGTAGGGTTTGTTTGGCTGTTGATGAATGTAGCGTGTTATTTTTTTCTGTTATGGTATTGCATCTTCTGCAGTTTTCTACAGGTTCTGCAATAACCTTATTCATTTGAGCAGTTTCTGTTGTGCTCATACATGTTTGGAGACTGTTTTGCAGGTTATTCTGGTGTGTTTCTTGATCCACGTGGTTTGGCGTTGTCACCTGCTATCATCGCCTCTGCTTGGGGATGTCCACGTCAAGGTGTAAGAACTATCTGTGTTGGTGCTACTGA
This sequence comes from Gastrodia elata, assembly GCA_016760335.1. Taxonomy (NCBI): domain Eukaryota; kingdom Viridiplantae; phylum Streptophyta; class Magnoliopsida; order Asparagales; family Orchidaceae; genus Gastrodia; species Gastrodia elata. Next base: position 22,827,373 of record CM028675.1, read on the forward strand.
GTTTGCGCATTGGTTTGCCGCTGCGGCTTGCGATTTCTGCTTTTTTTGTATTTCTCTTTTTACTGGTTTCTCTTGTTTCTCTTACCGTTGCTGGCTTCTTATTGTTGTTCCCTGCTTTAGTTTCCTTCTGCTTGATGTTGCGATTGTTCTCTTTTGTGTCCAGAAACCTTTTAGATTAAATCCTAGGTCATTGTTTTTTGGGCTGATTTCAGAATTTTAGTTTTTCTAAAATTTTATAACATCCGAGCCCTAGTTTGTATATATTTTTTGTTTGGAATAAAATTCCACCAAAATAACTTTCTTAAGAAAAAAAAATTATATATATATATATATATATATATATTTTTTTTTTTTTTTTTTTTTTTGAAAACCTATGAGTTTTATTAATAAAAAAAAAAAAGATAATACAAACAGGTTGGGTGGTTACAAGATCCTAAACGCTAAAAGCCAAAAGCCAACCCCAAAAGGTTCGGACCCAGGGAAAATCCTAAAAGGTCCAAACCAAAAAGCAAAGCTACATGATAGCAAAGGAAATAAGAAAGCGCAATAAACCAGAACTACCATAACCAAAAACCAAAAGGACTTCTCCAAACCAGATAATTTTTAAACCTGCAAAAAAGAGCAAGAACATAGACTACAAAGAAAGCATTAGCCTAACCAGAGTGCAGAGCATCCATCCATCCGGAGAAGTAGATGGGAGGAGGACGCAACTGGCGAGCAGCAACGATGCCCAGGTTTAGTATTACCAACAAAAAGTCTATGTGCAACAATGCCCGTTCGGTATCATCAACAAAAAGTCTATGTTTGCGACTGAAGGAGAGAGGACAGCAGCCCAGGACGAGGTTGAGTCGGCAAAACTTGTTCAGAAATAGACAAAAAAACAGCACAAGTAAGCAAGGCACAGCCATTGAAAAATAATGCCAGGATCAGAAGGAGACTAGGACAACACATTAATAAGGAGGATTAACCAGTAGCAATAATATATATATATATATATATATATATATATATATATGTTTGTTAGATGGTCCTGGGAGCTTGTTATGTTGGCTGCTGCTGTTCTCCGTTTTCTTGGTTTCGTCTTTTGTTGGCCTGCCCGTCTTCGCTTGGTGCTGCTGTCCCCCTCTTCGCTGGAGCCTTCGAGGATTTGTTCTGTTTGCGTTTCTCCGTTTGCTTTTTCAGCTTTCAGTTGGATTTTTCTGGCTGTATGGTTTTGTCCTCCTTTTTGGAGGCAATGTGCTTTCCTCAGATGCTTTTGTATTGTGAGCATTTTTGTGATCTTTGTTTCTAGTCTCTTTTAATATTTGCTAGTTTAGGTTTTTCTTTTCTTTTTACTAGATCTTTTAGGTTATACCCTGGGTCTAGTTTTTTGGGGCTGTCTTCAGGTTTTTAGTTTTGTTTAGGTTTCTTGTACCCTCGCAGCCCTATCTTTCCTGTATCTTTTTTTTAGCTAATAAAAGTAATGCCGAGATGGCTTTTACCAAAAAAAAATAATAATAATAATATATATATATATATATATATATATATATATTATAATCAAAATTCTGATTCTAAAATAGTACACTTTTTCCTCTTAAGAAAGCAGCTTCAATTCAATAAAATGAATCTAATTACAACTTAGTCTCCTATCTAAAAGCTTGAACCACAATATGTATTACTCAATTTCAGAGTTTAAGAAAAGCTGCAATGTGGCATGCATTACTTTGTACCATTCCTCAGGCTTTGAAGAAACGAGCCACTCTGTGTGAGCTCACGCAGCGGCTTGTCGGTGTAACGGATTAGGTTATAAGCCCAAGCTCCGGCTATTGCCCCGCAGATCGGTCCCAACATATAAACCCATATTGATTGGTAACGGTTTGCGATGATGGCCGGGCCGAGAGTCCTCGCGGGATTCATCGATGCTCCAGAAATTTGCCTATCAACATAACCGCAATGAAATAACATCACACAAACATAATACAAATGGTTTACATTGAAGACATAAATACGAGAACAAGGGAGATCTCTGAAGGCTGGCTTCACTAAAGCGAGTGAATGGTGTTATAGTCTAGTGAATAAGATTCATAATTTATTGTCTCAAGTCATGGGTTCAAGCCCCACCAACTACATATTTCTTATTTGAAACTCATTTAAAAAAGAAACGAGTAAAATGTTAAAAACAATGCAAAAGCAAAGAACCCTAGAATCCCTTTGCAAATATGTATCTAAATGATCCCTGGGGGCACTCCCCGCCCCTGGGACCCCGACATAGAGCGTACATATATGCCAACTTTAAATGGGGCAAGCTAGCTGAAGTCGACGCACAAGAAGCACGAATATAACTCATAGAAATTATCCAATAGTTGATTAGAGTTAAATTCATGTCAATTTTCTACAAAGAGACATTTAGAATTATTAGAATGTAATGAGCAATTAATACAAAAAGCACAGCCCATCGAAATCCCAACAAAACAAGTACAGAGAGGAGCTGAGACTGCACTAAGGAGAAAAATGAGAAGTCCAAGATATAAAATGATTTGTTGCCCTTTTCCATCTCAGAGGATCTAAAGCTTCAAATATACCCCCAAAGAATTGTCTAAGAAAACATGCCCCCACTAAATTCTTGGGGCAAATAAGGGTGGTCGAACCTCGTAAAAATTGTTTGGAATATGCTGCAAATATGGTTTGAATCCAGCAAATGAGATGCATTTGCAAGGTCCCCAATGGGGCATCAAAGAAAATAGTTGAGCGATGATATGAAAGCAAATGATTGAATAATTTTGCCGCCCAACAGCATGAGAAATAAAGGTAGAAATTTACCCAGCAATGAGAACATTTAGTAGCACTATGGCTCCCACGGCTATTCCTGCAAGTTCTCCAATCTGTAAAACAAGAATATTACTTCAACAAAATCCTTCAGCCTGTGCTATATATATATATATCAAAGAGAATAATAGCTACTTACAGCTCTGTTATCTGTAGAAACACCAGAAACTACAAACATAAGATAGAATGTTATGATGAATTCTATAACTAAGGATTGTACATTCGTTCCCGTCGGAATCGTCCCTGAAAAGAGCTCCTCTTCGCCGCCGAATAGTAGACGGATCGTCCCGCTCGCTAGTGTTGAACCGAGCACCTGCGCTATTATGTAAGCGGGTACCTACAGCACTTCTATTTCAGTTAAAGTACGGCGAAAAATCAGCAATGACAAAAAAATTACAGATTTTTCAATTACTGCACAAAACACAAGATTTCATAGAACTCATCCGGAATACAGAAGAAATGATCAGTCTAACTCTAAGTGAAAACTATAAAATTCCCTCCTTTAAGACTCTTGTCGATCACCATCAGAGGACGGTGACCCCGTTCATGCCAACATGTGTTAGGTTCAATCTGAATTGAGACATACAGCAAATAGATTCTTTGAAAATAATATTTAAGGAGCTAATATATTTGCATAATCGATGGTTCATTTCGGGCATATCTTTTGAAACTAAAGAAATTAATGATAAATTATGCTAAGCCAAACGAAGCGGCTGATAAACTTGTAAGCTAAGCTATGCTAATAAATTAAGCTATGATATTAAAATAGAGAGAGAAAGATAGAAGAGGAAAATCTTCTTTGATTAAAATGATAAGCTCACTCAGAATCGTTTAAGGAAAGATCTTATATATAAATTAGAATAACAAACTAACTACTTGCATCCAGCTGTATCCAGCTGGCTAACTAATTATAAAACTAATTCTAGCTTAACCAAATAGAAAAATATACATCATTTAATATATTTAATATGCCCCCTCAAGATGGCTTGTGGATATCTAACACACCTATCTTGGAGATAAGAAAATGAAACTGAGCAGAACCCAAAGCTTTGGTGAGAACATCTGCAATTTGATGATTAGAGGACACATGGTTGGTTTGAATATCCCATCTTGAATCTTATCACGAATCAAATGACAATCAATGTCAATGTGTTTCGTTCTTTCATGAAAGATCGGATTCGAAGCAATATGAAGGGCAGATTGATTGTCACAGAAAAGTGTAGCTGGTTAAAGATGAGAAACTTGTAAATCAGCAAGTAAATACTTTAACCATAAAATTTCGCAAACAGTGGAAGCCATGGATTTATATTCGGCCTCTGCAGAGGAGCGGGACACTGTGGTTTGCTTCTTGGATTTCCAGGAAATGAGAGAGTTTCCAAGAAAAACACAATAACCGGTGATAGAACGACGTGTTCCTGACAACCAGCCCAATCCGAATCAGAAAATGCCTTAAGATGTAATAAGGAAGTTGCTGAATACAATAATCCTTGACCAGGACTATTCTTGATATACTGAAGCACACGATGGGCTAATAAAAGATGAGGGTGTCGTGGCTGAGCCATAAACTGACTTAGAACAGTAACAACATAAGTAATGTCTGGCCTGGTAATAGTAAGGTACAACAAACGCCCAACCAACCTACGATAAGAGGACGGATCTTCCAACAATTTACCATCAGACTGATTAATTTTCAGATTCTGTTCCATAGGAAATTTGACTGGTTTGCAACCAAGAAAGCCAGTATCAGCTAATATATCAAGGGCATACTTTCGCTGGCAAACAGAAAGTCCTTGCTTAGTTTGAGCAATTTCAAGACCAAGAAAATATTTCAAAGGACCAAGCCCTTTCAACTTAAAATGTTGATGAAGAAATAGCTTCAAATCATCAATCGCTGCCTGATCATTACTTGCTAAAACAATGTCATCAACATAGATTAACAAAGCAATGAAACTTGAACCTTGGGATCGTGTGAAAAGAGAATAACCTGCCTTGGATTGACCAAACTCATGCTGAACAATGGTAGATGAAAATTTGGAAAAACCATTGACGAGAGGCCTGCTTGAGTCCATATAAGGATTTGTTCAACTTACAAACCCTGGAGTCATGTCGAGAACCAAAACCCGGAGGCAAATCCATGTATACTTCCTCATGCAAATCCCCATGTAAAAATGCATTATGAACATCCAGTTGCTCTAAAATCCAATGTTTTGCTGCTGCAATGGCTAATAAACATCGAATAGTAGGAAGCTTGGCAACAGGGGAAAATTTGTCATGGTAGTCTAGGCCTTCTTGTTGAGTATAACCTTTGGCCACTAATCGAGCTTTATACCTCTCGATAGTGCCATCAAATTTATACTTGATGTGATACACCCACTTACATCCAATAGTGTGCTTATCAGGAGGTAAAGGAACAAGTGTCCATGTGTGATTTTCTTCCAAGGCTGTAATTTCAGCAACCATGGCATCTTTCCAATGAGGATGCTTTACAGCTTGGTGATAAAACTGAGGCTCAAAATCAGTTGTAATTGCTAACACAAATTGTTTATGGGGATGTGAAAGTTGAGTATAAGAAAGGGATGTAGTGATATCATAGGGCTGATTTGGAGAATGATCAGTTTGCACACCTGTATTGGTTGACGCAGATATGGATGGGGAGGAAAGGGATGTTGCCATTTGACAGTGATAATCACGCAAATAATCAGGAGCATTGTGAGTTCTACCGAAACGACGGAGTTGGGGAACCATAGGAGTAGAAATAATAGGAGAAGGGGAAGATGGAGATGGTGAAATGGGTTCTATATCAGGTATATGACGAGGTAGAACAATGTCAGGAGAGTATGCAGGGTGCATGAGTGTATTTGAAGATTGAGGTGGGAACAAATTAGATTCATGAAAGGGAAATGTTGTTTCATGAAAGATAACATCTCTACTAATGAGGAAGCTGTTTGTATCAAGGTCATACAATTTATAACCCTTTATGGCAAAAGGATATCCAAGAAAAACACATCTCCTGGCTCGAGGATCAAATTTGGTTCTGTTTTGAGCTAAGGTTGATGCATAACAAAGACAACCAAACACCTTGAGATGTTTATAAGTAGGAGATGCTTTAAACAAAAGTTCATAAGGAGATTTGTTTGAGAGCAAAGGTGTAGGCATTCGATTAATGAGATAGGTTGTTGTTAAGATGGAATCCCCCCAAAAATGCAAGGGAAGATTGGATTGGAAAATAAGAGCCCGGGCCACATTGAGTATATGCTGATGCTTTCTCTCAATGACAGAGTTTTGCTGAGGAGTATCTACACAATTTAATTGATGTATTACTCCTTTAGAAGAATCGAAATCTTTCATATCAAATTTGCGACCATTATCACTTCTTAATGACTTTATTTTGGTCTGAAATTGAGTTTCAACTAGAGTAAAAAATGATTGTAGTAAGTTACGTATTTCAGACTTGGCTTTCAGCAAATAAACCCATGTGGAACGAGTACAATCATCAACTATGGTAAGAAAATAATGATGATCATCATATGTGGCAGCAACAAAAGGACTACCCCATATATCACAGTGTATTAAATCAAAAGGTGATGCAGAAAAGTGATTATGAAAAGGGAAAGATAAACGTTTTTGTTTGGCAAGAGGACAAATTGTACAATCATGATGTTTATTCATAGGAACAGGAAAAGAAATATCAGTATTTTGCAACAATGACATTCTTAGAAGATGGCCTAGCCTATAATGCCACAAGTCTGTAAGTACATCATTGGAGGAATTATTTGAAGGATATGCAACAGAAAGACTAGAAACAACATTGTCTGCTGGTTTTTGTAGGATATAAAGTTCGTCCTTTTGTTTACCCAATCCAATCATCGTCCAATTGATGAGGTCCTGAATAAAACAATGATTAAACAAAAAAATGAGACCACATTTCATGGAAGAGGTGAGTTTGCTCACTGATAAAAGATTGAAATGAAAATTAGGAACACAAAACACATCAGTTAGAATAAAAGAAGGAGAAAATTTTACTATTCTAGCATGAGTAACAGGGACAGATTCCCCATTAGGAATATTAACAGATAGGTTTGCTACAGCAGTGACATTTGTTAGGATAGACACCAAATGTACCATATGATTTGTTGCTCCAGTGTCGATGATCCATTCATTAGAACATGTATATGTATGTAAATGACTACTAAGGGAAAAAATAGAAGTACCAGAAAGATGTTGATTAGAGTTGGTAAGATTTGCACTTGCTGCTTGATGATTTATACCAGAAGGATTGGAAGAGTTGAGGTATTGTAGAAATTGCTGACATTGAGCCTGAGTTATTGGAAACTGTGAAGAAGTCTCATGTGAAATAGATTTGGAGGATGAATTGGAATTCATTGTCCCCTGAATTGCAGCTTGATTTGCATCATAAGTAGATTGATTTGGAGCATTTTTCCCTCTGAATTTATATCCTGCTGGATAACCATGCAATTTGTAGCACACATCAGTGGTATGTCCAGCTATACCACAGTGACTGCATATAGGCCCACGCAATTTATAGCATACATCAATAGTGTGTCCTAAAATGCCACAATGAGTGCATGTAGGTTTCTCCTTTCTCATTGTATTCTTGTTGTTCACATAAGAATGCATATTAGCAGAGGAATTTCCAGCTTTAGACAAGTAAGCTGTTGGATTGAAGGAGGATGATGAAGGAGAAATGATTTGCTTCTGTTTCTCTTCTTGTAAAACCAAAGCAAATACTTTGTTAATGGGAGGCATTTGATCCATCAGTAAGATCTGACCTCTGACCTGTGAAAAAGTGTCATTGAGTCCCATCAAAAATTGCAGAATGCATTCCTTCTGTTGATAATCTGAAAAAGATTTGAAACCTCCACATGTGCATTGTCCACAATTGCACTGAGGAATTGGCTTGTAATTGGATAGTTCATCCCAAAGACCTTTCAGTTTAGTGAAATAATGGTTAACAGACATCTGCTCCTGTGTGAGATCTGATAAAGCCTTTTGTAATTGAAAAATACGAGGTCCATTGGCCTGCGAAAAATGATCTTGAAGATTTCCAAACTTCTTGAGCCGTATTGAGATATATCACACTCGCAGCAATGTCTTTGGATATTGAATTCAACAACCATGATAGGACCATAGTGTTGCAGCGAGACCAAGCAAAAAAATTTGGATCTGCATAATTTAAAGGTTTGTTGATGGATTCATCCACAAAACCTGCTTTGTTCTTGGCTGTGAGGGCCAAGATCATAGATCGATTCCAGGTTTGATAGTTATCTCCATCCAAGTGTTGAGAAACCAAAGCAATTCCAGAATTATCACCATTTTGTAGATGATAAGGATTATTAACTTCTTCTGAAACATAGGAAAAAGAAGAAGAAGATGAAGAAGAAGGGTTAGCGGAAGCCATTGATGCTCTAACCTCTCACTGATACCATATTAAAATAGAGAGAGAGAAAGATAGAAGAGGAAAATCTTCTTTGATTAAAATGATAAGCTCACTCAGAATCGTATAAGGAAAGACCTTATATACAAATTAGAATAACAAACTAACTACTTGCATCCAGCTATATCCAGCTGGCTAACTAATTATAAAACTAATTCTAGCTTAACCAAATAGAAAAATATACATCATTTAATATATTTAATATATGAAGCTATATCAAATCAATACTAAAACTATACTCTAATAAATGAAATTTAGATTTGTTTAGCTCAATTTGGTTGGCCGATCTTCCAGACAATTATTATAAAGCATAAGGTTGGAAACTCTTCTATGATCAAATCCCACGTCAATCACAAGATGCATCATTTATATTTTCTTAAAAAAGATCATCAAATCACTGACCCAAAATTGAATCCATATGGTCCCGAGCTCCTTACATTATGATAATGCCTTCATCCAAGATTAAATATAAATGGGAAATGCAATGATTAGCAGACCTGCTTGAGAGGAAACCGGCGGCAGGTGGCGAAGGAAAGGGTGACGGCAGGATTGAAGTGAGCCCCGGAGATATGGCCGACCGAATAGACCATTACGGTCACCGCCAGCCCCCAAACGGTGCATATTCCGGGAAATGTCACCGCTCCTTTGGTGCTTTTGTTCACCGCCACAGACGCGCACCCTGCGAATATAAGGAAGTAGGTGCCCAATATTTCTGCAATTATCTGCAACAATTAAATCAAAGTAATTGAACTCCCTTTGGGTAGTAGAATACTAAAACAAACCAAAACAAGTAATCACAAAATTTGGCGCTTGATAATATGTTTAGAAATTGCGCAGGTGCATTAGTCCTATATTATATACGGACGTAAGAGAAGAGCCAAAGATTCAACGGGTTAGCTTTTTGAGTTAAATATTAGTTTCAGAAGTACGTCGGGCTATTGTTATATGCTTGTTTTCTCTCTTACAACATATATTATAGTGAAATTCAATTTGCTCAAGTGATAGCAATCTCTTGTTGCTCCCACATCGCCTCCCATGGAAGCTGGCTACAAGCTCGAACCGTGAAGCAACTGTTGAGTTCGCATGCAAAGGGTTTGGTTCGTTTTATGCTTTTTCAGCGCAAGATTAATTTTGCACTCAAGAAGGGAATTTGGGGAAACTCGGATGCCACAGCGCACTACAATGCCTAAGCCTTGAGTGCTCAACGCTGCTGCGTGCCGCAGTGCCAGATGAATGCAAAACGGCCCGCAGCAGCGCATCGAGAGTGGCCCGCTATAGTACGCTGCAACTCAAGGAAACAATGCATTAATTGATGAATGACCGCAACAGTGCGCCGTAGCGCCCGAGCACTGCAAGTAACCCGCTACAGAGTGCCGTGGCGCAACTTAATTATTATGAAAACAATATGCATTAAATGAGGATTTGAAGCCTGACGCCAGCCATCCAGAATTCTCAGAAATGTAAAGGATTGGGAGTTCAAGGGACTTGATTCATTAATCCATTCATCTCCCAAGACTACTTTAAGAGAAAAATAACTCATTCAAACTTTCAAGGCAGAATTAAAAGAGAATATTTAGGGATTTGAAATTAAAAACTCCAAGCTCCAAGAATCATTAAGAGCAAAAATTAAATTAGAGAAAAATAGGGGAATTATCTGAATTTAACTCCCTTGGCTGAGAGAAACACTAGTATTTAAAGGAACATGTTATGAACAATAAGCATCTTTTGGACCCCTCAAAAAGGAAGGAATCCTAGCTACCAAAATAATATTACAAGGAGTTCCTAAGGAAGATGGCTACAACAAAAAGAAGAAGAAGAGAACCAAGAGCAGTAAAAGAGAAGATAAAGAGAATGTTGGGAAAGCAGCTCCTGTATTGTATCTCTAATCTATTCCTCTTTATTCTTTAAACTTATAAAAGCATTATGAGTATCTTGTGCTGCATCTCTACTTTCTTCTGTATTTATTTTGTAATGTCAACCTAAACCTCTTCTTTTGGGGAGGGTTAGGCAGAGAACTATGAAATGTAATAGGTATTGTGCATAAGAAAGATCTTTATTTTAATAAAAAATCGTAAGTTTTGAGCTGAATGTTTTCAATGTCTTAGAGTGATTTATTAATGTACTGTTTAAAAATGGAAATATTAACATAATTAAGATTTACTTTTTAAAACCTTTGCTAAGCCAGATGACCACTTCTTATATAAATTATATGCATTACGAGTGTCTAGCCGCGAATGAAGTGACATAAGTTCATTGAGCTTGATTGTACGTGCACTTGCTTGAAATGAGAGATTTGTTGAATCTGAATTGCACAAAATAATTTAAGAAAACTTCTGAGCTCCATGGCTCAATTCTAGACACAGAGATAAGAATATTAAGCAACGGTTGATGTGACATAAGTTCACGTAGACTATTGCTTGTCTCTGTGTTAGGTCAAGGATTAGATACATGTGAACCGAGACCCATTCATTGAGCTCTTCTGTTCATTTATAACTTATGCGAGGAAACCCGGCGCATGTAAGCCGAAAGTGACGTGACATAAACTTACAGAGCTTCTCTGCTCGTCTCCTTAGCTAAATCAGAAATAAATGCGTATGAGCCATGAATGGATCAATACTTTGTGATTGCAAGATAAAAATGTAAATATTACCACTTAGACTTAAGGATAAATTTTCTTCAATAAAATGATCACAAAAATGTCTATGTGCTTAATTAGAAACTTTGAGAGTTCATGATAGTACTAAATAGGGCAAGCTTGAAAATAATATTTAATCTTGATAAATAGCCCCTTGATAAATGAAATGAGAAAAATAATGAGAACATTAAATGAAGAATTCTTATGCACAGATTTATAACAAATCACATGTTTGAACCTAACTCTCCCTAATTGTATTCAACTTATTAGAAAATTACTTAGGATAACTTAACATAAATATTAGGACCAAAATCAACTTTTCAACCATTTAAACATTATTGAAAGAAGGAAGTACTTAGTAAAAGTGCACAAAATTCTCAGAGGACCATAAAATCTCGAAAATTAACAATTCCTTTATTATTTCAAATCACATACTCTTGAGGGTAGGCACAAACACTTAGTGTCACATTGATTGTGAAGTACAAAATTAGCTTATTCTTTTGTGTCAAATATTAAATCAGAAAAGATTATTAGTCAAATCAAATAAATGATTAAATTATTGAGGTAACAACAATCATAGAGTCAAACCAAATAGTCTGAAAACTGGGAAGATATCGTACGACACTGAATGATCGAATTCTGTACAAAAACAATACTACTAAATCCAAACATCGCAAGAAAATAATGCAAGCCATGCCAAATGAGAGAAATTAGCCTGTCCTTAAAGGTTCGCAGAGGATTCGAGGGCCTACTGTTTAGAAATTGAAAATTTTTCCTAAAAGGACAGTTTTTTCAGACGATGAATACATGTAAAAGAGTGAACATAAGAGGAGAAAAAAGCATGCCTTCTGCAGAAAAGGAACAGAGACGGCCGAAAGGCTCTCACTCTCTCTACAGTTCTGCGCAGTTCCATCCTCCAGAGACTTCTCCTGCGCCATGGCTGAAATTCCTCCCTTTTCCTCAATCTCTACTGTCCGTATCCCCAAATTCCTCTCCGTTTTAGCTTCAAGAGACACTATGCCCTCATATCTATTTATAGATGCCCTCCATGGAAAGGATAAGAAAGTGGTAAGTGTTTTTTTTCTTTTGCTTCTGGATTCTCCATCTTTATAGATTGAACAGAATCAATATCCTGGCTTCTCTATGCCTGAGGTTTCCTCGCTAAGAAATTAGAAGGGGGAAGCCGTCCAAAGTGCTTTTTTTGGAGACGTTGGCTGGCAGAAAAAGGGTAGAATGGGGACTTCAGCGAAGGACCGACGCAGAGCGTTTAAGGGAACCTCAACAACCCACCAAACCGTTGGATAAAGTAGAGGCTGAACCGATAGTCTTAATTATGTTTTTGAAGAGTCGGTGTGCAATGAGTTTAATGTCATTTAGTTTAATGTACATAATTAATGCAATACATTTTGCATGTAAATTTATATATAAGAATTAAAAAAATCCTGAATTTTTTGTTTTAAGATTTAATACTTTCCTTAGTTTAAGCATCCTAAAGGGTTAACCAAGAGAATATAGTGAAAGAAGGCATAGGGAGCAAACTTCTAGAGTGGTTGCAAGTTCAAATAGCAAGTTCAAATAGTATCAACGTAGCATATGAGAGACAACTAAAGATCAATAGAAGCTTGCCATAATGCCCTAAGGGAGGCTCCAATATCATCACTTTTATGAGTATCATACAATTTTTACAATATTATATCGGAACATTATCTCTTTTTTAAAGTTACATGACATCCTTATTTATAACTTGCAATACTTAGTAATAATCGATTCTAATATTTTCTAGAGCTAGACCGGGTGCAATGCTCCAACCTATGTATCATCATAGGGGAAATAAGAAGTTACCAAAGCGCTTTAGATCCAGTAGTAAGTCATATAAGTAACTACAAGAAAAGAAAAACAATTATTGAGTCCTTACAAAATTGCCACATAGCACACATAATTTGTTGCATTGGATACCACTTATTATAAGAAAATCCATTGTTTTTTAGCATGAATGCATAAATTTCCACACGGAGCAAAAATACTTCAATTTATATCTTTAAACCACACCTAAGGATGCCACTCCACATTCACCAACTCCTTGACTATAAGATTCAATGATGTAGTAACAATTGGGTCAGAGAGAAACCTTTAAAGGAGGTAATTGTGGTGATTGCAGATTAGGATCGAGGAAGGAAGAGGGAAGATTCATTATAGATTAAAAATATCTATCTACACAAAAACAACAATAACAAAACAACAACAATAACAACAACACTATAAGATATATATAGAATAATATCTTCAGTAAAAGTACAATGCAACACCTCAATACAATCACAAAATAAGAAGAACAATAACAACAAAAAACTACTACTAAATATTCTATTTGAGCACACATTAAACTAGCCCTCCTCAGCTAATCAAATTTAGGAACAACACCTAAGAAAATGGATAAAACTTTCATAAAAGAAAAGTACATTAAAACCTAGAGCAAGCCCTATCTTATCCACATGCAAGTTTGTATACTAGGGTTTATGAAAGTAAAGTTACAAAAGCATTTATAAAGTTTTTGGAAAAAAAATCAACATCAAAGAATTTTCACAATAAATTAATAGAGTGACATAATTACATTATGAGAGCTGCTACAATACCCTCAAATATACTCTTTTGGTGCCCCACCATCAATAAAATATTTAAAATTAGTGTTTAACTTTTAGTAATTGAAATTCACTAATTAAAATTATAATTAAAATTTTATTAAAAATTAATAATCATTTGGAGAAAGGATATGAGGTTTTTTTTTTTTGGGTATTGTAGCATTTCTCTTACAATATTACTAGCCAATATATTAAAAGGCAACACTACTTAAAATAATAAATGCAAAGTTAACATTATGTTCACAAAGTTTTGTTGATTATAAAATTAAATTATATATAAAGCTCATAATTAAATTGATTATTTTATTCTGCTCTCATCAAGATACTCACCAAAGGATTTGTATGAGCTAACTTAACTTACAACCATTTCTTTTAAATGATTGAATATTTATCAATCCATGTATATGATATTTTCACTAATGCATATACAATTTCTTTTGGCTAGTTTGAGAGTCTTACTCAGACTATTAACACACAAATATTCGTTGAAATTAGAAGTCGAGCACATCTGGTCAATGATTGTATCTCTTTTGATGATTATAACACATTATAGAATGACTTCGAATACTAACAAGTTTCTGTTGAGTTTGTGATTTTTATGTTTTAGCAAATCACAGATAGAAGATTGCATAGAAGTCTAAAATATGTTTCACTGCAAATTAGAGATAGTAAGAGAATCAAGCCACCTTACAACAAATACCTAATAAGACTTTTTTATTTTCTATATAATTTTTATTCTTTGTAACTTAAAAATAGGATCATTAAATATGTAAAGTTGTTAAACGTTGAGATTAGAATAAGAGATCATAATAATCAGTCTTAAGATATAAATTAATTCGTCGATATGTCTAGATGTATAGCTTGTGCGTCTAGCCGCATCACGCCCAAACACACAAAATATACGCCGAGACGCATTATTGCACGAGATTTGTTACCAACTTGATAATGACCCAAATAAGAAAATCATGGGCCATGGATCATGGACGTGCCCAACTGCATCTTATATGCACTAAGGCACATCTCATATATTTTAAAATATAGTTATTGTCATATTTAGGATCACGAGTTTTTTAGTATATACAGGATCCTCTCACCATGTCCCAAAATACTCATGCTCTCAAATACATTGAAGTTTCTTTGATCTTAAGAGAGGCATTTAAGGATTGTTTCAAACATTAATAGCTCTCTTTAGAAAAAGTTCTGTAGATCTCAATCTCAAAGAATATGGAGATCATTAAGAATACCTCCAAGAAATTTATTTTATAATTTGTTTTTATTTTTGTATTTCAATTATTGTTCTAACTCAAATCTATCTAAGATTATGTTAGAGAATTTCTCTTTTAGGCATCTCCACCTAGAAAAAACTTGTGAATGAGCATTTGTTCCGCTGCTCCGCGACCAAGTTTTGCTAAAAAAAAATATAAATATGTTCAAATGATACATATGCTAAGTAAAAAGTAGTGTAGATAATTATGTAACTGACATGTATAAAAATTACACTGCACAATCTGTAAGTAAAGCTAAAATAGTAAATTATTGTAGTACAATAAATAAAACAATTTTAGTCTAATAGACTGAATAATCATAAAAGTATAGTCATAAGACTATAGTAAACATTCACAATCAATAAGATTGCAATATATGCAATTTAAGATTATTTATCTTGTAATTCTATTATGTGGGCTCAGAACAAATAATGAGCTAAGCAATATACTCAACTATAAGTAAGTGGGGTCACCTACAAACATGCATATTCTCCCTCATATGAATTATGTGGTCTCTTGATACACCAATAGCCTGCCTAAGTTTAATGACAGCTATAATTATCCACCAAATTAAACCCTCCAAAAGAATTTTTTAAATGTTTATTTTCATGCACAATATTTTAATTTATAATTTCAAAAATTTAATATCAATGTGTTGCAACATTTCAAGGATTATCAAATTATTGTAAACCATATTATATCCATTATTTTTTATTATAGTTATCTATTCTAATGATTGGAGCTAATCAAGCCCCTAAGTTTGCTATTTTTAAAACTAGGTTATCATATTTCTCAAATTTATAATAATATTGAACTATACTCCAAGGTTTACTTTATTT
Organism: Gastrodia elata; assembly: GCA_016760335.1. Lineage (NCBI taxonomy): Eukaryota > Viridiplantae > Streptophyta > Magnoliopsida > Asparagales > Orchidaceae > Gastrodia > Gastrodia elata. The sequence continues at coordinate 22,843,014 of CM028675.1, forward strand.
TTACAAGTTAGTATTTCTTAATGTTCCTCTAAATAAATTTAGGCCTAAGCTAAAGTTCTCTTATTATCATCTTAAGGTTTTCATTAAGCTTCAAGTTCACTAGAATATCTAAGGTTCAAAAAATCATTTAATTTTGGAATACTTACAATTATCTCATTCCTAATATGTTGGAAATCTCTAGACAGTTATGTTTTAGGTTCTAAGATTCTCCATTAAAGTATTAACTATAATCTTTCATATTATTAAAGTGATGAGGTTATTCCTTATGTCTAAAGGGTAGATATGACATGATAGGTTAACTACCTAAAATCTCAAGATACTATGTTTGAGTTTAATTAAACTCAGGCAAGGGCTATATTCTACTCTAATTATACATAATAGATTATTTTAATAATATTTAATTAATTAGAAAATTGAGATATTTAATTTGACCTCAAAATTGAAATCCAACTTTGTCATTGCACTCGTCACCCCAAATTAGCTATGGGTGATATTTTGGAAGTGTTTGGAAGTCGTCAGATTTTTGCAAATATTTTAATATATTTAAATACCCCGAAAATTAGGATAATTAAATTGATCTTCAAATTTAAATATGACTTCACCATTAAATTCCTCACCACCAAATTAGCTAGGAATGAATTTTTGGGATTTTTTCGGAGCATGTTTATCAAATCTGATTTTTAATGCATAAATTAAGAAAATTAAAAAATATTATTTTCCATTTTTTTCATATTCCTTCTGTTCGCAAGGGTCTGATTGCCTTCTCCTCCTTTCCCTGCACCTTCTTTCCCACTTCCTACACAAGGAAGCTTCCTCCCCATGCTATTGATGGTAGAGGGCCTGCTGCTCCATGAATGATGCCCTACCATCCCCTCTCCCAGCACACACATCATCCTACTTTAAGTGTAGATCTCAAGTTCCCTTCTCCGTTTGTTGTTTACTGAAGCTCCGTCTCCTTCCCAAGCTCCTGAAGAAAACTAAACTCTCCAACCTCCCCATTTTCTAAGTAGCCAAAGAAGAAGAAGAAGCTTCTCCTCCCCAGAGCCTCCATTCTTATAAGCTAAGGTATCCTTTTGTATCCTCTCCTTGCACTTTTCTTTCCCCCCATTGAATTGATCCAAATGGATGCTTCATATTCTCAAATGTTTATTTCATTATTAATATCATGTATTTGAGCGATCGAACTCAATAGAGCTTGATCATAATCCATTTTAAAAATGAGAATGAATGATGCTGTGTAAAAAGAGATATTTGCATAGGTAGCTTATGAGTTTGTTATAAATCTCAACCTATACTACAATTATTGGGTAAAATCATATAATTTATTAGAAATTGTTCATTTACAAATTATTATCATTTTACAATTTATTTTATGCTAATATTCTTTCTTAAGAGAAAATTAAGAATCTAAATGTTAGATTCAGATGATCAATCGTATGAGTTTGTTAAATTAAATATCTTAACCAAGTTTATTAAGGGTTGGATCTTAGCCTAACCAAGTGAGGATTTAACTCTCGACTTGACCAAACTACGATTAATTACATAATTATTAATAAATTTAAAAATCAGCAAGCTTATTATCCATTATTGATGTCCAATTCTAAGTCAATTCAATTATTGATTTAATTAAGTGCTTCTTTAAGATTATTTAAGGTTTAATTGTTGATTAATGTCAAATCAATTAATCAAGTGTCCAAAACAATGTATAAGGTTTCTAACATGTGTCATACTATTATTGAAACATGGAAACATCACATTGATTCAAACAACAAGTAATTAAGGCCAAAAATTATACAATTACCATTTATTACAAAATAATCAAGTGAATCCTTTAGAACATGCCATTAGGATAAGAGGTAGATTCCATATTGAAAATTGCTTCTAAATTCATACAATGCTTGATTTCATTATAACCACTTTTAGTTTTGGCATATTATTGCATTATTATGGTTCTAGAGTCATCAAAATAAGAAAAATATCACATTTGGGAAAAACTGAACAGTTCTGGGTGCTACGGCATACCGTAGTGCCTCCTAGCCAAGAGCCAAGCGCTACGGCGCTAGCCAACTCGAGACCTGGGCGCTCCGGCGTGCTGTAGTGCTTTCAGGTGCTACAGCATCAAATCTCCCGAGACGTGGGTGATGCGGCACACTGTAGTGCTTTCAGGCACTGTGGCGTGCTATGGCGCTTTCAAACGATGCGGTGCGCTACGGTGCCATATACCCCAAGACTCGGGTGCTACAACGCGACGCAGCAATTTTAAGCGCAGCGGTGCACTACGATGCTATAATTTCTGAGACGTGGGCATTGCGGGGGTGCTGTAGCTCTCCCTGACCGAGAGCTAGGTGCTATGGCATGCTGTAGCACTCGATGGTGATTTTGCCTGGGCAAAAAACATAATGCGTCCCCTTTCACACTCAAATACTATCAATTTACGGCACCTCAAGTACAGTGCCATATACTAATGAAAAGATCTTTCCAATACCTTTTCATTGATATCAAAATCGGTACAAAAGGAGTATTCTAATGCCACAAACAATGGTATATTAGCTACCTATGCAAAGATTTCTTCTTACACACTATCGAGCTCTATTGAGCTCGATCGCTCTAATACATGATCTTAATAATGAAATAAGTGTATGAGAACATGAATCAGCCATTGGATCAATCCAATAGGGGAAAGAAAAGTACAATGAGAGGATACAAAAGGGTACCTTAGCTTTTAAGAATGGAGGTTCGTGCTTGGTTCTCTTTAAGAGCTTAGGAGGGGAACTTCTTCTTCTTCATCAGCTACTTAGCAAATGGGGAGATTGGAGATTTGAGTCTTCTTCAAGAGCATGGGGAGGAGAAGGAGTTTCAGTAGACAGCAAATGACGATGGGAACTGAGGGTTTATACTTATAGGAGGTGGATGTGTGGGCTAGGAGAGGGGATGGCAGGGCAGCAGGCCCACTCCCATCAACAGTATGGGGATGAAGATTCTTTGTGCAGGAAGAGGGGAATAAGGTGCAGGGAAAGGAGGAGAAGGCTGAATGGAAAAATAAACTGATTTACTTAATTAGTATTTTTCTAATATTTTAAATTAATGCATTTTAATTAATTAAAATTGGATTGATGGACGAGCTTCGAACAACCCCAAAAATTACCTCTAGCTAATTTGAGGGTGAGGAACTCATCGGTAAAGTTGGATTTCGACTTTGATGATTATTTAACTATTCTATTTTTTCGGGGTATTAAAATATTCGAGAAAATCTGACGATTTCCAAAAATTTTCAAAACATCACCCTTAGCTAATTTGGGGGTGACGATCACAATGGCGAAGTCAGATTTTGATTTTGAGGTCAAATTAAATATCTCAATTTCCTAATTAATTAAATATTATTAAAATAATCTAAATATTCGATTGTGCTCCGAATTGCTCCAAATCTTTGGGGTTTAGTTATAATGACTAAATGAACCTAATTGAATAATAATTAAGATATAATTAATCTATAATTAGGTTAAATAACAACCTAGGGTTGTTACACCTATGATCACTATATGTAATTTTTGTTGGTCCCCACACATTAGTGTGTATATATACTCAAGTATATCTTTGGTGTTGTGGAGGTCATCACCAAAGAGTTTGTGTGTCTTCTTGCCAAAAATACAGTGCTCACAGAATTGTAATTGCAAGAATTTATATCTTTAATGATTTCATCCTTTTCTGATGCTCTCGGTGAAGACTCTCCCGCATATGCTAGCATCATATGCCACAATGTCATTACATCTACAGAGTCTTTAACCATAGCTACTAAACTTATCACTAGACTTCCTTGTAGATAGTAGAGCTTCTATTGTCTTACTCATCTCAAATAAGTCATAGCACCCTTGCTGATCTTCAGGACTCTTGCCTCAATCACTAAGATAGAAGATTCTTCTTGATCTCCAGCACATGTCTGAATTCTTTTAGTTCTTGCACTATTTCTACATGTGTTCTAATCAGCACACTTCCAACTCCTGCAATTCGAGATGTAACATTATTCCCAATTGTGACTGCACCACTGTTCGTTTATCTAAATGAACAAAACCAATCCTCCTAGGAACATTTATGATATGTTACACCGGTATCCATAATCAAACTAGAATTGTTAGATAGAAGGCCCATTGAAATAATAACAAGAGATACATCTAAGTCTGTACCCTCCACCACATTTTGAATCACATTTGTCTTTACTTTGGAAGATTAACTTGCTCGTTGCTTATCTTTTAACTTTGGGTAGTCCTTCTTCCAATATCCTATTTTCAAACAAAACACGCACTAATTGTGACCAATGCTCCAGCCTCTTTATTTCTCTCTCTTTTGGAAGTTTGCATTTTTCTTTGGCTATTATTTTTTCTTCTTTGGTCTTCTTCTCTAGAGTGTAAGAGCCTCTACCATATTTAATTTGGTAGACTCTTTGTCCTTTCTCTTGAACTCATGGTTCACCAGAGTTGCAGTCACCTCCTCATACTTCAAAGCATCCTTCCCATGGATAAAATGTCATGGTGAAGTGCTAAAACTCATCTGATAATAAGTTCAACAACAACAGGGCCTTGTATTCATTCTCCATAGTCTCATCCAAATTTAGCAAATTTGCCAACAACTTTATGAACTCATATAGGTGCTCTTCTATGGAAAAATTCATTCTCATCTGAAATCGATAGAGTCGACTCTTCATGTGGAATCAGTTCTCCGCACTCTTTTTCAGGTACTCTTGCCCTCTAGAACTTTTCTTAATTTCCATGCCGACGTCTCCATCATCACAGCATATTTGATCTCCCGAGTCAAATAATTTCGGATCAAACCGCATGCACTACGGTTCATCTTGATCCAATCCCTCTCTGAAATTTCTTCTATTTTTTCTTCGCCGTCAAGAACATCTTCAAGGTTCATTGCACATAATGTGTCTATCACCTCACACCACCACATACCGAAGTTATTTTTCTCATCATATTTGACCACATCAATCTTAGTTGGATGTGTCACAACTTGGTGGAAGGATCTCTCTACTACAGATAATGATGAAGTTCCTATCGCCTCTTCATCTCTATATACCATGCATTTTCTTCTTGCTTTAACAAACTCGAACACAAACAATACTCAGCTCTAAGCAAACCCTAACCTTTAAGTATAAACAAGACAAAACCTCTCTCTGATACCACTTGTTGGGATCTAAGAACCCTTGTTGAGATATCTTGACTAGATATAGAGTTTCACAATGTGGAACAAAAGAGCTTATAAATGATGAGAAAAACTAAAATAAAGTAAGAAAATATATATGCAAGCACAATCACAGTCACAATATAAAGATTTACATGGTTTCACACTAATGTCTACGTCAACGGGGAGGAGAGAAAAAACAATTTTACTATTGAGAGAATATTACAAATGTTTTAGGGTTTATGAACTCTTATACAAGCTCTAGAAGCTTTTCTTCTTCCTTGCAATGGAGCAGCCACTACACAAAACCAATGGAGGCTAAAGGTATTTTCGGATTATAGCCTCTTAACCCTAAAAATGATTTTAAAAAATATATATATGCTGCTCAAAACAGGGCTGACAAGCCCGCGGGGCTACAACGCGCTGTATCACTCGTCTTTCAGGAGCCAACCGCTACGACGCGCTATAGTGCCCGCCTCTCAGGGGCCAGCCACTGCGGCACGCTATGGCTCGCTGTGGCGCGCCTCCAAGCTACTCATTGTCAACAGTTTCAGTCCATAAAACAATAGGGAGGTTTGTCATCCTCACCAATATAGGTATAGCGGAAAATTCACCTTCATTGTACCAAATATATAATCTTATCTTTTAATGGAGCCACAAACATTTGAAGGCCCTCCTTCAAGAACCTTTTTAAAATTTTCTTCACTGCTAAATTTAATAAGATAGCACACATCGGCTAAAGAGGTGTAAGATCTAGATCCTTTTTAAGCTTCCAAATGTTATGCAAAGCAGAAAGGAGGGTTGAGCAAGTGAACTTCTTACCTAAAACGAAGACTACCGAGCTTGACGATCACATCTTTACACCCTCATCAATGTCCAGGTTGAAACTAAAAGAGGAAGAAAAAATAGCAAGGCATAATTGTTTCCAAGTGCTCTCAGCCATCAGAATGGTGAGATTACGACGAGAAAAAAGCTAGGAGAGGGGGAGGGTGTAAAGGGAAGAGGGTGCAAAGGGAAGTACAATCTTCGAGTTTTGTATTTTGAGTCATCGTATATACATTAAAATAAAGATGATGTGACAATTATAAGTGTAAATATATGATTTGTGTAATTCATCTTGGACAAATACGTAAGAAAATAAATAAAAATTAGAAAATAAAATTTTTGATTGATAGTGAATATGATTGTGTATATAATGATGCAAGTGTACAACTTTTCCAACTTATTTCAAAGATCACAAGCACATATTTAACAAATTTGATAATTTTTTTTGTGTGCCACATAAATATTTCCTATAATTCACAGCTTTCCTATCAAATTTAGCTCTCATAATTTTATATGTTATATTTATTTATGACTAAACAACATTATTAAGAAATTTTTATTAATGATTTGGAATATTTTAGCAACTTTAATATTTTAGGAGGAACCTTTACTTAATACAGTTTAAAAAAACTAGAATTCCAAAGGAATTATTTTGTATTTTCATCCGAACCTTAATTTCCTTTTTCTTTTTTCTTTTCAAATGTTTGAAAATTTAGAAGAAAATTAATTTAGAAGAAAAAAGGTGAATTCATTTGAAATGGCCAAAGTAGTTTATATTCAAAACTAAGAAAAAGAAAATAATTATTTAATAAAGTTCGGTAGGAATGCGCCACGGCATGCTGCAGTGCTTGGGCGTTCGAAAGGAGGATACTACGGTGAGCCATGGCAGCCGCAGTTCAGCAAGCCTGTTTTGGAGAGCCTATAAGTGCTTTCTAAGCCCATTTTAGGGTGAGAACAGTGAAAAAAAAGAGGTCTCCTTCAAAAAAAAAAAAGGGCTCCTATGATTTAGGTAAGGATTTCTAAGCTTTAAAAACATTGTAACATTCTCCTATAGTGATATCTTCTCTACTTTGTTTCCCAGTAGATGTAGGTGTTAGCACCGAATTATGTAAATTTCTTGTCATGTGCTATGACTGAGTTTGCTTGTGGTTTTTCTTTGTTTTATTTTGATTGCGCTCAACCTCCTCTCGGTCGACCAGGCGCTGCGGCGCACTATGGCGCCCGCCTCTCGAGCGACCAGGCGATGCGACGCGCTATGGCGCCCGCCTCTCGGGCAACCAGGCGCTGTGGTGCACTATGGCGCCCGCCTCTCGGGCAACCAGGCGCTGCGGTGCGCGATGGCACCCACCTCTTGGGCGACCAAATACGCACCGGGCGCTATGGCGCTCCCAGGAAGCTTCCAACGCGCGCTGTGGCGCGCTTCCAAAAACAACTCTTATTCTGCAAAAGCTTCCTCTTCTTTGGATGAGAGCACTACAAACAGGTCACTCAAGCGCTGAGGCAGTTTCCCTCCCTCAGAAACATGGTGAATGGAATATGAAGTATCAGTCGGTTGACACTTCAATTTCCAATATAGAAGGAGGGAGCAATGCCATTGATTCTAGGATCTCGATCGGTGCCAAGGTTCCACAGAACGACCCATATAAGGAACAAGCGTTTGAGCTTTTTCCATATTTTTTCCTAGTGTTGTATTATTTTTATGAAACATTTTTATTATATTGCTTTGAAAAGAAATTGGAATGAGGTAAAATAAAAAAGTGCTGATGAATCTTGAGATATCAGGCATATGAGTTCCAAGTTCATGTATGGGTGAAATGCGAATGATGTTCACGATGCGTGTTGTGTGTGAATGAAATTCAAGCTTAGCTTTATGTGTGAATGTAATTCATGATGAGCATTATGTGAATAAAATCCAGGATGCACCTTTTGTGTTCGTGAAATTCAAGATGAGCATTACGTGTGAATGAAGTTCAAGATGAGAGTTATGTGTGTTTAAATTCAGGATGAGCGGGTGTTTGTTAAATGAGAAAAACATGTAAAGAAACTCAGGCGTGAGAGGAATTTGATATATGTATGAATGAGATTGTTATATGTTCATTTGTTTATTACATGTTGACACATTTCTTGCAAATTTACTATGGCAAATATTTGAATGTGATATGATTATATTAATGGCAAGTTGATACATGCTTTCTTGCAGGATGACATTGTTAAACACTAAAAAATATGGTAAATGAATTAGAAATGCCTCACTTGAAAGTTTTCTTGTAGGGAAAGAAATATGTTGGCTTAATCGTGCTTAACATATAAATTATTCTCTCTTTTCCTTGCGTTTTTGCTTCCTATCATTTTTGTTGATGCTCGATGGAAAAGGCTCGGAGTAAGGAAATATTTTCACCACTGCAAGATGCGAAATAAACATTTAATTCAATGCAATTTTATTTATAGTTGAAAACCATGTTTTATTCTCAAGCTATAAAGGGATTTTATGTATCAAGATATTTAATGAATTGGTTGAAGTGAAAATGAGTGGTGATTCCTTAAATTGAATGAAAATGAATGTTATTTTCTTCTTGAATAGCTTTGAGATAACTGTGTTGCAAATTTTTGTATTGTAAGTTACTTTACTTAATCACCCAATAAATTCTTACGGAGTTAACATTTAATGTTGGCTTAATTTTACTAGCCCAACTTCAAGTCGTTACACCTCCCAACGTTGGTGCTTGCCTCTCTGGAGTCCTCCTAGAAATCCAGAATGGTGTATTCCACAATTTGGTGAAAGCCAACAGTGTTTCATTTACCCTATGTTAGCCACCAAATTTTGGTTCATTGCGCTCAAGCTCGCATTCTTTGTATCCACCTGTTATAGCTCTTACATGATGGTCTAATGTTGCTAATAGAGCTTCGGGTCACTGCTCCCCATCTGCATGTCCCACTTATGCAGTTGTGCATAACTATAAGTTTGCTCCTCAGCCCACTTGTAGTCCCGAGATGTTGTTGTCTACAGCACATTAGTTCCTTAAGCATTTTGTCATTCTGTCTAGCATATGGTTCAACAAGGATGAAGGTGAGCCTCTCTCTGATTTCCTTAAGCAATTCATTACATTGGACATTTAAGGCGACTATAATTGCATCTCCATTTGATGTTTTCTACAACTCCTCATTCAAGAATGTCTCAACAACATAACAAACTTCAACATTGTTCTTCCGGATGAATTGTTGACCATCATTACAAAGTCATCAAACTGTTAGTTAATGAACACAACAAAGAGAGAGCTTTTATATCATCCTCAAACTTATTTTAGGATCTCTTAAGGTTTAAATCAATACGGAACAATACTTGAGAATATTGAGCAAACCAAAATAAAGCATGAACAATCACATGCAATCACAAATACAGCCACAAGAAAAATGATTTACGTGGTTCGATGCTAACACCTACGTTCACGAGAAAGATAGCAAAAGTTTCACTATATAGAAAGAGAGGATTACAGTGATTTTAAGATTTACAAATCCTTGCAAGACTTTTAGGAGTTTCTTCTTATTTGCAAATGGAGCAACTACCACACAAAAAATAAAAAATGGGGGCTAATTGAATCTCAAAAAATCTTAACTCAAAAAATGGGTTAAAAAATATATATAGGCTGCTCAAAATTGGGCAAAACAGGCCGCGGGCACTACTGTGCGGCGCGCCGTAGCGCCCACCTCACGGGCTGGCGCCCCCTGCGACGCGCCGGAGCGCACGCCTCTCGAGCCGGTGCCCGCTGCGGAGCGCCAGCCTCTCGGGCTGGCGCCCGCTTCAACGCGCCGTAGTGCCTTCGTCCAACTTGCTCCTCCCTTTTATAACAACATCATGATCTTCTTATTAACAGCATCGAATCCCAATGATGACAGCAATATCATATTAAGAAAATTTAAGCTAAGTAGTAATAAAACTGCTTCCATTAATATGATGATCACATCTAATCTCAAAATATCAATTACATAGCCATATATGTCTTATTACTACCTTGATTTAAATGTAAAAAAGAGCACTTGAGTAATTCATCATCTTTGCATAAAAGAAAGAAGATATAATTTAATATATTGGAATAATATTTTAATTTTGTTCATCTAATTTAACAAATAAATTACTAAATATAATAGTTCAAGCGGTGTCAATAAAAAAACACATCCATAATAAAAAGACATACCTCAAAAGACACATCTAATGAAATATAAAGATATAACACTTATCTAAATATTAAATTCATTTTGATTTATTATATATATTTATTTTATTTTAATACTCTCCCTCAAGATGAATTTTTGATACCATTCCAAGCAAACTACGAAGATGTTCGAATGGTCCTTTTGGCAATGATTTTGCGAATATGTTTGCCACATTTTCATGATTCCAAACATATTCCATAGTAATGGCACCATCAAGCTCCTTTTCCCGAATGAAATGGTGCTCAATCTCTATATGCTTTGTTAGAACATGAAAAACTAGATTTGTCATGAATTTCAAGGCACTCTCGTTGTCCCCACAGAGTATAGTAGTCATTTCAATCTTCATAAACACATATTCCACAAGTCTACGAAGCCAGATGCACTCTTGAGCTGCTAAAGATGATGCCCTGTACTCTGCTTCGGTAGTAGAGATGAACACGCAATCCTGCTTATTGCTGCACCATGAGACTGCTGCTAACCCGCATATGAATACATACCCAGATGTCGACCTCCTAATATCTTTATCTCCAACAAAATTCGCATCCGTGAACCCATGCAACACAAAATTTGTGTTTTTCTCATACAACAACCCAAATTCCAAGGTTGACCCAACATATTTGAAAATTCTTTTAGCTGCATCAATATGTGATTTTCATGGCTCTTGCATATAACGACTCACTAGGCCCACCGCATATGAAATATCCGGCCTCGTGATCGTTAAATAAATCAAACTCCCCACTAGTGCACGATATGGCTTAGGATCCACTAAAATCCTACCTTCTTCACGGATTAATTTCAAGTTTGTTTCCAAGGATGTGGAACATGACTTGTCTTCTTTCATGCCAAATCGTTCAATGATCTTCCTAGCATATCCAGTCGGACATATAATTAGTCCCTTCTTCACCTTTTGAACTTCCAAGCTAAGGAAATGGTGAAGTTCACCTAGGTTCTTTATTTCGAACTGGATTGATAACTCCTCTCTAAGCATTGTCACATCCCCATCGTCATTTCCTGGTACAATCATATCATCAACGTACAAAAGCAAAAGAACATGTAGGTTGCCACATTTCTTCACAAACATACTTGAGTCAAAAGTTGAAGCGAAATATCCACAGAATAATAAGTACTCTGTTATTTTTTCGTACCAAGCCCGCGGTGCTTGTTTTAAACCATATAGTGCTTTCTTCAACTTACAAACATAATCCGGATGCTTTTTGGATACGTATCCTTGTGGCTGCACCATGAAGATGTCTTTATCAATATCCCCATAAAGAAATGCATTTTTTACATCTAACTGCCATAATTTTCAACTTTTGCATGCTGCCAATGCAATCACAACACGTATCGATGTCATCTTCGCAACCGGACTAAACGTCTCTTTATAGTCCTCTCCATACTTTTGTGAGAACCCTCGAGCGACAAGCCTAGATTTGAAGCACTCGACATTGTCGTCCGCTTTTTTCTTCACTTTATAAACCCATTTGCAAGATACTGGGGTAACGCCATCAACCTTGGGCACAAGATCCCATGTTTTATTTTTCCTGGGGGCATTAATCTCCTATTCCATGGCTTCTACCCATTATTTTACGCTTTTAGCTTCATCATATTACGACGGCTCTCGAAATGTAAATGAACTCATTATTACTAAATTTTCTTCTCTATAGTGGGCAGGTGGCACAATCATTCGGTTTGATCTTCTATGAGTATATTACTCTCCACCTCTCCACCTCTTGTCTCTACACTTGCTCCCCCATCACCATGACTTGAAGCATTACTCCTTCTTCTTCTTGACTCCATCTCCATTGACGTTAAATTTGAAGGGTATGGGGCTCCTGGAGACACTGGTAACTCAACTGATTCTCCTTCAATTTCTTCTTCAAGACTTGCTACCCCTCTGTTCTCTTCCAACATGATGTTAGACCCTCCATCATACGAGGTCAATTCGTCGAACACCACGTCACGAGAGACAATGAACCTTTGACTCTGGGGTCCATACATTTCCAGCCCTTCTTTTGTTCATTGTAGCCAATGAAAACACACTCTATGGCTTTGGCTTCGAATTTTGTTCTTCGTATATCTGGGACATGAACATAACAAGTTACTCCAAACACTCGCATATGCTTCACACTTAACACTTCTCCAAATATAAGTTCATGCGACGACTTTTGATTTTTCGGGCTTAATGGCAATCGATTTATCACATATGCCGCACAAACCATTCCCTTCGCCCTGGGAAATCCTTTGGCATGCAACCAGTACCTACAAGTCTCAGTAATATGTCGAATCTTTCTTTCGACCACCCCATTTTGTTGTGGCATGTAAGCACAAGATAACTCCATTTTAATTCCATGCTTGCGGCAGATAGAAAAGAACTTGGCAGATGTAAACTCTTCACCATTATCCATTCAGAGCTTCTTGATCTTTTGTCCTAGCACACCTTCCACCCTCTCTTTGAATTCCAAGAACTTGCCGAAAACTTCTAATTTCTCTTTTAAGAGATACACCCACGTGTAGCATGAGAAGTCACCCACAAACAACAGCATGTATCTGTTTCCTAAATAAGATGAGGTAGCTGTTGGCCCCATCACATCGTTATGGATGCATTCCTGCAGTCTCTTGCTTCTTGAGAGAGACGTGTCAAATGGAAGACGATGAGCCTTCCCAAATTGACATCCTTCACATACATGCCCGTCACCGAAAGAAGATAAGCTAGGTAAGTCTCTAATAAGACTCTTTGCCACCATCACTCTCAACTTTTCCATGCCGATGTGCCCCAACCTTTCGTGCCAAATTACAGCACTATCGTTACTCTTCATCTTGTCCACGTATGATGTTACAAAAAGAACAAACAAATCATGAACTTGTCTTCCAGTGTGAGTCACCTCTGCTTTTACCGAATTTAAGTTTCGTAGAAACCTTACCTCCGTCGGCCCAAAAAGCATATGGTACCCTGCATCAACCACATTTGTTACTGAAAAGATATTCTTCTTCATGCCCAGCATGTGATACATGCTCTTTAATGTGAGTGCACTTTGATCACTACCCACTGTCACAATCCCTTCCTGCTCCACCGCATGGACTGTGTTATCCACTGTCACAATTGCATCATTTCCTTCATACTTTCGCAGAGATGAGAACTTGGACCTATCACCGGTAAGATGGTGTCCACATCCAGAATCAATGATTCAATCATTTTTGAAGTTCACAGAGTCTAAGGCTTCCACAGTAGAGACCTTTTCAGTAAGAAACATTTCCCCCAACCTTCGTCCTCCTTTATACTTTCTTCCTTCTCTGCTGTATAACCTGATGTGAGGTTGACCCTACAATCATGCTTGTAATGTTCAACCTTATTGCATTTGAAGCATCTGACAACTTTCTTTTCTTCATCATTCCTAGGAGAGAAATGAGCACCACCCTCCTTAGATGAGGCAGAGAAATTTTCACTATCATTCTTCTTTTTCTTATCCCAGTATTTCTTCTTTCCGGTGTAAAGAACGTCACCGCCTTCACCGGAGATGGACACTCCTGCCATCTGTCTAGCCAAACTTTCCTGAGACTCCAAGAGGTTCTCCAATTCCATCAGAGATGGTTGAGTAGCCCATCCTTGCACCGCTGTGACATATGATAGATACTCCTTCCATAATCCTCTGATAATATGCATCTTCATCTTTACCTCAGAGACTGGCTCTTCCGGATCCAATGTGGTAATCTCTGCACAGAGATTTTTCAACTTTAGGAAGAATTTAAAAATAGAAAGTCTCATTGATTTGCTTTCGCCAACTCGTTCTCAAGAAATTGAAGCATCGCCACATTTTTCTTGTTGAACAAACCATCAAGAGATGCCCAAATTTCTGACGCCGAATTGCACCATATATTGTGATCGAACAAGTCCGGTGAGATAGTCCTTTTTAGAGTGAACTCTGCTTTCGCATTCATTTACTTCTATGTCTTGACTTCCCGATCATTTGTTCCAGTTGACGCTACTGCTTCCTATGCATCTCCACCAACAACTTCCCACAAATCTTCTCCTAACAAATAACTCTCTAAGCATGACTTCAATTTCTTGAAATTTGTACATGTGAGCATATAAAATCCCAATCCACGAAAACTACCATTGCCTTCCATTGTTGAGAAACTCGAATAATTGCAAGACGAATTATCAAACAATCTCTAATACCATGTAAAAAAGAACACTTGAGTAATTCACCGTCTTCGCATAAAGGAAAGAAGATAGAATTTAATATATTGGAACAATATTTTATTTTTGCTAATTTAATTTAACAATTACATTAGTAAATATAATAGTCTAAGCAGTGTCAATGAAAAGTCACATCCCTAATAAAAAAACATCTCAAAAGACATATCTAATAAAAAATAAAAAATATAACACTTATCTAAATATTAAACTCATCTTAATTTATTATATATATTTATTTTATTTTAATATTAAAAAATATACAAAATTAATAAACATATATAATATGATAATGGAAATTGCATTAAACCTGACATATGAAAGATGTTAGAAGTATTGAAATCACTTAGGATGATTTGCTCGATAGATCATACTGCATTTGGTACTTAATATGGCCAGCTGCCGAATTGGATAAGCCAAAATATTTTGGAATTTAAATTATTTAAATTTAATAAATAATTTTAGGAAAATAAAAAATTATTATTTAATAATTACAACTCAAAATAATTTGAAAATTTAGAAGAAAATAGGCGACAATTAAAAGAATCTAAAGTACATGAAAAAACTTTAATTTTAATTTAATAATCGATATTTTTTACATTAAATAATCATACAAAATGATCCACATCTAAGAAATAGTAAATTTTCCTTATAATATATAAAATTATCTTACTAATTTTGACAGATTTGTATTATAAATTTCTAATTCTTCTTGTGGCTTTTTGTGCATGCCTTTCAATGGCAAGTGCAAATTCTTCTTATTCACATCATTGAACTTCTTGATCTTGTATATTGCATCGTCCGTCATAGCTCCCACTAAAACTAAGCACAGCTGCCACTTTGATTTAGGTTATGGATATTCATTACCGAGGTGGTTGAAAGCTTCACACATTTGGGGTAGCACAAGCATGGTTGATTGATTAATAAAAAAACACAAGAACGATTACACCATGCACATAAGAATACAATATATGTTGCGTTGAAAATTCCAACCCGACGAAACCTACGGAGCCACATCATAAAGATTCCACCATCATGCTGTAGAAAAATAAGCAAGCATACTCTTTGCATACACCGCACCTTTTTGATTTTTGTGTTCTCCCAACCCTATGCTAACCATGCTATTTGTAGTCTTTGGGTATATAACATCCTACTATAAACCAAGAAAGCAAATGACGGTATCCAAAGGTCCTAAAAAGCCCTCTTTAGAGCGTCTACGAGTTTCGGGTGCTTCGCCCATAAACAAGCTTAAATGCAGCCTACGCCTTCCAAAAGTTCTAAACATCCCTCTTAAATGCTTATAGGAGATTCAGTAGTTTCCTCAATATACAGCCGTAAATGCAGCTATTAGTTCCCGTAGCACTCAAGTCTTCACCATGCACAATAATTTTGAAGGTAGAAAAATTCTTGTTTACTAGTTAATGTAATTGTTAACCAGAAAAATCAATGAAGCTAAAGAAAATAAGAGAAAAAAAATGATGATTCATAAGTTATGAATAATGGAAAGATCTGCCCTCATGTGGTTTAGGCCCACGAATTGGATATCTAATAAGCAAATTATCTTTCAAAGTATCTGAATAATTTAAGAATCCTAGCACAAACTCTTTACAAGAGTTATAGGTTTAATAGCCACAATATATCAATAAGAAATAATGTAAAATCCAAACAACAAGAAACTAGAAGATACTAGATTCCTTATAATTTTGGTAATTTTGTTACGGTTGCCGCCTAAATTCTTCCACCAATTCACAACTATCCATCCAAACTGCTACATATAATCTTGAAATAAAAATTTGCTATGTCATTGTTGTGTCTGGGTTTCAAGTCGTGGATACGAAATGAGGAGGGTTTCATACGTAGTCGACAGTTTACGTAAAACTTTGCTGCATCTAAAACTTCATGAATCCTTTAAATAATTTTACTAGTTCTCGGGATTCCCTTGAAAAATTGTGCAAAGGACTACAGTGGCACCCTGCTGTAGTCCAAATAAGAAACATTTCATAATATGTAAAGATACTGGAAAAGAAGTTTGTGCACAATACAAACTTACTTTTATATTATAAATGAATTCGTGTAGTCGACCCCATTATTGGGATTAATGCTTGGTGTTGTCCAAATTATGAATAACAACATGCTGCATTACTTTCATATTATGAATGAATTCGTGCAGTCGACCCCATTTTACTTTCATATCAAAAAAAACTTGTGTTATCTCGAAGTAAAGCCATTGAGTATTCCTGTGAAGTAGTTAATAGTTATTCATAAGGCACCATCAAATATGGCATATATGAGAAAAGGGAGTGTAAAGCAAAACTCATTTTCTTGGTGGAGTTTGATTGCTCCTGCAAATGATCATGTGACAAGATGAATTATCAGAGGTAGAAGAAAACTTCAACAGTTATGAAAAATTTCTACTAGAGCACGAAACAAAGTATCCAATTTTTCAACTGTACAGTTTTTGTTCCATTTAACCTTGTACGCATTTTACTAATCCCTAACAAACCAGCACCCATCATTAAAGGTACAAGGAGAGGATTTAGGAAGCATTTGAGTTTTCGAGGCCAAAGCTGCTATAATAACAAAAGGAATTTGCTATTAAGCTACTGATCTACCATCCACATATTTAGATAAACAGATCTTCTAAAAGCATATAAATTAATCCATCCTCTGCCATGTCCTTCCTTAGCACAGTTGCAACATTCAACATTAAAAATGAAACAATTACTTGTGCAACATACTTCTAAATAAGGGGTTATTTCATTACATAACCACGCGAATGGTAGCTATTTCTTTTTTTTGTTTTGTGATTATGTAATGATCAGAATTTCAATCTTGCTCAAAATATTTAATGGAGTGTTTTCATTCCATATTGTTGATTGAAAATATTGTTTGGAGGCGCACCACAAAGCACTACAACGGCCTGTACCCGAGAGGCGGACCCGACAACGCGCCGCAGTGGCTGGCGCGGCAACGCGCTAGAGCGCCCGCGGCTCTGTCAGCCAAGTTTTGAGCAGCCTATATATATTTTCTTAATCCATTTTTAAGGTTAAGAGACTATAATCTGAAAATATCTTCAGCCTCTATTGGTTTGAGAGGGTGTGTGGTTGCTTCATCATGGAAGAAGAATTTCCTATAATTTGTGTAAGGGTTTGCTAACCCTAAAACTCTTTGTAATCTCCTCTCTCAATAGTGAAATCTTTTGCTCTCCTTCTCATGGATCTAGGTACTAGCATCGAACCATGTAAATCATTTTTGTTGTGTTGTAATTGCTTGCATGTGTTATTTTTTTCTTACTTTATTTGATTTGCTTAACTTCTCGGAGCTTTTGTTCCGCATTAATTTGTAGCCCTAAAATCTCAACAATAGTTTTTCGATCCCACCACATAGAACCAGTGGGATGTTATGTTTTCTCACCAATATAGATAAAACAAAGAATGTCACCTTCATTTTATCGAACAAACGATCCCATCTTTAAACGAGGAACTAAGAGACTAAATCATTCGAAGACCCTCCTTCAAGAACCTTTTTATAATTTTCTTCACAACTTAATTTTATAAAATAACACACACCTGCTAAAGAGGTAAGATCATCTAGATCCCCTTTAGGCTGCCAAATGTTATGCAAAGCATATAGGAGGGCTGAGTAAGTGAGCTTTTTACTTAGAGATGAATACCAAGCTTGATGACCACATCTTTGCACCCTCATCGAATTCTTCTAAGCTGAAAGAAACAATGTCCAGTTAACTTGGTGAATAGGCTAGGTTAAAATCAGAAGAGGAAGAAGAAAATAATAGTAAGATTATGACGAGAAAAAGGTAGGAGAGAGGGAGGGTGTGAGGGGAAGTGCTGCTAACAATTAAAAAATAGAATATACAATATTTTTAAAAAATTTGATAATTTTATTTTGTGTGCCACTTAAATTTTTTCTTTAATTCACAATTTTATTACTAAAATTAGTGTCTATTGTTTAAATCTCTTAGGGTTATGAATCAATACGGAATAAAGTTTGAGATGATGAGCAAATCAAAATAAAATAGGAAAATCACAATCACAAAACAAAGATATTTATGTGATTCAGTGCTAATGCCTACTCCACTGGAGGAGAGCAAGAGATTCCACTAATGAGTTACAATGAGTTTTAGGGTTTACAAACCATTTCAAGCCCTTTATGAGCTTTTCTTTTTTCCAATGGAACAGCGATCACACAAAACCCCCATAGCAATCAAAGCCTCAAAATCTGAAAAATGCCAACTTTGGAAACTCCTCTAACATGTTCCCTTAAATATCCAGATCAATTTTGGACCTCAAATGGCCTAAAATACCCTCAAATTTACTTAGTGCGAAATCTAAACCGGAACAGAATTTTGTCAGGCGCTACGGGTAGCGTGCCGTAGTGCCTGGGCTTCGGGTAGCCAGGCGCCAGGGCGGGCTGGAGCACCTTGGTCTCTATTTTTATGCCTCCGCGACGCGCTTTAGCGCCCGTTTCTCAGGACGACTGCCGCAGGGGCGCGGGAAGCGCCTGCTTCCACTGCGGTGCAATGTAGCGCCTACTTCTCAGGACGACTACCGCTGGGGCGCTGGAGCGCCTGCTTCTCGGGACGACTGCCGCTGGGGCGCACGCAGCGCCTGCTTCGGCTGCGGCGCTCTGTGGCACGCCTCCAGCCTGCTCCTTGTTAACACCTATGATTACCAATAAGGGATAATTTAGCTCTTACTCATATTTATTACTAAGGCCATATATATTATGTTCCTTGCTGATTAAACCAAATAATTAAGAAAATTTGCTGATGATTTGGTGGACTATTTTTGCAATTTTAATATTCTTGCAGTAAACATTACTTCAGTTGAAAAACATAGTATTCCAAAGCAATTATTTTGTATTTTCATGAGAACACCAATTTCCTTTAGAAGAATATTAATTTAGAAGAAAAATGGTGAATTTATTTGAAACGGTCAGTTTTTTATATTCAAAACTAAAAAAAAAGGTCAAATAATAGTTTCCCTTTCTCTTAATTTATTTTCTTTTAGACATAT
Organism: Gastrodia elata; assembly: GCA_016760335.1. Taxonomy (NCBI): domain Eukaryota; kingdom Viridiplantae; phylum Streptophyta; class Magnoliopsida; order Asparagales; family Orchidaceae; genus Gastrodia; species Gastrodia elata. The sequence continues at coordinate 22,862,460 of CM028675.1, forward strand.
ATGGTTGATTCTGTATTTTTTTCTTAGTTAGAAAAATAGTAAAATAAAATAGCTATATAATATGAAGCAAATTGTAGTTCTACACGTCTCATGAAAAGATAGAGATGATCAGAAAACACCTAAGCCGCTCTTCCAAGACAAGACTCTTTCATCCTCTTATATGCCAACAAGCCTTGTACGCTAATTACCTAATGAAGTCGTGGCATAAGGTCTCTGGTATTGTTGATGAAAGGTTTAAAGTCTTCCATTGCTCTTGTATCTCTTGCAACTTCGACGACCACCTATTCTTCCATTGCTCATATGCTCGCTCTATCATTTACATGTTACTTGCTATTTTTCGTGCTGTCCTCTACAATCCATATCCAAATACTTGCTAGTTTTCATGTAGTCCTTTAAATGATACTCATTTAATTTAGGTGATAATTTAGCATTTATTTCTATCATACTCTTATTATAATGCCTTTTTGAAAGAGAGAAGACAAAAGATTATATCAATCCCAATTTGCGTACTAGATTTTGAAGAAAGAAGAAATAATGCTTTTTTTTAAACAGTGAGGTAATGTCATTAATTTAGAAACAGTCAAGGAAATTATAGAGTGGGGATGACTTGAAAAAGAATTAAAAAATACAACATAGAATTTTAGGAAGATGGGCTGAAGTGCAAGATCCGAAAGAGGGATTAGCCTCAAAACATCATAGAGTTCAATCCTTTCTCATTCTTTGGAGTCATGGATGTGCATGAAGCTCTTTTGCTGCTATAACTGAGTATGTTGATTAGGTAAAGCTTCTCATCATACTGTCACGAGCAACTATTAAAATAAATAAATATATATAATAAATCAAGATGAATTTAATATTTAGATAAGTATTATAACTTTTTTTTCATTAGATTAGATGTGAGTGAAGAGATACTTTTTTTAGGGATGTGTCTTTTCATTGACACCGCTGATACTATTATATTTACTAATATATTTGTTAAATTAGATGAGCAAAAATAAAATATTATTCCAATATATTAAATTTTATCTTCTTTCTTTAGTGCAAAGACAGTGAATTACTCAACTGCTCTTTCTTTACATAGTAACAAAGATTGGTTCATAATTCGTCTTGCAAATATTCGGGTTTCTCAACAATGGAAGGCAGTGGTAGTTTTTGTGGTTTGGGATTTGATATACTCACACATACAAAATTCAACAACTGGAAGTCAGGCTTAGAGAGTTATTTGTTGGGAGAAGATTTGTGAGAAGTTGTTGGTGGATATGCACAGGAAGCGGTGGCGTCGACTGGAACAAATGGCCGAAAGGTCAAGGCATGGAAGAAAATGAATGTGAAAGCAGAGTTCACTCCAGAAAGGACTATCTCACCGGACTTGTTCAATCACATTATATGGTGCATTTCGGCGTCAGAAATTTGGGCATCTCTTGATAGTTTGTTCAACAAGAAAAATGTGGCGAGGCTTCAATTTCTTGAGAACGAGTTGGCGAAAGCAAATCAAGGAGAGCTTTCTATTTTTGTCTTCTTCCTAAAATTGAAAAATCTCTATGCAGAGATTACCGCATTGGATCCGGAAGAGCTAATCTCTGAGGCAAAGATGAAGAGGCATATTATCAGAGGATTACGGAAGGAGTATCTATCATATGTTACAGTGGTGAATGGATGGGCTACTCAACCATCTCTGATGGAATTGGATAACCTCTTGGTGTCTCAGGAAAGTTTGGCTAGACAGATGGCAGGAGTGTCCATCTCCGGTGAAGGCGGTGACGTTCAATACACCAGAAAGAAGAAATACTGGGATAAGAAAAAAAAAAGAATGAGAGTGAAATTTTCTCTGCCTCATCTAAGGAGGGTGGTGCTCATTTCTCTCCTAGGAATGATGAAGGAAAGAGAGTTGTCAGATGTTTCAAATGTAATAAGGTTGGACATTACAAGCGTGATTGTAGGGTTAACCTCACAACAGTCATACAGCAGAGAAGGAAGAAGGTATAAAGGAGGATGAAGGTTTTGGGGGAGATGTTTTTATTGCCAAAAAGGTCTCTACTATAGAATCCTTAGCCTCTGTGAACTTCGAAGATGATTGGATCATTGATTCTAGATGTGGACACCATCTTACCAGTGATGGGTCCAAGTTCTCATCTCTGCAAAAGTATGAAGGAAATGATGCAATCGTGACAACATATAACACAGTCCATGCGGTGGAGTAGGAAGGGATTGTGATAGGAGGTAGTGATCACAGTGCACTCACATTAAAGAGTGTGTATCACATGCGAGGAATGAAGAAGAATCTCTTTTCAATAATAAATGCGATTGATGCAGGGTACCAAGTGCTTTTTAGGCCGACGGAGATAAGGTTTTTATGAAACTTAAATTCGGTAAAAGCAGAGGTGACTCACACTGGAAGATGAGTTCGTGATTTGTTTGTTCTTTCCGCAACATCATATGTGAACGAGATGAAGAGCCACGATAGTGCTGTAATTTGGCCCGAAAAGTTGGGGCACATCGGCATGGAAAAGTTGAGTGTGATGGTGGCAAAGAGTCTTGTTAGAGACTTACCTAGCTTATCTTTTTTCGGTGACGGGCATGTATGTGAAGGATGTCAATTTGGGAAGGCTCATCGTCTTCCATTTGACACGTCTCTCTCGAGAAGCAAGAGACCGCTAAAATGCATCCATAGCAATTGATGGGGCCAACAACTACCTCATCTTATTCAGGAAACAAATATATGATGTTGTTTGTGGATGATTTCTCACGCTACACGTGGGTGTATCTCTTAAAAGAGAAATCAGAAGTGTTCGGCAAGTTCTTGGAATTCAAAGAGAAAGTGGAAGGTGTGCTTGGACAAAAGATCAAGAATCTCAGAATAAATAATGGTGGAGACTTTACATCTGCTGAGTTCGTTTTGTGGCGCCCCGCTCCATAAGTCTGCAATCATTAGGCTAAGGAGTGGAGTGTCACTCTGGCAAATCCCTCACATATCGTTGGATTAGGTAAGGTCCAGAATCCAATAATAGGGGAAGGATGTGCACAATATATTTATGAAAATCAGTCACTAAATCTATATATTCATACAAAGTGCGGAAGCAATAAAAAGTAAAGATTACATCCATTCACCATACATCATCCATGAAATAAAATGAAATAGCTCAGAAAATAATAATGTGCAGAAAGTAAACACAGTCATGAGTACTTGTATTATTATATTATTTAATTAAAGTTTAAAGATTGAAAATGATAATATCACTTGTCCTCACAATGAAGAAAAAGGCAACTAGAGGTCTTCTACACTAGGCTGCTGCATCTCCTCTAAATAAGGCTCCTCCTCAGGCACTGCCTCCTCAAACTGAACAAGATCTGATATTGTCGGTTTCACAATGTCAGGGCCCCAGCAAAAAAAATAAAATTCTTATTAGACAATTTATTTAAGTACATTTTAGGTAAGTAATTTATTAAGCATTCATTAATATCACCATTTTACTCTAAGCCAAATGAAACATCTATATAGCATGGGAGCAAGTAAGCATACAATGGGATGATTATAAGTTATAAATATAATATTTATAATAAAGCAAGAATTGAGGCAAAAGCACACCTCAAGTAAACTAAATAAGGTAGGTCATATATATGTAGTACAGTAAATAAAAATACTGAAAAGAAAAGTCTAACCTAAACATATTGATGATCATATGACATATGCTAATTTAAATCATAAATCTAAGAATTGTACATATAATAAGCAGTAAAGTCTAGCAACCTATATACGCATCTACTCAAGTAAGCGGGTAATATAGGAAAAATACATCTAACTGAAATAAATTCGTCAACAACATAATAAAAAGTAAGCTAAAAAACTGTAAAGAATGTACAAACTGCCATATCAGAAAGAATTGGCCAATCCAGCCCAATATATTTCCATAGCCTTTATGGGCTAGGGCGGACATAATATAATAATATAATAAAAATATGACTGAAGAGGCTGATAATACTATGCAAATATCTTTTAGTTATATTACTTTTGTTTCTGTGGACAATTTCAGAAATAATTGAGGAGTCAAGCACGTCTGCAAGACTAAACAGGTCCTAAGCTTAATATACTATCCTCAATGAGTGATGTTAAGTATCCTGTTCTCTCCTTACCCCTATCCATTGGAGTAATGTGCACCATAATCCACCATGTACTGAACTTAAATGCAAATGCTTTCATAATATTCTAAGTTTTCATTTTTCATGCAGCAATGTTTTTCTTATATGACATGTTTAAAGAAAAATAAGCACAAAGTTCAAGGAATGCGTAGCACAAGATCAAGTAGTAAGTAAGGGAATCTACTAAATATAGTGATATTATTTATTGTCTAATTTAAATATTCTAACTATTCCAAATTACACAAGTTCAGGATCTCCAATTCCTACTATCGAGTGTAACTTTGAAGTACGTCCTTATAGGTTACAAAATATTAGGACTAGCTAGGTCCTAATATGATAAATCAATATTGACTATAAGAAATTATCACGGCCTAGTTTATGAGTTTAGACGTTCTAAACTAAAAGCTTGTCCAAAATCTACCAAGCTAGAGATTATGGATTAAATACCACAAGATTGGGCTTAATCACATAATCCCAAGGGTAAGACTTTAGATCTAGGTTAAATCTAAATGTGAACTAATGATTGAGGTAAATCAGACTTAATAGGATGAATCTCATATCATAAATCTAATATTAAAAGACAAAATAATCCAAATAAGTTGTAAAATCTAAAAACTAATAAAACTAAGGATTTATTCATTAAATAACCCCATTATTTGATGAATAAAATATATCCTATGATCTAGCCCTAATCTTAGGAATAATCCTAATGTGAAGTGTTGAATTTTCTAAGGAGAAGACTTAGATAAATTTTAAGGATTTTAACAAATTTGACCTAATAGCTGATTTTACTCACTTAGGGGAATTTAATACAATTTTTATACTTATTTTATTAACTTAGAAGATAATCTAAGAGTTAAAGATACTTAACCTAAATTTTGGGCAAAATGATCATTTTGCCCCTACTTAAGGGTCCAAAAAGCTACTTTTTGATTTAGTGCTCTAAATTGAGATTTTTTACTATTAAATGATTCCTTACTATCTTACAAGAAGATAGATTGTAAGTACACTAAATTTGGATAAAAAATGGGTCATATAGGTCCAAACTAGGGTTTTTGACCTAAGGGGCATTTTTGTAAATTTCACCTAATGAAATCTAAATTTTTATACAGTTTACAATTGGTTGTTATTCAAGGATTTTATAGAGTCTAAAAATACTAAATTTCAAAGAAAGAGGGATGACCATAGCCATCAAACCTTGCCATTAAGGAGGGGGGAAGGAAGAGGGATGACCATAGCCATCAAAGCTTTCAATTAATGAGGGAGAAGGAGATGGGTCAGCCAAAAGTGGAGGTAAGGGCCAGACGAATGGAATAGCTAACTAGGAGAGAGAAATAAGGAAAATGAAAAAAAATGCAATTAGGAATAAATAACTATTTATTTCTTTAATTAATTAAAAATTCCTATTTTAGAAATGCACTCCGAAAATTCCCAAAAATTTGCCCCAAGATAATTTGGGGATGACGATTGCAATGGCGAAGTCAGATTTCGATTATGATAATTATTTAATTATTCTATTTTATGGGATATTTAATTATATTAAAATATTCGCAAAAATCTGACGACTTTCAAATGTGTCCAAAACATCACTCTTAGCTAATTTGGGAGTGATGATCGCAACGGCGAAGTTGGATTTCAATTTCAAAGTCAAAATAAATACCTCAATTTTCTAATTAATTTAAATATATTAAAATATTCAAGAAAATTGAACGACTTCTAAAAAATCCCAAAATTTCACCCTTGGCTAATCTAAGGGTGAGGATCGCAATGGAGGAGTCAGATTTTAATTCTGATGAGTATTTAATTTTCCAATATTTGGGGAATTAAATATTATTAAAATAATTGTCAAAATTTCGACGACTTTCGATTGACTCAACAACATCACCCCTAGCTAATTTGGGGGCAATGAGCGCAATGGCGAAGTTCGATTTTTGATATGAGGTCAATTTATAAATGTCATTTTCCAAAGTTTCTGGATTTCTCAAAAATCAGGACTTGATCTAATTGACTCCTCATTTGGACTAGATCTTAGTGGATGACTCCTAATGACTTGATTAACACTTTCCTAATGACTTGATTAACACTTTAGAATCAAGATTATTATGGAAATTAGTCTTAATTGATAAGGGTAACAACTTGGGTTGTTACACCTTTCTTTCTACCACAAGCATGGAATTAAAAGGGAGTTATCTTATGCTTACACACCGCAGTAAAATGGGGTGGTCGAAAGGAAGATTTGACATATCACTGAGACTTATAGGTGTTGGTTGCATGCCAAAGGAATTCCCAAAGCCTTATGGGCGGAGGGAATGGTTTGTGCGGTATATGTGATAAACTGATTGCCATTAAGCCCGAACAATCAAAAGTCGCCGCATGAGCTTTATAATTAGAGAAGTGCTGAGTGTCAAGTATATACGAATGTTTGGAGCAACTTGTTATGTTCATGTCCCAGATATACGAAGAACAAAACTTGAAGCCAAAGCCATAAAGGGTGTTTTTATTGGCTACAATGAACAAAAGAAGGTTTAGAAATCTATGGACCCCCAGACTCGAAGGCTCATTGTCTCTCGTGACGTGGTGTTCGATGAATTGACATCATATGATGGAGGGTCTAACATCATGTTAGAAGAGAATAGAAGAGTAGCAAGTATTGAAGAAGAAATAGAAGGAGAATTGGTTGAGCTACCAGTGTCTCCAGGAGCCCCATACCCTTCAAATTCATAGTCAATGGAGACGGAGTTAAGAAGAAGGGGGAGTAATGTTTTAAGTCATGGTGATGGGGGAGCAAGTGCTGAAACAAGAGGTAGAGAGTAGTTCTACTCTTAGAAGATCAAAGCGAATGATTATGCCACCTGCCTGCTATAGAGAAAAAAATTTAGTAACAATATGTTCATGTTACTTTGTCGGCCCACTTGAAGAGTCGGAGCCGTCGTGCTATAATGAAGCTAAAAGCATCAAACAATGGGTAGAAGTCATGGAAGAGGAGATTAATGCCCTCAAGAAAAATGAAACATGGGATCTTGTGCCTAAGGTTGATGGCGTTACCGCGGTTACTTGCAAATTGGTTTATAAAGTGAAAAAAAAAGCAGACGGTAGTGTCGAACGCTTCAAAGCTAGGCTTGTCACTCGAGGGTTCTCACAAAAGTATGGAGAGGACTATGAAGAGATGTTTAGTCCGGTTGCGAAGATGGCATCGGTACATGTTGTGATTACATTAGTAGCATGCAAATGTTGGAAATTGTGGCAGTTGGATGTAAAGAATGCATTTCTTTATGGGGATATTAATAAAGATATCTTCATGGTGCAGTCACAAGAATATATATCCAAAGAGCATCCAAACTATGTTTGTAAGTTGAAGAAAGCACTATATGGTTTAAAACAAACATCGTGGGCATGGTACGGAAAAATAGCATAGTACTTGCAATTCTATGGATATTTCGCTTCAGATTCTAACTCAAGTATGTTTGTGAAGAAGCGTGGCAACCTACATGTTCTTGTGCTTTTGTATGTTGATGATATGATTGTGACAGGAAATGATTATGGGAGGTGACAATGCTTTGAGAGGAGTTATCAATCTGGTTTGAAATAAAGAACCTAGGTGAACTTCATCATTTCCTTAGCTTGGAAGTTCAAAAGGTGAAGAAGGGACTAATTATATGCAATACTGGATATGCTAGGAAGATCGTTGAATGATTTGGCATGAAAGAAGGCAACTCATGTTCCACAACCTTAGAAATGAACTTGAAATTAATCCGTGAAGAAGATAGGATTTTAGTGGATCATAAGTCATATCGTGTACTAGTGGGGAGTTTGATTGATCATGAGGCTGGATATTTTATATGCGGTGGGCCTAGTGAGTCGTTATATGGAAGAGCCACGAAAACCACATATTGATGTAGCTAAAAGAATTCTCAATATATTGGGTCAACCTTGGAATTTGGGTTATTGTATGTGAAAAATACAAAATTTGTGTTGCATGAGTTCACAGATGGGGATTTTGCTGGAGATAAAGATGATAGGAGGTCAACATCTGGGTATGTATTCATGTGCGGATCAGCAGCAATCTCATGGTATGGCAAGAAGTAGGATTGCATGTCCATTTCCACTACCAAAGTAGAGTACAAGACATCATCTTTAGCAGCTCAAGAGTGTATCTGCCTTCATAAACTTGCGGAAGATGTGTTTATGAAGGTTGAAATTGCTACTATACTCTGTGGGGACAACGAGAGTGCCTTGAAACTCATGACAAACCCAATTTTTCAAGCTTGGACAAAGCATATAGAGATTGAGCACCATTTCATTCGGGAAAAGGTGCTTGATGGTGCCATTACTGTGGAACATGCTCGGAGTCATGAAAATGTGGCAAACATCTTCACAAAGTCATTGCTAAAAGAACCATTTGAACATCTTCGTAGCTTGCTTGGAATTGTATCAAAAACTCATCTTGAGGGGGACTATTAAAATAAATATATATATATAATAAATCAAGATGAGTTTAATATATAGATAAGTGTTATATTTTTATTTTTCATTAGATATGAGTGAAGATGTGTTTTTTTTAAGGATGTCTTTTGAGGTGTCTTTTTATTAGAGATGTGTCTTTTCATTGACACCACTTAGACTATTATATTTACTAATGTATTTGTTAAATTAGATGAGCAAAAATAAAATATTATTCCAATTTATTAAATTTTATCATCTTTCTTTTGTGCAAAGATGGTGAATTACTCAACTGCTCTTTACATACATCAACTATCAATGCGCCTTTAGTCACATTCCAAGAATCTTTTGCAAAGCTCTTGTTGTATCCTTCGTAGACTACCTGGCCGACATAGGTCAGATTTCTCCTCTTACAGAGAACAAGTCTAGCATCCTTCAACTTCCACACTGGCCCATTCGATAACTGGATATCCACATATACATTCTCAATTATGCTACAAACTTTATCATCTCCCCAGTAAGTTTTTTCTAAATCACCTTTGGTGTAGTTCTTGAAATCTTCCTTATTTGGAGTTTCATAAAAATAAGCACTTGTTTCCACCACTCATGACTCAATGCTAATAAGGGATAAGATCAATGCATATTGATCTTCATCTGCTGAGACAATCATGAAGGATGTCTTGTGATTATCTCCTTCTCCTGGCTTCTTCAATGCCTTATAGTCCTTCTTGAAGTGTCCAAACTTTCCGCACATCCAGCATTCAATCTTTCGTTTTCCCAGCTTTGAGTTTTCCTCACCTTGACTTAGACATGCTGAAGGTTCTTAGGCTGGTTTGGTGCTTGAGATAAGTTTAATATTCCATTTTGCTACTTGTATCTTTTAATTTCTTTTGTAAGATCTTCTATTTCGGTGCTTTGGGTCTCCTATCTTGTTTGTTTGTTGCTTGTTTTTTGTTTGCGGTTTTCCTTTGTTGTGTATTGCAATTTTTTCTTTTGGTTGGAAATATCTTTTAGGATACTCCCTAGATCTTTACTTTTTGGGGTAGGCTTCAGATTTTTTAGTTTTAGCCTTTTTGTACCCTCCCAACCAGCTTTGTAATTCTATTTTTGTGGAAATAAAACATACAAGTTTCCCTTAATATATATATATATATATATATATTTATGCCTAGCCCCGATCCTGTCAATTTTTTTATAGAATAAAATCTTTCGGGATAGCTTTTTAAGAAAAAAAGAAATTATATATATATATATATATATATATATATATATATATATATATATATATATATTAAGACTAAATGATTATTTTGCCCAAAATTTAAGTTAAGCGTCTTTAACTCTTAAAAATTAGCTTCTAAATCAGTTAAGCCAATGTTAGAACTCTAATATAATCACTTAAGTAATCAAAATTTGTAATTCAATCAACTTAGTAAAATTCCCTAATCTTTTCTAAGCCTTTTTCCTTAGGATCATTTTCACCTCACATTAGGACTACTCCTGAAACTAAGATTAGATCATAGGTTATATTTCATTTATTGAAAAATGGGGGTTTTCAATAAATAAATCCTTAGTTTTACTAGTTTCTAGAGTTTACACTTTATTTTGATTATTTTGTCTTTCAATCTTAGATCCAGGATAGAAGATTCATCCTATTAACTTTGATTTGCTTAATAGGATTTACTCTAATCAATATATCACTTTTAAATTGAAACATAGATCTTAGGTCTTACTTTTGGAATTATGTGATTTAGCCCAATCTCGTAGTGTTAAATCCATAATCTCTAATTTGTAGATTTTAGTCAGCTAATAGTTTAGAATGTCTGAACTCATAAACTAGGTCGTGTTTATTTTTCATAGTCGACATCAATTAAGCATATTAGGACATAGCTAGTCCTAATATTTTACAATCTATAAGGATGTACTTCTAAGTTATACTTGATAGTAGAAATTAGAGATCCTGAACTTATGTAACTTGAAATAGTTAGAACATTTAAATTAGATAACAATTGATATCATCATATTTAGTAGAGTCCCTTACTTACTATTTGATTTTGAGCTACACATTCCTTGAATTTGTGCTTATTTTCCTTGGACATATCATACAAAAAAAATGTTGATGCATGAAAATAAAAGCTTAGAATATTAGGAAAATATTTGCATTTGGGTTCAGTTTATAGTGAATTATGGTGCACATTACTCTAATGGACAGGGGTAAGGACAGATCAGGATGCTTAACACCACTCATTGAGGAGAGTGTGTTAAGCTTAGGACCCATTTAGTCTTGTAGATGTGCTTGACTCCTCAGCTATTTTTGAAATTATTCACAGAAATAAATGTAAAATAACTAAAAGATGTTCACATAGTATTATCTGCCTCTTCAGTCATACATTGTTATATAGTGATGTGTTTGCCCTAGCCCATAAAGACTATTGGGATGGATATATATATATATATATATATATTGGGCCAGATTGGCCAATTCTTTCTGATATGGTAGTTATACATTTCCTTCAGTTTCAACTTACTGTTTATTATATTAATGATGTATTTATTTTAGTTAGCTATATTCTTCCTATTTTTACCTGCTTACTTGAGTAGATGCTTATATATTTAGGATGCTAAACTTTACTGCTTATTATATGTATCAATTCGGATTAATATTTTAAATTAGCATATGTCATATGATCATCAACATGTCTAGATTAGACTTTTCTTTTCAGTATTTTTACTTACTGTATTACATATGTATGCCCTACCATGTTTAATACACTTGAGGTATGCTTTTGCCTCAATCCTTGCTTAGTTATAAAAATTGCATTTATAACTTATTCACATTCCCTTGTTTGCTTAATTTCCCTCATGCTAGATAGATGTTGACTTATTTAGAGTAAAATGGTGATATTAATAAATGCTTAATAAAATTTACTTGCCTAAAATATACTTAGACATTTTTTCTGACAAGATTTTTCTTTATTGGCTAGGGCCCTGGCATTGTCAAACCGATAATGTCAGATCTTGAGCAGTTTGAGGATCCTATACCTGAGGAGGAGCCTTACATAGAGGAAGCGCAGTAGCTTGGACCAGAGAATATTTAGTTGTTTCTCCTTTACTGTGAGGATGAGCAATAATTATATTTTTAGTATTTCATCAACTTTAATTAAAATGATGTAATAATACAGGTTCTGTGACTATATTTACTTTCTGCACTTTATTATTTTATAAACTATCTTATTTTACTTCATGTATGATGCATGATGAATGGATGTAGCCTTTAATTATCATATGCTTCCGTACTCTGTATGTATGATAGATTTAGTGACTGATTCTCTTATTTAATCTATGCACATCCTTCCCTTAGTACTGGATTGTGGATTTTACATAATCCAATATTAAGTGAGGGATTTGCATGAGTGACACTCTTCTCCTTTGCCTAATGATTGTGGGCTTGGGGAGAGGGGCGCCACAATATGTGATATAGTCTCTAAGCCAAGCATGCTATTGAGTTGCATTCCTTCTAAGCCTATCTCTTGTAATCGACTCCTGAACTGGAGCCTCACCATTAATATTAGTTTGTTCTTCTACATTACCCTTGTTGTCTTTATATATAGGACTATCTTTAATGTGATGTAAAGACTTCTATGGAACAAAAAGGTTAGCATCAAACCCTGCTCTCTGCTTGCTTATTAGAGTCTTTGTATTATCCTCCACCTAATGAGAACTCCTTAGTCTAAAGAAAAACTCTTCATCAAAGGCGACATCTCTACTCATCACAATTTTTTTATTAACAAGATCAAACAGCTTGTAGCCTTTCACTCTGCATTGAAAACCCAAAAATATTACCTTCCTTCCCTGCGGTTCTAACGTATCCTTTACGACATGATAATAAGCTAGGCTGCCAAAAATATTTAGCTGATCATAATCTATAATAGGCATTTTCGATGGCAAATGATTTACTAAGTAGCACACACAGTCTAAGGCCTCCACCCAAAAGACTCTCCAAACCAGCATTGGACAAAATATACCGCACCTTTTCCACCAAGGTATGATTCATGCATTTTGCTACCCCATTATGCTGTGGTGTTTCTCTCACTATAAAGTAGTGTTCAATCCTTAAATTATGACATTCTCTTACCAAAGAATCAGATGTATATTATTTTCCATTATCCGATCTATTTTGAGTCTTTTGCATGTTTGATTTTCCACCATTTTCTTCCAATTTATGAAAACATCCAGTACATTTACTTTACTCTTCAATATGTACACCCATACAAATCTGGAGTAATAATCTATAAGAAAAATAAAATATCTATGAATATCAAATGATGCAGTTATTGTTAGTCCCCTAATATCAATATGTATATACTCAAGTATATCTTTAGTGTTGTGGAGGCCAATACCAAAAGGTTTGCACATTTTCTTTTCAAATATACAATGCTCACAAAACTATAATTTGCAAGAATTTATACCTTTAATGAGTTTGTCTCTCTCCAATGCTCTTAGTGAAGGCTTTTCTGCACGCGCTAGCCTCATATGCCACAATTTGATGGCATCTTTAGAATCTTCAGTCACAACTACTGAACCAGTCACTATACTTCCATATAGGTAGTAGAGGTTATATTGTATTACTCCTCTCAAATAAGTCATTGCACCCTTGCTGATCTTCAGGATCCCTGCCTCAATCACTACCTTAAGGCCCTTGGCTTCTAAGGACCTAATAGACAAAAGATTCTTCTTGATCTTCGGCACATGTCTCACTTATTTTAATTCTTGCACTATCATTGTATGTGTTTTAATCAGCACACTTCCAACTCTAGCAATATGATATATAACATTATTCCCCATTGTGACTGCACAACTGCCCATTTATCTGTACAAACAAAACTAATCCTTCTAGGAACATATGTGATATGTTGCACTGTATCCATAATCCAACTGGAGTTGTCAGCTACTAGACCCATTGAAATAGTAACAAGAGATACTTCTAACTTTGACCCCTCCCCTACATTCTGAAACACATTTGCCTTTGTCTCAGAAGATTCATTTGCCCACTGCTCTTTCAACTTTGGGTAATCTTTCTTCCAATGTCCCGTCTTCAAATAATAAAAGCTTTGATTGTGCTCAATGCTCTAACCTCTGGATTTTCCCCTTTTCTAGAAGTCAACATTTTTCTTTGTCCATTGTTTTTTTCTCTCTAGTCTTCCTCTTTGGAATGTAAGAGCATCTGCCATATCTAATTTGGTAGACTTTTTATCCATTCTCCTGAACTCATGGTTCACAATGGCTATAATCACCTCCTCATACTTCAAAGCATCCTTCCCATAGATCAACAACATGGTGAAGTGCTCAAACTCATATATCAATTAGTTCAACAACAATAGAGTCGTGCCCTCATCCTCCACAGTTTCATCTAGACTCAATAAATATGCTAACAACTTTGTGAACTCATTTAAGTGCTCATTTATGGAGATCCCCATTCTCATCTGGAACCAAGAAAGATACCTCTTCATGTCAAGGAGATTCTTCGCACTCTTCGTTAGGTACTTGCTCTCTAGAAATTTCCATAGTTTTCACACCGATGTCTCCATCATCATTGTATACTTCATCTCCTGGGTTAAGCAATTTCAGATCAAACCGCATACAATACGATTCATTTTGATCCAATCTTTCTCTAAAATTTCTTATGGTTTCCCTTCGCCATTGAGAATGTCTTCCAGATTGCGTCAGTCATTTCGCACCGCCACATATCGAAGTTGTTCTTCCCATCAAACATAACTACATAAATCTTCATTGGGTGTGTCACAACTTGGTGGAGTGATCTCTCCACCATCGATGACAACGAAGTTTCAACCACCTTTTCTCCTCTTCCTACCATGCTTTTTCTTCTTGCTATAATGAAAACTCAAACACAAATAATGCACAGCTCGAACCAAACCCTAACCCTCAAGCATAAACATAACAATCTCTCTCTAATACCACTTGTTGGGATAAAAAAAATAGGTGCAAGGGTTTCATCAATGCAGAACAAAAAATTTGTGAAGGTTGATCAAATCAAAATAAAGCCAAGAGAACACACATGCAAATAATCATAGCACAAAGTTAAAGATTTATATGGTTCAGTGCTAACACCTATGTCTACGGGGAGGAGAGCAAAAAAATTCACTTTGTAAAACTGAGATTATAAGGATTTTAAGGTTATCAAACCTTTACACAAACCCTAGGAGCCTTCTTCTTCCTTGATAGAGTAGCCACCACACCCTCTCAGCCCTAATGGTGGTTGTCAAAATTGAATCTATTTCAATACTAATTCTAAAAAGGGCTTAAGAATATTTATGGGCAGCTTAGAATCATGTTTGCCGAACCACTGGTGTCACGACGCATTGTAGCGCCTCTCGGGCACCTAGGCGCGATGGCGCACTATAGCGCATTGTGTCATGCTCCTCCCGGGTAACTAAATATGCGCCATGCACTATGGTGTGCCTTGGCGCCTTACAACGCGTGCTGTGGTGTGCTATGGTGCGCTTCCAAACCTTGTTCGGTATAACGTTGAGATGAAGTAGTCAAAATCAAATCATCCTAAATTTTGAGAGAAAGATTTGATTGTTGGTATCAAAGACCAATCAAGAACAAAATAAAAGAAAATTACACAAATAATCCAAGAACAAGCACAACACAAAGATTTACATGATTCAGTATAAACACTTGCGTCCATGAGTACAAATGAGGAGAAATTTAACTATTTGAAGAGAAGAATACAAATTAGGGTTTCACAAAACCCCGTTAAAGCCCTTAAAAATGAAGTTTTTGCAGCCTCCAAGATTCTCACTAAAAAAATAGATGGAATTCTCTTTAAAAATGCATCCTAAATGCTTTTAGATTGCCCCCTAAAATCCAAAAATTGCCTTGGAGATGCTTTATTTCATGTTTGAATCATCACAGGATCCTAAGTGCGCCTGGGATCCCAAGCCATGGAGACTTGAAACTACTTCAAGTGTGCCTAGTCGCCTCGTGCTCTATCTATTGGGCGCCTAGCTCCAAGCGCTTTGTCACTGTAGTTCCTGGTCGCTAAGGCCTCTGTCCAGCCTCATTACTCCTTTGTCGAATGCCTAATAGTGACCAGACTCTTTTGGTTAATCCAAATCAACTTAACCTCCTTTTAAATCAATAATTCACCATCGCATATCTCATATGTGTCATATAAGAGATGATACCAAACACGCTCTCAAGTGTAGCAGCTTCACCAACATAGTTTCCTACGTATTCTCCTCCCATAGGAATCTTGGTGCACATAATTCCGCCAAAGGAAATGCTTTAGTGAAGCTTCTCCATATTCACTAAACTCTTACAATAGTTGAATTTTTGAATTATAAGTACCATGGAAAGCATATTTGTTGGGTTGTCTTTTGTATCAACATTCTTCAACGAGATCTCCCCATCCTCTATGATATCTTGAATGAAGTAGTGTCCCACATCTATGTACATTGTGTATGCATGACAAACAGGGCTGGTAGCCAAGAATAACTGTCACAACAAATAATAAGCTTATCTTACTTCAGATATAAATCATCCAGCAATTTGTTCAACCTTATAGCTTCCTTGAATGCTTCTGTGACTAATATGTATTATGCTTATGTTGTAGATTGGACAACCGTATGTTGCATTATAAATCTCCACTCAAATAAACCAAATAATTTGCATAGTTGCAATCCACATATCCGACACAAAGGTTTGCCATTGATGACTACTTCTAAATAGTAAACCAACACCCATTATACTCTTCAAATATTGAAATATGCCCATCACTGCACATCAAGCTCCCTACTGCTTTTGCATACGACTTTGTGTGAATCTTTTCCTTTTTATCATCTGACTTTAAGCACGTGCCTGACCTTTTTCAGTTACTGAACAATTCCTGAATGGGTCCTGATCAACACACTGCCAACACCAGCAATCTAGTATGTGACGTCATTCCTTATCGTCAAGAACATCCTCTAGGTTCAATGCACAAAGTGCATCTGTGATTTCACATCTCGACATCCCGAGGTGGCTCTTGCTATCAAATTTGAACACATCAATTTTCATTGGATGTGTTTCAACTTGGTGGAAATTTTTCTCCACCACCGATGACGATGAATGACCAGAAGCTTCTCCTTCAACTAAATATTTCATGTCTTCTCTTGTCAATCTCGCTCTAATGCCACTTGTTGGGATCGAAAACAAAACACAACAATAAAAGTGAAATTCACACAGATAATCTAAGCACAAACATAACACAAAGATTTACGTGGTTTGGTATAAACACCTACATTCACAGGAAGCGAGGAGGAGAAATTTAAATATTCAAAGAAAATATTACAATTTGGGTTTCAAAATCTTTTCCAAGCCATCAATAATGGAGTCTTTTCAGGCTCCAAAAGTATCATGCATACAATAGATGGTATTCACTTTAATAGCACATCTCAAACACTTTTAAACCGCCCCTTCAAACCTCAAAAAGTCCCTTGGGACGCTTTATTTCACTCTTGAACCGTCACAAGCACCTGGGCGCCCAAGTCGTAGACTTGAAACTACTTCACAGGAGCCTGGGCACTTGGCGCTCTGTCTGCTGGGCATCTATCGCTTAATATGTTCGACGTCGAGATGCGCCTGGGCGCCCATGCATCTATCTAGCCCTGTCGTTCCTTTGTTGAATGCTTGATAGTGACCATACTCCTTTAGCTGATCCAAATCAACTTCTTCCTCTTTCAAATTAACATTGATATTTTAGGGCTCCTTGGATATTTTTTATGATGTTTTTGATTAGTATTAGATGCATTCATAGTTGTTAGAGTTGTATTTTAAAGATAATTTCTAACAACCCCTATTAATAGGTGAAACAAGGGAGTCGGTTTAAAGAAATATTATTTTTTCAGGCAGATGCACCTAGATGCAAGGGTATGGCTTATATTGGTGCATGAGCTAGAGATATGTGCTCTAGACAATTCCAAAATGACCCGATCATACACGAGTCAGGAGTCGTGGGTGTGTTTAGGCAAGATAGTTGGTCACTAACCCGCACATTGCACCATTGTGCGGGTCGATGTGTGAGAGTGCTTGAGCCTAGGCGTGTGAGCCTCGGTGCATAGAGAATTGCATCCGGGTGCAAACGCCAAACTAAGTAAAATTAGTAATATGATGAGGTAGCCTTCTAAGTGACTAATCTCTAGCAAATGTTAGTTTGTTGCATCATCTCAAAATACAAATACAATACTTCACTAACACATAGTATTCAAGCACTCCAAAAAAATATTTGATTGTATAATTAAATTTAATAAGTTAGATTTCCTAAGTTAAAATTTTTTAATTTATTGAATAAATTAGATTTTTTCTTTTATACAGTAAGTCATTTCAATAAGATTTAGACATATTTCAATATAAATTTTAAAAATAATATTTATATTATTTTAATATAAATAAAATAAAATATTAATGAAATGATCTCAAATTCTATTGGATGAATTTTTTTAAGTATCACATCAACAAATCTAAATAATATTTTTTTTAAATAAGTCGTTCTGCAGAGTAATGGTAGTTGGACGCTGGGGAATTAAGATACCGCATGTACGTTGAAAAAACAGAAATTCCTTTTCTGTTTATATCATCATAGGATTTAAATTTTTTGCAAAGAATAATGTTTTTCATCAAATCCCTAATTAGACGCTTACCTCCTCAGCCCCAATATTCTATTAAAACCTTTTGGACTTTTTCCATCTCTTGCTGATATTATTATTTTCTTTTTTATGTTTCAAATTTTTTAAAAATTTATATTAAAAAAAATTAAATTTTAGAGATTCGACAGAAGTGATCTTGATTATAGCAATTTTTTTATTTCTAAACCTTTTGAACAATGCGGAACAAAAGCTTGTATATGGTGAGCAAATCAAAATAAAATAAAGAAAAACCACATGCAAACACAATCATAGCACAAAGCAAGAGGTTTACGTAGTTCGTAAATATGAAAATAAAATAATGAAAAATCACATGCAAACACAACCACTAGTCAATCTCCACCATAAGGTACCTCCTGCTAAAGTCAATACATACCCAGTCGTTGATCGTCTTCGATCCAAATCTACTGCACAGTCGGAATCCATGAATCCAACACTTAATTATCTTTTGAAGACTGCTTCTGAAAAACTAAAATGACACCAATTGTACCTTTAAAGTACCGAAATATCCCCACACTGCTTACCAGTGATCCTTCCCCATATTGTGCAAATACCGGCTCACGACTCCAACTGCTTAAGCCAAGTCTAGTTTAGGGCAAACCATGACGTACATCAAACTTTGAACCGCACTGGCATAAGACAGTGGGTGCATTTCTTCCTTTTCAAAATATGTTTTCGGACATAACTCTGCAGATAAACAAAAATGAGGTGCTAGAGGTATACTCACAGACTTTGTAGAGTCATTAGTTCTAAACCTCTTCAACACCTTTTCTAAATACCCCTTTTGGGTAAGCCAAATCTTTTCCACCTTCTGTCACTATAGATTTCCATTCCCAATCTCTTCTTTGCCTCTCCCAAGTTCTTCATTTCAAAGTTCCTCAATAATTGTTCTTTTATGTGAACTATCTCAAATTGATCTGAAGTCGCCACCAATATCATCGACATACAAATGTAGGTAAATGAAGTTACATTGAGACAACCTTTTGAAATACACACATTTATCAAATTGGATTCTTTGGTACTCCTCATTTTGTATGAACTGATCAAACTTTTTATAACATTATCTAAGTGATTGTTTTAGCCCATAAAGAGATTTGTCTAATTTGCATACCAAGTCTTCTTTTCCTGGCTCAATGTACCCTGGGGGCTGCGTCATATAGATTTTTTCTTTTATTTCTCTATGCAAGAATGCTATTTTTACATCAAGCTGCTCAAGCAACAAATCAAACTGTGCCATCAAAGCTAAAAGCACGTGGATCGATGAGTGTTAGACAACTGGCGAGAACACTTCATCATAGTCAATTCATTTTTTCTGAGCAAAGCTCTAGGAAACTAATCTAGCTTTGTAGTGCACATCCGCTTCTAAAGATCCTTCTTTATTTGCATCTTACAGCCAATAGCCCTTATTCATGGAGGGAGTTTCTCTAACCTTCAAGCCTCATTTTTATGAAGAAACTCAATCACTTCACCTAATGCTTGGTTCCATAAATTTTCATCTAAGCCTATCACAAGTTCTTTGAAATGAGATGGATCCTCATCCTCCAATATGGACAATGCATATGTGACATAGTCTCTAAGCCATGATGGATATTGACTTGCATTTCTTCTAGGTCTATCACTTGCAATCGACTCCATAATTCAAGTCTCACTATTAATGTCAATTTCTTCTTCCACATCACCAATGTGGTCTTCATATGTAAGAGTATCTACGATCTGTTATGAATCCTTTTATGGAACAAATGGGTTGGCATCAAACCCCACTCTTTGCCTGCTTACAAGAGTCTTTGTATTATCCTCCACCTAATGAGAACAACACCAAAGGGTTTGCGTATTTTCTTTTCAAATATATGATGTTCATAAAATTGTAATTTGCAAAATTTTATACCTTGTATAAGTCTTTCTCTCTTCAATGCTCTGTGTGAAGACTCTCCTGCATGTGCTAGCCTCATATGCCACAACATCATAGCATCATCAGAATCTTCAACCATAGCTACCAAACCTATCACTGTACTTCCTTAAAAATAGTAGATGTTCTATTATTTAGATACTATCAAATTAGTCATTACACCCTTACTGATCTTCAAGACTCCTACTTCAATTACTACCTTAAAGTCCTTGGCTTCTAAGGCTCAAATAGACCGAAGGTTCTTCTTAATCTCTTGTACATGTCTAACTTTTTTAAGTTCTTGAACTGCTCCTGCACATGTCCTAATCAAAACACTTCCAACTCCAACAATCTGGCATGAAACATTATTGCCCATTGTTGTAATAACCCTACAATTGTTACCCATCAATTATTAACATAATTGACTCAAAATCTTTTCCATTACTCTTATAATAGAGTTAGGAGTCTCCACCTCAAATTTAGTGCGATCTGGAGACCATTTGATAATTTCCAATATTTCTTGATTTTTTGATAATTTTGAAAATACCTAATTTATTTAGACTTCATAATCGAAAATGAAGTCCACCATTGGACTCACCTGTAATAACCCAAGTTGTTACCTTGATCAATTAGGACTAATCTTAGTCTAAAAATTAATCATAAGTGCTAATTAGGTCAATTTGAGTCAACCTCTAAGACCTAGTCCAAATCGGAAGTCAAACGGATCGAATCCTGATTTCTGGAAAATCTAGAAACCCTAAAAGTTGACCTATTTAAATTGATTTTCGATCGAAAAATGAACTTTGCCATTGCGCTCATTGACCCCAAATTAGCTAGTGGTGAAGTTTTCGTGTCAATTGGATGTCGTAGAAAATTCGACGAATATTTTAATATTATTTTTACCCTGAAATTTGGGAAATCAAAATACTCATCGGATCAAAAATCTGACCTCGCCGTTGCGTTCCTCACCCCTCAATTAGCTAGGGATGAATATTTGGAATTTTTCTGAAAATAATTTAACTAATATATATATAATCAAAAACTTTAGAATAAAAATTTTATGCATATAAATATTTATACATATAGAAACTTTAGCTATTCAATATGTATATCTATCAAAATAGTAAACTTTAGATAAATAATATATATATATATATATATATATATATAATAAGAAACCTTAAGATATAATGTTTTGTATAATTAAATAATAATTAATTATCAATTAATATTAAGTAATTACAAATAATTAATTAATTAAATAATAGATACAGTAAATAATACATTTTTAAATAGTAAATTTAATTAATTAAAATTTAATAAATCTTAAAAGCTTGATAACTTTTTGTAGGATGATCCAAACATAGCCAATATAGGTCTCATTTTGATTAGAAAAATGTAAGGAATCAAATGACGTAAGTCAAAAATTAATTTCGAGGTACGTATAATGAAGTAGCATTTTATGACCTCTTTAAGACCCCATAACTTTTTGACCCAGTTTTCAGAACATAGTCAATATGGGTCTTAAAATGCTCAGGAGATCGGCTCCATCACCGCAGTAGTATTAGTTTTCCCATTTGGACATTAGGATAAAAAGTCAACCCTTTAGCTCAGAGTTGACTTTAGTGAAAAATGACCAAAATGCCCCTAGAATTCAATGACCATAACTTGGTCAATTCAACTCCAAATTCAAAAATTCAAGATGCTAACTAGTTTAGAATTTTGATGTCACCAATAAACTGAAACAACATTTAGGTTCTAAACTCTAGAAATTTAGAAAAAGATGAAAATATCCCCAACCTTAGTTAGGTCATAACTTAACTATTTGAGGTCCAAATTGGGTCTACTCCCTACCAACATACTCAATCCATTATAAGGAAGCTATAGAAACTGAGTTTGCTAAAATTGGACTTCAAACAGAAAAGTTCAGTTTTTGTCACCCGTTGACCAACTCGAAATTATCAAATTGCCTTCAAACATAAAACGTTCATAACTTAGTCAATTGACCTCAGAATGCAGTGTTCTTGGACTCAATGGAATCCTTGAACAGTAACCTACAATAAACTGCATAAAAATTTAGTTTTCAGTAGAGTGAAAATTACTTAAATGCCCTTAAGTCAAAAACCTTAGTTTGAACCTGTATGACTCATTTCTCGTCCAAATTGGACATACTTACTGTCTATCTCCAAGTTAGATAGTAATAAATCATATGGAAAAGAAAAACTGTATTTTGGACACTTAAATCAAAAGATGACTTTTCGGACCCTTAAGCAGGGGCAAAATAGTCATTTTGCCCAAAATTTAGGATAAACACCCTTAACCCTTAATTAGTCTCTTAAAACACTAAAACTAACATTTTAACCATATCAATGACATTTAAGTAAGTAAAATCAATAGTTAAGACAGATTCCAAAATTTTTCCTAAGTCTTTAATACCACACCTTAAGGACCCTTCCTGAGACTTGGGCTAGATCATAAGGTTGATTTAATTCATTGAAAAATAGGGTTTTTTAATGAATGAACTCTTGGTTTTATTAGTTTCTAGAATTTTCAACTTATTTTGATTATTTTATCTTTTGATCTTAGATCTAAGATAGGAGATTCATCCTATTAAGTTTGATTACTTAATAGGATTAACCTTAACTATTAAATCACTTTTAGAATGAAACTTAGATCTTAGGTCTTATCCTTTTTGGATTATGTAATTAAGCCCAATCTAATGGTATTTAATCCATAATCTATAGTTTAGTAGTCTTAAGTTAGAACGTCTAAAATTATTAATTAGGTCGTAATGATTCATCTTTCAACTTTTATAATCGACTTTGATTTGGTATATTAGGACCTAACTAGTCCTAATATTTTGTAACTTATAAGGATGAATTTCTAAGTTACACTCGATAGTAGGAAAATGGTGATCCTGAACTTGTGTAACTTAGAATAGTTAGAACGGATAATAGAAAATAGATGGTATCACCATATTAGTAGAGTCTCTTTATTTTGATACTTTGTGCTACACATTTCTTGTATATTTGAGCTTACTTCCTTGGACATTTCATATAAAATAACTTTGTGAATGAAAATGAAAACTTAGAATAATAGGATAACAGTTGCCTTTGGATCCAGTTTGTGGAGATTATGGTGCACATTTGCCCTGATGGATAGGGGTAAGGTGAGATCAGGATGCCTAACATTCTCATTGAGGAGAGTGGGTTAGGCTTGGGACCCGTATAGTCTTGCAGACGTGCTTGAACCCTCAGTTGTTTCTAATAGTTGTCCATAGAAACAAAAGTAAAATAATTAAAATATATTGCATAAGTATTATCTGCCTCTTCAATCATGCAGTATGTTCAGTATGTTTACAGATTGAGATGTATATATATGTGGGCAGTGTCAATATACAGAGTTTGATGTGTAGTTTTAGTATTTGGCTATATTTTAGCATTGCTTATTCAGTCAGCTATTTCTTTGTACAGCTTGTATATAGTAGGTTGTTAGATTTTGCTGCTATCTATATATATCACTGCTGAGATTTATTATTGTAATTTTCATATTTCATTTGATCACCAACATGTATTAGGATGTATTATTTCCTTTCAGCACATGTTTAGCTACTTATATTATATGCCTTATCTTGTTTACCCCACTTTTGAGGCATGTCTTAACCTCCTTTTGTTTTAGTTATAAATATTATTTATAGCTTTTCCTCTTTCTTATTGTATTGCCAGTCGCTCCTTTATATATTGTTGCTTAGGAAAAATGTGTAAAGTGGTGATATTGTAAAACATATAAAAATATATTAGCCTAAAATGTACTTAGACAAATTGTCTAACCAGATTTTCTCTTTTTTAGCTGGGGCCCTACATTGTGAAACTGACAATGGCAGGCATAGAGTAGATAGAGGATCCAGTACTTGAGGAGGAGCTATACCTAGAGGAGGAGCAGCAGATCGGGCCAGAGCATATCTAGACTTTAGATTTTCATGTGAGGATGAGTGCATTTGCATTTCCTTTTTATTTAAACTTTAAATATTGTAATAATACAGGCACTCTTGACTATGTATTTGGATTTATATGCTTATATTCTGAGCCATATTTTGCACTTATATTATATTGTGATGCTTGGATGTCATTTATTGCAACTGCACTCTGTACGTTTACTTAAATAGTGACTGTTATATTGATTATATGTTAATCCTTCCCTAATCAGATGGATTGTAGATTTTATCCTAATCTAATGGTAAGTGAGGGGTTAGCCAGAGTGACACTCCACCCTTAACCTAATCCTTTGGAGGATTAAGGGTGAGGGTCACCACATCACCACACCCAAATTAGCTCAGGTTGGTATTTTGGAAGCGTTTGTGAGTCGTCAAAATTTCCGTCAATATTTTAATAATATTTTGATACCTAGAAAATAAGGTAAATTAAATTGACATCTGATCAAAAATCTGATAGCATTTGTAAGTTCCTCACCACTCAATTAGGTAAGGGTGAAACTTTGAGATTTTTAAGATTATGTTTAGATATTTAATTTTGATTAATTATATTGATTTAAATTAATATTTTAATACAACATTTAATATAATTAATAAACTTATATTATATTCCATCAGCTCAAAACACAAAAATCTGCTATTCTGGCTAGAACACGGCATAGCAAATTTGTGTGATTAAAACTGTCAAATTTTAATTAGATGATCAACAGTGGCTGATTAATCATCCACTATTAATTTTGATCCAATGAGATCAAAAGGTCTTGCAGAATTGGAGAGGCACCATTTGATCAACTGGATGGCACGACCGCTAAGATCCTACGGTGGATGGCATTTTTGAGCATGCCCCTCTGTCCGCTCCAGGTCGTGCACCTGCGCTGATAGTGGCCGTGCCATGATCGCAAAATAACTCACAGCTGGCCTTCTCCGAAAGAAATTAAACCCTTATCTTCCTCCCTTCAATTTTTGGAGCTTATGAAAGCCTCTGCAGCAACTGATTTCTGCGTAAGAAGCCTCCTTCAGACCCTAGTTTTCCCTGACCTTAAGACACGGTGCAAGGTACTTATGTCTCAATTTTATGCTCTACGCTTGCTATTCCTTTCAATGAGACATTTCTTCTGGATTTGATCAATTCAAACATCACATATCTACTTTCATTTAATCAAATCGACCAGTTAAATCGAAATTTATAAATCTGTAAAAGCAAATGGGATATTATGTGCTAATTTATGTTCAAAAAAAAATTTCTTTTAATTTCTAAATCTTAAGTGTATTGCTATTTAAACTTCATAAGGTATTGTAACATTAATCTTGTAAGAAACTTTTTCTTTCTTCATTCTCTAGAAATTTCCTGCTGTGCTAATTGCAAATTCTATTCCTTAAGAATCCTTCTGTCATTTCTGAAAGGGAAGAAGGGAGAGGGAACTGTTAAATGAACTTTGCGATTTCCAAATTTAGGCAGATGTCAAGAAGAAACTGTCTTCAATCTGAATTGGTTTATGTTTAGGAAAAATAATAATGGTGTTTTCATTCCTAACTTGCCTTCGAATGCTGAGGAACGCTGACTCTAAACATCTATCTTTTTTATTGTTCATCACATATGTCGATCCATATCTCCTTACATGCAAATTCGAGACACAGTATCTCCATTTTCTATTATCTCTACCTTCATCCGATATGTAGAGAAACTTAATGCACCGTAAATTACAGCTCATTAAATTATCACTCAACACCCATTTTATTCGTACTTAAAGAAGGGTTAATCAAAATCTAGACTAAAGAGGAATGCATGCCACAACATAGTTAGATTTTATAAAGCTTAATTAGTTGTATAAGTAGATACTATGCAAAGTTTCCATGTATGTAAAAGTATGAAAGTACCCAAATATTCTTCGTTTCAATATATGCTTGAACCCACTCTTCTTGAGGCAAAACTATTTAGTTCTTAATTTTTGGTAGAGTAAATTCTCTTGACTTTGAACCATAGTAGTAAAATTGAAAGAATTTCAGTCGAACTCCTTTAGAGTTCGTTCGCCCGTTGAGGTAAATCGCAAGTTATTCCAATAATTTTCTTTTTAAAATTTTTCTGTTAAATTTTACTACAATTGAACTAATAACAATTTCTTGACCGTTAGTCTTTTATTTTGTGAATAATGAAGTTTAATAAAGTTCTTACTGTAACATGATTATTGTTAGCTGAATTCAATCTATAAGTCATTAAATGGCATTCTTCATAATCAAATCAATATTATTCATCTATTTCTTCATTACAATAATTCTCTTCTAAAGGTAAATGCTGTCATTTCATTCATTAGAATTACATGTTGCCATTATATGAATGTGAGATCAATGGATTAAATGAGAATGAATGCTGTCATTTAATTAATGTGATCAAATGCTATTAGTTAAATTGATGTGATCAAATGCTATCATTGAATTTAAAGTGATCAAATGCTATTAGTTAAATTGATGTGATCAAATGATGTTAGTTAAATTGATGTAATCAAATGCTATCATTTAATTTAAAGTGATCAAATGTTGTTAGTTAAATTGATGTGATCAAATGCTGTCATTTAATTAATGTGATCAAATTTTGTTATTTAAATTGATGTGATCAAACCCTATCATTTAATTTAAAGTGATCAAATGCTATTAGTTAAATTGATGTGATCAAATGTTGTTAGTTAAATTGATTTAATCAAATGCTGTCATTTAATTAATATGATCAAATGTTGTTAGTTAAATTGATGTGATCAAATGTTGCCTTTGTATTTTAAAGTAAGATCAATAAGATCAAATGTGATTAAGTGCTGCCATATCTAGTAAATGAAATCATATGCTGCCTTTCATTCTAAAGTGAGATTAAATGCGATTAGATGATGCCATATCTCTTAATGAATAATATGTTACCATTTATTTAAATGTGAGATCAATGGATCATATGAAATCCAATGTTGCTATTTATTTTAAAATGAATCCAATGTCAGTTTAAATGATTGTTGTTTCGTTTATATACAAATGCTTAACTAAATACTGTTATTCTTTGTAAGTTAAGTCATAGACAAATATTAATTGACATGTTGAACCAAATGCTGTTACTTCTTGTATATTAAGTTGCATAATGCTGTCCTTAATATTGCTAATTTATTTTCTACGTCTTTTATTATTTTTCATAAATATTTGATTTAGGATATGTGAATCTTAGGTTAGCAAATTGCTTCATTTGATTTTCTCACGTAAAATTATTAGAACTGGAAATAGCCAATCCCATGTAACAGATTGACTTATAAATTGATGTTCTTTACAATTGCTGAAATTAATAGAACTGGAAATAGCCACTTCCATATAATTGATTGACTTATATATTGATGTTCTTTACAATTTCTAAAATTATTAGAACTAGAAATAGTCAATCCCATGTAACGGATTGACTTATATATTGATGTTGTATGTGTTTATATTAAGCAAATACAAAGGAGATCATACCGAATTTTTTTAGAATTGGAATTTCATTCTCAAATTCTACATGTATCACTTCCTCTTTAGTTATAAGTAAGATTTAATTAAGAATCCATTAAATTTTTGTATATTCAATCTAGCTTAATACTTTCAATTGCTAAGTTAAAATTATTTAAAAGAATCAATAATAAGACTAGTTCTTAAACAATCTATTTGATAATTTGTACATATCCCAATAGTCTTAAATCTTTTAATTAGTTCTCAATTGATCTAAATTGAGGACAATAGTTCCCATTCATATTTTTTTTACAAGTTATAGATTTCTAAACTCCTATAACTACAAATGAATTATTACATATGGGATACAAATCTACTTCCCTCCTTATATTCAATTGCTCAATATCAATTAATCTTAGATAACTTCATAATTGAATTGATTTCATACTTCATAGTTGGTAAGTTAACTAGATGAAGCTAATAAAATATCCTTTAGCTAATACTCTTATTTGCTTAGCAAACTATAAACATTACTCTTCCTTATTAGTTTCCTTAACTTTAATCAAAAATCTATTTGATTTAATTAATTTAGGACTAGTATAGGATAAACTTTAGTTAAATGAAAATACTACTTTCTAAACATATTTTTCTTCTACTATTACTTTAAATTGACTTAAAGATCAATATCTATAAGTCAATTGGGAGTTCAATTAGCTCCAATCATTAAGTAGATCATTAAAATATAAATAACAAAAAGGATATCACATAGTTTACAATTATTGAAATTTATTGAGTGCTTTCTTAGCTTTGAGCATTTTCCTTGAACATTCATTCAAGATCCTTGTGCATAAATAAAAAGTTTCATAAAAATTTATGGGAAATGCCTTATGGCAAACTTGAATAAGAAAAATAGCGCTTAAAATAGGACTTCACATTTTAGAGAGGGTAAATATGAATGTTCAACACCCCACTATATCTAATTAGGCAGACATGCTTAACTTATCGTTCCATTCTGTTGAATACTCCCACAGAATGAGATAGCTTCTAAATATAACTTCAACTAATAATATAAGAATTCTCTTATAAACTTATTGATTGTAAGATCTCTTCATAATTATTTAGTTATGCTTACTTCTCATAGTCCTAGGCTATGCTTACTTCTCATAGTCCTAGGCTATATTTTATCGCTTGCTTAGCATAAATTTCCTTGAACTTGTATTACTTTCATTTTATTTTACTTTAAATGTATAAAGTAGTTTCTAGCCTTTTAGGATGCTTTTCCTTACCAATTTAGGATGCAGGCTAGGACATATATTGTAACAACCCAAGGTTATTACCCAACTTAATTTCAGCTTAATTATATCTTATTTATCATTCTGTTAAGTTCATATAGCAATTAGAAATAATCTCTAAAGATTTGGTGCGATTCAGAGCTAAATCAAATATTTTGAATTATTTTAATATTTATTTAATTAGAAAATTGAGATATTTAATTTGACCTCAAAATTAAAATATGACTTCACCGTTGCGATCGTCACCCCCAAATTAACTATAGGTGATGTTTTGGATACGTTTGGAAGTCATCAAATTTTTGCGAATACTTTAATATAAGTAATTACCCCAAAAAATAGAATAATTAAATAATCGTCGGAATCAAAATCCAACTTCGCCATTGAATTCCTCACCCCCAAATTAGCTGGAGGTGAATTTTTTGGGTTTTTCGGGGAGCGTTTATTTAATCTGACTTTTTCTTTAATTAAATATTAAGAATAAATAATTATTATTCCTTAAATTGCATTTTCCTTCTACTATTTCTTATCTTCCCTCTTTCTCCTAGCTGGCAAGCTAGTTTCGGCGCCTCCCTCATTACTTGCTCGAATTGATGGCTAAGGCCATCCCTCCGACTCCCTTAGGCCATGACTTCTCCTCTCTTCTCTCCTCCTTTAAGAAGGAACTCAGCCCCTCTTTACTCTCTTTGCTGCAAGAGCTAAATCTCTCTCCCCCCTCCACTGTGTGCTTGCTGAAGAAGAAGAAGCTCAGCTCCTCTCCAAGGTTTTGAAGAAAAATAGAGATTCTTCTTCCTCTTTTAAGAGGCTAAGGTACTCATTTACTCCTCTTTCTTGCCTATTTCATGTTGCTATTATGCTTGATTGTAGATTTATAAATCCATGATCATGTATGGAAGCCATTAAGGTTCTTTAAAGCACCATATTACTTTGAAAATCTCATGCTCTATTTTTTCGTCCATTTTGTATACCTGAACCTTTAACTCCATCGTTCGCATAGTTAGGATAATGATATGTGCCCATTTTGATATCGATGAAAAGGTATCGGAAAGACCTTTCCATTGATATATGGCACCGCTCATGGAATACTCTGGATTGAGAGTATTTGAGCTCGAAATGTGACCATTCTCAGTTTTTGCACATGCGAAATCACCATTGGGCGCTACAGCGCGCCGTAGCGCCCGAAAGTCAAATAGTTTCCGCTACAGCATGCCAACGTGTGCCGCAGCGAGCTGCAATGTCATTTCAAAAAAAAAATAATATGAAATCAATAAATAAACTAATTGAATAGTAACCTGAAAGTTGGACTACTATAGTGAGAGCGCGTCGCAGCGGGCTGCAACATCATTTCAGAAAAAACTATAGGAAATCAAGAGAAAAATTAATTGAATAGTCACATGAAAGTTAGACCGCTACAGCGCGCCACAGCGGGCTACAGCGTCATTTCTGGAAAACTATATGAAACCAGAAAAATAAATTAATTGAACAGTATTTTCGCAAATTAATCTGTCGCAGCGTACCGCAGTGCCTGAAAGGGCTGCGGCGCGCCGTAGCATCTAGCTCTCAGATCAGGTGCCGTAGCATGCCGCAAAGCCTGAAAGCACTGCCGCGCCCCACAGCGTTATTTTCAACCGCAGCGCGCCGCAATGCCTGAAAGCGCCTCTGCAGTGCGCCACAGTGCCGTAGCGCCCAGAATTTTTTGAAAATGTGCAGAATTAGCTGAAATGGCCAAAACTTCACTATTTTTGCATTTTAAAGTCCCTAGGATCCTAATGAGATTGAATTCTATCAAATTTGAAAATTAAATTTGAAACTTAAGTCTTTTAGAATTGAGCATTGCATAAAATTCTATGTGAAAACTAAATTTGAAAATTTCCCTTTTTAATATGCGCTTAAGACTTATTATGTGTCATAATAATATAGTGCCAAATATTAAGGAATAGGATTCTTGATTGCTTATATTAACCAAGTATATCTCAACAACTAAATGACATGAAACTTAAGTCTTTTAGAATTGTAATCAAGTGCTAACCCTTTTATTTTGATTTAGAATTTGGTTAGCCTTAATTACCTCCTATGTTATATAATCTTTACATTTTTATGTTTTTCATAATATTAAGATGTATGCTAGAGAACTTTAATATTTATTTGGACACCAAATTGTGCTTTATCGACATTAAACTATAATTGAACGTAAGAATCTTGAGATTTTGATTAAGTAAATGATACTTAATCTAAATCTAAAATTTAACATCAATAATACACTGATAATATATTGATTTGGCATTGATCTAAAAATTAACCATTTGGTCTTAATTTTAGGAAGGCTAGGGTTAAACCCTAACTTGTCTTGATTAACATCTAAACTTTAACCACCTTAATCAAGTAAATTTGATTGAAAGATAATTCAATTGACATGATTCCAATAATACATATGATTTAACATTGATCTTAAATCATGGAATTAGAAGTGCTAAGGTTAATATTAAAATTGTGTGATTGAACCATCTGAATCTAAACTTTAAATCTTTGGTTTTCTCTTAAATAAGACTATTGACATAAGATGGATAATAAAATTATAATTATTTATGAAATGATTTAACTCTAATAATATCTTTGATTTCATCCATGATTATAGAATAGAATAGGATCAAATGATTTTAATCATATGATCTAATCACTTTAATCCAAGTCTAATAAGCAAACTTTGAATGTTAACTTAAGAAATAGAAAAGTGAGATCTCAAGGGTCTTGTCATAGGATCATTCTTGAAATGCTTAAAAGCCTTAAATATTGATACATTGAGGTAGGAAGAACTTTTATAACTTAATGAGGTAGAAACTTAGATGATCCCCCATAACCTTAGAAGTTGATCTTGACACCTCGTGGTATAAATCACCTAAAGCAGTTAGAATGGAACTTATCCCATGCAGTAGAAATCAATATTGAGTGATCTTTTTAGGTCACATCCTTGAAGCCTTATGTAGGACTCACGCATTTAGAGTAAGGATTAATATCTTTGATAAAACCTTATTGATTAAATAGAATCTTTTGAACTCTGATTATTAGTTGGTACAGTAGGGTATACCCATAGTATTGGATTATTTTAGTAGTATTTCGAAATGGCTGAGTCACCCTAAGTAAGATTTATCTTTGTGCTATCCTGTGGGCTTAGGTGGATACAACCTCACTTAGAGAAAATCAATCAATCCTAAGAGTGTTATAAATAGGGACTCATTCCTTAATTTGATTAAAATACAAATAGCCATCGGGTGATGCCTCCTAGTGAAGATCTCTTCAATAGGTGTGGCTTAAACTAACTAAGTAATTCGAGGCACCTTCCTTAAAATACTAAGTGTGATTATGAGTTGGGCATTTTAATGACTTAGCTTGAGATACAAATTGCCATTGGGTGATGCCATCTAATGAAGATCGCTTTATTAGGCTGGCTTAATCAAACTAAGTGTTAAAGACCACTTTTCTTGCAAATATGTTAAATATGTGTATACAATCATCCCATCTAATGATTTATAAGTAGACTCTCAATTTTAACCAATTATTGCAGCTAGAATTTAGAAGTCAGAATCCTTTTAACAGGATTCTGCACAATGGAGACGTTGAATTCATTATCAGATTTCAAAGTATTTTTTGGATTTTTGGATTTAACTTATGTAGCTTAGAAGCATGAGCATGAGCATGAGCATAAGCATGATTTATGAATATCAGTGATGATTTATGGGTTACGGAATATTGCATATATTGACTAGGGAATTTTAGGATGCATCGGCATCGCAGTTCCCAACTGGATGTATGTATACAATGGACCGTACACCTTATAGTTGTTCAATGATATTTTGGTTACATATTAGTAGCATATAGTATTATGGCATATTCTGATGCATAAATTCAGTGGCATATGATATAGTTTTAGATACTATTACTCAGTTTCAGATCCATTATTATTTTTAGTTACTTTTAGTATTTAGTTTCTAGTACAGCTTCACTTTACTTTACTTCAGTTTTGTACGGTTGTATATAATTTAATACCTTCAATTACTTTACAGTTTTTCTACAGATTTACTTATATTATGTAAATGTTAAACAAATAATTAGAACAGTTTAGATTAGTTTCGATGTGTTAGAATTATTGTCTAACACGGGGTACTTTTAGGATCCGACAATTTGCTAGATCTTGAGCAGTATATTGAGCCAGGCCAGGAGGACACTTAAGATATTCAGGAGGAACCTATGGAGAACTAGTGGACTCTTCCCTGATATTACTATTTTGCTTAGTTTATTTTAGTTCAGTACTTAGCTTTTATGTGTATATTTTAGTAAACTCTTTGTAATAATTCGGGATGTGTTTATTTTTCTTTTCTGAGATGAATGTTTCATACATCTTCTGTGATGAATGTTTATGGATATTTGCTTTAGCTTCCGCACTCTATTTATATACTACTTATATTTAGTATTGTGATGTGATCAATTTACTAGAAATCCTGATATCTTATACATATATTAGATTCTTCATATGTTTTACATCCAAAGTATATAATGGTCTAATACTTGGGATAAGGATACTATTCTTATCTTAAGTATTAGCTCTCAACCCTCCTTGAGGTTGAGTCAACAGCCCTTCAGATGGGTTCTATTTCAGCTATTCGGGGAGATGGGATATTCCTCTCCGAGTGGCGCACCTCTCTGCCACTGAGATTGATTTTAACTATCCCTTTTACGCGCGACGATGGGGCGGGGCACTATATATATACAAGTGAGTATTTTTACTCAGCCTATTTCATACTATCTTCCTTAAAGTTATGCTTGATTCTTTTTTCCATACTTGATAGCTTTTATAGCTCTGCTACTTAGTTTAAATTGTAAATTATGTTTGTGATATCTTATTAACTTAAACATGTAGCCAATCTTAAAATATACTTAGACTGCTTAGTCTAATTGCACTTTTTTTTTGCTGTCCTATCATATATAAATACCAAAATATGATAGATCAAGAGCTATTTGATTCAGATAAAGTAGGTCCAAGTGCATAAAGAGTTTATAATAATTTTTTGCTTTTGCTTAATTAAAGATGTCTACTTGCATTTTATTATAAGTGAGAGAGTGACCTACTTAATTTCTTTTACTCTTATTTTTAAAGGTTTGTAATAATTAAATTATAAACTGCTTGAGTTTGTTTAAGTCACTTTTACCTACTCTTAATTAATCTATATTGTATTTACTATTTTGTAACTGCTTGGGATGAATGAGTAGATTATTCTAATTGCTTATATTGAAAATACTTGCAATATTGTTTTTACATTTATCTCCTTATCATGTACCTTCTATTGCATTTAATTGTATATCTTTATTTTAACTTAACAACTACTTATAAAGTGACTTGGCCACTTAGCATTTATACTTGATTTATTTTCTTCTAATCGAGTATTAGGTGCTAAGGTAACATCCCAATATTTGGATTCAATTTCTACCCAATTATTGGGGTCGTTACAATTGTAACTGCACCACTATTCATTTTTCTATATGAACAAAACTAATCTCCTTGGGAAATATGTAATTCATTGCACCCATATCCATAATACAACAAGAACTGCCATCTATTAGACCTATAGAAACAAATATAAGAGATACCTCTGAGTCTGAACCCTCCACCACATTCTAAATCACATTATCCTTTGCCTCGGAAGATCCATTTGCCCGATGCTTCTCTTTCAACTTTAGGAAATATATCTTCCAAATCCTGTCTCCAAACAGAACATGCACTGATTGCGTCCAATGTTCCAGCCTTTGGATTTTCCTCTCTTCTTGAAGTCAGCATTCTTCTTTGGCCATTACTTTTTCCTTTCTAATTTTCCTCCCTGGTGTGCAAGAGCCTCTGGCATATCCAATTTGATGAACTTCTTATCCATTCTCCTGAACTCGTAGTTCACAAGGACTTCATTCACCTCCTCATGCTTCAGAGCATCATTCCCATGAATCAATATTATAGTGAAGTGCTCAAACTCATCTGGTAATGAGTTCAATAACAACAGAGTGTTGTCTTCATCCTCCACAGTTTCATCTAGATTTAGCAAACCTGCCAACAACTTCATGAACTCATTAAGGTGCTCATTTATAGAGATTCATCTTTTCATCTAAAACTAATATAGCCACCTTTTCAAGTGGAATCGATTTTTCACACTCTTCGTTAGATACTTGCTCTCAAAAAATTTTCATAGTTTCCATGTTAACGTCTCCTTCATCACTACATACTTGATCTCCTGGGTTAAAAAGTTTCGATCAAATTGCATGCACTACGGTTCATTTTGATCCAATCTCTTTCTGAAATTTCTTTCGGTTTTTCTTCACCATCAAGAACATCTTCCAGATTTAGTGCACATAGTGCGTCTGTCACGTCGCACTGCCACATGCCGCACAGTGTCATCCTTCGGTATATGATTGTTTTAGTCCTTAAAACCAATACAAAGTTTAGAACTATCGCAAGGACTACCGGAAAGAAGTCTCGAAGGATCTCACTTCTTAATTTGTAATTTAGAGGTTTTATGAATAAAACCGAGCTATGCCTTCGCCACTTTCCAAAAAAAAAAAGATATAGAGAATTGATTATTTATTCAAAAATAATTTTGCAAAGTTAAGCCCATCAGATTTTTTAATTAGTTCTTCTAATTATCTTACAATCATCATTGGATGCATTGATGGAATTTAGCTTTTGTATTTGAAATGAGCATTGAATTTATACTATTTAAGATATTTTAGCTCTTCTAATGTTTGAGAGGTGCTTAAAATAAGAGGTTAATATTTTTTCCTATCGTAATTACCAATCTTAATAGTCGTTAATATGATTATTTTTTTCTTATATTAGGATATAGTATTTATATATATTAAACCCAAAAAATATTTAAGAAATATCATATTTAAGAAATAAGAATTTTATAATTATGATTTTTAATAATTTATTATAATTCTCATTTTTGTAAACTTTGAAATATTAAGATTGGATATAAAATTTAAAAATATTATTTGTGATATAGAAAAATTCCAATATTTTATCCAGGTTTTCAAATCATCTTTGATTGGCTATGCAAACTTAAGAGAAATGAAAGTCTGAGCTAGTGTGCAAGCTTAAGAAGAGCCACCTTGCCATTTAAATTTGTTTATATTTTCTTACATGTTTGTGTTCTTGGAATTATCTGTTTTTCTTATATCCAAATCTTTTTTCTTTGTTTGTTTGGTTTTGTTTTTATTTTTGTAAGGATCTTAGGTTAACCCTGGATCCTTTCTTTTATAGTTGGTTTTAGGCTTTTTAGGAACTTTGTAACCTCCTGAACCCCTCTATATCTTTGTTTTTGTGTCAATAAAATTTACAAGTTCTTGTAAATATATATATATATATATATATATATATTATGTATTGCAAAATCAATATTACAATTTATTTGAACCCAAACTTAGAGCTGAAGCTGCTTCTTCTTTTTGTAATGAAGTTATTCATATTAGATTTCATAATAATAACTTCAATTTTGTGGCCACTTTCGTCCATGCTCACAATCTTAGATCTCAACTTCTCCTTCTATGGGATTTCTTAAGAGATTGCAGTTCCTCTTTTCTCCTTTGAGTTGTGGGTGGAGACTTTCATGCGATTCTTAATCCAAACGAATATAAGCTACTCAGGAAATAACACTACGTCCACTTTTGATTTGGGGTGAATTTTTAGGATTTTTTGGAGCTCGTTTATAAAATCTGATTTTTAAGCATTAATTAATTTAATTAAATTAAGTTAAAATTAATAAAATTCATTTTATTAATTATTCTCCTTCTTTTCTCTGAGCTAGGACCTGCCTCCCTCTCAATTCTGCGCTTTTTCCCTCCTGCCTGCGCACGCAAAAGAGAAAAGTCCCCTCTCCTCTCAATTTTCTGCCATCTCCTTCTCCTCATACTTGTGATGGGATGACTCAAGATCATCCCATCCAAGAACCATACCTTCCCAGCTGGAGCCATCCATCTCCCTCTTTCCCCTCTTCCTATAAGATGGACCATAAGCCCTCTCATTCCTCTATTTTGCCAGCTGAGCTCTCCTCTTACTTCCTCCATTGCTGTGCTTGTTGCTGAAGGAAAGCTCTCAAGCCCGAAGGATCCTTGGAGAAATTTCTCTTCACAAGCTAAGGTA
The DNA here is from genome assembly GCA_016760335.1 of Gastrodia elata. Classification (NCBI taxonomy): domain Eukaryota; kingdom Viridiplantae; phylum Streptophyta; class Magnoliopsida; order Asparagales; family Orchidaceae; genus Gastrodia; species Gastrodia elata. The sequence continues at coordinate 22,899,541 of CM028675.1, forward strand.
CCTCCCTTTCCCCTATTGAATGGATTCAATGGCTGTTTCATTTTGCTCTTATGCTTATTTTGTATCCTTAGAAATTTGTGATTGGGATATGGATTCCATTAGAGCTCCTTGAGATAGAAAATCTAAGGAAAGAAAATCAGCTCTGTTTTTCCTTCTTTCTACACACCTGGAATTTTAACCTTATTGTTTGCATCGTTAAAATAATCCTTTTGTGCAGATTTTGATATCAATGGAAAGGTCTTAAAAATAGTTTTCTAACGGTATATGGCATCGCACGTGAAATGCTATAAATTTAGAGTATTTGAGTGCAAAATGAGGCTCATTGCGGTTTTCGCATAGGCGAAATCACTGTCGGGCGCTGCAACGCACCGCAGCGCCCGAAGTTTTGAAATTGGGTCCGCCGTGGCACACTACTGCGCGCCGCAGCGGCATAACAATTTGATGAAGCATAAAAATTTGATGAAATTAAATTAAATCCGCCGCAGCGCTAAAATCCGTCGCAGCGCACCGTAGCGTTTGAAAGCGCTGCAGCACGCCTGAAAGCGCTGTCGCGCGCCATAGTGCAACAATCTGCTGCAGCGCCTAAAAGCAGTAGCGCCGGAGCACGCCACAACGCGCCATAGCGCCTGGCTTTCAGCAAGAAGGCGCCACGGTACGCTGTGGCGCCCAGAACTGTCCGCAATGGCCGAAACTTCACATTTTTTGCATTCTAATGACCCTAGGACCCTAATGGGGAAAAAATATATCAAATTTGAACCTAGTTTTAGTAAAAGCTTACATTGTATAAAATTGTATATGATTTTTAAATATGGAAAAATTAGGTTTTGACTTCATAAAAATAGAACCCTAATATTAAAATGACCATAACTTAATTATTAGATATCAAAATTTAGTGTTATTAGACTTTATTGAATCCTTGGATAGTAATTATCAATAAACCAACTGAATTTTAAGACTTCACTTAGTATAATTACAAAAATACCTTTATAGGTTAAAATTCTTAAATTGGACCCATAAGACTTAATACTTGCTTAAATTTTATGTACCTACTATCTATCTTCATGTTAGACAGTAATAAATTATTTGGCATCAATAAAATCTAATTTAAAGCCCATAATCAAAAAGTAATATTTTAGACCCTTAAGTAGAGGCAAAACGATCATTTTGCCCAAAATTTATGCTAAGTACCATTAACCTCTTAAATATCATTAAAATCAGTAAAACCAGTAATAAAATTAATTTTTAATCAATTTAGACTCTTAATCTCATAATTAAGAAATTTGATAAAATTCTCATCTCAAATCTTGAAAATCCTAAGTAAAATTAATGCCATCTAACTTAGTCCTAATCACACACCTCTTTGTGTAAATTAGGATAACACATAAAAATAAAATGTAATAATTATCCTCAATTTTTAAATTCCCCTAAATTATTTATTAGGAGTTTTTTAGGATCTACACTCCACTATACGATCTTTTCCTTAAAATTAGAAATAAATCCTATGTTAAATTTCACTCATTGAATAAATGGGTTATTCAATGAATGGAACATTGTTTTATTAGTTTTTAGGTTTTCATGCTTTAATTCAGATTATTTTATCTTTCAACTTTAGATTAAGATTAGGAGAATCAATCTATTAAACTTGATTGTGCTTAATAAAAATTTTCTTAATTATTAGTTCACGTTTAGACTTAAACCTTAGTCCTTAAGCTTTACCCTTTAGATTATGTGATTGAACCAATTCATGGTGTTTAATTCATAATCCCTAGCTTTAGTAGATCTTGATCATATCTTAGCTTAGTGCGTCTAATTTCATCAAATAGGACGTGTTGATTTCTTATTTAACTTGTAGGCGATATTAATTGAATTAAATTAGAACTTGATCTATTCTAATTACTTTTAACTTATAAGGCCGTGTTTCTAAGTTGCACTTAATAGTAGAAATTGGAAATCCTGAACTTATGTGACTTGGACTAGTTAAAATAATTTAATAGATAACAACTGATGTCATCTTATGTAGTAGAGACCCTTGCTCACTATAGTTTTACTTATGCTTTCACATTCCTTGTATTATGTGCCTTATTATTTGAACATGTCATACAAGATATCATTGTTGCATGAAATGAAAATATAGAATAATTAGGATAACATTTGTATAAGGTTCAGTTACTTGTTGATCTTGCGCATTTTACCCTACTAGACAGGGGTAAGGAGAAATAAGGATTACTTAAGATTATTCACTGAGGAGTGTTGTGTTAAGTTGGAACTTAAACAATCTTGCAGACGTTGTTGACTCCTCACCTACTTCAGATATGTCCACAAAAATAAAGTAAATAACAAAAATACTACTATATTTGTGATTATTGCCTCTTTAGTTCAGTTTCTGTTCTATTATTGTGGCCTAGCCTCAGAAGACGCAAGGATTATATATATATATACTTATTGCAGTAGGCTAGATTAACCCTCTTTTGATATGACAGTCATTACATACTAGCTTTCTATTTACTATTTGTCATTTACCGTTTACTGCTGCACTTTACTTCAGCCAGCTTTACTTTGCTACTTACTTACTTATAGGATGCTAAATTTCTTATTGTTTATTTATACTTATCACAGATTAATTACTTGCTTTTAGACCTGCATATTTCATATGATCATCAACATATTTATATTGAGTATTTCTTTTAAGTACTTTTCTTACTTTTCTTACTTTATATATATATATATATATATATATATATATATATATATATACTTCTTTTTTTTTTTGTAATCGAAACCTGAAAATTTTATTGATAGAAAAATGAGATTACATGAAAGGGCTGGGTGGTTACAAACAAATCCTAGAACTAAAACTCTAAAAGCCAACCCCAAAAAAGATGGACCCAGGGAGTATCCTAAAAGGTTCATCTAAAAGCGAAAATACACTAAGCAGAACAGACTTGAAATGTCAAAAACAAACATAGCCACACAAGGAAAGAATGGTAAGGCCACCAGAACCTTGAACTTCTCAAAGCGAATAACCTGCAAGAAGAGCACGCAACTAATTTGGCCAATCTTGTAAGGAATCATACCTTAGATCCACGCAAGGAAAGAGTGATAGGGCCACCAGAACAAAGGATGATAATTCGGGAAGGAGGAACGGTCCGTCTGCACAAAAAAAGGTAACAACAGAAAAATGTATGCAAGGATGACAAACTGCCCAGTTAAATGCTCGCAAAATATGCCAAGATGATGCTCCTCAGTCCGGATCGGTCTAAGAATAAAAGCAGGGGCACTAGGAATTAAGCAGAATTTTAGGTAAATGCCGGCCGCCCTCTCAAACAACATGCAGCCAAGAAAAAGACTAGCTGCCCAATTCAGCTTAATGTAATTCCAAATAAACAAATTGCCATAAAAACAAATGTAAGAGAGGTATCTACGCAACCCAACAAAAAAGATGTTGGCAAAAACACAATACTTTTCAACTTTTGACCAAATATTAAAATAAACAACTTGCGTAGCCCCAAAAATCCAATCAATACTAAGAATGTCCCAAAAGGAAAGCTCATATAAATAAATAATAGCTTCTAAGAACATGAGCCGTTGGAAAATCAAAATGTCCGAGTGACTCCTGCAAGCATTATTAAGGATTGCAAGAACAGACGATAACATAGTTAAATCAGTATGCACAAACACCACCTGCATATACATTCGATAAAAGACACCCGAACGCAGAGTTAAGATAACAGCAAACTCGTGGAACTTGCAATCATGTCCACCAAACACATAACTTTTCCAAATAACATCCTTACTAGGAAGAAGCTCATAGTAATACATGGGCCACCGGAAAAATAATATGTCTGAGGGACGATTGCAAGAACTTTTAAATAAAGCAAGACGGGGAACTAATAAAGATAAAACATTCAGCTTAAGCCTCGCCTGCCTATTCTTATAAATAAAGGAATCATAACGCAGCATACATGCAATACCATCCAACGGACATAATATCCAATTCCTATCTTTACTGCCATTTGGCCGAAAAGACTTGAGCACACGTAAAGTTAACATGAAAACCGGGGGCTCAAATAAAAAGCCCGTAAGCATAAAAACAACCCTACCATGCTTAGACAAATATTCAAGGACATTGCCAAACCTTCCAGTTAAGAAGATCTGAATACATAACAAATAGGACAATCATCCATATAAAACATGAGAACCAATAAATATGAAACCAACCCTTCAGCAACAAAATTTTAAGGATCTCAATCATTAATGATGTCAGCAAAGGTTAATGTTTGTCCAACTAATAGATTTCTTCAGGAAAATTTTGAGGATTAAATTGATATCATTAATAAACATATTTTTTGATTTATAAAGATTCAGATCAACTGCTTGGTGCTTTTTGAGATTGTGAGCAGACCAAATATTCCAAATAATATAGGCGACAATTAAATTCACAAGAGGTAGCTTCTCCAATTAGAGTGACCAACATTCCAACTGGCAATAAGGGAAGGAAGATCCGAGATCAGATGCCAATTAATATTAATGCTTTTGAATTTGTGCCAGAAGGAATGAGCAAAGTCGCTGTTGAAAAACACATGATTTATACTTTCCGAGCACGCATTAGATAACTTGCAACAATGACATTTTGAAGGTAGATGGAAGCCCCTAAGGATAAGGGTTTCATCCACACTTATGTAACAAAGATGGAGTCTCCAGATAAATAAGCTTAAGAGGGTCGGGATGTTGTTATGCCAAAACCAAGGCTTAAAATTAATAATCTTGTGTTTTCGGTGAATGTTCCAAGCTATATGAAGATTAAATTTATCTTTGAGGATAAATTCAACGGTAGTGTGTTTTTCGTCCACCAACATTGGATTGGAATTAAAAATAAAATCGTGAAGGCTGGGATCAGTGATGGAGGTTATAAGATTATTGTTCCACGAGTTATCACCATTTAAGCAATCCCCAATAGTGAGCTTGGGAAACTTTGGGGGACAGATTAGATAAAGGGGACCAAGGTCACTCTAAGAGTCACACCAGAAAGAGGAAGAAGCGTCCAAATCGTTCCATTCAATTAAATTTTTCACAAGATCTCTAGAGTCCAACATTCTTTTCCAGGTTAAAGAGCCTGTGAGCTTCTTTGTGACAAGAGCCGGATGAGTGGTGGATCAATATTTAGCTTTAAGGACATCCACCCAAATGTTATTTTTGGCTCTAAAATTCCACAACAATTTGGCAAAGTACGCCTTATGAATGTCTTCAAGGTTCCTTATACCAAGACCACCTTCTTGAGTAGGGAAAGTGAGATTTTCCCATTTGGACCAAATTAGTTTGGAGCCCTTGTTGCTAACCCAAAGGAATTTGTTGAATATGATATTTATTTTTGATATGATCCATTTGGGAGGAGATGAGACCTCAAGCCAGAAGGGAGGAATTATATTAAGGATGCATTTAATTAAGGTAAGCCTTCTCCCTTGAGAAAGGTATTTGTTTTCCCAACTCTTAATTCTTTTAAGGATATTGTCAATTAGATTATGATAGAAAATATTTTTATTTGGACCTTTAAAAATAGGGATGCCTAGATATTTGCAAGGATATTTGCCCTCTTTAAACCCCATTTTAAAAAAGATAAACTCTTTGAGATTGCAGGTGGCTTTGCTATTAATAAAAAATTTAAATTTAGAGTAATTGATTTTAAGCCCAGAGTCCAACTCAAGAGTGTTCAATAAAGACTTAATCTTTGAGATATTTCTTTTGTCAGCATTAGCGAAGATGATAAGATTGTCAGCATAAGCCAAATGAGAGATGAAAAGAGTGGCTTTGCTATTAATAAAAAAGTTAAATTTAGAGTAATTGATTTTAAGCCCAGAGTCCAACTCAAGAGTGTTCAATAAAGACTTAATCTTTGAGATATTTCTTTTGTCAGCATTAGCGAAGATGATAAGATCGTCAGCATAAGCCAAATGAGAGATGAAAAGATTTTTCCCAACTTTGAATTGAAGGTTGCTGTCCAAACTAAAAGCTTTATTAAGATTTATGGACCAATAATTGATAGCAAGATTAAATAGTATGGGGGATAAGGGGTCACCTTGTATAAGGCCTCTAGTGGAATTGAAAAAGTTGATAGGAGCACCATTTACTAAAATAGAGAACCAAACATTTGAAATCAGATTTTTAATTTTGGTAATGAAAGAAGAATTGAAACCATATGCTTGAAGCATTTTTTAAGAGAAAGTCCCATTCAAGTTTGTCAAAACCCTTTTCAATATCTAATTTGATAATAAGGTTATGCCCTCTACTTTTTTTTGTTGATGCAATAAAATAATTCTTGTGTGGCCATGATGTTGTCTTGAATTTGCCTTCCAGTGATAAAGCAACTTTGATTTTGTTCAATTATACTTGGAAGCAACTCTTTTAGTCGATTTGCAGTAAGCTTGGATATAATTTTGTTTAGTGTGGAACATAGGCTAATTGGTCTGAATTGGTTCTACCAAATTTTTGCAGTGACTTTAGGGATTAAGGTGATGGTGGAATGTGTGAAGAATTTTGGAAGCAGCACATTACACAAAAATTCTCTTATCCCATTGCAAATGTCTTCTCCGACTATGTCCCAAGATTTAATAAAAAATTCAATTGGAAGTCCATCTGGACCAGGGCAAGAGTTTTGGTTAAGATTTTTAATAACCAACCAAATTTCTTCATTTGAGGGCATGGCATTAAGAGATTAGTTATCATATTGTGAGATACTAGATTCAAGGGTGGCTAAGGTCAAGGAGTTGGATTGAGGACTCTCTTTGGATAGGATGTTTGCAAAGTAATTTATGGCCGAGTCTTGAATGTATTCCATTTTTGAAAAAGTCAAACCCTCCGGGTTGGTGATTGAGTGAATTTTACTCTTGGTGCAACGTTTATTAACCCAGTTGTGATAAAATTTGGTGTTTTTCTCTGCTTGAAGTTTCCAACGAATGCTACATTTTTGTTTCCAATAACTTTCAATATTGTTGTGACGTTGAATAAGCTCTACTCTAACTTTAGAGAAATTGATTTTATTCTTAATTGAGGGTTGCAATTCAAAGATATTTTCTAAGTTGATAACCAGGTTTTCAAGGGAGGAAGCTTTAGTAAAAATGTTGCCAACCACATTATGATTCCAAGAGTTTAAATCTTTGCAGAGACATTTAAACTTGTCTACTAGTCTAGGCAGACCAAAAGAACTACAGTTAGCTGTCCAAGAGGAATGAACCACCTCTAAATAAGTCAGGATGTTCAGCCAAAATGTTTGAAATCTAAAAGATTTGTTAATTGTAGTAGGGGGATTTCTAGCACAAAGAAAGATCGGCTTGTGATCCGAATTGGAAGAATTTTGAGAGTAGTTTTTAATTTTGCAAAGTGGTTGCACCACTCGTTATTCATTAGAAATCTATCCAAGCGAGCAAATTTCCTACCGTTGGACCAAGTGAAAGCAGCCCCCGTGTAATTAAAGTCATCTATGCCACAATCAATTAGGGTGGAAATAAAGTCGAAAGATGAAGCTGAATGATTGAGAGCATAACCTTTGTATTCATTTGCATTGAGGACCGCGTTAAAGTCTCCACCTACGAGCCATGGAAGGTTATTAATTGAACTATTTCTTAGAAAGTTCCAAAGGAGGAGTCTATCAGTTCTAAGATTATTAGCATGAACAAAAGTGATAATGCAAGAAAAACTTTAATTAGACACTTTTAAGTTAATAGCTTGCTCGCATTGGTTTATGATACCACATTCCAAGAATTGTTCCAAAAAATCCAAATCTTATTGGCAAAGGAAGTGGTACAATCTTCGATATTAAGCAAATCCATAATTTTGGGACATTCCTTACTTTGAAGTTTCAATTCAAAAATTGCGGTGATGTCAATTTCTTTTCCAAAATTAAGTGTTTTAGGCAGTTTTTAGAGGAAAGGTTGCCCAAACCTCTAATATTCCAGCAGAGGATATTCATTGATCAACTAAAGAAGGTCCGAAATGAGCCTTCTGATTAGTGATATTAGCTTTTGGGAGTTTTTTAGTAATTTGATCTTAGCTTTTCATTTTAGTTAATCCTATGTGAGCGCTTAAACAAACAATGGGATTGAATCTATTATTGCTAATGGGGGAGGAGGGCTCTTTCGACTTGTGATTGTTAGACTCTATTTCATTTTTTGAAGGGGATTGAGGGCAGTTTACTTGACCAACTATCAAGAAGTTAGATTCCGGAGTAGCGGGCATTGATGGATGGATCACCGCTAATCCAATTTTAGGAGGGGAGTTGATCGGGGGGAGTTCACGAGGATCGATTCACCTAAACAGTGCAAAGAGAGAGAATTGCTATCGGCTGTAGTGTTTTTAGATATGTTAATATCCAAAACATTGCTAATGTTATCAATAACTTCAGCAAAAACTTCTTTATCACCTGCAACCAAAATCGGGTGATCGACATTTTTAAAAGTAGAAAAAATGTTTCTAGCATGGACATTTTCCACAGCCACTCTAGGCTCAGCACCATTAGGGGACGCACTAATCGTTTTAACAAGATCAGAAGAAGACAACATAGGAAAAATATTACAATTAGTGTAAAAAGGAACAACATTATTCTATAAACCCAACTTTGTATCTGCCAAAACACATATATCCTTTGAAACAATAATATTGTTAACAATATTTTTGAAAGCAGCCAATTTTTCATTGTTAAGCTCAACGCAACTAACATCATCCATAACAATGTTAACATCGGACAAAACAAAAGTAGTACCAGCAATAGTAATATTAGAACTAGGAGCAGAAACTTGATTAATAGAATCTAACAGATTATTAAAAGATACTATATTAGTATCATAATAACTTCCAGCAGCAGCAGCTTTATCAAGACCATGAGAAATAAAACTCTTTTCAATTAAGCTAGCAACGACCACACATGAGTTTAAAGCAACCTCATGAGCCAAAGGCCCTATAGCATTATCAATAGGTTTTTGTGAAAAATCGGCATGGTAAGATAAAATATTATTTGATATCTCCATAGTATTATTTACTATCAAAACATCATTAGGTACAACAATTGAAGCATTACTCATAGCATTAACCTCCACAACCTCTATATTTTCAGAAACAATAGAAAGAATCTCAGCATGATCAGTATTCACATGTATACCAGTCTTAATCATAGTAAAAGGTTGAGAAACAGTTGGACTTACCTCAGCATTGTTGTCATCAGCCGCAATATTCAAAATAATAGGACTGGGAATAACCTGATTGCATTCGGCTTGGGGGTTATCAGCATTTTTGATTGCATCAATTGGGCAAATAGCATTAGAATCTTCTCGGGTTCTCTCTACATTGTCATCAATTCTGACAACAGCAATGTCAGCAGCAGCAGTATCAGATGGAGTTACAAGCACACTCCTATTTTTAGAAGTGGCAAAGGGAGTACTACATAAATAAGGGCAAATCGAGGCCATATGACCAAAAGTATTACAATGTGCATAATAAGATGGTAAGTTTTCAAACAACACTTTATGGAAATAACCTTTTGATTCAGACCTAAGCCAGATTTTGTCAAGGGGAGGTGATTCAAGATTAATTTCTACTAAGATACGAGGAGCTGCAAAATTTCGTTGTAGAGCTGTATTCCTGTCTAAATGCAAAGGCTTCCCAAAAGCTTTAGCAATGTTAAAAAGAACTTCTTTAGATGTATATTGCAAATGCAAACCAGGGAATTTGATCCACACCGGAGCAACCGAAACATCAAAATTAATGTCAATATGAGGACTCCACTTAAACAATTTCATTATGTGACCGTTTATGTCATATGAACCCTTTGAGAAACATCTAGCATAATCTAAGTCTGACAAAAATTTAAGGAAGATATAGAAAGAGTCGGAAGAACGAATAGAGACCGGGGCCAACAGCTTCAAATGATTGATGAAGCTCTGCACCAGGGTAAAACTAGGCTTCGAACGTGAGAACTTACCGACCAAAGTAAGATTTATCTTTGTGCTATCCTGTGGGCTTAGGTGGATACAACCTCGCTTAGAGTAAATCAATCAATCCTAAGAGTGTTATAAATAGGGACTCATACCTTAGTTTGATTAAAATACAAATTGCCATCGGGTGATGCCTCCTAGCGGAGATCTCTTCAATAGGAGTGGCTTAAACTAACTAAGTAATTCGAGGCACCTTCCTTAAAATACTAAGTGTGATTGTGAGTTGGGCATCTTAATGACTTAGCTTGAGATACAAATTGCCATTGGGTGATGCCTTCTAATGAAGATCGCTTTATTAGGCTAGCTTAATCAAACTAAGTGTTAAAGACCACTTTTCTTGCAAATACGTTAAATATGTGTATACAATCATCCCATCTAATGATTTATAAGTAGACTCTCAATTTTAACCAATTATCGCAGCTAGAATTTAGAAGTCAGAATCCTTTTAACAGGATTCTGCACAATGGAGATATTGAATTTATTATCAGATTTCAAAGTATTTTTTGGATTTTTGGATTTAACTTATGTAGCTTAGAAGCATGAGCATGAGCATGAGCATGAGCATGATTTATGAATATCAGTGATGATTTATGGGTTACGGAATATTGCATACATTGACTGGGGAATTTTATGATGCATCGGCATCGCAGTTCCCAACTGGATGTATGTATACAATGGACCGTACACCTTATAATTGTTCAATGATATGGTTATATTTTTGGTTACATATTAGTATAATACAGTATTATGGCATATTCTGATGCATAAATTCAGTGGCATATGATATAGTTTTAGATACTATTACTCAGTTTCAGATCCATTATTATTTTTAGTTACTTTTAGTATTTAGTTTCCAGTACAGCTTCACTTTACTTTACTTCAGTTTTGTACGGTTGTATGTAATTTTATACCTTCAGTTACTTTACAGTTTTTCTGCAGATTTACTTATATTATGTAAATGTTAAATGAATAATTAGAACAGTTTAGATTAGTTTCGATGTGTTAGAATTATTGTCTAACACGGGGTACTTTTGGGATCCGACAATTTGCTAGATCTTGAGCAGTATATTGAGCCAGGCCAGGAGGACACTCAGGATATTTAGGAGGAACCTGTGGAGAACTAGTGGACTCTTCCCCGTCATTACTATTTTGCTTAGTTTATTTTAGTTCAGTACTTAGCTTTTATGTCTATATTTTAGTAAACTGTTTGTAATAATTCTGGATGTGTTTATTTTTCTTTTCTGAGATGAATGTTTCATACAGCTTCTGTGATGAATGTTTATGGATATTTGCTTTAACTTCCGCACTCTATTTATATACTACTTATATTTAGTATTGTGATGTGATCAATTTACTAGAAATGCTGATATCTTATACATATATTAGATTCTTCATGTGTTTTACATCCAAAATGTATATTGGTCTAATACTTGGGATAAGGATACTACTCTTATCTTAAATATTAGCTCTCAACCCTCATTGAGGTTGAGTCAACAGCCCTTCAGATGGGTTCTATTTCAGCTATTCGGGGAGATGGGATATTCCTCTCCGAGTGGCGCACCTCTCCGCCACCGAGATTGATTTTAACTATCCCTTTTACGCGCGACGATGGGGCGGGGCACTATATATATACAAGTGAGTATTTTTGCTCAGCCTATTTCATACTATCTTCCTTAAAGTTATGCTTGATTCTTTTTTTCATACTTGATAGCTTTTATAGCTCTGCTACTTAGTTTAAATTGTAAATTATGTTTGTGATATCTTATTAACTTAAACATGTAGCCAATCTTAAAATATACTTAGACTGCTTAGTCTAATTGCACTTTTTTTTTTACTGTCCTATCATATTTAAATACCAAAATATGATAGATCAAGAGCTATTTGATTCAGATAAAGTAGGTCCAAGTGCTTAAAGAGCTTATAATAATTTTTTGCTTTTGCTTAATTAAAGATGTCTACTTGCATTTTATTATAAGTGAGAGAGTGACCTACTTAATTTCTTTTACTCTTATTTTTAAAGGTTTGTAATAATTAAATTATAAACTGCTTGAGTTTGTTTAAGTCACTTTTACCTACTCTTAATTAATCTATGTTGTGTTTACTATTTTGTAACTGCTCGGGATGAATGAGTAGATTATTCTAATTGCTTATATTGAAAATACTTGCAATATTATTTTTACATTTATCTCCTTATCATGTACCTTCTATTGCATTTAATTGTAGATCTTTATTTTAACTTAACAACTACTTATAAAGTGACTTGGCCAATTAGCAATTATACTTGATTTATTTTCTTCTAATCGAGTATTGGGTGCTAAGGTAACATCCTAATATTTGGATTCAATTCCTATCCAATTATTGGGGTCGTTACAATTATAACTGCACCACTATTCATTTTTCTATATGAACAAAACTAATCTCCTTGGGAAAATATGTAATTCATTGCACCCATATCCATAATACAATAAGAACTGCCATCTATTAGACCTATAGAAACAAATATAAGAGATACCTCTGAGTCTGAACCCTCCACCACATTCTAAATCACATTATCCTTTGCCTCGGAAGATCCATTTGCCCGATGCTTCTCTTTCAACTTTAGGAAATATATCTTCCAAATCCTGTCTCCAAATAGAACATGCACTGATTGCGTCCAATGTTCCAGCCTTTGGATTTTCTCTCTTCTTGAAGTCAGCATTCTTCTTTGGCCATTACTTTTTCCTTTCTGATTTTCCTCCCTGGTGTGCAAGAGCCTCTGGCATATCCAATTTGATGAACTTCTTATCCATTCTTCTGATCTCATAGTTCACAAGGACTTCATTCACCTCCTCATGCTTCAGAGCATCATTCCCATGAATCAATATTATAGTGAAGTGCTCAAACTCATCTGGCAATGAGTTCAATAACAACAGAGTGTTGTCTTCATCCTCCACAGTTTCATCTAGATTTAGCAAACCTGCCAACAACTTCATGAACTCATTAAGGTGCTCATTTATAGAGATTCATCTTTTCATCTAAAACTAATATAGCCACCTTTTCAAGTGGAATCGATTTTTCACACTCTTCGTTAGATACTTGCTCTCAAAAAATTTTCATAGTTTCCATGTTAACGTCTCCATCATCACTACATACTTGATGTCCTGGGTTAAAAAGTTTCGATCAAATTGCATGCACTACGGTTCATTTTGATCCAATCTCTTTCTGGAATTTCTTTCAGTTTTTCTTCACCATCAAGAACATCTTCCAGATTTAGTGCACATAGTGCGTCTGTCACGTCGCACTACCACATGCCGCACGGTGTCATCCTTCGGTATATGATTGTTTTAGTCCTTAAAACCAATACAAAGTTTAGAACTATCGCAAGGACTACCGGAAAGAAGTCTCGAAGGATCTCACTTCTTAATTTGTAATTTAGAGGTTTATGAATAAAACCTAGCTATGCCTTCGCCACTTTCCAAAAAAAAAAGATATAGAGAATTGATTATTTATTCAAAAATAATTTTGCAAAGTTTATAAAAAAATAAAGGAAAATCAAAAAGTAGTATTTTAGACCCTTAAGTAGAGGCAAAACGATCATTTTTCCCAAAATTTATGCTAAGTACCATTAACCTCTAAAATATCATTAAAATTAGTAAAACCAGTAATAAAATTGATTTTTAATCAATTTAGACTCTTAATCTCATAATTAATAAATTTGATAAAATTCCCATCTCAAATCTTGAAAATCCTAAGTAAAATTATTGCCATCTAACTTAGTCCTAATCACACACCTCTTTGTGTAAATTAGGATAGCACATAAAAATAAAATGTAATAATTATCCTCAATTTTTAAATTCCCCTAAATCATTTATTAGGAATTTTTTAGGATCTACACTCCACTATACGATCTTTTCCTTAAAATTAGAATTAAATCCTATGTTAAATTTCACTCATTGAATAAATGGGTTATTCAATGAATGGAACATTGTTTTATTAGTTTTTAGGTTTTCATGCTTTAATTCAGATTATTTTATCTTTCAACTTTAGATTAAGATTAGGAGAATCAATCTATTAAACTTGATTGTGCTTAATAAAAATTTTCTTAATTATTAGTTCACGTTTAGACTTAAACCTTAGTCCTTAAGCTTTACCCTTTAGATTATGTGATTGAACCAATTCATGGTGTTTAATTCATAATCCCTAGCTTTAGTAGATCTTGATCATATCTTAGCTTAGTGCGTCTAATTTCATCAAATAGGAGGTGTTGATTTCTTATTTAACTTGTAGGCGATATTAATTGAATTAAATTAGAACTTGATCTATTCTAATTACTTTTAACGTATAAGGTCGTGTTTCTAAGTTGCACTTAATAGTAGAAATTGGAAATCCTGAACTTATGTGACTTGGACTAGTTAAAATAGTTTAATAGATAACAACTGATGTCATCTTATGTAGTAGAGTCCCTTGCTCACTATAGTTTTACTTATGCTTTCACATTCCTTGTATTATGTGCCTTATTATTTGAACATGTCATACAAGATATCATTGTTGCATGAAATGAAAATATAGAATAATTAGGATAACATTTGTATAATGTTCAGTTACTTGTTGATCTTGCGCATTTTACCCTACTAGACAGGGGTAAGGAGAAATAAGGATTACTTAAGATTATTCACTGAGGAGTGTTGTGTTAAGTTGGAACTTAAACAATCTTGCAGACGTTGTTGACTCCTCACCTACTTCAGATATGTCCACAAAAATAAAGTAAATAACAAAAATACTACTACATTTGTGATTATTGCCTCTTTAGTTCAGTTTCTGTTCTATTATTGTGGCCTAGCCTCTGAAGACGCAAGGATTATATATATATATACTTATTGCAGTAGGCTAGATTAACCCTCTTTTGATATGACAGTCATTACATACTAGCTTTCTATTTACTATTTGTCATTTACCGTTTACTGCTGCACTTTACTTCAGCCAGCTTTACTTTGCTACTTACTTACTTATAGGATGCTAAATTTCTTATTGTTTATTTATACTTATCAAAGATTAATTACTTGCTTTTAGACCTACATATTTCATATGATCATCAACATATTTATATTGAGTATTTCTTTTAAGTACTTTTCTTACTTTTCTTACTTTATATATATATATATATATATACTTCTTTTTTTTTTTTGTAATCGAAACCTGAAAATTTTATTGATAGAAAAATGAGATTACATGAAAGGGCTGGGTGGTTACAAATAAATCCTAGAACTAAAAATCTAAAAGCCAACCCCAAAAAAGATGGACCCAGGGAGTATCCTAAAAGGTCCATCTAAAAGCAAAAATACACTAAGCAGAACAGACTTGAAATGTCAAAAACAAACATAGCCACACAAGGAAAGAATGGTAAGGCCACCAGAACCTTGAACTTCTCAAAGCGAATAACCTGCAAGAAGAGCACGCAACTAATTTGGCCAATCTTGTAAGGAATCATACCTTAGATCCACGCAAGGAAAGAGTGATAGGGCCACCAGAACAAAGGATGATAATTCGGGAAGGAGGAACGGTCCGTCTGCACAAAAAAAGGTAACAACAGAAAAATGTATGCAAGGATGACAAACTGCCCAGTTAAATGCTCGCAAAATATGCCAAGATGATGCTCCTCAGTCCGGATCGGACTAAGAATAAAAGCAGGGGCACTGGGAATTAAGCAGAATTTTAGGTAAATGCCGGCCGCCCTCTCAAACAACATGCAGCCAAGAAAAAGACTAGCTGCCCAATTCAGCTTAATGTAATTCCAAATAAACAAATTGCCATAAAAATAAATGTAAGAGAGGTATCTACGCAACCCAACAAAAAAGATGTTGGCAAAAATGCAATACTTTTCAACTTTTGACCAAATATTAAAATAAACAACTTGCGTAGCCCCAAAAATCCAATCAATACTAAGAATGTCCCAAAAGGAAAGCTCATATAAATAAATAATAGCTTCTAAGAACATGAGCCGTTGGAAAATCAAAATGTCCGAGGGACTCCTGCAAGCATTATTAAGGATTACAAGAACAGACGATAACATAGTTAAATCAGTATGCACAAACACCACCTGCATATACATTCGATAAAAGACACCCGAACGCAGAGTTAAGATAACAGCAAACTTGTGGAACTTGCAATCATGTCCACCAAACACATAACTTTTCCAAATAATAGCGTTACTAGGAAGAAGCTCATAGTAATACATGGGCCACCGGAAAAATAATATGTCTGAGGGACGATTGCAAGAACTTTTAAATAAAGCAAGACGGGGAACTAATAAAGATAAAACATTCTGCTTAAGCCTCGCCTGCCTATTCTTATAAATAAAGGAATCATAACGCAGCATACATGCAATACCATCCAACGGACATAATATCCAATTCCTATCCATACTGCCTTTTGGCCCAAAAGACTTGAGCACATGTAAAGTTAACATGAAAACCGGGGGCTCAAATAAAAAGCCCGTAAGCATAAAAACAACCCTACCATGCTTAGACAAATATTTAAGGACATTGCCAAACCTTCCAGTTAAGAAGATCTGAATACATAACAAACAGGACAATCAGCCATATAAAACATGAGAACCAACAAAGATGAAACCAACCCTTCAGCAACAAAATTTTAAGGATCTCAATCATTAATGATGTCAGCAAAGGTTAATGTTTGTCTAACTGATAGATTTCTTCGGGAAAATTTTGAGGATTAAATTGATATCATTAATAAATATATTTTTTGATTTATGAAGATTCAGATCAACTGCTTGGTGCTTTTTGAGATTGTGAGCAGACCAAATATTCCAAATAATATAGGCGACAATTAAATTCACAAGAGGTAGCTTCTCAAATTAGAGTGACCAACATTCCAACTGGCAATTAGGGAAGGAAGATCCGAGATCAGATGCCAATTAATATTAATGCTTTTGAATTTGTGCCACAAGGAAAGAGCAAAGTCACTGTTGAAAAACACATTATTTATACTTTCCGAGCACGCATTAGATAACTTGCAACAATGACATTTTGAAGGAAGATGGAAGCCCCTAAGGATAAGGGTTTCATCCACACTTATGTAACAAAGATGGAGTCTCCAGATAAATAAGCTTAAGAGGGTCGGGATGTTGTTATGCCAAAACCAAGGCTTAAAATTAATAATCTTGTGTTTTCGGTGAATGTTCCAAGCTATATGAAGATTAAATTTATCTTTGAGGATAAATTCAGCGGTAGCGTGTTTTTCGTCCACCAACATTGGATTGGAATTAAAAATAAAATCATGAAGGCTGGGATCAGTGATGGAGGATATAAGATTATTGTTCCACGAGTTATCACCATTTAAACAATCCCCAATAGTGAGCTTGGGAAACTTTGGGGGACAGATTAGATGAAGGGGACCAAGGTCACTCTAAGAGTCACACCAGAAAGAGGAAGAAGCGTCCAAACCGTTCCATTCGATTAAATTTTTCACAAGATCTCTAGAGTCCAAAATTCTTTTCCAGGTTAAAGAGCCTGTGAGCTTCTTTGTGACAAGAGCCGGATGAGTGGTGGAGCAATATTTAGCTTTAAGGACATCCACCCAAATGTTATTTTTGGCTCTAAAATTCCACAACAATTTGGCAAAGTACGCCTTATGAATGTCTTCAAGGTTCCTTATACCAAGACCACCTTCTTGAGTAGGGAAAGTGAGATTTTCCCATTTGGACCAAATTAGTTTGGAGCCCTTGTTGCTAACCCAAAAGAATTTGTTGAATATGATATTTATTTTTGATATGATCCATTTGGGAGGTGATGAGACCTCAAGCTTGAAGGGAGGAATTGTATTAAGGATGCATTTAATTAAGGTAAGCCTTCTCCCTTGAGAAAGGTATTTGTTTTCCCAACTCTTAATTCTTTTAAGGATATTGTCAATTAGATTATGATAGAAAATATTTTTATTTGAACCTTTAAAAATAGGGATGCCCAGATATTTGCAAGGATATTTGCCCTCTTTAAACCCCATTTTAAAATAGATAAACTCTTTGAGATTGCAGGTGGCTTTGCTATTAATAAAAAAGTTAAATTTAGAGTAATTGATTTTAAGCCCAGAGTCCAACTCAAGAGTTTTCAATAAAGA
Organism: Gastrodia elata; assembly: GCA_016760335.1. NCBI lineage: Eukaryota > Viridiplantae > Streptophyta > Magnoliopsida > Asparagales > Orchidaceae > Gastrodia > Gastrodia elata. The sequence continues at coordinate 22,917,633 of CM028675.1, forward strand.
CTTAACCTTTGAGATATTTCTTTTGTCAGCATTAGCGAAGATGATAAGATTGTCAGCATAAGCCAAATGAGAGATGAAAAGTGTGGCTTTGCTATTTATAAAAAAGTTAAATTTAGAGTAAGTGATTTTAAGCCCAGAGTCCAACTCAAGAGTGTTCAATAAAGACTTAATCTTTGAGATATTTCTTTTGTCAGCATTAGCGAAGATGATAAGATCGTCAGCATAAGCCAAATGAGAGATGAAAATATTTTTCCCAACTTTGAATTGAAGGTTGCTGTCCAAACTAAATGCTTTATTAAGATTTATGGACCAATAATTGATAGCAAGATTAAACAGTATGGGGGATAAGGGGTCACCTTGTCTAAGGCCTCTAGTGGAATTGAAAAAGTTGATAGGAGCACCATTTACTAAAATAGAGAACCAAATATTTGAAATCAGATTTTTAATTTTGGTAATGAAAGAAGAATTGAAACCATATGCTTGAAGCATTTTTTAAGAGAAAGTCCCATTCAAGTTTGTCAAAACCCTTTTCAATATCTAATTTGATAATAAGGTTATGCCCTCTACTTTTTTTTGTTGATGCAATGAAATAATTCTTGTGTGGCCATGATGTTGTCTTGAATTTGCCTTCTAGTGATAAAGCAACTTTGATTTTGTTCAATTAGACTTGGAAGCAACTCTTTTAGTCGATTTGCAATAAGCTTGGATATAATTTTGTTTAGTGTGGAACATAGGCTAATTGGTCTGAATTGGTTCTACCAAATTTTTGCAGTGACTTTAGGGATTAAGGTCATTGTGGAATGTGTGAAGAATTTTGGAAGCAGCACATTACAGAAAAATTCTCTTATCCCATTGCAAATGTCTTCTCCGACTATGTCCCAAGATTTAATAAAAAATTCAATTGGAAATCCATCTGAACCAGGGCAAGAGTTTTGGTTAAGATTTTTAATAACCAACCAAATTTCTTCATTTGAGGGCATGGCATTAAGAGATTAGTTATCATATTATGAGATACTAGATTCAGGGGTGGCTAAGGTCAAGGAGTTGGATTGAGGACTCTCTTTGGATAGGATGTTTGCAAAGTAATTAATGGTCGAGTCTTGAATGTCTTCCATTTTTGAAAAAGTCAAACCCTCCGGGTTGGTGATTGAGTGAATTTTACTCTTGGTGCAACGTTTATTAACCCAGTTGTGATAAAATTTGGTGTTTTTCTCTACTTGAAGTTTCCATCGAATGCTACATTTTTTTTTCCAATAACTTTCAATATTGTTGTGACATTGAATAAGCTCTACTCTAACTTTAGAGAAATTGATTTTATTCTTAATTGAGGGTTGCAATTCAAAGATATTTTCTAAGTTGGTAACCAGGTTTTCAAGGGAGGAAGCTTTAGTAAAAATGTTGCCAACCACATTATGATTCCAAGAGTTTAAATCTTTGCAGAGACGTTTAAACTTGTCTACTAGTCTAGGAAGACCAAAAGAACTACAGTTAGCTGTCCAAGAGGAATGAACAACCTCTAATAAGTCAGGATGTTCAGCCAAAATGTTTGAAATCTAAAAAATTTGTTAATTGTAGTAGGGGGATTTCTAGCACAAAGAAAGATCGGCTTGTGATCCGAATTGGAAGAATTTTGAGAGTAGTTTTTAATTTCGCGAAGTGGTTGCACCACTCGTTATTCATTAGGAATCTATCCAAGCGAGCAAATTTCCTACCGTTGGACCAAGTGAAAGCAGCCCCCGTGTAATTAAAGTCATCTAGGCCACAATCAATTAGGGTGGAAATAAAGTCAAAAGATGAAGCTGAATGATTGAGAGCATAACCTTTGTATTCATTTGCATTGAGGATCGCGTTAAAATCTCCACCTACGAGCCATGGAAGGTTATTAATTGAACTATTTCTTAGAAAGTTCCAAAGGAGGAGTCTATCAGTTCTAAGATTATTAGCATGAACAAAAGTGATAATGCAAGAAAAACTTTAATTAGACACTTTTAAGTTAATAGCTTGCTCGCATTGGTTTAAGATATCCACATTCCAAGAATTGTTCCAAAAAATCCAAATCTTATTGGCAAAGGAAGTGGTACAATTTTCGATATTAAGCAAATTCATAATTTTGGGACATTCCTTACTTTGAAGTTTCAGTTCAAAAATTGCGGTGATGTCAATTTCTTTTCCAAAATTAAGTGTTTTAGGCAGTTTTTAGAGGAAAGGTTGCCCAAATCTCTAATATTCCAGCAGAGGATATTCATTGATCAATTAAAGAAGGTCCGAAATGAGCCTTCTGATTAGTGATATTAGCTTTTGGGAGTTTTTTAGTAATTTGATCTAAGCTTTTCATTTTAGTTAATCCTATGTGAGCGCTTAAACAAACAATGGGATTGAATCTATTATTGCTAATGGGGGAGGAGGGCTCTTTCGACTTGTGATTGTTAGACTCTATTTCATTTTTTGAAGGGGATTGAGGGCAGTTTACTTGACCAACTATCAAGAAGTTAGATTCCGGAGTAGCGGGCATTGATGGATGGATCACCGCTAATCCAATTTTAGGAGGGGAGTTGATCGGGAGGAGTTCACGAGGATCGATTCACCTAAACAGTGCAAAGAGAGAGAATTGCTATCGGCTGTAGTGTTTTTAGATATGTTAATATCCAAAACATTGCTAATGTTATCAATAACTTCAGCAAAAACTTCTTTATCACCTGCAACCAAAACCGGGTGATCGACATTTTTAAAAGTAGAAAAAATGTTTCTAGCATGGACATTTTCCACAGCCACTCTAGGCTCAGCACCATTAGGGGACGCACTAATCGTTTTAACAAGATCAGAAGAAGATAACATAGGAAAAATATTACAATTAGTGTAAACAGGAACAACATTGTTCTATAAACCCAACTTTGTATCTGCCAAAACACATATATCCTTTGAAACAATAATATCGTTAACAATATTTTTGAAAGCAGCCAATTTTTCATTGTTAAGCTCAACGCAACTAACATCATCCATAACAATGTTAACATCGGACAAAACAAAAGTAGTACCAGCAATAGTAATATTAGAACTAGGAGCAGAAACTTGATTAACAGAATCTAACAGATTATTAAAAGATACTATATTAGTATCATAATAACTTCCAGCAGCAGTAGCTTTATCAAGACCATGAGAAATAAAACTCTTTTCAATTAAGCTAGCAGCGACCACACATGAGTTTAAAGCAACCTCATGAGCCAAAGGCCCTATAGCATTATCAATAGGTTTTTGTGAAAAATCGGCATGGTAAGATAAAATATTATTTGATATCTCTATAGTATTATTTACTATCAAAACATCATTAGGTACAACAATTGAAGCATTACTCATAGCATTAACCTCCACAACCTCTATATTTTCAGAAACAATAGAAAGAATCTCAGCATGATCAATATTCACATGTATACCAGTCTTAATCATAGTAAAAGGATGAGAAACAGTTGGACTTACCTCAGCATTGTTGTCATCAGCCGCAATATTCAAAATAATAGGACTGGGAATAACCTGATTGCATTCGGCTTGGGGGTTATCAGCATTTTCGATTGCATCAATTGGGCAAATAGCATTAGAATCTTCTCGGGTTCGCTCTACATTGTCATCAATTCTGACAACAGCAATGTCAGCAGCAGCAGTATCAGATGGAGTTACAAGCACACTCCTATTTTTAGAAGTGGCAAAGGGAGTACTCATAAATAAGGGCAAATTGAGGCCATATGACCAAAAGTATTACAATGTGCATAATAAGATGGTAAGTTTTCAAACAACACTTTATGGAAATAACCTTTTGATTCAGACCTAAGCCAGATTTTGTCAAGGGGAGGTGATTCAAGATTAATTTCTACTAAGATACGAGGAGCTGCAAAATTTCGTTGTAGAGCTGTATTCCTGTCTAAATGCAAAGGCTTCCCAAAAGCTTTAGCAATGTTAAAAAGAACCTCTTTTGATGTATATTGCAAATGCAAACCAGGGAAGTTGATCCACACCGGAGCAACCGAAACATCAAAATTAATGTCAATATGAGGACTCCACTTAAACAATTTCATTATGTGACAGTTTATGTCATATGAACCCTTTGAGAAACATCTAGCATAATCTAAGTCTGACAAAAATTTAAGGAAGATATAGAAAGAGTCGGAAGAACGAATAGAGACCGGGGCCAACAGCTTCAAATGATTGATGAAGCTCTGCACAAGGCCAAAACTAGGCTTCGTACGCGAGAACTTACAGACCAAAGTAAGCTCAAAAGGGGCCGCCAGAAAATCAATTTCAGCTTCAGAAAAAAAAAATTGCTGGGTTACCTTTAAGGGAAGAGATAGGTTTAACCGGTAAGGTGTTGGAAGGAGGACCTTCCAACACCTCACGAAAGGAACAAGCGATGGGGGAATCAGCCATAAAATGCCATCGAAGAAAGAAACTAAGAAAAATGGAGACAAAGACAAAGAAAGGAGGAAGGCACCAGGATAAGGGGAAACTACTCCCGAAAGACAACCCCAACCGGCCGATCTGGTCCGTCGGCAAAGCCGACAGAGAGTAGAAGAGCCGCTCGACGATCGCCCTCAGAGATGCCTCCAAACCCTAAAACGAGATTACTTTATATATATATATATATATATATATATCAAACTAGAGAGGCCAACTTTCCAATTACACAGAAGGGTAGGAAGATCCGCGATCCGCCTACTATTAGCCCCAATAAGATTGAACGATCCGTCAACTTCCTCTTTTGAATTTAATTGATGCTTACATTATTTGGAATATTTGGTACGCGCGCAACCTCAAAAAGCATCAAGATATCGAGTTGAATCTTCATAAAGCAAGAAATTCAATTATAAATAACATCAGCGTAATTATAAAAAATTCCCCAAAGAAATCTATTGGTTGGGCAAACATTAATAAAACTTCTTTTACTAATATGTTTGATGTTTGACACCATTTCAAGTTCTTTGTGGCTGGTCTGGTTTCTTTGCTTGCCGGTTTGGGATCGTTCGCTTGGTACTTTGCTCAGATTGTAGTTTCCTTTGTGCATTTGGTTGGGAAGAAGCTGTTACGTTCAAGCTTTGTGCAGTTTTTTATTTGGGTGGCTGTTTGCTCGATTGCTCCGGTGGTTATTAAATTAATTGCAAATTTTTTAAGATTCTGGAGGATGTTGAGATTGGGAAAGTTCCATGCTGGGATTTATTTTTTCAAGTATATTTATCTATATATATATCTATATATTTATGTATATATATATATATATATATGTATATATTTATTTATTTATATATATATATATATATATCTATATATATATATATAGCTATATCCATATATATATATATATATATATATATATATATATATGTATATATATATATATATATATATATAGTTACGGTACTCAGTGGATCTTTGATTTGTTTTGTCGGTGATGGGCAAAGACTGTGATTTTCTTGTTCTGCATCCTGTGGTTTCAAGCTATGGAGATTAAGATTGCTTCTACTAATTCTGTAATCGATCAGAACTTTAATTCAGGTGGGCATATCTTTTGGCTGATGTTGGCATGTATGTCAGGTATTTATCCTTGGTGGTGGTTTCGTGGTTTAAATGCGAATCTGTTTCTGTTTTTGTTTAATGGGTTGGCTAATTATATGCGGGTTAAAGCTATGGTTTCTTTGTTGAGCCTAGTGAGTAACAGATTTTACTTCCGGTGGGGGAGGCCTAGTTGGAGTCTTTGTGATCCTTTGTTGTGAGCTTTAAAGATTGTTGGTGGCGTTATTTCTTATTTTTTGCATCTTGATGTCTGTATTTTGGATGGTGAGACCTTGATTCTGATGCTAGGTTATGTTTGCATTACTCTCGTTTGGCGGTTTTGTGGTCATTTTGGCAACTTTGGTGTTTATTTTTTACTCGGAAAGATGATTGTGATTTTTAGTTTTGCAGTTTTGAGTGGTCTCTCAAACAGATGCTCGACCGTCTTCTTGCTTGGCTCCAAGGTACGCTCTCCTTCTTGTTTGATCCAGTTTTGTTTTTGGAAGCTTCTTTTGCAGATGTTTAAAGTCAGACTTTCGGAGATATCGAAAGTTGGCGCGGACCCGGTCGATTTTGACGATCCTTTTTATATTTTGATTATGTATTTTCTTTTTCGGAGGAACCTTTTAGCATACTCCCTAGGTCCCTCCTTTTTGGGGTTGGCTTTTGGCTTTTTAGATTTAAGTTTTGTTTTGTAATCTCTCAACCCTTTTCTGTAATTTTGGATTTTTATCAATAAAATTTCCAGGTTTTCTTAAAAAAAAAAAAAATATATATATATATGCCTAATTTTATCACAGTTTAGTATTGAGGTATGTTCTTTTACCTCATATGTTGCTCAATTATAAGTGATGTATTTATAATTTTCCATATCTCTTTGTATGCTTGTTGCACCCTTACGCTTTATTTGTTTTATAGTCTAAGTAAAATGATGATATCATAAAATTCATGAAATATGACAGTCTAAAATGTACTTAGGCAATATGTCTAACTAGAATTTTCTTTTCTTTGGTTAGGGCCTTATCATTGTGAAACTGATAATGGTAAATTCCGAGTTATTCGAGGTAGTCGAGCCTTTTGAAGGTCAGATTCAGGAGGAGGAGTGTGCTGCCGCTGGAGATCCTTAGCTTAGCTTTTCTTTTATTTTTGAGAGGATGAGAGCTTTTTCATTTTAATTAAGACTTATTTATTGTTTGTAATAATTCAAATTTTTATGTATATTCTTTTACTGTACAATTTTATTTTGAGCTGCATATTTACTTCTTACTTGTATTATGGTAGATTAGATGTAGCATATTTTATTATCTAGCTTCCGCACTCTGATGAATGTATATACTTAGTGAATGATTCTACTACATTATCCAGGGCACATTCTTCCCTTATAAGTGGATTAAGAAATTATACCTTAATCTAATGATAAGTGAGGTATTTGTCAAAGTGGCACACTGTTCCTTAGCTTTGATCGTTGGCGGTTAAGGGGTGGGGCACCACAGAAATTATCTGGATGAAAGGCTTGCTAGAAGATTTGGGTGTAAAGCAACATGAGGTAGTCCTCCATTGTGATAGCCAAAGCGCTATATTATTAGCTACTAACCCGGTTTGTCGTGCTCGCACATAGCACATAGATGTGGGACACCATATTATTCGGGATATCATTGAAGATGGTGATATCTTACTGAAGAAGATCGACATTAAAGATAACCCAGTGGACATGTTTACAAAAGTTCTCACGGTTCAAAAATTCACCAATTGTAAAACTTTGGTGAATTTGGAGATGCATTCATGGGCTTCTCGTTTGTTGGAACTACGGCGGCTTGATTTCTTTGGGAGTGTGATACGTAGGCAACCAACTTGGTGTAGTTGCAATGCTGGAAAATATATTTGATTCTGCTCTCATGTGGTGCGCATGAGATTTGAGATGAAGATTATTGATTTGTGGTGAAAATTCTAAAACTTTGCAATCCCATCTTCAATAATAAAATATTCTCTGATCGAACCTTAACATCCCAACAACTTGCTTGCTAGAAAAACCTCTGACTCCACGAACTTGAGCATTTTTTGTGGAACATATGTTGTCCAATAATTTAATATCAAAATACTAATTAAATCATGCAGCACCCAAAGTGCTCAACTATATGGCTTCAAATGAATTACCAAAAAGCTCAATGCAAGAGAAAAAAATCTCCCAAAAAATCAAAGAATGAAACCCACATAGCCCACAAAAAATAAATATTTTACGTCTTAAATCATTGTTTTTTCTTTCCAAAAAAAATTCACTGTTTTGATTTTCACATCTTTAGGATTCTTCTAAAGATATTATAAAGGAATTCTCATTATTTAAAAAATTTATATATTTGTGATAAAATTACAAAAATATACAAAATAGCAAACAAAATAAGAATACTTAAAATTATAAGCATATATGTATTATTTTTATTTAAATATTTGATATACAATATTTATATATACTTATAACAGTTTGGAGAATATAGGTATTAATCATATAATTAAAAATCAAAGGAAGAATAAAATAAGGAAAAAATATTATACTTCTATAAAATTATAGAAAAATATTATTCAGACTGGATGATGTTATGACATTTAAAAAAATTTATCAAATTAGAATTATTTTTTTTTTGAGTGCTATGCCAACTTAATCTAAATAACATTTCTAATAAAAATATATAGTAGAAATTATTCAAAAACATTATAATTTTTTATTTTTTGTAAAAAAATATATTCAAATAATAATTTATATAAAAATACTCTGAATAAAAATATAGAATGAATATATTTTAAGTATTACTACAATTTACATATTAGTATATATCAAAATATATAGATGATGTATCAATCTAATGTGTAAGTAGATTATTTGTTAAATATAATTTATTTATTTATTTATTTATTTATTTATTTATTTTTTTTTTTTTTTTTGATAAGAGACTAATATACAAAAATAAAAAATCTTTAATTGATACTATATTTTTTAATGTATATTTTTTTGATGTCAGAGATGGTACGGGCCAGAAAGCTAAGCGTTTAGAGATTAAAAAACGCGGATTTTAAAAGGAATAAAAATTATATGGAAAACAATATATATATATATATATATATAATCCAATCCCTTCCTTTCCCTCCCTGTTATCAAAAGAGTACCCTCTCTGGTATCTTAGGAAGCGCATCCATGGCGGCAACGAGTGCTCGCTTTTCAATAAGGTATTATAATGCCATAATCTCTCTCTCTCCCTTCCTCTCTTCTTCCATATTTATGCTAAGGAGAATCATGGCCGTTCACTGGAGCAGAAACTACGCGGCCATGAGGAGGAGCGTCGAGGCCGGAGAATCCTGGCCGTTGCCTGCTGAGAATCTTCCTCCTATGTCAGTCCGTCGGTTCCTATGGTGGGAAGACGAGCTCCCCAAAGCAGATAAGGTGAAAGGAGAGATTCGGGAAGCTGGAAAAGAGGAGGGCAAAAGGGTGAGGAAGAGACCGTTGAAGGGGTCAACCGTGACGGAGGCTTCTGCATTGAAAATAGTACGAATTCTATTGCCGCACAATTTTTTTGCTATTTTTTTAATGCTACCATCCGAATTGTCTTAGCTGTCGACTTTAGGCCTTTAATTTGTTTTTTAAGAGATATATTATATGACTCCTAAAATAATTTCTTAAGATATTAGATTATTATGATTTACATTTAAAATATCTACTTTAGTTTAATTATTTCTTTTATATTGTTAAAGTTTTTAAGAGATATTTTAGAGCTTTGTATCAAAATTTAAAACATACAAAAATGGTGGCTTATGATTCCTTTCCTCCTCCTAATATAATATTCTTCTCTTAATTTTGCTTACCTCCCCAAATTAGCTATAAGCCAAATATTCATGGGTTCAAAAATCTGAAGTTAGGGCTGGCTTCGAGTCGAGCTCAAGTCGAGTCAGCCCATACTAGAACTCGAATCTAATTTGTTTGAGTTCGAGTTCGAGTCATTTTAAATAGAGTTCGAGTTAAGATGTATGACTCGAGCTCGACTCAAATATTCCCGAGTCGAGTCGAGTTCGAATTTCAAATTTTAGATCAAATTGCCAGCCCTATGTAAACTAGATTGATTACAAAATAAAATAAGCATAAATTTGAAGTTACTCTTCTCTTCTATAGGTACTAACCAACTTTGAAAATCTTCTATACAAATTACTTTAAATATCATATTTTGCTTGACAAAGTGGTCTATTATTGATTAACTGTTGATTAGCTGTTTTAATTTGAAAAAAGTTTGACTATAATTGGTTTCTTATTGTTTCATTTCTTACTAAAATTGCTATCTTATTAAGTATTTCATACAAATTTATAAATGTTGTGCTGACTATATTGATTTAGCAATAACAACAGTAATTATTATTATTATTATTATTATCATTATTATTATAAAAATAATAATCACACAACATGCTAATTGTTTCCTTAAATACATTATTTTATAGCAATATAATGTTTTCTTAGTGTTTGATATTGTCTTGACTTAGCACAATGTCAAGACATACTCATTATCATAAAGTTGGCTCTTTATATTTAAAAATTTTATTTCCTATTTTTTTCTTTCTTTCTTATATATTTGTTCAAATAAAAATTGAATTGCAGCAATCATATATTTAAACTTAAAATAATCATAAGATCCTTATTTTAATATGTAAATAGTGGTGAAAGAATAATAAAGTCCCCATAATTATACTTAGATTAATGCATAATTGCAATAGATTAATGCATAATTATGAATAATAGATCACTTGTAATTACTAGTTGAGATTTAAATGTGTGAACAATTTGTACTAAGTGTTTAGTTGCAAATAAGATACCGTTTTATATCTTAGTACTACTTTAATCTCATGGCTTTCAGAAAACATTATTCATTTAATCTGAATTTAGAGATTTTCTGATTTTATCTTTCCTAGTTTTGTTAATCAGATTGCATAACAGTCATATAAGATTATCTCTGCTTAGTATATTAAACTTAGCTTTTGGAATGGTTTTGAGGTAGGATAGTTAGCACTCGCATGATTAATAAGCCATTAGTTTTATATTAAATTATGTTTCTTGGAATCATTTTAATATCAATATCTATCATCTAACTATCGAATACAACTTTAGAAATCCTAATTAAAGAAAATATAAGTATAAAATAAGTCTAATAGTTACAAATATCTTAACAAACATAGTAAGATAAGAAATAATGGCGCATTCCATTATCTCTAAATAAGCTCGATTTTGAGCCAATGACTGCACCTTATCAATCTTGGTTTCCTATTACTTGCTATTTTAGTCACCTTGTGCTCTGAAGACCTTCTTCGCTTCATTGTTGGTGCTTGGTACACCTTGAACGTCCATAGATTATTGAGCCTTTACTTTGAGATTGCTTTCTTGTTAAGAGAAGTCAGTTCACTCCTATTCTCCATTTACAAAAGCCTTAGAGATGACATATTTAAACCCACACTTGGTCATGCTCCCTAGCTCTAGCGTCTAATGCCACTAGCTAGCATTGCCAACTGCGCCCATTGTGATAGCAGAACATGACGTACTGTAACATGAGATAGGATTAATACATTCTATAGATACATTGTTACAATGTTTATTATTCCATCTATATCATAATTTGCACATTCAATTCACTTGGGGGCCACACAATTCTTCATGAGAAGCCCCTTCTTCCTATAATTCCAACACATTTTCCTTACCTTCAACTTCTGTCTTGATGAGTTGGACCAACAATGATTTGAGTCATGGTACGAACACTTTCCTCTAATTTTAGCATTCAAGATACTTCTCCGTTGGATCTTTTCTAAATCTTCTTAGTTAGTATTAGCATAATTATATAATCAAACTTCAAGATCACATTTCCCAATAAGCTGTTCACCACCACCACCTAACTATCCCAACCAACCAATTATTATGATATTAACAAAATCGATCTTACCGTATGATCAAACGTATTGTCAACAGAGTTTAACTGGTTTGTGGCGATGTTGAATTTTTTTCAAATATTTAACTATTGATTCGTCATCTACTATCTTCATGCTGAACAATTCCTCATCAAAACCACCTTATATGATGCTGAGGGGTTTTCATAAATCCTCGTGAATGCATTCATCAGATCCACTATAATTTTCTCACTTACAATGTTGACAATAAGAGATAATGCTAGAGAATGTGAGATCATCCTCAAGATTATTATGACAAGTCTCTATCATTGTTAGTTTATCATATCTTGCAGCTTCTTCTCCTGGGCACAACACAACGATTGTTCCATCAAGTACTGAACACAGTCTGTGTGCATTCCGATGGACCATGCGCTTTTGAGCAAGAGCTAAATTGCACATGGGCACAATTTAGTTGCACACTCAACAATCGTTGCACACAATTAAACTATCTCTATGTTTATCCCGTTTAATCATGCTTGCCTTAGCACAAGACTTATCATGCCTGAGCTCCCTTTAACTACCACACACTTAATTTCCATGCAATCAAGCCTTTTTCCCATGCGCCCTTGATGATGCTGTACCTGGGCATGCCTCTTTGCACCTGAGCATGCTATGCGTCTTGGCACTCCCGTGTGTGTTGGGACGTCCGTGCATCTTGGCGTGCACATGGATGTGCATTAATGCCATTTATAGGTATGTTTTATTGTGTTGTAATTCAGGCTCCACCGTACCTAATACACATATTGTATTTTATCATCAATATGGAATCATTTTGAAAATTTTGTTGCATATATGGAGCTCTATCTTAACATGATAATATTTCCTCAATATCATCCTATGGATACTATTTTGTTATAGTTCGTTATATTTCCATTGTGATATCTTCGTTTACATTTTATCTAGGCATAACCGATCTTAAGTATTCATAGCCTACCATGAAAAATGTACTTTTTGCATTCATCACCTCCTTAAACAATAAGATTTTTGCTTTCAAATATAGGAGTTACTAAAATAATAAAACTTTTAACATTCCTAATAAAGCTATTGTTAAACACACAATCAAACCATAATTAAATATAATTAATCTCTTTAAGCAATATTCACTTGACAAAAATTATACAAGATAACAATAATAAACTTTCAAAAGGCATCACAACAAACTCATATTGTACATTTCTTAAGGACTTGTACAAAATTTACTTCATGTTAGAAAACCTATCGCATTTATATACAGAATGCAATATCCATCCATCAACAATACCGAAACAATCCAGAAGAAAATCTAACATAGACAAGAATCACAGCTAAACTACATCGCCAGAGTTAACACATCATGGAAACCACATCTCCACCCTATAATCAGCAATAAGACAAAAAAAATAAATAATAGGCTAAGAGCGCCCAGCATTCCTGGCATAATCAACAAGAGCCATCTCCACCATAATACTTGATTAAATTATTATAATTAGATTTGTTAATCAGATCCCAACTAAAAGAATTTGAAGGAAAAGCATTAATAATCTGATTGACATCCCTTACTATTCTTTTCAAAATGTTCTTTTGATTGAACATGATGTTATTGTGTTTTGCTATGTTCATAGCATCCCAGATATTCTAAAATGTGTATCCGTCTGTTATGCTTAATATTGCAATTGCTACATCTTTCAATAAGGTTATGAATGTTAAAAAAAGTGTTGTTGATATCAGTATTAAGACTAAGGTTTTTCCAAATGTTGCAACTTTGTTTCTTCTTAATGAATAGGTGGTCGGTAGATTTAATAACAACATTATCAAGATTACAACAATGACAATTTTATGCCCAAACCATGGCTTAGGAGGGTGGGAAAATTGTTATGCCAAAACCAAGGCTTAAAGGGGAAGGGTTTATGATTTATGGAGATATGCCAAGCGATTTGAAGATTAAATTTATTGTTGATGATAATATCAGTCGAGGCATGTTTTGAATTTCTTAAAGTAAGATTAGTGTCAAGAACTTTTTCAAATCAATTTAGAGTCCTAAGAATTATTTTCATTCACCAAAGTTAGATTCAAGAGCTTGGGAGTACATTAGTCGTAAAGAGGACCGGACCCAACTCACTCCACATATCACACCAAAAAGCAGTGGGGGAATCAAATTTATCCTAAGTAATTAAATTTTACATTAACTCTCTAATCTCAAGCATCACTTCCAAGTTATTGAATCAATAATTTTGTTAGGTTTAGCTTTTAAAATAGACACCCAAATGGAATTGGTGGTTCGAAAATTTCACCAAAGTCTTAAATAAAAAAAATTGTACAATGCATTAAGACTCCTAAATCCTAGCCCTCCTTCACTAATCGGGAAAGTGATTTCCTCCCATTTATATTAAATCATTTTAGAGCCATTTTCATGAATTCACAAGAATTTATTAAGGATAGTCTTTATTTTTTTCAAAATACCATTACTAGGGGAACAAACTTCTAGCCAATAAAATGGAATTGTGTTGAGAATGAATTTTATAAGAGTGAGCCTACCACCTTGCGAAAGAAATTTATGTTCCCACCCTCTAATCCTCTTATAAATTTGAGAATTTAGATCATTATAGTGAAGATTTTTCTTTGGCCCCTTAAGAATAAGGACCCCAAGATATTTGCAAGGAAACTTACCAAACTTAAACCCCAGTATGGATTTAATAAAGTCCTTCAAGTTGTTAGAGGCTTTATAGTTTGTGAAAAATGTGGATTTACTATCATTAATCGTAAGACCTGAATCTTGTTCAAGACATATTCGAAGCTTTTTCAACTTATTAACATTATGTTTTTCAACATTAGAGAAGATGATGATATCATCAGCATACGCTAAATGAGAGACTAAAAATTTCCCTCCCAAATTATAATGAAGACTTTGATCTTATGAGAATGTATCATTGATATTATAAGACCAATAATTTTTCGCAAGGTTAAATAGAATAGGGGAAATATGATCACCTTGCCTTAGGCCCCTATAGGAGTTGAAAAACCCATAAGGGGCCCCATTAATCATAATGTAGTGCCAAACATTAGCAATATGATTTTTAATTTTACTTATGAAGGATTCATTAAAGACATAAGCATTAAGTATTCGATATAGAAAACCTCAATCTTGTTTATCAAAAGTTTTTTCTAGTTCAAGTTTCAGAATGGGATTGTGGCCTCTCCTTTTTTATTTAGACTATGGAACATCTCTTGAGCTGCAATGATATTATCTTGTGTGTGCTTTCCCAATATAAAACCAGATTGATTTTGCTCAATAGTACGTGGAAGAAAACTTTTAAGTCTATTTGCAATTATTTTGGAGGTGTTTTTGTTTAAAGTAGAGCATAAGTTTATAAGTATATATTGAGTCCACCAATTGCAAATTTTCTCCTCATGAATGAGAGTAATAGTCGAGTGACATTTTTTCACTAAAGCAAAAAAACATTGTCTTCATTAACACCCCCACCATGACATTTTTTCAATAAAACATTTATGAAAGTAATAAAATATAATTAAAATAAACATTCAACATGCAATATCATCATAAAGTGCTATGAACTTTAATGTTCTCTACTTTCTCTCTAATGTGATTAATTTGAACCAACATTAATAAATGAATTTTTCAAAAAATCATATTAGAACAAAAGTATTACATACACTAATAATATGCATGCTGTTAAATAGAAATCTTTGCTAGGAGCTACTTCAAGCTATCCTCTTGGGTAGTACAAATAATCTCAAACTAAAGTGAAATAAAATATATTATTTAAATATTGTATATTAACTAGTGGCATAAATCCATGTAGTTCTTAGTTCACATACAATTAACTATACTTTATAACATTCCAACTTACTGAACATTTAGATTTTAAAAGAATTATTGGATTTATTTCATTCCATCATACATATATTATGAAATAAATGAAGAGGGAGGCTTATAATATAAGAAAATATTTCAGAGGCACATGCAACCAAATCAAAGATAACTGGAAACCAACAAAAATCAAGTTCTGAACTTCCAACAATTAACTGATTAACAACAATTATGAAGGAATATTTTGGTGAGGATTGAGAGTATCAATATTTTGAATAAGTAGTTGGTCTCCAAATGATGCCCTTCGGATATAGCATTGTAAACTTTCCTTAGTGCTCATTTTTAGATGTGTTACTACCTAAGTGTGGAAGCAGAGTTGCCCCATTAGAAACTTATATAAAGCTCTTTATTGAGATTCAAATATATACATACATACATATATACATACATACATATATATATATATATATAATCTCAGACCAAGAAAAAAATTATTAGAAGAATATTAAGATATGTTCTATGATCCATAGTTCTGCCCTCATTGACTAGCAATAATTTTTACTCAATCATGAACCCAATGAAATATAGTACATATATGTCATGAAATATGTTCCAGTATAAGTGTAATAAATATTTTAGATGTATTTGTATTCCAGTTACAACTGGCATGCTCAACCCAAATAAAAGAAAACATTGATTTATGCAAACACATCATTATAATAATGGGACAATTAAATGCCTTTGGAGAAGTGCTTACTAATTGTTCAATCATAAATGCTTAAATTGAACCATACAAACCTATTAACCATAAGATAACAACTGTTATGAAGTCTTCCAAACCCTTATTAATAAGAACATGATAGAAGGCATACACCTCAATACAATAAGAGCATTCTATATGTTGATTCTCCACATGATTGAATGATCTTATTCATAAAAGTGACATGTGATAAGTATTTTTTATAACCGACGGAAAATTAAAGCGAGATTCCATAACCGATGAAAAATTAAGACAAGATTTTGTAACCAATGAAAAATTAAGATGAGATTTCGTAACCGACAGAAAATTAAGATGAGATTTCGTAACCGACGGAAAATTAAGACAAGATTTCATAACTAAGGAAAATTAAAAGCAACATTTCAAAATTGATGCCAAGTTAATATGACATGATGTATATTTTTGTAACTGACAAAAGTTATGATACATAATTATGGGAAAATTCATAATCGACTATAATTATGAGTAAATTATGCCCAATTGTTATTTTTGTAATCGATGTAGGAGTGAATTCGTTATAAATAAAATGGATGGGTTCATTCCTATGGTGTACTTAAGCTCTTGAATTTTAAAAACTCTCTTGTAATTGTTCCCTCTCATTTAGTAATATTTTCCCTCCCCTCTCTTCATAGATGTAGGTGTGTTTACACTGAACCACATTAATTCTATTATTTATGACTGTGTTTTATGATTTTCTTTCTTGTGCTTGCATTCTAGAATATCAACAAGTGGTATCAGAGATATGTTCAAGTTTTGTTAAAGAGCAAGAATGAATATATGAAGATAGTGGAGAATAGGGTTTTTCCACATCAACGGTGGTAGAAAGGACACTCCACCAAGTGGTGGCGCATTCGACAAAAATTGATGTCGTCAAGTTTGACGACAATAACAACTTTGGGATGTGGAGATGTGAAGTGAAAAATGCACTATGCGCATTGAACCTAGAAGATGTTCTTGACGATGAAGAAAAATCGGAAGAAATATCAGAGAGAAACTGGATCAAGATGAATCATAGCTCTTGTGGCTTGATTTGAAGTCGCTTAAGCCAAGACATCAAATATGTTGTGATGTCATAAACTTTGGTGTGGAAGTTATGAAAGTTCCTTGAGAACAAGTATCTGACAAAGAGCATGGAGAATCGTCTCCACATGAAGCAGCATTTGTACATATTTCAGATGCGATGCAGAATCTCCATTGATGAACACATAAATAAGTTCACCAAGTTACTGGTAGATCTTCTTAATTTGGATGAAAAGATGGAGGATGAAGACAAGATGCTTCTTATATTAAACTCGCTCCTGGATGAGTTTAAAAACTTCATTATGACGCTCATTCATGGAAAAGAGACCTTGAGACATGATGAAGCGATGATGACATTGTTGAATAATGAACTTTGACTAAGAGACAAAGAATCTTTGAAGTCAAAAATGTTTGAAGCACTTATTCTCCAATGCCGAAGATCTAACAAGAAGAATGGTGGTGGTAGCCATAAGAGGGAAAAGTTCAAGGGTCAAAATCTTGGGCGCAAACACTATGCCTTTTTCTTGGAGAGCGGCCATTGGAAGAGGGAGTATCCGAAATTAAAGAATAGAGCAAAGGATTCATCAGACACAAAAACGAATGTTACACAAGTGAACTTTAGTGCAGATAATTCAGATGTTTCTCTGATGGCGGTGTCTCAGTGATTGTGCACAAAAGAATCATGTTGGATTATGGACGCGGGTGCTACCTATCATATTTTCTGAAGACACAATTGGTTCCAGACTTACAGAGTGTTGGAGAGCGGTGTTATGACGATGGGTAACAATCATGCATGTCATACTGATGGGATAGGGAGTTTTTGTGTGGTTGCATGATGTATTGTTAGAGAATTGATAGATGTACAACATGTTCCCGATATCTGGACATTCTATTAGTTGAATCTCTTAAGGCGGAGTGTTTCATAGTTGTTATTGAGGTATGAGCTCAAAAAATTAGTCGGGGAGCTATGTCGTACATAAGAGGAGTTCGACATCATAATTTGTATTTCCTTTAGGGAAGTACAGTAGAAGGTAGAGCCACAATTGTTGAGGATATAGTTGATGCTTCTACTTTATGGCGCATGGGGCTAGCACATGCTTGGGAACCATAAATTAGTATATTGGTGAAGCAAGGTTTGATTAAAGGAGTTGATGTGGCTCCCCGCTCCCCAAGCCTGCAATCATTAGGTAAAGGAGCGGAGTGTCACTCGTGCAAATCCCTCACTCAACGTTGGATTAGGTGAGATCCACAATCCACTGCTAACGGAAGGATATGCACAGTAATAACTAAGAGGATCAGTCACTTTATATATGTATATATATATATATATATACAGAGTGCGGAAGCATATGAAAAGTAAAATGAAATAGCTCAGCAAATAATAAGGTGCAGAAAGTAAACACAGTCAAAGAACCTATATATTACATCATTTTAAAGTAAAGTCTATGAAATGCCAAAAATATAAATGTCACTCATCTTCACTGTAAAGGAAAGACAGCTAAATATATTCTGGTCCGAGCTATTGCACCTCCTCTAAGTAAGGCTCCTCCTCAGTTACAGGATCCTCAAGCTGCTCAATATCTGACATTGTCAGTTTCACAATGCTAGGGCCCTAGCCAATAAAGAAAAAATCTTATTAGACAAAATGTCTAAGTACATTTTAGGCAATTAATTTATTAAGTATTTATTAATATTATAATTTTACTCTATACCAAATAAAATATCTATCTAACATGGAAGTAAGGAAGCATACAAGGAAAATAGGATAAATTATAAACATAGCATTTATAACTAAATGATAGGTAAGGCAAAAGCACTCCTCAAGTGAACTAACATGGTAGGGCATACATATGTAATATAATAAGTAAAAATACTGAAAAGAAAAGTCTAATCTAGGCATGCTGATCATATGACATATGCTAATTTAAAACATTAATCTAAACATGGTACATATAATATGAGCAGTAAAGTCTAGCATCATATACATATATTTATATAAGTGAGCAGGTAAAATAATACCACTACAGCTGACTAAAATAATATGCATCAATAATATAATAAATAATAAGCTGAAAAACTGTAAAGGAACGTATAATTGCCATATCAAAAGAATTGGCCAATCTGGCCCAATATATATATATATATATATATATATATATATATATATATATATATATATATATATATATCCATTCCCATAGCCTTTATGGGCTAGGGAAAATATATCACAATAATACTATATGACTGAAGAGGTATATAATACTATGCAAACATCTTTTAGTTATTTTACCTTTGTTTCTATGGACAATTTCAAAAACAACTGAAGAGTCAAGCACGTCTGCAAGACTAAACGGGTCCCAAGCTTAACACACTCTCCTCAATGAGTGATGTTAAGTATCTTGATCTCACCTTACCCTTGTCCATTGGAGTAAATGTGCACCATAATCCACCATAAACTGAATCCAAATGCAAAAGTTTTTCTAATATTAAGTTTTCATTTTCATGCAACAACATTTTTATTATATGATATATCCAAGAAAAATAAGTACAAAGCTCAAGAAATGCATAGCACAAAAGTCAAAAGTGAGCAAGGACTCTACTAAACATAATGATATTATTTATTATCTAATTTAAACATTCTAACTATTCCAAATTACACAAGTTCACGATCTCCAATTCCTACTATCGAGTGTAACTTAGAAGTACGTCCTTATAGGTTACAAAATATTAGGACTAGCTAGATCCTAATATGCTCAATCAATGTCGACTATAAGAAATAATCATGACCTAGTTTATGAGTTCAAACGCTATAAACTATTAATTCACCAAAATCTACAACCTAAAGATTATGGATTTAACACCATGAGATTGGGCTAAATCACAAAATCCCAAAGGTAAAACCTAAGATCTAGGTTTAAGTGTAAAAGTGATCTATTGATTAAAGTAAATCCTATTTAAGCAAATCAAATTTAATAGGATGAATCTTCTATCCTGAATCTAGGATTCAAAGACAAAATAATCAAAATAAATTGTAAAAGTCTAGAAACTAATAAAACCAAGGATTCATTCATTGAAAAACTCTATTTTTCAATAAATGAAATCTAACCTACGATCTAGCCCTATTCTTAGGAATGAACCAAATGTGAAGTGTGCAATTCTAAAGGAAAAGACTTAAAGACATTTTTAGGGATTTTAACTTATTTGGCCTAATAGCTAATTTTACTCACTTAAATGATTCCAATATAGTTCTAATACTAATTTTAGGGGTTTAAAAGGTTATTTAGAGGTTAAGGATGCTTAACCTAAATTTTGGATAAAATAATTATTTTGCCCCTACTTAAGAGTTTGAAAAGCTACATTTTGAATTAGGGTTCCAAATAGGAATTTCTTACTTCCAAATGATTCTTTACTGTCTAAAATGAAGATAGACAGTAAGCACGCTCAATTTGAACAAGAAACGGATCCTATAGGTTCAAACGAAGGTTTTTGACCTAAGGGGTATTCTTGTAATTTACACTTAATGGAATCTAAATTTTTGTGCAATTTACTGTTCGTTACTATTTAAGAATTCTATAAGGTCCAAGAACACTACATTTTGAAGTCAAATGGCTAAGTTATAGTTATTTCAATTTCTAAGAGCAATTTGGTAATTTTGTCGGTCAAAGGGTGACAAAAACCGAACTTTTATGTTTGAAGTTTAATTTTAGCAAACTTAGTTTCTATAGCTTCCCTATAATATATTAAGTGTGTTGATAGGGAGTAAATCTAATTTGGACTTCAAATAGTCAAGTTATGGTCTACTAAGGTTCAAGGTATTTTGGTTATTTTCTACTTTTTTGGGTTTCGATCGTAATTATTATGTTAATTTATTGATGACATTAAAATTTTAAACTAGTTAGCACTTTGAATTTTTGAATTTGGAGTTGAATTGACTAAGTTATGATCAATTGAAGTCTATGGGCATTTTGATCATTTTTAAGGTAGGGTCCTAAATATTACTTTTCAAATTAAGCTCAAAATAGGGAAACTAATACTTCTATAGTGTTTGGGCTATTCTCTTGAGTATTTTAAGACACATATGCATATGTTAAAAGTTATGGGAGTTTACTTAGGTCCTAAAATGTCACTACATTATACGTACCCTGAAACTAATTTTTATATTATGCGATTTGATTCTTTTTATTTTTCTGAGTAAAATGAGACCTATATTGACTATGTTTGGATCATCCTATAAAAAGTTATTAAACTTTTAAGAATTTTGAATTAAATAATTTAAATAAATAGAGTTATTATTCATTTATTCAAATTGTATCATTTTACTGTTCATTCTTAATATTAGAAATAATTTTACTGTATTAATTAATTAATTATTATTAATCTATTTTTGATTATCATTAATTTTAATTAATTATTACTTAATTTATTATTTAATTACTTAACTAAATATAGTAATTATTATTTTAATTATATTTTAATATTAATTTACTGTAATTAACATCAATTAATTCACATTTAAACTTAGTTAATGATTTAGTTAAGTTATTGATTATCTATCTAAGAATATTAAATTATTTTAAGAATAGTGTTAATCAATCCTTAATACTATTTAATAATATTATTTTATTGTTTGATTATCATTAAGTTAATCCTAATTAATGCAGTTATTGATCCTAATTAATTAGTTAAATTAATCTAATTAAGGTTTATTGTATTTAATTAACTAATTAGATTATTATTAATTAATTTAATTCATTAATTACTATTATTATTAATAATGATTATTTAACTAATTACTAATTAATTTGCTACTAGCAGAACAATTAACTTACTAATCCTGTGATTAATAGATTTATTAATATAATTATATAATTATGTTTATTCTTATTTCTCTACAGGATTTGACCTGCGGTGGGACCCACAGCCATGTGTCGGACTGCGACTGGCTACAAACTGTACAGCGGGTCCCATTGCAACCTCAACGGGGAAGCGACGGGCTCCACCGAGCCACGTGGCGGCTCAGTAGAGGTCGCGGGGCCACGAGGTGGGACCCATGGCCGCTGTCACGGAAGGACAGCGGCCAGCCCCACCTATGATGCGTGGACGAACCGCGAGGTGCTGTGTGGAAAGCGGGCCCTGCTCGAGACATGTGTCCTGCTACGCAGACTAACCCGTATGAGGCAGGTCGGGACTCGGGTCAATCCGGCCCGACCCACGATGCTCTGCCTTCCCTGCCTCGCTCTGAGGCAAGGGCTTAGGGCACGGCATTTGCCAGCCCTCCCGATGATGACCAGCCTCGACCCGCATGGCCGACAGTAGGCCTTGACGAGGCCTACCCACTGGTGCCCGGACCGGCGTCGAAGGAGCCCGGAGCCGCAAGATAGGGCCAGCCCTAGCTCATTGGGCTCGGGTGCATCGATGGTTAACGGAATCCACTGTGGATTCCAGAAAAAATTGGTCCGATCCGATCATCGATCGATCGATCGGACCCGGCCATTCGGCAATCAACCTTACATAATAACCATACACAATCGATTTGCTATGAATGAACGAAGTTCAGGGAACAGGAGTACCTGGAAGATGAATGAATGCAGGTGATTCAAGCTGTCGAACTTGATCCGTGCTCCGACTTGCAAAAGCCCCGAGCCTTATGGTTGGTTGGTGCCTTAATAGGCCTCGGGTGATCCTGACGAGGCCGAGAACGCACTGGATTGGCCTATATGGGCGACGTGCGCCGCGTGGCAGACGGGCGATATGAGCGAGGGACGTCGATGCCGGAGCCGTCCGATTTGGTCTCGATCGGACAGCTCGGATCACACGATCTGGGCCAACGGCGGACGGGACGACGTCGATTCAATCCTGATGGCGCGCGGTTTTAAGTGGACGGCGTCGTCATGGTTAATTAATTAAATTAATTATTATTCATTTAATATTTAACTAATGAACTTCTTATTTAATTTAAATACACAAATTGATTTCAAAAAAATTTCAAATATTCACTTCTAGTTCATTGAGGGGTGAGGAACGCAACGGCGAGGTCAGATTTTCGATTCGACGAGTATTTTATTTTCCCATTTTTCGGGGTATTTAAATAGTATTAAAATATTCATCAAAATTTTGATGACTTCCGGTTGACACGAAAACATCACCCCTAGCTAATTTGGGGGCAACGAGTGAAATGGCAAAGTCCGTTTTTCGATCGGAGGTCAATTTAAATAGGTCAAACTCTTGGATTTCTGGATTTTTCAGAAATCAAGATTCGATCCATTTGACTCTTAATTTGAACTAGGTATTAGAGGTTGGCTCCTAATGACTTAATTAGCACTTAGGATCAAGATTAAGACCGAGATTAGTCCTAACAACTTGGGTTGTTACAGTTGATTCCTGCAAGCTCAAATTATGTGAGCACTATGTGCTTGGTAAGAAGACATGTGTATACTTTAGTACTGCCCTCCACAATACCAAAGGGATACTTGATTATGTGCACACAATGGTTTGGGGTCGGGCAAAGACGACGTCATTTGGCGTACAATGATATTTTGTCACTTTTGTTGATGATTATTCCATATTTGTATGGGCTTATACCATGAACAGAGTTGAATTGATGGAAAAGTTTGCGATGTGGAAGAAGTTGGTGGAAAATTAAACTGGCAAGACAGTGAAGAAAATTAGATCTAATAAGGGGAGTGAGTATTATTTACATGAGTTCTTATAAGAGTGCCAGAAAATTGAGATTGAGCACCACTTCACAGTGAAGGTGACGCCACAACATAACAGTGTGGAAGAGCAAACCAATCGAATTTTGGTGGAGAAATTTTGTTGTATGTTATCGAATGGTGGGATGGAGAGAATCTTTTGGGTAGATGCCCTTGACTATGAATGTCACATTGTTAACCATTTACCTTCTACAGCTATTGGAATGAAGACTCATATAAAGGTATGGTCAAATAGACCTGCTACTCATTATCATGATTTGAAGATATTTGGATGCCTACTTATTATAATGTTGAGAATGAAGCCAAAAGCGCTATATTTATTAGATATAAAGGAGGAGCTAAATATTTCAAATTATACGATATGGAGGATAGGATAGTTGTGATACGCAAGGAAGTGACCTTTGTGGAGGAGTTTCTTATGAGGCCTAGGTACTTAGAGCAGGTGGAGCATCCTACCAAAGCCATTCAAAAATTGGAGAAGGTGGAGCTTGTAACAGTTCCATTTGCTCCACAATTCCATACTACCTTTAAAATCTTGTTACTAAGTAGGCTAACTCAGTTGAGGACCAGTGTTTTGATGTTGAGGAGGCGACACTAGGAGAGACTCTTGTACAAGGGTATTGTTATTGATATAACTAGAAGTGTAAATGTTCCAAAGCATGCATGACTAAGGGATGACATTGGATTTGCTTTGCCAATTTTAGAAACTGATATTCTATGTCATTATAAGGAAGCTATGGAACATTCTAAGTGCGAGCAATGGAAGGTGGTGATGGATGCAGAGATGGAGTCTCTTCATAAAATTGTAATCTGGAGTTTGGTAAAACTTCCTCTAAAGAGGACGGCTATTGGATGCAAATTAGTGTGTGCCAAAAGGAAAGGATCTCAAGGAGTGGCTGAGGTGTGCTACAAGGCAAGATTTGTTGCTAAAGGCTTTGCACAAGTTGTTAAACATCCTAATATCTGGGTTCTCTTAGCTCTTATACCACAATTTGATCTGATATTAGAGCAACTTAATGAGAAGTACCAACATGGGGAATTAAAAGAAGAGAATCATATGAGGCAACCTTCTAGGAATATCTTAACAGTATTGAAGCTCATTAGTTGCAAGAGATTGGTGAACATGAAGAATCTTTGATCAAGGCTTCTCCTTTGGATGAACTAAGTGTGGCTTGATTCCTTTAGAATGTGGATATGTAGGCAACCAGTGTGGGTGTAATTCATTTTCTTAACTTGAGAGCGTGTTGGGATCAAATCTCATGTGGCACATATGAGATATGAGGTGGAGATTTGATGAGTATTTTTCATAAATGACGAAAAATTAAGACAATATTTTGTAATCGACATAAAATTAAGACGAGATTTCGTAACTGATAAAAAATTAAATGTGACATTTCAAAATTGATGCCAAGTCAATATGACATGATGACTATTTTTATAATAGACAAAATTTATGATAAATAATAACGAAAGAATTTGTAACCGACCATAATTGTGGGTAAAGTATGCTAAATTTTTATTTTTATAACTGATGGGGGAGTGAAACCATTATAATTATAATGGTTGGGTTCATTCTTAGGGTGTACTTGAGCTCTTGGGTTTTAGAAACTCTTGTAATTACTCTCGCTCCTATAGTGAAATTTCTCCTACTATCTCCCTGTGGATGTAGGTGTTTACACTAAACCATATAAATTTTTTTATTTGTGATTGTCTTTTATGATTTTCCTTAATGCGCTTGCATTCTAGAATCTCAACAACATGATGGGAGGGAAGGTTATATGAATATATATATTAACCAGTTCAGTTTAAAACTAAATATACCTTTAAGGACAAGGGATATATAACATATTTTAGTCAAGGCTAAGTTAAGTGAAGTATTTCTAATAATCTCCAAAATGTGTTGGGTGAAAAGTATAGATAGAAAATCCACCCTCTAAGAATTATCATTTATTAAGAAACAATAAAACAATAATATCAGTTTAATGTCATTAAAATGCTCACTTATATTACAAAATAGAGAACAATTATTGAACCAAAGCTACTACAATATTTTGCCCCAAGATAAGAAAAGTTTCACTGTCTCCTAAAATTTAATCATGTGGTTCCAATCAGTTCTTTTTTCCACCAAATTTCTTAGATGCTTGGATGTGGAATACTTAGCGAGTAAGCAACTTTCCCAAAGGGATGGTTCAGTATGAAAGTTTCACTAATTTCTTAGAGTTAAGATTCTATAAACCTATTCCAAATTTTTAATACCCATGCCCACTTCTACCCAAAGGGAACTAATGTGATCCCAACCATTTTTTATAAACCCATAAGAAGTATTTTGAAATAGTTTTGATACATTAATACCCAAATTTAATGGGGTTAAGCACTTTTAGCCAATAGTGAAGAATGGTTCTATTGACAAACTTAATTATGGTGAGCCTTCCCTTCAGGTAAAGGTATTAGGTTCCATATTCCAAATACATGCTATAAGAATCTATAGTGGATCTTTTTATTATGGCCTTATAACAAAGACACCTATAAATAATTAATTTGCAGTTATCCTCTTTTGAACCTCCAAAACCACAATGATAAGTTTATTTTTGCTAATAGAAGTGCTTTCATAAATTTAGAAATGAGATTTTTTGGCATTGATTTTAAGCCATTATCATTCAAATGGTGTTGAGGAGGTTATGTGTGGCGCCCCGCACCCTCAATCCGCCAAAGGATTTAGTTAAGGGTAGGGTGTCACTCTGGCTAACCCCTCACTTACCATTGGATTAGGATAAACTCCATAATCCACCTGATTAGGGAAGGATTAACACAGAATCAATCTAACAGTCACTATATAAGTAAACGTACAGAGTGTGGAAGAAATTTAAGGAAATATAAATCATCCAAGCATTACAGTATAAATAGCAAACACAGAACTCAGAATATAAGCATACAATTCAAATACACAGTCAATGTACCTGTATTATTACATCACTTTAAAGTTTATATAAAAAAAAGTGCAAATACGCTCATCCTCACAAATAGAATAAAAGCTAAGCAGCGGCTTCTTCCACAAGCTCCTCCTCTGGGTATGGCTCCACTCCTATCTCCTACTCATCTAACTGAAGAGGGTCTGCCATTGTCGGTTTCATAATGTAGGGCCCCAGCTAAAAAAGAGAAAAATCTGGTTAGACAATTGTCTAAGTACATTTTAAGCTGATTATTATAAAGGTTATGTAATATCACTATTTTACTACTTCTAAGCAATAATGTGTGTAAAGGAGCAGTAAGCAATACAAAAGAAAAAGGAAAAGCTATAAACCATCATCTATAGCTTAAGTAAAGGAAAGGAAAGAGGCTGAGACATGCCTCGCATACAAACTAAACAAGGAAGGGCATATAAATATACATATCTAAACAAGTGCTGTAAGAAAAGTTCTACACCCTAAACATGTTGGTGATCAACAGAAAATATGCCAATTAAAATAAGTTAACTCAGCAGTGATACATATAAATAGCGGCAAGATTCTAACATCCTAAATATATATAAAAGCAGTACAAGGAAATAGCTGACTGAATAAGAATACTGAAAAGTAAACTACAATAATTGCATATAAAACCATACGTGTATAATCTATCATAGAGAAAAAAGAGCTACTTAGCTCACCAAAAAGGGCTGAAGATCTTAGCACCAGTACGGCTAGGGCGATTGCTAGCACGATACGGCTAAGGCAACAACAGTCAACATAGAAGGCCCTAACACAGTACGGCTAGGGCGGTTCCTAGCACGATACGGTTAGGTCACCAACAGTCATACCCGAAAGATCCTAGCACCAGTATGGCTAGGACGGTTCCTAGCACGATACGGCTAGTGCAATAATCAGTATGATCAAAAGAACACTGAGAGGCAGCTCAAACACATCAAATCATTATCTTCTCATTAATTACTTTAATATTTTCACAAGGAATCTAAGGAGTCTCCATATTTTTCTAACATTTTATTCATGCATCAAGCTCAAGGAAATATGGCACAAAAATCAAGGAACACGTAAGCGACAAAATATCAAATATAAGCAAGAGACTCTACTAAACATGATGATATTATTTATTTTCTACTTAACCATTCTAACTATTCCAAGTTACACAAGTTCAGGATCACCATTTTCTTACTATCAAGTGTAGCTTAGAAATTCGTCCTTATAAGTTAAAAAGGATTAGAACTGATCAGGTTCTAATCTAGATCAATCAGATAGACGACTATGAGTTAAATAAATGAATCATACATCCTAGTTTTATGAATTTAGACATTCTAATTAAGATCTGATCAAGATCTTCTAAACTTATAGATTATGGATTAAATACTACGAGAATTAGGTTTAATCACATAATCTAAAGTGGATAAGACCTAGGTTCTAGGTTTTATACTATAAGTGATCTACTAGTCATGGAAATCCTATTAAGTAATCAAACTTAATAGGATAAATTTCCTATCTCAAATCTAAGGTTAAAAGACAAAATAATCAGAATGAGTTGTAAAATAAAAGAAAAGTCTAGAAACTAATAAAACCAAGGTTTTACCCATTGAGTAACCCAATTTACCCAATGAATGAACTCTAACCTATGATCTAGTCATTGTCTCAGGAAAGGTCCTTAAGGTGTAGTGCTTAGGACTTAGTAGAATTTATTGGGATCTGACTTAAGTATTGATTTCACTCACTTGATTGCTACTTAGGTGGTTATAATATTGGTCTTGGCATTCTGGGATGTTATCCAAAGGGTAAGGATATTTAATCCAATCTTAGGGCAAAATGACCATTTTGCCCCTATTTTAAGGGTCAAAAAGTCAACTTTTAACTTAGGGGTCAAAATTGAATTCTCTTAGTTCCAATTGATTCCTTACTGTCTAAGTTGAAGATAGACAGTAAGTGCGCCTAAATTGAGCGAGAAACGGTCAAGTTATGACTAAAATAAGGCTATGGGTAGTTTGGTCATTTACCTAAATTTCTAGTGTTCAAATCTTAAATATTATCTCAGTAAAATGATGACATTGGAATTCTAAGTTAGATAGCTTCTTGAATTTTTGAATTTGGAGTTGATTTGACCAAGTTATGACCATTTGAATTCCAAGGGCATTATGGTCATTTTCACTAAAGTCAACTCTAAGTTCTAGGGTTGACTTTTTATCCTGATGTCCAAATGGGAAAACTAATACTACTACAGTGATGGGGCCGCTCTCCTGAGCATTTTAAGACCCATATTGACAATGTTTAGATAACCGGGTAAAAAGTTACGGGGTCCTAAAGAGGTCCTAAAATGCTACCTCATTATACGTACCCCGAAATAAATTTTACATTACATTATTTGATTCCTTATATTTTTTTGAGTATTTTAAGACCTATATTGGCTATGTTTCATTTATTCAAATTAAATGATTTTACTGTTCATTCCTAAAGTTTTTATATAAAATTTCTGAAATTATTAATCCTTAAATAATCTATGATTAATTAGGCTTAATTATTAATTAATATTAATTAATCTATTATTTAATTAACTAATTTATATTTATTAATATTTTACTATAGCAAAGTAATTAGCACTAATTATTATTTAATTAGTCTTAATTATCTGTTTATATTTATTTAAGAATAATTAAGTATATTTTACTGTTTAATAATAATTAATTATTCTAATTACTGTTAAGGTTAAATTAATCTTAAATTATCCCTAATTAATCTCTTAATTACACTTAATTAATTAAGGTTACTGTTTAAAAGTAATTAATACTAATCCTAATTTAATTAACCACTAACTATAATTAATTAATCATTAATAATAATTAATTAACACTAACAGTAATTTAATTAATAATTTAATTAACAGACAGTGGGCCCTACTAGACACGTGGCAATGCTAAAAGCTGCCACGTGGCACTGTGGGCCCCACACGGGCTGAGTCAGCTCTGTGACTGGGCAGTGGGCCCCACCTGACACATGATACTGCAAGAGTCTGCCGCGTGGCACTGTGGGCCCCACGGGGAAGCCGAATCACCGCGGTGACCGGGCAGTGCGTCCCACTTGACACGTGGTGGGCCCAGAGGCTGCCACGTGGCACTGTGGGCCCCACTAGGGAGCCGAACTGCCACGCGGGGCTCGAGCTGTGGACCCCACGGGCCACGTGGCGTTCTGGCTGGCTGCCACGTGGCGCAGTGGGCCTCACGGCCGAAGCCGAAGAGTCGAGGGGCTCGGGCACTGGGCCCCCCACATGCCACGTGGCGTGCCCAGAGGCTGCCACGTGGCCCTGGTGGGCCCCACGGCCGAAGCCGAGGGGTCGTGGGCTCGGCGTGTGGGCCACCACGTGACACGTGGCGGGCCCGGAGGCTGCCACGTGGCGTAGTGGGCCCCGCCCGCGGCTTACGCGGACCCGATGCGGTCGGATCGGGCTCGGGTTGACCTGGCCCGACCCGCACTTCGTCTCCCTCGCGGAGACACATGAGGGCGCCGGGCTAAGGCATGGCTTTTGCCGGCCTTCCCGTCGCCGGACCACCTCGGCCCGCACAGCCGATGGTAGCCCTCGACGAGGGCTACACGCCGGTGGGCGAACCTTCGCCGGAGGTGGCCGGAGACGGCGGCTATGGCTAACCCTAGATCCTAGGGTTTCGGCGGATGCGCGTAAATTTGGCTCGAGGCTTTAAGCCTCGGCCTGAGTCAGCCGGACCTGATCGAGGTCGATCAAGTCCGGTTGATTGTCGATTCTAGTGTAGATCCACAATTCCTATACTACGCGACGGTGAAATGATGAATAGAGGGGGAGATCGGGGGTACCTGGCTTGAACGGCGAACGGTGGCTCGGGGCTTCGGGCTCGATATGAGCTCGGGTTTGCAAAAACTCAGAGCCCAGAGGTCGGCCGAGGTCTTATAGACCCAACGGCGACCTCGCCGAGGCCGGGGGAGGCCGTGGTTGGCCGGCATGCGCAGCGGACGCCGCGTGGCGTGCGAGGGCGACGGGGCTGAGGGAGACGGCCCTGTAGCCGTTGGATCTGATCCAATGGCTGCGATGGTGCCGTCAGCTACAGTTGACGGCAACAGTAATTACTTAACGGCGACCGTTAAGTAATTAATTAAATATATTTTTTTTTTAAAAAAAAAATTTCTAGAAATTTTTGAACATATTTTTCCTAGCTAATTTGGGGTCAAGGAATTCAATGGCGAAGTCGGATTTTCGATCCGACGAGTATTTTGATACCTCGATTTCCGGGGTATTTTTATTATTAAAATATTCGTCGAAATTTTGACGACTTCCGATTGACACGAAAACTTCACCCCAAGCTAACTTGGGGTCAAGGAACGCAATGGAGGGGTCCGTTTTTCAATCGGAGGTCAATTTAAATAGGTCAATTTCTAGGGTTTCTGGATTTTTAGAAATTAGGATTCGATTCATTTGACTCCTGATTTGGACTAGGTCTCATAGGTTAACTTCAATTGACCTAATTAGCACTTATAATTATGTTTAAGGCTTAGGATTAGTCCTAATCAACTATGATAATAACTCAGGTTGTTACATTATGAATGGTTTTATTAAAACTCATTTAATAAAAAATATAAAACCATTGACATAACATTGGGAGTGAAGAAATAATTCCTCGTAGAGTGGTATTTTAATATCTAACCCTTAAAAATAATATGATTAACATTTACTTACAAGTGATCAACTACTTTGATGATTAGAATTTTGTAAAGGGTGTCCCTTGTGTCAAACCATTTAAAAAATTTAGGGTATATGTGTTCAAATCCATTAATAACAATAGAGTATCATATGTTACCATATATTACTTTCAATCTATTAATAAATGTAGACTGAAAGATAACACTTCAAAATTTTGAAGAGAAAGTCCTAGTTGTGTTTCTCATAGGATTTTTCAAGGCCTAACATATTAGCAAAATTAAGGGGCTGTTTGGTTCACTGACATCTTGCGATAATGTATGTTGGGATCTCTAAGGGTATAAATCAATGTGGAACAATACTTGAGATGTTGAGAAAAACCAAATATAAGAAATAATCACATGCAAACAATCACAGCCGCAAGATAAAAGAATTTACATAGTTCGGTGTTAACACCTACGTCCACAAGGAGGAGAGCAAAATTTCACAATGCAGAGAGGGAGTTACAATGAGTTTAGGGTTTACAAACTCTTACAAAACCTCTAGGAGCTTTCTCTTCTTCTTCTTTAATGGAGCAACCAAAACACACTTTCTTTTTCTTAGCAGTCAAAAACTTCACAAAATTGGAATGCATGCCTTAGAAACTCCTCCAATATGTTCCCTTAAGTATTCATCTCAATTTTCAACCCCAAATAGTTCAAAATACCCCACAATTTACTTAGAGTGAAACCTAAATTGGAGCAGAAATCCGTAAGGCGCTACGGTGCACCGTAGAGCCTGGGTCTCGGGTTGCTTGCCGCTATGGCGCACAGTATTGCCCGGCTCTCAGGTTGCCTGCCTCTGCAAAGCATTGGAACGCCCGTGTCTCGAGTGCCTACCGTTACAGCATGCTGTAGTGCTCGCCTCTCAGGTTGCCTGCAGTTGCAGCATGCTGTAGCGCCAAATTCTGTTGCGGGGTGCTGTAGCGCCAAATTCCGCTGCGGCGCGCTACACCGCCAAATCAGTTACTAAATTGGCTGTAGCGCGCTGCAGTGCCAAATCCGCTGTAGCGCGCTACAGCATCTAATGCCACTGGCTAGCATTACCAACTGCATCTAACTTGCTCCTTTTTAACAATCTCCACCTCTAATCTCATGTGTTCCATATGAGAGCTGACTCCTTTAAGTTCTCTATCAATATAGCTGCACCAACTTGGTTGCCTACGTATCTCCCTCCCAAGGGAATTAAGCTGTTCGTAGTTCCAACAAATGAGAAGCCTTTAAATGCTTCTCCAAATTCACCAAGATTTTACAATGTGTGAATTTTTGAACTGTGAGCACATTTGTCATCATATCCGCAGTATTATCTTTAGTGTCAATCTTCTACAATAAGATCTCACCTTCTTCAATTACATCTTGAATGAAATGATTACGGACATTAATATGCTTTGTGCAAGTGTGACAGACTGGATTAGTAGGCAAAAATATAGTGCTCCGGCTATCACAGTGAACTACCACCTCCTTTTTCTTCGCACCCTAATCTTTCAGCAAGCCTTTCATCCATATAGCTTCCTTGAATGCTTTAGTAACTGTCATATGTTCAACTTCTATCATAGATATGGAAAATCTAGACTGAAGGGTTGACCTTTACCCTACTAGACCTCCTACTAAAGTGAATACATAGCTAGTTATTAATCATCTTCGATCCAAATCCCCAGCATAGCCGAAGTTCACATATCCAATGCATAAGTCAGCTATTGAGGACTTCTTATAAAATAATAGGCAACACCAATTGTACCTTTTAGGTACCAAAAAATTCCCATCACTTCTTGCTAGTGATCATTTCCCAGATTGTGCATGTATCGACTCATAACTCCAATAGCTTGAGCGAATCTGGTCTAGTGCAAACCATGACATACATCAAGCTCCCAACTACACTAGCATATGGCACCATGTGTATTTCTTTTTTTTCAAAACAATCTGTGGACATTGCTCTGCAGATAAGCGAAAGTGATGTGCTAGGGTAGACTCACAAACTTTGGAGTGTCTTCAATTCTAAACCTCCTTAGCAACTATTCCAAATACTCCTTTTGGGTAAGCTAAGTCTTCCCTGTTGTTTTGTCCTCACAGACTTCCATTCCCAATAATTTCTTTGCCTCTCTCAAGTTCTTCATTTCAAAGTTCTTTGATAGCTAATCCCTTATGTGATTCATTTCTATCTGATCTACAGTAGCTATCAACATATCATTGACATACAATAATAAGTAAATAAAGTTATCTTGAGGCAACTTCTTGAAGTACACACAATGATCAAACTGGCTTCTTTGGTACTCCTCCTTTTGCATGAACTAGTCAAATTTCATGTACCATTGTCTTGGTGATTGCTTTAACCCATAAAGAAACTTGCCCAATTTGTATACCAAGTTTCATTTTTCTGGCTAATTGTACCCTGAGGGCTATACCATAAAGATCTCCTCATCTAGTTCTTTGTGCAAGAAAGATGTTTTAACATTAAGTTGCTCAAGCAGAAAATCAAACTGTGCCACCAAAGCTAAGAGCAGACGGATCGATGAGTGTTTAACAACCGCAGAGAACACTTCATCATAGTCGATCTCTTCTTTCTGAAAAAAGACCTTGGTTACTAATCTTGATTTGTAGTGCACATCAGCATCTGAGGATCCTTCTTTCTTCGCATACATCCACTTGCACCCAATAGCCTTTCTTCTTGTTAGGAATTTCTCCAACCTTCATGTTTTATTTTTGTGAAAAGACTCCATCTCTTCATCCATAGCCTGCTTCCATAAATTTCCTTCTGAGCCTGTCACCACTTCTTTGTAATGGGAGGGAACCTCATCCTTCAATGCGGACAATGCATATGTGACGTAGTTTCAGAGTCATGCTGGATATTGATGTGCAGTCCTTCTAGGTCTATTTCTAGCAATTGACTCCTGAACTAGAGCCTCACCATCAATATCAGTTTGTTCTACATCATCACCAATGTGTTCTTCATCTGTAGGAGTATCCTCGATGTGATGTGAAGTTCTTTGTGGAACAAATGGGTGGCATCAAATTATACTCTCTGCCTTTTTATAGGAGTCTCTGTATTATCCTTTGCCTGATGAGAACTCCTTAATCTCAAGAAAAATCTTCATCGAAGGTGACATCTCTGCTCACCATAATCCTCTTGTCAACTAGATCATATAGTTTGTAGCCCTTCACTCCGTGCCGAAGGCCCAAAAAAATTGCTTTCCTATCCCGATGTTCAAGCTTATCTTTGCTTGCATGATAATAAGCTGGGCTGCCAAAGATCTTTAGTTGATCATAATCTATAGCAGGATGTCTGGACAACAACTTAATTAGAGTCTTCTTATCTAGTGTTGTAGATGGTAGATGGTTCACCAAGTAGCATGCATAGTCTAGAGCATCCGCCCAATAGACTCTCTCCAACCTAGCATTGGACAACATACACCGTACCTTTTTCACCAAGGTATGAAAACCTCTAGTATATTTTCTTTGCTCTTTAAAGTGTACACCCATACAAAACTGGAGCAATCATTTATAAAAGAAATAAAATACCTTTGACCACCAAATGATGCAGTATTCGTTGGTCCCAAAACATCTATGTGTATATATTATAATATATCTTTAGTATTGTGGAAGCCAACACTAAAGGGCTTGCATATTTTCTTGCCAAAGATGCAATGCTCACAAAACTGTAGTTTGTAAGAATTTATACTTTAATGAGTCCATCCTTCTTCCAATTCCCTTAGTGAAGATTCTCCAGTATGTGCTAGCCTCATATGTCACAATATCATGGCATCTTTAAAGTCTTCAGCCATAGCAACTGAACTTGTCATTGTACTTCCTTGCAAGTAGTAGAGGTTCTGTTGTCTGACTCCTCTCAGATAAGTCATAGCATCCTTGCTAATCTTAAGAACCCTTGCCTTAATCACCACCTTAAATCCCTTGGCTTTTAAGGCTCCAATAAACAGTAGGTTCCTTTTCATCTTTGGTACATATCTGATGTCTTTCAATTCTTGGAATGTTTCTACATGTGTCATAATCAGCACACTTCTAAATCCTACAATTTGACATGTGACATTGCTCCTCATTGTGACAGCACTGCTGTCCATTTTTCTATACAAATAAAACTAGTCCTTCTAGAAGCATATGCGATATGTCACGCTAGTATCCATAATCTAATTGGAGTTGTCAATTACTAGAACCATAGAAATAATAATAAGAGACACATCTGTGTCTGAACCCTCCACCATATTCTGGATCACATTAGGCTTAGCCTTATAAGATCCACTTGTCTACTGCTTGTCTTTCAATTATGGGCAGTCCTTCTTCCAATATCTTGTTTCCAAACAGAATGCACACTGATTGTGCCAAATAATTCGGCCTTTGGATTTTCCTCTTTTCTGGAAGTCTGCATCTTCTTTAGCCATTACTTCTTTCTCTCTGGTCTTCCTCTTTGGAGTATAAGAGTCTCTGCCATGTCTAATTTGGTAGACTCTTTATCTCTTCTTCTGAACTCATGATTCACTAGGGCTATCGTCACCTCCTCATACTACAGATACTTCTTCACATGGATTAAAGTCATGGTGAATGGCTCATATTCATCTGTCAATGAGTTCAACAATAGCAGGGCCTTATCTTCATCCTCCACAGTCTCATCCAGATTTACTAAATCTGCCAATAATTTTGTGAACTCATTGGGTGCTCATCTATAAAAATTTCCCTTCTCATCTGAAACCTGTAGAGCCTCATTTTCATGTGGAGTTGATTCTCCACACTCTTTGTTAAATACTTGGCTTCTAAGAATTTCCACAGTTTCCACACCGACGTCTCCATCATAACTCCATATTTGGTCTACTGGGTCAAATAATTCCGGATCAAGCCCATGCACTGCGGTTCATCTTTATCCAATCCCTCTATGAACTTTCTTCCGATTTTTTCTCACCGTCAAGAAC
This sequence comes from Gastrodia elata, assembly GCA_016760335.1. Lineage (NCBI taxonomy): Eukaryota > Viridiplantae > Streptophyta > Magnoliopsida > Asparagales > Orchidaceae > Gastrodia > Gastrodia elata. The sequence continues at coordinate 22,954,049 of CM028675.1, forward strand.
ACCTCCAGATTTAGGGCGCATAGTGCGTCTGTCACCTCGCACTGCCACATACCAAAGTTATTCTTCTCATCAAATTTGACAACATTTATTTTTGCTGGATATGCCACAATTTGGTGGAGTAACCTCTCCACCAGCGACGACGACGAGGTTCCAACAATCTCTTCTACTCTCTCTGTCATGTCTTTCTTCTTGCTTTAGAAAACTCAAACACAAAAACAATAAATAGCTCAAGCAAAACCCTAGCCCTCAAGAATAAACAAACTAACCTCTCTCTGATACCACTAGTTGGGATCTCTTAAGTTATAAATCAATGCGGAACAATACTTGAGATGTTGAGAAAAACTAAATAAAGCAAGAAATAATCGCATGCAAACAATCGCAGCCACAAGACAAAAGGATTTACGTGGTTCGGTGCTAACACCTATATCCACAGGGAGAAGAGCAAAATTTCACTATGTAGAGAAAGAGTTACAATGAGTTTAGGGTTTACAAACCCTTACAAAATCTCTAGGAGCTTTCTCTTCTTCTTTTTTAATGGAGCAGCCACCACACACTTTCTTTTTCTTAGTAGCCAAAAACTTTACAAAATTGGAATGCAAGCATTGGAAACTCCTCCAATATGTTTCTTTAAGTATTCAGCACAATTTCAGACCCCAAATTATTCAAAATACCCCCAATTTGCTTAGGACGAAACCTGAACCGAAGCAGAAATCCGCCAGGGGCTACGGCGCACCATAGCGCCTAGGTCTCGGGTTGCCTACCACTGCGACGTGCTGTAGCGCCCTCCTCTCGAGTTGGAGAGATGGTTGTGATGGGGAAGAATATATGCAATGACGCACCACAAATAAACTAATTGGACGGTACTTCAGTAGTTTAATTTAATGATATCCCAAAATATTTTTTTAAACTCAAGTGAGAAACAATTTGGATCAACAATTATTTGTTCCTTAAGAGAAAAACTATTAGACCAAATTTTTGTTATGGTGTGAAGACCAATTGGATCATCAAAGAAAGAGCAAATGGTATTCCGGTGGATTTCGGGACGGATCTGCAATAGCCAATAGCGAGCCAGGAGCACTCTAGCACCCTAAAGGCAGAGAGCCTGGAGCCTCATAAACAGCATGGCAAGCACCCAAACGCCCTAGAGATAATATGGTAAGCGCCCCAGAGACAATGTGGTAGGCGCCCGCAAAAATCTCAGTTTGGGATGTGACGTGTCCTAAGCTGTTTAGGGAACTTTGGAGCTAGTTTGGGGTCACATATAAAAGCTAACATGTTATGTTAGAATTATGTAAGTGTCATTTTTTGTATAAAAGCTTGTGGAGGCTAAGAAGCTTGAAACCTTAGAGTAAGATTAAGGAGAAATTTGGAAGAGAAGAAGCTCAAAAGTGGTGAATCATTTTCTCTAAGTGATTGATAAGTTCTCTTTAGTCATGTAGTCATCTCTTTGATAGTGGATTTTCTTGTGATTGTGTGGCTCCCTGGTGGTTATGTGAGTGTCATTTTCTATGTGAAAGCTTATGGTGGCTAAGAAATTTGAAACCCTAGAGTGAGAACAAATCGAAATTTGGGAAAGAAGAAGAAGAAGAAGCTCAAAGGCGATAAATCTTTTTTCCTCAAAGTGATTGATAAGGTTTCTGTAACTCTGTAATCATCTCTTAGATAGTGAATTTTTTCTTGTGGTGGTGCGACACCCTAGTTTTCCTCTAAGTGATTTGATAGTCATTAGATCTTGTAAAATAAAAGCTCTTTTAAAGTTCCCATCAAAATACTTTAGGATCGATTGAACATCAATGACCATTTATAGTATTAAAATTAATTAAGTGCTCCATCACCAAATTGAAATCCACCATCTATATGTTGAAAAAAATTTGTTAGGAGCAGCTTGTGGATGTTGAGGACCTTTTAAACTACATCTTTAGGGCATCGATCAAATCTAATGCAGTCTTCTAGTTTATAAGGATGAAAAAGACCATTGAGGACAGAAAAATTAAGTCTACCCAAGGAAATTTTTAAAAAAATCGTTCACTTTTTGTTGCTCAAATTCTGCAACTTTTCTTAACATGGCTTAGTGACAAACAAAGTTTTTTGATATAGAAGATCCTTTGTCTGCAAAATGATGCATCATATTTCATCCACCATCACTCCCACTTAAGCGAATAACCGCATATTACTATTAGGAAATCTTAAAAAAAAAAAAAATTCACTACTAATTTGTTAAATACATTAGTAAATATAATAGACTAAGGGGTGTCAATGAAAAGACACATCCCTAATAAAAGAACACACCAAAAAAAAATCCATAATGAAGAAACACACTTCTTTACTCACAAAACAAAAAAAATAATTGAAAATTTTACTTAATAAATTAATACTTCCCCCTTAAGTTAAATTTTCAGAACTCTGATCTTTGTTTTCATTTTAGCAAAATCTGTAGGTTTCAACACTTTTGTAAAAATGTCCGCGGCTTGATCTTTAGTGCTACAGAATACAACCTCAATTTCTTTATCATTGAGTAGCTCTCGAATGAAATGATATTTCCTTCGAACATGTTTCATCCTTTCATGAAAGACCAGATTCTTTGTCAGTGCTATTGCAGCTTGATTGTCACAAAATAGAACAATACCTTTTCCTTGAGGTTTCAACAAATCTTGCAATACCATTATTAACCAAATAGCTTGACAACCTGTAATAGTTAGAGAATTATACTCTGCTTCAGCAGTTGATAGAGCTATAACCTTTTGTTTCTTGAACTGCCACGAGATAGCACCAGATCCAAGACTAAATACAAATCCGGAATGTCAACACAACCACCCCAATCACTATCATAGAATCACACCAAACATCAATCATCTACCTTTTTGTATTGAATATCATGATCAGTAGTACCAACCAGATAATGCAATATGCGTTTTCCTGCTTCCCAACGACTCTTCTAAGGATTCTCTATAAAGCGACTGATCATACTAACCAGAAACATGATGTCCAATCTACTAGCTGTTAGGTACATCAAACTTCCAACCAAGCTTCTGAACAAAGATGAATCAACTGACTCTTCATTAGTCTCCTTTGACAATTTCAATCCGAATTCCATTGGGGTGCTTATGGGAACAACATTCTCCATTCTAAATCTTTTGAGAATCTCAGTCGCATATTTCTTTTGAGATAGTGAGATCATTCCATCATGATACTTTACTTCTATACCAAGGAAGTAATAAGCTTGACCCAAATCTGTCATCTCAAACTCTTTCTTCATAGACTTCTTGAAGTCCTCACATAATTCTTCATAATTTCCAGTGAAAATTATATCATCAATATAAAGGCAAACAAATAATAACTTACCTTTATTCTCATTGATATATAGGGTGTGCTCATTCGGGCATCTCCTAAACCTGTTCTTCTCAAAGTAGCCATCGATCCTACCATACCAAGCACAAGGAGCTTGCTTGAGCCCATACGGTGCTTTCTTCAACTTGCAAGCTTTTGTTTCTTTTCCCTTCTCTACATAGCCAAGGGGTTGGTCTATGTATACCTCTTCTTCAAGCACACCATTCAGGAATGTCGATTTTACATCCATCTGGATGACCTTCCAGCCATACTAAGCAGCAAGAGAAAAAACCAATCTTATGGTTTCTAAACGAACAACAGGAGCAAATACTTCATTATAGTCATATCCAAACTTCTATTTGTAGCCTTTCACAACAAGGCGAGCCTTGTGCTTCGCAACTTTACCGTCTTCATTTAACTTTGTCTTGAAAATCGACTTTACCCCAATAGATTGGTGTCCTTTGGAAGGTCTGCAACTCCAAAGTTTCATTCTTCGGAATAGAAAGAATTTCTTGATCCATGGCCTTTCTCCACTTTTGACTTTGATCAGCTTCACTAAATTCAACTGGATCAGCATCAATAAATAAGGCAAAATCAGCCCATTCTTCATTCAGGATTTCCTGAGTTCTGTTGTAGATACATTGTAAAGTTCTCATTTTCTTTGGAGGCAAATCAGACATGCCACTTGATGACGATGAAGAACATCAGGAGAAAATCTTCTAACAGGAGATATGCTCTCCTTTGGAGCCTGTATCTTCTCTTCTTCAGCTTCTGAGCTTTCTTTCTCCCCTTCTCCTTCTACTTCTTTAAACTTTGCACTTTTTTTCTTCTCAGACCAACCCCACTTTGAGTCTTCATCAAACACCACATCTCTATTAATTATGGTGTTTTTAGTCATCATGTTATATAATTTGTAAGCCTTTGACTACTCACTGTACCCAACGAAGCTGCACTTCTCAGACTTCTCATTTAGCTTATCTCTCAACTTCTCAGGCACGTGAGAGTAAGCTACACATCCAAATACTTTCAAGTAGGCAACACTTGGCTTTTCTCTACCCCAGGCTTCATGTGGAGTCTTCCCCTGAACACTTTTTGTCAATGACCTGTTCTGTAGGTAAACGGCAGTCGCTACAGCTTCAACCTAGTAATTGTCTGGCATCCCCATAACATTGATCATACTTCTGGCTACTTCCATGATAGTACAATTCTTTCACTCCGCCACACCATTTTGTTGTGGCATGTATCTTGTAGTCAGCTGGTGCCAGATTCCATACTTCTTCATATAGTCTCTAAACTCATTTGAGAGATACTCTCCTCCATGATCAGTTATGAGTGTCTTCAAGTAGAAGTCACCCTGTCATTATGCCATAAGTTTGAATTCTATGAAGTAACTAAATACTTCTGACTTCTCCTTCATGAAATACACCCATGTTTTCCTACTAAAATCATCAATAAAGGTTAGCACATACCTCCTTCCACCAATGGAAGCTGTCCTCATTGGCCCGCATATATCAGAATGCACAAGTTGGAGAGGCCTCGAAGCTCTCCATGCTCCTTCTTTTGGAAATGCATTCCTGGAATGCTTCCAAAAGATACAACCTTCGCAAACTTTACACCTTCTCAACAACTGGTAAACCATGTACCAGTTGTTTTTTTTTTCATTTCTAACAATGCTCCAAAGTTCAGATGACCAAATATATGATGCCATAACATAGATTTGTCATTCACAACTGCACTTAAGCAGTTCATCGAGTCACCTCCAAACTTGATAGGGAACATCTTGTTTGGAGTCATCACCACCTTCCTGAGCAAAATTTGATCCTTATTCTGGATCTCACAAGTATCCTTCTTGAAGTGGACGTCATGTCCCTTCTTCAACAACTGACCTTCACTGATCAGGTTGTGCTTCAGTCTGGGCATGTAGTAGACATCAATAATTGTCTCCATGCCCTTCTTAGTCTTCACACTTACTTTTCTGCTACATTGAACTTGTAGCTTTTTTTCATCACCAGTGCAAACTTCCTTCTGAAGAGATTCATCCAGGCTTACAAATAATTCTCTATTACCATTCATGTGGTTATTGCAACCACTATCCACATACCAGACTTCATTTACATCGTTCTCTTTCCCATCGTAGGTCAAGAACATAGCACTTCCATCTTCAATCACTTTCTCATGCATAAAAGTGGACTCCTTTCCTTCCATGGGATGCTTCTGTCTACAGAATCTTGTAGTGTGCCCATACCTCTAACAACTGTAACACTGAACTTGAGATAGTGGTCTTCCTCTCCGCCTACCTTTTCTTGAACCTTCACCTCTGTTCTGATAGTTCTGCTGCTGTTGTTGTTATTTATTTTGATTACTATCTGATCGATCACCTCTTCCTCTAAATGATGATCTTCCACTTCCTCTATAGTTTCCCCTCATAGATAGTTGAGTCTGAAAGGCCTGCTCAACTGAACAGCTTCATACTGCTTCATTCTCAATTCGTGAGACTGAAGCGATCCCATCAAACTTTCAAGAGTCAAGGTTGATAAGTCCTTTGACTCTTCTATCGTTACCACAATATTTTCAAACTTATGAGGAAGGCTTCGTAGAATCTTCTCAATCACCTTCTTGTTCTCCAGTGATTCTCCATTCACCAGTATCTTGTTCACTAAGGCCACCACTCGATTGAAAAAGTCCTCAATCGATTCTGAATCTTCATTTTGAGTGTGTCGAACTCACACCTCAAGGTTTGGAGATGCACCAACTTCACTTTATCTTCACCTCGGTAAGTCACATGCAATATATCCCAAGCCTCTTTGGTGGTCATTGCCGATGAAATACGTTCAAAGATAGCTTCATCTACCTATTGATAGATGAAGTAAAGTGCCTTCTTATCTTTTTTTCTTCATCTCCTTTAACTCCGTTAGTTGCCTTGCCGATAGTGTGTTCACATCCACCGGTTCCGCTACGCCGTTTTCTATAAGATGATATAGATCTTGAGACTCCTACAAGACCTTCATCATGATGCTCCACTTGTGATAATTCTTCCCATTGAAACAAGGAAGTTGTGGCTTCGTCAAATCTCCGGAATAACCTTCCATCTTCTTCTTCAATTTTGAACCTCTCTCTGGTATCATGTGTTAGGAAATCTTAAAATTTTTTTTGTTTTTTCACTACTAATTTGTTAAATACATTAGTAAATATAATAGACTAAGGGGCGTCAACGAAAAGATACATTCTTAATAAAATAACACCAAAAAAAAAAATTTAATGAAAAGATACACCTCTTTTCTCACAAAACAAAAAAAATAATTGAAAATTTTACTTAAAAAAACTAATAACTACAACACATATTATGTATCATATTTCATCCACCCTCACTCCTACTTAAACAAATAACCACACTACAACACCGTATTTATATGAAGATTTGTCAACAAAGAGGTAGGTTGAAGGGTTTGTCACACTTGGAAGTGAACACGAGCAATTTGAATTGATTATGATAAATTTGTACAAATAATCACAACATATATAGGTGCACAAAGCTTAGAAAAATTCACAGAGCTGCACCGCACAAACTTTACTATAATATGAAAAAATAATACAAGCAGATACACTTATCTAAACACCACAAACACCATGCTTAACATAGATAATGTAACACTGGCCCACATAAATGATAAAAAAAGCAAAATACAAACATCCCTTTTTAATATATATATATATATAGATATATATATATATATATGAATATGAGTTTCAATAGTTTTCTCGATTCTTTTGCATAACAAAATATTCTTCAAAGGCACTTTGTCAATCTTTAGGTTGAGATGTGGATGTTCATAATAGCACAAGCTCAGTTGTGTGCATGCTTAGATGAATTGACATGAGTTGACCTTTGGATGTACAAAAGTGTATTCATAGATTTCTGAGGTTGAGCACACAGCCGTGTACGAACCAAACAATGAGATGTTATTTAAAGAAGATAAGGAATTAGTGCTGATTAAAAATAAGTTCCTTCGTCAAGAACACTCCTTAGCGGATAAGGTTTAATTAGCACACTCGATTAAGGGTCGAGGTTACATTGATGATTACCAAGCAAATTCGAAATCACAAATTCACAAGGAATAGATCACAGCACATGCATGCAAAACAAACTAAACACATAAACATCCAAACACAGAAAATTATGTGAAAAACTCAAGAATGAAAAAACTACTAATAATTTTGAAAAGTACAGAATTATAAAGAGCTTTATCTTTGATAGAAAACACATAAACTCTTACTATAATATGAAGAGAAGAAGAAACAGCCACCATCAAGAGTATCTTCTACAACATACAAGAGATATCTTGCACTGTAGTTTCCTTAGGACTTCATCTTGGGATTTCCTCCTCATATCAGTCAAAGCCTCCAACTGAAATGCCAACACTCTTAGCTTTTCTTAGATTGCATAGGAAACTCCTCCACATGTTCGCTTAAGTACCCAGCTCATTTTCGGACCCTGAAAGATCCAGAATGCCCTTCAAATTACTTAGGGCGAGATCTGAACCGGAGCAGAATTCCGCCAAACGCTACGGCGCGCTGTAGCGCCTGGGCTTCGGGTACCTATGCGCCAGGGCGCACTATAGTGTCCTGGTCTCTGTTAGCCTATCGCTGCGGAGCGCGGTAACGGGCGCCTCTTGGGGTTACTGCCGCTGGGGCACGCTGCAGCGCCGATTTAAGCTACTGCATGCGGGAGCGCTTGTCTCTCTGATCTGCTAACCGCTGAGGCGCGCAATAGCGCCTCCGTCACGGGGGAGGGAGAGCGACGGAGCGCATCGGCGCACTACGGTGCGCAGCAGCGCTTGTGCTATTTCTGAACTTCATAGCTTGTTCCGGATCGCCTCAGAACTTCTCGAAAACTCATCGGAACACCATTAACATTTTCACAATAGACTAAATTGACTCAACAACACAACAATTAATTTTATTTTTATAACTAAAGCCATAGAAAATGCTAACGAAGAAGAGGTAGATATAAAGCTGCTAGAGTTGAAGCTATTGGAGATGGTGCTGCATGGTAATTGCCGTCCTATTTTTTAATATTATTAATTTCTAAACGCTGTATATACAACGCTGCGTATTATATTTCTCTTCATTTACTAATTAAAGAAAGAGTTTGTTTACATATCTTAAATCATAAATATATATTTTAAATATTTTTTGTAAACTTCTGTTACAGAAAAAGGAACGCAAAACCCTAACGATGCCTTCCAACCCCAGTCACTTGCATCAAGAATCAACATTTCCCAGAAGAACACTTTCAAGGGTTGCTAAAATTATGACTGAAAGAAGTAAGAAGCGTCTTAAAAAGAAAACTTTGAAAATGAAACAGAGCATTTTGACGACCCCATCTCATAGCATTCTGAAGAAAAAAGAACGGCTTCCTTTCAATGCCAAAACCCCAAGACGTGTTACCTTTTCCGAAAATAATAGCTTTCTATGTCACAGCACAATGCCTTCAAGCAATGGCCTCCCTCAGCTCACAAATCTCAGCAAAATGATCTCTGAAGTTCTGTCTGCCTCTTCAGCTATATCTCATGAGGTCCAGCCAGCTAAACAGTCTCTTCAGATTAGCACAATTTCAGAGTCTAACGATCCAAAAGAGGCGGCTTTATCTCAAATCAGCATGTTGAAATCAAGCAGCAGCTATCCTTGCTCAGAGAATGCATCTTCATTGAAGGTAATGATTGATCTCAACCAGGCAGCCATTGATTACACTGAAGAAAGTTCTTCTGCTAGCGGCACCCAATCAGTTGATCCTAACCTGAAAGAACAGCTAAAAAGAACACTTCCGAGTGTAAGCATTGAAAAGCAGAGCAGAAAATATACTGATGCTGACATCAACTTTATTTTTCAGAGTCCTTCATATCCTTTAGTTGTTTCTTCAAATTCAAAGCCTGTCAATGAAGAAATGAGGATTCTTGAGAAACACAGCAATGACTTCCTTTCCAACAAACAAATTCAGAATAATGATAATGAAATTCATTTGTATTCAAAGAAAAATCAGTGGGACTTGTGGCGCTCCTCTGAGTCTACATGCTCTGAAAAACCCACTTTTTCTAAGAATGATGAGGCTTCAAACATGAAGAAAGTGCATCAATTTCCTGATTTGAATGCTAGAAAAGCAAAGGCTTTAACAATGAGATTGATGGGTCGAAATGTGGTAGTTGGATGCAGCAATAGAGATTTTAAAAGGGAGGCAGGGGACTCACAGACTGTCTATAGAAAGAATATTTACCCAACTGATTTTGGTATGACGCACCAATCCTATCCAATGATGAAGCCATCTCAACAAATCACTGTGCACAACAATTTTTTGAATTCAATCTATTTCAAGCATGGACTCCCTTTAGTAAAATCAAAATCACATGTTCAGTATCATGTCCAAGAAAGTTCACAGCATGTACAGAAGCAGAGATCTGAAAAACTGCCTCATTGGTTGTACCTTGCGAAGCTTCAGATGATGAACCAATCCTCTAGTTGAAGATTTTATGGATCTAGTCATTACCCCATCTATCTTCATATAATATGCGTTTTTTTTTCAGAAAATTTGAGGGTATGACCCATGTATTACTATTAAAAATTACAAAGTTAAGTGTTTTAGTGACACACAAGATAAAAAGAAATAAGAAAAAACAAAATACAGTGGCACAGTATATGGAATAATAGAAAGAGAGACTATATTTATTACAAATCCAAAACTAAGACTTGAATAAAAGAAATAATTGTGAGGCCGACCGTCAGATCAATGATCTGCCGGACAACAATCGAAAGATCAATGTAGTATCAGTGTAGTATCCAAGAAAGTTAGAAAAAATCTCCAGCAAAGCAAATGAGGTCTTAAAAATCATTATCCAATATTGTCCAAAAATCGGGTCAAAAGAATAAACATTACTCTAGAAATCAGGCTCAAAAAATCCCAACAATAATAAGAGCGACCAAAATATAACCAATAAAGTACTTATGAGCTTCCAGAGATAGCACAAAGGCAGCGTTTTTTTTTCTCTGCTGATGCATTTGCTTTAAATTTGAATTCTTTAAGAAAAATTATTCTTGTAGAATTAAAAGATTTTAAAGAGAGCAATTAATGTTTATATTAATTTTGTATAATAAAATCATGAAAATTATTTTTTATTTACACAAAATTAGCCTTTTTTATTAGAATAATTATATAAATTGATGGCTTGAATTTGGCCATGGACATACTTTAATCATATAAGTTTAGTATGTTGAATGCAATTCTTTGACTATAGGGCTTTAGTGCTCGGGCTTGCCCTGGCATCACCAAGTTTATGTTGGCGTAGAATAAGACACCCAAATAGTAAATTGAGCGTTCAAGCATGCCTCGGTGTCGTTGCTTTAGTTGGGGCCGACGGTGATGCACGTGACCAAACATGTTTGGTAGTCGATCTTGTTCATGCAGATAGAGAGTTGGATGCTTAGGCACCACTGTTCATACTAAGTTGCCCGTAAGGTGGGTGCCAAAGAAAGCGTTGATGTCAAGCGAAAGAGTTTGTCAACCTCTGGTGCACCTAGGTGTCATGATTGATCCTAATGCAAGCATATCCTAGAGGCTGGATTCTTGGTCACGCCCAAATGACAATTTTACTTATAAAAGTATGTGACCTAGTTTTGGATTGTTTTTTTGCCATTTTTGGTAAGAACAACAGCATCTAAGAGATGGTAGAAAAAAACTAATGTAGATGAAGTTTAGCAACACTTTAAAAATCTTCATGGCTCCGACAAAGTAGACTGTAAGATTGTGTCCATATGTGTTTGGATAACAATTATCCATACTATTGGGCTGAGATGTACAGATTTTATCATATCTCCATTAGGGTTTGATCAAATTGTCAAGTACATTGGGTTTTTGGCCTCAAAAATATTCTAATATTGTATTTGTCTTTCATGGATATGAATTGAGGGTGTAAGCACTTGTTGAACTATTGTGTTTATTTTACTTCATAGTGAATAAAGATATGTGAACCCATTAATATTTTGTTGTATACTTAATTTAGATTTTGGATATATTTTGTCTTCCTCTCAAATGATCCCCTCTTTATTATAGCATATTGTGTGAGTCCTAGGCCATCTCAATTTTTTTTTAAAGTGATATCAGAGAATGGTTCCCCAAGATAGGACTCCAAGAGAGTAATCTTAGTCTCGTGTGAACCTTAATAGCCTGGAAACCTATGTATTAAATGGTTGCTCCGCGTAAGAGACTATAATTTATCAATGTGGGAATAATAAGTCCAAGAAAAAATTGACGAGGAATGGAAACGTTAGCATCATCCATTTTGCGAATACAACTGTCAAATAAATGTTAATATATTAAATTATGCTATCTAAGAATAAAATACTAATTGTGGAAGAAGCATAAGGATCTATATGATGTGATCATCAGTAAAAATAATTTTATCTTATAAAGAAGATGATGGCTCTCAAATACAAGGATGAAAGCCCATGTATGACCACCTAACCATATTTCAAGGGATCCTTAATCATTTAGCAGAGATGAACATCAAGTTTGAGGATGAGTTCCTAGGCATTTGATTGTTGGGATCATTGCTAGATTCATATGACACATCACTCTCAAATTTGGCAAAAATAAGATCACCATAGTGTTGGTGAAGGGCAGCATGCTGAATGAGTAGATAATGAGAAACTCTTAAGAAACCATTAGTTTATGACAAAATGTATTCATCATTGAGCAATTTGGACATAATAAGAGCAAGGAATCTTCAAACCATGAAAATAGCAAAAGTTGAGGGAAGAGATACAATTATTAGGAGTGCTTTATTATGAATATATGTGAAACTTTGAGAAATATTGTTTAGAAGTCATGCTATAGTAAGAAGGACAACAAATATGAAGGCATCAATGATGTACAAAAAATTGATGCAACATCAAAGGAGTTTTAGGTTCTCTATGACAATGCCACCATCTACATAGCCTACCAACACACCAATTGTGTGAATGATAGTGAAGCATCAATTAATGTTACCTTAAGTCATTATATCCTTTCATTATATAGTCCCAATAATAATGAGCGCATAAATAACTTAATATTTAAATATTTTAATCTTCATCTAACATAGTTTGGTTAGCTTAACAAACCACTACGTATAATAATATTAATATCATTAAAATCTAATGATTTTACAAGTCTATTAATCTATTTAGGCAATTCTTTTAAAGGATGGACTAAAGTGCATGTAGCATTCACTTTTTATTCTTTTGACTAAGACACTATTCTTTGTAGCTCAATTATATATACTAACTACATAGATTGGGACTCATAAAATAGAGCTGAGTGATATGTGTATCAAGGATGATCTAAACTTAATCTTAATAAGACTAAAATCATTCTACCATTGTTCTAATAAATGATTATTTCATATGGTTTGAAGAAGAATAACTTCTCAATCTATACTCATTTAAATGTAACTCTTCACTAAGTTACTAGACTTAAGTGGCATAATCAATGATATTTTTCCAAGGTCTTAAGCTTATGATGAAATTATACTTAGGATTTAATTCACAACACCCTAAATAGTTCTACTCTTTGTACAAGTCATAAGATACTAGTTTCCTTTTCATATGGTAAATCATTTGTAGATATTTAGCTCAATCAATGAGATTTACGGAATTTATTCACTAAGCATGCTAAATTGATGGATATAGTACACTATGTAGATTTCTAATAGACACTTATTTCATTCAATAAGATCTAAAAAGATTCAATCATTAAACATGTTAGATTGAGTGTCCTAGAAATCTAATCATGATGGCTTTTTCTTAAAGCCTTAGGACAATCTCTTACTCACATGTAACATAATTATGATCAATTTCTACTAACCTCCTAACAAAGATGTGATCAAACTAAGTCATAAGCTTTCATTTAGCTATATACCACTAAAGGATTAAGCTCATAAGAACTTACTATTGGATTTAGATCAAACCAATTATTTCCCAACTTATTACATCCATTGATGTTAAGAAATGACATAATATATGTTTCTCTAGATTATCATTGGGTTTTGAAATCAAATAGGGAAAATCATGACTTTTAGGATTAAAATAATAATTAATTAATGAATCAAAAATTCAAAATCTTCAAATCATGTCCAATTAATATATAATGAGTGTCTATATATTTATTTTAGCCTAATGAGTAAAATGGTTGTGAGTACGCTGAATTAGGACACCAATTGCTTAAGAAATGGCCTAAAGACCTTTAATGATAATTAAAAAGGTGATTATAAAAATTAATTATCAAAATATGATTTTAATGTCAAATTAAAGTTCTGATCACTATAAAATATAACATCAATGTATCTTGATGTGTACCAAAGAAGTTATAAGGCTTTGAATATTTTGGAATTTAATAATTAATTATTTAATTTATGTAATTACTGTTCGCAGGGATGAGCATATGCACGGATCTAGACGCACGAGCGCACAAGCCTGGCTGCACGCATGATTCCCTGAGTTGGGATCGCGGGTTGGGCTGTGTAGATCGGGCGCGCGGGTCGGGCTCGACTAGGAGTAACCAGAGCGCCATGAGCAAAGGCATCAAAATTGCCCTGTCTCCAGCGACCTCTGGTGGCTGGCCACATGCCGATCAGAAGGTCTCTTCGATAGCTTTCTATTGGCTTAGGGAATGCTGCCATAGACCACCTCTAACATTTGATAAAGCGATGCCCAAGTGTCTGGGTTCCAGACCAGATGGGTAACTATAGGGAACTGTAGATATGAACATAAATTCAAATTATAATTGAGCTCGATTACAATTTGATACTGATTGAAACCATAAATAATAATGTATCGAATGTAATGGGAGAATTTTGAATGCGATTAGAGGAGATGGGAAGTACCTTGGGTTCAACATCGGGAGGCCTCGATCGAGCTTGGGAGGATCGCGATTTGACCATTAGGTCTAGATAGTGTAAGATTCGGCTTATAAGAGTTTATTATCATCGACTGAGGAGTAGATAACAATTAGAAGAAGGCAAGGGTCACAGCATCAGAGGTGAAATAGTCCCAGCACACCGCATGTGCAGACATTGTAACCACGCATCGCGTGCGGATGGGAAATCGAGAAAGATGGCTTGCATTAGTTGGATCAGTGCCACTGTTTGATCAAATGACCCATATCTGCATCATTCGATCAAATGATTAAATTTAATAATAAATTTAATTAATCAATAATTAACCACTATTTGCTGAATTAAATTTACACTATCAAATATACTCCAAAAAATCCCAAAATTTCACCCCTAGCTAATTTAGGAGTGAGGAGTTCAATGATGAACTCTGATTTTAATTTGGAGGGATAATTAATTATCTTAATTTTCTAATTAAATAAATACATTAAAATAATCAAAATATTCAAATGAGCTCTCTATCTAGAGTGCGGAAGCATATGAAAAGTAAAGGCTACATCCATTCACCATACATCATACATGAATAAAAATAAGATAGCTTAGAAAATAATAAAGTGCAGAAAGTAAACACAGTCACAGAACCTATATTATTATATCATTTTAAAGTAAAGTCTATGAAATGCCAAAAATATAAATGTCACTCATCCTCACTATAAGGAAAAGACAGCTAAATATCCTCTGATCTAAGCTACTGCACCTCCTCTAAGTAAGGCTCCTTCTCAGGTACAGGATCCTCAAGCTACTCAATATATGATATTATCGGTTTCACAATGCCAGGTCTCCAGCCAATAAAGAAAAAAAATCTTATTAGATAAAATGTCCAAGTACATTTTAGACAAATAATTTATTAAGCATTTATTAATATTATCATTTTACTCTAAACAAAGTCAATATCTATCTAGTATGTGAGTAAGTAAGCATACAAGGGAAACAAGATAAGTTATAAATATAGTATTTATAACTAAATAACAAGTGAGGCAAAAGTACACCTCAAGTGAACTAAATATGGTAGGACATACATATGTAATATACTAAGTAAAAATATTGAAAAGAAAAGTCTAATCTATACATGCTGATGTTCATATAACACATGCTAATTTAAAAGATAAATCTAAAAATGGTACATATAATATAAGTAGTAAAGTTTAGTATCCTATATATATATCTATACAAGTGAGCAAGTAGAATAATACTACTACAGTTGACTGAAATAACATAATAAATAACAAGCTGAAAAACTATAAATGAACGTATAACCGCCATATCATACATAATTGGCCAATTTGGCCTAGTATATTCACATAGCCTTTCTAGACTAGGGCAGACAGAGATTCCCATAGCCTTTTTGGGTTATGACATAAATAACAAAATAAAAGTAAAGTAAAGCTGAAGATGTAGATAATACTATACAGAATCTTTTAGTTAATTTACTTTTATTTTCATGGACACATTCGAAAACAGATGAGGAGTCAAGCATGTCTACAAGACTAGGTGGGTTCCTAGTTTAACACACACTCCTCAATGAGTAATGTTAAGCATCTTTATTTTTCCTTACCCCTATCCATTGGGGTAATGTGCACCATAATCAACCAAAGACTGAACCCAAATGCAAATGTTTTCCTAATATTCTAAATTTTTATTTCCATACAATAATATTTTTCTTATATGACATGTCCAAGGAAAATAAGCACAAAACTTAAGGAATGTGTAGCACAAAGTCAAATAGTAAGCAAGGGACTCTACTAAGTATGATGATATCATTTATTTTCTACTTTAACCATTCTAACTATTCTAAGTTACACAAGTTTATGATCTCTAATTTCTACTATCGAGTGTAACTTAGAAGCTCAGTCTTATAAGTTAAAAAAGATTAGAACTGATTAGATTCTAATATAATTTAATCAAATATGACTACAAGTTTAATCAATAAATTATACGTTCTAGTTTTATGAATTTAGATGTTCTATCTAAGATCTAATCAAGATCTACTAGGCCATAGATTATAGATTAAACATCACGAGATTGGGCTAAACCACATAATCCAAAAGGACAATACAATAGATCTAAGCTTTATTCTAATAGTGATCTATTGATTAAGGTACATCCTATTAAGTAAATCAAACTTAGTAGGATGAATCTCCTATCCTAGATCTAGGGTTAAAAGACAAAATAATCAAAATAAGTTGTAAAAGTCTATAAACTAAGAAACCAATGATTCATTTATTGAAAAACCCCATTTTTTAATGAATGAAATATAACCTATGATCTAACCCTAGTCTCAGGAGTAGTCCTAATATGAGGTGAAAGATCCTGAGAAAAATACTTAGAAAAGATTAAGGAATTTTACTGACTTTGATTGGAAGGCTGATTTTATTCACTTAGGAGATTCTAATACACTTATAATACTAATTTTAGTGATTTACTGAATAAATTAGGAGTTAAAAACACTTATCCTAAATTTTGGGCAAAATGACAATTTTGCCCCTACTTAAGGGTCCAAAAATCTACTATTTGATTTAGGGCTCCAAATTAGAATTTCTTACTATTAAATGATTCCTTACTCTCTAACATGAAGATAGACAGTAAGTACGCTTAATTTGGACAAGAAACGGATTCTATAGGTCCAAACTAAGGTTTTTAACCTAAGGGTAATCTTATAATTTATACCTAATGAAATCTAAATTTTTGTATAGTTTACTATTGGTTACTGTTCAAGGATTCCATAGAGTCTAAGAACACTGCATTCTAAGGTCAAACGACAGAGTTATGGCTATTTTCATTTCTAAGGGCAATTCGATAATTTTGGTCGGTCAACGGTGACAAAAACCAAACTTTTTCATTTGAATTCTAATTTTAGCAAACTCAGTTTCTATAGCTTCCCTATAATATACAGAGTGTATTGACTAGGAGTAAACCCAACTTGGACTTCAAATGGTTAAGTTATGGCCCAACTAAGATTAGTGGTAATTTGGTCATTTTCTAATTTTTTAAGGTTCAGATCCTAAATACTATTTCTATTTATTGATGATATTAAAATTCTAAGCTAGTTAGTACTTTGAATTTTTGAATTTGGAGTTGAATTGATCAAGTTATAGTGAGTTGAAGTCTAAGGGCATTTTGATCATTTTTAAGATAGGGTCCTAAATATTAATTTCCAAATTATGCTCCAAATGGGGAAACTAATACTTATATAGTGTTGAGGCTATTCTCCTGAGTATTTTAAGACCCATATTATCTATGTTTGGATGACTAGGTTAAAAGTTGTGAGGGTTTAATTATGTCCTAAAATATCACTAAATTATACGTACCCCGAAACTAATTTTTGAATTACATCATTTGATTCTTTTTATTTTTTTGAGTAAAATAAGACCTATATTGACTATGTTTGGATCATCCTACAAAAAGTTATTAAACTTTTAAAAATTTTAAATTAAATAATTTAAATAAATAAAATTATTATTCATTTATTCAAATTATATTAATTTACTATTTATTCTTAAAGTTAAAATGATTTTACAGTATTTATTATTTAATTAATTAATTTGAATTAATATATATTTATATTTTCTATCTAATTAGGATTAGTATTAATTAATTATAATTAACCTATGATTAATCTTAGTTAATTATAATTAATTTAATAATTAATCCACTGTTTAATTATTTTAATTAACCCTAACTAATCTGCTGATTAATAGTTAACCTAGTATTAATTAGTTGCTAATTACCCTTAATTTAAATCTAATGATTCTACTAATCATACTTATATAACAGAGGTTATATAACTATATATTTATACATATATATATACATACTAATTAACTTTTAAACTCTTAATATATATATATATATATATAATTATTTAATTATAATCATTTCTCTGCAGGTCATTAATGGCGGCGGGACCCACTGCCACGTGGCATGCTCTAACTGGACGCGGCAGAGGTGGCAGGCACACCATGACATGCGGCGGGGCAGAGTGGCTGCGGGACTGCGCAGTGGGTCCCGCCGCGGCACGCCGCGGAACGCTGGGAGGGTCCCACGGCTGCGGCCGAAACGACCGCAGCGGGGCCCACGGGGGACGCCAGCTTTGCCAAGAGTGGGACCCTCGGGCGACACGCGGACAAGTCCGGGTGCGCCAGTTGGCATCCGGGGCCCCATACGCAGACCACCTGCTGACGCAGACGGCTAGCAAGAAACGGGTCGGGCCCGGGTCAACCCGGCCCGACCCACTGCCCCTTCTTCCTCGCGGACGACCAGGACTATGGTTCAAAATCTGCCGGCCTTCCCGGAGTCCTCAGGGAGCGAGCCACAAACCGTTGGAAAGGTCTCAGAGAGACCTTTCTAACGATAGTCGAATGTTCGCTGGAGGAGTCGTAAGTCGGCGGCAAAATCCAGCCCTAGCGGCGGAGGCTCGGTGGGACTACCCGAACGGTTTTAACTATGGATGAAGCCCTAATTGCGACTGATTTATGCGACGATGGATCGATCTGAGATGATATGTTGTTGATCTATCGATTGAAATAGCATTTCGAGATTGAAATGCATGAAATAGGGGCGTATCGAGGGAGATGTGTGTACCTTAAGATCGACGGCTGCGAAACTTAGGGTTCGGTCTTCGGCTTAGGATGCTCGATCGGCAAGATCGCCTCTGATCGAAACTCCTGAGGGCCTTAATGGCCTCAGGACAGAGCAGCCGAGGTGTAGGAGGTGCCGGATTGGCCCGGGCCGCAGCGACACTCCGCGTGTCGCGGGCAGATCCTTCGACTGGGAAGACGGCTTAGGAGCCGTCGGATCTGGCGATGCATGAACGACTGGATGCGATGCCGTCTGATTAGACGGCACCGTTAGCAACAGCTGACGGCGCGGGGTTAAGGTTTAACGGCGTAGTTAGATATTAATTAATAATATTATTAATTATTTCAATTTAATTACTTGCTTATTTAATTTAAATAATTAAATTGAATTCAGAAAAATTCCAAACATTCGCCCCTAGCGGAATGAAATGATGAGGTCGGATTTTTGATTCAACGAGTATTTTAATTTCCCAATTTTGGGGTATTTAAATATTATTAAAATATTCATCAAAATTTTGACGACTTCCGATTGACACGAAAACATCACCCCTAGCTAATTTAAGGGCAATGAGCGCAATTGCGAAATCCATTTTTCGATCGGAGGTCAATCTAAATAGGTCAAATTCTAGGGTTTCTGGATTTTCCAAAAATCAAGATTTGCTCCATTTGACTCCTGATAACTTGATTAACACTTATGATCAAAATTAGGACTGAGATTAGTCCTAATCATCTAAGGTAACAACTTGGGTTATTACAACTGCTAAAACCTTTATCGATGAATTATAGTGAAGAAAGAAAATATTTTCATATAAATTTTTATAATTTTGACATTGGTGTGATCAATTACCCATGAGAATATGCTAATAGATTTCTTGAATAATGTGATAAGTTTGCAAAAGATACTAACTACATCATCTAATTATTTTAATATAGATTAAATACTAAGCAGAGGTGTCTTAAGTGACCCACAAGTCCTATGATACATGCGAGAGTAGGTAAATGAAAAGTTATTCTCAATATATAAACATGGTTCATGACGATTAATTTATAATGAAACAATATGATTACCAATCATTATGTCAAGCTCGAAGGAACACGATTATGAATGTTTGTGAAGATAAATTACTATTTGCATTATATCTCAACTTACCCTTATGTTGAATCAAAACTCTAATTGAATTCATAAGTCACAAAATGACATTCTCATATACCACATACGTTAATGAATATTGCCAACAATGCAATTATGAACAAAATTTATAGATTCAAGAAGAGCTAGAAGAGTTTTAAATAGCTAAATATATTTTTTATGCATATATTTTCTCAATATTAAGAGAAATGTGTAAAGAAAAATAAGTGCATGAAGTTATATGTTTAAAATTATATTTATCCAAAAACAATTCAACATTTTTTTTTATATCAAACTGCATTATTCATTTAAGCATATACTTGATAGGAAAGACAATTCATGCAAGTTAATGATACAATCAAACAAATTAGCTTGCGATCCCCACAAATTTTATGTTACATTTTATTTTGAGAGATTAATGATACAATCCTAGCAGTAGAATCATGCGATCTAATAAATATGATTGGCGATTCAATTGAGGTAACCAAATAGCATTTTATTTGCTCTACAAAAAAGAGGAAGATCAAAGATTACCGATATTAGCTGCTGGTCGGCCAAGCTAAAAGGAGAGGAAGAGCCGCAAGAGGAGCTGCAACTTCGATTGGAAGAGATGGACACCAGCGGCAGCTCTCGACCTAATCGAGAGGGAGAAGAAAGCGTCTCTCGGCCTCTAGCCGAGAGCACGGCTGGCGGGGGTTTCGGCCTTGCGCCAAAAGGGAGAAGCCGACGGGGCTCTCCGCTTCTTGCCGAGGAAGGAGGGAGTCGACGCCTCTCGGCCTCCTGTCGAGAGGAATGCATGTGCCTCTCACGTGGGAGTGGGAAAAGAATTGGCTGAGGGGAATTAGGTTTAGGTCATTAGAAAAATTTAGGTTAGAGTGAGCATTAAATATAAGCAGTCCAAATAAATTGGGGGCCTCTGATTGTGATCGAATAACCACGGTTTCCATGAAATTTCCAAGCTTCGATTGATGGCCGATTGAACTCCAAAAAATTACTATCTTACTGCCAAAACTAGCGTCTCAATGAGAGGAACGTACACATCTAAAAATAATTAAATTTGAATAAATATTTTATTTTATATTAATTTTTAAGAGAAAAACTTTGAAAATTCACCACATTCAATCCGACAATCAAAAATTAGCGAAACTTAAAACATAGTGCCCTCTTATGATGCTTAACTTAAATATACAAAAAATTTAATATCCAAATTATATATTATCTATTATCAACTCCGGAAGTTTAAACTTCTCAAATTTATTTAGGATGTTTCGGGATCCCAATTATGCTCAAATTTTCACAGGATGATCCCCTCAATATATTTTATTTGAGAATATTTTTATTTTTATTAAATTAGTGACACCTACTTAGATTAAATAGATAATCAATCGTCCTAATTAATGAGTTTAGACGGTCTAAACTAGAAGTTAAATGCAAACAAACCTCTCCAAAAGGTAAAAATTTAAAAACTAACAAAAATCAAGATTTTACTTGTTGGATAACCCATTTACCCAATGAGTGAAGTCTAACATAATTTATTTTTTGTCCTTTCCCTTAAAGGAGAAATCCTAAAGAAACTAAGATGAATACTCAAGCACTAACCTTAACTAATCTTGATTGAAAACTTCCTTTAATGATTAGAAGATTTTAAGGTATGATGTGAGATGAATCTCACGTCATAAAGCTTATTTCTTAATTATTTCGCATAAAAAAGATGCAATTCAACTCATAATTATATTACTATTCAATCTGTTGTTTACTATATATTTTATATAAAGAAATTTCAACGGCTTATGCATATGTATAAATTTTTATAATGATTAGATTATGTGTATATGCACGTAAACAGAATACATATATGCATGAATCACTACGACGCATGGGTCACCTAAACTATTTCGTGACATTGAAAGGTTAATAACAAATAAATTATGATCTCTAAGCTACTCTTAAAAGCCACCCATTTGTGCATAAGGGAAAGCATGTGAAAATAACTAATAAAGAGATATTATTAATCACATCACCGTGGATCTTTCCATTGTTTTATATTAAACAAGGACAATCTATCAATCTTTCAACAACCAGAATTTCATATGGCATTCTAATAATTAACTGAAATATAATAACTTATATTCCATATAATTCATTTTGAATATGTTAAAACAAAACTCAATTGGTTCCATGGTTCTTTATTGATTCGCATTTCATTTCAATTTATCACAAATTATCAAATGGCATGCATTAATACACCTCTTTAATGTGAAAAGAAAAGGACTGCTAGCTAGCCCCAGATGCAGTTGAGTTAAAACAGAAGAAAATGTCTACATAGAATTTAAATAGGTAAGTATAAATATATATTTCCAACGGTTGCCAACATAAACAATTTGATTTGAATTGCTATATTTTGAAACAACAAAATAGCGGGAAAACATATAATTTGATAATTCACCTTTATAATAAATCCTAACATTTTTAAATCATAAAAGCCATTAGACAGACATCAATAAGGATAAATTAAGGTGACCTCACATATAATAAAGTCTCAATATTTATAGAACATCGCTTCCCACCAAATTCTATCATCATTTCTAATTCTAGCCCTCCAAAATAAAAGAAACTCATTTGCATGACATTAACTTCATAAATAAGGTATAATTATACATATAAATTTTAGAAGGCAGTAGTAAAAGTTGTAAAAATGCAAACCTCGCAAATTTGATATTAATAGCAAAGCATCGGATAAGGGCAGCAAGTTACCCAAAAGCAGTCAATGTAGCCACCTTTATGATTTTACATTCGATTTGCAAAACCAAACTCAACGAAATAATAGTTAAAATTATTGAAATCTTAGATAATCAAGTTTACGTTAAATCTATGTCATCAATGACTGCTAGATGCTCTCCCTTTTTTTTATTATAAGCTGTATATAAAAAAAAATCCTCAATTGCATAGTATTGTATAATTGAAGTGTGTATCCACACATAACTAAACTTTCAATGGAATTTAAAAGTGCAGAGCTATTTACAGAAAATATGAAAGCTGCCATCATCTAGGTACATCCGTAAGATCAATCTCCAAACTTTCCAATAGCATACATACCCGTAGAAGCTCAAAGAAAATTGTATATATAAAAAAAAATTACTGATAGCATTAATTTGTTTCAAGATAGACTTTAGGAAGCAATACATTCCATATTGAAGATTTCAGAAATTGAACTCGAATGAAGATTGACAATACTCTATCTTCAAAGCATTCGAATCATACAATAGGGTAAGGAGGTACCTTGATGGCATCGAGGGAAGATTGGCGACTCCTCGTTATCGAACGCTAAATGGAGGAGAGGTGTAGCGCCCCGTCTCCATCGCCGTGCGCAGAAGACAAGTATAATCAGATTAGCGACGGAGCAGTGCGCTACTCGGGGTGAGAGCAACTAACAACAGCATCTCCCTGAATAGGCTTAGAGACTGAGCACACTGAAGGTTGCTGACTCAAACCTAAAAGTAGGATCGAGAGTCCATACTTAAGATAAGAGTAAAATTCTTGTCTTAAGTATTAGACTAATATGTATATTGGATTTAAAGATATAAATATGAATCCACTATACGTTATCAATATATCAGCATTTCCAGTGTGTTGATCACAGCACAATACTAAGTATAGTAGTATAACAGAGTGCGGAAGCTAAAGTAAAACATCTAGAATACATTCATCACAGAACAGTAGTAAACATTCGTCTCAGAAAATAAAAGTAAAGTACATCCAGAATTATTACAAACAGATTTAAAAGATGAAAAGTAAATTATATCCGAAGTACTGAAAATAAAGCAGTAAGTAAAAGGTGGAAGACTGATCCACTAAGGCTCCACGTACTCCTCCTAGATCTCCTGTAAGTCCTCCTGCCCCGTCTCCACAAGCTACTCGGGATCTAGCAAATTGCCGGATCCCAAAAGAACCACGTGTTAGACAAGAAGTCTAACACATCGCAGCTAACTAAGCAATTCTAAAGTAAATGCAATAGACAGTAAAGTAAACACGACTGTATAAAATAATTGTAAAGGCAATATGTAACTGAAATTGTACAAACTAAGCAAGGTAAAACTACATCGAAACTGAATACTAAAAGTAAACGAAAATATCAAATGCTCAGAAATCAATGTGAAAAATATTTAATGCTGTATTATATGTCACTGAAATGCTGCACCTAAATATGCCACAGCACGGTATGCCACGGTATGTAACAGAACTATCACTAAAAGGTTATGAGTTGTACGGTACGATGTATACATACACCCAGTTGGGAAGACAGTACGGTGATGCCGATACATCCTGAAATTTCCCAGTCAATATATGCAATATTCCATAACCCATAATTCATCTTTGATACTCATACGTCACCACTGAAATACTCATGCTCATATTTATGCCCATGCTTCTATTCTATATCAGGAAAAATCCAGAAAATCCATAAGGTTTTAAATACAGATGATGAATTCAAAGCTTCCACTATGCAGAATCCTGCTAAAAGGATTATGACTCTTATCTTCTAGAACAAAAATTAGTTAAGGTTGAAGATTTACTTAAAGATTATTAAATGAGATGATTGTATACACATATTTAACATGTTTGCAAGAAAGGTGATTCGTATCACTTAGTTTGATTAAGCCACCCTAACGAAGTGGTCTTCGATAGGAGGCATCGCCCGTTAGCGATTTGTATCTCAAGTTAGGTTAATAAGATGCCCTACTCACAATCACACTTAGTGTCTTAAAGAAAGTGACTCTAATTACTTAGTTTGTTTGAGCCTCACCTATTCAAGTGATCTTCGATAGGAAGCATCCCCTGTTGGCTATTTGTATTTCAATCAAACTAAGGAATGAGTATCTGTTTAATACACTCTTAGTCTTGGGAGATTTACTCTAACGACATTGTATTCATTTAATCCCTCAGGATAGCACTTGCTCATAATTCCACCTTAGAGTGAATTAACCAATCCTGAATACTACTGAAGGAATCCAGTACTATGGGTATACTATACTACACCAACCAATAACCTGGGTTCAACAACTCTATTTAAACAACAAGGGTTTATCCAGACTATTGATTCCTATGCTAAATAGGTAAGTGCTTGTAACAACCCGACATTATTACTGAGCCGATTAGGCCTAAACCTAATCAGATTAAGAGAAAATATAAGATCCTGATTTAAGCAAATAAAAATCAAATAAAAAAATTCTCAAATAAAGCATATTAAGGGGATCATTCTACCAGAATTTGAGCGTAATTTGAGTTCCGGATCATCCTAAATAAATTCGGAAAGTTTAAATTTCTTGAGTCGATAAAAGATAAAATTAAAGTTGGATTTCAGAAATTTTTTTATATTTGAATTAAGAATTATAAGGGGACTCTATGTTTTAAGTTTCGTAATTTTTCAGGCTCCGGATTAATCGTAGCAAATTTTTGAAGTTTTTCACTTAAAAATTAATATAAAATAAAATACTCATCCAAATTCAATAAATTTTAAATGCTTGCATTTTTCTCGTTGATATAATCATTTTGATACTAAGTTTATAATTTTTGGAGTTCAATTGACTTAGATCAAGGCTTGTGAAGTTTCAGCTATTGGATTTTGACTCAATGGCTGCGATAGGATTTAGTGTTTTTCCTCTTAAGTGGTTTGAGCCCTACCCTAAAGCAGCCATCCGAATTTTTCCCTCTTCCCCAGCTGTTTTTCTCCTTCTCATCCCCATGGAAGACCTAAACCCTCCTTCCTCTCATCTTTCTCCTCTTTCTTCTCCTTTCTCCTCCTTCCTCCTCCCTCTTCCTCCTTGGTCGAGCACCTCCTCTCCTCTTGGTCGGCCGAGCAGCCCTTCTTCCTCCCAAGATCGAGCAGCTCTCCTCCTCCTCTTGGCCAAAAATCAACAGCAGCCCTCCCTCCTCCCAAGGCCGAGGAGCCCTTCCTCCTCTTGGCCGAGCAACCCCTCCCCTTGGCCGAGCACCTCCTTCCCTTGGCCGAGCACCTCCTCCTCTATGGCCGAAAACAGCAGCACCCCATCAATTGATCTTCCATTTGGCATTATGGAGGTACAATTCATTTTATAGATTTTGATTAATAGTATTTTATGGAAGCATATTTTAGCACATTTTGGATTAAGAACGTTAGATAGTTTATGTTATTTTAAGAAACAAGTTTATTCATAGTGAAAAATATGTATGTGAGGCATGGATTAGTTTAATGATACATGATTATATTATTATTTATTAATAATAATTATAATAAATTAATTATATTTACTATATAAGTTGATTCAAAGCTTAGCTAATCATTGATGGAATTATATATATTATATTGGCTAAATGAAAACAACAAACTCACCAAATTATGATAGTGATGCTTTTATTTAATAATGCTAATGATATCGTGATGTATATATTATTTGCATAAAAGATAACAAAAATAAATCATTTTCAAGATAGGTTATTGTCAAATATATAGTTAGAATTTTATGTATTAATAATCCTGGCATAATTTTTCTATTAATTAATACAAATCCTCATGTTTAATTTCTAATTGATTATAGTATGGATAGCTTGTGTGATTCATTAATCCATCACACTAGTTCTTCTCATCATTCTCAATTTCAGTATCCTAAGTATTTATATGAATGTGTTAGCTTAGTATTGGGTTGATTTCATCTCCATCAAAGTTATAATAAATTATACTTAATGTAAACCCATAAATCTCCATGAAAATAGTTGTTGTTACTCTTATCAGATTATGTCTTATATTATTATGAAGCCCTCCTTAGCATACTATACTTAGGTCTCCAATCTTTAGCTGTGGCATAATTTGTGTAAGGTTCAAATAGTTTGGGTTGTTAATAAGGAAAGCAGCTCTTATCAAAATTCTTACCTCTTGTTGCATCCTACAAAATTGTTGCAGGTGCTGAGATTGGTGCTTCATCTCAAACAAAGCATTAAGTTGCAAGCTAAATCATTTCTTCAAAGGTACGTAAGTACTTAGAACTTGTATTGAGTTTTATATATTAAATTACTTGTTTAGTCCAATGTTAAGTGTGTACATCACTTGCATAGTTCTTGTTACTATTTTTGTACTCTTACTTTTCTTAAGTTTATGTTAACTTTCAATTACTTTATAAGTTGTGTTTAAGGATTGAGGTGTCTTGATTATGTCTTGAATACTAAATTTTAATAAACTCTCATTTATCCCTAATTAAACTTAACAGATCTTAAGGGCTTGATCAAGTGAATTACACTTAATCTGGATCTTAGATTGCCATCAATAATTCATCAATAATTCATTTGATTTGTCATTGATCTGTAATGTAACTATTGGTCTTAAATTGATAAGGTTAGGGGTTAACACCTAATCCATCTGATTTAGACCCAAACTCTTAATCATCTAAACAATCAATCTGATTGTAAGATAATTTGATTAACATGATTCCAATAATCTATTTGATTTGATATTGACTTTAATTTGTTAAATTAGAAGTGTTAAGGAAATTAAAAGATTTGGCATGATTAAGCATCTGGACTTGAAACTTAAGATCTTTGACTTTCTCTTAAATAAGATTATTAGCATGAAATCAACTATAAAATTCATGATGATTCATCACAAGATCAAATCCTATTAAGATTCTTGATTATATCTCATAATTGTAGTCTAGGACTCGATCAAATGGAGCTACCCACCTGATCTAGTTAACCAAACATAATGAATAATCCCATATGATTATATTGAGTGTTTAGATATATGAGATCTTAATGATCTTACATTAAGTTTAGTGTGATAATAATACTAGCCTTAATCATCTTTAAACCAATGAGGTAGGAAAGACTTATTGTGTTATCATGAGGTAGAAGCTTAGATGATCCTACTCGACCTTAGAAATTGATCTTAAATTCTTGTGGTAGAATCACCTAAACTACTTATAATGAGATTTATTCCATGTGGTAGTATCCTATATTGGGTGACCCCTTGGTCACATCCTTGAAACCTTGTGTAGGATGTATCCCCTTTGAATCCTAGATTCATAGTTTTGGTTATCCATGTTGATTAAATAGCATTGATGTAACCCAGATTATTGGTTGAGTCTAGTGTTGTAAATCCATAGAGCTGGGTCACTCCAGTATTATTCAGTATTGGTGAATCACTCTAAGTAAGACTTATCTTGTGCTATCTTGAGGGCTTAGGCAGATACAGTCCACTTAGATTAAATCAATCAATCCTAAGAGTGTTATAATTAGTGAACTAGATCCTTAGTTTGAAGAAATAACTGTGACAGGGTTCGGCCTCTTATTGTTGTGCGTGGCGATAAGTACAGTTATGAGCAAACTAAGTATCTAAAGTTACTCTTCTTAAGACACTATTAGTATGTTATATTTAGGGAAATGAAATCTTTAGTTTGAAGGAATAACTATGACAGGGTTCTGCCTCCTATCGTCGTGCGTGGCGATAAGTGCAGTTATAAACAAACTAAGTATTTCAAATTACCCTCTTTAAAATACTAAGTATGCTTGTAATTTAGGTATTTAACAGCTTAGTTTGGAGAAGTGACTATGATAGGGTTTGGCCTCTTATCGTTGTGCATGGTGATAAGTGCAGTTATAAGCAAACTAAGTGTTAAATTCACCATTCTTAGAAACATACAGCTATGTGTATACAACCTTCCCAATTGATGATGTTAAGTAAAATCCTAATAAAAACCAATTATTGAAATTAGATTTATGAGCCATAATTCATTTAGATGAATTTTGCATAATAGAGACTCTTGATTCATTATTTAATTTATATCATTTTTCTGGATTTCGAGCTTTAAGTCATGTAGACATAGAAGCATATGCATGATCATAAGCACGATGTATGAGTATCAGTGAAGATTTATGGATTACATAATATTATATATATATCAATTATGGAAGTTGCAGATTTGTTAGTACTGGATTCCCAACTGAATATATATAAGTATTGGACTATATAATTCATAGCAGTTCAGTGATATATTGGTTACATATCATGTTATTCAGTTCAGTGGCATATACATATGCATTTATTTAGTGGCATACAGCATACCTTCATATATACCTTATTCAGTTTCAGATCATTTACTGTCTTTTCTATTTTCAGTATTCAGCTTTACATTTCAGTGTTACTTTACTTTACTGCAAATTTTATACAGTTTCAGTTATTTAGCGCCTTTACAGTTTTCTTGCACTTTTACTTTACTTTGCTTAAATTTTGTACAGCTTTATACTTTCAGCAATTTTTCAGTATTTTTGCAATTTGATTTTTGTCTTACTATTATGTTGAATAACATTTTTTAAAATGTAAGTATATGCTATTTTACAGCTTTGTTGTACTTAGACTTTATAAGTCTAATATTATTTTTTTTTCTTTTGTTGGCTTGGCCCTGTCATATATGTACATATGGCAGCATCAGGTGTTAGCTCATATCTTGTGCTTGGGGGCGTGCTGGTGATAGAAGGTCGGGTGAGATTGATAGTCTGCAAAGAAGGAGATCTTGCTCAGTTATTAAAATTTATGTTGCTCATATTTAGTTAAATGTAATAAATGAATTTATTTCCTATTATTCAGCATTTTTTATATTGTATATGAATGAATAGATGTGGATACTGTTGAATTCCCTCTCCTTAATTTATGCACTGCTTTACTTATGTTTCTATTAAATCTTGCTCAGCTCTTGATTAGTATCACGGATATTATTTTTAGTGTAATGTCCGTGGTACTAGTGACGACCACCTCTTAAAACTTATTTGATTAAGGGGTGGCTGCCACAGTCCTATACAAGACTTCAGGGAAAATGTGATTAGGGAAGACTCAATATAGATTCTACCACAAGGAAAAGTATTATTCTAGTATCCAAAATGATTCCTATCATGAGGGGTTAAGATCAACTTCTAAGGTGAAGAGATCATCTAAGCTTCTACCTTAATGAGTTAGACAACATTCTCCGACCTCAATGTATATTTAAATTTAGGTCTTTAAAATATTTTAGAGGTGATCTTATAAAGAGATTCTTAAGATCTCACCTTCTTAATTCTAATGCTAACACTTTAGGTTTTACTGATCGTTAGATTTAGAGTGATCGGATCAGATGATTAAGTCATCTGATCATAATGTATTCTTAAGATTTTGGGATTTAAATCAAGGATGTTATTAGAGTTAGTTCACTTGTTCAATCAATATAAATTTATTAATCTTCTAATGCTTATAGTCTTATTTAAGAGAAAATTAAGGATCTAAATTTTAGATTCAGATTAAGTAATCATATAGCTTTACCAATAACCTTAACATGTTTAATTCAAATACTTAAGATCAATGCCAAATCAGATGCATTATTAGAATAATGTCAATTTTATTATCTTATAATCAAGTCAATTTAATTAAGGATTTAAGAGTTTGGATCTTAATCAAATAGATTAGGGCTTAACCCCTTACTCATGCCAAATTAAGATCAATGGTTTATTTATAAATCAAATGTCAAATCAGTGAATTTGGGATATAATATTGGTGGTAATCTTAGACCTAGATCAAGTCTTAATAGCTTGATCAAAGTCTTAAGACTTCTTAAAGTTAAGTAAGAGGTTTAAGTTCCCAATTTTAGATTTATTCAATTTATACAACATAAATTTGAATACATAATTTCAATACATGTAGCTTACTATTATGAATCATTTTAATTGAAAATTTTAGAAATACAGAAAGTAATTAGTGCTAATCAAACCCTAAATCAATCCAAAAGGATTAGTACCTAATTATAAATCTAACCATCAAAATTTCATAGAACTTGGCATGTAAGTTCTATCTTATCATACAATTAATCAGGGACTAAGTGTAATAACCCGAGTTATTACTATAATTGATTAGGACTAATCCTAGATCTTAAACACAATTATAAGTGTTAATTAGGTCAGTTGGAGTCAACTACCAAGATCCAGTCCAAACCAGAGGTCAAACGGATTAAATCTTTATTTTGAGAATTTTAGGAACCTCGGAAATTGACCTATTTAAATTGACCTCCAATCGAAAAACGGACACCTCCATTGCGTTCCTTGACCCCAAATTAGCTTGGGGTGAAGTTTTCGTGTCAATCGGAAGTCGTCAAAATTTGGACGAATATTTTAATAATAAAAATACCACGGAAATCGAGGTATCAAAATACTCGTCGGATCAAAAATCTGACTACGCCATTGAATTCCTTGACCCCAAATTAGCTTGGAAAAACATGTTCAAAATTTTTTCTGAAAGATGTTAAAAAAAAATAAAAAATAAAAAATAAAAATAAAAAATTAATTAATTATTAATTAATTAATTAATTAATTAACGGCGTCGTATGACGCCGTTAACTTAAGTTAACGGCGCCATCAGATCGGACGGATCCATCCGGACCGTCCGGTCGCGCGCGGATCCGACGGCCCTCGGCCGCGATCCGCGTCACGCGGTCTGGAGCAATTCTGACCGTCCGCGATCGCACAGATCTGACGGTCCGGAGGCGTCTTCCACGCCCTCTCCGCCCGCGTGACATGCGGCGGCCCGTCCGGTTGCTGGCCAATCCAGCTGCATCCAGACCTCGGCGAGGTCGCCGTTCGGTCTATAAGACCTCGGCCGACCCCTAGGCTCTGGGATTGCACTGATCGGAGCCCGAATCGAGCCGGAATCAAGCCCCGAAGTCAGCCCTATTTTTTCCGCTGAATCCTTCGCCGATATGAACTTCAGGTACCCCGATCTCCCTTGTTTACCGTTCGATCGTTACAATTATTGTAGGATAGGTAGATTAGGATGTCATCTACACATCCACCGTTCCGATCGGCCTCAAACCCACCCGATCGGGCGCACCAGACCCCGAAGCAGGCGGGGTCCGGTCCGCTGAGCCCCGGAAGACGAAACGCCGTCGGCTTCGGGTAGGGCCGGGTCAACCCGAGCCCGACCCGCCCGGTTCGGGTCCGTGTCAGCGCGGGTGGGGCCCACCCGGCCACGTGGCCGCCTACGGGTCCGCCACATGTCACGTGGGTGCCCACCCGGCCACGTGGCCGCCTCTAAGCACGCCACGTGTCACATGTGGCCCACAGGCCGAGCCCCGCATCGGTTCGGCCTCCCCAGTGGGGCCCACATAGCCACGTGGCAGCCTCTGGGCCCGCCACGTGGCAGTGGGGCCCACTGCCCGGTTTACCCGCGATGGCTCGCCTCCCAGTGGGGCCCACAGTGCCACGTGGCAGCCTCTAGCAGTGCCACGTGTCAGGTGGGCCCATTGTCCAGTCAGCCGAGCTGAGTCAGCAACCTGTGAGCCAGAGTGCCACGTGGCAGCCTCTGAAAGTGCCACGTGTCAGTGGGGCCCACTGTCAGTTAATTAGAAATTTAATTAAGTTACGGTTATTGTTAATTAATTACTATTAGACCTAATTAACTACAGTTATTATTAATTAATCCAGGATTAGTGTTAATAACTTTTGAACAGTAAATTTGATTAATTAAATATAATTCTAAAATTAATTAATATTAAACAGTAATTAGCTTCATTAATTTTAAACAGTAAAATATAATTAATTTATAATTAATAAATAATTATGACTAATCAAAAAGTAATTAGCACTAATTACTTTGCTACAATAAATTAATATAATTAACTTAAAAATCAGAAATATTATATTTAAACTTTAGGAATGAATAGTAAAATAATTCAATTTGAATAAATGAATAGTAAAATAATTCAAATTGTATTTTTGAATAGTAAAACTTAAAAGTTTAATAACTTTTTGTAGGATGATCCAAACATAGCCAATATGGATCTTAAAATACTCAGAAAAATATTTAGAATCAAATGGCATAATGTAAAATTTTGTTTCGGGATACGTATAACGAGGTAGCCTTTTGGGGCCTCTTTAAGACCTCATAACTTTTTACCCGATTATCAGAATATAGTCAATATGGGTCTTAAAATGCTCAGGAGAGCGGCCCCATCACCGTGGTAGTATTAGTTTTCCCATTTGGATATTAGGACAAAAAGTCAACTCTAGAACTTAGAGTTGACTTGGGTGAAAAATGACCAAAATGCCTTTGGACTTCAAATGGAGATAACTTAGTCAATTTAACTCCAAATCCAAAAATTCAAGAAGCTACCTAGTTTAGAATTTCAATGTTATCATTTTCACAGAAATAATATTTAGGATTTGAACCCTAAAAATTTAAGGAAATGACCAAATTACCCATAGCCTTATTGTAGCCATAACTTGACCGTTTCGTGTCCAATTTGGACGTACTTACTGTCTATCTTCAAGTTAAACAGTAAGGAATTAGTTGGAGAAAAGAAAACTCAGTTTGGACCCCTAAATCAAAAGTTGACTTTTTGACCCTTAAAGTAGGGGCAAAATAGTCATTTTACCTTAAAATTGGAGATTACTCAACTTTAGCCCTTAATTAAAATCTTATAGTACTAGGATTAATAATGTAATTATAATAGTACCATATAAGTAAATAAAACAAGTCATTAAATTGAATTCCAATAATTTTTCCTAAGTCTTAAGCACCCCACCTTAAGGACCTTTCCTAAGATTAGGACTAGATCCTAAGTTAGAGTTCATTCATTAGGTAAATTGGGTTACCCTATGGGTGAAACCTTAGTTTTGGTAGTTTTTAGATATTATTTTGTTTTACAACCCATTTTAATTAATTTATCTTTTAACTTTAAATTTAAGATAGGAGATTCATCTTGTCAAGTTTTGATTACTTAATAGGATTTGCCTTAACTACTAGATCACTTATAGTTTTAAACTTAGAACTTAGGCCTTATCCGTTCAGATTATGTGATTAAACCTAAAATATCATAGTGTTTAATCCATAATCTATAGGATTAAAAGATCTTGATCAGATCTTAGTTAGAACATCTAAATTCATAAAACTAGGACGAATTATTTATTTGTTTAATTCATAGTCGTTTATCTAATTGATTTAGATTAGAATCTGATCAATTCTAATCCTTTTAATTTATAAGGACAAGTTTCCAAACTACACTCGATAGTAGGAAAATGGTGATCCTGAACTTGTGTAATTTGGAATAGTTAGAATGGTTAAGTAGAAAACAAATAATATCACCATGTGTAGTCGAGTCCCGTGCTTACTTGAATTTGTTGCTACGCATACCTTGTATTTTTGTGCCCTATATTTTTCTTTGAGCATATCATATAAGATATTTGATGCATAAATAAAATGTTAGGAAATTATGGAGGCTCCCTAGATTTCTTATGAAAATATTAAAGTAAATAAGTGAAATAATAATAAAGTGATGTGATTGAGCTGCCTCTCAGTGGTTTTCTTTTGATCAGATCGAATGTTGCCCTAGCCGTATCGTGCTAGGAGTTGCCCTAATCGTACTATGCTAGGATATTTCAGTATGATAGTTGGTGACCTAACCGTATCAAGCTAGGAGTAGCCCTAGTCGCATCGTGTTAGGGCCATATATGTGACTGTTCTTGGCTTAGTCGTATCAAGCTAGGAGTAGCCCTAGTCGTATCGTGCTAAGATCTTCAGTTTCTTTTGGCGAGCTAGTGTAGCTCTTTTCTGTATGGCAGTTGATGTATTATAGATTTATATGCAGTTGTGGTTATTTTAGTATATTCTTTTTTTTCAGTCAGCTATTTCTTTGTACTGCTTTATATATATTTAGGATATTAGACTCTTGCTGCTATATGTATATATCACTACTGAGTTATTCATTTTTAATTGGCATATTATTTTTATTGATCACCAGCATGTTTAGGATGTAGAATTTTTCTTCCAGTATTATTCAGTTATATTTACACTCATATGCCTTTCCTTGTTTACTTATTATGCGAGGCATGCTTTAGCCTTTTTTCTTTGCCTTGTTTATACTATAGATCATAGTCTATAGCTTGCCTTTTTATTTGTGTTGCTTACTGCTCCTGTATTTACACATCATGCCTAGAAATAAATGGTAAAATAGTGATATTATATAACCTTATTAATAATCAGCTTAAAATGTACTTAGACAATTGTCTAACCAGATTTTCTCTTTTTTGGCTGGGGCCCTACATTGTGAAATCAACAATATCAGGCTTAGAGCAGTTTGAGGAGCCTGCACCCGAGGAGGAGCCTTACTTAGAGGAGGCGCAGCAGTTGGGGCCAGAAGATATCTAGTCATTTACTGCCTGTGAGGATGAGTGGATTTTGAACATTTATTTTGTTAAACTTTAATTGATGTAATAATACAGGTATTTATGACTATGTGTTCAGATTTCACTATGCTACTTTTATGAGTTATATTTCTCTTCTTATATACATTATTATGCTTGGATGTCATTTATTTATCACTTCCGCACTCTATATTTTTACTTATATAGTGACTGCTTGATTGATTCTGAGTTAACCTTTTTATAATCAGGTGGATTGTGAAGTTTATCCTAATCCAATGCTAAGTGAGGGGTTAACCAGAGTGACACTCCACCATTAATCTAAACCTATTGAGGGTTAAGGGTGAGGGTCGCCACACTAAGTTTGCTAAGATCCAATGGCATAAGTTGAAATATAGAGATCAAAAAAATAAATCACTTAGCACATTCATTCTACTCATCATAAGAAAACTAATGGCACCCTAAATATGTATTTTGGTTAAGTATAATTGCTAATCCATCCTAATCAAGATGTGCATTAATTAGGCAAAAGTAGAAAATCTAACCCTTAGATGTTCAATATTATTTTATATTCAGATTCGTGATAATTTTTTGATTAATTTAATATATAATATTATAGGGTTTAGACCAGTAGATTAAAAATTATTTCATTAATACATTATATATTTTTATTTAAATTATTTCCTATGATTAAATTAATTGGATTATTTTTTTTAAGGAAATTAAATCTAATTAATCGGATTTAATTAATCGGGCTCGACTCATTAGCCAAACTGCGTGGGTCGACTTGGGCCCGAGGAACCCGGCACTGTCGCACAGCGCGGGTCATGGGCTGACCCGGCCCGCACAGTGCCGTCGTCCCCAACCCCCCTTCCCCGATACCCAGGGAATTATGGTTGGCTTCCATGGCAAAATCCCAAGCACTTCGGTCACGTCGTGGCCCCTAATTGATCCTCACACCATCATTGGGCCAAGACGCTTCAATCTAACCCTGTAGCCCCTTGTGAGGTGGTCGGGGTAGCTCGGACCTTACTCACCCGAAAGGCTTCGCCTCAGAGAAACTGTGGGGAGATAATTCTCCCCACAAAGGCCACGTCAGACCCAGGGCTCGATCCCTACACCATCAGGGAGGTGAGACGGATCGAAGCCCCCTAGTTTGAGGGCCTGAGATGGGCTGGATCACCAGGGCCTTACTCGTCCCGTAGTGTTTCATAAGGACTTAGCCTGATCAATCGATTCAATCGGGACTAGCTGAGGGTTTAAGTTCGATAGCCTTGGGTTTGTTTCGACAATACACACGATTACGAATCGAAATGAAGAGGGTCTGAGCCCAATTAGCTTGGGCCGAGCAAACGGAGGTACCTAGTTTTGACGGGGAACTTGCAGACGTTACGGGGGTCAATGACGAGCTATGCAAGCTTCCTGAGCTTTCTCTAAGAGTTCATGAATGCCAGGAGACTCTTCTATTAGCAGTATGCACGTCGGGGATGCCTCTGAGAGCTCAGCCGATGAGCAATGGCAATTTGAGAAGGAGAGTCCAATTGTTCAGCAAGCTTTACCCCGTGGATATCTGAGGCTATTTATAGCCTCAGAGGGCAGTGAGGAAGGTTCAAGATGAATTGGACCGGGCTAGAGAGTCCCGAGAGACTGGGCCATGGGCGAGCTCTTGAATTTCTAAGTCAAGCTCAGCCCAGTCATGAGGCCCGATTAGTTGGACCTTGCTGAGAAGGGAAAGGTTGAAACGGTCTGCTGAGGTGGAAGTGAGAGTGGAGGACAGGCGCGGCAGCTGGCAATATGGGGAGATCTTCCCTGTCGGGCGCAGGCGATAGGAAGACGAAGCTCCACAGTCGCGGGAGGGTCCAGAGCCGTCTGATTGATCAATCAGAAAGACGCGATGATCCTGATCCTCTGAATCCTAATGGTCGTATCTGATTGAATCCACACCCTAGGATTCACGGGACGCATCCAACGGCAGATTCGTGGTTTCGCTGGATCTAATCCTAGCCATCCATTTAATAGTGTGATGGTTAGATTTGCGAGACTCCACTGTCGCATGACCCGGGCTCCGCAATGGATCGCCCGTGGTCTGCACATCAGATACCGGACGTTAATTTAGTTTTAGGGATATATTTGCACTTTGTAAAGATTAGGAACCATTTTATACCATTAGACTATTTTAATTAAATGTGAATTATAGCCGAAATGATTTCTAAATTGCACCAAACTTTCACCCCTAGCTAATTTGGGGGTGAGGAATTCAAAAATGCAATTAGATTTTTATTCTGAGATTAAAATATTTTAGGTCTAATTTAGGGCATCTAGACTGATCAAAATATCATCTTTGACTTAGAGAAGTCTAATGGACTTCAAATCTTTGGGATATGTTCAATTTGATATTATATAAACAATAGTATTGAAATTAAAGATTGATTATACTATACATGTAACAGAGTAACAACCTAGGATTGTTACAAGAGGGGCAAGTTTCGGCCACATGCCATCCTGGAAGGAGGCGGTAGTTGGCTGGATGAAGCTCGACCGTGGAGATGGAGAAGTGGCCGGCTGAGTGGAGAGGAGACGCAGGCTCTGCATGATGGTGCTCAATAAGGAGGAGCGACGAGGGCATCAGCTGAGAGTTAAGGGGAAAGATAAGAGGGGCGGAGCCAGCGAGGAGGCTTTGAGGGCCGGGGGGTGGAGGTTACGAGGGCAAAACGACACGTGTCGTGCGAGGGGAGGAGAGGCAAGGCCTCTCAAGAGGGGAGTCACGTGATTATGGCTGCGATCGGCCCTTGTGTGTGATTGGCGAGCGATTAGGGCAGGCAGATGGCGTGAGGAGATAAAAGGAATTTAGGAATAATAAAGGTTTTATTTATTTATTTTTAAAATTTAGTTAAATTAGTTTAATAATTAAATTTTCTAATAATCAAATGATTTTCAAAAATCACCAAATATTCACCCCTAGCTAATTGAGGGGTGAGGAACGCAATAGCGAAGTTGGATTTTGATTTCGATGAGTATTTATTTTTCTCATTTTTTGGATATTTAAATATTATTAAAATATTCGACAAAATTTTGACGACTTCCGATTGACACCAAAACATCATCCATAGCTAATTTGGGGGTAATGAGCGCAATGGTAGAGTTCAATTTTTGATATGAGGTCAAAATAAATAGGTCAATTTCTAGAGTTCCTGAAATTCTCAAAATTACAATTTGATCCATTTGACTCCTGATTTGGACTAGGTCTTAATAGTGCATTCCTAATGACTTCATTTGTATATTACTTAAGTTATTACAGAAGTCCACATTAGAGTGACTCATCGAAACCTGCATATTACTTGAGTGACTCAGCACCATGGGTTTGCATAATCATAACCAACTAATAATCCAACCTCAGTTAATTCTATTTAATAACTAAGGGTTTATCAAAACTATAAATTCTTACTCTAATTGGGTGAGTCCTACTCAAGGCTCTAAGGATGTGACCAAAAGGTCACTCAATATAGGATAAATCTTATTCAAATGTCTTAAGTGAATCTACCGTAAGATTTAAGATCAACTTCTAAGGTCATGGAGGATCATCTAAGTTCCTACCTCAATATGTCACAATAAGCCTTTCCTACCTCAATGTATTAACATTAATTAGACCTTTTAGACATTTCAAAGCACTCCTATAGTAAGATCATCAAGATCTTATACTTTCAATAATTAAACTAAATTCATAAAGTTTACTTATTGGGCTTAGATTAAATTGATCAAATCAGATAGTTAGACCCATCTAATCTATCCTATTCTACAATCATGGGATAAAATCAAGAATATTATTAGGATTAGATCATTCCATAAATTAATATAGTTTTATTATCATTTTTATGCTAAGAGTCTTAAATAAGAGAAAATTAGGGATCTTAAGTTTAGATTCAGATATTTCAATCACATAAGTTCATTATTAATTTTAGCACTTCTACTATAATGTTCTAAGGTCAATACTAAATCAGATAAATTATTGGAAAAATATCAGTTGAATTATCTTTCAATCAAGTTAATTGATTAAGTGATTAAGGGTTCAAGTCTTAATCAAACAAGTTATGGTTTAACCCCTATCCTTACCCAATTAAAACCAATTTGTTGATTTATAGATCAATGACTAATCAATATATTATTGGTGTATTATTAATAGTAAATTTTAGATTTATATTAAGTATCATTTACTTAATCAAGTTCTTAAGATTCTTATATTTAAATATAGTTTAATATCAAAATAAGTAAATTAAGGTGTCCAATTTAAGTTAAAGTTCTCTAATATACAACTATTGTTAATGAAATATATAACCATCATTTTGATTAAAACATCAAGTAATCAAGGCCATTACACTAATTATTATTTGGCACAAAATATTTAAGCAAATATTTAGAAGATTTAAAGCATGCTATTCTTGGTAAAATGGTGGATTTCTTATTAAGAATCACCCACACATTCATACAATGCTTAATTTTAATAAACCTATGTTTATATTTGAGACATTTCGGCCCATTAAGGTCCTAGAGTAATTAAAATGAGAAAAATCACAATTCTGGGTAATTCTGAAGAGTTCTAGGCACTTTCGGGCAATTATGGGCGCTCCGGTATGATGCAACGCCTTATGGTTGAAAGCCAAGCGCTACGTCGCGCTGCAATGCTTTCAGGTGCTGAGGCGAATTTCAACGCGGTAGCGCTTTCAAGTGCTGTGGCGCACTACGGCGCTAGAATTTTCCGAGATTTGGAAGTTGCGGCGCGTTGCAACGAATTTAATTTAATTTCATCAAATTTTTATGCTTCATCAAATTATTATGCTGCTGCGGCGCGCTACGGCAGACCCAAATTCGAAACTTCGGGCACTGTGGCGCGCTGCAGCGCCTGACGGTGATTTGCCTATGCGAAAACCATGACGGGTCTCCTTTGGCACCCAAATCCTCCCAATTTTGGGCACCTCACGTGTGGTGCCATTAACCAGTGAAATTGTCTTTCCAAGACCTTTACATTGATACTAAAATCGGTATGAATGGATTATCCTAATGAGCAGAAATTGATGCCCTAGCTACAGATATACAAAAAATCATACATCTTTTTTATATTCTAATGGCGAACAAGCTTCGACCGGACTCATTTGAGTCCGATTGAAGCTCGACGATCACACTTAAATTCCATACAAAAGCTAGTGAACATGCCAATCACAGTACTTGATAATTTAGATGAGAGAGCATAAGTAAGAGTAAGCAAAAGCGTACCTTTGACCTTGCAAGAATAGAGGAAGAAGATCCTAGGAGCTTGAGTTTGAGAGATCCTATAACAACAGTAGCCAAGGAAAATGAAAAAAGGGGGCTGAAGAGGCTCTTTTAAAGAGGGAGGAAGGCATAGCTTTTGGATGGGATGGAAATGAGTTATCCCATCCAAAGCATGGGGGAGAACTTGGGCAAAATGAGAAGAAAAAGGAGAAGGAGAGGGTCTCTGCCCATTGCATGCGAATGGAGCTAAGGAGGCGTCGAACAGAGGAATGGGGGTCCAAGCACAGGAAAGAAAAAAATGGAAAAAGAAAATGCATATAAATGAATAATAATTGTTCATTTCAAAATTTTAATTTATTAAAAATTCAAATTTCATAAATGCACTCCGAAAAATCTCAAAAATTCACCCCATCTAATTTAAGGGCGATGAATTCAACAGTGAAGTTGGATTTTGATTATGACGATTAATTAATTATTTTATTTTTTCGGGGTATTTAATTATATTAAAATATTTGCGAAAGTCCAACGACTTCCAAACGTGTCCAAAATATCACCCCTAGCTAATTTTGGGGTGACGAGGGGCAATGGAGAAGTCGGATTTTGATTTCGAGGTCAATTTAAATACCTCATTTTATTAAATAATTAAATATATTAAAATATTCCAATTATTCGATTGAGCTTCAAATCACTCCAAAATTTTAAGTATTGGTTCTAATGGCTAGATGAACTCAAAAGAATAATTATTAGGCTGTGATTAAACTAAGATTAAGCTAAGTAACAACCTTTGATTATTACACATTTAGTATTTAGGAATTTTGTAACCTCCCAACCATCTCTGTATCTTCATTTTTGCATGCAATAAAATTCCTCATCGAGATGGCTTTCTTAAAATAAAAAATATTTTTTTTTTGTTTGTGTACGGTGCGATGCATTCTTGGGCATGTATAGCACCCTAAATGAATTTAGAATGAATAATGTAATGATAAGACTGATTATTATGGTAGATTGTTGGTAGATGGAGACTCGACATTGTACGATGTTATATATGCCCGAGCTCGTCGGGCCTCAATTGAGCTTGTTCGAGTTTAATTGAGACCGAATAACGATAGAAGGCGTGATGAAATAGAGAAATGAAAGAAGATTGCAATTATGGAGTAATGAATCTTAGTTGAGGGGCGTACCTATGATCAATTTGGTCTAGTCAACGACCTTTAGGGCTGTAATGGGGTCAACTCGAGCCTTCCTGAAGCTTGCAAATGGCAAAATGAAGGCCAAGGAAGTGAATGTTGGGGTTTTGAGGCAGCCAGGATGCTGACATGATGGAGGTTGTGGCCGAGCTCATCTATGATATGGTTAGTAATATGCTAGAGATCATACATGCAATTAGTTTGTTTAACAAATTTCTTTCTTTTCTCGAAAAGGCTCATTATGAGTCTATAAAATGGATTGTGCTATTATTAAGGTATATCCGACATAGGAACTTATTTTTGAAATAATGACTGATGGTGATTAGATACATTGATTCTGGCATGGCATGTTATGTGCATACTAGATAGTCAAATTTATACTTTTTGACAACTATTGAAGGAGGAGCGACATAGTGGCTATCTAAATTGCAAAAATACATTGCCCTATCATCTATAGAGGCTAAGTATATTGCAGTTACAACAGCTACTAAGACCTAAAATAGATGAAGCAATTTCCATAGGGATTGGGTTTGAAGTTAAGGAGTTATGCAATGTATTGTGAAAGATACACATTTATCAAAGAATGTTGAATTTCACATCAGATTAAAATATAAGGAAGTTTAGTACTACTAGATCATGGATATGTTAGATAGAAAACTAAAATGGCTAGAGTAAGTCCATAGTAGCCAGAAAGGGTCATATACATTTACCAAGAGTCAACCTAAAGAAAAGATGAAAGAATTTAAGAGATGGGTAACTTTTTTAGTACCTACAATGTGTGCAAGAGAGCAAGATATTTACTGAACCAAGCTCACATCGTCTTTGTAGATGCGCCCAAATGAGTGTGTGAGAAGCACCCAAGTTGAACAGGGAGTTTTGGGTGCAACACATAAGTGCACCCACGCAGGCTAGCCGACCTGACAAGAGGAGAAGCCCTTGGGAGCTCCTAGGTGTCAAGCAAAGTAGACAATGTTTCGACGCATACTAGTTGCACCAAGATAATCCTTCCAATCCCAAGAGAACCTCAGCAATTTCCGGGCCAAGAACGCTTGAGCAAGCTCAATTGCTGAGCAATAGTTTCAGCGGTGAAGACACATGCCCAGATGCTAGTAAATTTGCTAAGAGTGGTCTAATCGAGAGCAAGTGTAGCATGCATGTCGTACGTGCTTAGACTCGTGCCCACTCCAAATGTTACGTATAGGAATTTATGTTTTGTTTGTTGGATAGCGCCTAGGCTTGCTCGAACTCACTCCAAATGCGTATGCATGTCTCCAAATGCGTATGCATGTCTTCAATTTTACTGCGCAGTCTTTGGGACCGTTAGAGGTGTGAGAAAATTTTGCAAAAAATCGATATGTTTCTCTCCTCACTACAGTGTATGTATGTTCTCTTTTGTAATGTCTACGCTTCTCAGCAAAAACTTCTTTCCATACACACAATTACTTAAAAGCACACCAAATTACGATATGCACACAAAGCAGACATGCCTATGCATAATCAAAGTCTGGCTCGAAGCAAGTTACAAAAATATCTCAAGAGAAATCAATGGAGGAGAGATTTCTTAAAGCACACCTTTTCCTCCATTCTTTCATATTCATCAAAACAAGTGAATTAAAAAAATATTATCTATCTGAATGTTATTGAAGTTTAGTAGTTAAATTTATATTTATTATCATATATCATCAATATAATTCACATATTTATTCCTTATGAAAAGCGTATCTTTAATAAAAATTGCAACTTTTATAGAAGGG
Source organism: Gastrodia elata (assembly GCA_016760335.1). Classification (NCBI taxonomy): domain Eukaryota; kingdom Viridiplantae; phylum Streptophyta; class Magnoliopsida; order Asparagales; family Orchidaceae; genus Gastrodia; species Gastrodia elata. Next base: position 22,997,450 of record CM028675.1, read on the forward strand.
ACTCTTAATTATTAGGAATAAATTGGCTATTTTGAGACATGAGCCTCTGGCCCATTCAAGTTTTAGACAAGGCCGGCCCGGCCCGCTAAAGTACAGATTAGAATAAATCGAGCATTAACTTTCTAAAAAGAGACGATTATAAAAGTGTTTTGTTTATTTAATAATAAATGTTGATTGGGATTTGGTATATAATTTTATGACAATTAAATAATAATAATAAATTTGAATCTGTCCAAACAGTATTAAAAATCATGCACAGATTCGTTTATATGATATTCAAAAATATTTATTCAATAAGATTTAAAAGTTATGTATGTAATATTATATTAATTATGTGTGTTTACTTTGTAAAATAATAAGATAGGAGAAGGCTCAGCGATAAAATTCGTGCAGAGAAAGACAAGCTGCCGATAACTTGAGCTACATGGCAATACATATCGAGTCGCCGATCCCACACTCAAAACCCTTCCTTCCTTCTCATCCCTTCCATCATCCCTCATAAAAAATATGTAAAGTAAGCCCTATCCATTTGCCTTGCAAATATATAATCCCTATCTCTCAAACCATACTCACCATACCCATACATCGAATCACCATGCTGGAAGAGATGCAGGAAGCCGAGGTCGTATGGCCGGACTCTGCCGCGGCCAGCCGCTACTTTGCCGATCGCCCGAGCCCTGATTTCGCTCCTTCCGCCCACAACGAGCGATCGGCCAAGAAGCATTCGTCCCCAATGAACATACCGAGAGTCAAGCCAACCGGCGAAGACGAAGCTGACTCCTCGGAAGAGAGGATGGTGCCGCCGCACGTCTTGCTGTCACGGCGGGTCGCTCGAGATATGGCATTTTCCGTCCACGGCCGGCTGCGGAAGAAGGAGCTGAGCTTTCTCCGGGACGCAATTCTCAGGATCACTGGCTTTCTCTAGAGCTCAGGCTCTGATTCTTTGATTTGTGGAACATGTTGCTTAGTTTATTAGGCAAGGATTGTTTGAGCTTCTCAGGGAAGATTAGTTACAGTTTGTATAATATAATGTGAGGAATTGTATTTAGGAAGAACGTCGTTACACGTTACGATGAGTTTTTCATTTTTTTAATGGAGTTATGGTAGACTATTTTTATTCAAGTTGGATAATGTTTATATTATTTCTTTAAGGCTTCCAAGATCGATCATCTGTGTATATAGAATGAATGATATATTTAGATGTTGAAATTTATTAATATTTATTATTATTTCTTTGGCTCCTTTCTTAAGTTAGATCTTAACATGGGGTGTGCATTTTCGTGTTCTTTCTTTAAGCCTTGCAATTGTTGTTTTAGTGCTTCTTTTTCATTTTAGAATATAAGAGATTTCTATATTTTTTTGAAATTAAAACATACTTAGAATGTTTTTATATAATATCATATTAAAAATCTTTGTGTTATAATATTTCCTCTATATAGAATGAAAATGTCCTTGTTAACATTCTCCCCAATGACCTTTATGATAAGATTACATTCATTTCTCCTAATTTCAGTGATCTTAAACTCTTGCTAGCTCTAATCTTTTCATTAATAATAAATTCAATCTTACTTATACTTGGCACATTTGTCGGAGGCATGCCCTCCCTACCTGTACTTCTTGGCAAAGCATAAGCACCTTCCTAATTGCATTAGCATTTTTATTTGGGGGTTGCTCAAGTTTATTAGTGTTGCTTAGATTGTGGTCAAAAAGAGGTACCAATTAGTCTTTAAGTGTCATTTCTATTGAAATATTGAAGCAATGCATCATGTATTTATCTTTGAATCATGTTACTTAAGTGTTTAGAATTCCCTCTCCCTCAATGAGATGCCTTTTAATTACAAATGCATTTCAAGCTTAGTGAGTAGATGGGATTGTGTTAGTATTAGTTCTAAGAAGCTGCATGTAGGAAATATTTTTTATGCTTAAACTATTTGGTATATTTGGAATGTCAGAAATAAGGCTAAATATAATAATGCCATCTTTGACCCTTTCGTTATCATTAAGTGTGGAGCCCCACCTCGACTGTGGTCATGCTAACATATATATTAACTTGATTTTGATTGAGTGGTCACCATGTCAGACCATACATTATTGCTAGATTAGGTTTTTCACTAATCTACCAATAATTGCAGAATTTGCCACTTGCTTATAAAATAATCACTAAATGAACATATGTATATAAATAGAGTGTGGAAGCAAGAAAACAACTTCCATAACCATATTTCATATGAAAGTAATATAAACAAGCTTCGAATGAAAGTGTAGAAAGTAAAATACATGCAAGTTCTGAATTAATACAACTTGAAAGATAAATGTTCAACTCAAAAAAAAAGTGTTCATCCTCTCAAAAGGCAAAATGAAAGGACTAATCTACAGTAGCAAGATCATTCTCCTAGCTAAGCTCCTCACGTGGTACAATCTCCTCAAAAGCTCCAAATTTGATGTGTCAGTTTCACATGCCAAAGCCCCAACCACGAAAAAAAAAAAAGAACTTGTGTTAGACAATTGCTTAATTATATTTTAGGTTATTTAATGATTTCTACAATTTTAGCAAATGACATTTAACTTGAACAATAATGACAAAGTTATAGGTACAGCAAAACATAAGTAAACATGAAGCTATAAATAAAAAATTTATAACTTATCAAAATGAGGTAAGTAAGAAAATATACCTCAAGACCAGTAGCTACAACAAGGTTAGTCAATAATATATAAAAATCTAAAGTATCTACGATGACTGAAATTAACATCCATACAAGAATATGATCATTGAAAATTATGCTAAGTAAATTGTAAACATAAATGAGCAGTGATACATATAAATAGATCAAGTCAAACATAAATCAAGATTAACATCATAATATGCATATAAGTACTAATAGGCTTGCATAAGAAACTAAAACTAAAGTAAAAGCATACATAAATTTAAAGCAAAAGAAGTAAATTTGTCATATCATAACCTAGCTAACAAAGTCATTATAACTGAAACTAAATTGTAACATGTCATATAATCACTTAGCTACTTAGAGCTAAAGCAGAACTGAGCTAAACTAAACTAAAGAGATAAAAATACATATGAAAACTTATTTTAGTTATTTTACTTTACTTCTATGGATACATACAAAAGTAGCTAAGGAGTCAAGGGTGTCTGCAAGACTGAGATGGATTCCTGAACTAGACAACTCTCCCCAATGAGTATGTGTCAAGTATCCTTATTTCTCCTTATAGATTGTTTATTGGTCGTAATGTGTATAAACAATCACCGGTCTAAATATGAACCCAATGCAAATATTATCTTAATTTTTCTAAGTTGTTGCTTTTATGCATCAAATTTATCTTATGTGACATGTTAAAGCAACAAGGCTCAAAATTCGGGAAGCAAAGCATCAAAATTAAGAAATAAGCAAGATTCATACTAATAACTCATGTGATATCCATTGTATCTAATTTATCCCTTCTAACTATTCTGATAAAATAAAAGCACAGGATCTCTAACATTCTACTATCTAATAAAATCTTAGAGTCATGGTCCTATAAAGTTAAATATTAGAACTAATCAAGTTCTAATTCAAAATTTTGATTATATCTCCTTCTAAGTTAAATAATTAAATAAATTATCCTATTTGATAAATTTTATTATCCCAACCCAAATCTTGATCAATCATATCAAGATTAGGTTATTAAGAGCTTAAACTCTAAAATATGGGGTTTTAGTCTCCCAAATTAAAGTTCTAACCATCTAAGATCTAGGCTCACCCAAACTAGATATTTCATAGTTATGGATTAAGGGAAGTCTTAATGGGTGCAATCAAACTCAAACAAGACTAGAAGTTCTACTGCCACTAATCAGGGGCAACTGATAGTAATCAAATGGATAATCATATCTTAAGTCTATATAGCTATGGCTTGATCTAAGCTGAATTTTCTAAAATTTTGATTAAGACACTTTTTATTGAGATAAATAAACTCTTAATATAAGCAAACTAACTTAAAATACTGGACTTAGACTTAAGAGACATAATGTGAGTCCTCAAATCATATCCCTAAGCTACTTAGAAGTTAGATTCTAGGCCAAATTAGGGTTTAGCCTAAAAGATAAATTTATAAGTTTTAACAAGTCTAATTAATTATAAATGACTTACTATATTAAATTAAGGATTCATAAGAGTAAATGTAATGCCCCGTTATTTGATTTAATATATTAATCTAACAATGGGTGTTACGGTAATACTTAACACTGTATTAGAGTATTATAACCCACTATTTAGTACTATCTTTATAATAATGTGAATCTATATATAGAAGGAAACTCAAACATTCTAATCAAATATTCTTTATTTATAATATAAAAATATACAACATGAAAAAATAGTTAAAAATATCATAGAAATATTTAACATGCAATTTTGAGAATGTAATCACTCATCCTCACATAAGAAAAATATAAATATGAGCAAAAGATAGTTTTTAGCGCACAACTACAACTCAAGCTCTCCTTTAGGTACCAAGTATGATCCAATCTCCTAGTCTACTATATTTGATTTATAAAATGGTATGGCACATCCAATAAATAAAATGATTAGACTTTAAAAGTCTAAGTATAATTTTTAAGGGTAATTAAATATATTATTTTTATACGATATCACGTTAGCCATTTACAATTTTAATATAAGTGGAGCATTTTACATGAAATGAATAAAAAGGTAAATAACAACTAAAAGCTATAAAGTAAAAAGGTTCACATTATTTATTCCTGCATCAAATAGGTTAGAAAGATAATTATAAAGTATATATTTTTGTAAGGGAAACTTGAATATGTCTAAGTGATTCATATGCTAAGTAAAGAGACAATGTAGATAATTTTGCATGTGATATAAAAGAAAAATATACTACAAAGGCTGCAAGTATAACTAAAATAATAAACTATTATAGTGAAGTAAATAAAATAATTTTAATCTAAAAAAACTGAATAAATAAAATCATAAGACTATAAAAATAATCATTCATGATTAATATGATTGTGAGATATAAAATTTATGATTTATTTATCTTGTATTTTATTCTGTGAGCACTGAATAAGCGAGGAGTTGAGTGTGTCTACTCAACTTATCTGAAAGTAGGGTCAACTGCAAATACACACATTCCCCCTCAAAGGAATTATGTGATCTCTGGATATTCCAATATCCTACCTAGGCTTAATAATAGTTATACTATAATCTACAAAATAAACCCCACTGATGTATGTTTTAAGGATTCATTATTATACAAAATGTCTTAATGCATGATTTCAAGGAAATTATTTTCAAATTGCAGCATTTCAAAGATTATCAAATCATTGTAAACTATGTGATATCCATTATTTTCTATTTTTAATTATCTATCCTGAGGATTGGGATTAATCAAACCCCTAAATTAACTTAGACATCATGAATCCCTAAGTTAATTTAATACATATATAATATAATAAGGTGAGTTTTGAAAAATAATAATTTAATTAAATTTTATATAATGACAAAATAATATAATTTGCTAAATGAGAGTTAAAATCTATATTTTTTGAATAATTTTATTATCTAAGTTAATAATGATTTAATCCACATTGCTGAATGTGAATTTTAAGGTTTATACATTCTTTATTACTATTCACACATTGCTGATTATTCTAACCAATCTAATACCTTCTAAGATTCTTTTCAATGGGTTAAATCTATGCTTAGGCTTTATTTTAGGTTTTACATTAACTACAAGTCTATTAATTATCTTAAGGTTTAAACATTCTTTATTATTATTCACACACTAATGATTCTAATGAAGATCCCTAATATGGAGAGTTTACTAAATAATAATCATTTAATCTAATGATTTGAGAAATTATAAGGTTAATGCATGACTAAGTTCTAAGGTTCTCTACTCAAATGTTACTTAATAATGCTTCATATGTCTATAATAAGAGAGTTAATTCATTACATCAAAATGATAGGTTTAATCTAATAGGTTGATTGCCTAAAGCATCAAGATTCTATATTATTGAATCTAATGTAATTCAAATGAAGGTCATATTCTATTCTAATCATCCATAATAATTTTAGATTTGATCACAATGTTTCAGATCTAAAGTTCAACACTTTAAGCTCTTAATCTTTACTAATAAGGCTAGAGATTTACTACAAGCAATATGATGAATTTATCATTACTTAATCTTTTCTATCACAATGTTTTAGGTTTACCTAAGTATCAATTTAATTTAACCATATTGTCCTAGGTTCTAAGAAATATTAATACATTTATTCAATATATATGATTTTCATTGGTTCATAAAGAATGCCACAAATGAAAGTTTGTCATGCAAAATCCATATTTATATGATCTAATCATCACAAGTTATGAATCCATATTTATATTGGAGTGGGCAGATTGCAAAATATATGAAGATTTATAAAACTGGGCATTGTGGCGCGCTACGGCGCTAGAAATTATGTAGCTCAGGCGCTGCAGCGCGCTGTAGTACCCTTGGCTCGACAGTCAGACGCTACAGTGCTCTGCCAATAGAAAGCTCTTTTAGAGATATCTAGAGAAATAAGGCCAGGACAGGCTGATATTTAGAGAAATAAGGAGATTGCACATTGCCTTTGAGGTGGAATATGTACTTAATCAGGAACCCACATCTCAGATAGTTAGATAGATGTATCAAACTCCTCGATTATTTAGTAACTTTGTCCAACATAATAAATATTATATCTTGCTGTATTTTTTTTTCAGAATGAGCACATATCTTAAATTTATATATTATATTCATAATCCTAACAATTTTGTAAGCATATCATACTTAAATATCACATTTTATTTGTATATGCTCCTCATGTAGAGTCATGCCGCTTAATATTATATATAAATTTTGATATCCTACAAACTTTATTTAGACCTTTGTGTCTAATTAAATATTTTCTTTTATTTTCTTTACTTTTCTTTTTCCTGATTCACCCTAACATATATATATATATATATATATATGATAGTTTATGAATAATCTATGGATTAAGTTTTTGATGAGGAGCTGATGCATGATGGAGCAATTTAGATGCATATTTTTTAAAAGTTTAAATTTTGCTTAAGGTGTAATAGATTTTGTAAGATTATTATTATTATTGTAATGAATATATTTTCTTTATTATTCTGATATTTTTAAATATTGCAATGAATGTGAAAGTGTGTATTTTATATGCCTCTAAATACACTCTTATACTAAATCCAAACATGTTCCTGGGGCACCTAATACTAGATTAGCTATGCTGACCCAGCAGCTGGTCGCCACATGATAGCAGGTGGTGGGTCCCACCACTTAATTACTTAATTATTATTTTTTAATAATCAGAATTAGGCTATTAAATGAGCTCCGAAAAATCCCAAAAATTCATTTTTTTGTTAATTTGGGGGTGAGGAACTCAAAAATAAAGTCAAAATTTTAATTAGAGATATATTTATTATTTTAGTTTTTTGGGCATTTAATATATTAAAATATTCGCAAAAATTTGATGACTCCCGAAAATTCTTGAAATTTCACCTCTATCTAATTTGGGGGTGAGGAGTTTAATGGTGAACTCCAATTTTGATTTGGTGATCAAATAATTACCATAATTTTCTAATTTGATCAATTCATTAAAATAATTTAAATATTCAATTGAATTCTAAATCACTCCAATTTTTCAGGGTATGCTCCAAATATCATATAGAGATAGTTGAAGAAGATTAAAAGCCAATTTAATTGATAAATAAGGTTTAACAACTTTTGGGTTGTTACATGAATGTGGAATCTAAATCCGTATTCACTTACCTTAGGATTTACTTAGCTTAAATAGGGTAAAAACTATAGTTTAACAAATGAGGCTAATAATAGTTCAATTAAGCTCAATGAGGTTCTAAGCATTTTATTTACTATTTTTATGGGTAATGGTTTGTAACAGCTCAAACTCTTAAGCACCAAGGTATTGTTCGCTTTGGCTTGAAAGACCTCACGATTTTTCCCTCATAAGATAACTTCCTAGCAGGTCACCCATCCTGGGAGTGCTCCCACATGAGCACGCTTAACTTTGGAGTTCTTATCAGGAACTCCACCATTATCTAAAAAGGTGCCTCGATATTTAAGAGTTTTACTTATTACTACTTAAGTGGGTCTTCACAATCTCCCCAACTTAAGTAACTGACGTCCTAGTCAGTATCCACACACAGATCCAAGAACTATCCATTGGGTAGATAGGACTAGAGGTGACCCCTACATGCTCAAGAGGTACCCACAACAATGTAGTACCTTAACCATCATGGGTTCAAGAGGCTGCTCACATGAAGTGGTACTTTGCCCTGTATAGTATTTAGCTCCTATCTGGTACCCTATGGCCTGCTCTGATACCATTTGTAACAGCCCAAACTCTTAAGCACCAAGGTATTGTCCACTTTGGCCTGAAAGGCCTCATAATTTTTCCCTCAGTAGATAACTTCCCAGCAAGTCACTCATCCAGGGAGTACTCTCACATGAGCATGCTTAACTTTGGAGTTATTATCAGGAACTCCACCGTTATCTGAAAAGGCGCATCGATGTTTAAGAGTTTAACTTATTACAACTTAAGTGGGTCTTCACATGGTTGGATTAGGAAGTTCTAATTACCTCTTAAATAAAAATCACTCAAAATTACTAAAATGTCACTCCTTAAGGGTTCATAAGTTAATTTTAAGTTATAGGATTCCAAATTAAATCGCTCAATTCCAAATAATTCTCTACTGTATAAGGAGAAGATTGACACCTTAATATTTGAATCTAGTTAAGAATTGAAAATGAGCACAAATTAGGATTTAAGCTCATTAAGGAGTGATTAGTAAATTAAACTTTAATAATTGAAGTTTTAAGTTATAATTAGGTTCAACACTATCTAAGGAGTCATTAGACACCTTAAACATTAAAATTAGAGCCATAATGATCAAAATATTCATTAATTAGGGTTTAGCGTGATTAGCATAATTTTAACTCCATAATAAAGTTCTCATTTATCTAATAAAGAGATAGAGACATTAATCATGGTTTCAAACTTCAAGGTTTAGGTTAAATGACCCATTGAGTCTAATGGATTGAAAATCAAAGCTTGGTTTAGCTTAAATTAACTTAGTTTAGCTAGGGTAATAACTAGGGTTATTACAAACTCCCCCACTTAAGAATGATGATATTTCAAACATTACTCAAGTGGAGAAAGTACTACGAAATGAAATATTGAATATAACTGAAAAGAAGGGAATGAGAAAAGTATCTATGTTTGTAAATCTGTTAGCTAGGGTAGTCCCCAGAACTTGGTGCACTGCTTGCCAGAACATAGAAGTAAATCTGTTATCTCTATCAGAACTATCGACTTTAGGATACCGTGCAGCCTAACAATCTCTTTAATATAAAGCTTTGCGAGCATATTGACAGATTCAGTCTGACGAATAAGAATGAAATGTGCTGATTTAGTTAATCGATCGATGATAACCCAAATTGTATCGGCACCAAATTTCGTGTGAGACAATCCAATAATGAAATCCATAGAGATATCAAACCATTTCCATTCATGGATTTCTAGATAATGCAGAAGACCACCAGGCCTTTTGTGCTCAGCCTTCACCAAATTGCAAGCATGACACTTAGCCGTGAAATTGGCTACACTTCTTCATATCGGACTACTAAAAAGGCTGATTTAAGTCTTGGTACATTTTAGTACTGCCTGGATGAATGTGATATCCAGAATTATGACCTTCAACAAGAATTTTACAATGCATGGATTTAGGAATCCATAGACGATTGCCTTGATAGATTACATTACTATGCATCTACGGATCCTAACAGCGACCTCCTTCAATGTCGACTTTAAACTTCATATAGTCTTCATCTTTAGTTTGCGAGATGGAGACATCTTTGTGAAAAGTGGGTTCCACATTGATATTAATCGAAGTGAAATTAGCATATCGCCACGTGCTGGAGAAATTTCATGTTTATGGAACTCTTCCTCTAATGAACTTGAAGTAATCATAGCAGATAGAGTAGCTTGACAGCTGAGAGCATCGGCTACCACATTTGTCTTACCTGGGTGATACTGAATACTTATATCATAATCGATGATGAGCTCTAACCTCCTTCTCTGTCTGTAGTTCAATTATCGCTGAGTTAAGATATGCTTCAGACTTTGATGATTAGTGAATATGGAACATTGAACCCCATATAAGTACTGATGCCAGATCTTTAAGGAAAAAATTACAACAGCAAGTTCAAGATCGTGAACGGGGTAATTCTTTTTTGTGATGTTTTAATTGATGACAGGCATAATCAATCACCTTATCCTCTTGCATTAATACACAACCTAAACCAATTCCAGAGGCATCAATGTATACTTGATAGTTCAAACCTTCTTTTGGCAAAATAAGCACAGGAGTGGTAGAGAGTGCATCTTTTAAGGTTTGGAATGCTTCCTCGCATTTAGGACTCCAAACGAAAGGTACGGCTTTCTGAGTCAATTTAGTTAAAGGTGAGACGATCTGAGAGAAGCCTTTAACAAACTTTCTATAGTATCTGACTAATCCCAAAAAACTTCTAATATCTGTAACTGACTTGGGATGTACCCAATCTTGGATTACACTTAACTTCTTTTGATCTACACAGACGCCTTGGGCATCGACTATATGACCCAAGAATGCAACGGAATTTAGCCAAAATTTGCATTTGGTAAACTTGGCATATAACTGATGATCGCACAAGGATTCTAATACTATTCTTAAATGATCCTCATGATCCTTTAGAGTTCAAGAGTAAATGAGAATATCGTCGATAAAGACGATAACGAATTTATCCAAATACGGCTTAAGGACTTGCTGCATTAATTTCATGAATATTGATGGCTCATTTGTGAGTCCAAAAGATATTACAAGAAATTCAAAATGGCCATAACTAGTACGGAAAGTTTCTCTTACTCGCAGCTGATGGTAACCAGACCTTAAATCAATTTTTGAAAATATGATAGCTCGAGATAGCTGGTCAAATAGATCATCAATTATGGGCAAAGGATATTGTTCTTGATAGTGACTTTATTCAACTCACAATAATTTATACACATTCGCATAGATCCATCTTTCTTCTTTACAAATAAAACTGGCGCTCCCTAAGGAGACATGCTAGGCCTGATAAAGCCTTTGTTCAAGAGCTCTTGCAATTCTTTATTAAACTCTGGCAATTCCTTAGGTTCCATTATATAAGGTGCTTTAGGTATAGGTTGAGTATCAGGAGATAGTTCAATGGAGAACTCTACTTCTCTAGGCGGAGGTACTTGATAATTCCAAGATTTATAGTAAAATAAGATAATAAATACAAACACTTTTATACCAGAATGGTATACTTTATTGCATTTTCTTTAATTTTAGGGTAAGAAAAGAGATGAGCTGAATTTGGGCAAAAACAAAAAATTATGGAAGAAAACCGCTGCAACGCACCACACTGCGCCTAAGCGTGCCAAGACAGAGAGCTCAGCGCTTCCACACGCTGCAGCGAGCTCAACCTGAAACCTCATCGCTACCGTGCGCCGCAATGGTATGAAAATGAAATGAAGATTAATTGATCCACTACTGCGCGCTGCAGCGGTTCCAACTCAAAAGCACATTGAAGTGCGTCGTCGCGCCCGCTGTAAAATTGCTCAGGAATATGCATTGGGAAGATGAGGAGACTTAATTTTTCCTCTTCCCATAGCAGGAATTTAATGCAATACATTTAAACATATTTATTTTCAAGGGATTGAAAGAATAATTCATAAAGAAACAATTTTTGAGGAAGATGGAAGGAATGGCTACACTAAATGCTGAGGAGAATCACAAAAATTATAAAAGCACAGATTTAAGACAATATGGGAGAGAGAAAGAGGTTGATTTAATTCCTTTAAGTGGGATAATAAACAACTCAATTTGAGAGAATAAATTGTAAAAGGATTTCGTCCCTTTATCCTTGTGTGCTTTAATAAGTGCAATAAACAAACAAAGTGTTTAAAGTTACCTTTCTTGAGAACATACTAATTATGTAATGCACTCCCATCATGTGATAACTTCAAAAGTTATAAGATTTTAGTTATATTGAGCAAATATGGTTTAAGGTAATACATGACCAAATTTCTGATTATAGTAACCTTAATAAAATGTGCTTTTTATAAAAATCAGGATGTACAGTTTTATATATTAATAATATATGCTTTAGTTTATTTCTGATTATAATAGCCTTAATTTTATATTATAGTAGCCTTAATTAAATTTCTAATTATAGTAGCCTTAATAAAATGTGCTTTGGTTTATTTCTTATTTTTGATGATTTAAGAATCATATTGATTTGAAAGCATTTGGCATGAATTGCATAAGCATAAGCATCAAAAAGTATTGTGAACTACGGGATGTATCATGCATCAATTTGAGTATAACCTACAGGATGTAGCAGGCATCATGGATATTATGATTCCTTGGGGTGCATGAGGCACAAAATGCATAATGACAGCATAAATCAGTGGTATAATCAGATACATATATAGTAACATTCAACATAATTTCATTTTAGTATTTTATTAAATTTCAGTCTTTTATAGATTATTTGTTTTAGCACTTCATTATTTCATTATAGTTTTTACTTTACTTTCAATTCTATACAGCTTTCAATTTTTAGTTATTTCAGTACTTTTCTGCAGTAATTTTCTATTTTATTGAATGTTAATTTCCTTAAACTATATAAGGGAATATTATAGTTTTGAAGTGTTAGCCTTATTGTCTAACACAATGTACTTTTCTTTTCTTTTGTTTGGGAAACTGGTATTTTGGGTTCCGACAATTTGTCAGATTATGAGCAATTTGAGGAGCATGCCTTGGAGGCTTCCCAAGAGATCTAGGAGGAGCTAGTGGAGCATTAGCTAGTTCACTCTTACTTACTGTTTCAGTTATTTCTATTATGAGTTGAGAGATATTTATTGTCTTTTATTAAGCAATGGTTTGTAATTATAACGACCCCAATAATTGGATAAGAGATTATTCCAAATATTGAGATGTTACCTTAGCACCCAATGCTTAATTAAAAGAAAATTAATTAAATATAGAAGCTAAGTGGCCAAGTCTCTTTATGAGTAGTTGTTAAGTTAAATCAAAATTACAATGAATAACAATAATAAGGAGATACATGAAAATATTGTAAGTATATACAATACAAGTAATTAATATAATCCACTCATTCAGCTCAAGCAGTTACAAAATAAGTAATCATAATACAGATATGCAAAGATGTAGGTAAAAATAATTCAAGCAAACTCAAGCAGTTTATAGTTTAATTATTTCAAACCTATTTAAAAGAAAAGAAAAGAGAGAATACAACCATTCTATTTATTAAACTAAAAGTGCAAGAAAAATTATATATTAAGTGGAAGCCTTTTATTTTGGGAACTCTTCAAGCACTAGAACCTGCATTACCTGAATTAAAGAGCTCTTGATCTATCATATTTTGTTATTTAAATATGATATGGCAAATCCAATAAAAGAAAAAGTGTGGTTATACTAAACAGTCTAAGTACTTTTAAGATTGGCTACATTTTTAAGTTAATATGATATCACAAGCATTAATTTGGAAATTAAACAAAGCAGCAAAGCTATAAAAGCTAACGTAACAACGCAAGTTATTTGTAGCACCCCGTCCCATCGCGGTGCGCAAAAAGACAAGTATGATTCATGGTTCGGCGATGGAACGGTGCACTACTCGGGAACGGTGGGCCATACAAGTAAACCCATCTTCCCGAATAGGCAGAAGAGACAGAGCCAAACCGAAGGCCACTGACTCGAACCCTAAGAGTAGGTTCGAGAGTCAATATCTAAGATAAGAATAAAATACTTATCTTAGGTATTAGACTGGCACGTACATAAGGTTCAAGGGAGCGAGAAAGAACCCATGTACGATATAAAATATATCAGCGTTTCCAGTACACCGATCACATCACAATACTATGTATAGCAGTCCAACAGAGTGCGGAAGCTAAAAGCAAAGCATCCATAATACATTCATCTCAAGTAATAGTAAATGTCCATCTCAAAAAAGAAAAGTAAAACTACATCCAGAGTTTATTACAAACCATTTAAATACAGAAATGTAAAGAGTCTATCTAAAATGCTGGAAAGAACTAGAAAGTAAAAGTAGGTGCTTGATCCCCTACAACTCCAATTGCTCCTCTTAAGTCTCTGGTACGTCCTCCTGTCCTGTCTCCAAAAATTGTTCAGGATCTAGCAAATTGTCAGATCCCAAAAGTATCCCGTGTTAGACAAGAAGTCTAACACATCGAAACTAGCTATACAAAGCTAAACTAAACATAACAAATATACAAGTAACGTACAGTAAAAGTGCAGAAAAACTGTAAAGACAATAAATAACTGAAACTGTAAATGCTAAGCAAGGTAAAACTTGCATCAAAACTAAATACTGAAAGTAAATAAAAATACCAGATACTTATACATCAATGTGAAAGGAATGTCAAATGCTGAGAAGGATATTATAAGCTGCACTATATGCCACTGAAACAATGCTCACAAATATGTTATACCACAGTATATCACAGAACTATCACTGAAGGTTTATGAGTAGTACGGTCCAATGTAAGCACAACAGTTAGGAAGTTAGTATGGTCATGCAGATGCACCCTAAAATTCCCCAATCTGTGTATATAACATTTTGTATCTCATACTGTATCACTGATAACCATGTGTCACAACAGAAGGAATGAGTTCAACTCATGTATATGCTTATGCTTATACTATTATGTTAAATGAATGAGAAATCCTGAAATCCATAAAGAATATAGTAAGAAACAATAATGAATCCTAAGTCTCTACTGTGCAGAATCCTGCTAAAAGGATTCTGACTCCAATCTTTAGATCGATATTTAGTTAAAGTTGCTTATTTTCTTAAAGATCACTAAGCAGGGTGATTGTATACACATATTAAATATGCTGCAAAGATAGAACTCACAACATTTAGTTTGATTACGCCACCCTAATAAAGTGATCTTCATTAGGAGGCACCATCCGATGATGGTATTGTATCTCAAACGAAGCATTAAGTCACTAAACTCATAATCATACTTAGCGTCTTAAGGAAGGTGAATCTCGTTACTTAGTTTATTTGAGTCATACATATTGAAGCGATCTTCGCTAGGAGGCATTGCCCGATGGCAACTTGTCTTTCAATTAAACTAAAGAATGGGTACCCATTTAATTCCCTCTTAGGATCGATTAATTTACTCTATGCGAGATTATATCCGCCTAAGCCCACAGGATAACAACAAAGATAAATCTCACTTAGAGTGACTCAATCAATCCTGAATATTACTGGGGACCAGTAATATGGGTATACTATACTGCACTACCCAATAATCAAGGTTCAATCAAGTCAATTTAATAGAACAAAGATTTATCAAGACTATAAGTCTTAAACTAATAGGTAAGTCCTATACAAGGTTTCATCAAGTGAATGTGATCTAAGATCACTTAATATGGACTCTATCATAAGGAGATGTATCTCTTCTAATGTCTTAAGTGATTACTACCACAAGGAGAATAGATCAATCTCTAAGGTGATGGGATCTTCTATACTTCTACCTCAAGAATTTATACAAGGCCTCCTACCTCAGGATATATTAATTTAGGTCTTTTAAATAATTCAAGATGATCTTATGAAGAGATACTTAAGGTTCTCTCTTCTAAATTTTGATATTTACCTCTTGGGTTCTATTTTATAATTAGGTTTTAAGATGATTAGATTAGATGATTAAATTACCTGATCACACTCAATCTAAGATCATGGGATCTAAATCAAACATAATGTTAAGGATTATATCACTTGCTTAATCAATATGATTTTAGTTGTTTTATTATGCTAGTCCTCTTTCTTAAGAGAAAATCAAGGATTTTAAGGTTTGATTCAGATGGAGAAATCACCAAAGGTTGTTATTAACCTTAATTTATCTAATTCAAATGTTTAGAATCAATAACAAATCAAATGCATTATTGGAAAATATTTAATCCAAAGTTTTGAAATCAAATCAATTAATTTAGTGTTCTTAAGGGTTTAGATCCTTCTTAAGTAGCTTAGGGTTTGATCCCTTCTCATGCCTTAAGAAAAATCAAGTTATATATTTGATATTAATGTCAAATCAGTGGATTAATTATCTATTACTGGTGGCAATCTCAGACCTAGATCAAGTCTTAATGGCTTGATCCAAATCTTATAACTTCTTAAGTTAATTAAGATATTTAAGATTTTAGATCTTTTGATTTATTCAAGTATGTTCCATAAGCTTATCTAAAGTAGTTCATTACACTTAACTTGATGTTACAAGTCAGATTAACAATTAAAATTTGTAAAACAGAGGGTACTTAGTGCTAATCAAACCCTAATTCCAATTAACAAGATTAGCACATAAGCATAAATCCAACCATTCAAATTATAAGATATTTGGCATGCAAGTTTTAATTAATCATACAAGTAATCAGAACCTAAGTTTGCTATGATCCAATAAGTATAAACCCTAATATTTACTAATCATGTTTTAACAAAATTAGGGCATAACTAAAATTATAGAGCTTAGAAAAATATTCTACTTAGCACATGCATTCTGATTAACATTAGTGAACTAATGGCACCCTAAACATGTAATTTGGATAAGTAAATTTACTAATATGTCCTAATTAAGATCCACTATAATTAGGTAATAATTAAATATCTAACCATCAGATGCACGATTTTTTTGGATATTTGGATTCCTGAGATTTTTCTGATCATTTTTATATATAATATCATAGGATTTAAACTAGTGGATTAAAACTTATCTAAATAATACATTCTGTATTTTTATTTAATCAAAATCCTATGGTTTGAATAATAGGAAAATAATTCCAAAATTCTGATTTAAATAAAACGGCGGCCCGAATTCAAAATGCGCGGGTCGAGCGGGGCCCGAGAGACCCGGCACTATCGCACCGCACGGGTCGTGGGATGACCCGGCCCGCACAGTGTCGTCATCCCCGTTCCTTCGTCCCGATGGATAGAGTCGAGTAGGGAACCCTAATCGCCAAAATTCCGGTGCATCCAGGCCACGGCTCGGCCAGCATTCGATCGCTACTCCATCACCGCGGTCAGACGTGTCGATTGGGACTCGAAGCCCCTTGTGAGATGGTCTGGATCAGCCAGACCTTACTCACCTGAGGATTCCTCCATTAGAGTTACTGTGGGGAGATAATTCTCCCCACATGGGCCATGCCAGACCCCAGGCTCGATCTCTACACCATCAGGGAGGTGAGGCGGATCGAAGCCCTCTGGTCTGGGGGTCTGGGGTGGTCTGGATCGCTGGGTCCTTACTCGACCGAGGTGATCCAGAAGAAATTTGACCCGATCGATCGATTCGATCGATCGGGGCTAACCTAGACCCTAATTACGATATGGCTGGGTTCGTATCCATAATAAGTACAACAGCGCACCAAATGGAATTAGGTTTGAGCCTTATTAGCTCAGGACCTGCAACTGGAGTACCTGGTTTCGTCCAGAAGCTTGCGGAAGGTGAAGAGGTCTCCTCCTGGCTCGCCACGCTACCTTAGATCTCTTTAAGAGTTCCTGAACTCCAGGAGACTCTCCTATCAGCGGTACGCGGGCTTGGGAGCGCCTGGAAGAAGCCTAGCTGCTCAAGAATTCAATAATGGCGGCGGGTTAGCAGAGGCTTTGATTGGCCAGCAAGGGTCAATTGAGGAGAAGCTAAGGCTATTTATAGCTTTGGCTAAGCTTAGGGAAGCTTCTGGAACCACTGGCTCGGGCCGGGGGTGGCCCGAGGGGTCGGGCCTTGGCCGAGCTCTCAAGTTTCCAATTTCAGCTCGGCCGGGTCGCTAGGCCCGATTGGGGGCTCCCTATCATAACGGGAAGGATCCCAACGGCTCGCTGAGGTGGCGCGGGGAGTGGGGGACAAGCTGGACAGCTGGCAATACGGGGATTCTCCCTGTCGGGTGCGCGATCGGGAGGAAGACGACGATCCACAGTGCCGGGTGCCCTGGATGTCATCTGATCAATCGAATCGGAAGGCGCTATGGCTGGGATCACCCGGATCCTAACGGCCAATCGCGGGAGCGATCCTGGCCATAGGATCCACGGGACATATCCAACGACGGATCGACGGTTCTGCTGGATTGAATTATGACCGTAGATTGAAAAGGCGGAACGGTCAGATGCGCGAGATCCCCCTGTCGCGTGCCCCGGGCTCCGCAGCGGATCGTTCGTGGTCCGCACAGCGGATCCCAGCTGTTAATTTAGTTAGATGGGCATTTTTGCAAAATTAAATTGTTTGGAACCCTTTTATGCAATTGAATCATTTTAATTTAAATTGAATTATGGTCCAAATGAATTCCAAATTACACCAAATTTTCACCCTTAGCTAATTTGGGGGTGAGGAATTCAAAAATGCAATCAGATTTTAATTTTGAGATCAAAATATTTTAGGTCTAGATTAAGGCATCTAAATTGATCAAATTACAAATTTGACTTAGAGAAATCCAATGGACTTCAAATCTTCTAGATAGGCTTAAATTGATGTTCTAAAGGTAATTATGCTAAAAATTGATTAAGAAATCTTTATTTTGCATGGTAACAACTTAGAGTTGTTACAGACTCCCCTGCTTAAGAACGATGTCGTCCTCGACATCCTCTCAAGAGAAGACATATAAGAGAAAATGAAGCGCATGAATAAGGCTTTAAAACTAAAGAATACCTGGAGTTTCAAAGAGATTGGGATATTTCTTTTTCATATCTTCCTCTTTCTCCCAAGTAGATTCTTCTAAAGAGCGATTTCTCCATTAAACTTTTACCATTGTGATGGAGCGATTCCTTAGCTGCTTTTGATCATGAGCTAAGATCTTAATCGGCTCTTCTGCATAAGTGAGATCTAGTTGTAGTGATACGGCTGGAAGTTGTATTAAGTGAGATGGATCACGAAGACATCTTCGCAGAGAGGAGATGTGGAATACATTATGAACTGCAGAGAAATCTTTCGGAAGCTTTAATCGATATGCTACAGAACCAATCTTTTCTAGTATTTCAAATGGTCCGACGTAGTGAGGACTTAACTTCCTGGATACACCAAAATGATAAACGCCTTTTATTGGACTTACTTTAAGGTACGGATATTTTCCCACCTCAAGGTCCAGAGCACGATGATGAGTATTGTGATATTTACTCTGTCGGTCTTGAGTTGCTTTGATCCTTTGCTGGATTAGTTGAATCTTGCGATTTGTTTCTTCGACCAACTCTGACCCATAAAGTTGGACACTGCCGGTCTCGGACCATGCTAATGGCGCACTACATTTCCTGCCGTACAGAGCTTCATATGGAGCTATACTGATACTTGCTTGAAAATTATTATTGTATGCAAATTCTACCAGAGGAAGGTGGTCCTCCCAAAATCCTCCAAAGTCCAGAATACAGAGACGAAGGAGATCTTCCATAACTTGGTTAACTCTTTCAGTTTGTCCATCTGCCTGAGGATGAAAGGCAGTACTCATAGCTAGAGTAGTTCCCAAGTCTTGATGAACTGATTGCCAAAATTTAGAAGTGAAACGGCTATCTCGATCAGATATAATGGATCTCGGGATCCCATGGAGTCGGATAATTTCCTTGATATATAATTTTGTTAGTTTTTCCACAGAATTTGTTTGATGCATAGGGATGAAGTGAGCTGATTTGGTCAATCGATCGACAATGACCCAAATTGAATTCGCACCAGATCTTGCTTTAGGCAAACCCATAACAAAATCCATAGAGATGTCGAACCACTTCCACTCAGGGATTGCTAGAGGGTGAAGAAGTCCTCCAGGTTTTTGATGCTCAGCTTTGACTAGACTGCAAGCATGACAATTTTCCACAAATTCTGCCACACTCTTTTTCATACCAGGCCACCAGAATGATTTCTTCAGATCCTGGTACATTTTGGTACTACCTGGATGTACCTGGTAGCCAGAATTATGGCCTTCGACCAGGATCTCCTGATGCACGGATTTGGGAATCCATAGACGATCACCTTAGTAAATTACGTTACCATAAAGCTGAAGGTCGAAGCGATGCCCACTTTCGATATCGACTTTGAACTTCAAATAATTTTCATCTTTGGTTTGAGAGATGAAGACATCATGATGAAAGGTAGGTTCAACTGAGCTCATGGATACCAGTGTGCTTAGCATATCTCCACGCACTGGCTTGATTTCAAACCTTCGGAATTCTTCCTCTAATGCACTTGTGCAAATTATAGAATATAGCGTAGCATGACGACTGAGTGCATCTACTACGACGTTTGCTTTTCCCGGATGATACTGAATGCTTAAGTCATAGTCGCTTATTAACTCGAGCCATCTTCGCTATCGACAATTCAACTCGCGTTGGGTGAAAATATATTTCAAGCTCTGATGGTCGGTGAATATGGAACACTGGATGCCATACAGATAATGATGCCAAATGTTTAGAGCGAAGACTACTAATGCTAGCTCGAGATCGTGAACAGGATAGTTCTTTTCATGTGGTTTCAACTGCCGAGAGCTTAGGCTATGACTCTCCCTTCCTGCGTTAATACACATCCCAAATCTAAACCAGATGCGTCGGTATAAACTTGGTAATTCAATCCTTCCTTGGGTAAGGCGAGAACTAGGGCAGAAGAAAGAGCATCTTTCAATGTTTGGAACATTTTTTCACACTCTGGACTCCAAACAAAGGTACCACTTTTTGAGTCAACTTGGTGAGAGGAGGCGAAATTTGTGATAAACCTTTGACAAATTTTCTATAATAGCCTGCCAGACCTATGAAGCTTCTGATGTCCATCATGGATTTTGGTTGTGACCAATCTCAGACTGCACTTACTTTATTTTGGTCCACTCTGATTCCTTGAGAGTCGATGACGTGTCCCAAAAAAGGCGATAGAATCGAGCCAAAACTCGCACTTATAATACTTAGCATAGAGTTCGTGGTTCCTGAGTTCTTCAAGTACTATACGAAGGTATTTTTCATGATCAGTCTTATTCCTGGAATAGATCAGTATGTCATCGATGAAGACGATGATGAATTTATCTAAATGTGCTTTCAACACACGCTGCATTAAGTCCATAAAAATGGATGGGGCATTCGTCAATCCAAAAGATATCACCAAGAATTCGTAATGTCCATAACGAGTTTGAAATGCTGTTTTCTCAATATCAGAATCCTTAACTCGCAATTGATGATACCCAGATCGCAAGTCTATCTTGGAGAAGATTTTTGTTCCAAATAACTGATCAAACAGATCGTCGATACGCGGCAGGGGGTATTTGTTCTTAATAGTTACTTTGTTTAATCCCCTGTAATCGATGCACATCCTTATTGATCCATCTTTCTTTTTAACGAACAACACTGGCGCTCCCCAAGGGGATGAACTTGGACGGATGAGACCCTTCTTAATTCTTGAAGTTGGTTGTTCAACTCTTGGAGCTCTTTTGGCGCCATGCGATACGGAACCTTTGATAGTGGTTGAGTTCCGAGGATTACCTCTATGGTGAACTCTACTTATCTATTCAAAGGAAGACCAGGCAAGTCTTCAGGGAAAACATCAGGAAATTTACAAACTACCCGGTTCTCGGAAAGAGGTATGACTTCTTTCCTTTCCCCCAACATCGTTACAAGGTACGCACTGCATCCCTTCTTGACTAATTTCTCTGCCACCATGGTGTTGATTAACAATGATTGGGTGCTAAGTTTTCCCACGAATGATATGGAGTTTCTTCTGCTGCCCAAGGTTATTTCCTTCTTTTGGCAACTTATGGACGCACCATATTGGCTTAACCAATTCATACCTAGGATTATGTCGAAGTTGGTAATTGGCAGTAAAATTAGCTTAGCTCTGAAGTTTTGATCCTCAATAGGAATATCTAGATTATAGAATTGGTAAAACTGCATATGAGCTCCAGAAGGTAGCCCAACTGGCTAGTTGATGTGTCTGTAGTTTAAGTGTTTTAGCCCACTCTTCCGATACGAAAGAATGACTTGCCCCCGTATCGAATAAAATATTACAAGTTGTGTCGTTTATTGTTAATGTGCCTATATTTGCGATAATTTTGCGTAAGGATAATTATTCAAGAATTAAAATACTAGAGTGGTAAGGGACAATTATTAATACAACAAGAAAAGAGAATTTGTTTAAGGCGTACCTAATACCACGTCATTGTTTTCAGGAGCAGAAGCTGGAGTTAACATATATACTCGAGCAGGTGCTGAGGGTTGCTTGTTCTGGGTCCCTAAATCTTGGCAGTTGTAAGTTGACCTTTGCACAGGTACACTTGCCCTTGAGTTTGTCATAGGAGCCGGCATTATGGCAGGAGCGGGCTCCCGCTGGTTCACCGGTTGAGCACGAAAGGTTTGCTTATGGCGGGAGTGGTCGATGGGCACACCATCGATGGTATTTTTCTCCCTACACTCATAGTAGCGATGACCCTTACGGCCACAAGTGAAACATACACCACCGAAGTGGTAGCACTTCCCGTACATATGCTTTCGCTTACATTCATAATTCTGAGGCTGAGGTCGTGTAGTTTCCATATTGTATACTCTGGCCGTTTTGTGATGGCTAAAGCGTTCGTTTCGTAGGGGCATGACCATGGCTTTTCTCTTCCGATCCAGCTGACCCTGGAATCCTTCTTGCAGATGGGCAGCCTCAATTAATTCAATTAGGGTTTTGAACTGTCGTGAGACTAGGTGTGCTCTAATAAGATCTCTCAGACCTTTCATGAAGCGGTGACACTTGGATGCTTCCGTTCTCACTAGATCTGGAACGAACCTTGACAGCCTCCTGAATTCTTGTTCGTACTCGAACACTGACTTATTTCCTTGTGTGAGGTAAAGAAGTTCGTCTTCTAGAATTGCTTGTGCTGAGGCTGGAATGAAAGCTTCACGAAATGCTTCCATGAACATATCTCATGGAATGCCCTCCACCACGAAGTCCGCAAATCTGTTATTCCGTTCATTTTCCCACCAGTATTCCGCTTCTTCCTGGAATAGGTAGGTCACCAGACGGATTACCTCAGAATTAGGACATTTAATTAAGGCCAGATTCTTCTCCACCAACTTTATCCATGTTACTGTATCCATGGGATTTAATGCCCTGTTGAATGTGGGAGTACGGAAACGAAGGAAATTGTGTAAGACTCCGTCACCTGAATTATAAGAAGAAGATCCAGAGGATTGTTATTTGACTGAGAGGATGAGAGATCATGTCTCCTACGCCTGTTGCGCATTACTGTCAATTAAGGCATTTATTAAATTGGCCATAAGACTTGATTCCTCAGGTCCGCTTGACGATGGGATCGTCTTTTTATAGGAGTGGGAGCAGAGGGGGAACCAGGATTCATAGCTGCAATTACAATGAAGTTTTAGAAACATAAAATTTCATTCATTCTTAAACTCTTTCTCAAAAGAGAAGATACATGGATACATCAAAATTTGTAAGCGAGATGACAAGAAATGACATAAAGAAACTCCTATGATCTAGTTACAATTCTCTACCCAGAAGGCAGCACAAAAGTTATCATATGTGACTATGTGACCTTTCCGAGCTAATCTCCTATCGACTCAATACCACCAACGACTCGCTGATCCCCGCAGTAGGATCTCTACAATCTCTAGGCGGTACTTCTCTGGACAGGCTGTCTCTAGAAGTGCCAGTGGTAACACGATCCAGCCACTCTTTGGCGAGTGCCGAAAGACTGGTACCTCTAAATGATGAATGAATCAGGATCTTATCTAGTACTACAACTCCTCGGGGTGATATTCCATCTACCGTCCTCCCGTAGATCTGACCATCTCGAAGGTCGTCTATCCAATAATCATCAAACCTCCTAAGGTAGAACTGAAATGCTGACGGCGGGTATTCCATCCCCTAAAATAGTTCAACCCATAAATATTTCATTCATTTATTCTTTTCAAAAATTTATTCAAACCTTAAGATGTCATTTTAAGTTTTTTTTCAATTTCAGTTATCTTATTACGTGCGTTAAATCTCTAGGGTGTCAGTATTGTAGACATAATCTCCCTTTCTATTTCTGAGACAGCTTAATGAACCTTTTGGATGTTTACTTTGCATTACACATAGTAATTATGATCTTGTCCTGACACAAAGAATAGATTATAAAGTAGATAGGAACAAGCTCCTTATCTGACACTTTATAATACTTCTCTGATATCAACTGTAGCACCCCGTCCCGTCGCTGTGCGCAAAAAGACAAGTATGATTCATGGTTCTGCGGCGGAACGGTGCACTACTCAGGAATGGTGGGCCATACAAGTAAACCCATCTTCCCGAATAGGCAGAAGAGATGGAGCCATACTGAAGGCCGTTGACTCGAACCCTAAGAGTAGGTTCGAGAGTCAATATCTAAGATAAGAATAAAATACTTATCTTAGGTATTAGACTGGCATGTACATAAGGTTCAACGGAGCGAGAAAGAACCCATGCATGTTATAAAATATATCAGCATTTCCAGTACGCTGATCACATCACAATACTATGTATAGCAGTATGACAGAGTGCGGAAGCTAAAAGCAAAACATCCATAATACATTCATCTCAAGCAATAGTAAATGTCCATCTCAGAAAAGAAAAGTAAAAGTACATCCAGAGTTTATTACAAACCATTTAAATGTAGAAATGTAAAGAGTTTATCTAAAATGCTGGAAAGAACTAGAAAGTAAAAGTAGGTGCTCGATCTCCTACAGCTCCAATTGCTCCTCCTGAGTCTCTGGTACGTCCTCCTGTCCTGTCTCCAAAAACTGCTCAGGATCTAGCAAATTGTCGGATCCCAAAAGTACCCTGTGTTAGATAAGAAGTCTAACACATCGAAACTAACTATACAAAGCTAAACTAAACATAACAAATATACAAGTAATGTACAGTAAAAGTGCAGAAAAACTGTACAAACACTAAATAACTAAAACTGTAAAGGCTAAGCAAGGTAAAACTTGCATCAAAACTAAATACTGAAAGTAAATAAAAATACCAGATGCTCATACATCAATGTGAAAGGAATGTTAAATACTGAGAAGGATGCTATAAGCTGCACTATATGCCACTGAAATAATGCTCACAAATATGTTATACTACGGTATATCACAGAACTATCGCTGAAGGTTTATGAGTAGTACGGTCTAATGTAAGCACAACAGTTAGGAAGTCAGTATGGTGATACAGATGCACCTTGAAATTCCCCAGTCTGTGTATATAATATTCTGTATCTCATATTGTATCACTGATAAACATGTGTCACAACAGAAGGAATGAGTTCAACTCATGTATATGCTTATGCTTATGCTATTATGTTAAATGAATGAGAAATCCAGAAATCCATGAAGAATATAGTAAGAAATAGTAATGAATCCTAAGTCTCCACTGTGCAGAATCCTGCTAAAAGGATTCTGACTCCAGTCTCTAGAACAATATTTAGTTAAACTTGCTTATTTACTCAAAGATCACTAGGCAAGGTGATTGTATACACATATTAAATATGATACAAAGATAGAACTCACAACATTTAGTTTGATTACGCCACCCTAATAAAGCGATCTTCATTAGGAGGCACCATCCGATGATGGTTTTGTATCTCAAACTAAGCATTAAGTCACTAAACTCATAATCATACTTAGCGTCTTAAGGAAGGTGAATCCCGTTACTTAGTTTATTTGAGTCATACCTATTGAAGCGATCTTCGCTAGGAGGCATTGCCCGATAGCAACTTATCTTTCAATTAAACTAAAGAATGGGTACCCATTTAATACACTCTTAGGATCGATTAATTTACTCTATGCGAGATTATATCCGCCTAAGCCCACAGGATAACAACAAAGATAAATCTCACTTAGAGTGACTCAATCAATACCGAATATTACTGGGGACTAGTAATATGGGTATACTATACTGCACTACCCAATAATCAAGGTTCAATCAAGTCAATTTAATAGAACAAGGATTTATCAAGACTATAAGTCTTAAACTAATAGGTAAGTCCTATACAAGGTTTCATCAAGTGAATGTGATCCAAGATCACTTAATATGGATTCTACCACCAGGAGATGTATCTCTTCTAATGTCTTAAGTGATTATTACCACAAGGAGAATATATCAATCTCTAAGGTGATGGGATCTTCTATACTTCTACCTCAAGGATTCATACAAGGCCTCCTACCTCGGGATATATGAGTTTAGGTCTTTTAAATAATTCAAGACAATCTTATGAAGAGATACTTAAGGTTCTCTCTTCTAAATTTTGATATTTACCTCTTGGGTTCTATTTCATAATTAAGTTTTAAGATGATTAGATCAGATGATTAAATTACCTGATCACACTCAATCTAAGATCATGGGATCTAAATCAAACATAATGTTAAGGATTATATCACTTGTTTAATCAATACGATTTTAATTGTTTTATTATGCTAGTCCTCTTTCTTAAGAGAAAATTAAGGATCTTAAGGTTTGATTCAGATGGAAAAATCACCAAAGGTTGTTATTAACCTTAATTTGTTTAATTCAAATGTTTAGAATCAATAATAAATCAAATGCATTATTGGAAAATATTTAGATTCAAGTATGTTCCATAAGCTTATCTAAAGTAGTTCATTACACTTAACTTATTGTTACAAGTCAGATTAACAATTAAAATTTGTAAAACAGAGGGTACTTAGTGCTAATCAAACCCTAATTCAAATCAAAAAGATTAGCACATAAGCATAAATCCAACCATTCAAATTACAAGATATTCGGCATGCAAGTTCTAATTAATCATACAAGTAATCAGAACCTAAGTTTGCTATGATCCAATAAGTATAAACCCTAATATTTACTAATCATGTTTTAACAAAATTAGGGCATAACTAAAATTACAGAGCTCAGAAAAATATTCTACTTAGCACATGCATTCTGATTAACATTAGTGAACTAATGGCACCCTAAACATGCAATTTTGATAAGTAAATTTACTAATCTGTCCTAATTAAGATCCACTGTAATTAGGCAATTATTAAAGATCTAATTATCAGATGCATGATTTTTTTAAATTTTTAGATTTCTGAGATTTTTTTAATCATTTTCATATATGATATTATAGGATTTGAACCAGTGGATTAAAAGTTATTTAAATAATACATTCTGTATTTTTATTTAATCAAATCCTATGATTTGGATAATTGAATTATTTTCCTTAAGGAAAATAATTCCAAAATTCCGATTTAAATAAAACGGCTCGGCCCGAATTCAAAACGTGCGGGTCGACCGGGGCCCGGGAGACCCAGCACTGTCGCTCCGCGCGGGTCGTGGGCCGACCCGGCCCGCACAGTGCCGTCATCCCCGTTCCTTCATCCCGATGGATAGAGTCGAGTAGGGAACCCTAATCGCCAAAATTCCAGCGCATCCCAGCCACAGCTCGGCCAGCATTCGATCGCTACTCCATCACCATGGTCAGACGCGTCGATTGGGACTCGAAGCCCCTTGTGAGACGGTCTGGATCAGCCAAACCTTACTCACCCGAGGATTCCTCCATTAGAGTTACTGTGGGGAGATAATTCTCCCCACAAGGGCCATGCCAGACCCCTGGCGATTGAGAAGAAATTTGACCTCTGGTCTGGGGTGGTTTGGATCACTGGGTCCTTACTCGACCGAGGCGATCCAGAAGAAATTTGACCCGATCGATCGATTCGATCGATCGGGGCTAACCTAGACCCTAATTACGATATGGCTGGGTTCGTATCGACAATAAGTATAACAGCGCACCAAATGGAATAAGGTTTGAGCCTTATTAGCTCAGGACCTGCAACTGGAGTACCTGGTTTCGTCTAGATGCTTGCGGAAGGTGAAGAGGTCTCCTCCTGGCTCGCCAAGCTGCCTTAGATCTCTTTAAGAATTCCTGAACTCCAGGAGACTCTCCTATCAGCGGTACGTAGGCTTGGGAGCGCCTGGAAGAAGCCTAGCTTCTCGGGAATTCAGTCATGGCGGCGGGTTAGCAGAGGCTTTGATTGACCAGCAAGGGTTAATTGAGGTGAAGCTGGGGCTATTTATAGCCTTTGCTAAGCTTAGGGAAGCTTCTGGAGCCACTGGCTCGGGCCGGGGGTGGCCCGAGGGGTCGAGCCTTGGCCGAGCTCTCAAGTTTCCAATTTGAGCTCGGCCGGGTCGCTAGGCCCGATTGGGGGCTCCCTATCATAACGAGAAGGATCCCAACGGCTCGCTGAGGTGGCGCGGGGAGTGGGGGACAAGCTGGACAGCTGGTAGTACGGGGATTCTCCCTGTCGGGTGCACGATCGGGAGGAAGACGACGATCCACAGTGTCGGGTGCCCTGGATGCCGTCTGATCGATCGATCAGAAGGCGCTATGACTGGGATCGCCCGGATCCTAACGGCCAATCGCGGGAGCGATCCTGGCCGTAGGATCCATTGGACAGATCCAACGACGGATCGACGGTTATGCGGGATTGAATTATGACCGTAGATTGAAAAGGCGGAACGGTCAGATGCTCGGGATCCCCCTGTCGCGTGCCTCGGGCTCCGCAGCGGATCGTCCGCGGTCCGCACAGCAGATACTGGCTGTTAATTTAGTTAGATGGGTATTTTTACAAAATTAAATTGTTCGGAACCCTTTAATGCAATTGAACCATTTTAATTTAAATTGAATTATGATCCAAATGAATTCCAAATTACACCAAATTTTCAACCTTAGCTAATTTAGGGGTGAGAAATTCAAAAATGCAATCAGATTTTAATTCTGAGATCAAAATATTTTAGGTCTAGATTAAGGTATCTAGATTGATCAAATTGCAAATTTGACTTAGAGAAATCCAATGGACTTCAAATCTTCTAGATAGGCTTAAATTAATGTTCTAAAGGCAATTATGCTAAAAATTGATTAAAAAATCTTTATTTTACATGGTAAAAACTTAGGGTTGTTACATTATTACCCTAACCTATTAGGACTAATCCAAGTCCTAATTTTGATCTTAGTGCACTAATTAAATTATTAGTAGTTCACTACCATGACGTAGTCCAAATCAGAGGTCAAATGAATCAAGCCCTGATTTTGGAAATTTCAAGAATCTTGGAATTTGACATAATTATTTTGACGTCAGATCAAAAATTAAACTTCCTCCATTGATGTGCTGTTGAAGAAGCCCTCAAACTCCCAAGTTCCTACAGAAAACAGAGCTTCTTCCTCCATCTTCTTTCATTTGAAAGCCAAGGCACCTCATTTCCCCCATTGAATGGATTCAATGGCTACTTTATTTTACTCTTATGCTTATGTTAGATTCTTAGGAATCTGTGATTCGTAATGTGGAAGCCATTAGAGCTCATTAAGGTATTAGATTTCATTGTAAATAAAATGCTCTGTTTTCCTTCTTTCTACATACCTTGACCTATAACTCTATTTGTTTGCATAGTTATAATAATCCTTTCATGCCAATTTTAAGTTGAGTCTGCCATAATCCGCTGCAGCGCACCTTAGCGCCGAAACTCGCTGCAGCATGCCACAGTGCCGAAATCTGCTGCAGCACGCTGTAGCTCGCCGTAGCGCCTGGCTTTTGGCCAGAAGGCTCTACAGCGCGCTGTAGCGCCCAGAACTGTCCGGATTGGTCCAGAACCAGCTGACATGGTCAAAACTTCACAGTTTCCAAAGTTTAAGGACCCCAGGATCCTAGTGGGGCTGAATTATATAAATTTGAACCTAATTTTAGTAAAATTAAGCATTGTATAAAATTGTATGTGAGTTTTAAATATGGAAAAGATTGAGTTTTGATCTCTAGAAAATAGACCCTAGTGTTGAAATGACCATATCTTAATCAATTGGACTCCAAATTAAGAAATTCAAGATTCTAACTAGGTTAAAAATTTAGTGTCAACAGTAAACTGAAATAAATTTTGGGTTTTGACCACTAAAAACTCTCGGTTGACAAAAATACCCATAACCCTAATTAGGTTATAACTTGGCCGAATGAGGTGTAATTTAGGTCTACTCCCAATTATAGTACTCAATGTAATATAGGAAAGTTATAGCCACTGAGTTTGTTGAATCAAGATCTCAAATTGAAAAGTTATATTTTTGACCCCGCTTAACTCTAGAAATGACATATTTACCCTTAAACTTAGAACACTCATAACTAATTTAATAGGCCTCAAAATTTAGTGTTCTTCGACTCTATGGAATCCTTAAACAACAAGCATCAATAAATTGCACAAATTTTTAAATTTCATTATGAGAAAATTACTAAATCGCCTCTTGGGCCAAATTCCTTAGTTTTGACCTATATGACCCATTTCTTGTCCAAATTTGATGTACTTTATGTCTATCTTTATGTTAGATAGTAAGAAATCATTTGAAAATAAGAAAATCCAATTTAGAATCCTAAATCAAAAAGTAGTTTTTTTCGACCCATAAGTAGGGGCAAAATAGTCATTTTGCCTAAAATTTAAGTTAAGTATTCTTAACCCTTAAAATATCTTTTAAATCGTTAAAATTAGTAATAAAAGTGATTTAGAATCAAATTAGACTCTTAAACTCATATATTAAGTGAATTGTTGAAAATTCAATTTAAGGTTTGTAAAATTTCTAAGTAAAATTTATTATACCTTAACTTAGTTAAAACTCCTCCTTAACTCCTTTAAATGAACAAATTAGCAAATGAAGGTAAATTCTAATAAATTCCATCAAATCCTAAAATTTCCTAAGTCATTCCATTAGAAGCTTATTAGGATCTACACTTCATCTTAGGATCTTTTCCTTAAGATTAGGAATATATGCTAGGTTAAATTTCATTCATTGAATAAGAGGGTTATTCAATGAATGGAACCTTAGTTTTATTAGTTTCTAGATTTTTATACTTTAATTCTAATTATTTTTATCTTTTAACTTTAGATTTAGATTAGGAGAATTATTATATCAAGCTTGATTGTGCTTAATAGAATTTGTCTTGATTATTAGTTCACATTTAAACTTAAGCCATGACCCTTAAGACTTACCATTTGGATTATGTGATTGAACTCTAATTTGTGATATTTAATTCATAATCCATAATGTTAGTAGAACTTTATTAATTCTTAGTTTAGAACATCTAAATTCATCAATTATGATGTAAAGATTCCTTATTTAACTTATAATCATTATTAATTAAATTAAATTAGAACCTGATCAGTTCTAATTGCTTTTAACTTATAAGGTCGTGCTTCTAAGTTACACTCAATAGTATGAATTAGAGATCCTGAACTTATGTAACTTGGAATAGTTATAATGGTTTAATATATAACAACATATGTCACCATGTGTAGTAGAGTCCCTTGCTCATTATTATTTTACTTGTGCTTTTACATTCCTTATATTTTGTCTTACTCTTTGAACATGTCACACAATATAATATTGTTGCATGAAATGAAAATATAGAATATTAGGATAATATTTTCATTTGGTTCAATTACTTATTGATCTGGTGCATTTTACCCTAATGGACAAGGGAAAGGAGAAATAAGGAGTATTTAGCATTACTCATTGAGGAGTATTGTGCTAAGTTGGAACCTAAATAGTCTTACAGACGTACTTGACTCCTCAGCTACTTTTAGATATGACTATAGGAGTAAAGTAAATAACAAAAACATTACTGCATTTGTGATTACTGCCTCTTCAGTTCAGTTTATGTCCTGTTATGTGGTGACCGGGGATCGAAGTTCGAGAGTCTTTAAGAACAATTCATCTCAATTGAAAATATATTCATTTTTATAATTCAAAAAGCACATAGAATAAAATAATAAAATTTCACAGTTCTTTTATACATAGAGCCAAAATATATATGAAAGTTATAACAGTTTGAATTTTACAAAATATGAAATAAAATATCTACATTCTTTTGTTTCTTTTAAATTTTTCCTCTTTTAATTTGGTAGATCTTCTAAGCTTTTTAATTATCAAAACCTGAAAAATTCAGTTTACTAGTCAGGTAGGAGTACGCAAATTATTCTTATAAGAATAAATCTAGCATCCTATAATAGGTATGAATCACATATGAAAATAACAGAAAGACTGCAAATAAAATAAGCAATTTCCAAATGCAATTTCTGCCCTGCAAAATAGCTGTAAAAATCAACATATATGAAATAAATTTTATCAAAAGCATTTGTAACAATAAGTCGAGTCCGTAGACTCCTGAGCCCAAATAGGTAAACCCATAAGCATAACATGTAGGAAGCTTATCTCGCCACCCGTCGGTAGCTTACTCAAAATAATAACTGATGGTGTGTCTTTCCTCTGGATTTGCCTACTTCCTACAAGAGGCTAAATCTCTCCATATAACTCCCAGGAGCTGCTAGCTGGCCCAATCTGTACAGATTCCAATGTTGTGTTCCACCCTCCAAAGACAAACACCACAAAATATATATATTGTGTTTCATTCTTTTTGTTACATGCTATTTGATATAAATCTTTTGCAAGTTAAAATACGGTAAGCAGTGCAAATAATATTCAAATGAAAAATGGCTCAAATAAGAATACTGAAATAAGACTTATAAGTAAATTTACGTACCTGACTTGTTTTGATTCAAAATCAACCAATTTAATTTGTTTGTTCTGCCAAAAGTAGTTTAAGTCGTTAATTTAATGCTTTATGATATGTTTTATAATAATAGGTTTTTATGATATTGATATTTGGATTCATTGAATTAATTATTTTTATGACTAATATTTTTAAATGAAGTGATAATTTATATGAAATTTTTAGAAACACGTGAAAATATCTATATTTCCTATAAATTTTCTAAGTCCTAAAATTCTTAAAAATTTCGGCAGAATCTCCTTTATTTTTGTTCAAATTTTTCATTTTCACAATCAATCTCCAGTTCTAAATTAAAGTTCAATCCCTTTTTCGAGATTGCTCATTTTCAATTCTAAAAATAGAGTTTAATTCCAATTCTAATATGATTTCACATATACTAAACTATATTAAATAGTTTAAATATACTATATAAAATGAAGAAGTAAAATTTTGACATTTATAAGAGTAACTTTATGTGGTTTTTCACACAGTATTTATTTTAGCATTTCTGTATTTATAATATATTTCCTAAAAAGAATCATTTGTTAAAGTCAGCATTTTAATATAAAGAAACAAGAACAAATTTTTTTTTTAAAAAAAAAAGCATTTTATTACTTATAAGAGAAGGGCAGCATTTGAATTTTTTACAATTTTAAATGGTGGTAATTGAATACCATGAATACATGGCAGAACTCGACATAAATAGAAACATTTGGTTTTCTCTAAAATACATAACCATTATTGAAACAATGACAACAATGTGGATCTTAATATAAGTACATGGCAGCATATGATCACATGTATTTTAATAGCATTTGATTTATGTAAATTAATTGAGAGCCCATAAATTGAAATATGCAAGATATGATAATATTTGATTTCACTTTGCAAATAATAACTTTTGATTCATATTGAAATGAATAATAACGAATTTGAATGGAAGAATTTAAATATCATATTATTCATGACAGCATTTATAATGGATATTTAGATCTCCTAATATATAGTAGCATTTGATCATATAGACTTAACTAACCGCATTTGATTTACATTTTACTCCGAATTTTCAAAGGATAGCAATATTCAATGAAAAGATCAATAGTATTTGATCATTTAATTATTTCAAATTGCACTCAACTTATTTTTGCTAGCATTTAAATCACTTTGAAACAAGAGTAGCATTTATTTTTATGGAATATAGTAGCATGTGATACTTGTAAGAGAAGCAACAGTATTTGTTATTACAATTGAATTGGACAATACATACTTCTATTTGAACTAGATGGAAGTATCAATTCGAAATAACAAAAATATTATTTTAAAATTCATGGCAGTTCTTGATCTTTATTGATCTTGCTAATCTTATCCTAGAATTAGAAGTCAACACATGATTTATATATAATTAATTTTATAAAGGAATGACAATACAAATGCTCATCATCAGTTTTCTTATTTCTTACAACCAAATGGCAGCAATTTGATACATGAGAACATCTTAAATCTTAAATATATCTGAAGGCATCATGAAACCATGCCTATAATAAACAGCATCATAAATCCCCTTAAGAACTGAAAGTAACATATGATATTAAGAAAGAAGATGATAGCATTTATAACAATATTTGATCTAATATGTAACTTAATTTGACAATATTTAGATCTTATAATAGAACTGATGGCAGCATATGATATTGAGAATGATTGACAGTATATGATTTCAAAAGCAACATTTGATTACTTATTAAATGGATGAACAGCAACTGATTTTATTAAATGAATGAACGGCAATTGATTTGATACGTTAGATGACATCTTTTGGATCTTAATTAATATATGGTAGCATTTGTTTCATCTTGAAATTAAGGATAGTGTTTGAATCTCATAAACTAATTGGCATCTTTAAACTTCATATAACAAATAGCAGCATATGATTTTACACATGATAGATAAAAGTACTTAAATCACTTAAACTCACTAACAGCACTTAGAGTACAGCAAGATCAGTCTAATGATGTGAAATTCAGCATTTAAACATTAATACCCATTTTATGTTATGTAGTTTTGCATTATCTATTGCAACCTTCTATATTAACATCAATAATTAAAGCATAGAAGTTGTATTCAGTAAAGACAATATATTGAAATTGATAATAACAAATGTTCTTTCTTTACTCTATCTTAGATATCAATAATTGAATCTCATATAATACTAATAGCAGCATTCTATCTTATAGTTTTTTTTTTTTAAATAACTTTTGATGAAATATGTGACAGTATTCATATGTCCTAGAATTCATAGCAGAATTTTGAACTTTATGATGGCAATCATTAATTTGATACATAATTGATGGCAACATAGCAGCATAACATCTTAAAGAATAATATAAGTAAATGAAATGGATGAAGATAATGAATTATGTTATTTAAGAAGCTTAAATTAATGAATTATTATTTTAATAATGCTGTTTGATCATTCTAAAATTAACTAGAATAAAGTATGATATTAAATCCTTAAATATTTTCATAAATTTTAGCATATGAATTACATTCAGCATGCTATACTCAATTAATGATGTTGTATCAAACATATTTTGTTTAATAAAATTGAAAATCTTTATATCAAACTCTCAACAATACAACTTCTTATTCAATCATTTCCTTATAAGTAAGAAATTATTTGCAACTTAATTCTTTTGTTCTTTCATATTGAAAACAGATCCTAATGAATCTCTCATTTGATAGCTTAAAGTCCTAATTTAACATTGATTTTATATAAATAATATTGATGGAAGAATCGGGAGAAATATATTTAGTTCATATACATTCCATTGGTACCTCTGATGCTTTCAGTATTAGCATAATAGCAACTATATAAGCTATAGTAATAATAATTATTTTGACAGTAAATCAGAATATTCAGTTTAAATCTATGGTGTGACCATCCACTGTATATTGTTCTTATTTTGACAAAGGTTATATGTGATTAGGTCTAACTAATTATAGATTAGAGCTTAATACAAAAATAATATCGTATGAATATTTTAACTACAGTTAAGAAGATAGTCACATATATATAAAAAAATGAGTTAACTTTATATAAATGCATTCTTACATCGCAAAAATATCTCTGAACCCTATTAATCATTCAAGTTATTTTCATATAAACAATACTTAATAGGAGAATTAGATGGAGTACCTTGATCTTAATATGCGGCTAGAAGGGACTCTCGATGAGATGGAGAGGGTTCGGCCAAATGGAGAGGGAGGCGTCGGTGAGTGAAAGCGCTTGGCGAGTGAAGGTGTTGGCTTGGAAGGCTCTCGGCCAGATGGAGGAGGATCGGGGTAGCATCGGCTAAGGTTCGCTGTTGCCTTTCTTCGCCTCGAGTCTCGCCTATGGCTCCTTCTTATCCTCGCAGGAACCCTCGTATGATAAGATAAGGGCGAGGGCAGCTGTCGTGCGAGAGAGAGGGGTTTCAAGCCACGCGTCACGCGTGAGGGCTTGCGAATGGGAGGAGGCGGTCTCGGTCATGCGTGAGGGTGTGCGAAGAAGATAGGGATCGGCTTGCGAAATGAAGAATGAAGAAGTTGTTGGCTGAGAGCAAAAAAAATAGGATTAGGTTTTGAAGGTTTTAAGAGGAATCTAAGATCCATTATCAGCCGTTGAATTAAAATCAACGGCTGGAATTTCTGAGCCAAGATCTGAAGTCATTTGAGCTTCAAAAATTACAAACTTAGTGTCAAAATGACCGTCTCAACGAGATGAATGCATGCATCTAAAAATTATTATATTTGGACAAGTATTTTATTTTATATTGATTTTTAAGTGAAAAACTTGGAAAATTAATTAAGATAAATTGGAAATTTGAAAATTAACGAAACTCGAAACATAGCATCCTCATATGATGCTTAACTTAGATATATAAAAATTTCTAAATTCCAATTTATATTTTTCATATTATTAGCCTTTGAAGTTTATACTTCATAAATTTATTCAGGACAATCCAGGATCACAAATGCGCTCAAATTTTTGCAGTATGATCTTTTCAATAGGTATTATAAGAGGATACTCTTATTACATTTTTATTTGACTTAAATTGGATTCCTATTTTGACGAAAATTTCTGAGTGATCGAAAATATCTGGGAAAATCAATGATTTTCAAATATTCTCAGAATAACACTCCTAGTTAATTTGGAGTTACTGATTCCAATGGCAGACTCCATTTTCGATTCTGAGTTCTAAATTATTTAAATATTAATAAACAATTTCTGGTATTTTACATGTTATCCCAGCCTAGCCTCAGATGACACTAAGAATATTTTGTCGCCTTAGCCTCTATGTTGACGCAAAGAATTCTTTTGTTATTAGCAGGCTAGATTAGCTCTCTTCTGATATGGTAGCCATTACATACCTATTTACTATTTACTATTCATTTATTTACTATTTACCATTTACTGTTGTACTTTACTTCAGTCAGCTTTACTTTACCTGTTTACTTACTTATATGATGCTACTTTCTGTTACTGCTTACTATACATATCATAGTCAGATTATTTATTTTTAACATGCCTATGTCAAGTGATCATAAGCATATTTATGATAAGTTTTTTTCTTCAGTATTTTCTTTACTTTACTTAAACTTATATGCCTAACCTTGTTACAGCTTTGGAGTTGAGGTATGTTCTTTTACCTCACATGTTGCTTAGTTATAAATGCTATTATTTATAACTTATTCCTTTCTTTGTATACTTATTTCACCCTTACACTTTGCTTGTTTTTATAATCCAAGTAAAATGGTGATATCATAAAACTCATGAAATATTAATAGCCTAAAATATACTTAGACAGTATGTCTAACCATATATTTTCTTTTCTTTGGCTGGGGCCCTATCATTGTGAAACTGACAATGGTAAACTCCGAGTTATTCGAGGTAGTCGAGCCTTCTGAAGATCAGATTCAGGAGGAGGAACGTGCTGTCACTGGAGATCCTTAGCTTAACTTCTCTTTTATTTTTGTGAGATGAGAGCCTTATCTTTTTCATTAAAAATTATTTAATATTTATAATAATTCAGATATTTATGTATGTTCTTCTACTGTATTATTTTATTTTGAGCTACATGTTTACTTTTTACTTATATTATGGTGGATTGGATGTAGCATATTTTACTATCTTGCTTCTACACTTTGATGAATATATATACTTAGTGAATGAATTTGTTGTATTATTCAGAGCACATCCTTCCCTTATTAATGGATTGGGGATTACACCTTAATCTAATGATAAGTGAGGGATTTGCCAAAGTGGAACACCTCTCCTTAGGCTTGATTATTGGCAATTAAGGGGTGGGGCGCCACAGCTAACAAGCAGGGGAAAGAAAGTATACATAACTGTAATAAAGATATTATGAAATAAGTTGAGTAAAAATACTCACTTGTATTTAAGTCCTAGCCTGCATCTAAAAATAGTAAGGGAAAAGCATCATAAAAGGTTAGAAACTACTATATGCATTTAAAATAAAATGAAATAAAAGTAATACATGTTCTATAAAACTTATGTTAAGTAAGTAAATGTAATACAGTAAAGCATTAAATGAAATTAAGCAATATATATTATATTTTAAATAAACTGTAAGTAAGCAAAACATAATACTGGAAATATAGAGTGTAAGGCATAGAAAGTAAAGAAATATCTTAGACTCTTGGTCTAAGACAAACATAGCCTAGGACTATGAAAAGTAAGAATAACTAAATAGTTATGAAGAGATCTTACAATCAATAAGATTGTAAGAGAACTCTTATATTATTAATTGAAGTTATATTTAGAAGCTATCTTATTCTGCAGGAGTATTCAACAGAATGGGATGAGGAGTTAAGCACGTCTGCCTAACTAAATATAATGGGGGGTTGAACATTCACATTCACCCTCTCTAAAATGTGAAGTCCTATTATAAGCGCTATCTTTCTTGTTCAAATTATCATAAAGCATTCCCCAGAAAGTTTTATGAAAGGTTTATTTATGCACAAAGATATTGTATGAACATTCAAGGAAAATGGCTCAAAGCTAAGCAAGCATTTAATAAAATTTCAATAATTATAAATTATGTGATATCCTTTTGTTATCTAATATTAATGTATACTTAATGATTAGAGCTAATTGAGCTCCTAATTGACTTATAGATATTAATATTTAAGTCAATTATTGTTAATAGACGAAGGAAGATAAATTTAGAAAACAGTATTTTCATGTATATGAAGTTCATCCTATATTAGTCCTAAACTAATCAAATAAATTAGATTAATGATTTAAGTTTAAGAAAACTAGTAAAGAAGAGTAATGTTTATAGTTTGCTAAGATAATGAAAGTATAAGTTAAAGGAAATTCTTTTAGCTTCATCTAATTAGCTTACAAACTAGAGAATATCAAATCAATTTAATCATAAAGTTATCTAAGATTAATTGATGTTGAGTATTTGAAAGTAAGGAAAGAAGTAGATTATATTATACAAGTAATAATTCATTTGTAGTTGTAGAAATTTAGAAATCTATAGCTTATTTAAAGCATGAAATGGAGCTATTATTCTTTAGTTTAATAAATTGAGAACTAATTTGAAAGCTTAAAGACTATTGAAATATGTGCTAATTATCTAAGTGGTCGTTTGAGCACTAGTCTTATCATGAGTTCTTTTAAGGAACTTTAGCTTAGTAATTGAAAGTGTTAATCTAATTTAAATACAAAGGAATTTAAAGGATTTTTAATTAAATCTTATATGCAACTAAAGGAGAATTAAAACATGTAGAACATATGAATGAAATTTTAATTCTAATAATTTTTGGTGAGAAAATCATATGAAATAATTTGCTAACCTAGAATTCACACATCCTAAATCAAACATTTATGAAAAATAAAGGAAGATAGCAGTAAATTAGATTATGAATATAAAGGGCAGTATCATGTGACTTAATATGCAAAGAATAGCTATATTTAGTTCATTATTCGTAAAGGACATCAATTATTCAATATAGCATCACAAAGGATAGCAATTATTGATTTAACTTTGCAAAATAGAATAATATAAATTCAGCATAGTAATGTACTACAACATAAATTTATCATTGTAAAAGACATCAATACTCCACTTAACATACAAGGAATAACTATATTTAGTTTAGCATTTATAAAAGACAACAATATTCTAAATTAAGGATCAAAATACCTAATGGTCCTTAGGTCGTCAGGTTTGATGCCCTAAATTATTCCTTAGTATAGTAGTATCAAGAATATTGCTGCAATATTTGATCGAGCTTAATCTAGTTTGATCGAATTCAACAGATTTTCTTATTATTTGAGATTTAAACTAGCATATATATAAAAGTCTTGAATGATGTCTGCTTATGTATCGAGAATGGATATTAGTGAAACTTGACGAAAACAAAATTGTAAATTCACAGAATGAAAGAAAGTTAACCCATAGCTTATACGCAGTAAAGATATTAAAATTTGCAGAGTATAAGAATTTAGAAGATCTTGCATACAAGGAACAAGAATCGAATTTTTCAATTTTTCGATCCATAATCTTAAATTCGCAAAATAATATGGAAGGCCTTTGAAATCTGAGAGATTAAAGAATCGATATGTGCTGAAGTGAAGAACGTACCTGATAAAGCATACCAGGATGTTTGAAGGTAAATCCGAATAGCAGTTTCAAAGTTCCCTGTGGAAATGCCCGATCGCAGCTCACCTTGTTTTCTCCCAGCAAGTGTAAGAATTGGAAAAGAGAATGTGAAAAAAAGGGAGTATGCGAGGCTATAGTCATGGAGGAGGGCAGCTGGAAAACAAGGATCGTCCGGCCTATCACAGGCGATCGTGGTGGAGATGTCTTTAGAAGATGTACAGTGAACCTGCGGGAGCCATCCGATTGAATATCAGATCGGACGGTTCTCCATTTTCAGTGCACGATTGGACGTCCGTTGTTCGATTAAGGTAAGAAGGATCGACGGATGATATTTGGGGAACACGATGTTTTGTGTTTGGCGCCTTACACCAGATCTGCGCCTTTTTTATTAAAAGTCATTTATAATTTTAATTTATTATATATGTAGATTATTCAGTATAATATTTAATTAATTAATTTAAATTAATTTATTTAATCAACTTTGAATACTCAAATACACTCCCAAAAATTCCAAAAGTTCACCCTTACCTAATTAAGGAATTCAAAATGCGATCAAATTTTTGAACAGAGGTATATTTAATTTACTTATTTTTTTGGATATTTAAATATTATTAAAATACTGATAAAAATTTTGACGACTCCCAAACACTTCCAATACCCCACCCCTAGCTAATTTGGGTGTGGTAAGTCCACTGGCGAACTTCATTTTTTATTCTGAGATCTAAATAAATTATGTATTTTTAGAATTATTAGAAAACCGGGAAATGCTGGAAGTTATCAAACAGTCTTCAAATTGCATGAAATTTGAGGTGGAGACTCTTAACACTATTATAAGAGTAATGGAAGAGATTTAGAGTTAATTAGGTCACTAATTGATGAGTAACAATATTAGAGTTATTATAGTAATAACTCTAGATGTATTTTTCTCTTTCTTTTCTAAGATGATTGCTTTTACTTAGCTTTTATGATGAATGATATGGATGAATGCTATAGCTTATGCACTCTATTAGAATTACTACTTAT
Source organism: Gastrodia elata (assembly GCA_016760335.1). NCBI lineage: Eukaryota > Viridiplantae > Streptophyta > Magnoliopsida > Asparagales > Orchidaceae > Gastrodia > Gastrodia elata. The sequence goes on from CM028675.1 coordinate 23,038,817, forward strand.
AGTTAGTATTGTGATATGATCAGCATAAAAATAATGCTAATATTCATATATATTGGATTTTATTTGAAAACTATCTCTCATAATCCAATATATGTAAGTACCTTATCTAGTACTTAAGATAAGAATTTCACACTTATCTTAAGGGTTAGACCTTAGCCCTATATTGGGTAGAGTTTCAATAGTTAGTTTTCAGTATTCGGGGAGGTTCAGCAGTCCTTCACGAGTAACGCATCATTCCGCCGCCAATGTTATTATCCTTAAATATCTCGGTTGCGCGCGTTGACGGGATGGGGTGCTACAACTACACTTTTCTAATGAGTTATCAACTTGAAGCACTTCTTCAAAGCGTTATGGTTCACGATAATCTATTAGTAATATATAATACAATGAAAGAGAGTAGCTTTGTATAGATCATGAAATCCTAGTGAATCTTCTTAACTCGGTAGTAAGAGTCTGATGAACTATATACACTCTATTATCATGAGTACCTGGTTTTACCTGCTTATTTTGCTCAATGTTGTCATATATCTCAATATACTTTGGCATATCATATATGACAACCCCTATCTATCATCAAGTTAGTACTCATACTAATTCAACAGTTGATAAGTAGTTGATCACTTTGTATAATTCATGTTTAGACTAAGTATGAAGCCATACAAAATATATAATGCAGTAGTACAAAAGCTAAAATAATCATCCATACATTCCATTCATCCAAAAGAAAAAGAAAATATGCGTCTCAGGAAAGAAATATAAAATACATCCAAAATTATTTTAGTTGTATAAATTAAATGAAAAATATGCGAAAGTAATGGTCTCTTTCTCTAAAGAAAATGAAAACCGCATAAAATGGCTGAACATAAAAACTAAGTGACTGGCTATTCATCGGGCACCTGGTCATCCTCAAGGACTGGCTCCTTAAATACTTCTAATCTGACATATCTGTTTCACATGCTAAAGTCTTCGCCAAACAAGAAAAATCTTATGTTTAATAATTTTTTGAGTACATTTTAGGCTAACTAAGTGGATTCTTAAGTTTAAGGATATCGCATTTATATAGTTAATGAATATGCTACAAATCTAAATAATAAAAAAGGCAAAGTTATAACTGAGCAAATTTAGGTATATCAAAGTACATTCCTCAATGATCATGAGCTACAAAAGAGGTTATGCATATAAATGAAATCAACTAAATAAGAGTAACTAATATGAAAAATGACCAAAAGCATAAATGTTGAATAAATTATATTGTAGATGAGTAGCCATACAAATGTACTAGTATGTAATAATAACAGTCATAGCTATAATGTAATAACTTATGTTGTTACTCAGTCTAACCAGGATTAATCAAAGCTTAACTAGTCGTCATTAGGTTTTAAACCTCACTAGCGCATAACCCTAAAAATTTGGAGTCAAAATAAACAAGGAAATAATTCTTGATTGTTTCATTCAAATTAAATAATATGAAAATTAGGTAAATAATTTTGATCTCAAAACCCAAATATGAGGGCATATTTGAGTTCCTTATATCATAATAAGTTAGGGGTGCAAGCTTCATAATTTTAAGACTTGTATCGGTAGAAAAATATACAAAATACAAATTGTATTTTAATTTAAATTGAAGTTAAATGAATTTAATTAATTAAATCGATTTATACACATTTTTAAGCAAATATTTTGGAACCATGCAGATCTCGATAATTCTTGAACTCCGGATGCCACTCCAAGTCCGACATTCCCTCTCGCAAGCATCGGTTCCAAGTACCCCCTTTAACCCCTTGGTTCATTGCCTATTTCATGTAATAATTAGAATGGTGCTCTGTGAATACATGGAATCAATATTACATGGGTTTGGGATTTAATTCAAATTAATCCAGAGCCCAATCATCAACATAGGATAGTGAACGAACCCACGAAGGGTGTCTGTGATAGCGAGCTCAATTTGCCAATTCCCATCATGGGAAGCCTCTACTCGACCCCAGGATGCGTTCGATTGGCTTTCCAAGGGTTTGGGAAAAACTTTTAGGCCCCGGTTGGAATCAAGTTAACTCAGCCGAAGCTTAATACGATCGGGGCTCCAGTGTCTCATAGTGGAGCCTAAGTCGAGCAGACTCTCATCATTCTGGGAGGAACCAAATGCTGTGGATAAACTCAATCAAACCGTCGTGGCACAGTGATGGTATGGGCACCAAAACCCCCTCCATCGATGCCTGGGTCTAAACCAATTTGGTTTGCACAGTAATCCCTAGTGGTCGGCTTACAGTCAAGAAGGTCCCGGTGATCGACACCACCAGGATGAGGCTATTGGTGCTAATCGATGCGCCTTGCTGCACTGAACATTTTGGTAGGACGCTCGTCACCTTAGGAGGCCGGAATTGCCCAGAATTATCGACGAAAGTTCGCCCTAATGATTAGAACATTTTTATGACATAAAATTTTTGTTTAGACATTTAATTTTACTAATGACTCCACAAAATAAACGAATCAAACATCAACAGCTTCCGCTATATATAACAACCAAATTTAAATTTCTTTCACTGAAAAAACAAACCCGTCGCAACAAACACGAAAACAAACCTTAAGACAGCACCAACTCATACATTCAAAAATCAAAGAAAACAAGTAAATGCCAGAAACAAAAAGCTACATGATGACTGACTAGCTCTTGTACCTTCCCTCATTCGCCATCCTGAAGGAATCCGCCTGCACGGCAGCAGCACTCTCACTCGCAAGCGCCCCGACGAAGGCAATCCTTACCTGCTTCTGCGTCAAAGGGAAGGACTTGCAGGCGATGGAGTTGAGGAGAGCAGCCGTGCCTTCCCTGAGAAGCGCGCTGATGCCGCCCAAGTCAGTGTTCGTCACAGCGTCATGGAGGGTCGGGTTCTTGCCACCGAAGGCGAAGAGGCAGCCGGCGCCAAAGAAATCGCCGATCTTCCCAAAGTAACCAATCACCTCTATGATCTTGTGGGGGTGGGAGGACCAGTAGCTGCAGGTGCCAGGATGGAAGGGCGGGACGTCAGGCTCATAAGCTGCAGGCGGCGAGGGAACGGTTGGGACCGGCGGAGTTGACGGAGTGGTGTGCGGGGGGTTGCCACCAGCTCCGGCGTGGCTTGGAGGAGATTTATGAGGCTCAGAGGGGGTGTTATGGTGGCCTTTGTAGCTGGGAGGGGTATTTTGGGGAGTGGGTGGCGTATAATGGTATGCTGGTCCGCTTCCGGTACTGGGAGTAGAGCAGGAACAAGCTGGAGAAGACGAATCTGTATTTATGCGCTCATAAGTATTATTTTACTCCCAATTTACTAAAAAATATTAATACTTAATACTTAAATTTAAAATATTTATTTCTTGTCATGAGTCTAAAAAAATCTCTTGTCATGAGTCTAAAAAAAATACTTAATACTTAAACTGCCTTTTAGCTTACGTTTGGGGGGAGAGCTGCCAACATATGGAGTACTCGAACCATAGCTGTCTTCTTCCTGAGTGCTTCTGGCGGAGTGAACAGTAGGAACTAAAATGCACAGAAGAACAGTGAGAGCACCCATGAAGCAAAACAGTTCATAACTCGGCTTCATATTTTCAACCAAAGCTGCGAAAAAGGAAGCAAGAGAGGAGATGTGTTGGGATTCTGTGAGGCTGTGTGAGGGGCTGAGAACTTTGGTTATGTTAAATTTATATATATATATAAAGATTGGTACCGGTAATACAGCATTCATGAGAGTAAATACTGGCAGCGAAGTTCTGTCTGCGGTTAGTTGATAAGCCATGAAGGCTCATTAATGTCTGTGGCACAGCTAATTAATACATCGGTAGGAAGTTAGTGGCTAACCCAACTTTCTTGCTTTTTTTTTTCTTAAAGAATTAATCTAAGCTAATATTTCTCAAGAGAGAAGGAGAAGCGACTGAACATAAAACGAATATAAACGAGTACTTTCCAATAGCCGTTCTGACACTATTGTCTTGGCCACCCACCCGCATGATGGGCCATCCCTTCATTTTCTAGCCAAGCAGTATCCACGTATTTCTATTTCGCCAAATGAAAATTCATGCATCTCTTGTCATGAGTCTAAATGTCACCACCTTTTTTTCTACTGGTTCTGTTGGGTATTCCTCATTTGCAATAAAAACAAAGTTGCCGCCAAATTCCTAATATTTCCCAAACACACCTCAAACCAATTTAAAACTTCGCACGGACATCAGTTGCGAGTACACCAATCACCTCATTCGATCCTGCCTTCAAAATCATGGTATTACCTATCAATCCATCTTTCCCATCACCTCAGAACAAAAAGACCTAGCTGAATGCAAGCTTAGACACCTCTTCGAAACAACGGATCCTTACACCACTCCGCCCGCATCCCCCAATTCTTGTGGCCCGCTTGTCACCATCGCATTCCTCATCAACCACCAATCCTCACTAACCATTGCTAAAAAATCTCCACTAGAACTCTTATACGGCTACACCCCTAACTATAAATATTTTAATATTTTTGGATGTAGTTGCTTCCCCCTTCTCCCACCCAATCACTCCAACATATTATTTTCCAAGTGTGGATTGAAGAGCTGTTTAGAGGCGCGCCGCAGCGCCCGAGCGTCCGAGAGGCGGGCGCTATCGAGTGTCGCTGTGCCTGCAACCCAATAAGCACAGTTCTAAGCCGCCTATATATATTCTTAAGCTCTTTTTAAGGGTTAAGAGATGAAAATTCTGATAGTACACAGCCTCTTTTTGGTTTTGTGCGGTGGCTGCTCCATTGCAAGAAGAAGAAGCTCTTAGAGTTTGTGTAAGGGTTTGTTAACCCTAAAATCTTTGTAAAATCCTCTCTCAATAGTGAAAATTTTTGCTCTCTTCCTTGTGAACGTAAATGTTAGCACCAAATCATATAAATTTGTGTATTGTGCTTTGATTAATCTTGCATGTGTGTTCTTCTTGTTTAATTTTTTTTTTTCTCAACATTGTTGAAACTTTTTGTTCCACATCGCTTTAAAGCCCTAATTACCCAGTTGAGAGATCTCAACAAGTGGTATCAAAGAGAGATTGTTTTGTTTGTGCTCGAGGGTTAATGTTTTCTTTGAGCTGTGTATTATTTGGGTTTGAGCTTTGTAAAGAAAAAGAAAACAAGGGAGGCAGAGGAGAAGAGGTGGTTGGAACTTTATCGTCATCGGTGGTGGAGAGGTGTAGCGCCCCGCCCCGTCGTCGCGCGGAAAGAGTAATTTGGCAGCGAAATGGTGCACTACTCGAGGAGGAAAGGATACACCGTCTCCCCGAATAGCTGAACACTAAGCCCATTTGAAGGGCTGCTGACTCAACCTCAAGAATGGTTGAGAGTTAATACTTAATATAAGAGTAGTATCATTATCCTAAGTATTAGACGAATACATACATTGGACTTAGAATACCATAAGAATCCAATATATGTATAAGTAAGTTGATCACATCACAATACTAAGTACAAGTGGTATACAAATAGAGTGCGGAAGCTTAAAGCATACATCCAGATATATTCATCACAGAAGCAGTATGAAAACATTCATTTCAGGAAAGAAAGGAAAGTACATCTAGAATTATTACAAATATTTATTGAATAACAGACATAAAACTAAATACTGAATTGAAAGTAAACTAAGCAGCTGAAGAAGAGTCCACTAATGCTCAACGGGCTTCTCCTGGATCTCCTGGATGTCCTCTTGACCTGGCTCAGTATACTGCTTAAGATCTAGCAAATTATCAGATCCCAAAAGTACCTCGTGTTAGACAATAAATTTAACATATCGAAACTAATCTAAACAGTTCTAATTATCCATTTAATATTTATATAATTAAATCTGCAGAAAATGCTGTAAAAATAACTGAAAGTATAGAACTATATAAAACTATACAAATAAAGTAAAACGAAACTATAAACTGAATACTGAAATAACTGAAACTATAATATATCCAAAACTGAGTAATCATGTGTAAAACTATGCTGTACGTCAATGAATCTGTATATCTGAATATGTCTCAACACTGTATGTACTGATATACAACCAAATATCACTGAACTGTCATGAGTAGTACGGTCCAATATATACATACATCCGGTTGGGAACTGCAATGCTGATGCATCCTAAAATTCCCCAATCAATGTATATAATATTCTGTAACTCATAGATCATCACTGATACTTAAATATCTTTCTGATACTCACACATCATGCTTATGTTCATGCTTATTCTTCTAACTGTATGAGATAAAATCTAAAGAAAATCCCGAAAATGCTTTGAAATCTGTTAATAAATCCAAGGCCTCCATTGTGCAGAACCCTGCTAAAAGGATTCTGACTCCTAAGGTTCTACCTCAATAATTGGTTAAAGTTGAGAATTTTCTTAAAGATCATCAAATAAGATGATAGTATACGCATATCTAGCATGGCTGCAAGAAGGGGTTTCTTAACACTTAGTTTGATTAAGCTGCCCTAACGAAGCAATCTTCGATAGGAGGCATCACCCGATGGCAATTTGTATCTCAAGCTAAGTCCTTAAGATGCCCAACTCACGATCATACTTAGTGTTTTAAAGAAGGTGACTTGAATTACTTAGTTTGTTTAAGCCACACCCATTGAAGCGATCTTCGCTAGGAGGCATCACCCAATGGCAATTTGTATTTTAATCAAACTAAGGGAGGAGTCCCTACTTATAACACTCTTAGGATTAATTGATTTACTATGAGCGAGGTTATATCCGCCTAAGCCCGTAGGATAGCATAAAGATAAATCTCACTTAGAGTGACTCAACCACTCCTGAATAATACTGAGTTAACCTAGTACTATGGGTATACCAAATTACACAATTCAATGATCTGGGTTCAGACAACTCTATTTAATCGCAAGGATTTATCAAAACTACCTCTCCCTCTTATGGATGGGTGAATCCTACATAAGGCTCCAAGGTTATGATCAAATGATCACCCAATATAGGTTGCTACCATAAGAAATAAGTCACATTCTAAGTAATTCAGGTGATTCCTATCACAAGGTATCAAGTTCAACTTCTAATGTTATGAAAGATCATCTAAGGTTCTTACCTCAATAGATTACAAAAGTTATTTCTACCTCAATGTATCAACAATTAAGGTCTTTAAATATTTTCAAAATAATCCTAAAGTAAGACCCTTAAGATCTCACACTTCTACTTCTTAAGTTAATATCTAAGGCTTACTTATTAGTCTTGGACTAAAGTGATCAGATAAGATGGCTAACCATTAATCTAACTCATTTCTATTCTAAAATCATGGGATGGAATCAAGAATATTATTAATATTAGATCATTTCGTCAATCATTAACATTTCATTATTCATCTTATGCTAGTAATCTTATATAAGAGAAAATCAAAGATCTAAAGTTTAGGTTCAGATGGTTCAATCACACAGATTTAATATTAATCTTAGCACTTATAATTCAATGGTTTAAGATCAATACCCAATCAAATGTATTATTGGAATAATGATGGTTGACTTATCTTACAATCAAATTAATTAATTAAGTGATTAAGATTTGGATCTTAATCAAGATAAGTTAGGGTTTAACTCCTAACCTTTCTATCATTAAGACCAATGATTAATTTAGAGATCAATGTCCAATCAATATATTATTAGTATATTATTGATATTAAACTTAGGTTTGGATTAAGTATCATCTACTTAATTAAGTTATCAAGATTCTTATGTTCAAGTAATCACATTTAAGTGTCCAATTACATGTTAAGGTTTTCTAATGTATATTCTATAATCATAAGGGCAAACAAGTGAAAAGATGACATAAAAGGTGATTAGTGCTAATCAATTCTTAAAACAAGCAAAGGGGTTAGCACTTAAATCATAAATCTAAAAGGTATAAGTTTCATGCAAATTTGTTGTTAAACTATATCTAATTAACATAGGCAATTAAGATTCTAATACTTATTCTTTGGCATAAAACCTCTAAGGCACATACTAAGTTATGGGCACTTGATAGTTGTGATAAGGTTACAAACTATATTTTAACATAGAAATTTATGCAATGCTTGATTTTAGCTAAAATATGTTCAAATTTAGTATAACTTAGCCCCACTAGGGTCATAAGGATCTTAAAATATCAAAACAGTGAAGTTTTGGCCATTTTAGCCAAAATTGGGCAGTTTTACAAAATCTGGGCAGTTTTTGAAATTTCTGGGAATTTTGCAAATTTCGAGCGCTGCAGCGCGCCGGAGCGCTTTCCGCGCGGTAGCGCCATTGCGCTGCGGCTCGCTACTGGCCGCTGCAATCCGCGGCAGCGCGCTGTAGCGCTTTCCGCGCGGCAGTGCACAGTAGCATCTTTGCGATGCAGTTTGCTGTGGTCCGCTGCGATCCGCTGCAACCCGCTATGACCCGCTATGACCCGCTACAGCGCACTATGGCGCGCTGTAGCGGTTCATTTTGCAAAACTACTGTTCAATTAATTTATTTTTGTCATTTCCTAAGATCTGAAATATTTCTGCTATGGTCCGCTGTAACGTGCTACCACGCGCTGTAGCGACCCATTTTGCAAATCACTGTTCAATTAATTTTATTAGTCGTTTTCCTAAGTTTCATGAATGCCGCTGCAGACCGCTGCAGCGCGCTCCAGCGCGCTGAGCGGTCCATTTCGCAATTTTACTGTTCAATTAATTAATGTGCATTTTTCCTAAGTTTTCCTGTCCGCTGCAAGCCCGCGGTAACGCGCTGCAGCGCGCTGCAGCGGCAGACGGTGATTTCGCCAGGTGCGAAACCCGTGAGGGCCATTTTTTGAGCTTAATTACTCTCAATCCAGAGAGTTCCATGAGTATTACCATATATCAATGGAAAGGTATTTTTGATACCTTTCCATCGACACGGATGGAACATCATAGCTATACTAAAAATAACAATGAGTATAAGGGTATGCAGAATGGACGAAAACAGAGCATCTTTCTATGCAACTTTTAAGAGTCTCAGTAACTTTCATACATGCTTATAAGCTTATCAATGTGCATTCAAGCATAGTAACAACATGTAGAAGGTAAAAGGAGAGGAGCAAAATAGTACTTTTATGTCTTGTAAGAGAGGGAGGAAAAAGACTTGGAATGCTTGGTGGAGGAGCTTCTCCTTCTTCTTCTTCTTTAGCCCAAGGTATAGCAATGGAGGAGAGGATGAGGAATTTTTTTTTCAACAAGCAATAGAAGGGGGGCTGAGTTCTCATTTTAAAGGAGGAGAGTGAGAGTAGGGGGCCATCATGGCTAGGGAGGCTAGGATGTGAAAAGTGCTCCTACTTGTCTAGGAAGGCATGGCTAGGAGGAGAGGGGAGGGATGGCCTCAAGTGACTTGCAAATGTGGGAAAAGTGGCCAGCCAATATTAAGGGAAAAAGAGAGGGATTAAATGCAATTTAAGGAATAAATAATTGCTTAATTATTTTCCTTAATTATTTAAAATTCAGATTTTTGGAACGTTCTCCGAAAAATCCCAAAAATTTACCCCTAGCTAATTTAGGGAGACGAATTCAACGGTGAAGTCGGATTTTGATTCCGATGATTATTTAATTATGCTAATTTTCAGGGTATTTAATTACATTAAAATATTTGTGAAAATCCGACGACTTCCAAATGCATCCAAAACATCATCCCTAGCTAATTTGGGGGTGATGATCGCAACGGCGAAGTCGGATTTTGATTTCAAGATCAAAATAAATACCTCAATTTTCTAATTAATTAATTATTAAAATAATCCAAAATATTGGATTGGACTCTGAATTGCTCCAAACCTTCAGGGTTTGGCTCTAATGACTTGATGAGCTTAATGGAATGATAATTATAATCTGACTATGCTAAAATTAAGCTGGATAACAATCTTGGATTGTTACAAGAGGTCTCTCCACCAAGTTATGACTCATCTAGTAAAGATTGATGTGGTCAAATTTGATGAGAAGAACAGCTTCGGTATGTGGTGGTGGTGCGATGTGACAGACGTACTATGTGCTCTAAATATGGAGGATGTTCTTCATGGTGAAGAGAAACTAGAAGAAATTTTTGAGATGGATTGGATCAAGATGAACCGTAATGCATGTAATTTTATATGAAATTATTTGACTAGAGAGATAAAGTATGCAGTGATGATGGAGACATCAGCATGAAAACTATGAAAATTTCTAGAGGGAAAGTACCTAACGAAGAGTGAAGAATCAACTCCATATGAAAAGGCAGCTCTATTGGTTCCAAATGAGAAAGAGAATTTCCATAGATGAGCACCTAAATGAGTTTACAAAATTATTGGCATATTTGCTAAATCTAAATGAGACTGTGGAGGATAAAAATAATGCCCTGTTATTGTTGAACTCACTGTCATATGAGTTTGAGCACTTCATTATGTAATAACCCTAGGTTATTACTTGGTCTAACTTTAGCTTAATTATTTCCTAATTATCATTCCATTAGATTTATTTAGTCATTAGAACCAATCCCCAAAGATTTGGAGTAATTCAGAGCTCACTCAAAGGATTATTTTAATAATATTTAATTAATTAAAAAGTTGAGATATTTAATTTGATCTCAAAATCAAAATCCAACTTTACCACTACGATCATTACCCCCAAATTAGCTAAGGGTGATGATTTGGAAGTGTTTAGATATAACAACCTAAGTTGTTACCTTAGCTAATTAAGACTAATCCAAGTCCTGATTTGAGCTGTCTAAAGTAGTACAGCAAGTAAAAATAAAATCATCCATTCATTTTAAATGAGATTACATCACATAGTTTAATTTATTATAATATCATAATGTAAAGGAAAAAAGAAAATAAAAGAGATATGTTAAGCCGATCCTCCTCACTTCTCATCTACCTTGACCTCCACTAGTTTCTAATCTGGCATAAAAAAGTGTGGGCATTGGAATTTCAGTTAGTCCCATAGACTAAGTACAAGATATCAGCATACATTTATAAAAGCGTTAGTGATAAGTAAAAAAAAAAGGTATAAATACCACAAAAGAATTTGATATCTCGATACTATAATTGTGGGAAAGGTCATAATGCCAGAGGAATCATTACTGTTAGAAATAGAGGTAGAGGTCATAAGCATCTATATCGTAAAATCGATTTTCATCGTAATAAAAAGAATATATCAGGTAGAATTATAAATATAGAATATGATCCAAATAGAAATACACAAAATTGTCTTATAAGTTATAAGGATGGTGAAAAGCAATATATTTTACATCTGAGAGGGGCTATGATTGGAGATATCATAATTTCTGGTACAAAAGTTCTTATATCAACAAGAAATGTCTTTCCTTTGAGTGCGATTTGAACTAGTTATTTACATTAATGGAAATCACCAATTAGGTTTATGATGTAACCTAAAATCGATCATAGATCCAAAATATTTTTGGATATACTTCAACAGAAAACTAATTTGTATATCAGCAAATGATTTAAGTTAATTAGTTACTAATATATAATATTAAATTATTTACTATATTACTATATAAAGAAGATAATATGGAGAAAACAATAAATTATTTAAAGCATCGATAAAATAATAAGCGCTCATTGGTGCAATATAACAGGGTTTTCACATTTAATTTGATGGTCAAAGGCGAATTGAAAATTAGGTATAAACAGTGGTAAGTGGTAATTATAAAAGACTATAAAAAAAAGCCCGTACAAAAATATGCCTCCTATGTTATCCAAAAACTAAAATATCATAAATAAATATATACTATAGACGTATTTGACTATAATCAGACGATCTGAAGAAAAATATGCGAAAGTTTTATCCAATAAAGCAAATTGTTAGGTTCATAAGAAATTCACATAAAAGTGTTGAATATCAAAATATGTCACAGGAACTAGTATAATATGATATGTCTTGCATCAGTAAGCATAATCATTAGCAATTTGTCCTGTTGAGCAAATACAAAACCTTGGGGTTATACAGTGTGGCACCCCACCCCTTAATCCACAAGATTAAACTAAGGGGTGGCGTGTCACTTTGACTAATCATTCACTTATTATTGGATTAGGATAGAATTCACAATCCATCTAATAAGGGAAAGAGTAAGCATAGAATTAAATATTCAGTCATTATATAAAAAATTCATACAAAGTGCAGAAGAAATTTAAATAAGAAACATCCAAGCATCACAATAGAAAGGACATGGAATTTAACTCAGAATAAATAGCATAGTAATCCAAAACACACAACCATTAATACATGTATTATTACATCTCATTAAAGTTTAAATAGTTTAAAGCATAATTCTCTCTTCCTCACTTGCAAGAAACTAAGCAGCAGCTCCCTCTAAAGGCTCCTCATATAGGTAAGGCACCTCCTTTGGCACCTAATCTTCTATCGGATATGGATCTGCCATTGTCAGTTTCACAATGTAGGGCCCGAACCAAAAAAGAAAAAATCTTGTTAGACAAATTGTCTAAGTACATTTTAAGCTGATAAATTTTTATGTGTTTTGTAATATCAGCATTTAACATACTCTAAGCAATAATTAAATCAAGTAAGGGAGCAACTAGCACAATATAATAGAGGAAAAGCTATAAACAACATTTATAACTTAAGAAAAAAGGAGGCTAAGATATGCCTCAAATATAAGCTAAACAAGACAGGGCATATAAGTATAAGTAACTGAACAAGTACTGAAAGAAAATACTACATCCTAAACTACTGGTGATCATAAGAAGTATGTAATTTAAATAAATAAACTCAACAATGATATATATAAATAGCAGCAATAAATCTAACATTCTAAAATATATATAAGCAAAACACGGAAATAGTTGACTAAATGAAAATACTAAAGCATGTGTAATACATCAATAATATATATGAACATCCATGTAGTAACTGCCATACATAAAAAGGCTAATCTAGCCCACTGAATATCAAAAAGATCTTAGCATCAACAAGGAGGCTAAGGTGCAAAACTATATTCTCCTAACATCAACAAGGAGGCATAGGCAGAAATATAGGGTTTTTTCTTAGCATCATCAAGGAGGCATACACAGAAAATACATGACAAATTTTTGCATAGCGTCAACAAGGAGGCATAGGCAAAAAATATAAGCATAGTCTTTTCCTAACGTCAACAAGGAGGCATATGTAGAAGACATAACTGAGAGGCAGCTCTAACACATGCAAATTTTGTCTTTAATCTTTTAACTTAATATTTTCATAAGGAATCTAAGGAGTCTCCATAATTTCCTAAAATTTTATTTATGCATCAAAGTCTTATATGATATGTCTAAGGAAATATGGCACAAATACATGAAATGCATAGCACAAAATCAAATAGTAAGCAAGGGACTCTACTAAGCATGGTGATATTATTTGTTTTCTAATTTAACCATTCTAACTATTCCAAGTTACACAAGTTCAGGATCTCCAATTCCTACTATCGAGTGTAACTTAGAAGCTCATCCTCATAAGTTAAAAGGATTAGAACTGATCAGGTTCTAATCTAATTCAATCAAATATGACTACAAGCTCAAATCAATAAATTATACGTCCTAATTTTATAAATTTAGATGTTCTAGCTGAGATCTGATCAAGATCTACTAAGCTATAGATTATGAATTAAATACCATGAGATTGGATTTAATTACATAACCAAAAGGATAAAATATAAAATCTATGTTTTATTCTAAAAGTGATCTACTAATTAAGGCAAATTCTATTAAGTGAATCAAACTTAATATGAGAGATCTCTTATCCTAAATCTGGGGTTAAAAGATAAAATAATCAAAATAAATTGTAAAAATCTAGAAACTAATAAAACCAAGAATTTATTCATTAAAAAATCCTATTTTTCAATGAATGAAATCTAACCTATGATCTATTCCTAATCTCAGGAATAGTCCTATTATGAGGTGAAAGATTCTAAGGAAAAAGGACTTAGAAAGATTTTTAGGGATTATCATTTTGACTTATTAGCTAATTTTACTCACTTAAATGACTCTAATATAATTCTAATATTGGTTTTGGTGATTTAAAAGACAATTTAGAGGTTAAGGGCACTTAACTTAAATTTTGGGCAAAATGACCATTTTACCTCTACTTAAGGGTTCGAAAAGTCAACTTCTTATTTAAGGGTTCAAATTGAAATTTTTTACTGTTAAATGATTCCTTAATGTCTAACTTGAAGATAGAAAACTTGAAAATAAACAGTAATTATGCTCAATTTGGACAAGAAATGAGTCATATAGGTCCAAACTAAGGTTTTTGACATAAATGGCAAACTTGTAATTTACAGCCAATAGAATCTAATTTTTTTTTACAGTTTACTATTGGTTACTGTTCAATGATTCAATAGAGTCTAAGAACGCTGCATTCTGAGGTCAGATGACTAAGTTATGACTATTTTAATTTCTAAGGGCAATTCGGTAATTTTGGTCGGTCAACGGGTGACAAAAACTGAACTTTTCCGTTTGAAGTCAAATTTCAACAAACTCAGTTTTATAGCTTCCCTATAATATGCTTAGTGTGTTGATAGGGAGTAAACCCAATTTGAACCTTAAATGGTCAAGTTATGACCTAACTAAAGCTAGAGGTATTTTAGTCATTTTCTAATTTTCTAGGGTTCAGATCCTAAATATTGTTTTAGTTTATTGATGACATTGAAATTCCAAGCTAGTTAGCACTTTGAATTTTTGAATTTGGAGTTGCATTGACCAAGTTATGGTCAATTGAATTTTAGGGGCAATTTAGTCATTTTCCCATAAAGTCAACTATGGGGTTAAGGGTTGACTTTTTATCCTGATATCTAAATGGAAGAACTAATATTACCACAGTGATGGGGCTGTTCTCCTGAGTATTTTAAGACCCATATTGCATATGTTTGGACAATTATGTTAAAAGTTATGAGAGTTTAAATAGATTTTAAAATGTCACTATGTTATAGTACCCCGAAACTAATTTTTGCATTACACCATTTGATTCTTTTTATTTTTCTGAGTAAAATAAGACATATATTGACTATGTTTGGATCATTGTACAAAAGTTATTAAACTTTCAAGATTTTTGAATTAAATAATTTAAATTAAATTAATTTTATTATTCAAAAAATACAATTTGAATTATTTTACTATTTATATCTATAATTAAGAATAGGTTTTTCTATATTTATCAATTATTTAATTACTTATTCTTAATCTGCATTTAATTAATATTAATTTAATTTAATTATTATTAAATCTATATTTAATTAATTAATTTACTTAAATTAATTATCTGTTAATTAGTATGTATATTTATATATTCATTTAATTAATTTAAGTTTAGTATTAATTAATTATTATTGTTACCTATTAATATTAATCTTACTATTTTATTACATATTAATTAATTACTAATCATTTAATTAATCAAATTATCCTAATTATTAATTAACTGACTTAATTTAATTAATTATCATAATTTAATTTATCTACTATTTCATTTAATTATTAGGCTAATCAATCATTAATCCTAATTAGCTTGCTGTTAACACTAACTCATTATTATTATTATACTAACCTATAGTTCTCTGGTTATAATTATGTACATATACCTATTATGTTATTTATACTAAGTTTACTGATATTACTATATATAGGTATATGTTATAATTATAACTATAGTATATTTACTGAATATGTATTAATATATATATATATATATATATATATATATATATATATTGGATGTATATATATTTATATGTTTTTTTTTTATTTGTCTGTCATGACAGGCGGGGGACCCGCCACTGCCACATGGCAGTGGCTCACAGGCGCTCGGGACGAAGGCGGCCCCCACGCAGGACGCGTGGCAAGCCCTGATTGGCAGCGACAAAGGAGGTGGGACCCACCCTGCCACGCGGCAGGCGGAGATAGGCTGAAAGCCTGCGCGTGGGCCCCACGGGCGCGTCCGCCGACACGCCCGCGCAGATGCGGGCCCCACGCCCCGGGTGCAGAGCCTGCACGCATCCGGCGCGTGCGGCCCTGGGCGGGTCCGGGTCGACCCGACACGGCCCGATCCGAGCTGCGGGGCTCGTCTTTCCGAGCGACTACGCGTGCTAGGGCACGCTTTTTGGACGGCCTCCCGGCAGCGCCGGCGCTCGGCCCGCATGGCCGAGGGTAAGTCTTGGCGAGACCTACCCGACGGCATCCGATCTGGTCTCGGAGGTGGCTGGAGGCGTCGGCACCGGCTAGGACGAACCCTAGTTTTCCAACCTTCTGATAAACTGCATATGATTACTATTTTGAGGGGGTGAAATCTGTACCCACCGGTTTCTTTGTGAATTTTGCACCCACTAGTTTTTTTTGCGAGTGGGACCAAACATTTCAAGGCTGCAGCCATACCAAGACAATAGTTGATATGTTTCTCTATTTCGATCAGCACACATTGGTTTGAGTGCAAGAGGTTTATCACTACTTTTATGATACTGCAATTTTAGATTTTTAAATATTTGGTTTTCTAAAGTTGTTGATTAGCAGTGATCATATGAGCATTTGTTTTTCAATCATTGGCTTGAATAAACTTTTCTCCATTTTTAGTTATGTTAGTGCTTTTGGATGTTTGAATCCTTTGAATGTGGAAACCATTTCTTGAGGGCTTTATTCACTTCTAATATTTTCTAATTTGTTTGAATCATTTTGTAGAAAAATATTTTATAAAGCTTGGCTGGGGATATTCTTACCTCATATGTAATATAACATGAATGACATTGAACCAAATAGCATATATCTGAATAACACTGACATCTGTTATTTAAATAACACTGAACTAAACAGCCCCTGTTATCTGAATAACATGCTATCTGAATCACATGCTATCTTAATAACTTTTCAAATGTCGGTGAACCAAACAACCCCTTAGTAAAATTCTTAAATCCTGTCTTCGATTTATTTACTGAACGAACTAATTGTTAGAGGTTCTTCGGTTCAGACATCTTCTATATTATTGAAGGATGGAGCCGTTTGATTCACAGACATCTTCTGTGAGCTAAGGTGGAGTTTAGGTTAGAGTGCTTCGCCCGAGTTGCACCTCGCCGAGCCTCGTGTCACCTGGTTTCGATGCAGAGCTGCAGCGTCGCCCGACAAATCTGCAGGTAGTGTTTTCTTATTTTCACCGAACATCGAGAGAATTGCCGGTTCTCGCCCAAATCTGCTAATGCTACTGCTATTTCTTTCTTATTTTCGCCCAAATCACCGTGCTGCTGTTGTGTATCATTGTGTAATTATGATCTTTTTTTTTTAATTTTAATCATATATTTTCTATTTGGCTGCATTTCATTGAGATTTCTCTTCGATGATGCTGCTGTTTTGTGACAATTTATATCTGTTATGGACTATTTTGATCCACTTTTTGTAGTTTTTGGTGCTTGATTTTTACAATAATATATATATATATATAAAAGTTAAAAGTTAATGCAAAAATCAAGTATATGTATCTGAGATTAGGTTTTAAATTTGAATGAAAAGAATTTAAAGCAATCAAAATTCTATAAATTTCTAATTTTTTTGTGCTCAAATTTTTTGAAAAAATAAAAGTTTTGGAAGAACCATGAAAGAAGAACTAATATTCTAATGAATTTGAGCCTTTAGGGTCCTTAGAACTACCGCAAATATTTATAACGACAATTCATATAGGTGCAGCAGTTTCTTAATACTTATATGCCAGATGAGCTTCTCAGTATTGCTTGTAAGCTGCTAGTTTCATATAAAAAATTAAGTTGCAAAAAGGCAGAATGAGAACTTTTTTGTCAAACTAATCTTAAGTTTTAAGTAATATAAAACATATATATAATTCTATATTTTAATAATTCTAATAGTTAATATATATATATATATATATATATATATATATATATATATATAATCCGTTTTTTCAAACATAATTTGCTCGACTCAATAAAAAATTATTTTCTTAAGTTTGATTTTGTTGTTGTGATGGTATAGATCAATCCATGGTTGTTAGGAAAATCCAATATTGTAAAACATTGTTTGAGGAATGAAGATTGTAAAAAATCATTTGTGTAAAAGTATCAGAGATTCTTGAATGAATGATTACCTAATAATATATATTAAAAATAATGTATTTGATTTTGTTTACAATGGGAGAATTTTACAATATTATCAGAGTTTGGATCTAATGTTGACCGGGTTGGCATATATTAGTTTTGATCAACCTGGGTCTTGCATTTGACTTGTTAGTCCTCTTTGACTCCCTTAGGATAAGTATTAGTTACATCTTGGGGATGGTTGAAGATACTATCCTAATTACAATCATATTTGATTTCAACCTAGAGATGCAATTTATTGCTGAGTTGATGGCTCTTGATCCCGTATTAAGAGACATATCTCAACATTTGATGGCACCCTTGTTCTGAATTAGGCCTTTAGTTGGCTGCAACAAGCAGAAAATGCCTTTGTATCTTAAGGGTGACTATCAAAAGATATCTTACGCTAAGATGAAACTATATAGATGCAAGCATCTATTGAACCATTTTTTAGCCAAAGAAAAATAACAAGATCACCAGTATCTCACATGGTTAGAGGTGATGACATTTTATCACGAAAAATATTATTCTTTACACCATGTTAAATCATTTTAAGACAAGGCATCTTAATTGTGAGGGAGAATTTCAATAATTTTATGGAGTATCAAATTGTGCTTATTATATCTATTTTGATTGGCAATTATCCAATAATTTGATACAAACTTTAGGAGTGTTGTTAGGCATAGGGTTGAGATATATGATCCCAAGCATTAAAGGAAGCTCTCCATCATGCTACTCTTATTGAAAGGCATAAAAACCTTCACATCCATTCTACAACTCTACCCAATCCTATTTCTTAGAGATTTACTTGACAGTATTAATGATTTATCATTAATGGAGCTATGTTTCTAGTTGTTTTAGTTTTCACTGTTCTTAGGATCTCCCAAGAAATCAAGTCATTTGTTATAGCTGCCATCAAAATGCCATGCTAAGAATAAATGCCAAAAATTATCAGTCTAGGTGAGTATGATGATGAGCATGCTAGTGGTATCAAGACTGGAATCAATAATGTTACCCCATGAGTGATAATGATATTGAGACACTTGATAGAACTTTATTTGCCATGAGATATCCATTATGAAAATTTTTGAAATTAGGGATTGGCACATAGAGCATATTCCTAAGTTATGCTATACATAATAAGGTCCTTTTAGATAAGTGAAACTCCACCGTTATAAGTGAAACTCTCAAATATCAAGGCGCCTTTTTAGATAACGGTGGAGTTCATGATAAGAACTCCAAAGTTAAGCGTGCTCAGGTGAGAGCACTCCCAGGATGGGTGACCTGCTAGGAAGTTATCTTCTAAGGGTAAAACCGTGACGCCTTTCAGGCCAAAGCGGACAATACCTTGGTGTTAAGAGTTTAGGCTGTTACAGAAAATTTTCAATTTTATTAAACAAAATTTGTTTGATGCAACTTCATTAATTGAGTTAGAGTGTGCTGAATATAATTCCTTATTATAAATTACATATGCTGAAATTGATAGCTAAGGGTTTAATATCATATTTTATTCCAATTAATTTTGGGATGTTCAGACAGCATTGTTAAATTACGATTTACTGATTTAAGCTGCTTAAATAACATATTTCACTTTCTTCTTCCCTTTCATTTACTTATATCATTCTTCAAGATGATTCAATAGCATATCATTATTTCAAAATATTAAACATTTAATTATGTATTTAATTTTTAGAGGATATAAATCATTATGATTATAAGTGTATACACAAAGAAAATAATGAGTCTATTTTTGTCACAATTATATATAATGAATCATACGATGTGTAAAGGCAGGCAGTGAAATATAATGGAAATTGTGAAACTTCTAAAGAATGGAAAGGTTGATTTTCCTATTGATACAGAAAATTGAATTTGCAATTTTAGGTAATTCAAACTTTGGATGAAAAGCAGTAATGTTATTGAACTCTTCCACTGAGCAGATGTCCTGAAGGAGGGGCAAATTCCAGCCGTTGCTATGAGAGAAAATATCAACAACCTTTAGTTTGGGGTACTTGATGTGAGTGTGATTGGTGAAGAGAGCCTTGTTGTTGATCCAGCAGTCAAACCAAAAGGAAGTGGAGGAATTAAGACTTTCCAAAATTAAGGTTTCCTCAACCGTGTCCCCAAACATGAGCATCCTTTTCTAAGTGATTGAATCAGTGATTTTGTTTTTAACCACGATCGGGTGCGAATTAGCACAATACTTAGTAAGCAAAATTTTGGACCATAAGGAGGAGGATGTCCTAAACTTTCACCACAGCTTTAGAGATAAAGCCTTGTGGATGTCAGAAAGGTATCTAATCCCAAACCCCCCTTCAGCATAAGAGAAAGTAACTTGATTCCAAGAGCACCAAATGATTTTTCTTCCCCTAGGATGAGTCCATAAGAATTTATTGAATACAGTGGAGAGTTTTTTTATAGTAAGAGGCATAGGAGAACAAACTTCAAGCCAGTATGGAGGAATAGCATTAAGCACATGTTTGATTAAGATAAGCCTACCACCTTAGAAGAGATATTTATTTTCCCAACCTTGGAGCTTTTTGAAAATATTTTCAATAAGATCTTTATAAATAATATGCTTGTTGTGACCAATGTGAATGGGGATACCGAGGTAAGAAAGGGGAAATTTGCCTTTCTTAAACTTAAAAATGCTTTCAATCTTAGAGCAGATCTTTTGGGGATTTTTGGGGTGCACATATTAATTGGATTTGCTTATATTAATGTTGAGGCCCGATTCAGCTTCAAGATTCGAAAGCAAGGCCGATAGCTTCTTAAGAGAGTAGGTACTGCAGTTTGAGAAGATGATCAAATCATCAGCATAAGCAAGATGAGAGACCAACATTTTGCCACCAAAGCTGAATTGCATTTTTGGGTTTTGTTGGAATTGGATTTTAATATTATGATACCACGTGTTCATGGCTAAAATGAAAAAGAGGGGTGAAAGGGGGTCCCCTTGTCTAAGCCTTCTCTTCACAGGGAAGAAACCAATAGGGCAGCCATTCAACATAATAGAAAACCAATTGTGTTGAGTTAGATTTTTGATTTTAGATATAAAATTTTCATTGAAACCGTAGGTTTTGAGGGAGTGGATGAGAAAGTTCCAGTTCAATTTTTAGAGGATATAAATCATTATGATTATAAGTGTATACACAAAGAAAATAATGAGTCTATTTTTGTCACAATTATATATAATGAATCATACGATGTGTAAAGGCAGGCAGTGAAATATAATGGAAATTGTGAAACTTCTTTTTTTTTTCTATAAAATGACTCGGCATTAAAAGAGCTCATAGAATTCTTATTATTTTCAAGTTGCTAAATCTTTTGGAAGTTATATGATGTTTAGTTGCCTATTTTTACCGCACGTACTTCATAACGTATCAGTTTTTTACATGAGATACTATACGCCTGAAAGTAAATTGCTTCTCTTTTATTTTATTTAATTATTTTTAAATAAAGCAGTGACCCTATTATTATTAAATTTAAAACAATTAAATATGTCCCCAAGTTGATAAGAATCAATATTCAAATGAACATTCAAGATCAGCTTTCTGTCATATTGCTTGAGCCAAATTAAACTTAAGTGATTATAGGACCATGCTCGAATTTTTTTATGCTTACAAGTGATTTTGTTCTTGATCTTTATTAATTCATACAGATATTTAACTTTCTAAGAGAGATACTTTGATGTTAAATCCTATGACTTCATGATATGCGACTGAAACAAATCGCTATCCCTTTGGATTACAAATTTTCTTTCTTTGAATAATAAATAAATCCTTATGCTCTTGCTTGTTCACATGCATTTGTACAAATGACTGCTTTCATTTTCTTAGGCGACTAGTGTCTCTTTTCATTATTTGTACATATATTTCCCTTTTGAAGCCCTTAACTAGTGTAGTTTGAAATTGAATTCTTTAGCTCAAAATATTTTAACAAATGGTAAAATGATCTTTAAGAGTTTTCTACTATGAATGCTTTTATGTTTGTAAAAGAGAAATGAACTCATAAGAATATACTTTCTTGAGCTATGCTTGATTAATTTTTGTAAAGGAAAATATCAACTGATGGGATAATTTTCTAATATTGAATATCGATCCTAGTTTTTTTTGCAAGTGATGAGTCAGGGAAAAATAAACATAAACAATGTCTTATGATTAACATATGAAATCATTTCGAGCGGCGTTAATTTTTGTGCAGCTTGTGTAATGTGGCTAGAGATATGCTTTGAAATTTTATGTTGCTTGGCTGAAATATTTATGAGATGAAGAATTGATATAGTTGGTTGCTTATTTACACAAACAATAATGAAATCTCTTTAGAGAAAGTTAAACACATTCTTCACTAGAATTACTCGATTTTTAGTTCAAGCAAAGACTGAAATTTTGAGCAGGGAACATTTATTCATTCTTTAGTCGAGAAAACTAATATAGGATACAACTTAAATACTTTGATTGCAAAAATTTTAATAAAGGTGATTAGAAAGGAACAAGAAAAATTAAATGAGGGTAAAATTCTTTATCTTTGTTTGATGATAGTTTATAATTTAATTGTGATCAAAAAGTTTATATCTCCACTATAATTACATGTTGATTAAACAATTTGTACAATCACATTTCTTTAATAAGGCAAGGACCTTGGATATCCTCAGTAAGCATAATGCTCCATTTGTCTTCTGCCATGGAAGAAAAATGACCTGCTTTTAATTTATTTTGTTCTTTTTTTTTATTAAATATCTGTATTTAAGTCCCAAAAGCATTTTTTTTTGTCTATCTTATTTCTTAGAAGTCTGTCTCACAGAATGCCGAATTTGACTGTTGCAAAATAGTTCATTGTTTCCGCAACTCTCTAAACTCTTTGAACTGCTCAATAATCTCAATTTCATTGGAAACTTGACTACTTGATTCAATAGATTTTTTGATAGTTCTTCCTGAGCAATACATTACTTGATTTGTCATAATGCTATGCTGTAAGAAAATTGAAATTGATTGTGAAAGAAATGAGGATGCTATAATAGATGTACCATTTAGTTTCAAGCTATTGCTGCAGGGATTTCATTTATATTATACTTTTAAGTATAATTGATTTGTATTCATGATTGTTACCAAGATTTGACTTCATACTTATAATGGTTCAAGTTAAAACAGTCTCTTTCGTATCATCTTTTCATATCATACTTATATGGGCAAAATCACTGATTCAATAAAGGGCCTGTTATGTTTTCATTATTTAATGCTACTCTTTTCTTCAGCTGATATTATGAAGAGTTGTGTCATGAACCAAACAATATATATTTGAATAACACTAACATCTGAAATTTAAATAATGCTGAACCAAACAGCCCCGTAATCTAAATAACATGCTATCTTAATGACTTTTCATCTGACATTCAACCAAACTGCACCTTAATTAACATTTTTAAGATAACATTATTATTGAGATTATAGAGGGTGTTGGTTCAGTGATTTATAAAATCTCTTTGTTCTCTTCTTGGTTGAAGCAACACGCTAATTATCATCAGTAAGGATCACTTCAAAAGTTGTTTTTATCACTTTTTTGTTCTAATTATATATACAATTTTTGCTCAAAATTTATGTTCCAACATCGAGTGTAGTTAGTCTAGGTGCAATTTATTAAAAGTTTATGTGAACTGAGTATGCTTTTATATCATGTCTTATTTTTTGTACACATATTTATTACAAAATGGAGCCTTTTTTTTTTAATGAAGAATTGAATGCTAGTACAATCAGTCAAGCAATAATATGTTTGGTTACTTTTTCGTATACATACTTTAAGTGTACTTTATGGAAGAACCTAAACTTTATGAAGTCTATGTGAATCTAACATGAAGAATTTAGACAATAAAGAAAAATGTTGGAACTGTTTATATTTATGTTGATTTTTTTTTATATAATGCTGTCATATATCTTGAAGAAGTACAAATGCTGCTATTTAATTGAAAATTTCAAATGCTGCCATGAGATCCAATTATTATTATGAAAATCCAAATGTTACTATTTTTTTTTTATAAAATCGTACGTTGTCATTTATTAAATACAATTATTAGAACTAGAGATGATTCTTTAAATTTATTTCTTAAAATGCATAAACTTCCATTAGAAAGTCATGTGCTACTTATCAATATCCTTGTCATTGCTTGCTAATATTATTTCAAAATTGGTGAATTCTTCTTATGCAAATACACCTATTCACATACACTTACATCCATTGAATTGTACACATACATAATTTTACATGTACACACACAAATATATTACTCCTACGTACTTGTACCTATACTCATACATTTATAATGTGGGGGTTTAGTTTCCTTATTTTGCAAATTTTTGCATATGTTTTGGCATATAGAGTCAAATACGACACACATATGTATGCATTTGTAACTATATTCTCTTAATACTTATACTTAACATAAAACATAGAAAACCCAACTTGATTGTATGAAAAATATGATAAAACAATGTATAATTTTTATACAGTTGACAAGATTTCTTCTTTTTGATGGTGTATTTCTTACATTAATATTGTTTACATTCATCATCATTATTCAATATTTAATGTATGGTTAAAAACTTTAAATATTTCCTTTTTATCACTTTTAATACCATTTCACGAATTGGATGGCCTAAACATGGCAACCATTGTGATTATAAAATCATCTGGATATATAATTAAAAATAGAAAACAATGGATATCACATAATTTACAATACTTTGATAAAATTTTTGTGCTGCAACGCATTGAACTTACAACCTTGATTCATACAATAAGGTTTTGTGCATATAATAAACCTTTAATAAATATTTCAGAGGGGTCTATATGGAGAATTTTAGTACAGCTGTTTTTTGTTTGGACAAGGCTATTGGTGTATCTGGAGACCACATAATTCCTTTGAGGGGGAATGTGTGTGGTTGTTTTGACCCCACTTACAGATAAGTTGAGTAGACGTACTCAACTCCTCGCTTGTTTAGCGCCCACAGAACAAAATTACAAGATAAATAAACTACAAATTGCATTTCTCACAATCTTATTAATTGTGAATGATATATTCAGTCTTTAGACTGAAATGATTTTCATGAATAAGTCTTTCATAAATTTATACAGTGCAGAATTTTATATATACAGTCCTTTTCTTACACTATTTTTCTTATTTAGCATTCAAAATCTATTTGAACATATTCATGTTTCCCTTCAAATCACAAATAATTCAAATGCTACTAACATAATTATTGCAGTATTGGCAAAAATACTCTAGCATTGTGAGCAAATTTTCTTACATACCTTCTTACCATTTTCATGCTTATTGCACCGTTATTTTCTTGAATTGTAATGTGATATCCGCTTAATTAATGTTCAGCTACTTTTAAAATATATAGACTTTTAAAGTATAACCACTTTTTCTTTTTTGGCTGCGCCCTACCATATTTAAAAACCAAAATACAGTAGATCAGGAGCAAGGAGCAGGACCTACAGTTAAAGAGGAAGCTGAGCAATAGTTGGAGAAGAGAATTTAATTTTGTTATTTATGTGAGAACAAGCTTACTTATGAACATTTTGTAAATTATAAATATTTTGTGATATGTGTAAACTATTCTTTCATGTTGTTTGAAATTTCATATTATAAATAATGAATGTTTGAGTTAGAATAATTGAAATTCCTTCTCCCCCCCATAGATCCATATAACATAAGTTAGTATTTAATGTTGATTTAGAATCTCCTAACTCAATAGTAAATACTACCATAACACTCATTGTTAGATTATTATACTTAATCTAATAGTGAACTGTAATAGATAGTAATTATATTTAATATGATGTTATTATTATTATTATATAATAATAATATATGAAAGAAATGACAAATAATGAAAATAATTGTAAAAATCTGTATAAAGTAATAATAACAAGGGAATGAAAATGACAAAATAAAAATGTTGGAATTGAAATAATAGCCAATTTATAACATTTGCATAATTTTCATTATTAATTAATGAGAACCATATTAATATGAATGATGTAATTTTATCATTATTATTTTTCATAATAAGTATTAAGTATATATAAAAGAACAAGAAATAACAAAAGCTCTGTATCATTCCCCTCATCTTTTATTCTCCCTTTTTCTTTCTCTTATACTCCTCCTCTTACCTTTTCCACATGCCTAAGTTGGCGTTGTCGGAAAACGGAGGGAGGCCGGACAGGACCCGACAGGAGGTTGCCAGGGCAGCGTGGGTTGGCAAAAGCGTATAATCAAATCAACATATATAAATGTAATTCATAATATTCGGAATACTTGTTTTCTTTAGCTAGGTTTATTTTTTTTGAATCTGTACAAAATTTATTTATTAGAAAAAATTATCTAAGGGAAAAGAAGATAAAGATATTTATATTATTATATTTTTAATTCTCTCTCTTACTATTTTAATGTTAGTGTAAATAAGATGATAATAATGATAGCGTGGAGATCGTAATGATAACAATAATGATTGTAATTGTTGTGATAGTGATAATGATAGTAATAATAATAATGGTAATAATAACAATTGATATTATTATTATTACTATTATTTATATTTATAAGTAAAGAAATAAAAGTTGTTATAGAAGAGTAAAAGTACAAATGATAATAATGATAATAATAATTTATTATTATTATTATTATTATCATCATCATTTATAAAAAAATTTACACGTAAAATTTATTATTTTTATTATTCTATGTGAGAGAACATAATAATGGAAGAAAATGAAATTATTATTTCATATGATAATTTTATGCACATAAATTTATTTTAGAGAGAGAATATTATGATAATATTAATATGATAATAATAATCATATGATTATTATTGTTATTATTATATGAAGATGATAATAAGTATACATTTATTATCATATTATTTTAAGAATAGAGATAATATTATAATAATAATATTTTTATATTTATGATAATAATAATAATAAGATAGTATAATTATTATTACTATTATTATTTAGAGAATAATAATAGAGAAATAAAATATTATGATATTTCTAAGAGTACTATTATTTAAGTGATAATTATTATGATTACGCTGATAGTAATAACATCTTTAATTATTATTATTATTATTATTATTATCATATATTATATATTATAATATGATATATTATCATATTATAACACACACACATATGTATATATATGTATATATACATAAGATTTTTTTTTTTAATAGAAACTTATAAGTTTTATTAATTTAAAAACAAAGATACAAGAAGGGTTGGGTGGTTACACTCAAAACCTAATACTAAAAAGCTAAAAGCCAACCCAAAAATAGATGGACCCAGGGTAAATCCTAAAAGGTCCATCCATAAAGAAAAATACAGAGAACATAAATTATTTGGATTAAACAAATCCAAAAAAGACCTCAACCTCCACAAAAATAGCTCGCCCAAATGAGAAAAGGGGTCTGCAAAAAGGGCCTGCAGATAAACATAAAAGAAAGAGCTAAAAGCAAACTTGTAATCCAAAAGACATATGGGGACACGGCTCAGAACAACCCCCCAGACAAAATGAAACCAACTGGACCAAACAACCTCTAACTTAATCCAAAATGAATAATCCAAAATAGCCAATAGACGGCCCCGAAAACAAACAGCGATGAAAGCATGTTTAACAAAACAATTAAAATCCAGATTCAAAATAGGACCAACCTTCCAATGAAACAAATCACCAAACCAAATAATCAGAAACAACAACAACGTAACAATATCCAGCCTTAAGGAAACAAACTGCAAAAGCCTACGAGAGTAACCAGCATTAGCGTAACAATACACAATATCAATAGAACAATAGTCTACATCACCGAAATAAAAAAGCAAGCAATCATAAGAACCAGCTGATCCCACAAATATATAATCAAATGCTCCAACCTGGATGGAACGAGCATCCCAACAAAAGGATGGAAAATAATTAAGTTGGGATACACCACAACACCCTTCAGGAAACCAGATAAAAGGAGCTGAAGGACAGCACCATAATTTAGTAGTAGAAACAAACATCAAAAAATGATTTCCATCCAAACCAACTAAATGAAACCAACCAGAATAGGATAGGCAGGTGGGCAACCCCAAAGAGAGACCACTCCCAGCTGCACAGGCCCCCAAAATTGAACATAAACAGCCACATAACTTTCACTCCAGGTTAAATAAGCTTTTGATGCGGACAGCATTAAGATTCTTCCAACTAAACAACTTTTTATCATTAATATTGATACAGGTATTAACCTTTTCAATAATTTTCAAAATAGAAGCATCAGAATTTAATTTAGTATTTGTATATTTTGCTTAATTTCTAGCACCCCAAATGAACCAAAGGGTGAAAGCATCAACGAGATTACCAATATGAATCTTGCCCTTCTTAGATTTAGGCTAACAGAAAAAGAATTCTTCAGTATTAGCAGCAGGAGGGAAGGGGGCTAAGGAGAGGCTATTCCAGATCGATTTACTGAATGAGTTTTCGATAAACACATGCTTTAGAGTTTTAGATTCATTGCAGCATTGACAATGAGAAGCAAGGGAGTAACCCAAACTTTACATTTTAGAGTCTACACTAATGTAATTATTATAAAGCCGCCAAAGAAAAGTGCTTATAGGATTAGGAATGCAGATATGCCATATCCAAATGGGAAAGGAGGGGATTTCATGGGATCTGTAGCAGTTCTAAAGAATGGAAAGGTTGATTTTCCTATTGATACAGAAAATTGAATTTGCAATTTTAGGTAATTCAAACTTTGGATGAAAAGCAGTAATGTTATTGAACTCTTCCACTGAGCAGATGTCCTGAAGGAGGGGCAAATTCCAGCCGTTGCTATGAGAGAAAATATCAACAACCTTTAGTTTGGGGTACTTGATGTGAGTGTGATTGGTGAAGAGAGCCTTGTTGTTGATCCAGCAGTCAAACCAAAAGGAAGTGGAGGAATTAAGACTTTCCAAAATTAAGGTTTCCTCAACCGTGTCCCCAAACATGAGCATCCTTTTCTAAGTGATTGAATCAGTGATTTTGTTTTTAACCACAATCGGGTGCGAATTAGCACAATACTTAGTAAGCAAAATTTTGGACCATAAGGAGGAGGATGTCCTAAACTTTCACCACAGCTTTAGAGATAAAGCCTTGTGGATGTCAGAAAGGTATCTAATCCCAAACCCCCCTTCAGCATAAGAGAAAGTAACTTGATTCCAAGAGCACCAAATGATTTTTCTTCCCCTAGGATGAGTCCATAAGAATTTATTGAATACAGTGGAGAGTTTTTTTATAGTAAGAGGCATAGGAGAACAAACTTCAAGCCAGTATGGAGGAATAGCATTAAGCACATGTTTGATTAAGATAAGCCTACCACCTTAGAAGAGATATTTATTTTCCCAACCTTGGAGCTTTTTGAAAATATTTTCAATAAGATCTTTATAAATAATATGCTTGTTGTGACCAATGTGAATGGGGATACCGAGGTAAGAAAGGGGAAATTTGCCTTTCTTAAACTTAAAAATGCTTTCAATCTTAGAGCAGATCTTTTGGGATTTTTGGGGTGCACATATTAATTGGATTTGCTTATATTAATGTTGAGGCCCGATTCAGCTTCAAGATTCGAAAGCAAGGCCGATAGCTTCTTAAGAGAGTAGGTACTGCAGTTTGAGAAGATGATCAAATCATCAGCATAAGCAAGATGAGAGACCAACATTTTGCCACCAAAGCTGAATTGCATTTTTGGGTTTTGTTGGAATTGAATTTTAATATTATGATACCACGTGTTCGTGGCTAAAATGAAAAAGAGGGGTGAAAGGGGGTCCCCTTGTCTAAGCCTTCTCTTCACAGGGAAGAAACCAGTAGGGCAGCCATTCAACATAATAGAAAACCAATTGTGTTGAGTTAGATTTTTGATTTTAGATATAAAATTTTCATTGAAACCGTAGGTTTTGAGGGAGTGGATGAGAAAGTTCCAGTTCAATTTGTCAAAGGCCTTTTCAAGATTAAGCTTAAGAATAAGATTTTGACCCCAACATTTCTTTTTCAGGCTATGGAAGAGCTCTTGAGTGGTAAGGATAATGTCTTGAATGTGTCTACCTGAGACAAAAGCGGATTAATTGAGATCTATGAGAGAAGGGAGGATGTGTTGAAGTCTTTTGGCAATAATTCTAGAGATGATTTTGTTCATGGTGGTGCAAAGGCTAATCGGTCTAAATTTATTCCACCAAAAAGCTTTATCAGTTTTTGGGATCAGTATTATCATAGTGTGAGTGAAAAATTTGGGCATAGGAGCATTACAAAAAAATTCTTTTATCCCATTGCAGACATCAAGCTTTATAATCTCCCAAAATTTTCTGAAAAATTCCCCGGGGAAACCATCAGACCCTGGGCAAGAGTTGTCCTTAAGATTTTTAATAGTATCCCAAATTTCTTCATCACTAGGCATTTGATTTAAGAAATTGCTTATGTCAGAAGAAATTTGAGGCTCCAGATAAAAAACCTTTCTACTGGGAGGATGGGGCAGAGCAAAGAGCTTGAAGATTTCTTGGAAATAATTTGTGGCAGATCTCTGCAAATCAGGGAGATTAGAGATTCTTTGACCCTCCGAAGAGGCAATCTCATTTCTGTGATTTATAAGTCTCCTTTTCCTAACCCAATTGTGATAGAAGGCGGTGTTACACTCACCTTCTAATTTCCATTTAATGGAGCACTTTTGTTTCCAAAGGGCCTCAATGTCATTGTGGTTTGAGATAAGTATTGCTTTAGCTTTATAGACTTCCATCCTATTGATCTCAAATGGATCAGCATCAAAGATTGATTCAAGAGTGGAGACTAACTTTTCATGGCGAGACATGTTAGAGAAGATATTGCCAATGGAAGACTTGTTCCAAAAACCCAGAGCTTTCCTTAGGTTTTTTAATTTTTCAACCAGTCTGTACATCCCGAAAGAGTGACATGGTTGATTCCAAATGGAATTAATAATGTCCAAGCATTCCTCTTTTTGGAGCCAAAAGAGCTGAAAATGAAAGAATTTTGGGATTTGATTCTTTTTTATCCAAGAGGAGAGTAAGATTGGTTTATGGTCAGAAACCGTAGAGTTTAGCGATGTGTTTAAATAGTTGGGAAAATCATTACACCAATTATTATTATTTAGGAATCTATCTAGACGAACAAATTTCTGACCAGCATTCCAAGTGAAAGGAGCACCTGTATACTTGAAATCCTCCAAACCACAATCTAATATAGCCGAGTTGAAATCAAAGGAGGAGTTGGAGTAATTGGTAGAGTAGCCCTTGTATTCATTAGATTTCATGACTGCATTAAAATGTCCTCCCATAGCCCAAGGCAATGAAGAGGACGCACAATTTTTAAGAAAGGACCACAAAGATAAACCCTTGGTTCTAAGATAATGGGCATGAACATAGGTAATACTAAAGTTAAGCTCATCATTATAAAATCTGATGTGAATGGCTTGCTCGTGTTGATCGATTATTTCAGCATTCCAAAGATTGGTCCACATGACCCATATTTTGTTAGAGACGGAAGCCACAGCATTATCAAAATTTGCAAAACGACTTATATTTTCAATGTTGACGGCAAGCAGCTTAGGCTCAAGAATAGCCGCAATATTAATTTTGTTTTCAAGAATTAAATATTTAAATCTATTCTTGGAGGAGACATTTCCTATGCCTCTAATATTCCAGCAAAAAATATTCATTAGTTAATAATAGAAGTGCCATTAAGGGACTTCTGGCTGCTTTTATTGGCAAAAATTAAATCATTTGAGTGGCTATCAGGGACCATATCAATACCTATATTGGCCAAAGAAGATAAAGATTTGTACCTGTTTGCTGTAGTTGCATTCGAGTTTCTGGCAGATGAGGATCTGCAATGAATGATCTTTTAACGGATTTTTTGGGACTTGAAATTTGACAATCTGATCGGCTGCCACCTGCAAATTCATTGGAGACAGACTTAAGGATTCGTGAATAGAAATATTACCAACCTCTAAAGGATTCAAAGGAGCCCCTTCAGCCGAGGAGGAGAGAGCATCACATGAGGTGGAAGCGTCAACCGGATCGAGCTACAAAACTTGAGCCAAATTATTAGAAATAGGTGAATCTACAGGGATGATTGCCTCAGACCCAAAGACTTCCCCATTTACCAATTTGACAGACTGTAAATACACGTCTGTGCTTGCACGCAAGTGTACGTGGTCTGAAGTAATAAGTGGAAAGTGTAACTTTCCGGGAATTTATCGAACCATAGAGAATTGATTGATTTGGCACTAAAGTATATCTATTCTCACTTATGTTTAAGCTATAGTATGTATTGATTGGTTGGTCTAAAATTAGCATGAATATTCACTAAGTAACATAGCAAGATTAAAGAAAGAGGAGAGTTGGGCCCATCCCACATGCAATGATATAATACTTGTGTAGATTTATTTCTCAAGCTTTATCATTTAGTTTAATTGAAATCAAGTGCACATTGTTATCATTTAGTCTAGCTCAAAGACTTACAAGTTCAAATCTCATGCACAAAATGAACTCACATTCGGTTCTACTTTAGCACAAAGATTCTTGTAAAATTCTTGAGGTTTAAAGTTAATTCATTTTCTCCTTATTTAAAGAGAGTTTAAATTTTCTTAAATCTCAAGATCTCACAAGCATTGATTTTCCACTACGAGCATTACTTCGCATCTCACATAGTTAAGATGAGAGAATCACATGTTGGGCTCAATGACTATGTCACTTAGTTCATAAACACTCAACGCTTCATTTCTCAATCTCAATTATGTGGAACTAAGGAGCTCAATTAGTTGGTCTTAGCATCACTTGCATCAACTCTTTGGTTGAGCTTAGATTGAGGTGCATTGAGCTCAAGAACCTTCTCACATGGTTATAAGCTTTCATGCACTCAAAATCTAGCATCCAACCTAATGTGAGCTAAGGAGCACAAGACAATTAGATCTTGGATTCTTTAGTTCTTTTCTCATAAACATATCAAGACTAATTATATAAAAATTTTTTAGTAAGGCATTTAAAACACAAATACATTATGTTTGAGGGAAAACATTCATACATCAATATTACATCATGCAAAATAGGACTTCATCCCAACCCTCCCCAAGGGGAGTTTAGCTACTCATTATATAAGAAAATAGAGAAGACACATACATAGCAAAAGACCCTCTCATGGTCACTAAAAAGAAAATACAAGATTGAGTTTAGAAGATACTAGGAACGCTCCGTAGAAGTTCTTCGGAATTCTTCTTCTCCTTCTAATTACATTCTCCTTAGATTGCTAGTGCTGCCTTCTTCCTTTTCTCCTTTTGCAAAATCTTGCCTTGCCACCCTTGGGGAGTTCTCTCTTCCTTTGGCTCTCCTCCTTACTTAGGGAATTTTTGCTAAAATTGTGAACCCTCATCTAGTCAAGAGGAGGGGTATTTATAGGAATGAGGGGCTGCATGCTCCTCCTCATAAGCAACCAGATTTTCCATTAAAAATGCTGAATTAATCATTGCACTAATTTTTAATTTATGGTGAGGTGACAATAATCTCATTTTTTTAGCCACACATCACCTCAAAGCTTACAAAAAATGACTGCTGCACGATATGGTGGCTGGAGACAACATTTAGGATAGAGGTCATGTCTCCAGCCGCATTAAATGCATTGACTAGGAAAAATTCGGCGGGCCGCTGCAGCACGCTGTAGCTCCATATAGCGTGTTGCGGCGTGCCTTAGCATTCCTTGCTCCCAAGCAATTTTAGCCAAGTCCTCCACTGTAGACCGCTGCAGCGCGCGACCGCGAGTTGTAGCGGGGAATTCCGTGAAAAATACTGTTCAATTAGTTGGGCGGCCCGATTTATATAGCCAAGTCTTCCGTGATAAACTGCGCGCTAGAGCGGTAAATTCCGCAAAAAAACACTATTCAATTAGTTGAGCCCCCGTTTAAATAGCCAAGTCTTCCGCGATAAATCGCTGCAGCGCGCGACCGCGCGCTGTAGCAGTAAATTTCGTAAAAAACATTATTCAATTAGTTGAGTCCCCATTTAATAATCATAAATATTTCCGCGATAAACCGCTGCAGCGCGACCGCGCGCTGTAGCGGTGAATTCTGCGAAAAATACTATTCAAATTGGGAGCCTGTTTTAATATACTTTAAATATTTCCGCTGCAGCCTTCTGCGGCACGCGACCACGCGCTGCAGCGCACTGTAGCGGATTCTTTGTTATATTTTTAGGAAAATTGCAGAAATGCCCGAGAGCTCTTTTGAATTCCATTTCCTGAAAAAGATAGAAAATTTTGATTTAGGAACAGCAAAAAATATCTTAAATGAATGAATTTTCCCCTTTATTTTAGATACAATTTATAGATTCATCACAATTCAACAATGATTTTCCCAGATCCCATTTCATTAATAATTAAGGGCATAGCACGATTAACCAAACTCCTAGCCATATAAAATCCTCACTCTCAGAGTCTTGAGGAGAAGCAATATCAGGAACTAATTTAGTATTGACAGATAAAAGTTTTTCATTATCTTTCACGAAAGGGACATAACTTCCCGACTCATGAAAATAAGTTACATTAGCAATCACACCAGGGATCGAGGTACCCAACTCAGGGATAAAATCATCCCTACTAAGGTTTTGCAAATTTGTACGGTGGGGTAAGTTTTGGTCGGCCAAAGCCACAAGCTAACCAAAGACCTTCCCATTATTTCCAGCAGGAGGACCAACCGCGTCCGCATTTACGATGGCTAAATCATGAGAAACATGACTCCTGATATTAACTGTCGAGTCCATGGCCACAGGGGAATCGACAATATTGATAGAGCCAATATGAGCCACCGCCCTTTGAGACATGGGGCTATTTTGACGAAAAGAACAATTATCAGTATTATGGCCAAAGGTGCTACATCAATTACAAAAGAAGTGTAAATTTTCATAAATAATTTCTTGGAGATACCCCTTTTCCCTGAAACCCAACAAGATGGAGTTTAAGGGAGGGGTATCAATGTTAAGTTCTAAAAGCATTCTAGGAGCAGTGACATTCCTTTGAAGAGCCATATTTTTTTCCAACTGCAGAGGTCACCAATTGCTTTTCCAATATTTAGGAGGATGTTTTTAATTATAACGTGTAATCTAAGCCCACGAAGATTAATCCACACTGGGGCAATAGGAACGTCGTGAGTGATATCGGAAAAGGGACCCCATTTACAGAACCTCAAAGTATTACCTTTAAGATCGAAGGACCCTTTCGAAAATAGCCTTGCATAATCCATGTCCGATTCAAATGTAAAAAAGATATGGTGTGAATCAAAGGATCTAATGTTAACAGGGGCCACAAGCTTTAGACCTTTGATGAAACCATCGATCAACCCAAAGTTGGGTTTAGGACGAGCAAACTTACCAACCAAAGTGAGGGTAAGCGGGGGAAGCAAGGTTACAAACCTCAGCATCCGTGAAAAATAGCGCAGGGGCTCCATTAAGACTTTCAATTGGCTTTGTATAATGCAAGGAGGGGGACTCAACCACATCTCTAAAGGATCGGACAGTCGCCGGAATCGGGACCTCCATCAAAACACCAAATGCAACAACAAAAACAAGATAAAAAATAAAGAATCGGAACAGGAAAGTAAAATCACCCGCCGACACAAGCGAGCCGAAGCCAAGTCCCGACGGCCAGTCGAGAGACCCCGGAATCGCCTCAGAATCGCCGAAGGACAACCCTAAAATTTCCAAAAGCATGATCATATTATATATACATAAGATATATATATATATATATATATATATATATATATATATACATATATAATATAAAAGAATAAGAATTAAGATATGATTATGAGCATAAAAAAATAAATGTAAAAATTAGTGGTTAATTAATTAATTTAGTTATGAGTTAAATTAAATTTTTAGTTATTCTTAACCTCTTATTAAAAAATTATATATTTTAATTGCCAATTTATTTTATCTGACTCACTTTTTTTTTTGAGTTTTTGTAGCTTTCTCAAAGGGGGCTTGCCGAGGACGGCGGAGACTTGCCGATGAGGTAGTAGACGACTCGTAGAAATTTAGGCAGCGTGCTGGCGTGGCGTCGGCACGGCAAGGTGGCGGGGCGAGGGGCGGTCGTTAGCCGAAGAAGAAGAAGAAGAAGAAGAAGAAGAAGAAGAATATAGATGGGGGAGACTTTGGGGTTGCCGAGGGAGAGGGAGAGGATTGTTGGAGGTTGCCGGTAAGGTTAGGAGGTGGAGAAGTGAGGTCGGCAGCTAGCCGGAGGTGAGGGAGGAGGACAAACTTAAGGGAAGAGGAGAGGAGGGGCAGCCATATTTATAGGGAGGAGGGGCTGCCCGTTCGGCCTCCGGCCAGGCCGGACAGGGGGCGACGATCCTTCGTAGCAGTGTGCTTTGCACGCAGCAGCTAGGGTTAGTAGGCTAGGACAATGACGGGAGAAGAAGGAAGAAGGATAAATAGGGAAAAGGAAATTTCAAATAAATAAATAAATAAAAATTTGATTTAAATTAATCGTATTTTCCTATCGTTTGAATTCCAAATTTGACGAAACTTGACCCAGAGGTTCGTCTTGGCAAGACGAACATCCTCAAACCAAAAAATTTCGATTCAGAGATATATTTGATTTTTAATTAATTTTTAAAGGTGAACACTTCAAAAATTAATTATGGACAATCCGGCGCTCAAACTTCGACAAAAAATTTTATGTATCTTTATTTTATTATTGCAAATCCAACAGCACCAAAATTATTGAATTTGGAATTATATTTATTTTTCTTAATTTTCATTTAAAGATTCAATAATTAATATAGGAATATATGTCCATCGGATCGCCTCCAAATTTGGGCATTATGAGCACAAAAATATATTCTTTTTAATAGTATATTTTGTTTGGTCTAATTTTGAACTTGCTCAAGGACCTGATTTTATCGACATTTTAACTTTTTAAAATTTGAGCTATTACAGCTTGATAATTTTCTTAATATAGAGTTTGATCAACTTCTTTATGAAAATTATCATGATTAATTGGAATGAGAAGTGCTGACTTGGTCAGTCAATCGACAACAACTGAGATTGAGTCAGCATCGGATCTTGGCTCATGACAAGGCTTATGGGAATTTCAAACCACTTTCATTTCAGAATTGGTAAGGGTGGGGAATACCTCTAGGATTTTGATATTCTATTTTGATTAAGTTTAAATCATGGCACTTTGCAACAGATTCAGCAATGCATTTTTTAATAGATTTCATTGCCATGGAATTAGAGGTTAGTTTAGTGACCACTTTCTATAACTTCTAGAATCTTAAGAGTTAATTCTCAATATAAGATTTCAACTACTCAAAAGAACTAAGGCTTAAGGATATTAGAAGGCCCAATGATTCTAAATTTAGAATCCAATATTAAACTTTAAGGTTTAATGTTGAACCTTCAAAATTCTACCTTACAAGATAAGGCTAGGAATTTTAACTAAGGTTCTAAGCTTAAGAAAACTAATCAAACTAAGTGATAACAATCACCCACTAAGGAAAGCAACAAGAGAAAGAAATACTATCATTTAACCAAGTTGAATGTAACTTTAAGGGTCAACTCCTAAGTCATAACACGTAACTTAGCACTATAGAGTAAGACTACTACTTAGTAAGTGACATCACATACTAAGCACAAGATAAACTAAGGATCAAAGATTTTAAATGTTCTACACTTAAGTGATGCTCATCACTTAAGAAAACTTAGGCAAACTAGTTAAGTCACTATAAGACTTAACCAAGACTAAAAGATATTAATGATTTTAATTTAGTGAATTAGAATTAAAAAGGCATGCAATCAAAGAATTATAGTTCTTTGACTACCTACTCTATTAGAATCAAAGATTAAAAGCTAGTTAAAGAACCATTATTAGACTAAGTCTAATAATGAAGCCAAGGGATTGGCTACTTGTGGGGCCCCGTACTTTCCCGCGGCTACGCTAATGCTAATATTAGAAAGTAAGAAGAAGAATATAACATAACTGCGGGGAGTACGGTGCTCCACTCCGGTGGAAAATTCCCAACTCAAGTAGAGTCAGGTAGGACCCAACTCTCTTTAAGCCAAGGACTTGTCACCCTGTAGAAAAAATTGTGAACATACATCAATACATATCAAAGTGGTGGAAGCAAGAAGAAGAATATAGCATTCACAGGCATAACATAATATAAAAGAGTAGAAGAAATAGTAACTCAGATCAAATGCAAAAAAGAAAATACATCTAGAATTTAATTATTACAAACTAAATTTAATAGAAAGTAAAATCTCTCAATCTCACTGCAAAAAGGGAAAAATCTATCTAAGCAGCAGTAGGAAGATCCTCCTCCTGCAGCACTACCGACGAACAACTCTGAATCTAACATTTGTCAATATCACAAATGCCAGGGCCCCAGCCAATAGAAGAAAAATGTTATAGTTAGACAATTGTCTAAGTACATTTTAGGCTATTTAAGTGAACTGAGTATTTAATATATTACCTTTAAAGATTTTTAAACATACAAGCATTATAAAAGTGCAACAAGCTACAAGAACGGGGTAGCTATAAACTAATCATTTATAGCTAATCAACAGGTATGTAAAATAACATACAAAAATATCAACTAAACATGATGAGGCTAAAAGCAAAAGAAACTACAACTACTAAAATAAATTTGCTCCTAACATGCTTATGATCATATGGAGACATGCTGAGAATAATAAGAACACAAGTATTGAAAATAGATATACAATTCTAGCATCATAAATATGCCAATATCTTAGTAGTAACCAATGAGAGCATATATATAAGCATGCAGATTGACATGAAAAAGAGGCCACTGAGACATGTAGCAAAAGTAAACTATGTACATGCATGAGCAAAAATAAAGTCACTGAGACATGTGGCAAAGCAAGTCAAGCACTAAAAGAAAGGCCACTGAAGCATGTGGCAAAGTAAAACAAATACTGACTAAAGTAGCAGTAAGCCAAAGACATAGTGTTGCCATAACAGAACAGGCCATACAGGGCCTCTGAACTGAAAGTTCAACATGTATCCATCCTAGGCATTCGTAGAGCTAGGTCTAAGTTGAACTTATAGAATAAGACATGTATCCATCCTAGACATCCATCGAGCTAGGTCTGAGTCTATTCTATAACAAAATTAGAACTGAAGAGGCAGACTATGCTAGGACATACTCTAC
This sequence comes from Gastrodia elata, assembly GCA_016760335.1. Classification (NCBI taxonomy): domain Eukaryota; kingdom Viridiplantae; phylum Streptophyta; class Magnoliopsida; order Asparagales; family Orchidaceae; genus Gastrodia; species Gastrodia elata. The sequence continues at coordinate 23,078,124 of CM028675.1, forward strand.
TAACTGAAAGCACTAAAAGAACTGAATGAATGCTATGCTTTTCAAATACTAACTTAGAATGCATCATCCATATCCTAGGTTTACCTACTATGCTCAAGGAACAAGGCCCAATATTCAAGGTGTGCGAAGCAATCAAGTCAAAGTAAGCAAGAGACTCAATCTAGACTCATGTGATATTCGTTATTGTCTACTTTATCCAAATCTAACTATTCTGAGAAGATACAAGTTTAGGATCTCCAATATCCAGTTATCGAGTAAGATTTCAGATTTACGACCTTAATGTTAATATTAGAATTTAATAAGTTCTAATTTATAATTATATAATGACTATAAAGATTTAAAGTAAATGAATCAATAACTTAATTATTATTATTTTTCTCTCTTAACCTAAATCTTGATTAAGTGAATCAAGATTAAGGATTATGGATCCAAACTCCACTTTGGAGTTCAAATCCTGAATCTAAGATAGTAACCTTAGTAAGGATTTAGGGTTCACACTCTAAAACCCAAATTAAGGGCAAGAAATCTTATAAGCTGAAGAATTCAAAAATTATGATCTTAATGAAAGGTTACTATACTGGTTATAAGATAAAATAATCAATAAGAACTAAGAATCTAAGATCTATATTCAATCTTTTAGGATAATTACCTTATCCTATAGATTGAATCATTTCTATACCCACATAGAAGGCTTCAAAATGATTAAACAATAAATCACTTAAGGAATTCCAAATGAAAGTAGTTCAATTCAATTAGAAGATCTAAAGTCTAAGATCTAAGATCTAATGTGACGGCACTACCCCGCCATGGTCCTGTTAACTATTAAGTTAATATGATTACAGTGGAGGGGTCATCTAAATGACATGGTCCCTACTTAGAATTGGATTAGGCACACATTATAATCCAACTTAACTAAGGACTTTGCCATTTCTCCAAGAATCCATCACTAAATGATCATATAAGTAACACAGAGAGCGTGAAAGCATAAAATACAACATCCATTCATATAATACAACAATCCAGAATAAGTAAAGTGCTGAAAAAGAAATGTTAATCCTGAATTATTACAATATTTTTTTAATAGTTTCAAAAGAACTGAAACTAGACTCTCATCCTCACAAGCAGAAAATAAAACTAAGAGTCTTCTGGTATAGGCTCCTCCTCCAATGGCAAGCCCTCTACTGGATCTACTGCTCCAAGAAACTCAGAACCTATCATTATCAATTTCATAATGATAGGGCCCCAGCCAATAAAAGAAAATCTTAGTTAAACAATTGTCTAAGTACAATTTAGGCTGCAAGTTTATTATGTTATTTAGATATCACTATAAACAATTACAAAAGTATAATAGGAGCAAGAACGCGTAAGAAAGAACAAGACATAGCTATAAATAAATAATTTATAACTTAAACAATTAGGAAGTAAGCACATACCTCATTCAAGCAACTGCAACAAGGTCTGGTAATTATAAAAGGAAAGAGTAAAACAATTGACTATAAAGAAAGTACAACCTAAACATGCTTATGATCAATACAGAATTATGCTAAGTGATATAAAAGTAAATGAGTGTAAAAATATTATAAAACTGAAAACCAGGCTATAACACAATATGTAAGCTAGCATCCTACAAATGTATAAATAATAAGTAAAATTAGCACCCTATATGAAAACAAAGTTAGAAATGCAGTAAAATTATAAGTAAAGAATAGTGCTGAAATGCAGAAAAAGAGTAAAGTAAAATAGTAAGATCAAAACTAAAACCTGTCTTGGCTACTCAAGCCACTCAAACTGTAAGTAAAGAAAGTAACACTTAGCCTGATGGGCTAAGAAGGAAGCTCTGAACTGAATATCACTGAAACCTCTTAGCCTGATGGGCTAAGGCAGAAAGTACTGAACCAATAATCATTGTACAGAAATCCACCCTCAACTAGTACTCACCATGTCCAATCATGACTAATAAAGTCATTTGAGCGCAAAATCTATTTCTCGCCATCCTGGGAATCATCTCAACCAAGCATGGATAGACTTACCAACAATAGAAATCCCGCGTGCTATGCCGGACTCAAGGATTGGAGAGGCATACTAGTTAAGTCACAACTTACTAAAAGACCAAAAAACTGAAAACATCAATAAAATAAGAATGATATGTATGCAATTCAAAATTAACATGAGATACTTATCAAATATCCTATGTCAAATATATGTGTACAAGGTAGGAGGCTCAAAATAAGGTAAGCAAAGCATCAAAGTCAAAGTGAGCAAAAGACACGACTAGGACACAGGTGGTACCCATTGTTGTCTACTTTATTCGTTCTATCTACTCTAAGTTACATAAGTTTCAAAATCATCAATTCTTACATAATCTGTAACTTAGAATCATGTACCTATAAGTTGAAGTTAATTATGACTGGCCAAGTCCTAACTATATATAATCAAAAGATGATTACTTGATTTAAATAAACAAATCATCGACCTAATTTGATAATTTAAACCGTCCCAAGCCATCTTGATTAGCCAAATCAAGATGGAAGGATTAAGAATTAACCTCCAAATGATGGGGTCTAATTACTAAATCCAAAGGTATATCTAAAGGTCTAAGGTTTAGAACCCAAATCTCACTGATTAAGTTAAGGCAAATCCTAATGATTAATCAACTCATTATGATAGATCTCTATTCTTAGTTCTAAGGTTCAAAGATAAAATAATCATTTAATTAAACTTAATAAAATCTATAAACTAATAAACTCAAGGTTTCATTTATTGAGTAACCCAATTTACTTAATAAATAAACTCTAGCCTAAGATCTATTCCTAATCTTAAGAATTAAAGCTCTTAATTACTAAGAGTATCTCTCATGACACAGATCTTAACTAGTTGTTAAATAACCTAAGAGAAGATCTAAGAATGATTAAGGAAGGGAAGCACTCATACTTTACTTAAAGATTTTCTTTAAGGGTTAAGATTGAAGTTTTAATCAAAAATCAATTTAAGACTTAAACTTACTTAATTTCTATTCTAAATCATTCTATTTATTGTTTATAATTATTGGAATGTGATTTTAGGGTTTTAAAATGCTAAACCATAATTTTGGGCAAAATTACCATTTTGCCCCTACTTAAGGGTCTAAATCTCATCTTTATGAATTAGGGTTAAATTCTGAATTTTAACAAAGTGGAATTATTACTTACTATCTAATATGAGTTTAGACAGTAAGATCATTGATTTTGGCTAAGTATTAAGCCTTATAAGGTCAAATTTAAGAATTTGACCTTTAAGGGCATATTAGAAATTTTACCTTAAGGACACCTAAATTTTCTATTAGTTTACTGTTATTTATTGTCTAAGCTTTACATAGAACTTAAATTTGCTGAATTCTGATAAGTATTGGCCAAGTTATGGCCAATACAACCTTAAGGGGGTAATATGGTAATTAAGGGATCCTTAATTAAGGGTCAAAATCCTAACTTTATCAATTAAGATCCAAATTAAGCAAAATCAGTGGCTATTGCAATACTCGAAAGTGGTACCTCGAAGAAGCAGTTAGGACCTAGGGTTAGCTCGATATCTCTCGACTTCAAACGAGCTTCAGTGCATGCCCAAAAATCTCAATGAGGAAGCAAGCTGGAGGTCTTAATTGACCTCAGCCAATCTCATTGACGAGAAGGCTGGTGGGTTAGGCAGAGCCTGGTTCGGTGGCGAAGAAGCCATTTGGTGGCTGCATGAGACACGCGGCGCGACCTGCAACACGCGTAGCGTGCAGGCGTCCTCGTGAGTGAGACGGCTTGCTGACCGTCGGATCGAGTCAGACAGTCAACGACCCAGATCGCATCCTACGCTTAACGGGTCAGACCCGTTAAGCCTTATCGGATAGCGAATGGGGAAAAATTTTGGCCCGTTAAGGCTAAAGCGGTGCCCACCAGATGGATAATTTAGAAAAATTTATAATTTAATTTAAACTTTCTAAATTAAATCGAATAATTAAATGAGTCCCAAAAAATTCCAAAATTTCACCCTTGACTAATTCAAGGGTAAGGAATGCAACGGCGCACTCAATTTTTTATTTGCCCAGTATTTATTTATTCAAATTTTCGAAGTATTCAAATAACATTAAAATATTCGACGAAAATTCAACGACTTCCAAATGCCTCCAAAACTTCACCCCTAGCTAATTTGGGGGTGATGAACGCAATGGCGAAGTCAGATTTTCAATATGATGTCTAAATAAAAAGTCAATTTCTAGGGTTTAGGATTTTCCAGAATTTCTGATTTTGATCCAATTGACTTTTGATTTATTTTAGGTTTTAGAGATAAGTTCTAAATTACTTAACTAGTGTACTAAAACCTCAATTAAGACTAAGATTAGTGTTAATTAACCTGAGTAACAACTTGGGTTGTTTCAGACTCCCCCACTTAAGAACGATGTCGTCCTCGACATCACTCAAGTGGAAAATAAAACAAAGTAGAATATTAGAATACTAGAATTTGATAAGTATGATTGCAAGAGTTTAAATGAATGTAGAATGGTCTGGTAAAGGTGGAAGAAACATCAAAGCTCATAATCAGATCTTAGAACTCAGATCAAATAATCAATTTTGATTGTTGTTCAGGATTTTTTTTTTTCAAAGGTATTATATCAAGTGATAGTTTTAGTTGAATTCTCACTAGAGACAAGAAGGTATAGACCGTGAAAGTATTAAGTTACTCTCATTTTGGAATTAAAAATGTAGAAGAGATTTGTAGGCACTTAAGGTCCTACAAAAATGAATTGTAATTATGGCACATCGATAATAATTGTGCCCTAGAAGAATGAATTGCTTTTAGAAATTGATGATTGGATTGATGATTACATTCCATAACCATTAAGAGCTTAAGAATATAAAGTTGCTCAAACAAACTTAAAGAAACTTAAAAGTTTAAAGATTCTACTTTTAGGATTCAATCTTCATAATCAAATCCTATAACTAGTGATAGGAAAATTATATACAAAATTTTGTGTTTAAGGAATAAATCAACTAAGTGATAACCATCACTTAATAAGGATCTCAACATTAGAAAGAGAGAAGTTAATATTTATCTAGGCTAAATATAACTGTAAGGATCAAATACTTAGCCCTTAAGTTATAATATATGACTTGACAATATAAGATAGTTATAGTTTAGTAGGTGATATCACTTGCTGACCATGGGATGAATTTATGAGCCAAAATCTTAAAAGTGCTATTCTTAAATTATATTCACAACCTAAAAGGCTTAAGCAACCGGTTAAGCCATTATAGGACTCGAATGATTTTAATTTAATGACTTATAATTCAAAGATTTGTCACCAAAGAACTATTATCCTTTGACTATCAATGTTTCTTAAGACTTTATAAGTTAATCGAGGAGTCATTATTAGGCTTAGTCTAATAAGGAAGTCAAAGGTTTGATTTGATCCATCCTTGGTTAAGGAATATGATGAGGATGATCTAATTATATGAATTTGCTCATCTTAGGTTTAATGCTAGTGAAAAAGGCATTCATCTTTTACTAAGGGTTTCATTATTACAAGAAGGTTCAATATCCATTTTAGGATACCTAACCTCAAGATCAAGAGATAAATTAAAACATTAAGTCCCTTATGAAGACTTAATACCGAATGGTTTGAAGACTATAAAAAGGCTATTAACACAAGTCATACACTCTGACTTGGTTATGGCAAGGAGAACACTTATCCATATGGATAAGTGCCAAAAATTTCTAATAAAACTTTTGCCATGATCATAAATCATATTCTATGATCTATGCCAAAGTTTCTAGAATCAGATACTAATTTCTAAGTCACAAACTGTAGCTTAGATTATTAGAATTTTAAGGGTTATTTTTAGCAAATCTTGAATGACAATTTATTCCCATAATTTAATCAATAAATGTGTAAGTCTTATCATGACTTAGACACACACTTAATGATTAATCTTAAACCTTTTAGGAGAGGAGATTTTCCACAATTGGGATACTCACTTAAGTGACAATCATCACTTAATGAAGGTTATATTAAAGATAATAGAATTTCTCATCTAATCAAGATGGACAAGAGAAGGCACAAGTTCATCATATTGAGTTACCATTGGTAACTTAACTAAAAGAGTTTCCAAGGAATAACTCTAATTTCAAATTCAGATATTAGAATTCAAAATATTTTGCAACTTGCTGGAAGGTTTAATCTTCAAAGAACAAAAATTCTTTGACTTTAGGATGAGTTTTATATTTTAGAATTAGGCTAGGACTAAGAATGAGACCTGATTCAGTATAGCTTATCCTATGAGCACACACATATAGGTTTAAAATAATTTAACCATTATGTAATCTCACTTTATATAATAACCCAGGTTATTATCTTAGTCAATTAGGATTAATCATAGTCTTAAAACTAATTTTAAGTGCTAATTAGGTTAATTAGAGTCAACCTCTAAGACCTAGTCCAAATCAGGAGTCAAACGGATCGAATTCTGATTCCTGGAAATTCAGAAACCCTAAAAGTTGACCTATTTAAATCAATCTCGGATTGGAAAATAGACTTCGCCATTGTGCTCATTGACCCCGAATTAGCTAGGGGTGAAGTTTTCGAGTCGATCGAAAGTCGTCAAAAATTCGACGAATATTTTAATAATATTAGATACCCTGAAAATCGAGGTATCAAAATACTCGTCGGATCAAAAATCCGATCTCGCCATTCTGTTCCTCACCCCTCAATTAGCTAAGGGGTGAATATTTGGAATTTATTTTTTTTATACAATTTAATTATTTATTTAATTAGCTAAAATAGATAATTAAATAAGATTTTTTATTTTTTTTTCTTTTTTTTTATCAGGTCGGATCCCCGTTGCTTTTCGGATCCGACCCGATAGCGCGCGGATCCGCGAGCCGCGGATCGGATCGATCCGGTCCGTCCAAACCGGGCGCGATCGAACGGCTGGTAGCCGTCTCCCTCGTTGGGATCGCCCGCGCCCCGCCGCCAAGACCGCCCAACCGTGGCCTCCTGGGCCTCGCAAGCTCCGCTGGTGCGCCATTAAGGACCCATCCGTGCTTCTAGGATCGCGAATTCGCGCGTTCGAGACCCTGCCGAGCGCCTATGAGCCACATTCCTCCCGGACCGTCAGACTTCAGGTGCGTAGATCTCTCGATCCCCTTATCCATTCAATGTCTTTTCAGTTTGCATGTCTATTCCATAGTTGTGATTGTCGTTTGAACGGAGTCGATCGTCGATTAAGCCATTTGATCGAATCAATTTGGCGAAACCTGTACAGTTCTTACCGTTATGATAGCCCCGATTGAACCCTAGTAGCTAGGCCGAGCCCTTTCTCGCCGTCCCGTGCCCCTCTGCCGCCGGTTCAAGTTCCGTCGGGTAGGTCTCGCCGAGACCCACCCTCGGCCGTGCGGGCCGAGCCACCTAGTCGCCGGGATGGCCGCTGTCTCGCATGCCCTAGGCAAGCCGTTCAGGACGAGGGCGAGAGGCCTCGGGTCGGGCCGGGTCATTCGCTCGACCCGCGCCAGCGCGTGCGGGCCGCGTGCGCACAACGGCCGAAGACGCGGGCCCCGCACGTCAATCCGCGAGTGTCTGGTGGGCCCCGCCGCAGTGCCGCGCCACGTCTCTGGCTGCCACGTGTGCTTGGCGGGCCCCACCTCCATGATTCCTGCAGATAAATATTATAATATATATATATATATATATATATATAATCATAATAGAAATATAAATACATGTAAGTATGAATAACTATTTATATAGTTATACTTAGAGTAAGATCAGAAAATTATAATCTAGTTAAGCTACTGTTAATGGTAATTAACAATTAATTTAATAGGCTAATTTTAATTAAATAGTTAATTAGCATTAACAGTAAACTAATTTATATGTATATATATATAAAGCAGGACAATAGCATATGCGTAAATATATATATATATATATATATATATATATATATGCATAAATACAATTAGTATATTAACTAAATTAGGTTAATAAATTTATTGGTACTTGAGTATGATTAATATCATTAAATGGTTAATTAGGACTTTAGTAAACAGTATAGCTAATTACTCAATTAATTAATATTAAACATTAAAATATGTATTAATTTAAATGTTAATTAAATTAACAAAAACAGTAAGTTATATTAAAATAATTAATTATGTAAATTAATATTAAAATAATACTAATTAAGTAAGTTAATTAGAGCAAATTAATTAATATTGGAATCTGTTAGTTAATAATTAAGGCATATAATTAATGTTAACTAGACTAAATAAGTGAGTTAAGTAATTAGAATATTAAAATTATTCAAATGTAAATAGTAAACTAATATAAATTGTATTTTTGAATAGTAAAACTTAAAAGTTTAATAACATTTTGTAGGATGATCCAAATATAGTCAATATAGGTCTTAAAATACTCAAAAAAATAAATAGAATCAAATGGCGTAGTGCAGAATTTAGTTTCGAGGTACGTATAATGAAGTAGCATTTTATGACCTCTTTAGGACCCCATAACTTTTCACCCAGTTATCAGAACATAGCCAATATGGGTCTTAAATTACTCAGGAGAACAGCCCCATCACCGCAATAGTATTAGTTTTCTCATTTGGACATCAGGATAAAAAGTCAACCCTATAATTTAGAGTTGACTTTAGTGAAAAATGACCAAATTACCCCTAGAATTCAAATGACCATAACTTGATCAATTCAACTCCGAATTCAAAAATTTAAGATGCTAACTAGTTTAGAATTTTGATGCCACCAATAAACTAAAATAACATTTAGGATCTAAACCCTATAAATTTTGAAAATGACCAAAGTACCCCCAACCTTAGTTAGGTCACAACTTGACCATTTGATGTCCAAATTGGGTTTACTACCTACCAACATACTCAGTACATTATAGGAAAGCTATAAAAATTGAGTTTGCTGAAATTGGACTTCAAACAGAAAAGTTCGGTTTTTGTCACCGTTGACCGACTCGAAATTACCAAATTGCCCTTCAAACTTAAAACATTCATAACTTAGTCAATTGACCTCATAATGCAGTGTTCTCAGACTCTATAGAATCCTTGAATAGTAACCTACAATAAACTATATAAAAACTTAGTTTTCAGTAGAGTGAAAATCACTTAAATGCCCTAAGTCATAAACCTTAGTTTGAACCTGTATGACCCGTTTCTCGTCCAAATTGGACATACTTACTGTCAATCTTCAAGTTAGACAGCAGGCAATCATATGGAAATGAGAAACTTCAATTTGGATACTTAAATCAAAAGTTGACTTTTCGGACCCTTAAGTAGGGGCAAAATGGTCCTTTTGCCAAAAATTTAGGATAAACACCCTTAACCTTCAATTAGTCTTTTAAAACACTAAAAATTACTGTATAACCATATTAGTGATGTTTAAGTAAGTAAAATCAACAGTTATGTCAGATTTTAGAATTTTCCTAAGTCTTTAATACTACACCTTAAGGACCCTTCCTGAGACTAGGACTAGATCATATAATTGATTTCATTCATTGAAAAATGGGGTTTTTCAATGAATGAATCCTTGGTTTTATTAGTTTTTAGAATTTTCAACTTATTTTGTCTTTTAACCTTAGATATAAGATAAGAGATTCATCCTATTAAGTTTGATTACTTAATAGGGTTAGCCTAAATTATTAGATCACTTAGAATGAAACTTAGATCTTAGGTCTTATCCTTTGAGATTATGTGATTAAGCCCAATCTCGTGATGTTTAATCCATAATCTATAGTTTAGTAGTTTTTAGTTAGAACGTCAAAAATTATCAATTAGGTCGTAATGATTTGTTATTCAACTTTTATACTCGACTTTGATTTGGTATATGAGGACCTAACTAGTCCTGATATTTTGTAACTTGTAAGGACGAATTTCTAAGTTACACTTGATATGTGAGAAAATGGTGATCCCGAATTTGTGTAATTTGGAATAGTTAGAACGAATAATATAAAACAGATTGTATCACCATATTAGTAGAGTCTCTTGCTTATTTTGATACTTTGTGCTACGCATTCCTTGTGTATTTGAGCTTACTTCCTTGGACATTCAATATAAGATAATTTTGTGCATAAAAATGAAAACTTATAATAATAGGATAACAGTTGCCTTTGGGTTCGGTTTATGGTGATTAAGGTGCACATTTACCCCGATGAACAGGGGTAATGTGAGATCAGGATGCCTAATATTCTCATTGAGGAGAGTGTGTTAGGCTTGGGACCCGTATAGTCTTGCAGACATGCTTGACTCCTCAGTTGTTTCTAATAGTTGTCCATAGAAACAAAGGTAAAATAATTAAAATATGTTGCATAAGTATTGTCTGCCTCTTCAGTCATGCAATATGTTCAGTATATTTGCAGATTGAGATGTATATATATATGGGCCAGTTGGGTCAAGTTTTCTGATATGGCAGTCAGTATACAGAGTTTGATGTGCAGTTTTAGTATTTGACTATATTTTGGCATTGTTTATTCAGTCAGCTATTATTTGTACATCTTATATATAGTAGGATGTTAAATTTTATTGCTATTTATATGTATCACTGCTGAGATTTATTATTGTAATCTGCATATTTCATTTGATCACTAGCATGTATTAGGGTGTAGAATTTTCTTCTAGCATATGTTTAGTTACTTATATTATATGCCCTATTTTGTTTACTTCGCTTTTGAGGCATGTCTTAGCCTCCTTTGTTTAAGTTATAAATGTTATTTATAGCTTTTCCTCGTTCTTATTGTATTGCCAGTCGCTCCTTTATATATTGTTGCTTAGGAAAATGATGTAAAGTGGTGATATTATAAAACGTATAAAAATGTATCAGCCTAAAATGTACTTAGACAATTTGTCTAATCAGATTTTCTTTTTTTGTCTGGGGCCCTACATTGTGAAACTGACAATGGCAGGCATAGAGCAGATAGAAGATCCAGTACCTGAGGAGGAGCTATTTATAGAGGAGGAGTAGCAGCTCGGACCAGAGCATATCTAGTCCTTAAACTTATTGTGAGGATGAGTGCCTTTGCATTTCCTTTTATTTAAATTTTAAATGTTGTAATAATACATATACTCTTGACTGTGCATTTGGATTTGTATGCTTATATTCTGAGTCATATTTTGCACTTATGTTATATTGTGATACTTAGATGTTATTTATTGCTTCCGCACTCTGTACGTTATAGTGACTGTTAGATTGATTCTGTGTTAATCCTTCCCTAATTAAGTGGATTGTGGAGTCTAAGTGAGGGGTTAGCTAGAGTGACACTCCACCCTTAACCTAATCCTTTGATGGATTAAGGGTGCGGGTCGCCACACTTTAAGTAATATTTGGTAAACTAATTATATAATTAATTCACTATAAGGCTTCTATTATTTAATCAAGTGATCTTACTTGGTTAACTAAAGCCCTAAAGTTGTACTTCTCCATTTTAAAAGATATGAATATTCTCATCCCAAAGGAAGCTAGGGCATCCTAGGGCAATCCAACTTTATTCATAGGTTCTACCACACTTAAGAAAGCATTAAAAACTAGATTTACCAAACTCAAAGGCTTAATCATAGCTTAATTCACTAATCCTTAATTAAGGTGATTAGGGGATGATTAGAAATTTTAGGATTCCTAAATCATTTTTAATAGTCTATATAAGTTTTCTGGGGTCACAGGAGCAATTAGAGACATTAATCAATTTTTTTGGATATTTAGTGAATTTAATATGATTTAAACAAAAATAGAAAAAGATTATACAATTATTTAAAATCTAACTATTTGATCTATAATTTTATTTTATATTCAAGTTCCTCATATTTTTTTGATTAAAATAGTATATTGGATCATACAATTTGGATAAGTATAGCCAAAGTTATTTAAATAATTTAATATGTATTTTTATTTAAATTAAAACCATATGATTTATTTTCTGAATTAATTTTCTTAAGGAAATTAATTCAGAAATTCTTTTATTATTTCTGCCGGCCTAATTGCAAAATAGCGCGGATCACGGGTCGGCCCGACCCATGACTTCGTCTTCTTCCTCACGATGGGCCCCACCCCAAATGATCTTCAGCGCCAAAATTCTCGAGACTTAGGTGACAACGGCGGCTCAACTCGATCCCTACGCGTTCCTGGAGTCGAGGCGCGTCGATTGGACTATGAACCCCATCAGGGAGGCACCGGATCGCCGGGGTGCTACTCGACCGAAGGGTCACCTATGGCGCATCGGTGAGGATCGAATTCTCCTCACAGAGCTGACTATTCGAGCTGGGATCTAACCTACATGATTAGAGGCCGCAGGGGATTCGATTGGTCCACTCAGCAAGCCCTGGGGATGGGTGGATCACTGAAGTGCTACTTACAGTGGAACACAGATGGGTGCTCTCCTCGGGTCTATCGGTTCCTAGTCGAAACGATCGATTCGATCGAACCCATCCTTTGATACGAGACTACAATCATTGACGAGAGCTCCTACTACTAATTGGCTGTCTAAGCGCTCGAATGCGGTGCAGGATTTGGCGAGTCAGAGGCTGACTGTTAGTGCACATTCAGATGGTGAATTCGTCATCTGGTCCACTGCCAGACCTTGCCAGAGAGCTAGGCGCCTGCTAAGAAATCAAGGAGGGATCCTAATGCAGCATCTAGGGTTAGATTGGAAGCAAGCTGAGCTAAAACCAGCTCGACAAAAGAATTGGGACAGAGGCTGTACCTGAGGATGGACAAAGCGACAGAGGCAAAGCAGGCAGCTTGGATCACTCCAGATGGTTGCAGAAGCTCTTATCAAGGGGGTTTGAATGCCAGACCTCGCCCTCAATCAGTTGTACGCAGCAGGTCCAGTCGCCGGGTCATCGAGAACTTCGAAGCAAACAGCAGGGAATTGAGGGGATCACAGTAAGCAAAGGGACTCACTGTGATTCTCGGGAGGTATTTATAGGCTCTAGAGATATTTAGGGCATGTGCCATGGCCTTAGGTTTGAACTGAGAGGTCTCTCTCCATCTTCCACAATTGGGAGGGTCCAAGCCTCCGGGTCACCCTACTAGGCTCGGCCTCAACCAGAAGGGGTCCTAAAGGCCTAGGGGATAAGGCAGGAGGGAGTGGGGACTGCACTGGTGTGGCACGGTACGAGCGAATTTTTCCGTCAGCCTGGTGATCGGGCGAAGACAATGATCCATAGTGGCAGGGTCCATCTTCGTCATCTGATCGCAAGACCATTGAAAATTGACTGTCTAATACGGCTCCCGATTAACAGAACCACGAGGTAGATCTCGTGCGTCGGATGCTAGATGCTGATCGAGCGGATAGGATTAGATCACGGTGCGCACTATGTCAGCCGTTGGATCATGAGCGTTAGGATGCGTGCTCGAGCATCCATACGACGGGTATGGTGCCCCGCTGTCGGGACCCGCAGCGAATCTGCCGCCGTCCCGACAGCAAATCCTGGGGTTTTAAAAAAATTTAATATAATTAATTAAAATTCCTTTAATTAATTATTTAATTTATATTAATTTATCAAATCAAATTTAGGACTAGATGAGCTCCAAAAATTTTTAAAAATTCACCATTAACTAATTAGGGTATGAGGAATTCAAAAATAAAATCAGATTTTAATTTAGAGATCAATTTAATTTATGTATTTTCTAGGGCTCAAAAATAGGCAAAAATACAAAAATTTTCAATTTAGCTTCGATTGATTTCAAACTTCTAGGGTTAAGTTTAAATGACCCATTGAGTTTAATAAAATTAAAATCAAAGCTTGATTTATCTTAATTAATCTGGATTTAGCTAGGGTAACAACTAGGGTTGTTACACTACTAAACTCTACTTAAATGATAAGATTAGGATGAACTAATTATATGAATTAGTCCATGCTAGATTTGAATCAAAGAAAAATTCATCTTTAATTAAAGGGTCTTACTAAGGCAAAAAGGATCAATATCCATTTAGGATACATAGCCTCAAGTTTAAGGGATAACTTAAGACATTAAGTTACACATGATGACTTAACACCAGAGATTTAAGAGGTTACAAAAAGGATACTAACACAAGTCATAAGATATGCTTTGGTTAAGGCTAGGAACATGCTTATCTATACAAATAAGCAATAGGAAGCTTATTAGGGACTAATGTTATAACCATAAGTCATATTATATAACTTATGCTAAGGGTTCCAATACTAGATGCTAACATCTAAGTCACCAGATGTAGCTTAGGTCACTAAGGATCTAAAGGTTAAACTTAACCTAGTTTGAAGAAGAGCTCATTCCTAGAGAATGATCAAATAATGCTTAAGTCATATCATAACATAGGCACACTTTAGAGGGCTGAACTTAAACTACTTGGGAAGGGAGATTATCTTACTCAAAGGAATTAAGATTTTTCCACAAACATGCTTTTACATATAAGTGACATTCATCACTTAATGAAGATTATACTAAAGGAAAGAGAATTATTATCCCATTAAGATGGACAAAGGAAGATACAAGGTTAGCTTATTAAGTCACCACAAGTGATTTAATTAAAAAGGGGTTTCCAAAGGATAACTAAAAATTATAATCCAAGAATTAGAATTTAAATGCTTTGCGACTTAAAGAAAGGATTAATCTTCAAAGGACAAATATTCTTTAACTTAGAATGGGTTCTAGGTTTAAAGACTAGATAAAACACTATCATTAGACCAAGTCTAATGAGATAGTTTTACTATAACCTATACTCACGAGTTTACATACATAGGTTAGAACAATCTAACCATGACGTAACCTCACACTATGAAGGGCTAGGGTGAACTAATCATAAAGTTAATCCCCTCTAAGGCTTCTAACATTATATATGTATTCCTCCTTGGCTAAGGGATGGTACCAAGATAAAGAGGGTGATTACCCAATTTGGATACTTAACCACAAGGGAGAGAGGAGAAGTTTGATGCATTAAGTTAGAAAATGTGACTTAATATTTTAAGGTTTTAAAGGTCAGCAAAATAAATCAAGACAATAGATTACTCATCCAATTAGAATGGGATATTTAGGAAATATATCATATGGATATTACCAAGAGTCATAATTATGACTTAGTTAACTAAGATCATATGGCTGGCACGATCTTCAATTATAATCTAACGGCTGGCACGATCTTCACACAATCAGAATTGATCCGGCCGTTCAATCAAAAGATCGAATGAACGGCCAGATCTAAATCCCTAATGCTTCCACTATACCACTTCCCCTTCTTATCCTCTGCCCCCTTCTTATCCTCTGCGATCGTCGTACGCTGCCAAAAAAGAAGAGGGTAGCGTACGTCGCTCCATCCCTCCAGCTGTACATGCCGAGGTGATAAACTCCAGTTCCATCCCTATTTTTGGAGTTTTTACTCTTTATTCTCCAAGGAGTATTACAGGGAAGGACGGCTGGTGTGGAGTGGTGCGATAACAAACCCTAGTTTCGGCCGACTGGAATCAAATGAGAAAGCAACTTGGAGAGTCCTTGCCCTAACCCTAAGTCGCAAGAACGACGGAGCAAGGAGGAGACCAAAATTGTATAACTGCTCTCCGACATGCTAATCCTAACCGAAGCTCAAGGGAAAACGGAGGTGTAAGGTACGACCCTCCATTCATCTTCTTCACTTCATAAATTTACTCAATGATTTTATTAACTTATTTCTACTTTTAAGGGAGTTATATATTCAATGGATTGAATCTGCTTATGTCGATCGAACTATACGTTTTGTTCGTCGATCCCCATTAGGGTTAATGAGATAGAAATGGCTTCAAGATTTAATGAATAAGTTGTTAAATAGATTTCAATCCAATCATATTTTAATTGTTGTTTTAGCATTTTAAAGTTCCTCTTTACGCCGATCATATGCTAACCTAGGATTTTAGGATTTTACCTTTTTTCGATTTTGTTTGCGTGTGTAGAGAACAATGGCTTATCTAATGAGTTACTCTACTATGTTGCTCATCGGTTGAATCCTTAATGATATCAACAATTATTTATTAATGTTTGGGCCTTCTATTGAAGTTGTTCTTGAGCTTGAAATTTGTCAAAAATACTCTTTATATGGTGTTAATGTTTACTTTTAACACATGCAAATTCTTTAAGAACCTGCATACACAACTTTTTTTTTTTTTAGAACTTTAAATTCTTTTGGATGTTCTATTATTTTTTTCATTCAAATATATAAATAGAAAGGTGGTCTTAACATTTTACTATTTCTATTACAAGTTATTAGTAGCTACTGCACTTTTTATTTTACTCGTTGTATATTTAAAATCATGTGATCTTTAGATGTATCTTTTTGCACCAGTCATATTTATTTGATAAAGTTCAGCGATCTCCTGCGCAATGGCAAATTTTACCCTAGAGCATCTCATGTCAATGCTTCAATTTGTATAGATGTAATATAATTATACGCATGCCAGTGTCAGTTAATGCATTTGCAATGTAAAGTAATCATTCATCCATCTGTAAATGTTCAAAGTAATAATGTCTACAAATCTGAGATTTCAACAATCCATGTATTGTAGCTTTTGCTAAAATCACTTGCTTTGCTTATGTATTTGGTAAGAATATGAGATGTCTACAATCATGCTTTAATTGTTTAGCACCGTGCTTGTCTTTATAAGTTGATCCTCAAATCATTTTGAAATAGAGTTCAACACAAAAAGAAAAGAACACTTCATTTATTTTTGTCACTCAAATAAATATATTGAGTTTCAGGTCAAGTACATTTTCAAAATCATAAGCATGACTTCATATTTGATGATGAAATTATACTTAGAAATTGTCATAGTATTTATATCTCTATATATTTTCAGCTAAGTTTATAATAACTTGTTTACAAATTTCAATATAGTTATCTTATCAAATACATATTGAATAACAACTTTATAATTATGCATAGACATATGCAAGTTGCTTCACTCAGGAGTGCACATGGATAACGAGAAATAAAAGAGAACTATACGCATCATTACATTTTTGCTAATGAAGATTTTGTTGTTTTTGGACGATGTGTTAAACTTTATGGAATTTCATTTGAAAATTTTCTTAATTGAATCCTTCTAATACTTGGAGTTTAAAGCTCAGAAATCCGAAATCTTAAGCTTATTTAATTGTGCTTAGGTTCTCTATATTGTATAAACTGATATGATAATAAGAAAGATTTGATGGCTATGTAGTAGTTTTAGATGTTAATATTGATTGCTGCATTTTGGGTATTGAATAAATGCTAAAGGTTCTTTCTATATCTAATACTGAATATTGATGCTTATGCTGCAGTTTTAGGTGTAATGTTGGATTGTGTTTTCAATATATATTGATGTTCTTTAAAATGCTATTTTAAATTCCAGCAATCTTTTAAAATGCTGAGTCAAATATTGCCTTTAATTATAATATGAGATCATAAGTGATCCACATGCTGCTAGGTATCATATAAGATAAAAATTCCTGTCATGTATATTATGAATTAAATTGCTATCATTAATTTCAATTGGAATCATATGTTGCCATGTCTCAAATGAAATCAAATGCTATCATGTATTTTGGGCCATGTCTCAAATGAAATCAAATACTGTCATGTATTTTGGGAGATCCAAGTGTTGCCATTTATTTCAATAAATCAAATGCTGCCATGTATTTTCTAAAATGAGATCAACGAGATCTTAAGTAATTCAATGTTGCTATCAAATAAAATGAGAGAACATGTGCTGCCATTTATTTCAATAAACTAAATGCTGTCATATATTTCAATACAATCAAATATCACCATTTTTCTTGAGATCAAATATGAATGCTGCCATGAATTGTATATGAGAATATATATTGTCATTTCTCTTAATAGTATCACATGCTGTCATGATTTATATTAGGAATCCAAATGCTGCTATATCTTATAAATTGAACCATATGCTGCTATATCTTATAAATTGAACCATATGCTGCCTTTAAACTTATATGTGATTAAATGCTGTCATTTAGTTATGAGGTCTAAGTGATGCCATGTATCATATAAATAAATTCAAATGCTGCCATTCTTTTAATGAAATCATATGCTGCTTTTCAAATTAAAGTGAGATTAAATGTGATTAAGTGCTGCCATTTCTTGTAAATAAAAATCATATGCTGCCTTTCATTCTAATATGAGATCAATGGGTAATATGAAAAAAAATGTTGTCATTTCTTTTATTAGAATCAAATATTGATATCTTCTTAATATGATCAAATGCTATTAGTTCATTTAATGTAATTAAATGCTATTAGTTTATTTAATATGATCAAATGCTATTAGTTCATTTAATGTGATTAAATACTATTAGTTCATTTAATGTGATCAAATGCTATTAGTTCATTTAATGTAATTAAATGCTATTAGTTCATTTAATATGATAAAATGCTATTAGTTCATTTAATATGATAAAATGCTATTAGTTCATTTAATGTGATTAAATGCTATTAGTTCATTTAATGCGATCAAATGCTGTCACTTCTCTTATTAAAATCATATGTGGTCAATTATATAAGTGAAAGAATCAATGTATTATGTGGGATCTAATGTTATCCTTTACATTGTTTAAATTAAATTAACTTCTTTTATTAAATGCATTGTGAGAAACAAATGCTGTGCTAGTTTAAATGATTATTGCTTCTTTTATATATAAATGCTAACTTCAATGCTGTTATTCTTTGTAGGCTGAGTTATAAATTAGTATCAAATGAAATGCTGCACTAAATGCTATTGCCTTATGGCATAATAAGCCAAATGATGCTGCCCCTATAAATTACTAAATTAATTTCTGCATTTCTTATTAATTTCATAGATGTTTGATATAGGATGTATGAATTATAAGTTAGTAAACTGTTTTGTTTGATTTTATAACTTGAAATTATTAGAACTGAAAATAGTCAATGGATTGACTTATTAATTGATGTTCTTTATAATTGTCAAAACTATTAGAATTGGAAATGAACAATCCTATGAAATGGATTGAACTCTATTTTAGAATTGGAAATGAGCAATCATATGAAATGAATTGAAATCTATTTTAGAACTGGAAATAGTCAATGGATTGACTTATATTGATTTTGTAATTGGTTATTTGAACAAATACAAAGGAAATTTTGTCGAAATTTTTATGAATTTTAGGACTTAGAAAATTTATGGAAAATATAGATGTTTTCATATGTTAAATACTTATAAAATATCTAGAATTTCATATTTAGGATTGTAAGTATTCACTTCAATTGTAAGTATACACTTCAATTATTCATTTTATAATATTAGCTCTCAATCAATTAGATTGAGAGTAATAGCTTCCTTTTAAGCTTTATATAAGCTTTAAGATTTCTAATTCCATACAATAATAAGTTGAATTGTTTCATGTAGAGTATAATCTATCTCTTTTATTAGCTTCAATAATTAAGTAGATTATTAAAGTTTAATAACAAAAGGATATCACATACTTTACAACTATTGAAATTCATTGAATGCTTGTCTAGCTTTGAGCCTATTTTCTTGAACATTCATTCAAGATCATTGTGCATAAATAAAGATTTTTATAAAATTTTAAGGGGAATGCCTTATGACAAATTTGAGTAATAAAGATAGCGCTTATAATAGGACTTCACATTTTAGAGAGGATAAATGTGAATGTTCGACCTCCCCATTGTATCTAGTTAGATAGACGTGCTTAATTCCTCGCCCTATTCTGTTGTGTACTCCTGCAGAATGAGGTAGCTTCTAAATGTAACTTTAACTAAAGATATAAGAGTTCTTTTATAATCTTATTGATTGTAAGATCTCTTCATAACTGTTTAGTTATGCATATTTTTTATAGTCTTAGGCTATGTTTGTTTTAGATCAAGAGTCTAAGATACTTCTTTATTTTCTTTGCTTTACACTCTTTATCTCTAGTATTGTGTATTGCTTACTTCAGTTCAATTTAAATACAGTATAAATTGCTTAATTTCATTTAATGCTGCATTGTATTCCATTTGCTTACTCAGCATAAATTTTATTGAACATATATCACTTTCATTTAATTTACTTAAGTGCACATAGTAGTTTCTAGCCTATATGATATTTTCCCTTACTAATTTTGGATATAGGCTAGGACTTATATAAAAGTGAGTATTTTTACTCAACTTATTTCATACTGTCTTCTTTACAGCTATGCTTAGTTCATTTTTTCATACTTTACAGGTTTTATAGCTCTGTTGTTTACTTTAAATTATAAATTATATTTATGATATCTTATTAATTTAAACACTTAGCCAATCTTAAAATGTGTTTAGACTGTTTAGTCTAACTACACTTTTTTCTTTCTTTGGTTTTGTCCTATCATATTTAAATACTAAAATATGATAGATCTAGAGCTCTTTGATTCAGGTAATGCAGATGCAAGTGCTTGAAGGGCTTATAAAGAATTTGCTTCCGCTTAATTTTACACTGTTTATTTGTATTTTGTTACGAGTGAGAGAGTGATCGATTTACTATTCTCTACTCTTACTTTTAAAAGGTTTGTAATAATTAAATTATAAACTGCTTTAGTTTACTCAAGTTACTTTTGCTTACACTTATTAATCTGTGTTGTATTTACTATGTTTGTAACTGTTTGGGATGAATGAGTGGATTATTCTAATTGCTTGTAATATTGTATTTACATGTATCTTCCTTTACATTCATTTGTAAACTTTATTTTAACTTAACAACTACTCATAAAATGGCTTGGCCACTTAGCATTTACACTTGATTTGTTTTCTTTTAATCGAGGGTTGGGTGCTAAGGTAACATCCCAATCTATGGATTAATCTTCTATCCAATTATTGGGATCGTTACAGTTGGTATCAAAGCCAAGGTTGAGAATGTTATGTTAAAAAGAGATATCCACTTATCCAAGCTAACAACATAGAAAGGTAAAAGTTCTTAAAGAGTGTCACCTTAGGAAAGTGAACGAACTTCAAATTCAATAATTGATAAAATCTTATTGAAATTAAGTATGATTCTTAGATGAAATAATCTAGAGTCTGAACTAGAATATATTTATAATTCCTTTCAAAGTTGCTCATGACTTGTAGTTCTTATTTCTTTTCCATTCTTTCTGTGTACTCTTCCAAAGTACTACAACTTTTAATGAATTCTATGAGAATCTTTTCCTTTCAAAATTATTGATTTTCCTTTCTTAATCTTCTTAGAATGGGTAATAGTTAGATAAATCCTTTCCCTTCAGCAAGTAAAGAAGTTGAATCTTTTGTTTCACCTCCATGCAAATGATTAAAGTTTTGGTTGAAACCCAAGCAAGGGCGACTGAGAGGATTGCTTCTATAAGTGCTCCCTTTCACCCATATTTAACCCCTCCATTTTCATATATTTTATTTTTAATTCTTTCTGCATTTTTATTTTCATACTTCATATTATTAATTTTCATTGGTTGTAATTAGAGTTTATTTTCCCTGTTAGAAGAGCTCTAATTTTAAGAACCAACTTTGTGCCACTCTCTGCGTTAAGGGTGCTTGTCACTCCTACATATCAGTGAGTTGTACATTTCTTTAAGCTTCCAGCATTTTAGTCTGGTAATGCTTAGTTAATACAAATGCCAGAATGTGTTGAAACGTCTGTAACATGTTATGTTTGGTAGGCATCCCTATTAATAACCATTTCTTCCCATCCAAGCATATCAAAATGCCAATTACAAATTTTGACATATATTTTAAGAATGGATTGATTGAGTCAGTATAACGCTGTAACAATCTACTCTAAGGAAAGAAATCCCCTTAGAGTAGGATGAAGGCCTAGGTTCTTCATAAGCAAGCTTGACCTAATTGCATCATTGAAATTTGCATATTAAGTTGAGCACATTTTCAGTAAGGATTGCTACTTGATCTTAGTATATCCTTTCGACAAAGTAAAAGTAAAGATATATTTTTAGGATGCTCTTATTGTTAGAGAACTTATGAATCTTCCGAAATAACATCTTTATTAACTTAGCTATCTAGTATTGATGTCTCATTCATTAGGATCACTACTTTTGTAGAAGTATTTTTAGAATTTGAGACAACTGCAAACTTCCACACTAGTTTTAATATTACTTCAAAAAGGCAAAGACTTTCAAGTTTTCAATATTGCCTCTAAAGTAAGACTAGGTTGTATTCAAATGTTAACCCGTCGTGTTATAGCTTATACTTATAGATAAATAAAGCCTAAAGAGAGAAACTATCCTTAATGTGATCCAAATCTTATAGGTGTAGTTTTTACTCTAAAATTCTAGAGATGCTATCTGTACGGAGTTAAGTGTGAGACCTTTACTAATCAATAAAGGTTGAAGTACATCTTCACTCAAAAGGAACTCAACTGCCGTCAGTGTAGGTGGTTAGAACTGATTTGTGATTATGACTTAGAAATAATTTATCATCCAGGTAAAGCTAATCTAGTAGCTGATGCTCTAAGTTGTAAGGCAGATTTGTCTTCATTTTGTTGCAATAATTTTTTGGTCAAGGACTTCGAACGATTGAATTTAGAGCTGATCAGATCTGTAGATCTATGCAATTTGTTATGTACTATTTAGTCTGAATCATCTCTTCGATCAAAGATAATAGAAACTCAGAAAGAAAATTCTTCTTATTCTCAATTAGTTACGGATATTAATAGTGGTAAGAGATCAGAATTACGTCTCGATGCCAAATGTGTGATTTTCCAGAAGTCTAGGTTGTGGATTTCTAAAAGCTTACAGTTACAAGTATTGTCTGAAGCTCATAACTCTTGTTATACTGTGCACCCAGGTAGTTGTAAGATGTATCAAGATCTCAAGCAATAATTTTGGTTGTCAGGCATGAAATGGGATATAGCCATTTTCATTTCCAAGTGCCATCCCTGTTCATTAGTTAAGGCTGAACACCACAAGCCTAGTGGACTTCTTGAACCCTTAGACATTCCTGAATGGAAGTGGTTCGATATCTCTATGGACTTCATTGTAAGTTTGCCTAAGAGTAGATCTGGTTCTGACTCTATTTGGGTGATTGTCGATAGACTCACTAAATCAGCGCATTTTTTAGCTATTTGTCAGACCGATCCTGTTGAGAAGTTAGTTAAGCTATATCTTAAAGAGATCATCCGCCTTTATGGTACATCGAACTGGGTAGTTTCTGATAGAGACAGTAGATTCACTTTTAAATTTTGGTCCGCTGTTCAACAGGATTTGGGGACGAACTTAGCGTTGAGTACTGCTTTTCATCCCCAGACTGATGGTCAGACTGAACGTGTTAATCAGATCTTGGAAGATCTTTTACGTCTTTGTGTTTTTGACTTCGGTGGATCATGGGAAGATCACTTAGTATTAGTTGAGTTCGCCTACTATAATAGTTATCAATCCAGCATAGGAATGGCTCCTTATGAAGCTCTTTATGGAAAGAGATGTTCAACTCCTCTTGCATGGATTGAAGAGGAGACTCACAACTTTATGGTTCTGAACTGATTGAAGAAACCACTAAGAAAGTTCAGTTGATTAAACGTAATATGATGACAGCTCAGGATAGACAAAAGAAATATCATGATGCCTGTCATCGTCAATTAGAATTCCAAATGGGTGATAGAGCATATCTTAAGATTAGTCCGATGAAGGGTGTGCAAAGATTTGGTATATCTGGAAAGCTGAGTCCAAGGTACCCTTTGAAGTGATTGAGAAAATTAGAACATCAGCATACAGGTTGGAGTTGCCAGATGACTTCTCGGCTGTATATAATGTGTTTCACATATCATCACTAAGGAGGTGCCTATTGGATCCTAGCCAGCATGTTCAGATACCAGCAATGGAGCTGCAACCCAATTTAACATTCATTGTTAAGCCTATAGCGATTCTGGGAAGAGATCTTAAGCAATTAAGAAATCGCAGTATTCCTATGATCAATATCCAGTGGCAGATTCATTCTGATAAAGAAGCCACATGGGAGAAAGATGAAGATATGTGAAAGAAATTCTCGGAGTTCTTTAATTAATCAGGTAATCAAAATTTTCTTATTTTCAATTAAGTTTTAAATAGACTTCCTTTTGATATTTACCATTATGTATATTAATTGTTGTGTTGTGGGCGACACTCTTTTTAAGGAGGGGAGTCTGTAACAACCCAGATGTTGTTATCACTCAATTAATAATCTAATTGACTCCAAATCTCTTTCATTACTCTTATAATAGTGTTAAGAGTTTCCATCTCAAATTTCATGCGATTTGGAGACCGTTTGACAATTTACAATATTTCCTGGTTTTCTGATAATTCTGAAAATACCTAATTTATTTAGACATCAGAATAGAAAATAAAGTTCGCCATTGGACTCACCACGCCAAAATTAGCTATGTGTGGTATTTTGGAAGCGTTTGGAAGTCGTCAAAATTTTCGCAAATATTTTAATATCAAGAAAATTGGGTAAATTAAATATACCTCCGATCAAAAATCTGATTGCATCTTTGAGTTCCTCACCCCTCAAATAGGTAAGGGTGAAAATATGGAATTTTTCAGAGCGCGATTAAGTGCTTAAATTAAATAAATGAGATAGAAATAATATATTGATTAAATTATATTATTATTGACAACACAGTGTCATCTCATTTTATATTATGTATGCATGAATGTTAGTATTTGATACTCATTTTTTCCGCACTATGATATTCTGGTATACTCATTTAGTGAATGCTTCATTTGCCTTAAGGCATATTCTTCCCTTGTCAAAAATTATGGACGCTTATTTCTAATCTAATGCTAAGTGAGGGATTTTCCCGTGATAACCACCACTTAATCCTAATTGATTAAGGGGTGGCCACCACAGAGTATCATTTCTATATCCAGGTAAATCGCATAGTAATTTAATTTTATTCTTACTTTTCATATTCAAGAATTTTCTAAAAGATGCAATATATCTAAATATGTCCTTTCCCAATTACATAGAGCTGGAGAAGGTGCGTGGAGAAGGGCATGCTATAGGGCGGTGGGAAAAATTCTCAACAAGTGAAGCACCATTATGTTCAAACCCTATAAACCGGGAAGAGGATGTCTTTAAAATAGATGAACAAATATTTGTTGTGCAAGGATCAAGGATGGGCTTGGATATGGATGATAACAAAGTCAGAAAGCATAAAGTGAATGCCTCTTCAACTTTGAGGACATCAATGGTCTGTAAGAGGAGAGTACCCCGTCCATCCTTGGCAATTTCAAATAGGATAGGAGAGGTTATAGATGTAATCAAGAGTCACTGTGTTGTTGATGAAATGAAGTTTTTTGAATTGACGACCGAGCTCTCCCTCATTCTTGGATTCACAAATGAAGTGTAACAACCCAAGGTTGTTAATGACCATTTAATAGTCCAATTAACTTCAAATCTCCTTTATCAAGTCTTAGTTAGTCATTAAGATCAATTTGAGAAGCCTTGATTAAACTTAAAATCTAAACGAGCAAAATCCTAATTTTGGGTAATTCCAAAAATCAAGAAAATGAGGAAATTAATTTGACCTCAGATTAAAAATCAGATTTCGCCATTGCGTTCCTCACACCCAAATTAGCTTGAGGTGAAGTTTTGATGAGTTTTGGAGAAAATCAAAATTTCTTTATTATTTTATTATATTTTCATTAATTTGATAAATAAAATAATTAAGATGATTTCCAATTAAAATTTCGTCTTCATTTTTGAATCAGTTACCCTCAATTTAGCTAAAAAAACAGCAATTTTTCAAAATTTTCTTACAAATAATCATATACTTAAAAATTTAATAAAATTCCTAATTAATCAAATAAAATACTATATATATATATAAATATATATATATATATATATATATATATATATTCATACCTTATCATATTGGCAAACCCTAATCCAAGAAACCCGCTCGCACGCGATCTCTCCCCATCCCGAACCCTCGAGCGGCGCAAGGATCGTGGGATCAACGCCGTTCGATCAAGGTGAGAACCAAGGACGCGTGGCTTCCACTGTCACCTAAGCCAATAGTCGTTCGAGTACAGATCATGATCACGACCGCGACCTCATCTAGCCCAAGTCGGAAGCAATCGGCCAAAAATTCCAATCTAGGTAAGTGTCAAAGCCATGCTTATTCAATCCTTATTTAGACCCTCGATGCTTCGCATTCAGAAAAAAAATCGCAAGCAGTAAGCGGTGTAAAGGGCGATCTCCTAAACCCTAAAGCTGCGAAAAAGGTACTTCACTTAATTTTCCTGTCAATTATAGTTCATATGAAATAATCTGGAATGATTTCTAAGACTAACAGATAATTTTGTGATGAAATTTTGTTTTCTACACAAGTACTTCACTTGACTCTCCTCTCATGTGTTGTTTACATAGAAATCAAATGATGATTTAAGACTCTTATAGAACGGGAAACTCATTAATGTTTAATCAAACCCAAATCACAAATTTATAGGACCAAGTTTATGCAATTTTGTCTAGTATTGAGCCCTCGATAAATTGTGTCTATTCATATTTTAAAATAAGTTTAAAATGCACAGTTGTTTTTATGAAATGGAAGGGGGCTTGTGAACAAGTTTAAATTCTAGACGTCCTCGTGATCTTTTAATTATAACATGTTACTATGCTTTTCCATAATAAGTTGCTATTCATTGCTTTGACATTATCTGATTTTTGAGTGCAATTGAAGCTGAAAATAAACTGAATCTAGATGTCTCTTGGTTCTGTTATTTAATTGCCTTAACTTGAAACATGATTTTTATATAGGTTGCAAGTTTTTGTTTGATGGAAATCTATATTTTGAAGTTGCCCTAGTTTTTGTTTCATTTTTGTATTAAGATGTTGAATTTGATAGCTACCTAGAAGTTGAAATGATATTGTGCCAATGATTTATTTAATTTTAGGGTAGAGTTTATTCACTGTATCCAGATATTAATATTGATATCCAGAATTTATTGAAAATCTGAAATCTTAAGTTTATTCAATGTATACAGATTTCCTATATTGTACAAATTGTATAATAATAAGGAAGATTTGATACTTAGGCTGTTGTTTTAGATATTAACATTGATTATTGTATTTTGGGTATTGGACAAAAATTGAAAGTTTCTTATGTGTCAAATGCTAGATATTAATGCATATGTTGTAGTTTTAAGTGTATTAATGGATAATATTTTTAATAAGTGTTGCCATTTATGTTAATATAATCAAATGCTGTCATTCCTTTTATATGTTGCATTTATTTTAAAGAAAGATCAAAAATGATCAAATGCTGTCATTTAAATTGAAGTGATCAAATGTGGTTGGATTAAATTTTGATGAAATATATACTGCTGTGTTTACTTGTAAAATCGCAAAAGAAGTTTTGGTAATCACTCAAGTAAGACAACTCTTATATTATCTTTTAGTAGATATTTTGAATGCATGTAGACAAACTCTAAGTACAGTTAATAATTTTCATACAAACATTTATTAGTATGGATTTCTCAATTTGTGATTATGTAGAATTTTGTATTTTAAATCAAACAGGAATTTTACATTTTCTTAGCTGCTTGGATTGATGCATGATTGAAGAAAATTTTTTGCTATTAACTTATAACTGCCCCATCTTTGATTATTAATACCATTAAGTTAATATTGCTGAATCAAATGTTATTGATCCTTGCATTGAATATTGCTATCCTTTGAAAATTCTGAGTTTATGCTGCAGTACTTTACAAATGTAAATCAAATGCGGTTAGTTAAGTCTATATGATCAAATGCTGCTATATATTAGGAGATCTAAATATTCTTTACAAATGCTGTCATGAATGTTATGATATCTAAATACTGCCATTTATATTCAAATGCTGTCATTCATTTTAATTGCAAGGTAATATCAAATGTTGTCATTGGTCAAAAATATAGGATAAAAAAATACCATTCTTTTCAAATGCTGCTATATGTTTTCTAAGTTGAGATCAATGAGATCATAAGTAATCCAAAGTTATTATTAATTGTAATGAGATGAAATCAAAATGCTGCCATCTACTTTATGAAATCAAAATGCTGCCATCTTTTATTTTTATATGAGATTAAATGATCAAATGCTATCATCTATCATGTGAAAGATCATAAGTTACAAAGTAACTGTGTAAGAAAATATGTGTTACTATCAATTGAGGATAAGATCATATGCTGCCATCAATTGTATAAGTGAATCTATTGCTGCTATTTAGATATGAGATCTAAGTGATGCCATATATCATGCAACAAACAAAATCAAATGCTGCATATCTTTCTACTATGAGATGCTATTAAGAGGGTAGAATAATTTAATTAGTAACTGGAATTGTGATGTTTATTTAATTACATATTTATACAAATTGCTGTGATGATGATTCAATGAAATATATTTTATGTCCCAGTAGAATTTCTTTTATATAGTTGATGAAAATGCATATTGAAGTGGATAAATTTGCTGAAAAAGCACAAGTCATATATTTTAGATTATGTTATTCATTTTGTTTGGTTGCCCTCAATTATTAAATATTATTGCAGCTTTATTCATAAAAATTGTTGTAATTGTTATTATATCTAAGTGAATAAGTGTTGCTGCTATGAATTGAAAATTAAATGCTGTAAGTTATCTTATACAAATGCTAATATAAATTGATATTTTATTAGAACTGTAAATAGTCAATGGATTGACTTATATTGGAATTAGAAATAGTTAATGGATTGACTTATATTAGAACTGGAAATAGTCAATGAATTGGCTTATATATTGATATTGTAATTGTTTATTTTAAGCAAATACAAAGGAAATTTTACCAAAATTTTTAAGAATTTAAGGACTTTAGGCATCAAACTCCAGGGCTATTTCATTCATTGCTTAGTGGTAAACTCACCATTGCTCAATCTTGGTTTTAAGCATATCTCATGTGGTGATTTTTCAATTTGTTGAATTCCATCTTTGATGTGAACATTTTTGTTTCTCTACTACCAAAACTCAAGTATTTGACAAATATGTGATGAGGCATGTATAGATGCTTTCATCAATATTTCATTATGAATTCTTCAAATTAATATTTATTATGCAACACAACACTAATGTTTTACTATGTGGAGGGTCACCCTCACATAGAAATCTAAGATGACTATCTTTAGGAAATTTGCAGAAAGATCATTTACTTGTACTTGTTATATTTGGTCAAATACAGTATTCTTTATTATTTCTTTTAAATACCATATCACAGTTTGAATGGCCTATAAATATGGGCAACCATTGTGAATATGAGATTATTAGAATAAAAATCAATGGAAAACAATGGATATCTCATAGTTTTACAAATACTTTGATTAAATCCTTGTGCTGCAACGCATTGAGCTTAACACCTTGATTCATACAGAAAGATTATTATGCATAAAAATAACATCTTATAAAATATTTCAGAGGGGTCTAAATGGAGAATTTAGTACACAGCTGTTATTTATTTGGGCAAGGCTATTGGTGTATCTGGAGACCATATAATTTCTTTGAGGGGGAATGTGTGTGTTTGTTTTGACCCCACTTATAGATAAGTTGACTAGACGTACTCAACTCCTTACTTGTTCTGCACCCACAGAACAAAATTTCAAGATAAATAAATCATAATAAATATTTTATAAAATTTCAGAGGTGTCTAATGGAGGATTTAGTGCAGCTGTCATTTGCCTGGGCAAGGCTATTGGTGTATCTGGAAATCACATAATTTCTTTGAGGGGGAATGTGTGTGTTTATTTTAACCCCACCTATAGATAAGTTGAGTAGACGTACTCAACTCCTCACTTGTTCTGCGCCCACAGAACAAAATTTCAAGATAAATAAATTATAATTGCATTTCTCACAATCTCATTGATTGTGAATGATATATTTAGTCTTCAGACTGAAATGATTTTTCATGATTAAATCTTTCATAAATTTATGCAGTGTAGAATTTCATATAGACAATTTTATTTTGTTTATACTGCTTCTTACTTAGCATACAAATCTATTTGAACATATCCATGTTTTCTTTTAAATTGCAAATAATTCAAATGCTTCTAACATAATTATTGCAGGATTGGTAAAAATATTCTAACATTGTGAGCACACTTTCTCACATACCTTCTTACCATTTTTAAGCTTATTGTACTGTTATTTCTTAAATTTGTAATGTGATATCTGCTTACTTAATGTTTAGCTTACTTTTAAAATGTACTTAGATTTTTAAAGTCTAACCACTTTTTCTTTTTTTTTGGCTGTGCCCTACCGTATTTAAAAACTAAAATACGGTAGATCAGGAGCAAGAAACAGGACCTGCAGTTAAGGAAAAAGAGGAACAATAGTCAGAAAAGAGATTTACTTTTGTTTATTTATGTGAGAACACTTTGTAAATTATAAATAGTTTGTGATGTTGTAAACTATTCTTTTATGCTGTTTGAATTTTCATATTATAAATAATGAATGTTTGAGTTAGAATAATTAAATAACCTTCTTCTCCCCATAGACCCATATAATATAAGGTAGTATTAAATGTTGAGTTAGAATCTCCTAATTCAATATTTAATACTACCGTAACACTCATTGTTAGATTATTAAATTTTAATCTAATAGTGAGGCGTTACAGTTGGTATCAGAGAGTAGATTTGGGGAATAAAGAAGGAAGTTTAAATTTTAACTAAATATTCATTATTATGAAAGATTATGTTTAAACATTCTCATAATTAAGTCACTTAGCTTAAACCTAACATTATGTTAGATAGTAAATAAATGATTCAAATTAGTTTTCCAATAGTTTTAGAACATTAATACTGAACAAACTTTATTTATCATCATTCTTTTATAATGAATCTAGATTCAAATCCTCCCACTCCTTGCACTCCTATTATGAGGACCTTACCACTACCCAATTCCTCATCAAAATCTAAGAAGATGAAAACCTTGACCAAGTTAGTTTAAAAATATTGCCAATAATTGAAAAAAAGAAAA
Source organism: Gastrodia elata (assembly GCA_016760335.1). Lineage (NCBI taxonomy): Eukaryota > Viridiplantae > Streptophyta > Magnoliopsida > Asparagales > Orchidaceae > Gastrodia > Gastrodia elata. The sequence continues at coordinate 23,109,094 of CM028675.1, forward strand.
AGAGAATGGCAAGTATGGAACCTGTATTTTTGGTTGCAGACAAATCTATAGGAACTGTATTTGTATCTATCCCTTTGATATTGTTTGGTAATTCTGTAAACTTTTCCTTATAGATCAGTAAGATATCTCTTTGATCAAAGAAGTTTATCTTAAAATATTTGGATATGCTTTAAATTTCATAGAACTTGATGATATTAATGTGCTTAGAGATCCATGAAAGCAATATATCCTTAATGATAATGTATTTAAACATTTTATAGCAGTGATCATTGCTCAATATGTGATGTATTAAGGTGGTTAATTATGCAGTATAAAATTTCCATTAATCTTACTAAATTATTCCAATTGTTGACTTCTAGTCAATGTTTTTGATCAATACACATTAAATAAGCATTGCAACAGATATTCAAGAATGGAGTTGTTATTGTGAAGCTATGTATATGATGCTAAAAAGATATTTCTTTTTAGTAAAATTATTTCATGCCATTAAGAATACCATTTTGAGGGATAGGCCCACTACCACAAAAGCATAGTTATTCTTCTTCTCATTGCAACCATTACAAGAAACTCTTGAGATACGTCTCTATTTTCTTATAAACATGAGTTATGGCGTGATAAACTTTTCTTTTTATTTGTTAACCGCACATGACACATCTTCAAATGAATAGAATTTTTATATTCTTGGCCAATAGACATTACAAATCAAGAATTTTTTTTTTACTCCAAAATTCCCTATGTGGATGGATTTCTCTAGTCCATCTTCCATAATTGTCTTTGTTTAGGATAAAAAAAAAAAATTTAAACTTAGTTCAGAGGTAAGGAAGTGCAAATTCTAAACGTTAGTATTTTTGTATCTTGGCTTTTGGGATCGGCAAAGGAGTCAAGTTTGATTTTAACAAAGTTATCAATTGTTGACTAACCTCAACTGACTAATGCCACAAAGACGCATGCCTTTATGGTGTGTGCTTTTATACAAAAAATTTATCTAGGACTTTTTGGTGATAACTTGTAAAAGTTAGTCGATCAAAGAGCTAACTTAGAAAAAGCATTCAGAAAATCTAATGATAAAATTTGTCATGCGCTCTTGTTCTTCTTGAACCATTACAAATTTTCTTAAATAGTAGCCGATGCATTGGGATTTGCAATCAAAACAGTGTTAATGCAGAATGGCCAATTAGTATTACACCAAGTCTTTATAGGTAGCTCAATTAAACCTTTCGATCATTGATATTGACTTGTTAGCTCTACACTAGCCTATTAGATATTGGAAGCATTAGTTTCTTGCGAGAGAAATATTAATTCACATTCATTATCATTCATCACATTATCGACAAGCAAAACATAACTCAACAATCAAGGCTTTTGAAATGAGAGGCCGTTTTTTTTCAATTGCTCAACTTGGTGGTTGTTTATAAGAAGGGAATATCGACAAAATAGTTGATATATTTTCTTAACCATTAATGGATCAAACGATGCTGAATAAAAGTTGACAAATCTCCTGCCAATAAGTATGGGGAGGTGTTTAAGGAAGAAGAATTTAGAATTATTTTAAAAAATACTGAGAGAAGTGTCGAATAATAGCGCCAATCAACTAAGAATTCAACTGCCGATGAGGTATTTCTTACAAGAATATTTGACGGTGCATACCAAATTGCAGTTGACTAGTACACTAGATTTAAGAGGTTTGCTCATCAGAAATGCCACGTCATTTTGGTGCTGATAAGATACTACTGAACTTTCATGATGTATTTATTGATGTAGGATGAAGGAAGATGTGGTTAATATGTGACATTCAGCACAATAAAGTCGAGTAACAAAAACAGTTTTTGTAAACACTAGCCAATGTAAGCTATTAGCAGAAAATATTTAAATAAAATTTCTTTAAGATGTCCAACCATGAAGAGTTATATAATTATGTAATCGACATATTTAAAATAACCATTCTTGCTATGTCAAAAGACTAATACATAGGAGAAGTCACATGATTATTCTTTCAGCATATATTTGCTTGCTTTGTTCTGTTGTAATATTTGACTGATTTTTGAGCATGTTTTAGAAGAATCTATGGGGTGTGATGGACACCTTCCTCAAGAGAAGTACGTTATTTAGCCATCAAATATTTAGCTAAAAGATGATAAATAGGATAATTGTTCAACTGTTGAGAGAGTTTCACAGTAAGTAGCCATGGGCATAGCTGAAAGATTGGCATATATGTAGTTGATTTCAATCGGCTGATCTATGATTAACAACAGCAATACCTATGGAGGCTTTTCTTGTATATTGCCAACTAGCCCATTTGATGTCAACTGCTACATGAGAGTTTGAATAACATCCACTAATTGACGATCTCAGTCGAGTAGATAAGTTCCTTGAGGGATTCGTAAAAATTTAATCAAATGAAGAATAACATCTGAATCATCCTAACAATAAAGCAAGACTAGAATTGATCAAAATATAGTGGAAAAACTATTTAAAGTAGAATATTTGGTATGATTGCACACCTTAAAGGAACACTAATGGATAAAAGGAAAAGGTTATAGTCGATCAAATATGAGCTATTAAAAGAAATTTAGAAGATTAATAATAATGCTAATTAGCTAGAGTTTTTGCATATATGAATGTGTACTCATTGGTTAACATCGAGAACTTGCCGTCCTTTGAGCTGGCTATGCTAAATGAGGAAACTTAAATATTTTCCACTGATGAACATGCTGTTCTTGGGGCAAGATGAGAAGTTGAGGAATTGTTGCTTGAAATCATGAAGCTGATTATCACCTACATGATTAAGAAGAAATAAGAGACCATTAGTCTAGTTAAATGGGACTTTAATGAGAAAGCAAAATAAGATTTTTTTTTCTTAATTTAAGCCTAGTTTACATGTGAGTTTTCTCTCTGTAAGAGTGGTACATGATTAAGAGATTAATTTGCAAGATAGTTGAGTAACGCTGACTACAAGTCAAATGTATTTATTAGCAGTTGATCTTTGTTGTTGAACAAAGCTAGTCAGAAAAGATGATCTAAAAGAGCCCAAAAGTCTTGTTCGGATTTCCAACTAGTATTATACGAGAAGAGTAATGGGGACAACTGACTTGTAATAACTAAGAAGCATAGTATGGAAAGTCAATTAATATTAGTTAGGAGTCTTAATTTTTGCAACTGATTTTATGGAGTTTCAAATCAAAGTTGTGGATATAAATTTGTTTAATAATATCAAAATATATTATAGGGAGATATATTAGCATTTCAGTAGTTTTGTGAAAGGCTTTTATATTAGTACCATTTGATTTTTTTTAATTTGGAAAAGTGTACTGTAGTTTCATCCATTGAAATCTTATAACATGCATGCTAGAAAACTTGAGCTTAATTCATTGCGTCAATTGAGGGAGTGAAAGCATTTGGAAAATTTAGGCTTTTATTATTAAGGGTTTATTATTTTAATGATTTCGATCTTAATATTTTTTACAATAGTAACCACATTATGGAAGATTTTAATATTTACAATTTGGATTCAGCTAGAAGCATTTGATTAAGATTGAATATGCACTTTGTGAAGCTGAATATAACTGTTTGGGATTTTCTGAAGCTGAAACATTTTTGGCTTTACGCTGTTTGCTCACAACTATTGTTGATAAATGATGAACAGCTAATATCATTAAGCAGCTTAATCGATAAAGAATTCAATTGTACAAACTAAGCTCATTTTTTTTTTTAAAATAAGAATTGGCAGCAATTGATATTAGAATGAGGATTGTTTTAATAGAATCGTTGCTGTATTGTTATTGTTATTAATTTTGCTGTTGCCATTGCTGCTATTATACACTTTGGAGGACTCTCAGATATGATTTTGGTATTGTCAAATTTTCTTTAGTATTACTAACATTTGGTATTCAAATATTGAAAGTTCTAAATAAAAAGCTTGACCTGATTTAATAAGTTTTGTTCATCCAAATTGCAGAAATTAAATTTAAGTTTAAGTTTTGATCTATATGTTACAATCATTTCAAGATCTGTGTTTAAAAAGCTAATATCAACTAGTAGGATTTCCAAATTAAACATTACTTGACAAAATAGTTCATTTTTTTATTGATTTGTTCTCATTTTGATTTTTACTTGTATTTTATGACTTTTCTCATGAAATTCTTCCTCTTGTTTACCTGCTAACATTTTTTTAAGATTGCCTTATTACTTTATTGTTAGCACTATCTTTCTATTATCATGTGCAGTTTTTATTACATATGTTCATATTTCAGTTTCTTAGTGGCTCTACTATGATTACTTCATTTATGTACCACTTAACATGCTATAATTACTCTTATAAACAGATATTGCATTAGTTCTGGGCTGTTTCTAGTGCGGCTGTGAAATTATGCATATACCATGTGCTAGATATATTCTCCTTTTGAATTCTAAAATTTGAACCCATTTTTGTGAAAAGCCTATTAGCTTATAACATCATGGAAGAGTAAAATATTAGAATCGTCATTTCAATTTATATTAAGTTTATGCTATTTGGAATAAATGGCTTTCAAACTATAAGTTGTATTGAAGGTTGAGATTTACTATTTATTTACACTTTTATTGTTTTTATGGTTGAAGTTGGAACTATTTTTAAGTTAGGTTTTGTTAGCAAACATATTCATGCATAAGTATTAACATTTGATTTAATGCTCTTGAGAATCTTTAATCATTTAAAATCACAGTATTTTCTTTAATTGACCTTAGCATATTTACTTAGACTACAAAGGTTTAGTAGCTTGTTGTCTCAAGTGATTATTTTAAAGGCTTATAATTTAGTTCAAAGTTGGAAGGAAGGTAAAGATGATACTAGTTGTGAAATTTGTTTAGTGGATTGGTATGATAACTGTTTATTTCATCACATCTATGATGTCTATTTTGTAAAGATCATGGCATCAATCAAGCTGCTAATTTTGACCAATACTGAGTGAACATAAACACATTCAAAGGATATTTTTTTACATAAGCATTAATTAAGCTTTGACATTGAAATTGAACCTGCAATGCTTATTGATATTTCAAAATAAAGTTTACATTTTTATTTATTTTCTGTTTGATTCCTAACAAAAAGTGTAAATAAAATATTTTGATTCAAGAATTACTTACTCTTCTAAGATACCGGATGTTTATAGTATGAAGGGCATCAATTAATGTTTGACTATCCATAAATGAAATATCCAAGGAGCAAACATCATCCACAAATTTGTCTTGCCATTATTTAGGCTATAGCTTAGGAGCATCTCGAATGTACATACTATTGCCATAAATGCTATTGAGATTTTGTTATTAAAAGCTGAATGGGGCTGTGTTGTATGATTAAATGTAATTGATTCCTTACTTCTTTAAGTATATTTATGGTACCCTTATACTCAATAAATCTGAAATTGAAATGATAAGTTAAACAAAAATTTCAATCATTGAGTTAAAATCTGAATATTTTTCATTTACAACCAAATTAATTTCACCTACGACACTTTTTTGATTTTATTTTCCCTTCAAAAAGCTGAAAGTTAAATTGAATTAGTATATCCTTTAATTAGTATAATCAGAATTAGCAAATAGTTTGTTAAACTTTGAATCAATTATCCATTCACTCATAATACTGTGAGTTAGCCAAAGGCCTTAAAATTATAAAAGCCCATTAGCAAATTTATTATTGCAACTCATCACTTGCAAGGTTAGCTAGTATAAGTACTTCAGTTTTATAACAATATTAGGGTGTTGAGGATGACACCTCTTTTAAGAGGGGGAGTCTGTAATAACCTAAGGTTGTTAATGACCAATTAACTTCAATCTCCTTTATCAAGTCTTAGTTAATCATTAAGATCAATTTGAGAAGTCTTGATTAAACTTAAAATCTAAATGAGCAAAACCTTAATTTTGGGTAATTCCTAAAATCAAAAATCTCAGATTAAAAATCGGACTTTGCCATTGCGTTCCTCATACCCAAGTTAGCTTGAGGTGAAGTTTTGATGAGTTTTGGAGAAAGTCAAATTTTTTTGATTATTTTATTATATTTTCATTAATTTGATAAATGAAATGATTAAGATGATTTCCAATTAAAATTTCAACTTTATTTTTGATTCCGTTACCCTCAATTTAGCTAAAAAAAGTAATTTTTCAAAATTTTCTTACAAATAATCATATATTTAAAATTTTATAAAATTCCTAATTAATCAAATAAAATATTATATATATATATATATTCATACCTTATCATATCGGCGAACCCTAATCCCAAAAGCCGCTAGCACGTGATCATGATCATGCTCCCGACCGCGATCTCATCTAGCAGCAAGTCGGAAGCAATCAGCCAAAAATTCCAATCTAGGTAAGTGTCAAAGCCATGCTTATTCAATCCTTATTTAGACCCTCGATGGTTCACATTAAGAAAAAATTCGCAAGCAGTAAGCAGTGTAAAGGGCGATCACCTAAACCCTAAAGCTGCGAAAAGGGTACTTCACTTAATTTTCCTATCAATTATAGTTCATATGAAGTAATCTGGAATGATTTCTAAGACTAATAGATAATTTTGTGATGAAAGTACTTCACTTGACTCTCCCCTCATGTGTTGTTTACATAGAAATCAAATGATGATTTAAGACTTATAGAATGGGGAACTCATTAATGTTTAATCAAACCCAAATCACAAATTTATAGGACCAAGTTTATGCAATTTTGTCTAGTATTGATCCCTCGATAAACTGTGTCTATTCATATTTTAAAATAAGTTTAAAATGCACAGCTGTTTTTATGAAATAGAAGGAGCTTGTGAACAAGTTTAAATTCTAGACGTCCTCGTGATCTTTTAATTATAACATGTAACTATGCTTTTTCATAATAAGTTGCTATTCATTACTTTGACATTATCTGATTTTTGAGTGCAATTGAAGCTGAAAATAAACTGAATCTAGATGTCTCTTGGTGTTGTTATTTAATTGCCTTAACTTGAAACATGATTTTTATATAGGCTGCAAGTTTTTGTTTGATGGAAATCTATATTTTGAAGTTGCCCTAGTTTTTGTTTCATTTTTGTATTAAGATTTTGAATTTGATAGCTACCTAGAAGTTGAAATGATATTGTGCCAATGATTTATTTAAATTTAGGGTAGAGTTTATTCACTGTATCCAGATATTAATATTTATATCCAGAATTTATTGAAAATTTGAAATCTTAAATCCACTGCTGAAAGGGGCTGTGTTGAGTCCATGCAAGAGGCGCGAGCAGCATGGTCTTGGTCGTGAGCAGCTACATGTGGAGGGTTGAAGGAAGCTCAAGGAGTTTTCTCCATCTACTACCTGCTGAGATGTCCAGCCATATATAAAGGACTCCTAGGTTCATCCAACCAACAGATGATACTCATCGATTGACCCAAAATAGAATCTCATTTTAGTCATCATTTTCATACTTTTTAATAATTTAGTTGCCAACAGTCTGTTTATTATTTTATTTAAGTAGTTTCATCTCATGGATCATTTTTTGTCTGTACTTACTGCCAAACATAGCATCAATGTAAAATTTAGTAACTGTCCAGTATAATTAGATGAAAAAAGTAGAAACGCTAGCAAATCATTAAAACACACTTAATTTTGCTGATTTACTAAATCCGGCACCCCTAAGGATTTCACTAAATCTAGATTTGAGGATTTAGTGAATCCTCCGGGAATTAAATCCTGCTGCTTGCTAAACATCCCCCAACTTTAAGTTCCAAAAGACTTCTCATTATATGTGCTGAGCAACTTGGGTCGTGCTAGAAATCAATTGATCACTCATAAGAGAGCCAAATTACTCCATTTGATGGAGAGTTGTTGAAGGCCCTAATTAAGAAATTCTAATAGTTACAGGACCTCTAGATGATTTAAGAACAGGAATTAGGACAAATTACAAAGTGGTAATTTGATCTAATCCAGAAACAACAAATTCTGCAGAGTTTGGTTCTGCTTCCAGCAGCCCCAGGTAATCTACGACAGAGTCATAATTGTTATCCTCGTCTTCTAAAACCAAAGATCCAAAACATCATATTTTCTCAGAGGAGCAAAATTGCTATTTTTTAAACAGCAAGTAGTCTCTAAACTTTTACTAAGCACATTCAAGTGAAGATTTCTCGATAATTGTTAAGACTAAAGTTTGGGTTAAAGTAATACTTGAGTTGTGAAAGATAATTTTAAAATATGAAGGTTTTCATATTAGTAAATTTAGAACAAACTATATATAGTGTAAGTTCAATTGTTTTAGAAACCCAAATCTAGAGGACATAACTATTAAGGGCCATGTGATAAAAAAGAGCGAGAGGTTCAAGTACCTTGGTTCAACTATTCAAAATAATGGAGAGCTACAGAGTGATGTGATTAATAGGATCCAAGCGGGTTGGATGAAATAGAGGAGTGCTTCTGAAGTGTTGTTGTATAATCCGAAAATCCCACTCAAAATTAAAAAAAAATTTATAAAGCAGCTATGGTATATGAGCTGAATGTTGGCCAACAAAGAATTTTTTTTTGTTTTGATAAAATAAGTGGTTACAGAGATGAGGATGCTTAGATAGATGAGTGGGTATACTCGTAATTATAGAATGAGAAATGAGTTTATTCGTAGCAAGGTTGGAGTGGCTCCAGTAGTGGATAAGATTAGATAATGCTGCCTTGGATGGTTCTTCCATATAAGCAGCATATAGGCCGTGTAACGCCTTTGTTAGAAAAATTGAGCTTCTGAATTTTGCCCATATTTAAAGGGAAAGACGAAAGCCAAAAAAAGGCATAGGAAGAAACTATTAGGAAAAATCTTCTCGATTTGGAACTTAGAGAGGAGCTTCTATTTGATAGTGCACAATGAAAACAAATATTCATTCGACCCCACCTAATAGAATTAAGGGAAGTTGTTGTTGAAGTGATCTCTAAATTTTACTATTTAACCCTCTATCCAAACCACTAAAAGTTTATTTTGTATCAAATAATAATTTGGGTATAAAGTAAACATCTTCAGAAATACAAATTTACAATATTTGGTATATGAGATTTACAGTGTAAACTAAAATTTGAATGTAAAATATTTGTCCGACTATATATAAGGTTTGTAACAAAAATTTTTGCTCAAATAAGGCGAATTCCATTTACATAGAGCTCATGACACTCTTCGTAGCTGAAGTTGTCTTCTTGCAATGAAGACAAAGGCACCGACAAAAAGGCACGGAGCCCGCGACTTCTTGTGATGAAGCCGAAGATGCAGCTCGCTCGTGACTCATCAATGAAGTGGAGCTTGCTCACGCTTGCGACATTTCAGCAAAGACAAGATACATCGGCATCTTCACAAATGGATCTCGTCAACGCTTACAAAGAAGTTCATCGATGCCACTGCCCCAAATCGCAGTAGAATTTGGTCTCCTCATTGGAGTCGCGAAACACAATTCTCCGATGCCCTCTCCGCTGCAATTTTCGTTGGCTCCCCTCTCTGTTGCTATTTTTGTCAATTGTGGATGTCGACGAACACATTCCTAAACCCTATGCTTTTTAAAAATAGATTCATATATTTAAGCAACAATCAATTCTACTGATGACCACTTCTGAATTAGATATTATTGCTGTAGTAATATGGATTTAGTTTTTTGCTTGTTATGACTGCCAATATCTGTGCTATGATATATTTGTGTTTGGGCTTTGTAGTGTGTTCCTTGTAAGTTGCTTGGCACAAGTGAGGTGGCTGTGTTTGTGAGTGCTTAGTCTATTGATATACTGATGATCTCGTGAGCTATTTTTTTAATATTTTTATGTTATGGGGTAATTTTACCTCAATATTACGCTGAGCACTATACTCTACATACCACTTTATTCCAAACAGACACGCAAATAACTATAAAGTAATCAAATTACACTGTAATTTCAACATATCAATATATGATGATCCCACGATTAAGTTTTTTGACATTTTTATGTTAGGGGATAATCTTACCTCTATACTACGCAGAGCGTTATACTCTGTAGATTACTTTATTCAAAACAAACACAATAATTAGAAAGTAATCCGATTACACTACAAATCCAGCATATCATCATATGAAGCAATTGTACTTCAATCATAAAATGTATCAAACCGTTAACAAACATATGGAATAAAAAACTAGCAGCAGTCATAAAAAAAATTTTTACAAAAGAAATAAAAATAGAGTGACAATCATTCTAAATAATAAAATAAAATTAGAACAATTGCAAAAAAAAATAACATCTATATATTTCAGCCATAAACTAACAAAACTTTATGGTTATTGAAACTAAAATGAAGTCGAAGATCTTGAGACACAAAAAATATAATTCCTATTAAACTTAAGATCAATATTAAACGATACAGGAAATTCAATACGAAGCGTTCGGAAATAACCTAACCCCGTTTCAAGAAAAAAAAAATTGATATAACTTAAGGTTCAAATTCATTCGTTTCATGCAGGTTATCATAAAGATTCATATTATCATTTCTAACGATTAGGTGATCACAAATTAAGTAAATAATAAAAAAAATAATTAAAGGAATCGAACACAGCAGAACCACTATTCTTTAGAAGGAATTTTTGAGCTCAATCGGCTCTTAATCAACAAAAAAAAATCTATGTACTAAAAGGTATGTTGGAACAAGATTCTTTTGTGTCAACCAACTAACAATAAAATGAGCACACATAATTTCTTACGAGTAAAAAACAGATATCTATCCTTTTGACAATATTCATCCGACAAGGCAAACAGGATATTATGATTACACAACGTGCTAATTGAAAAGCAGGAAGAGATATAGTGGAGATCACGCAATCTGCTTCTTTAATTCAATCGTAGCACGCTAATTCAAAAAAAAAATTAAAATAAATGGGCATCATAGATTCATTAAGCCAACGTAAAGTGCTGGGAAAAATTAAAGTTGATTACATTTTAAAAGTTTTTCCAAGCTATTCTCAGAGCTAATAAGAAAATTTGAAGATAAACATTTCATGTTTACATATTTAATGATAAGAGAAGATCAACTAAAGCTTTTCAACCAAAAAAAAAGGGGGGGCAATATAATGATTTGGGAAGAACTAATAAAAATAAGTGTTGAAATGCGAAACGAGGAACTAGATGGAGTAGCTTACACCCGAAGTCGACGAGAACAGAGTTAGCGTTCTAAATCTTTCTCCTTTAAGACGTTTTAGGCCTTTAACCTTCATTTGCCTTTAGTTAGAGTTATAGTTTTCTTTTGCAAAACGAAAACCTGCCGAGTAGTTCAAGATCCTTCACAGCTTTTCGCTATCGCAGCACTAAGCTTGACAAAACAGGGAATGGCAACCCGATTCAATCCCAGTCATTCAGTGCTATTTAGGCTAAATCCAACAGCTTCCATCCATCCTAATTTAATCCGACCGTTGAATATTTTAAAATGAATCGACGGCTTAGATTAATCACGGTACTCCCTCTTCCTCTTTACGCCTGCGGCAGTACACTAGGGAAGGGAGTTAGGGTACGACGCTGAGACCTCTCCAACTATCCTCCTCCCTCCCATTAAAAGCCCTACGCTCCCTTATCTCCAAGACTACGACTGAAAACCTTGGCGGAAGCTTAGTGCTGCGATAGCGAAGAGCTGTGAAGGATCTTGACCTACTCGGCAGGTTTTCGTTCTGCAAAAGAAAACTATAACCCTAACTAAAGGCAAATGAAGGTTAAAGGCCTAAAGCGTCTTAAAGGAGAAAGATTTAGAATGCTAATTCTGTTCTAGTCGACTTCGGGTGTAAGGTACTCCATCTAGTTCCTCGTTTCGCATTTCAACACTTATTTTTATTAGTTCTTCCCAAATCATTATACTGCCCTCCCCTTTTTTTGATTGGAAAGCTTTAGTTGATCTTCGCTTATCATTAAATATGTAAACATGAAATGTTTATCTTCAAATTTTCTTATTAGCTCTGAGAATAGCTTGGAAAAACTTTTAAAATGTAATCAACTTTAACATTTCCCAGCACTTTAGGTTGGCTTAATGAATCTATGATAACCATTTATTTTAATTTTTTTTTGAATTAGAGTGCTACGATTGAATTAGAGGAGCAGATTGCGTGATCTCCATTATATCTCTTCCTGCTTTTCAATTAGCACGTTGTGTAATCATGATATCCTGTTTGTCTTGTCGGATGAATATTGCCAAAAGGATAAATATCTGCTTTTTACCCTTAAGAAATTATGTGTGCTCATTTATTGTTAATTGATTGACACAAAAAAATATTGTTCCAACATACCTTTTAGTACATAGATTTTTTTTTGTTGATTAAGAGCCGATTGAGCTCAGAAATTCCTTTTGAAGAATAGTGATTCTGCTGTGTTCGATTCCTTATTTGTTTTATTATTTACTTAATCTGTGATCACCTAATCGTTAGAAATGATAATATGAATCTTTAGGATAACCTGTATGAAACGAATGAATTTGAACCTTAAGTTATATCAATTTCCTCTGTGTATTTTCTCCATATTCTTGAAACGGGTTTAGGTCATTTCCGAACGCTTCGTATTGAATTTCCTGTATCGTTTAATATTAATCTTAAGTTTAATAGGAATTATACACTTTGTGTCTCAAGATCTTCGACTTCATTTTAGTTTTAATAACCATAAAATTTTGTTAGTTTATGGCTGAAATATATAGAGGTTATTTTTTTTTCTGCAATTGTTCTAATTTTATTTGAAAATTTAGAATCATTGTCATTCTATTTTTATTTCTTTTGTAAAGTTTTTTTTATGACTGCTGTTAGTTTATTATTTCACATGTTTGTTAATTGCTTGATACATTTTATGATTGGAGTACAATTGCTTCATATGATGATATGCTGGATTTGTAGTGTAATCGAATTACTTTGTAGTTATTGTGTTTGTTCTGAATAAAGTAATCTACAGAGTATAACGCTCTGCGTAGTATAGAGGTAAGATTATCCCCTAACATAAAAATGTCAAAAAACTTAATCGTGGGATCATCATATGTTGATATGTTGAAATTACAGTGTAATTTGATTATTTTGTAGTTATTTGCGTGTCTGTTTGGAATAAAGTGGTATGTAGAGTATAGTGCTCAGCGTAATATTGAGGTAAGATTACCCCATAACATAAAAATATTAAAAAACTAGCTCACGAGATCATCAGTATATCAATAGACTAAGCACTCACAAACACAACCACCTCACTTGTGCCAAGCAACTTACAAGGAACACACTACAAAGCCCAAACACAAATATATCGTAGCACAAATATTGACAGTCATAACAAGCAAAAAACTAAATTCATATCACTACAGCAATAATATCTAATTCAGAAGTGGTCATCAGTAGAATTGATTGTTGCTTGAACATATGAATCTATTTTTAAAAAGCATAGAGTTTAGGAAGGTGTTCATCGACGTCCACAATTGACAAAAATAGCAACAGAGGGGAGCCAGCGAAAATTGCAACGGAGAGGGCATCAGAGAATTGTGTTTCGCGACGTCAATGAGGACACCAAATTCTACTGCGATTCGGTGCAGTGGCATCGATGAACTCCTTTGTCAGCGTTGACGAGATCCATTTGTGAAGATGCCGATGTATCTTGTCTTTGCTGAAATGTCGCAAGCGTGAGCAAGCTCCACTTCATTGATGAGTCACGAGCGAGCTGCATCTTCGGCTTCATCACAAGAAGTCGCGGGCTCCGTGCCTTTTTGTCGGAGCCTTTGTCTTCATTGCAAGAAGACAACTTCAGCTACGAAGAGTGTCATGAGCTCTATGTAAATGGAATTATGTGTAAATGGAATTCGCCTTATTTGAGCAAATTTTTTTGTTACGAACCTTATATATAGTCGGACAAATATTTTACATTCAAATTTTTGTTTACAGTGTAAATCTCGTATACCAAATATTGTAAATTTGTATTTCTGGAGATGTTTACTTTATACCCAAATTATTATTTGATACAAAACAAATTTTTAGTGGTTTGGATAGAGGGTTAAATAGTAAAGTTTAGAGATCACTTCAACAACAACTTCCCTTAATTCTATTAGGTGGGGTCGAATGAATATTTGTTTTCATTGTGCACTATCAAATAGAAGCTCCTCTCTAAGTTCCAAATCGAGAAGATTTTTCCTAATAGTTTCTTCCTATGCCTTTTTTTTGGCTTTCGTCTTTCCCTTTAAATATGGGCAAAATTCAGAAGCTCAATTTTTCTAACAAAGGCGTTACACGGCCTATATGCTGCCTATATGGATGAACCATCCAAGGCAGCATTATCTAATCTTATCCACTACTGGAGCCACTCCAACCTTGCTACGAATAAACTCATTTCTCATTCTATAATTATGAGTATACCCACTCATCTATCTAAGCATCCTCATCTCTGTAACCACTTATTTTATCAAAACAAAAAAAACTCTTTGTTGGCCAACATTCAGCTCATATAACATAGCTGCTTTATAAATTTTTTCTTTAATTTTGAGTGGGATTTTCGGATCATACAACAACACTTCAAAAGCACTCCTCTATTTCAGCCAACACGCTTGGATCCTATTAATCACATCACTCTGTAGTTCTCCATTATTTTGAATAGTTGAACCAAGGTACTTGAACCTCTCGCTCTTTTTTATCACATGGCCCTTAATAATTATGTCCTCGAGATTGGGGTTTCTAAAACAATTGAACTTACACTATATATAGTTTGTTTAAAATTTACTAATATGAAAACCTTCATATTCTAAAATTATCTTTCACAACTCAAGTATTACTTTAACCCCAATTTTAGTCTTAACAATTATCAAGGAATCTTCACTTGAATGTGCTTAGTAAAAGTTTACAGATTACTTGCTGTTTAAAAAATAGCAATTTTGCTCCTCTGAAAAATATATGATGTTTTGGATCTTTGGTTTTAGAAGACGAGGATAACAATTATGGCTCTGTCGTAGATTACCTGGGGCTACTGGAAGCAGAACCAAACTCTGCAGAATTTGTTGTTTCTGGTTTAGACCAAATTATCAATTTATAATTTGTCCTAATTACTGTTCTTAAATCATCTAGAGGTCCTGTAACTGTTAGGATTTCTTAATTAGGGCATTCAGCAACTCTCCGTCAAGTGGAGTAAGTTGGCTCTCTTATGAGTGTGATCAATTGATCTCTAGCACGACCCAAGTTGCTCAGCACATATAATGAGAAGTCTTTTGGAACTTGAAGTTTGGGGATGATGTTTAGCAAGCAGCAGGATTTAATTCATGGAGGATTCACTAAATCCTCAAATCTAGATTTAGTGAAATCCTTGGGGGTGCCGGATTTAGTAAATCAGCAAAATTGGGTGTGTTTTCAGATAATCGCAATTTATGTGTGTTCGTTGTGGAGAGGGAAACATAAATTAGTTTGACTAGATTTAATGATTTGCTGGCGTTTCTATTTTTTTCATCTAATTATACTGGACAGTTGCTAAATTTTGCATTGATGCTATGTTTGGCAGTAAGTATAGACAAAAAATGATCCATGAGATGAAACTATTTAAATAAAATAGTAAACAGACTGTTGGCAACTAAATTATTAAAAAGTATGAAAATGATGACTAAAATGAGACTCTGTTTTGGGCCAATCGATGAGTGGCATCTGTTGGTTGGATGAACCGAGGAGTCATTTATATATGACCGGTCATTCGTTAAGGTCTTGGAATCCGCTGGACATCTCAGCGGGCAGTAGGCGGACAAAACTCCTTGAGCTTCCTTCAATCCTCCACATGCAGCTGCTCACGACCAAGACCATGCTGCTCGCGCCTCTTGCATGGACTCAGCACACGCATGCAGTGGTGCTTTCTTCCCACAGCCGTGTCCCCACATGCACGGGTGTCAACGAGATCTTGGTTGCACAAGTGCATTCAATATTCAGATCGTCCTCGTGCGCACAGTCCGCCGTAGCTCATGATTCGGCTGGTTGCACACAATCACTCAACATTATCCTAGTTTAGTTTAAGTTAAATATTTGATTGAAGTAGATCTAAGTTAAATATGAGTTTAATATCTAATTTCTAGTATATCTAAGCGACTCTAATTGAAGCAATGTTTCATTTCAAATTCCTAGCAAATCTAAGTGGTTATAATTGAATCTATGTTAAATCTAAATAATCTTAATTGAATTTTAATTAAATGTTTGAATTTTAGTTGATCTAAATATTTGTTTTTGAATTTAAGCTCAATGTCATGATCCTTGATGAACAACGCTAAGTAAAACAAATTGATTTTTAGTAGATTTAAAGGATCATAAATTGAATTGCTCTTAGTTTCAAAGATCTGATCCTTAGATAACTAAATTGATCATAGCGGAGAATCATCTTAGTTAAATAACTTGATTCCTAAACAATCAAACGAATCATACATACATGGACAAATCAATTCCACAAGTGAAACATTCTGACTTTTGGGCACATCATTCCAAGAGAATAGGAAGAGAAATGAATTCATTAATGGACTGGCTCCATTAGTAAGAGCAGACAATGCTTTCTTAGACCGGTTCATTTCCTTATAGAAAATTTGTGTGCATTAAGTTTATGTTAAATAAGTACCAAATAAAGTTTTTTCTTGAAAATTTACTCAATTGTGTGTGTGTTACAGAGAGATAGAAGAAGAGCAGGGGAGGAAATGGCAGCGAGTGCTCTTGGTGCTCAGTCTCTCGGACGGTGGTTGGACGTGAAACCCACCAAATCAAACCTCGGCATGGCTTCCAACGAGCTAGGATTCCGACGATCGCAGGTCTGCGGGTACTTGAAGCTGAGCATGGCTTGCGAAGCACAGCAACAGCAGAAGCAGCAACAAACGCCGTGTGTTATTGTTGCAAGGAGGGTGTGCCCGTTCACGGGGAAGAGGGCGAACCGGGCAAACAGGGTGTCGCACTCGAACCACAAGACGAAGAGGCAGCAGCATGTGAATCTGCAGCGCAAGCGGATGTGGTGGGAGGCCGGTAAAAGGTTTCTGAAGCTCCGCCTCTCCACCAATGCCATTAGGACCATCGAGAAGAATGGCATTGACGCCGTCGCTAAGAAAGCTGGCATAGATCTCAGCACCTTGTGATTCATCAATCCCCCACCCTGCTAGCCGTTGCTTCTGTTGTTGCCGGACTTGCCTTTTCATTTAAACTCTCTCATTCCCGCTGCGATGCCATATTGCTGTTAATAGATAATGTGGAAATATTTGTAGTTTTCTTTATAGCCTGAACACACTTTTGCTGCTAAATAGTAATTGAGCTTAAGCAAATTCATCCTTCCACCGTAACGAGTGCTGATTCTTGTGTCACATCGTTTTTTCTTAGTTGCGAAACAAATTAGATGATAAAAAACTTGTATTTAAAATATATATTTTTAGCATGTTTTATATGTAAAAGTGAATATAATGTTATTTTGTGTGAGTTAAATTTTGTAATTTAATTATATTCCAAATGTAAATATTAAGGAAATAGGTGCTTGTACTGAACTCTTTACTGAACTCATGTTGACTTGAACTTCTATTGCTGGTGCACTTAGATTAATCATAAGTTTTATTATCCTACGCTAAGAATGTGATTCAAAGTTCCAATTGCGGCTAAACAATTGGTGAAGGAATAGTGATTGAGCTGGCACAATGGAGACGCGTCGGCGACAAGGTATCCGACGAAAAGGGATTTTAGCGAGGAAAAATTAGCGTTAATCACAACAAATTAGATTAAAATTTCTCTACTATTACATTATGATTATCATTACAAAGGAAAGCATAGTAAAATTAGCGAGATTAAGGCACGAGATTAAGAAGCCCTAAATCGACTAACCCTTAGGGTTGGCGTAGGCTCGTCAGAGAAGGCATTGTTCTTTCAGGTTGACGGCCCGGTCGGGTCGGGTTAAGAGTTTGGTTTGATCTTGGTCGTTAATCCATTGACGATTTCCGTCGTCCGTTCTAAATCTCAGACCCTATGACCACAACTAATCCTTTAGTTATTAATTTTATCTAATCTCCGCTTTTCGTCGTGTTCCGACAGCTCTAATTCGTTATGTGGTTCTCATAAATCCTTACCATCAGATTGAATCTAATGATCTAACGATTAAGGATCGTCCTATCATTGGATATGGGATACACATCAGTTAAATCAATTGAAGAATTTAATAGATTTAATACATGTTAAATTTTATATATTTTCTTCTTTTAAGCATAAATTTTTTGAAATTTTAACAAAATGTGTATTTGACAATGGAGAATCTAAATACACATAATTTTTTCTAAGTATACATAAATTTTTGTATTTAGACATCAAAATTATTTTATTTTAATTTTAAAACTTAATTCTTCAAAATTAATTTAGAGAGTTCCTTTAATCCAAATAATTTCAAATTTGGATTGAGCTCGTCCTAAGGTGCTTGATTTTAAGGAAATTGTCATTCAAAATTTTCTTATTTTTAGTAAAAAATTTTTCAAAATTTTCATTTATCCAAATTAATGTGAATTAAGCCTCTTTAATTAGTTTAACAATCTTAGATCGTTACATTATTTGTATATGGGAAACAACCATAAGAATAATATCACATCATCATATCTTATCAAAATGTTCTCCTAGCTGTAATGGTACAAGACAATGCTGAGATACCAAAATGGATGATTTGTTTACCTTATATGGATGCATGTGAAGCTTAGATGTAAGTTGCATTCTAACTAAGGCAAAAGTGATAAGGAGATTCACACAATTCTCTCTATTAATGATAAGCTTACATAATTTGTCACCATTACATAATATGGAAAGATATACCCATCACAACCTCAAGTTTTAAAACTCCATATGTAACTTGTTTCACATGTGGCAAGAGTAGCGCACTTGCCCATGTTGAAACTAACTTTGAGATTGTGAGAGAGTGGAGTCTAATAATGAATATGAGTATATGATTTAGTTACAATTGACCCTTGTGAAGAGGCTAGTGATACTGAAGAAGCATTGAGTCATACATTGTGTTATGCGCAATATATTAGCTTCCCCTCAATCTGATACTAATTGGAGATATACATCAATTTATTATAAAATTTTAAAGAGTGGTGATGATTATATATTTCCATATTATGTAATGTAATCCCCGTTATTAGATTAAGTAATCTAACTCGATAACAAGTGTTATTGTAGTACTTAATACTGTACTAAAGGGAAAAAACCTGATGCATAAATAATGAAATTAAACATTCATACAATTCTGACCATTCCTATAATAGAAGAATAGATCTACAAAGATTAGTAAAGTAGCTCATATTTTATTTACATTTATACAAGCTTTTAAGGGAGGCGTGTCCACTAAAATGAATAGAGTAAAAGACTGGATATAGGAAGGGTGCACGAACTGCAGTCAACTGAACACCATACACCTCAAGTCCAAGATCCAAATAAAGCTCCTGAATCTACCATATTTGGATTTTAATACGGTAAGGCACATTCAATAAAAAAAACAAGTGGCTAGACTTTAAAAAGTCTAAGTAAGTTTTAAGAGCATATAAAATAATAATTTTATTAAGCGGATATCACATTAGATATTTATGATTTATTTAAGCGGAACAAAATGTAAGGAAATGAATAGAAAGAAAAAAACACTGTCAAAGAATGTAAAGTATGCAAGTAAGTTTGCTCATTATTTAGCTGTTCAATCTTGCATCAAATGGTTTAATGAGACATATATATAAAAATGCACTTAAATAAGTAAGGGGAGCATGTATATGTCCAATAAATTATATGCTAATTACAGTAAAGATATTGTAGGAAAATATATAAGTGGCAAGTAAATAATGCTATACTATACAAATTGTATATATATAAACCTGTAAAGTAAGGTGCTGTAACAAGATAAGTAAGTAAATAATCTCAGTCTCAAAGGCTGATTGCACTGAAAATTTCAATCATAAAAGACTGTAAACTGTAATGTTATTTATTTATCTTATATTTGGTTCTGTGGGCGCTGAACATGAAAGAAGTTGAGTACGTCTACTCAACTATAAGTGAGTGGGGTCAAATGAACACACACATTCTCTCTCATAGGAATTATATGGACTCCAAATACTCCAATAGATTTGCCCAAGTTTAATAACAGTTGTACTATAATCCACCAAGTAAAACCCCTCTGAAGTATATCTATATGTTTATTATATGCACAAAAATCTTAATGTATAATTTCAAGGATTGATTTCAATGCGTTACTTTTAAAGATTATTAAATTATTATAAACCATATGATATTCATTATTATTTTTTTATTTAACCTAATGATTGGGGCTAATTAACTCAATTAATATATGGTCATAAGTATATGATGACAAAATATCACAATGTAATTTATAAGTATAAAGGTTGGTCAAGAGTTAGGAGCTCATCTTTTATTATCTAAGTCATCTAATAATTCAACCATAATATATGATCATAATTATTCAGCCTAAGTTATGATAGTTCTTGATGTTTTCCAATTATATTCTAATATTTATCTTAATCTTACAACTTAATAGCTTCTAATATGCTATTCAAAGTTGCCAAAATATGTTCACTAATATTCATTTAAGAGCATAAAATTTCAAGGGTTTAGTTCACACTTATCTTGACTAAAAGGTTCATTAATCACTTAACTTAATATTTAATAACTTAAATTTTATTCCATGACACGTATTTCAAGTTAAAGCTTTCTAGGCAATCACTTAAAGCTTAATTAAAGGGTCAAAACTTAAGATAAGTGTATTTCCTACTTTAGTAATCAAGATGAAACACACTAAAATAGATTTGAAGTGAATTGGATAATTAAACCCTAAAATCCCAATTTTAGCTTTAAGAGGGGTATTTTGATTATTTTGACCAAAATGTGCTTAAGTGCCCTAAAACCTTGGGAAATTTAGTAAATTAACTCAAAATTAGATTATTAATGTCTCTCTGAACTCTTAAGCTAATAATGTCAATAATATTCATATTAAACTAAAGAATCTTCATTTAGTCTTAATTAAAAGACTTAGAACTTTTGTGATCTTAAAGGGGTCACTATTGCCCTAATAATTGCACCCAAAAATTATAGATACTAAGATCTCACATTAATATGTTCAGTTAAGTTAACTTATGAGCTTAAAATTCTAAAATAAATAATAATGGAAAATTCTAAGTTAAAATTTAGCTTAAAATCTAAAGTGATCAAATCTCAGATCCTTAGATCTTAGATCTTAGACTTAGATCTTCAATTTGAATTAAATCATCTCCAATTGAAATTCTTTAAATAATTGATTGTTTAATCTTTTGAAACCTTCCATATGGGTATAGGATGATTCAATCTATATGATAATGAAATTATCTTAAAGGTTGAATATAGATCTTAGATTCTCAAGTTCTTAATTGATTATTTTATCTTATAATTAGTAGAATAACCCTTCACTAAGTTTGTAGTTCTTGGATCTTTCAGCTTATACGGTCCTTTATCCTTAACTTTGGAATAGAGTGTGAACCTAGATCCTTATTAGGACATCTACCTTGGATTTAGGATTTGAACTCAAAATTGGGGTTTAAGTTCTAAATCCTTAAATCTTGATTTACTTAATCAAGCTTTGGGTAAGAGACTAAAATATTAATAAATTAGGTCATTGATTCACTTACTTAAACTATATAGTCATAACATGATTTTGGATTAGAAAAAACTTGTTAAGTTCTAATATTAACTTTAGGGACGTAAATCTGAGATTCTACTCGATAGCTGCATATTGGAGATCCTAAACTTGTACCTTCTCAGAGTAGCTAGATTTCGTAATTAGATAACACCAGATATCATATAAGTCTAGATTGAGTCTCTTGCTTACTTTGACTAGATTACTTTGCATACCTTGGTTATTGAGCCTTATTCCTTGAGTATAATAGGAGAACTTAAGATATGGATGATACATCCTAAGTTAGTATTTGAATTGCATATCATTCAGTTTTGCCTTGATTGCAGTTGGTAGAATATATCCTAGCTTAGTCCGCCTCTTCAGTAGTAGTATTGTATAGACTGGACTCAGACTTAGCATATTTGGATGGCTAGGCTGGGGATTGATTGATTGATATTGGAGGCCCTGTATGGCCTAATGGCTGGTATGGCAGTACTATATCTTAGGCTTATTGCTACTTTAGCTAGATTGTACAGTATTGTTTTCTATTTTGCTTTGCCACATGCTTCAGTGGCCTTATTTTTAGTACTTGCTCGCTTTGCCACATGTCTCAGTGGCTTACATTTTATAGATTACTTTGCTTTTGCCATATGTCTCAGTGGCTTTTCTTTTCTTTTTCTTAACTAGCATGATTGTATGTATACTAATATGGTTTACTTATATATATTTTTGGCTTATTTAGGATGTTAGAATTGCATGTTTTCAGCACTTCTGTTTCTTTGATATATCCAGCATATGTTAATATGATTATAAGCATGCTAGGTTCAGAATTATATTGTAGTTGTTGTTTCTTTCACCTTGTTTATTTTACATTGTATGTTCTTTATACTAGTTGTTGGCTATAAATTGATAGTTTATAGTTACCCATTTCTTTCATAGCTTGTTGCACCTATTACTGCTTGCATGTTTAGTTAATTTAAATGTGATATCTTTAAAATATTCAGTTCTTTAAAATAGCCTAAAATGTACTTAGACAATTATCTAACTGTAACCTTTTTATTTTGTTGGCTAGGGCCCTGGCATTTGTGATACCGACAAATGTCAGATTCAGACGTGTTCATGGGTAGTGTAGCAGAAGAGGAGCAGGTTCAGGAGGATGATCGTGTTGCTGCTGTTTAGTTAGATATTGTATTTTATTTTAGTAAGATTGAGAGACAGTTTCATTCTCTTTAAAATTAAGTTTGTAATAATTAATTTTGGATGTGTTTCATTTCTGCATTTTGATGAGTTACTATATTCTACTATGTATGCTTGTGGATGTTGCTACTCGCCTATTGCTTTCGCCACTTTGATATTTATATATATTGATGAATGTATAGCACTTGGTGACAAGTCCTTGGCTTAAGGCAGGTTGGGTTTTCCTAACTTGACTTAAGATGGGGATTTCTCACAGTTGGAGCACCGTACTTTCTTGTTGTCAGTATGGGGGCCCCACACTTTTCTGAAGTTCTAAAGTTCAATAAAGTAAAGTCATAAGACTCTTAATCTTTAATCTCCTATAAATTTGGAGAGTTAAACATACCAATGGGTTCTAATGATTCATGATAGTTTTTAACTTTAAGTTTATTAATATTAAGGTGGTTGAGTCATTCCTACATCTTAAGGAATGTTAAATATATTAACTCTATGTTTTCCTTTTTAATACAATTGAATCTAAATGAAAACTAGGTTATTGGATATAGGATACTCTATTCAACTCTAATAAGTTAGGTTATTATTGAATAAACAACTTAAGTTATAATAACAACCTTTTATTCTTCATCTAAAATAGTTTGGTTTGTTTAACAAGCTACCAAGTATAATAATGTAAATCTTATTACAATTTAATGATTTACAAGTCAATTAATCTATTTAGGCAATTTCTTACTTAAGATAAGGTTGAATACTTCTTATTTTATCTAGTCTACAAGATGGAAGGTGTAGGATTCTCCTCCTTGTTTCATGGGGTTTTCCAGTTTTAATATCACAATATTAGATTCTATAGTTAGTCTTGTCTTCTAAATTATCTTTAATATATAATACTTAAGTTCTTATATTTTCAATTTAAGGATTCTACTGACATATAAGGTATATTTATCACTGGTTATTAACTCTCTTTCTTAAGAGTATTAATCTTTATGAAGTTAAACTAGCCACATAATTAAAACACCAAAAAGGTTTAACTAGTTCTTTGAGAGATTTAGAGTATTTAAGGATGGTCTGAAATTAATCTTAACAAGACTAAGGTTATTTTACCTTTCATCTAGTAAATGATTCTCTCTTCATGTTTTGAAGAAGAATAACTTCTCAATCTATGTTTATCTAAATGTAATTCTTCACTAATAAGGTTAGAGATTTACTTCAAGCAATATGATTACTTGATCTCCTCTAATACAATATTTTAAGATTCACCTGTAACAACCCAGGTTATTACCTTAGTTGATTAGGACTAATTCTAAGTCTTAAATACAATTATAAGTACTAATTAGGTCAAGTGGAGTCAACCTTTGAGACCTAGTCCAAACCAGAGGTCAAACGGATCAAATCCATATTTTGGGAATTTTAGGAACCTTGTAAATTGACCTATTTATTTTGACCTCCGATCGAAAAACAGACTTCGCCATTGTGCTCATTGCCCTCAAATTAGCTAGGGGTGAAGTTTTGGTGGCAATCGGAAGTCTTCAAAATTTGACAAATATCTTAATAATATTTAAATATCCTAAAAATGAGGAAATTAAACACTCGCCGGAATCGAAATCCGACTTCGCCGTTGCATTCCTCACTTCTCAATTAGCTAGGGGTGAATATTTGGTGATTTTTAGAAACCATTTAATAAGTTAATGAAATTAAGAAATTTTAAATTAATTATCCAATATAAATAATTATATTATTCTTTTTTCTTATTCTCATTTTTTTTCTTTTCTTTCTTCTTTTTCTTTTCTAATTTCCCCGACTCCTCCTTCTCCTGCCCTAAAGTCGCGATCCACACGCCTCCCCCATCTGCTCGGCCGACTCCTTCCAAACCACACCTTCCTCCTCACCCCTCCTCGCGGGCCACGTGTCCTCTCCTCGGAGTCTCCGTCGCCTTGCCTCCTCGCAACCTCCACCTTCTCGCCCGATAAAAGCCGAAGGCTTTATGGTTCGTGCGTCCTCACCGCCCGAGCCTCGCTTCTCCACCTCCTTGGCCGAGTCGATTCCAGGATGAGTTGCGGCCGAGCATCCCTCTCCTCCCTCTCGGCACAACAAGGACTCGCCGACCCCTTCCTTCACCCCTCCCGATCCTCCTTCCTCCTCGTGCGCCGGCAATGAAGCCAAGTCCCTCAGCCGAGAGGCTTCCTCCATCTCCTTCCCACTCGGCTTGGCCGAGAGCATCGGCTCGCCTCCATCGGTTCCATTCCGCGCCAATCTCTCGCTCCTGGACCAAGTCGCTACTCCTCCTACCTCTAAGGTACCCCGCACCTTACTATGCTCTGAACTTTCATTAAGTTCCTTAGTACTCACTTCACCCAAATCCTTCTTTCAACGGGTATGTACAATGATGTATCATAATAGCACCAATCTATTTGAAATTATATTTTGTTCTTACTTTGTAGAGTTTGAAATCTCATTTTCGTCTTTCCCTTAAGTGCATTTGCTTCTTAAAACAGAATCTTATTTCAAAATATTGAAAGATGCTCCTTTCTGAAATCTGAACATATTCTGTTCCATTTTTGTGTTACATCCTGTATTTTAAATAGTGACAAAGTGCCATGATCTTCTTTTTTTATAATAATGTATTTTATAATATAAGGTTGGATAGTGCAATCATAATTATCTTAACCATTCAACATGTAATGAATAACTTAGCGTGCATATATATGTTGGTCTATGCATTTTGGCATCTGGGATATCTCCTTTTGGAATGAGTTTCTAACTACATAATTTTAATGCTTTTTTTTTTTTTTTCAAATTTTCAAAGCACATGCGTGGTCTTATTGGATGTTCCAGGTTGCTTCACTTACTAGATTTTTTTTCTACCTTCATTCTGCTTCTTAGTATTTGTTGTCAATCCATGCCAATTTTTCTATTCATCAATATCATCATCCAAATAATGAAAAAGATGCTAATACTCATTAAAATAACTTCACAAATTTATAATAATGTTTCTACTTAGAAATTTGATCTTATGTAGCCTTCAATTACTAAAATAAAAATTATAGTCGTAGAAGGAAATTAAAACTCAAAACAATAGTATTGCTTTATTGGTACCATGTCATTTATTAGCCTGCTCATCACCTCTTTTTACTCTTTATTCTGCATTAATCTGACATGTAATTTTTTTTTTCAACGAGTATAAGTTCTTAACAAAAATTACTGATAAATGCATACAAAAAAAAAAGAAGTTAAATTCCTTCATTGAATAGAAAGCTGGGATACAAAGATTCAATTTTAGTGTAAATAAAGCTAAGTAAATGGGCTATTCATCTAAAATAATATACGCGAGAGTGTACAGGTAAGATGTTGTGTGAGTTGATTAGTATGAAGTTACGAATTTATGGATGCTTTATTTAGAAAATATTTGTAAAATATTTGTTAGTTAAATAATATTTTATAGTAATATAACATGTACCTTAGGTTCGCTTGTTAAAAAGTTGGAGATAAGAAATGAAAGGGGATGAGCCGGCTAATACTGAATTCAATGCGTAATTGCATAGTTTAGGAGATGTTATGTTAGGAACATACTTTAGCAGGATATTCTATTAATCGAGATATTTTTGCCATTCGTATTTCGTTGACATGCAGCTATAGAGTATTTCGTACTATGAACCTTTTAATTTGCATTCTGCTACGCCTTTTTCAAAGCTTAACAAAAATTGGACACGCCAGAACTTCACATTCGAAGTATATAAAAAAAAGAAAAGAAAGAGATAACAGGAAGCACATTCGAAATTAGAGCAGCTAGTGTCGCAAACCTGTTTTATCCTATTATTTGGTTATAATATAATTACCTATATATATATATATATATATATAAGTAGATATAAGCAGAACTATAATAATTTATATAAATGTATTTAAGTGATAAGTGCCATTAGTTAGGATTAATTAAACTTAAGTATTATTAATTAGTTATATTAATTAACATACTTATTTCAAACACTAAAATATCCATTCGATTTATGTATATATTTATTCCTATACAGAAAACCTATATAGATTTCTGTTTTAGATTAATTTATCTAATTAGTTTAATAATAATTAAGAGTTAACTATGTTATCTACTAACAACAGATTAGATAATAATTAATTAAATGTAAAACCTGAACTAATTAAAGGAGTGCTTAAATACACATGAGAGATGATTTGTTTAATAGTTGAAATAATAACTTTAGGAATGAAAACGTCAATAACTTAGTCAATCAAACTCGGAATTCAGTGTTCTTGGACTTTATGGGATCCTTGAGCCATAGCCAACAATAAACTGCATAAAAATTTAGGTTTCAACACAGTAAAAATTACTGAAATACCTTTAGACCCAAAAACCTTAGTTTGAGCCTGCAGAACTCGTTTGGAGTCCAATTTAGGCGTACTTACTGTCTATCTTCAAGTTAGACAGTAAGGAATCAAATGGAATTAAGAGAATCCAATTTCAACCCTCAAGTCAAAAGTTGACTTTTTGACCCTTAAAGTAGGGGCAAAATGGTCATTTTGCCCTAAGATTGAGTTAAGTGTCCCTACCCCTTTAGATAACATTCTAGAACCCTAATCAAATATTAAAATCTCTTTAATATCAATCAAGTGAGTAAAATCAACCCTTAAATTAGATTCCAATAATCTCTGTTA
This sequence comes from Gastrodia elata, assembly GCA_016760335.1. Classification (NCBI taxonomy): domain Eukaryota; kingdom Viridiplantae; phylum Streptophyta; class Magnoliopsida; order Asparagales; family Orchidaceae; genus Gastrodia; species Gastrodia elata. The sequence continues at coordinate 23,136,550 of CM028675.1, forward strand.
AGTCTTAAGCACTACACCTTAAGGACCTTTCCTGAGACTAGGACTAGATTATAGGTTAGTGTTCATTTATTGGGTAAATTGGGTTACCCTATAGGTGAAACTTTGGTTTTAGTAGTTTTTAGATATTATTTTGTTTTACAATCCATTTTGATTAGTTTATCTTTTAACTTTAGATTTAAGATAGGAGATTTATCCTATTAAATTTGATTACTTAATAGGATTTGCTTTAACTAGTAGATCACTTATAGTATAAAACCTAGAACTTAGGTCTTATCCAGTTTGGATTATGTGATTAAACCTAAAATCTCGTAGTGTTTAATCCATAATCTATAGGTGTAGAAGATCTTGATCAGATCTTAGTTAGAACGTCTAAATTCACAAAATTAGGACGTATGATTTATTTGTTTAATTCATAGTCGTCTATCTGATTGATCTAGATTAGAACCTGATCAGTTCTAAATCTTTTAACTTATAAGGACGAGTTTCCAAATTACACTCGATAGTAAGAAAATGGTGATCCTGAACTTGTGTAATTTGGAATAGTTACAATGGTTAAGTAGAAAACAAATGATATCACCATATGTAGTCGAGTCTCTTGCTTACTTGTTATTTGTTGCTACGCATACCTTGTATTTTTGTGCCTTATATTTTCTTTGAACATATCATATAAGACATTTGATGCATAAATAAAATGTTATGAAATTATGGAGACTCCTTAGATTCCTTATGAAAATATTAAAGTAAATAAGTGAAATGATAATAAGGTGATGTGATTGAGCTGCCTCTCAGTGATTTTCTTTTGATCAGACCGAATGTTGCCCTAGCCGTATCGTGCTAGGAGTTGCCCTAGTCGTACTGTGCTAGGATATTTCGGTATGATAGTTGGTGACCTAACCTATCGAGCTAGGAGTATCCCCAGTCATATCGTGTTGGGGCCATATATGTGACTATTGTTGGCTTAGTCGTATCGAGCTAGGAGTAGCCCTAGCCGTATCGTGCTAAGATCTTCATTTTCTTTTGGCGAGCTAGTGTAGCTCTTTTCTGTATGGCAGTTGATGTATTATAGATTTATATGCAGTTGTAGTTATTTCAGTATATTCTTTTTTTTTTAGTCAGCTATTTTTTTGTATTGCTTTATATATATTTAGGATGTTAGACTCTTGCTGCTATATGTATATATCACTACTAAGTTATTCATTTTTAATTGGCATATTATTTTAATTGATCACCAGCATGTTTAGGATGTAGAATTTTTCTTCCAGCATTTATTCAGTTATATTTACACTTATATGCCTTTTCTTGATTACTTGTTATGCGAGGCATGCTTCAGCATCTTTTCTTTGCCTTGTTTATACTATAGAGCATAGTCTATAGTTTGCCTTTTTACTTGTGTTGCTTACTACTCCTGTATTTACACATCATGCTTAGAAGTAAATGGTAAAATGGTGATATTATATAACTTTATTAAAAATTCAGCTTAAAATATACTTAGACAATTGTCTAATCAGATTTTCTTTTTTTTTGGCTGGGGCCCTACATTGTGAAACTGACAATATCAGGCTTAGAGCAGTTTGAGGAGCCTGCACCCGAGGAGGAGCCTTACTTAGAGGAGGCGCAGCAGTTGGGGCCAGAAGATATCTAGTCATTTACTGCCTGTGAGGATGAGTGGATTTTGAACATTTATTTTGTTAAACTTTAATCGATGTAATAATATAGGTACATATGACTGTGTGTTCAGATTTTACTATGCTACTTTTCTGAGTTATATTTCTATTCTTATATATATTATGATGCTTGGATGTCATTTATTTATCGCTTCCGCACTCTGTATTTTTACTTATATAGTGACTGCTCGATTGATTCTAAGTTAACCTTTCTCTAATCAGGTGGATTGTGGAGTTTATCCTAATCCAATGCTAAGTGAGGGGTTAACCAGAGTGACACTCCACCTTTAATCTAAACCTATTGAGGGTTAAGGGTGAGGGTCGCCACATCACCTAAGCATCAATTTAATTTAACCATGCTGTCCTAGGCTCTAGAAAATAATAATACATTGATTCAATACATATGATTTTCATTAGTTCATAAGAGAATGCCACAAATACAAATTTGCCATATAAAATCCATATTTATATAATCAAATCATCATAAGTAATGAATCCATTTTTATACTACATGTTCTTACCAAAACTTATAAGTAAAAGTGCCTAAAATCATTAAAGTTTCCCATGATGTAATGGCATCCCTCATAGGCAAAGAATGCTTATCTTAAGTAGTCTAGCAAGTTTAGTATATTTTTGTATCATTTTAGTTCTGGAATGAGCATATTACAAAATTTAAGAAGATTTGGAAAACTAGGTGCTGGAGCACACTACGGCGCGCTCGGTCCGAGAGCCGGGCCCTACAGCGCGCTACGGCCCCCGCGGGTTGGCCTATTCAGACATAAACTGGGATGTCCTCCTAGGGTCCAAATTCTTCCAATTTAGGGCACCTCACAGATCATGACATATACCGATCAAAAGGTCTTTTCGAGACCTTTTGATTAGTACCTAAATAGACATATTTGGACCACTCTAATTTCGCTAAAATTGATGCCCTAGCTTCAGGTATCGGAAAGAAAGTTTGATTTTACTGAAAAATACTGTTCATCTTCCTCAAAACTGAACTTGGATCGAGCTTGTTTGAGTTCGATAGAGCACTTTGGGGCTTTGCAAATGAGGAATAATAGTCAAGAAAGCTTGTAATGAAACATATGCATGATTAAATCCATGGGAAGGGAAGTACCTAGAGTTTCAATGATGGATGTCTTCTCAGCTTGGGATGAAGCTTCCTTAGCTCTCTGATGGCTTTTAACAGCATGCAAAGAGAGCAGATGGGTGTCTAGAGAGAGGAGGGATGGGCTTACCCATGAAGATAAGTTTGCAAAGAACTCCTCCATTAGTTGAGTGGGTGGCAGTCAAAGCCATGCTGCTGTAGTTACACTCATGGGGGATGACATCTTAATGGGTCTGGCCTGATAATAGGTGGTGTATCCCATCACTTAATTATTTAATTAATTATTTATTAATATATTTTAATAATTAGAATTAGGATAGTAAACAAGCCCCAAAAAATCCCAAAAATTCACCCTAGCTAATTTGGAGATAAGAAACTCAAAAATGAAATCGGTATTTTAATTGGAGATCTATTTATTATTAATATTTTCTGGATATTTAAAATAAAATCAAATATTAGAAAAATTTGACAGCTCCCAAAATTTCACCCCTAGTTAATTTGGGGGTGATGAGTTCAATGGTGAATTCCAATTTTGATTTAGAGATCAAAATAAGTACCATAATTTTCTAATTTGATAAATTTATTAAAATAATCAGATTGAACCCCAAATTGCTCCAAAATTTTCAAGATTTGCTTAAAATATCATACACAGACAATTAAAGATGATTTAAAAGCTGATTTGATTGATAAATAAAATTTAATAACATTGGGTTGTTACATGTAATGTCTACTCTTGCCACTCTTTCCATAGAATTTATGTTGATCTTAATACCATGTACATTGACCCATATTATATAATGGTTCCATTGTACAACAAGGATAATCTCATGAAAGCATCGCCAAGAATAACCAATATATCTCTTAAGAGTTCACTCAATCATACAATCATGATGAAAATGTATATTATTAAGATCTTGATAACAATCAACATCACTCAAAAAATGATTTTGTTAAGAATTAGTTGGCAATTGTTAGGGGAGAGAGACATGGTATAAGATCATTAGGGAAACCTTAGCTTAAATGCAAAATATGGTGTAAAATAAATGATGAATACATTGCAAAAAGTACAATGAGAATATGCCAACAAAGTAACAAGCTACATCTAAATCATGATAACATGAAGCAAATATTGCACACATGCAAAATTAAAATTTAACCAAAAAAAAAATTCATATCATAATCATTTTAACAACACAATATTGTTACCATAAAATTAAGAGATAAATAAAGCTATGATTAATACAACCAATGTCAAATTTAAAAAGTTAGTGGCTGTGGCGTCCCAACCCCGCCGTGGTCCTGTTAACTTTCAAGTTAGCATGATTACGATGGAGGGGTCACCAAATGACAAGATCCCTACTTATAATTAGATTAGGCACACATCTTAATCCATCATAATTAAGGACTTTGCCATTTAAGAGATATTCACTAAATGAAATATATAGAAAATCAGAATGCGGAAGCAAAAACTTAACATTCATTCATCACAATGTAAGGGACTAAACATCCAACTCAGAATAAGGAAATCAGTAAAAGTATAAAGTTATCCTGTATTATTACAACATGAAATTAAATGATTAAGCAGAAAATGAAACTAATTATAAGCACTTATCCTCACAAAGCAGAAAAGGAAACTAAGGATCTTCAATAACTTAAACTTCCTCTTGAACTTGATCTTCAGAAGGCTCCACCACCTTGAAAAGCTTAGAGTCTACCATTGTCGGTTTCACAATGATAGGGCCCCAGCTAACAAAAGAAAAATCTAATTAGATAAAAAGTCTAAGTACATTTTAGGATACAATTTTCATTATATTAATTTAGATATCACCATAAGAACTCAATACACAAGCAAGTATAGGAGCAAAATGCGAATGAAAAGACAAAGGATAGTTATAAATAATAAGTTTATAACGTAACAGGAGATGAAGTAAGCACATACTTCCAAATATAGCTGCATTAAGGTTAGGCATAAAATAAAGATTAAATACAAATATAATTGGAAAGAAAACTCAACCTAAACATGCTTATGATTAATATAAATTATACTAATTGACATAAAAGTAAATGAACGTATAAAACATTACATAACTGAAAATAAAGCTAACATCCTATATATGTATAAATAGCGAGTAAGATTAGCATCCTACAGATATATAAGCAGTGAGCAAGGCTAGCATCCTATATGTAAACAAAACTAGAAAATGCAGTAAAGACTATAATTAAGATAGTGCTGAAATGCAGAAAAAGTAAACTAAAACAGTAAATCCAACACTGAAAGCTGTCATCGCTACTCAAGCCACACAAACTGGAAGTAAACATAATCTCACGTAGCCTGATGGGCTAAAGCAAAAACTCTGAACTGAAAGCGCCAACATACTTAGGCTGATATGCTAAAACAGAAACACCAAGTAGAAGTGTACTTAAACTAGTATTACCATATCAAATCCCAACTAATCAGTCAGTGGGGCAAAAGTCTATTACGATCCATCTTAGGCCGCGGGCTAGGAATGACATAGACTATCGGACTAACACTGAGGTCTAGCCGATCCCGAATGAGGTGAAGTGAAGAGGCATACTAATTAAACTACACTCTACTAAAAATATAAGAAAAAGTGCAAATGCTACTTATGAATTCAAAGTTGTTATGGGATACTCATCAAATATCCTATGTACACAATAAATGTCCAATGTATAAAGCTCAATTACAAGATAAGCAAAGCATCAAATTATCAAAGTGAGTAAGAGACTCTACTAGGACACAGGTGATACCCATTGTTTACTAATTTATTCATTCTATCTATTCCAAGTTACACAAGTTCAGCATCTCCAATTCTTATTATCGAGTGTAACTCAGATTCACGACCTTATAAGTTGAAAATAATTAGGACTAGTTAGGTCCTAATTATGAATAAATCGATGTCGATAATTTAAGTTAAATGATAAATCAATCGACTTATTTTAATAATTTAAGCAACCCAAGCCCATCTTGATTAGCCAAATCAAGATGGAAGGATTAAGAATTAAACTCCAAATATTAGGGTTTAATTACTTAATCCAAATGGTAATTCTAAGGACTAGGTCTTAATACCCAAACTCACATATTAAGATTAAGGTAAATCCTATTAAGTGAAGTCATACTTAATAGGATGGATCTCTATTCTTAAATATAAAGTTAAGAGATTGAATAATCAACAATAAACTAATAAAATCTATAAACTATCAAAACCAAGGCTTCACCTATTAAGTAACTCAATTTACTCAATTGATGAAATCTAACTTAAGAACTAATTCTAATTCCTAAGAAATGAGCTCTTAAACACTAAGATGAACACTCTAGCTCCAATCCTAACTAATGTTATAAGAAGAATAAGAATGGATTAAGGAGGTTTAAAGAAGAGGTATGATGTGAGATGAATCTCACATCATACAACTAAAATCTACTTATAACTTGTTTAGGATGAATTATTAAGGTCTTACTTTAGAACATGATTTATGACTTAAACCAATTGAATTAAATTCAGAATCACTTTATTTATTGATTTTATCTATTATAATATGAAATTAGGGCCTAAAAGCATTTAACCTTAATTTTGGGCAAAATGACCATTTTGCCTCTCCTTAAGGGTCAAAAATTTACTTTTTGAATTAAGGTTCTAAATTGGAAATTTTTAGTGGCTAATGATTACTTACTGTATAATATGAGCATAGACATTAAGTACATAAATTTTGGATAATTATTAAGCCTTATGAGATCAAATTAAAGAATTTGACTTATAGGATAAATTTAGGAATTTACTTAATGAATTCTAAATTTTCTATTAGTTTATTAAAGCTTACTGTCTAAGGTTTCTATAAAACCTAGAATTATTAAATTTTGATAAATATTGGCTAAGTTATAGCCAATACAAGATTTATGGCTAAATAAGGAAGTTAGGGTTTCCTAATTAGGATAAAAAACCTAACTTTTCCAAATTAAGTCCAATTTCAGTAAATTTAGTGACTATAGCTTCCCTATAGTCCACTAATTACTTTAATTGGGAGTAGACCTAATTTGAACCTTATTTGGTTAAGTTATGACCTAATTAGAGTTCAGGGTGATTAGTGAGTGATTAGTGAAATTAATCACAAAATCACTAAGCCAATCACACAATTAAGTTCTACTCTGCTCTATTAGTAATCAAAAACTAAAATTACTCAATTTTGATTATTAATTATGCTAATATTCATTAATTAAGTTTTAAGATGATTAGGGTTGATTAGGAGATCTAACCATTGGATCTAAAATATTTTGTAGTTTATGAACATTACTATGTTATTCTAGAGGTTCTACTAATCACTTTAAGACCCATATTGTCTATGCTTGGACAAGAGGTTACAAAGTTATGAGCTTAGGAAGATTAGAGTTTGGGTGCAAAAGTGATTAGTCAAAATATTACCCAAACAACAAAATTAATACTACTAGATTAATTCTTAGGGTTTGCTGATTACTTTGAGACTCATATTGGATATGTTTGGATGAGTGATTACAAAGTTATGGTTAAATAAAAATTTGGGATATTTAGGGCTTAATTAGGGGTCCTAAATGTCACTATATTAAATACTTATCCAAATTGAGATTTGACAGCTCCAAATTATTCTTCTAATTTTGCTGATCAAAATGAGATATATTTTTGATATATTTGGACTTATGGTTTGCAAAATATAATGGTTTGAAGTTTCTGTAATTAAGATAGATTAATTTTAAATCTAATAAATCAATTTATAATTAGTTATATTATAATTGATTCTCTGTAGTGCAGGTGGCGCCCACACGACCAGACGGCAGCGGCAACAGACCCGACATCGCATGCATGGCACGCATGCATTGAAGGAAGGTAGCTAGTGGGACCCACCAGGCGCTGTCTCGTGAAGACAGTGGGGCCCGCAACACTGGTCGCAGCACGGACACAGACCCGCTCGCGAAAACATGGGCCAGGTCGGACCTGGCCCGAGAGGGGTTGGCTTCTTCGACATCGACCCCGCAGACAGTAGTTAGGGTTTGAAAATTATCGACGTTTCCGGCAGTGGTTGGACCTGGCCCGCATGCGAATAGATAGACCTTGACGAGATCTTCTCAACAGACCGTGATTCGACAACTGAGGCGGCCCGAGATGTTAGCTATTGCTAAACTTAGATCTACGCAGACGGAATGATAAGAGATCCACGAAATTGCAACCAACCTATATTACTCCATTTCATCTTTGATAAATGTCTATAGCCTAATTAACACTCGAAATAACTATAGGAGTTGAAATCTAGAGCAATTAGCAAAGTATCGAATAGGGTTAGGAATACCTCAATCAAAAGTTCGTCGAGACTTATGGCTAGGATTTACTTCGGATTTGCAGCAGCCGATAGCTCTGATGGATACTGATGAGAAAATATAATGGTTATTAGGTAATAAATGATCTCTAAGGAGTCCTAAGGCGGCGAACGATTCCATCTGGCGGCCGATGCGCCGCGTGCAAGCCTCTCACGACACGCAGGAGGCGAGGAAGAAGAAAGGTCGATTACCGTTCCATCTGCGATCGAACGGTTGGGATGCATCGTCAGATGCGACGAAAATGGGGAGAAGACGCATCCAGAATGCTGATGACGCCGTTTAATTATTTAAATATAATATTATTAAATTCATTTTAAATAGATTTTATTAATTAGAATTAAAGAATAAGATATATTCCAAAAATTTCTAACAAATCACCCCTAGCTAATTGAGGGGTGAGGAACGCAACGACGTAATCGGATTTTTGTTTCGACGAATATTTAATTATCTCATTTTTCGGGGGATTTAAATAATATTAAAATATTCGACGAAAATCCAACGACTCCGAATGCCTCCAAAACTTCACCCCTAACTAATTTCGGAGTGATGAACGCAATAGCGAAGTCAGATTTTCGATTTGAGGTCAAAATAAATAGGTAAATTTTAGGGTTTTTTGGAAATTCTTAAAAATCAAGATTTATTTCATTTGACTCCTGATTTGGACTGGGTCTTAGAGGTGAGTTCCTAATTACCTAATTAAGACTTAGATTAGTCATAAATGACCTAAGTAACAACCTGAATTTTTATAGTGGCAAAGCAAAATCAAGCACCACAAGTAGTCTTTTGCAAGAATTTTCCCAAAAAGTTTTATGAGAGTTGCATTACTCACACTCAATAATCTCTTCTTTCAAATATAAAAACATTAAAAAAACATAATTGATCAACTACTATGTCATGATACATGAAAAAACGAATTATTTATAAGCCATGAAATAAATGTCAACTAACCAAAAAAAATTATAAGCACACCACACTTTTTCATGAAATGCACCTTTCACCAATAAATAAAAAAATCATAAACTTACCACACTTTATGATAAAATAGCAAAAATATCATAGATTCCACATGAATGACCATAACAAAAAACCCATTGATGAAACAAAATAATGTAGAATGACTCATGAAAAAAATAAAAAGGTCTATATACATAATACTCCAAAATATAGAAAAAAGATAGCATAACACCAAGTAATTATTAGACTTGACTATGATATGGAACGTCGACAACGATTACATGGATGCTCATAATCTAGGTAGCTTTAGGAATTCAAGCTGCACCCCAGATCAACATAGGGTTTAAAAATGTGTATGCATTTTGATTATAAATTTTCAAAACATTATTATCTTTTTTCTACATTATAAATGAAACCCTAATAAAAAAAAAAAAAAAAAAAAAAGAAGAACAAGAGAGAAAAGCTAGCTGAAGAGAAGGATCATGATAACCTCAATTGAGTCTTCCACATGCTCCCAACAACCTTTATGGGGGAAGGATCATTGGGTCAATGAAGAGAGAAAAGCTAGCGGAAGAGAGAATGGCGCTGTCCAGACGTGAAGTGCAGCCATCCCTTCCAATAACCAGCCAAACTAGTCTTCATTCTGAATGGCATCCTCCCGATCACCGTCCATTCCTTGAACACATCCATAGATTAACAACAATACATTATTATTATTCTTACAAATAAATAATAAAAAAATATAAATATAAGATGGCATTATAAAAGTACCAGGGTGTTCAGGTCAAACCGGAAAATTTCACCAACCAGTGTCATCCTTTTTGTAAGGGGATGCTTCTCGGTTGTTCCACCCACAACAACTATAGAGTCGTTGACAAGAACCCATGAAAATTCTATGTGGGAATTGGGTTTAGGCATCGGAGGCAGTTCCTTCCATTTCTTCCCATCTTCATCCAGCATGTAAACATCGCCATACACCACCTGTATATAAAGATATATATAGCATAAATGATGAACAACTATAAGAAAAGTGGTTCATCAAAAATATGAAAAACAATACAATTCAAAAAAATTGAAGAAATACTCGTGCATGCGCTTTTAGCAACTTACAACAACATAATCTACTTGGGTTGAAGCTGTATTAATCTATGCTACTGTTCTTGATAACAACACTTGCTACAGCTCTTCATCAACAACATAATCTACTTGGGTTGAAGCAGGTCTATTTGAATCTCTCCTCCCCCCATCTCAAATGCAAGATATAAAAGAGGCTTTTTCTAAAACTAGCACTTATTAGAATTGAGCAATAATTCATGTTTCCTTACTAGCCCAAACATCTCGAGGTGTTCCATGACGAGCCCATTCGATTGGATTGTAAGTGAGGATATCATCTAGATAAATCAGAACAAAGACTTCCAAGTAGGACCGATGGATGCCATTCAAAAGCCTGATGAAAGTTATCGGAGCATTGTAAAGCCAAACTAGTATCACCAGTCACTCGTAGAATCTTTGCAAAGTTTTGAAGGCTGTCCCCCCAATTGCTTCATGTTCATTTGGATGTGGTAATATCTAGACTTCAAATTAAGTATGGAGAAGACAAGTGCATATGTTTCAACTGACCCGATAGTCTCTCTATTCTGAGAAGTGAGAAATGGTTCTTCACCACAACCATGTTCAATGCCTGATAATCAATGTATCTTCCATTCATCATCCTTATTTGGCATCATCACAATCATTGAGCAGTAGGATTTGACACTTGGCTTGATTATTATTTGTTCAAGTAGCTCAACAACTTGCTTCTTAATCTATTCATTCTTTAGCAAAGAACACATCACATTCCAAGATTTATTCTTTAATAAATTAAATTAGCATAAAGCTAAGGATAACAAAATTAGTTGTAATTGAAATGATGTCATCTGCTCTGTAAAATAATATCAGATCTCTAAAGCATAAGGCTTTGTCAGTTGTACCTTTCAGATACCTTAGGATCCACTTGACCGCATCCCAATGGTGCTTACTTAGGTTTACCATTGTAGTGCCCCGCCCCGTCGCCGCGCGCAAAAATGTAAAACTTAAATATCAGATCGACGGCGGAGCGGTGCGCTACTCGGAGAAATGAGTATCTCCCCGAATAGGCTAAAATACTAAGCCACACTGAAGGCTGTTGACTCGAACCTAAGAGTGGGATCAAGAGTCAATACTTAAGATAATAGTATTAGACTAATGCGTATATTAGATTTAAAGAGATAAATCAATCCACCATTCCTTTGCCTGATCTCATAGAAGACATAATACTACTTCTACTTTAATATTATTTGGCCAATCCATAACACAAAATATGTGGTCTATCCTTGCGAGCCATTCTTTAGCTAAAATTAGAAAATCAATGCCTCTATATGTGCCTTCCTTTAACAATTTGTTTAATATTTGAGCTCCTTGATCAGACACCCCTTCTATGGATCTTCCTTGCTTTATACCCAACTTGCTCTTGTACTTCCAGATGATCTCAAACTCTTTCAAGTATGTCATGAACGCCATTCTTAGTCTATCTTCTATGCCTACAATTATAATCACTTTCTTTTAGATTTGTTGAGCGTGTGTATATATATATATATTTAGAGATTTATACTTTAATATCTCCTATGGTTATCTCATTCCTTAACTTATTCTAAGTTATACTTATAATGACATGGATGTTATCTCAAGTATTCATTTAGTGATTATGTGGCAGAAGAATAATCCATTAGGTAGATAGGAATACAAATTCCAATCTGACACCTTATGGAATTCTCTGATACCAACTGTGGCGGTCCTGCCTCACCGTGGTCCTATTAACTCTTTAGTTAATATGATTACGGTGGAGGGTTTTCCAAAATAATAAGGTCCTTACTTAGAATTGGATTATACACACATTCTAATCCAACTTAACTAAGGACTTTGCCATTCTTAAGGTAAAATTCTCACTAAATGAAAATATAAGAAATGCAGAGTGCGAAAGCATAAGTACAAACATCCATCCATCATATAAATACAACTGTCCAGAATAAGTAAAGTACTGAAAATAAAGTAAATCCCTATATTATTACAACATTTAAATAGTTTTAAAATGAGCTAAAATAAAACACTCATCCTCACAATATATAAAGAAACTAAGGATCTTCAGTAGAACGCTTCTCCTCCAAATGCAGATCTCCTGAAGGCTCTATCACCTCAAACAGCTCAGAGTCTACCATTGTCGGTATCACAATGATAGGGCCCCAGCCAACAAAAGAAAAAAATCTAGTTAGCCAATTTGTCTAAGTACATTTTAGGCTGCAAAATTTATTATATTATTTTGGATATAACTATAAGGAATGTAACATATAAGCAAGTGTAGGAGCAATAACGCATAAGAGAGAAACAATGTAAAGCTATAAATAACTAGTTATATATTAAACAAATAGGAAGTAAGCATGTATCTCCAAGTATAGCTATAACAAGGTTAAGTATAAATAAAGATTAAATGCTAATAGAAAAGAAAAGTAAACTGCCTAAACATGCTTATGATTAATTCAAATACATGCTAATTAACATGAGTACAATGAACATATGAAACATTTAAGTAATTAAAAGCAAAACTAACATCCTATAAGATATGAGTAAGGAACAAAACTAACAACCTATAAGTAAAAGTAAAGCTAGAAATGCAGTAAAATAGTAAATAGGGAAATGCTAAAAGTGCAGTAAAGTAACTGAAACATAAAGTATAAGCTGAAACACTGTATTGGCCAAACTTTCCATCTGAAAGAAATATATAAATAAAGACTCACTTACTGCCATATCAATGAAATATATAAATAAAGTATATAAATAAGATTGCCAAACTTGCCAACTGCCACAAAAGATGAATAAGATGAAGTAAGTGATACTGAGAGGTATAAAACTAGTACCACCATATCGGCACCAGGCTAATAACCATATGAGAAGTATAAGATGAGGTAAGTGGAAATGAGAGGCATAAATACTGAGTAGAAGTGCACCTAAAACTAGTACTACCTTATCGGTACCGGGCTAATAGCCACATGAAAAGTATGAGAAGAAGTAAGTGACACCGAGAGGTAGACTAATTAGATTACATTCTACTAACTGAAAGCACCGATAAAAAAAATGTAAATGTTATTTATGCAATTTCAAAGATGATATGAGATACTTATTAAATATCCTATGACCAATATATGTATACAAGGTATAAGGCTCAAAATAAGGTAAGTGAAGCATCAAAGTCAAAGTGAGCAAGAGACTCTACTATGACATAAGTGATATCCATTTATTATCTAATTTAATCATTCTATCTACTCTAAGTTACACAAGTTCATGATCTCTAGGTCCTACTATCGAGTGTAACTCAGATTTATGACCTTATTGATTGAAAATAATTAGGACTAGCTAGATCCCAATTATAAATAAATTTATGTCAACTACATAAGTTAAATGACAAATTAATCGACCTATTTTAATAATTTTAAGAATCCCAACCTCATCTTGATTAGCCAAATCAAGATGAAAAGATTAAGAATTAAACTCCAAATATTAGGGTTTAATCTCTTAATCCAAAGGTATGTCTAAAGATCTAATGTTTAATATCCAAATTTATTGATTTAGATTAAGGTAAATCCTAATGAGTAATCATCTTATTAGAATAGATCTATATTCTTAGTTCTAAGATTCAAAGATAAAATAATCACTAAATAAACTTAAGAAAATCTATAAACTAATAAACTCAAGGTTTCACCTATTGAGTAACCCAATTTACTCAATAGGTAAACTCTAACCTAAGATCTATTCATAATACTAGGAATTAAAGCTCTTAATTACTAAGAGTATCTCTCAGACACACATCCTAACTAGTGTTATTAAGACCTATGAAAAGATCTAAGAAGGTTAAGGAAGGAACACTCACATTTTACTTAAAGATTTTTTTAAGGACTTAAATTGAGATTTTAATCAAAGTTTTTACTAAGCCTTATAATTACATAAATTATAATATAAATCACTAATCTTACTGTTTATAATATGATTTTAGGGTTTTAAAATGCTAAACCCTAAATTTTGGCAAAATGATTATTTTGCCCCTACTTAAGGGTTCAAAAGATCAAAATTTGATCTAGGGTTCCAAGACTAAAATTTTTAGTGGCAAAATGTTTTTTACTATCTAATATAAGATTAGACAGCAATTACACTAATTTTTGGGTTATTATTAAGCCTCATGAGATCAAATTAATAACTTTGACTCATAGGGGCATTTTAGTAATTTGGCTTAATGAAATTTAATTTTTCTTCCAATTTATTATTGTTTACTATCTAAGGTTTTTATAGAACCTAAAATTTTTGAATTCTAATAAGTATTGGCCAAGTTATAGCCAATACAAGATTAAGGGTAAAATGGTAATTTAGGAATTCTTGATTAAGGGTCAAAAATCTTAACTTTGTCAATTGGTGTCCAAATTAAATAAAATTAGTGGCTATAGATCACAAATGATCCACTAATCCCAAGGACTAGTGGTAGGCTCAATTTGGACTCTAATTGGCTAAGTTATGGCCTAATTAGAATTTAGGGTGATTAGTGAGTGATTAGTGAAATTAATCACCAAATCACTAAATCAACTATACAACTAGGTTTTAATCTATTTTAGGAGTTCTCTGAAATTTGAATTGTTCAATTTGGATTATTAAATTTGCTAATATTCACTAATCAAGTTTTAGAATAATTAAGGCTAATTATGAAATATAACTGTTGGATTTCAATTATTTTTACAAATTACTGTAAATTAGGTTTTTTTTATCTAAATTAATGTTTGGATCACCTAATTTGGAGCTAAATTGACCAATTTATGGTCAATTGAAGTTCTAGGGTTATTTGACATAATTAGGATTATGTCCTAAAAGTGATTAGCTTAAATCTAATCCAAATAAAAAAAACGAACACTACTAGATTAATCTTTAGGGTTTACTGATCATTTTGAGACCTATATTAGGTATGTTTAGATGAGTGTGTGCAAAATTATGACTAAGTGAAGTTTTGTGACATTTTGGAATTATTTAAATACCTTAAATGTCACTAAGTGAATTAACGATCCTATGAAAAATATGATATTTGGATAAGAAGATTTAAAGTTATGTGGATTTAAGCATTTGGAATTATATTAATTAGCACTAAATTAAATAACAATTAAATCTTAATTATCCTAAATACTAATACACGTCGGAATTTAACATCTGAAGCGGGTCCCACACCATACGGCAGAACTGACGTAGTGTGGACAGGAGTGGACCCCATCCCATGACGTGGTGTGAGGACAGTGGTAGAAGAAGAACGGCGCGACCCACGCACAGGAGCCCGGGTCAGACCCGGCCCGAAATGACCCGACCAAGTCGGTGTCGTTTCATCTTCCCGAAGAAATGTCGATCGCAAATTAGGTTAATCTGTGCGATCGATCGCACCAAAACACTAGATGCAATTAACGATAAATAATGCTCAAGGAAGATATAAGAAGAAGAAGGAGGTACCTCAAAGCAGCTGACAGATAATGATTGATTCGTCTGGGGAGGAAGCTATGTCAGTTCTTTCTTCAAACTAGGAGTGAACCCGAGGCTAGTAGCTCGTGTGGACTCTTAAGGAAGGAGATCAGGGGATTGCAGAGCAGTGGGGGAATGCGTGGCAAAAATTAGGGCGACGCGCGTCGCCAGGTTGCGACACGCGAAAGCGTGAGGAGGAAGAAGATCCCTCCACTGTTCGATCTGTGATCGAACGGTCGAAAGGTGCCGTTAGATGAAATGATTTTTGGGGAGAGGATGTTAGAGGATTTAACGGGAACCGTTAAGTCGAATATAATATATTAATATTAAATTCTTATTTACTGATTTTTATTATTTAAATTTAATTAATTAAACACTTACCAAAAAAATTTCAATAAATTGCCCCTAGCTAATTGTGGGGTGAGGAACGCAACGGTGCACTCGGATTTTTGTTTTGACGAGTATTAAATTATTTGAATATTATAGGTATTTAAATAATATTAAAATATTCAACGAAAATCCAACGACTTCCAAATGCCACCAAAACTTCCCCCCTAGCTAATTTGGGGGTGGTGAACGCAATGACAAAGTCGAATTTTCGATTTGAGATCTAGATAAAAAATTAATTTCTAGGGTTTTGAGATTTTCTAGAAATCAAAATTTGATCTAGTTGATTTTTGATTTGACTTAGATCTTAGAGGTGAGTTCTAAATGACTTAGTTAGTGTATTAGAACCTTAATTAAGACTTAAATTAGACTTAATTAACCTAAATAACAGCCTAGGTTGTTACAAATATAACTATATACATATATATATATATAATTATATTATTTTTATATATATTTTCTCTGCATGCATTAAAGGAGGCGGAACCTGCCACTGCCACGTGGTGGGAACAGATTGGCCGCAGCGCTGCGAGCTCCACGCGTCTTGCCTCGCTAACGTAGGCAGGCCACGCGCCAATACGCGTGCTCCATGTGGCCTACAGCGTGGAGCACGAAGTGGTGGCCCAAATGCAGCTTCCGGATCGAGCCTGACCCGAACCGAAACAGCGTCTCCCTCAACGAGTATCGGGACTTCGCGGCAAGGGTGCAAAATTTGGAGGCCCGGCCAATGTCGCCATGCTCCAGCCCTCATGTCGCTAGAAAGGTCTCGAAGAGACCTTCCATTTGGTGGCCGGACCGAGGCCGGAGGTGGACTAGATCGAACATGGATCCTAACCCTAGATAACCTAACTCGGCGTAACAATATATAACGGTATCGACTGTTTACCAAAATAAAAATCCGATCGATCGATGTCTCGATCAATCGATTCGAGTCGATCCTAACTCAATCTAGTTCGCGGAATAAGCGTTTGTAACAATGGTTGAACGATTACATGAAAAGAATGTCAGGAGTGGGAGGGTACCTGATCAACGGCTGGAGGAGGCTTTAGGTTTCGCGGGCTCGATCAATCGCAGCAGACGAATCCAATGTTGCGATCGATCACGAGCCGAGGTTATGGAGTTGTGGCCGAAGAGGGGGCGTCGTCCGATCCTGGATCGGACAGTTCAGATCCTCCGTCTGATTCAGACGGCCGATCAAACGTCGCGTCACTATTAGGGTAACGGCGTTGGGCGGGGTTAACAGCGTGCATTTTTAAATAATAAAAATAAAGAATTTAACTAATATATATATTTATTTAAATTCTAATATTAATAATTAATTCTATTTAAATAACTAACTTCCAAAAATTCCCGGATACTCACCCCTAACTAATTGAGGGGTGATGAATGCAACGATGATATTGGATTTTTGATCCGACGAATATTTTATTTTCCCAATTTTTGGGGTATTTAAATATTATTAAAATATTTGTCAAAATTTTGACGACTTTCAATTGACACGAAAACATCACCTCTAGCTAATTTGGGGGCAAGAGCGCAATAGTGAAGTCCGTTTTTTGATTTGACGTCAATTTAAATAGGTCAAATTTTAGGGTTTCTGCATTTTCTAAAAAATCAGGTTTTGATCTATTTGACTCTTGATTTGGACTAGATCTTGGAGGATGACTCCTAATGACTTAATTAACACTGAGATTAGTCCTAATTGACTAAGGTAATAACTTGGGTTGGTACACTTCCACTATAACAACCCTAGTTATTACCTTAGCTAAATTTAGATTAATTAAGCTAAACCAAGCTTTGATTTTGATCACATTAGCCTCAATGGGTCATTTCTAGCCCTAGAATTTGAAATTAATCGGAGCTAAATTGAAAATTTTGATATTTTTGGCTATTTTTAAGCCCTGGAAAATACCTAAATTAATTTGATCTCCAAATCAAAATATAATTTTATTTTTCAATTCCTCATACCCTAATTAGCTAAGGGTGAATTTTTGGGAATTTTTGGAGCTTATTTGGTCCTAAATTGGATTTGGAATATTTAGGAATAATTATATATTATTTAATTAGTTTTTATTATATTTAAATTATATAATTAATTAAAATATAAATGGCGGGATTTGCTGTCGGGACTGTGGCAGATCCGCTATGGGGTCCCGACAGCAGGGCATCGGGTTAAGCCACTTGATGCATTGGCATGCATCATGGCACAAACCATCTAACAGCGGGATCTCCGCCGTGTTAAGATTAGATCCTATGCATCGGATCCATCGTGCGCATCTGACGGCTACAATTCGATCCGTTTAAGTAATATATCCTGACCATCCATAACCAACGGTCACTCCATCAGATGGCAGACGAAAACCCTAGCACTGTATATCTTCGTCTACCTCTCGCCCCGTCTGCGTCTGGTACCCCCCCCTGACAGCCAAAACCCTTCTAGCCCCATGGCAGTACGGGAAATGACATGTTCTTCCTCTCCTACCATTGGCGCGTTCATCTTGCCGGCTGCCCTCTCCCTGAAAAGCCCTTAGCCGTTGGCCCGAGCCTTTCCCTTTGGCTCGAGCCTCATCCCAATGCCAAGCTCTAGAAACCATCCCCCATAGCCTCCTTCTGCCTATAAATACCCCTAGTGATTCGCAGTGAGTCCCTTTGCTCATTGTGGACCCTCAATTGGCAGCTGAATTCCCTGTAGCTCCCGTTTCACATCAGTGATTTCCGACAGTCTCCTGAAGCTTATAACCGCTAATAGAGGGTCAGTCTAGTGTTCAGACCCCCTGTAAACCTTCGTCTGCTGTCTAGGAAGCTCCAGCACCCTTCAATTCTCCTTGTCCAAGCCTGCGACCTCGACTTCAGGTACAGCCTTCTGCCATTGAATTATGTTGATTCAATCCTCCATTCTGTCTCTGAATTAAGCCTCTGGATGTCGTCTAGGTAGCTGTAATCACTTAAGAAACCTAGTGTGATTGTCCATAGGGTATGGGCTAGCCTAATTCAATCCTTCAATCATCTAGTTTGCACCTCGAGCTCACAGCCGAGCTCGAGTAAGGACCCGATGATCCAGGGCACCCCAAGGCATGTGGCCAGAGGGTTTCAATCCACCTCACCACCAGGATGGTGTAGGGATCGAGCGCTGGCCAAATGGTTGCCTTTGTGAGGAGAATTTGCTCCTCACAGTTGTAATGCCCTGCCCCATCGCCACGCGCAACAGAATTAAGTACAATCATATCGGTGGCGAAGCGGTACGCCACTCGTGGAGGAATATCCCGTCTCCCCGAATAGCTAAAACTAAGCCCATCTGGAGGGCTGCTGGCTCAACCTCAAGTAGAGTTGAGAGCTAATATTTAAGATAAGAGTAGTATCCTTATCCTAAGTATTAGGCAAATACATACATTGGATTTAGAATACAATAGGAATCCAATATATATATATATATATATATATATATATAATATCATCATTTCTAGTATGCTGGTCACATCACAATACTAAGTATAAGTGATATAAAAATAGAGTGTGGAAGCTTAATGCAAACATCCAAAAACATTCATCACAAAGTTGTAAGAAAAGATTCATCTCAGAAAAGAAAAGAAAATACATCTAGAGTTATTACAAATATTTTACTAAAATACTGAAATAAAACTAAGTACTAAACTGAAGATGCAAAGCAGAAAGTAAAACTGAAGAAGAGTCCACTAGTGCTTCATGGGCTCTTCTTGAATCTCCTGGGTATCCTCCTGACCTGACTCAATATAATGCTCAGGATTTAGCAAATTGTCGGATCCCAAAAATACCTCATGTTAGACAATAAGTCTAACACATCAAAATTAATCTAACAGTTCTAGTTATTCATTTAACATTTACATAATACGAGTAAATCTGCAGAAAACTGTAAAGGTAATTGAAAGCATAAAACTATATAAAACTGCATAAAACTATACAAAATTGCAGCAAAGTAAAGTAAACTGAACTGTAACTAAATACTGTAAGTGAGTCAAAATAATAATGCATCTAAAACTAAGTAATCATGTGTAAACTATGTTGTATGTCACTGAAACTGTGCATTTGAATATGCCACAATACTGTATGCTACTGATATGCAACCAAAATATCATTGAACTGTTATGAGTCGTACGGTCCAATGTATACATACATCTAGTTGGGAACTGCGATGCTGATGCATCCTAAAATTCCCTAGTCAATGTATGCAATATTCTGTAACCCATAAATCATCACTGATACTCATATGTCATCATCGATACTCAACATCATGCATATGCTCATGCTCATGCTTCTAAGCTACATGAGATAAATTAAAAAGAATCCAAAAAGTGCTTTGAAATCTGATAATGAATTATAGGTCTCCATTATGCAGAATCCTATTAAAAGAATTCTGACTCTTAAGTTCTAGCTCGATAATTGGTTAAAGTTGAGAATTTACTTAAAGATCATTAGATGAGATGATCGTATACACATATTTAGCATGGTCACAAGAACGGTGGTCCTTAACACTTAGTTTGATTAAGCCACCCTAACGAAGCGATCTTCGATAGGAGGCATCACCCGATGGCAATTTGTATCTCAAACTAAGTCATTAAGATGCCCAACCCACAATCACACTTAGTGTTCTAAGGAAGGAGACTCAAATCACTTAGTTTATTTAAGCCACACCTATTGAAGCGATCTTCGCTAGGAGGCATCACCCAATGGCGATTTGTATTTTAATCAAACTAAGGAATGAGTCTCTATTTATAACACCCGTAGGATTAATTGATTTACTCTGAGCAAGGTTATATCCACCTAAGCCCGCAGGATAGCACAAAGATAAATCTCACTTAGAGTAACTCAACCATTCCTGGATACCACTGAAATAATTCAGTATTATGGGTATACCATACTACACCAATCAATGACTTGGGTTCAAACAACTCTATTTAATTACAATAATTTATCAAATATATTATTCCTTACTCTAATTGGGTGAGTCCTACACAAGGCTCCAAGGATGTGATCAAAGGATCACTCAATATAGGCTGCTATCACAAGGAATGAGCCACAATCTAAGTACTTTAGGTGATTCCTACCACAAGATATCAAGTTCAACTTCTAAAGTTATGAAGGATCAACTAGGATTTCTATCTCAATAAGTTACAAAAGTCCTTCCTACCTCAATGTATCAATAATTAAAGTTGTTAAATATTTCAAGATGATCCTAAAGTAAGACCCTTAAGATCTCACACTTCTACTTCATAAGTTAACATTCAAGTGGTCAGATCAAATGATTGGAATTCATTAGATCCTTTTAATTCTACAGTTATGGGATAAAATCAATAATCTTATTAGAGTTAGATCATTGCATAAATCATTACAATTTTATTTCCATCTTATACTAATTATCTTATATAAGAGAAAATTAAAGATCTAAAGTTAGGATTCAGATGGTTCAATCACACATATTCAATATTATCATTAGCAATTCTAATTTGATGATTTAAGATCAATATCAAATCGTATGTATTATTGGAATAATGTCAATTAGATTATCTTTCAATCAAATTAATTAATTAAGTGATTAAGGTTTAGATCTTAATCAAGATAAGTTAAGGTTTTACCCCTAACCTTCCTATCATTAAGACCAAAGGTTAATTTAAAGGTAAATGATAAATTAATATATTATTAGTGTATTATTGATGTCACACTTTAAGTTTGGATTAAGTGTTATCTACTTAATCAAGCCATTAAGATTCTTATGTTTAAGTTTAATTTATATAACAAGATGTCCCATTTAAATGTTATAGTTCTCTAACATACATCCTAAAGAATCATAAAAGCATATAAATGGAAAGATGACATAAAATAAAAAGGTGATTAATGCTAATCAAATCCTAAAACAAGCAAAGGGATTAGCACTTAATCACAATTCTAAAAGATCTAAGTTTTATGTCATTTAGGTTATTAAGGTTTACCTATTTGATACATATTTTTAAGGATTCTATTACTTAGCATTTGACATGACATACATTTAAAGTATATAGTAGATTGTTGAGCACATTAAGAATGGCAAAGCTTCAAATTTAATTTCAACATAGAATTTTATGCAATATTCAATTTTAGATAAAATAGGTTCAAATTTAGTATAACTTAGCCCTACTAGGGTCCTAGGGATCCTAAAATACCAAAACAATGAAGTTTTGGCCATTTCAGCCAAAATTGAGCACTTATTAGAGGATTTTGGGAATTTTGCAAGCTTGGGCGTTGCAGCGCGCTGAAGAGCATGGTTGCGCCTTTTGCGCGGCAGCGTGCGGAAGCGCCTTCCATGCAGCAGCGCGCTATAGTGCTTTTTGCACGACAGCGTGCGGTAGCGCCTTTCGCGCGGCAGCGCTGCGACCCGCTGCGGCAGCGCTGCGACCCGCTGCGGCCCGCTGCGGCACGCTATGGCGCGCGCAGCGGTTCACTTTGCAAAACCACTGTTCAATTAATTTATTTTCACATTTTTCTAAGTTCCAAATATATTTCCATTGCAGCCTGCTACAGCGTGCTACAGCGCGCTGTAGCGGTCTATTTTGTGAGTTTACTATTTAATTACTTTTTCATATATTTATATAATTTCTGCCGAAATGCCACTGCATCTCGCTGCAGTGCGCTGTAGCGCAGTGCAGCGGCATAGCTCTGCAACTTCGGGGGCTGCAGCGCTAGACGACATTTTTCGTCTGGACGAAAACTTAAGGCCCATTTTTCGAGCTCAAAT
Source organism: Gastrodia elata (assembly GCA_016760335.1). Classification (NCBI taxonomy): domain Eukaryota; kingdom Viridiplantae; phylum Streptophyta; class Magnoliopsida; order Asparagales; family Orchidaceae; genus Gastrodia; species Gastrodia elata. The sequence goes on from CM028675.1 coordinate 23,159,328, forward strand.
TCTCCCAATCTTGAGCATTCCACAAGCGGTGTCATATATCAATGGAAAGGTATTTCCGATACCTTCCATGGACACCAAAATTGGCATAAATGGAGCATTCTAGATATACTAAAAATATAGATAAATAACAGGGTGTGCAGAGTAATGAAAAATAGAGCAGCACATTTTATATCTTGGAGAGTTGTAATGGCTTGCATACTTAAACATGGCTATCTAGAGATGCAATAAGCATAATATCAAGATGAACTAAACAAGGAGAGGAGCAAAGGGTACCTTTATGTCCTTGGATGGAGAGGAAGAAGAGGGCCTTTGATTCCTTCAAGACCTTTGGGAGGAACCTTCTTCTTCAGCATAAGAACTTAGCAATGGAGAGGGATGAGATGAGGAATTTCAGCAAAAGAAGAGAGGAAAGGTTAAGCTCTCCTTTTTAAGGAGGAGGGGAAGGGAGGCTCCATCATTTAGCTATGGAGTCTGGGTGAGGGGAGATGTAAGCTCTCTCCCATCAAGTATGGGAGAGAGAAGAGGGAAGCATGGTTCAGTCGAAAGAAGGAGATGGCTAGCCAAAAAAGATTTGGAAATAAATGGGGAAATTGTATTTTGGGAATCCAAAGATTGCTTATTTATTTTTCTTATTTGTTTTAAAAAAAATTCGGATTTTTAAAACGTGCTCCGAAAAATCTCAAAAATTCACTCCTAGCTAATTTGGGGTTGAGGAATTCAACGGCGAAGTCAGAATTTGATTCTGACTATTATTTAATTATGCTAACTTTTTTTGGGTATTTAATCATATTAAAATATTGATGAAAAATTCGACGACTTCTAAACGCGTCCAAAACATCAACCCTAGCTAATTTGGGAGTGACGGTCGCAACGGCAAAGTCGGATTTCAATTTCGAGGTCACAATAAATACCTCAATTTTCTAACTTAATTAAATATTAAAATAATCCAAACTATTGGATTGGTCTTCGAATTGCTCCAAATCTTCAGGATTTGGTTCTAATGACTAGATAAACTTAATGGAATGATAATTATGATACAATTAGTCTAAATTCAAAATGGGTAACAACCTTGGGTTGTTATAACAGTGAACCCTAATTGTCTGTGAAGTGGGTGTCTCGATCGAGTAGCACCCCATTGATCCAGAAGGACCCAGATGGGGGTTCTTACCTTAATCGGTGCGTCTGAGTCTCCTGAAGGTGTAGCCATCGAGAGCTAGGCATGGCGTGGCCGGAGCGTGGAGAATTTCGGTGTGGAAGTTCCATTAGGGCGGAGCCCGTCGAGAGGAGGAAGATGAAATCATGGGTCGGCCCGACCCGTGACCCGTGCCATTTAATTTTGGGCCACGGCTAATAGCGAATTATAGGATTGCATTTTCTATGGTTATTATTTAATAAATCAAATGCTATAGTTTTTATTTAAATAAAAATGCATAATAAATTATTTAAATAATTTTAGTTATACTAATCCAAATGGTATGATCCAATATACCATTTGAATCAGAAAAATACACGGAATCTAAATATTAAATAAAATCATATATCCGATGGTTGGATTTAAAATAATTGCCCAATCCTTTTCTGTTTTTAATTAAATCATATTAAATTAAATAAAAGCCCAATTATGGAAAATAAGGGCTCTGATTACTCATATAACCCTAGAGAATAATTGTAGACCCTTAAAATTAATTTAAAGTATTTAATTTTTCTAATCACTCCTTAATTACCCTAATCAAGGATTAGTGAATTAAACCCTAATTAAGCCTCTAATTTTGCTAAGTGTAGTTCCTAATGCTATCTTAAGTGTAGTAGAGCCTATGGATAAGATTGGATTGCCCTAGAATATCCTAACTTTCTTAATCACTTTAATTGGCCTAAAAAGGTGATTTATGCTAATTAGGCTAATTATGTTGACAAAACCTAAGATAAGTGTTTTTCTAGTTCATTGACCATTATGGAATTCATTAAATAGATTAGAATAAATTTAGCTAATTAAATCCTAAAATCTCATATTTAGCCTTAAGAGGGGTATTTTGGTCATTTTGACCAAAACGTGCTTAAGTGCCCCTTAAACCTTGGAAAAATTCAGTAAGTTACCCTTAGGCAGATTATTAATGTTCTACTGAACTCTTAGACTAATAATGTTAATAGTAAGGATATTAAGTTAAGAAATCTTCATTTAGCCTTAATTAAGGTACTTAGATCTTAAGTGATCATAAAGGAGTCACTTTGCCTTAGTAATTGAATCTAACAATCTTAAAATACTAAATTTGAATTTAAGAGGTTCAATTAAGTTAGTTCATGAGCTTAAATTTTAAAAGAAACACATTTAGAAAATCCTAAGTTGAAACCTAGTTTAAGTATAAAGTGATCAAACATCAAATCTTAGATCTTAGACTTTAGATATTCACTTGAATTGAACTACCTTCCTTTGAAATTTCCTAAGTAATTTATTGTCTAATTCTTTTCAAGCCTTCCATGTGGGTATAGGATTGATTTAATCTATAGGATAATGAAATTATCCTAAAAGATTGAATATAGATCTTAAATTCTCCAGTTCTTAATTAATTATTTTATCTTATAATTAGTAGAGTAACATTTCACTAAGTTCTTAGTTCTTGGATCCTTCAGCTTATAGGACTCATTATTCTTAATTTGAGTTTTAGAGTGTGAACTCTAGATCTGTATTAGGACATCACCTTGGATTCAGGATTTGAACACCAAAGTGGAGTTTAAATCCAAAATCTTTAAATCTTGATTTACTCACTCAAGATTTAGGTAAGAGAGATAAATACTAATAATTAGGTCATTGATTCATTTATTTAAACCATATAGTCATCATATGAGTTTTAATTAGAACTTGTTAAGTTCTAATATTAACTTTAAGGTAGTAAATTTGGAATTATACTCGATAGCTGGATATTGGAGATTATAAACTTGTATCTTCCTAGAATAGTTAGTTGGATAAATTAGACAACAATAGATATCACATAAGTTAATATGGAGTCTCTTGCTTACTTTGATTAGATTTACTCTGCACACCTTGGATATTGAGCCTTGTTTCTTGAGCATAATAGGAGAACTTAGGATATAGAGGATACATCCTAAGTTAGTGTTTATAAAGCATATTAATCATCAAGTTCTTGCAGTGCTTTTAGTTAGTAGAGTATGTCCTAACTTAGTTTGTCTCTTCAATTTTAATATTATTATAGAATAGACTCGAACCTAGCTCGACGGATGTCTAGGATGGATACATGTCTTATTCCATAAAGTTCAACTCGGACCTAGCTCTTCGGGTGCCTAGGATGGACACATGTTAAACTTTTAGAGGCCTTGTATGGCCTATTGTCTGGTATGTCAACACTATGGCTTAGGCTTACTACTACTCTAATTTAGTTTTCAGTCTTGTTGTGCTTTGCCATATGTTTCAGTGGCCTTACTTATAGTACTTATTTACTTTGCCATATGTCTCAGTGGCTTTACATTACATTTGATTGTTTTGCTTTTTACCACATGTCTTAGTGGCCTTTCCTTTGTATATTAATCTGCATGTTGTATGTATATTCTCATGGATTAAGCTATTGTATATATATTGGCATGTTTGGGATACTAGAATGATATGTTAATTCAGTATTTTGTGTTCTTCTATACTCAACATATTTCAATATGATCAAAAGCATATTAGGGTCAGATTCATTATGATAATTGTGGTCACTTTTGCTTTTAGCTCCACCTTGCTTACTTTCATATTTTGTATGTTATTTTACATATTCATTGATTAGCTATAAATGGTTAGTTTATAGTTACCACATTTCTTTGTAGCTTGTCGCACCTTACAAATTGATTGCATGTTAAAAAAAATTCAAATGTGATATTTTTAAATATTCAGTTCATTTAAATAGCCTAAAATATACTTAGATAATTATTTAACTATAACATTTTTCTTTTATTGGCTGGGGCCCTGTGTAATAACCCTAGGTTGTTACCATGCTAATTACAGGTTATTTTATTCAACTTTTAGTGCCATTGCCTTTAGAACATCAATTTAAGCCTATCTGAAAAATTTGAAGTCCATTGAACTTTTCTAAGTCAAAAATTGCAATTTGATCAGTCTAGATACCTTAGTCTAAACCCAAAATATTTTGATCTCAGAATTGAAATCTGATTGCATTTTTGAATTCCTCACCCCCCAAATTAGCTAAGGGTGAAAATTTGGTGGAATTTGGAATTCATTTGGGCAATAATTCAATTTAAATTAAAATGGTTCAATTGCATAAAAAGGATTCCAAACAAATTGATTTTGCAAATATACCCTAATACCTCAATAAACGGCTGGGATCCACTGTGCGGACCGCGGGTGATCCGCTGTGGAGCTCAGGTCACGCGACAGAGGCATCCTGTGAATCCAGCCGTTCCGCCTTTTTGATCTACGGCCAGGATGCGATCCCGCGGAACAGCCGATCCGTCGTTGGATCTGTCCCGTGGATCCTACGGCCAGGATCACTCCCGCGATCGGCCGTTAGGATCCGAGCGATCCCAGCCGTAGCGCCTTCTGATCGATCAATCAGACAGCATCCATAGCATCCCACACTATGGATCGTCATCTCCTCCCGATCGCTCACCCGACAGGGTGAATCCCCGTACTGCCAGCTGTCCAGCTTGTCCCCCACTCCCCGTGCCACCTCAGTAAGCCGTTGGGATCCTTCCCGTTATGGCAGGGAGCTCCCGATCGGGTTAGCGACCTGACCTAGCTCAAATTAGAAGTTTGAGAGCTCGGCCAAGGCCCGACCTCTCGGGCCTCCCCAGCCAAAGCTAGTGGCTCCAAAATATTCCTTAAGCTCAGCCATGGCTATAAATAGCCCCAGCTTCACTTCAATTGACCTTTTGCTGATCAATCGAAGCTTCTGCAATTCACCGCCATTGTCGATTGCCGAAGCTCCTTCCAGACGCTCTCATGCTTCTGAACTACTGATAATAGGCTCTCCTGGCGTTCAGGAACCTTTGTAGCGATTGGAATCAAGGCTAGAGCCAACCGAGCCTTCTGTCGAGCGTCCCGAACCAGTCCGTCGAAATCAGGTATCCCAGTTGCAGGAATCGAGTCAATAAGGCTCGAATCCTATTCCATTTGATGCGTTTCTATGCTTATTGTAAATACGAACTCAGCCGTATCGTATTTAGGGCATAAGCTAGCCCCGATCGATCGAATCGATCGATCGGGCTAGTCTCTTTCTGGATCGCCTCGGTCGAGTAAGGACCCGGTGATCCAGGCCACCCCAGACCCCTAGACCAGAGGGCTTTGATCCGCCTCACCTCCCTGATGGTGTAGGGATCGAGCCCGGGGTCTGGCATGGCCTCTGTGGGGAGAATTATCTCCCCACAGTAACTCTAATGGCAAAATCCTCGGGTGAGTAAGGTCTGGCTGATCCAGATCGTCTCACAAGGGGCTTCAGGTCCCAATCGACGCATCTGGACATGGTGATGGTGTAGCAATCGAATGATGGCTGATTCGTGGACCGGATGCACCTGAATTTGGCGATTAGGTTTTTCCTAATTAGCCTCTTCCGCGGGATGAAGGATCGGGGACGACGACACTATGCGGGCCGGGTCAACCCATGACCCGCGCGATGCGACAGTGCCGGGTCTCCCGGGCTGCGGCCGACCCGCGCGTTTTGATTATTGGGCCGAGGCGATTTAATTAAATCGAAATTTTGGAATTCTTTTCCTTAAGGAAAATAATTCAATTATTCAAATCATAGGTTTTTGATTAAATAAAAATACATAATGTATTATTTAAATAACTATTAATCCAATGGTCAAAATTTTATGATATCATATATGAAAATGTTCAGAAAAATATCAGAAACTTAAATATAAAATAAAATCATACATCTGATGGTTAGATCTTTAATTATTGTCTAATTATAGTGAATCTTAATTAGGGAAGATTGGTAAATGTACATATCCAAATTACATATTTAGGGTGACATTAGTTCACTAATGTTAATTAGATTGCATGTGCAAAGTATAACATTTTTCTGAGTTCTGTAATTGTAGTTATGCCATAATCTTGTCAAATCATAATTAGTGAATTTTAAGGTTTATACACATTGGATCTTAGCAAACTCAGTTTTTGATTACTTGTATGATTAATTAGGACTTACATGCCAAATTTCATGTAATTTGAAAGGTTGGATTTTTACTTATGTGCTAATCCTTTTTACTTGGAATTAGGATTTGGTTAGCACTAAGTAACCACTGTTTATTAAACTTTAATCAATATTTTAGCTTATAACAGTAAACTAAATGAAATGAAATCATCTTTTATAAACTTATTAAGTATACTTGAATAAATCTAAAACTATAGAATCTTAAATATCTCAATTAACTTAAGAAATCTTAAGATTTGGATCAAGCTTTTAAGACTTGATCTAGATCTAGGATTGCCACCAATAATGCATAATTAATCCACTGATTTGACATTAATCTTTAAATACACATTTGATTTGACTTGAGGTTTGATAAGGAGTCAAACCCTAATCTACTTAAGGAAAATCTAAAACCATAAAAACCCTAACTTAACTATATTGATTACAAGACTTTGAATTAAACATTTTCCAATAATGCATTTGATTTACTATTGATTCTAAATATTTGAATTAGACAAAGTAAGGTTAATAATAACCCTTTGTGATTTCACAATCTGAATCGAACCTTAAGATCCTTGATTTTCTCTTAAGTAATAAACTTGCATAATAAGATCATTAATACTAGGTTGATTTAACAAGTGATCAAATCCTTCACAATATGTTTGATTTACACCCCATAATCTTAGCCTAAGTATGATCAGATGATTCCATCATCTGATCTAATCACCCTAAGATCTAATTATGAACCAGAACCTAATAGTCTAATATCAACACCTAAAAGAGAGATCTTGATATTCTCTTCATAAGATCGTCTTGAATTATTTAAGAGACCTAAATTCATATATCATGAGGTAGGAGGCCTTGTATGAATCCTCATGGTAGAAGCATAGAAGATCCCATCACCTTAGAGATCGATCTATTCTCCTTGTGGTAGTAGTCCCTTAAGACATTAGAAGAGATACATCTCCTTGTGGTAGAGTCCATATTAAGTGATCCTTGATCACATTTGATTGATGAAACCTTGTATAAGACTTACCTATTAGTTTAAGATTCATAGTCTTGATAAATCCTTGCTCTATTAAATAGATTTGATTGAACCATGATTATTGGGTAGTGTAGTATAATATACCCATATTACTGGTCCCCGGTAATATTCTGGATTGGTTGAGTCACTCTAAGTAAGATTTATCTTTGTTGCTATCCTGCGGGCTTAGGCAGATATAACCTCACTTAGAGTAAATCAATCGATCCTAAGAGTGTATTAAACGGGTTCCCATTCCTTAGTTTTATTGAAGGACAGTTGCTATCGGGCAATGCCTCCTAGCGAAGATCGCTTCAATAGGTATGGCTTAAATAAAACTAAGTAAAAGGGGAATCACCTTCTTTAAGATGCTAAGTATGATTATGAGTTTAGTGACTAAATGCTTAGTTTGAGATACAAAATCATCATCGGATGGTGCCTCCTAATGAAGATTGCTTTATTAGGGTGGCGTAATCAAACTAGATGTTGAGAGTCCTATCTTTGCAGCATACTTAATATGCATATACAATCACCCTGCCTAGTGATCCTTAAGTAAATAAGCAACTTTAACTAAATATCGATCTAGAGATTTGGAGTCAGAATCCTTTTAGCAAGATTCTGCACAGTGGAGACTTAAGATTCATTTATATTTCTTACTATATTCTTCATAGATTTCGAGATTTTTCATTCATATCATATAATGGCATAAGCATAAGCATAAACATGAGTTGAACTCATTCCTTCTGTTGTGACACATGGTTATCAGTGATACAATATGAGATACAGAATGTTATATATACACAGACTGGGGAATTTTAGGGTGCATCTGCGTCACCATACTGACTTCCTAACTGTTGTGCTTATATTGGACCGTACGACTCATAAACCTTCAGTGATAGTTCTGTGATATACCGTAGTATGGCATATTTGTGAGCATTATTTCAGTGGCATATAGTGCAGCCTATAGCATCCTTCTCAGCATTTGACCTTCCTTTCACCTTGGTTTTCGAGCATCTGTCATTTTCATTTTCTTTCAGTATTTAGCTTTGATGCAGTTTTACTTTGTTTAGTTTCTACAGCTCAGTTATTTGATGTCTTTACAATTTTTCCTGCACTTTTACTTTACGTTCTTGCATATTTGTTATGTTTAGATTAGCTTGTATAGCTAGCTTCGATGTGATAGACTTCTTGTCTAACACGGGGTACTTTTGGGATCCAACAATTTGCTAGATCCCGAGCAGTTGTTGGAGGCAGGTTAGGAGGACGTCCCAGAGACTCAGGAGGAGCATTTGGAGCTGTAGGGGATTGAGCACCTACTTTTACTTTCTAGTTTTTTTCAGTATTCTAGCTAGACTCTTTATATTTCTGCGTTATTATGGTTTGTAATAAAACTCTGGATATACTTTTACTTTTCTTTTCTGAGATGGATATTTACTACTGCTTGAGATGAATGTATTTCTGGATGTTTTGCTTTTAGCTTCCACACTCTGTTATACTACTATACATAGTATTTTGATGTGATCGGCGTACTTGCGACGCTGATATATTTTATAACGTACATGGGTTCCTCCACTCCCTTGCACCTCATGCACGTACTAGTCTAATACCTAAGATAAGTATTTCATTCTTATCTTGGATATTGGCTCTCGAACCTACTCGTAGGGTTTGAGTCAGAGGCCTTCAGTATGGCTTCATCTCTCTAGCCTATTCGGGAAGATGGGTCTTACAAGTACGGCCCACCATTCCCGAGTAGTGCACCATTCCGCCGCCAAACTATGAATTATATTTGTACTTTGCGCTCGACGACGGGACGGGGCGCTACACCCTGGCATTTGTGATACCGACAAATGTCAAATTCGAACTTGTTCGTGGGCAGTGCTGCAGGAGAGGAGCCAGTTCAGGAGGAGGATCGTTCTGCTGTAGTCTAGATAGACTTGGCATTTTCATTTCAGTGAGATTGAGAGACTTTTATATTTTCTTTTAATTCAGTTTATAATAATTAAATTATGGTTATATTTTATTTTCTGCACTTGATCTGAGTTACTGTCTCTTTTACTTTGCTATATTATACTGTGATGTGGATGTTATAATCATATTTTCTACTTTCACTACTTTGATATATATTGATGAATATTATAATTATATCAGGTGACAAGTCCTTGGCTTAAGGCAGGTTGGGTCCTACCTGACTTTACTTAAGTTGGAGATTTGCCACAGTTAGAGCACCGTACTCCCTACGGTTAGTACGGGGGGACCCACATCCATACTCTATTTATATATTACATATATTTAGTATTGTGATGTGATCAGTATACTGGAAATGCTGATATTTTATACATATATTGGATTCTTTATGTTGTATTTTAAATGTAATGTATGTATTTGTCTAATACTTAGGATAAGAATGCTACTCTTATCTTAAGTATTAGCCCTCGACTCTCTTTTGGGGTTGAGTCAGCAGCCTTCAGTGTTAATTTTGAGCTATTCGAGGAGATGGGTTATGCCTTCTAGTGTAACGGCCCCAATATTTGGATAGAAGATTAATCCAGATATTTGGGTGTTACCTTAGCACCCAACACTTGATTAGAAGAAAATTATTCAAGTGTTGATGCTAAGTGGCCAAGTCTCTTTTTGAGCATTTGTTAAGTTAAATAAATGAAAGTGAAGATACATATAGATGTGATATTACAATTATCTACAATGCTAGAAATTAAATAAATTCACTCATTCATCCCAAGCAGTTTATAGAAGATACAACACAGATTAGTAAATGTAGGTAAAAGTAACTTAAATAGTTTATTACAAACTTTAAAAGTAAGAGAAAAATGCAGTAAGTAAATCACTCTCTCTCACTTATACATGTAATTTAAAAAAATTAAGCGAAAGCAGAAATTCTTTATAAGTTCTTCAACTACTTGGACCTACATCACCTGAAAAAAAAAGGACTTTGGATCTATCATATTTTGGTATTTAAATATGATAGGGCAAAGCCAAGAAAAAGAAAAGTGCGGTTAGACTAAACAGTCTAAGTACATTTTAAAATTGGCTATATTTTTAGATTAACAAGATATCACAATTATTATTTACAATTTAAATATGCAATGGTGCTGGAAAAGCTATGTAGTATGGAAAGGTAAAGAGTGCAACTGTAAGGAAAATAGTATAAGACTCATTAAGTAAAAATACTCATTTTCTATTTATAATTCTAACCTTTTCTCAAAAATTTAAAGGTTAGAAATTAATATGCGTGCAAAATGCAAGCAATTTATATGGTCAAATGAAATTATGCTAAGTAAACAATTGATATACAGTGAAGCATAAATTGAAATTAAGCAACATACACTGTATTTAAATTAACTAAAGCAATACTCAAACTGAAAATATAGAGTATAAAGGAAAAGAGGAAATATCTTAGATTCTCAATCTAAGATAATCATAGTTTAAGACTATGATTCGAAAGCATAACTAAACAGTTATGAAGAGATTTTTCAATTATAAGAAAATCTCTTATATTTAAGTTAAAGTTATATTTAGGAAAAATCTCATTCTGTAGGAGTACACAACAGAATGGGTGAGGAGTTAAGCACGTCCGCTTAACCAGATACAGTGGGGAAATTGAACATTCACATTTACCCTCTCTAAAATGTGAAGTTCTAACAAAAATATTTCCATTTGTACTCTAATTGCCTCAAGGCATTTTCCCCTTTTTAAGTTTTAAGAAAATCTTTATTTATGCACAAAATCTTGAATATATGTTCAAGGATATGAGGCTGAAAGCTATGCAAGCATTCAATGGATTTCAAAAATTATAAAGTATGTGATATCTTTTTGTTATCTAAATTTTTAATAATCTACTTTAGAGTTAATTAGACTCCAAATTGACTTATAGATATTTAATCTTAAGTCAATTTTAAATAAAAGTAGAAGGAATTGTAAATGAAATACAATTTAATAAAATAAAAGGAGAACTCATACAAAGAAAGAAGTTAATAATTTCAATTGAAAATGAACTAATTGAATGTTTTGAATTGAACATTAAAGTTCTCTGAATTGTTTCTAAGTCCGAAATTTCTTAAAAATTTTGGCAGAGTCTCCTTTATTTTTGTTCAAATTTTCTATTTTTCATAATCAATAAGTCAACTTTTACTGACTATCTCCAGTTCTAAAGTAGAGTTCAATCCTTTTTATAGGATTGCTCATTTCCAGTTCTAAAATAGAGTATAATTCCAGTTCTAAAATAGAGTTCAATCCTTTTTATAGGATTGCTCATTTCCAGTTCTACAATAAAGTTCAAATACATAAAATCAAACTAAGTAGTTTAATATCTACTTCCTGTATTAAATATTAAAAAAAAAGAGATGCTGACTTAAACTTGGCAATTTATAAGAGCAGTGACTTTATGTGTATTTCACATATAACATTTACTTTTGGCATTCTTGTATTATTCTTACAACTTATCCTGCAAGGAATCATCATTAAAATTAGTATTTATGAAAATATTAATATGTGAATCAGCAGTTATAAATTACAGCATTATGGGTTCAGAAATTCATAGATGCCAAAAGTGAAACTTAGTAAATAGAGAAAAACAACATGTGATAACAACTAATTTTTATATTTGCAAAGAATACAAAGGCATTTTAATTCATATAAACTGTATGGCAGCATTTGCATATAAGTTTGAAGGCAATATTGTATCTTTGCAAAAAAATACATAATATTATTTGATGAACATAACAATTTATGAATTTCTCAAATTCAGTAGTATTATTTGGAATTCTTAATCTACATGGCAACATTTGCACTTATTAAAATAAATAACAGTATTCATTAAATACATAGTAGCAGTTTGAATTTTAAGGCAACAATTTGATTCATAATATACAATACAATAGCTTAAATCTTATAATATAACTGAGGGCAGCATTTGACTATTTATCACCATATACTGGATGGTAGCATGTGATATTAGTACAGAAGATGACATTTAAATCCCATAGAATACATAGTAGCATTTGATTCATACATATATACATGGCAGCATATGATGTTAATAAGAGAAACTACAATTTTTATTTTAGCATTTCATAATTCTCATATTCATCTATTTATCGACATAACAATTCTATATAAGTGACAACATTCATTTTCACATTAGATGACAACATACGATTCATATGTTTACATGACAGCATTTGAATCTTATAAACTAACCGGCACACCTGATTTTCCTTAAAAATGAATGACAACATTTGATCATTTCAGTTTAACTAAAGTAATAGAAGCAGTTATAATGAGAAGGCAGCAGTTTTCTGCTACACGCATAGGGTACAGCATTTATGTCCAGCATTCAAAGGATACTTAGTTTACATTATGCAATCATAGAATATTATCTTAATGATTCATCTTGAACTAAATAATAACATTTGCATTCTATGGCAGCAATATGATTTATAATAAAATTGGTGATAGCATTTAATCACAAATGAACTTAAATAGAAGCTTTTGATTTCATATGATGGCAGCATGTGATGTTAAGGAGATAAATCACAGTATTTATTTCTCATTTTACATTATTCCACTTTCATGTAATGATAGCATTTGGATTTCTTAAGGATAATGTGCAACATATGAATCTAGTAAAGCATGTCCCAATAATACATATACTCATAAATATAGTTAATGGCACCACAAGATTTTACACATGTTAAATGATGGCATATATCTCTTCAAATGAATGAACAGCATTGGCTTATTTAAACTTAACTGCATATGATTCTTTTGACAGCATTTATCATAAAAGAAATGGCAGCATGTTATGTTGAAGACAACATTTCATTATCTTATTCAATTGATGGCAACCATTAAGTTTGATACATAATTGATGGGAATATGGCAGCATATGCATCGATATCTAATATTAGACATATAAAGAAATTTTCAACCATTTTCTAATACCCAAAGTACAATAATCAACATTAATATCTAAGGTTTAGATAGAGCATTTGTTTCCAGTATTAGAAGGATACTAAAATAAATTCTGTAATCACAAAATACAGCCCTAATAACTTAGCATTTGAGATACAGCAACATGTATGAACAAAAAGAAGAAAAATCCATACTTATATGTGAAACTGCGGCATAGCACCTTATAACATTTAATTCACCATTAGAGTAAGGGCAGAAATTAATTTGATATGATCCACTGATTTCACATAGTAACACTTGATTCATTAAAAGATATGGCGGCATTTTGTCCCATCACTTTAGGAATAAAGGTAACATGTGATCATATTTAATTTAGCTAGCAGCATTTGATTACTTCAAATTAAGTGACAACATTTACTCTTAAATGAATGACAGCGCTTAATATAATCTATTGATCATATATTAGAATGAAAGGCAATATTTAATCATTCTGTACTTATATATAAAAATGGCAACATTTGAATTATGAAAGCACATGATTCATGTTGAATAGCAGCACATGTTCTCTATTGAAACACTTGATGTCAGATTGATTCTACTCATTTATATAATTGACTTCACATGATCATATTTAAATAAGAACAAGATATGATTCCAATGTATATGGAAACAATTATTTTCACATTATAATTAATGGTAACATCGAATCACTCAAGTTTTCGATAATCTCCTCTTTGGAAATACATGGCAATATTAAATTCATTGAAGTAAAGAGCAGCATTTAATTGCCACTGAACTAAATGGTAACATATGACACCAAAGATAGCATTTTAGTATCTCATTCATTAAAGTAATAAATATATAGGACTGCCTTACAATTTAATGAATTTTATATTATCATTCGGTTGCAGCTTGAAGTATGCCATTTAAGATTAGATGAATATTAGAAAGTAGTGCTTCAAAAATTCAACTCTAAAGTTAATTTAAAGAAATTTAATAGCAAACATATATTTAAAAAAAAAACTCATAATACCAATCACAACAAATCCATAAAAGGGAAAGAATGTACACAAGGAATAACCAATCATCTTAATCAACTAGTTTCAATTCAACTCGCTTATTTAATATTAAGAAAGAATACCTGAATAAGTAATTTGCAAAAATGATAGTAATGAAGACATGTAATTGACAATACTTCTTGTTGATTAAGAAAGTTTTCACATCTGACTTCTAATGCAATTTAACTAAAACATGGCAGATTTATTAAATTTAAAGTGATAAGCATATCAATGATGATCTCATTCACAAATGGGATTAATTTGGAAGCTGTAACTTAAATCTGAGATTTTACTAAAACAGCAAGAAGAAGTCCTTACAAAGTAAAAATGACAATCATAAGAGAGTAAGGATTTAAACCTATACTAAGGTATAGTTTATAGACCTTGTAAACTTTATGAGCTTTACATTCCCAATTAGATATATTGAAGAACTAAAATTTATCATTTCATTTAACCCAAGCGTAATAATACCTCAAGAAAATATAATTGATTTTCGCTGAATCTTATGAAAAATCTGGCCATCGAATACTTAATTGTTGAAGACAAAATTTCAAAAAAAAAAAAAAAAAAAAAAAAAAAATGAAAGTACTCTCTTTCCTTCATGTCGCATTTTAGAGTTTATATGTTTAGAGCAAATCAAGACACATAATCTAGTATTCAACATTAGGATTAATTGATATTGAAAATATTATGCAAAGGAAAACGTATGCATAGGGTATGAATCGAAACGAGGGTACTGATATGCCTCTCAACATTTTAATTTAAACGTATAAGATCCTCAACATATCGCAATTATTCACTAGTACCCTAAAAATCGAAGTTCAGCATTCAGCAATAGAGCAAGGTGAAAGGAAGGGAGTACCTTTTTCGCCACCTCTTTCTTGCGATCCTTTCTGTGCACCCTCATCAAAACAAAAATCGAAGGTCTAGACAAAGATCGCATATGTATAGTTTCAACACTTATCTAGCTCGAGATTCTTTTTGGCTGTGTGCTATATCTTTCGGACGGATGAGGTCTCATTGATGACCAAGGTATGTGGTAGACAGGGAATGGTTTAGACGAGCGGTGGAGGCCACGCGTCGATGCTCCACGCCTCGGTCGAACGGAGACTTCACTTCGTTCCTATCGCCGCTCGAGTGATGAGGCGAGAGACTCGGTCGCGTGCGAAGGGTATGGGTCGGCCGCGTGAAGAGATTAGGTTTTTTGCATATGGATATGTAGGAATATATATATATATGAATATATATATGTATATAATATGTATAATTATTTATTTATTAGTTTAAAACAAATTGTTATTAATTTAGGAGTTCTAGAAAATTTTGAAAATTTGCTTTTTAGCTAAATTGAGGGTAACGGACTCAAAAATGAAGTCGAAATTTAATTTGGAAGTCATCTTAATTATTTTAATTATTGAATTATGAAAATATAATAAAATAATCAAGAAATTTTGACTTTCTCCAAAATTCACCAAAATTTCACCCCAAGCTAATTTGGGCGTGAGGAATGTAATGGTGAAGTCCATTTTTGATTCTGAAGTCAATTTAAATTAGGCATCTTCAGAATTAATAGAAAATCAGGAAACGCTGGAAATTGCCAAACGGTCTCCAAATCGCATGAAATTTGAAATGGAGATTTTTAACTCTATTGCAAGAGTAATGAAAGAGATTTAGAGTCAATTAGAGCACTAATTGACAGGTAACAACCTCTGGGTTGTTACATCTAGAGTGGTGCACCACTCCATCACCTATTGTTTTGTATATTACTCTCTTCGGCGTGCGACGACGGGACGGGGCATTACTATAATAACCCAAATTGTTACCCAAGCCAATTAGGATTAACCCAGGTCCTAATCTTGATCCTAGTGCACCAATTAAGTCATTAGGAGTTCACCACTAAGGCCTAGTCCAAATCAGGGGTCAAATGGATCAAATCCTAATTTTTGCGAAATCCAGGAACCCAAGAAATTGACCGAATTATTTTGACCTCGGATCAAAAGTCGGACTTCACCATTGCACTCATTGCCCCTTAATTTGCTATGGGTGATGCTTTGGTGGCAATCGGAAGTCATCAAAAATTCATCGAATATTTTAATAATATTTAAATACCCCATCAAATGAGAAAATTAAATACTCGTCGAAACAAAAATCTAACTTCACCATTGCGTTTGTCACCCCTCAATTAGTTAGGAGTGATTTATTGAAAATTTTTGGAATGCGTTTAATTAATTAATTGTAAATAATATATTCAATTTAAATTAAATCAAATAATAATATAATTAATTTATCTAACGCCGTTGTTCCCACCATTTGCTGGACCTAACGGTGTCGTCTGATCAGACGGCTCATAACTATAGCCATTCGATGGTTTGATCGAACGGCTACGACATCTCCTTCCTTGAGAGCCTCCGTGTGTCGCAGTGCCTAGGCTCGCGTCCAACCATCGCCTAGGAGCTTCTATTGAAGCCCCAGCTTAAGCCTCTGAGTATCTTCACACCTAGAACTACCTTTGTGTTGGACCCCAGACCGAAATATAAATCATCAGCACCATCCCGTTCAAACCCTAACTCTGCAGACCATCCATTCAGGTACATACCGATCCTCTATTCTCTCCTATCTAATGTCAATGTATCGTTTCGTTTGCTTATTGCGTACTTTAGATTATGGTAGGGATGTACCTGATCGAGCAATTGATGCTTTGATCATTTGAACTTTGTAAGTTTCGAACAATACTCCATTCTTATTGTATAGCGTCCATCCCGGTCCAGCTAGGGCTGGCTATCTCTGGTGATACATACCATATCAGTCGTCAATTTAATTATCATTGAGAAGCCCTTGTTGTGCTTGACCTAATGTCATGTGGGTCGGACCACGTCGTCACCGGAAGGGGCCCTTTCCAGCATTCCCTAGTTACGGTCTGCAGAACATGTGAGGCAGCGATCGAACCCTCTCAGGATGAGTCAGGTCAGCCCGCCTGCGAGCCTTTGTAGCATCACATCCACGCAGGTGGGGCCTGTGCAGATCCTCTCGACGTCCATCTGTTCGACGTGTGGATGCAGATCCTGCATGTCAGCGTCAGTTCGACGTGTCGTCTGCCAGTGGGGTACGCGGTTTGGTAATTCGTAATTATGGTGGGCCCACCGCCAATCAATTAAATGGAATTTAATTACACTATAGTCACTAGAATCTAATTCAATTGATTTAGATAAAATTAAATCAGATAATTCCAAAACTTTAATGGCTCATAATTATTATAACATAAATCTAAACATATTAAATATATATCTCATTTTAATCAAAAAAAAATTAAAGGAATATTTTGGTACTATTTATTTTCCTGTAAGATGAGTATTTAGCATGGTAACATTTTAGGTCATCCTCTTTCTTGTATCAAAACTTTAAACTCTCATAACTTTGTACCTAGTGACCTAAGCCTAACCAATATAGGTCTTAAAGTAATCAAGAAAATCTCAGGAACATTTTGATAGTTTTAGTTTTACTATTTGATCATTATGATGCTTAATCACTTTTACGACCCTCACTAATGACCTTTAAGACCCTAGAAATTGATTAGACTATATCTTAGTCAATTATACTCCAAATTAGGAAATTCAAAATTTTAACTAGCTTAGAAATTTAGTGCCAATAGTAAACTGAAACAAAATTTAGGTTTTAAACCCTAGAAACCATAAGTTGACCAAAATACCTTTAACTCTAATTAGGTCATAGCTTAACCAATTTAAGTTCAAATTAGATCTACTCCTAATTAAAGTACTCAGTATAATATATGAATATTATAGCCACTGAGTTTATTGAATTTAGATCTTAAATAAAAAAGTTAGGTTTTTGACCCCTCTTAACCCTAAAAATGACTCATTTACCTTGAAAATTGGAACACTCATAACTTAGCCAATATACCTCAGAATTTAGTGCTCTTAGACTATATGGAATCCTTGAACAACAACCAATAATAAATTGCATAAAAATTTAGATTTCATTAAGAGGAAATTACTAAATTGCCCCTTAGGTCAAATTTCTTAATTTGCTAAATTGAGTGTACTTACTATTAATCTTCATATTAGACAATAAAGAATCATTTAGCAATAATAAAGTCCAATTCAGAGTTTTAAATCAAAAAATACCTTTATGGATCCTTAAGAAAGGGCAAAATAATCATTTTACTCAAAATTTAGGTTAAGTGTTCCTAATCCTTAAAATACCTTTTAAATTAGTAAATTTAGTAATAAAACTAGTTTATAACTAATTTAGTCTTAAAATTCACAATTTAAGCAATTTGGATAAAATACCCTCACTTAGTTATAGTCTCAACCTTAAGTCCTTAAATAAGTAAAATAGCAGATAAAATATAATTCCATTAACTTCTAGATTTCTAAGTCATCTTCCTTAGAAGCTTTATTAGGAATCCAGCACTTCATATTAGGACTCTTTTTTTTAAGTTTAGGAATAAATCTACTTTGCAAGGTTGTGCTAGATAGCAACCTACCCGGAGTTTGGACTAGAGGTGACATCTCCCTCTCACATAGCAACTAGCTCTAAACTACCCAATCTAATTCGAAAGCCAACCCAGCATCAAAATGAAATGGACTGAATTGGGGACCCACAAGGAGAGGCCGACAAAGGAGACAGGAGCCCCCAGTACCGATACCCGCTTCGGTATCTTGGGTGAGGCAGCGAAGCAACAGTTTCCTTCAAATAACGAACGAGGAACCCTTTTCTAGAGAATGATGGATTCAAGATTCAAGGCTCAAGGCCGCGCAGTATGTTAGCTTTTATTTATTGGATTAAGTGGGTTATCCAATAAATTGAACCTTGGTTTAATAGTTTCTAGATTTTTATAACTTAATTCTAATTATTTTGACTTTCAATATTAGATTAAAAATAGGAGAATTATTCTATTAAGCTTGACTTTGCTTAATAGGATTTGCCTCAATCATTAGTTCACTTTAGATGTAAAACTCTAGATCCTTAGACTTTACATTTGGATTATATAATTAACTCCAATTCATGGTGCTTAATTCATAATCTTTAGTTTAATATATTTTGATCAGATTTTCACTTAGAATATCTAAATTCATTAATTAGGACGTGATGATTTATTATTTAACTTGTAGTCAATTTTGATTGAACTAAATTAGAACTTGATCAGTTATAATTACTTTTAACTTATCAGGTTGTACTTCTAAGTTATACTCGATAGTAAGAATTGGAGATCCTAAACTTATGTAACTTCAAATAGTTAGAATGGGTTAATAGATAACAACTGATATCACTATATGTAGTAGAGTCTCTTACTCACTATTGATTATTGTGCTTACATATTCCTTGTATTTTGTGCCTTAAACCTTGAACATAACATATAAGATAATATTGTTGCATGAAATAAAAACTTAGAATAATTAGAATAACATTTGTATTGGGTTCAGTTATATTCTAGTAGGTTCTGGTGCACATTTACCCTAATAGATAAGGGTAAGGAGTAATAAGGGTGCTTAAAATCACTCATTGAGAAATATGTGTTAAGCTTAGAACCCGTATAGTCTAGCAGATGTGCTTGACTCCTCGACTGCTTCTGAACGTGTTCACAAAAGAAAAAGTAAAATAACTAAAATATTTATGCATTTGTATTTATTGCCTCCTTAGTTCTGTTGTACTATTCTGTCTGCCCTAGCCCAGAAAGGTTTTGGGAATTTCTGGCTGCCCTAGCCTAGAAAGGCTTTGGGAATTATGCTGGGCTCGATTAGCTAATTTTTTGATATGGTAGTTGTGCATATATATTTTCTATTTCAGTTTACTGCTTACTATTTTAATGGTGTATGTTATTTCAATTAGTGTTCCTTTACCTATTTGTATATTATAAGATGCTAGATTTTGCTGCTATTTATTATGTATGTTTCATGATCAGATTCTTTACTTTAATCCGCATATGTCATATGATCATCAGCATGTTTATGATTAGACTTTTTTTTCAATACTTTTATTTACCGCATTATACATATATACATATCCTTGCTTGGTTTACTTTGAGGTGTGCCTTTTTGCCTCAAATCTTGTTTAGTTATAAATGCTATATTTTTAATTTATCCTTCTCCTTGTATGCTTACTGCTCCTATGCTAGTTAGGATTTTTGTTTTGGTAAAGTAAAATGCTGACATTAATAACATATAAAAAATATTCAGCCTAAAATGTACTTAGACAATTGTCTAATAAGATTTTTATTTTATTGGCTGGGGCTATGGCACTGTGAAACTGACAATGTCAGAATCAGATAGATTTTGAAAAGCTTGTTCCAGAGGAGGAGCCTTACCCGGGAGTGGAGCAATATCTTGAGAATAAGCATCAGAAAGGAGCTGAAGCTATTTAGTCTTTTCAGCTTATTATGAGGATGAGTGTTTTTCTTGCAGTTCATTTAACCTTAATTAATGTTATAATAATACATGTACCTTTAACTATATTTTTCCTTACTATACTATTTATTCTGAGTTGTATTTTACATTTTCTCTATTTATTATGGTAAATTGGATGTATGTTTATTTTACCTTATTTTCGCACTCTGATTATGTATTTGCTTAGTGACTAATTATATAACATATATGCAGTGGCTCATCTCTTCCTTACTAGTGGTCAGGGTTTACACCTAATCTAATGTCAAGTAAGGAATTTGTCAAAGTGACACACTATCCTTCAGTCTAATGATTATGGATTCAGGGGTGGGGCGCCACAACTACAGTTGAGTTCAGCTCTTTATTCAGTAGATATTCAGGGAGGTTCAACGGTCCTTCCTGAGTAGCGCACTGTTCCGCTGCCAATTGTTAACCCTTTTGTGCGCTGCAACGAGACGGGGTGCTACACTTGAAGATTTGGGTGTAAAGCAAAAGGAGTTAGTAGTTTATTGTGATAGCCAAAGCACTATATTCTATGCTACTAATTTGGTTTGTCATGCTCACACAAAGTAGATTGATGTTCGACACTATTTTATTCGAGATGCCATTGAAGAAGGTTAGATCTTACTAAGGAAGATCGACACTAAAGACAATTCTACGAATATGTTGACAAAGGTGTTCACGGTTCAAAATTCACTCATTGCAAAATCTTAGTGAATTTTGGGAAGCATTTGTAGGCTTCTTATTTGTTGGAACTACGAACGACTTGATTCCTTTAGAAGAAGGATACGTGAAACCTACCACCATCATGAAAGTGAGACCACTGATCGTCAATCCATTTCTAGATACTAATCCTTTATCTGGTCTACCCTAATATCTTGGCACATCAAGAAGCAGAACATAGTTGTCAGCTATTCCATCGAAGTGAAATACAAGGCTCTCACCATCGCCGCAACAGACGTTATATAGCTTCTTTTCCTCCTTTCAGACTTCAACATTCCCACAAATGAACCTACCACCATCCATTGTGATAATATCTCAACTATCGCCCTTGCTAACAACTTGGTCCTCCACACCATGATTAAACACGTCAAGATTCACTGCCATATCATCAGAGACTACATAAAAAAATAGGATATCCTCGTCCACTCAATACTATCCGGCTCAAGTTGTCTCTCCAAGCTTTAACATAATGAGGGGTGTTAACATCATAACTCCATAGACCAAATATGGTTACATGAATGAATCTGAACGGTCTCATTCATTCAAGTGTAAGGAATGATCACATTATTGAATGTGCACCGAACTAACACATTCATTCATGTCTAACGATTACATGAATGAATATGCGCCGAACGATCATATGCATTTAAGTCTAATGATTGATCTCATTTTCATCATGAGTAACGAATGATCATAATTTGTGTGTATTTTTTACACCGTTAATAAAATGTATTTTTTTTCTCTCCATTCTTCGCTTTGCTATTTACATCAACTTATATTTTTCTCAATAGCAAACCTTTTAGACAAATACCACCACATTCCGAAAATAAGCAATGAAAATGAATAAGCAGAAATATTCCACGACCACTGCATTTAGAAAAAAAACTTGATGGATGAAAAAAACAATCAAGCAGCAAACATGAAAGAATATAGTGGAAAGAAAAGCCAATAATTTTTAAAGAAAACTAACTTAGAGCTTAGGAATCTTTCAGATTTTGTCTGCAAGTTTTACTATTGCAGAAGAGGGTTGAACTCAAATGCAATAGAAATGTAATGAATGAAGGTTGAGCTCAAATATTAAATGGTTGATCAGCAAACCATAATCAAATGCAAATAGAAAAGAGGCACAATTGCAGCCCATACGGGTTGCGAATTAGTGTTAAGGCTGTCGAGTTCCTTCATATGTCATTGCTGTCGAGAGCTGCTGACTTAACCCTAGTAACAATCATAAGTTGTTATCAAGCCAATTAAGAATTAACTAAATCTTATGGTTGAAAATATTTGAACCAAAATGAGCTCAATGAAGGGGACAAATTGCCCCAAACATCAAGTATACACATGAATGAGAGAAAAGTGTTAAGTTGTTACTAAATGTAAAATGAATTTCATAAATCCAAGTGAAAGATAAGTTTGAAATATTATGAAAAATAATTTAGAGCTCAAAATTCAAATATAATTTTATCTTTAGATTCCTCAGACCCAATTATATAAATGTGAAAATTTTCTTAATTTTTGAAGTTAAAATAAACAAGATATACACAAATAACATTTGGAATTAAATTATTTTTGTTTTAAAAAAATGGTTAAATAAATATTACTAAGGGCTGGTGAAATCCTAGCTAGTGGATTTAAGATTGGATCCAATGGCCGCTTTCAATCAGAACTGCGGGTAAGAGACCAGTCATCCAATCCTTACAAATTAGATCCAACATCCGAATCAAAATCAAGCAGTGGGAGAATCAGATCCGTTAATTAATCTAACGAACATAAGAAGTTATTTAAGACACAGGGAGGATCTCAGCTGTTGATTTTAAGTTATTTTCCAACAATATAGATTATAGGACGGCTCAAATTAATTGGATTGTTGGATCAAGAATATGTTACAATCTAACTGCCTGCAGGCCTCCAACAACTGTGCTTCTCCCTTCCTCCCATGACGCCAACAACCAGCCTGTGACGCAGACAGCACGAGTCTCTCAGTGTCACCCATTGCCAATAACTTTGATGGACTCCAGATGGCCACACGATCATGGCCATGTGTCACGACAAACGACTGAAATGAATCCCAATCATAGGAGATGGATAGTTAATTATCATCATTGATCCCGGCGGCGATATCCGACCGATTTGTTTGTTCGAAAACAATTGTAAATTGTTTTATAAAGATTGCAAATACCATGTTAGCAAATCATAGGAGATGGATAGTTAATTAGAAGTAGGTAGGTCTCCCGTCTTGCATTATGATTCTTTCACTCTAGCAAATAACAAATCATATTCTTGCCACTATAGGGATTAGTATTGTTCAAACCATCTATTTTTCTCTTGTAGACATTTATTTGAAGTAAAAAAAATTGCCTTCTCGTTCAATACAGGATGGCTTTCTTGTTCAAATGATTGTGTTTTCACGAGTAATGCTAGCTCTGAATATTTGGCTGATTGGAAAATTTTAAAACAAAAATACTACATAAAAGTAGCCATATGTGATTTAAAATTTAAGAAAATTACTTTGCATATATGATCTAATATAACATAATTAGGCTATGTCCTCAATCATTTTCCATGAAAATACTTTATCATATTCGATCTAGCAATCAAACTTCTAATATATATATATATATATATATATATCTCCAAGGAAGAGTAACATTTTGAAAAAATAATAAATAAATGATTTGCATGTTAACATATACTATAGGTAAAAGAAGCTTACAATTAGATCTGCGAATAAAAATAAAAAATAAAAAATAAAGCAAAGCCCAAAATATCAGAACATAATAAGAACAGAACAGAAGACAAAAATAACGGTGCTCAAGAATCCCTTCAAAGCAGAGGAAGCAGACAGTTCCGGCGTCCCGTCAATCCCCGCCGCGGCCATTGCCGGGGCTTTTGCCGGACTAATAAAAGGAGCCCGCTTTCTCCTCTCCGCCATTACCACCACCACGAGCTTTTGCCCCTTTTCGCAGCGCCCTTTCTCTCCGCTCACAAAATAGAAAAAGCCAGATCGGAAAAGACGAAACACCGACGACTCTCCTTCCCCATTCTCAAGCCTTTTGATCGGCTTCGAGCTGTTACAAGAGTCGTAGTTCTGCTTGTTCACAAGCAAAACAGAGTCCTCACTCTTGTTGTACTTGAACACGAGCTGATCGTTGATTTGGAATCTGTGCCTTTCGGCCCAGTGATTGAAGCCTTCAGACGGGCTCTCCATCCATCCGCTTTGGCCTCCAACGGAGAAGTCGTGTGCTAGTGAGAAAGATGCGAAAATGCTCAAGAAAATGGAGGCGTGAAGCAGGGGAAGAAGGCGGAGATTGAAGGAGGGGTTTGTCCTGCTGACGCTCCTCATTTTTGAAAGGGCAAATTTGATTTGGAGTGCAGAGGAAGAGAATGGCAGACTTTATATACGGCTTGAGCTGAGGCTGGATGACCGTTGTAGCTTAATGAGATCTTTTGCGTTATAATTTGGAGCAAGGAACGGCTACAAGAGAAGCTTGCGTTTTCTTTTTACACTTTTCTTAGGAAATAATTCAAATTCGCAGCAGTAATTTCTAGAAGCGAATTTCATATTTAACGTTCAAAAACTTGTTATTAAGATATCATTTTGGCTTTAGGTTAAAATTTGAAGTTCTCAAAGCCAACTAGAAAATTCAAAACACTTTTTCTAAATGTGCTCTACTCTTGTGCTCTTAGTATCTCTCAAAGTTTGATGATTTTGGGAATTTTTCCTTAGGATAATAAGTAACAAGTTCCTTGTAATACTTTTTATCCTCTTACTCTACTCTTACTAAGCAACTCGGCTTTAATAAAGCTCAGAAAAGGAGAGAACCTCCAAATTTTAAGAATTTGCAGTAGAATAACTGAAGGTGGTTGAGGACATAATCATTGTATTTGTTGTTGTGAATCATCAATGCAATATACAAATACGAATAAAAATCAAATCACAACATCATATGCACAAACATACAAGATTTTTACGTGGAAAGTCCAAGAATGAAAGAAACTACAGAACTACACCACCAAAAATATATTACATGATATCTTTACGTAAACACTTAGTAGATGTAGAATATGATGCTATCTTTTCAGCCTCCAAAATAGGACTGTTACACAAGCCACTTCACTCTACCCCCTTTGTTCTTATTCCTTGCCCTTCCAATGTTTCCACAAATTGTTTTAACACACACACACAAAATAGGCTTAACCTATATAAACTA
Organism: Gastrodia elata; assembly: GCA_016760335.1. NCBI lineage: Eukaryota > Viridiplantae > Streptophyta > Magnoliopsida > Asparagales > Orchidaceae > Gastrodia > Gastrodia elata. The sequence continues at coordinate 23,184,810 of CM028675.1, forward strand.
AGCCCTAAACCTCCCACAATATCCCAAGGGATGCATCCCTTCATGTCCATTAGTTCCAGATGTAAATCCTTCATGGCTACTATATTCAGCACTACTCTAATAGTAATCATCTTCATTATCAGAGCAAAAAACTATCTATAGTTTACTCCTTGCTTTAGCTGAAAACCTACTACCACAAGTCTTGTCTTATAGTACTTGCTACTATCGTATTCTTCCTTCAACATATAGACCCATTTATTATGAAGAGCTTTCTTTCCATTTGGTAGTTTAGCCAATTTCTATCCTGATTTGACATGATTGATTTCATATTATCATCCTTGGCTAACTCCTACTTGTTTGAATCATCAATATGTAGTGTCTCCTCATAGTATTTTGGTTCACCACTATCTATTAGCATCATGTAGTACAAAGAATGAGAGTATCTTTATATGGGTCATGAGATTCTGATGTATCTTCTTAATTCAGTAATAAGTGTTTGAGGAATTTCCTGTACTGCACCTTTATGAGCATCTTGTTGGACATGCTCATCTCGATCATTGCTGTTCTCTATCTCAACATATTTGGTTGCATTATCTAAAGTTCCCTTTGCATCATTTTAGACTATATTCTTGTCCTTGTACATCTCATTGCTTCTAATTCTGCTAATTCCTTAACTTGTAGCCAAACTCATTTATAGCATATTCTATGAATGTACACTTGATTGCCTTTGAATCAAGTTTACTCCTAGAGCTACAAATAGCCAAGATAATTAAAATATCTAATTAAGTAATAATCAAGATCTCGGGTTAGTTCAAAATTAGATCAAACTAAAAATATCATTAGATATAATGTATTTTTGTGATCGTAATGTTTAAATTTTAGAGCAATCTAGATAACGGACACTCATAAATAATTTTTTAAATTTAAAATTTGAAAATTCAGAAAATTATATACAAGTTTAATTCAGTAATTTTAATGTTGTTTGGATTGAGAATATTAGAAAATTGCTATAAATGTTTCATCAAATTTGGAATTCCGGATTGACCGTAATTAATTTTGAAATTTTAATCTTCATGAATTAATAAAAATTAAAATATATATCCAAACTAAGAAATGTTAGTGCGGATGTGTTCATCTTATCGAGATACACATATGTGTTAAGTTTTATTAACTTTAGAGATAAAACGATGGAAAAATGTAAAAATTTTAATCTTTCCTCCATTGCCCCCGACACGACATCCCCTTCATGCATGTGTGGTGCCCCGCCCTCTGATCCACAAGATTAAGTCAATGAGTGGTGTGCCACTCTAGCAAATCCCTCACTTATCATTGGATTAGGTATAATCCACAATCTACTAATAAGGGAAGGATGTGCCCAGACTACATACATATGAATCAATCACTAAGTAAATATAAAGTCAGAGTGCGGAAGCAAGAAAAAATAAAATATACATCCAACTCACCACAATACAAGTGAGAAATAAAAACATACAACTCAGAATAATAAGTACAATAAGAAAATACAGTTAAGGTACATGTATTATTACAATGTTTTAAATAGGTTTTAAGATAGAAAATAAGTAATCCCTCATTCTCACAATAAAATATAAAAGGATCTAAATGGCTTCAGCTCCACCTTGCTGCTCTTCCTCAAGAAAAGGCTCTTCTTCAAGCACAAGCTCCTCAAAGCGATTCGATTCTGACATTATTGATTTCATAATACCAGGGCCTCAGCTAAAAAAAAAATCTTGTTAGATATATTGTCTAAGTATATTTTAGGCTGACATATTATTTCATGAATTTATTAATATCACCATTTACTTAAACTACATAAAAATATATTAGCATAGCAGCAGTAAGCATACAAATGGAAATGGTCTAAATAATAATGAGGTAAAAGACATATCTCAATAATAAGCTAAGATAAGGATAAGCATATATATATATATATATATATATATATATGTATATATATATATATATATATATATAGTAATAAAAGTACTAAATAAAAGATTAATTCTAAACATGTTGATGATCATATGATATATATAAGTTAAAATAAACAATCTAATTGTGATATGTATAGTAAGCAGTAATAGAAACTAGCATCCTATAAGTAAGTAAGCAGGTAAAATAAAGCTGACTGAAGTAAAATGCCATAGTAAAATAGTAAACAGTAATCAGGTACGTACAGATTGCCATATCAAAATCATTGGCCAATTGGGCTACAGTAAATCCCCATAGCATTTTTGGGCTAGAATAGAATAGAAATTCTCATAGCCTTTCTGGGCTAGAGCAAAATAGAACAGAATATTAGGACTGGGGAGGCAGTAAATACAAATGCAATAAATTTTAATTATTTTTCTTTTGCTCCTGTTGACATGTCCAGAAGCAGCTGAGGAGTCAAGCATATCTGCAAGACTATACGGGTTCTAACTTAACAATACACTCCTCAATGAGTAATGTTAAATAATCCTTATTTTTCCTTACCCTTATCCATTGGGGTAAATGTGCACCAGAACTATAACAACCCAGGTTATTACTACTGTCAATTAAGACTAATCTTAGTCTTAAAAAAAATCATAAGTGCTAATTAGGTCAATAGGAGTCAACCTCTGAGACCTAGTCCAAATCAGGAGTCAAATAGATTAAAATCTGATTTTTGGAAAACCCAGAAAACCCTAAAATTTGACTTATTTAAATTGACCTCGGATTGGAAAACGAACTTTGCCATTGCGCTCATTGATCCCAAATTAGCAATGAGTGAAGCTTTCATGTCAATCGGAAGTCATCAAAATTTCGACGAATATTTTAATAATATTTAAATACCTCGAAATTTGGGAAATTTAAATACTCGTCGGATCAAAACTCTGACCTTGTCGTTGCGTTCCTCACCCCTCAAGTAGCTAGGGTGAGTATTTGGGATTATATTTTTCAGAAATTAATTATAAATAATGAATATTAGATTTAATTAAGTAGAATATTTTATTAAATTAAATTAAATTTTTAAATTATTCAAAGCATTTGACGGCGTCATCCTTGCGCCGTCAGCTCTGCCGTTCAATCGAATGGTAGAGTCGGGCCGTTCGATCGAACTGCAGAGTCGGGCCGTTCGATCGAGCCAATCGGACAACCCAAATTGCTCCCTCACCTTCGTGTCCGCCAACGCGCGCAGGCCGCGTGGCTCGTCGCGAGCGGGCGCCGCCGCAGGCAGTCAGTCCCCGCTCGAGGACCCCCTCGTGAGATCCACCGGCCCTCCCATTTAGTGTTCCTTCTGCGTTAAGGTTGACACCTTTGGATCTAGGGAGCCCGAGCCGACGGCAAGCAGCAGGAAACCCTAAAGAGTCGTCTTCTTCAGCAGGTACCCCCCCTTCCTACCGATATGTGCATTTCTTGCTGCCTCTTTAGTTCCATAGCATTATTGCATGCCTTCTTTGAGCCTTGGATCGAGTTCGATCGAACCCGATCGCAGCGATTGCTTAGTATCGTCCAACCCATAAACCCTATTATTCTAACTTAACAATTATAGCATTCCCGCAATCGAGCCACGATCGAGCGCTGCCGATCGACGGCCCCGGGACGTCGATCGGGCTTGTAACAACCTAGGTTGTTACTTTGGTTAATTAAGATCAATTTAAATCTTAATTAAGGTTCTAATTCATTAATTAAGTAATTTAGAACTCATCTCTAAAATCTAGGTCAAATTAGAAGTCAAATGAGTCAAATCAGAAATTCTAGAAAATTCCAAACCCTAAAAATTCACTTTTTATCTAGACCTCAAATTGAAAATCTGATTTCCCCATTACATTCAAAACACCCAAATTAGCTAGGGGTGAAGTTTTGGATGCATTTGAAAGTCGTTGGATTTTCATCGAATATTTTAATAATATTTAAATACCTGAAAATTAAAATAATTAAATACTCATCGGACCAAAAATCCGAGTGCACCGTTGTGTTCCTCACCCCTCATTTAGCTAGGGGTGATTTATTGGAAATTTTTGGAATGCATTTTTATGGTTAAATTTACTTAATAAATCGGTGTAAAATGAATTAAATAATTATATTTTTATTTAAACTTAGCGGCGCCGTCTCTTTAATGCTAACGCCGTCCATCACTTGCGTTAGATCTGACGGTCAATCTTGATCGTCCGATCGAAGGATCGGACGGTCTCTATTTCGTCTTCCTCACAAGAATGCGAGGAAGCAGCGCGTGGCGTACGCGCGAGACGCGCGGCAGCCTTCGCCCCGAGGCCGCTCCAGATGGCATTGCCGACCTCCCTCGACTGCCTAAGGAGTAGTTTAAGACCCCTAGCCTTCACCTAAACTCAGTTTTCATGATCCAAACTGTAAAGGAGGTCGGGGCGCTATCAATCAAAATCTAATAATTGAATCGTTCAAATCCAAGTACCTACTTCACCTCATCTCTATTTCTTAAGTGTTGCAATCATATTATTGTATCGATTGAAGCTATCGATCAATACTCGGGTTCTGTCGATCGTGATTTCGAAACCCTAAAAGCCCGATAACTGTTAAGCGAAGAAGACGAAGAGTCTCTCAGAAATCCACCGTTGGATTCGACGTGCGAATCCAATCGTTGGATCAAAACGGAACCACTCTCGACCGTTGATCAAACAGTCTGGTCTGATTGCTCTGTGGTCCGGTTCACGCAGAGTTAAACCGTCGGTTCACGTGAACCGGGGCTCTGCTAGCATGGCGTTACAGGTGTGGGACCCACCTGTACGCCTCAGCGGCGTGCATGCCGAATTTTTCTGCATGCGGGGGACCCACGTTCCAGTCTTCAGCCAGCCGCGTTCAGACACGTGGATGTGGGGCCCACCTCCATTTAAAACCTGCAGAAAAAATTTATAAATATATATTTATAATTTTAAATTAGATTAAATAATAAAATTAATTAAATAGAATTAATTTAAATAATTAAATTCCAAAACTTAGAATAATCATATCTTAATATTTATAAGTCCAAAATATACAAAGTTATAAATCAATGGAATCAGAAAATTATGAGGAATATTTTGACCCTATCAAATCTCAATTTGGTTAAGTAATTAACATAGTGATATTTTAGGGTATTTAAAATAATTCTAAATTGTTCCAAATTTTCATTAAGCCATAACTTTATATTCAATAATCCAAACCTATTGAATATGGTCCTTAAAATGCTCAGAAAACCCTAAGGATCATTTTAGTAGTATTAATTTTTTTGTTTGGATTAGTATTTGACTAATCACATTTAGGACCTAACCCTAATTACCCTAATTAGACCTAGAACTTTAATTGACCATAACTTGGTCAATTGAGCTCCAAATTGGATGAATCAAATATCAATTTAGATTAGAAAAACATAATTAACAGTAATATGTAAAAATATTTTAGATCCAATTGTTAGATTTGCTAATCCTTCCTAATTACTCTAAATCTTGATTAGTGAATATTAGCAAATCTAATAATCCAAATTGAGTGATTTAAGTTTTAGAGAACTTATAGAGTCATTTAGAACCTAGCTATAAGATTGGATTAGTGTTTGAGTGATTAATTTCACTAATCACTCACTAATCACCCTAAACCCTAATTAGGTCATAACTTAGTCAAATTAGATCCAAATTGAGCCTACCACATGTCATTGTGATCAGTGGACTAATTGTAAACCATAGTCACCAATTTTACTTAATTTGAACAATAATTAACAAAGTTAGGAATTTTGACCATAATTAAGGATCCCTTAATTACCCTTATAACCCTAAATATTGTATTGGTCATAACTTGGCCAATACTTATCAGAACTTAGCAAATTAAGGTTCTATGGAAAGCTTAGAAAATAAATAACAGTAAATTGAAAGAAAATTTAAGTTTCATTCAGCCAAATTACTAAATTGATCCTTTGAGTCAAATTTATTAATTTGATCTCATGTGGCTTATTAATCACCCAAATTTAGTATGCTGTCTAATCTTACATTAGGTAGTAAGAAACTTATTCCAACAAAAAATTTTAGATTTAAATCTCTAGATCAAAATTTGATCTTTTGAACCCTTAAGTAGGGGCAAAATGGTAATTTTGCCCAAATTTAGGGTTTAGCTTTCTAAAGTTCTAAAATCAAAATTAGTAAATAGAATGATTTATAATATAAATTAATTAAGTTCAAGCCTAAGTTAGATTTTGATTAAAATTTCAATCTTAACTTTTAAGGAAAATCCTAAGTAAAATTATGAGTGTTTCTTCTTCCTTAATTCATTCTTAGATTTTTCCTTAAGTCTTATAACATTAGTTAGGATGTGTGTCTTGAGAGATACTCTTAGTAATTAAGAGCCTTAATTCCTATGATTTATGAATAGATCATAAGTTAGAGTTCTTCTATTGAGTAAATTGGGTTACTCAATAGATGAAATCTTGAGCTTACTAGTTTATAGATTTTTCTTAGTTTATTAAATGATTATTTGATCTTTAAACTTTAGAACTAAGAATAGAGATCTATCCTAATGAATTAATTTATAATTAGGATTTGCCCTAACCTAATCTGTGAGATTTGGGTTCTAAACCTTAGACCCTTAGTTATATCTTTGGATTAAGGGATTAAACCCCAACATCTAGAGTCTAATTCTTAATCTTTTCATCTTAATTTGGCTAATCAAGATGAGTATGGGGTAATTTAAATTATAAAATTAGGACGATGATTTATTCATTTCAACAAAGTAGTCATCTTTTGATTAAGATATAGTTAGGACTTTGCCAGTCCTAATTATCTTTAAATTATAGGATTCGTGATTCTAAGTTACAGAATGTGTAAGAATTGATGATTCTGAAACTTATGTAACTTAGAGTAGATAGAATGAATAAGTAGACAACAATGGATATCACCTATGTTTTAGATAGAGTCTCTTGCTCAATTTATTTTTGATGTTTCGCTTACCTTAATTTTTGAGTTTTAAACCATGAGCATATATGAGGTACATAAGATAATTTATAATTATCTTATGTCAACTTTGATCATTCATAAGTAGCATTTTTGTTTTCTTCTCATATTTTTGTAAGGTGTAGCTTGATTAGTATACCTCTTCAATCATTCCGTTCGGGGTCGGCTACATTGTTTGGGTCAGTTCGATAGTCTATGCCATGCCTAGTCAGTAAGATAAGATGGATAGACTCTTGCCCTTACTGACTGAATAGTTAGGATCTGATATGGTTATACTAATTCAAGTACACTTACAATTAGTTTCTGCCTTAACTCATCAGGCTAATTAGTTTCAGTGATACTCAGTTCAGAGCTTCTTTCTTAGCCCATCAGGCTAAGTGTTTTCTGAGTGTGCTTTTAGTTTGAGTTGCTTGAGTAGCCATTACAATTTTCAGTTTTGTAGTTACAGTTTTACTTTACATATTCTGCATTTCAGTGCTACTTTTACCTACAGTTTTTCTGCATTTTCTTAGCCTTGTTTTTATATAGGATGCTAGTCTTACTTACTGTCTTCATATGCATATATATAGGATGTTAGCTATGTTTTTAGTTTTATAAAGTTTCACATGTTCAATTACTGTTATATCGCTTAGCATAAGCCTATTTTGATCATAAGCATGTTTAGGATGTATTTTTCTTTACAGTTTTGTTTAGTCTTTCTTTTGCTTACCTGACTTTGTTGCAGTTGCTTGGATGATGTATGTGCTTACTTCCTAGTTGATTTAGTTATAAACTGCTTGTTTATAACTTTATACCGTTCTTTTCTTATGCTTTCTGCACCTACTTGCTTATTGTACTGGTTTATAGTGATATTCAGTTAATTTAATAAAACTTTTACCCTAAAATATGCTTAGACAATAGTCAAACCAAATTTTCTTTGTTGGCTGGGGCCATACCATTATGAAACTGATAATGGTAGGTTCTGAGTTTCTTGGTGCTGTAAATCCAATGGAGGCCTTGCCATTGGAGGAGGAGCTTGTTCCTGAAGTCCATTAGTTTTATTTCTACCTTGTGAGGATGAGAGTTTATTTTTTTTAATTCTTAAAACTATTTTTTAAATGTTGTAATAATTCAGTGTTAACATTTCTTTTCAGCATTTTTCTTATTTTGAATTATTGTATTGTATGGATGGATGTTGTATTTTATGCTTCCGCTCTCTCAGCATTTTCTTGTATGTTCATTTAGTGAGATATTTACCTTATGAATGGCAAAGTCCTTAATTAAGTTGGATTAGAGTGCATGTCTAATCCAATTTTAAGTGGGGATTTTGTGATTTGGTGACCCCTCCACCGTAATCATGTTAACTTAAGAGTTAACAGGACCACGGCGGGGCAAGGGCCGCCACAGGGCTCCCCGACGCTGACCTAGGGCTCGCCTCTCGCGCGAGCCTTCGGGGGAGACGAAGGGACTCTCGGGACGGGCCGACCCGTCGGGCCGAACCTGCACGTTAGGGCGTGGGTCCCACGCGTGCGCTGTCGGCTCCTCGCCTGGCCGCGTGTCCCATGCCGGGTCCCTCCAGTGCCACACGTCGGCACCTGCTTCGCCCGCCATCCCCTCTTGCTGCGACGCCGAGGCCCACCGCATTCAATGACCTGCAGGAATAATAAATATAGTTGATGTAATATAGATGTAATATATAGGTATAAATGTATATATGCGTGTGAACAATAAAGTATGTAAGGATATATATACCTATACTTATGCTTATTAATCACCCTAAATATATATATATATATATATATATATATATATATATATATATGTATATATATAAAAGTTGTCAGAGGTTATATCAAATATAAATTGCAGCTGGATTAATAGACTAGAACCAGTTAACGTGATTAATATTGTATAGTAAAATGTATATATTGATTTAGGAATTAGGATTCAAATAGCTAATGTTGCGACTTAATTAGGATCAACTAAATGCCAACCGGTTAAATTTGTTAGCCAAATTAATTCATATGCCTAGATCCATTCGATTTATACGGGTATATATATATTGTATAGTAAAACGTATATATTGATTTAGGAATTATGATTCAAATAGCTAATGTTGTGACTTAATTAGGATCAACTAAATGTCAACTGATTAAATTTGTTAGCCAAATTAATTCATATGCGTAGATCCATTCGATTTATACGTATATATAAATATATATATATATATATATACGTAACAGAGAGTTTCGCACTATTTGGCTATCTTAAATATAAGGTACTTAACTAATAATTAATTAAGTATGATAATTACTAATTAAAAACGTTAAGTGATATGTTGTTATAAAATCAAAATAGGTGCTTATGTAATAATATTTGTACATTATTATATAATGTTAATCTTAAAATAATTATAACAAAAATTAGGATAATTAATGCTTAGTGATTAGTTAAATTAAATACGTATTAACGAATGGATATTTAACTAACTGAATGAATAATTAATTAACGTACTTATTAATGTTAATGTTACATGTATTTAGTGAATATGGGTATATGTACATATAGGTGCTCAGTTATGGGCTGAATAAATAATAGGGAGGTTAAATAAAATATTTAGTAATAAAAAAAAAATAGTCATAATAATAAATATTTAGTAAACGCTGAATATAAACCTATATAAATTAGAAAACTTTAGGGTACCTCTATATGTATATACTTTTCTATATATATATATATATATATATATATATACATAAGCAAAAAGAATAAGCATAATTAGTAATAATATACAATAATAGCTCCTCGATTTAGCAGGCAAAGGAATTTATTTATATAATTCCTATTAAATAAACTAATTGAAATACATCATCTAAGTAATTGAACTTGATTAGTATAATGAAATGGATCAAACACAACAATCATTCTCATTTAGTATTTAATTAACTAAACTAAAAGGATATATATAAATATCATTTGAGCATAATTAATTTAGTTAAGTAATTAAGTACACCTAATCAGATTTATAATCATGAATGACTAATCAATAGATAAAACAGTAGGATGATTAAATTAAATTGATTAAGAGTTAAATTAATACAGAGCTTAGAATAAAACTTTATTTTATATATGAGTAAAACTAATTAGTGAAATATTACCCAATAGATAATCAAATAAATTAGATTAACTCAAATAGTAATTTATCAATAATTATCTAATTAAATAAAAATAGCGATAATGGTAATATTATTTATTATTTATTATTAGTCAAATACAGAATGGGAGTAATTAATTATTTAATCAATAAATATGGAAAATATAATTACCTTAGGAATTGAATCACCCATAACTTAGTCAATGGAACTCAGAACCCAGTGCTTTTGGACTCTATGGAATCCTTGAACAGTAACTTACAATAAACTGCATAAAAATTTAGGTTCAGTATAGTGAAAATTATTGAATTGCCCTTAGACCAAAAACCTTAATTGGGGCCTGTAGGACCCGTTCCTTGTCCAAATTGGACGTACTTACTGTCTATCTTTAAATTAGACAATAAGGAATCATACGGAAAAAAGAAATCTCATTTTGGACACCTAAATCAAAAATTAACTTTTCAGACCCTTAAGTAGGGGCAAAATGGTCATATTGCCCAAAAATTTAGGATAAACACTCTTTAACCTTTAATTAGTCTTTTAAAAGACTAAAATTAACATTATAACCATATTAGTGACATTTAAGTGAGTAAAATTAACCATTAGGTCTAATTCTAGATTTTCCCTAAGTCTTAAACACTACATCTTAAGGACTCATCCTGAGACTAGGACTAGATCATAGGGTTAATTTCATTCATTAAAAAATGAGGTTTTTCAATGAATGAATCCTTAGTTTTAATAGTTTCTAGAATTTTTCAACTTATTTTGATTATTTTGTCTTTTAACCTTAGATCTAAGATAGGAGATTCATCCTATTAAGTTTGATTACTTAATAGGATTATCCTAAATTATTAGATCACTTATAGAATAAAACTTAGACCTTAGGTCTTATCCTATTAGATTATGTAATTAAGCCCAATCTCGTGGGATTTAATCCATAATCTATAGTTTAGTAGTTTTAAGTTAGAACGTCTATAATCATTAATTAGGTCATAATGATTTATTATTCAACTCTTATAGTCGACTTTGATTAGCATATTAGGACCTAGCTAGTCCTAATATTTTGTAATTTATAAGGACGAGTTTCTAAGTTATACTCGATAGTAGGAAAATGATGATCCTGAACTTGTGTAACTTAGAATAGTTAGAATGGATAATTAAAAAATAGTTGATATCACCATATTAGTAGAGTCTCTTGCTTATTTTAATACTTTGTGCTACACATTCTTTGTATATTGAGCTTACTTCCTTGGAAAATTCATATAAGAGAACTTTGTGCATGAAAAAAATGAAAACTTAGGATAATAGGATAATAGTTGCCTTTGGGTCCAGTTTGTGGTGATTATGGTGCACAGTTGCCCTGATGGATAGGGGTAAGGTGAGATCAGGATGCCTAACATTCTCATTGAGGAGAGTGTGTTAGGCTTGGGACCCATATAGTCTTACAGACGTGCTTGACTCCTCAGTTGTTTCTAAAAATTGTCCATAGAAATAAAAGTAAAATAACTAAAATATGTTCATAGTATCGCCTTCCTCTTCAGTCACATAGTGTATTCAGTTATGTTTATGGGAACAAATTAATATATATGTATATATGGACAAGTTTGGCCAAGTCTTCTGATATGGCAGTCAGTATACAGAGATTCATGTACAGCTTGATATTTGGCTATGTTTCAGTATTTTTTATTCAGTCAGCTATTTCTTTGTTCAGCTTATATACAATAAGATGTTAGAATTTTGTTGTTATTATACATAGCACTGTTGAGTTTGATTATTTAACCTGCATATTTTATTTGATCACCAGCATGTGTTAGGATATAATATTTTCTTTCAGCACCTATTTAGTTATTTATATTTATATGCATTACCTTGTTTACTTTGCTTTTGAGGCATGTCTTAGCCTTCTTTTGCGTAAGTTATAAATGTTATTTATAGTTTTCTCATTTCTTATTGTACTGCTAGTTGCTCCTATTTTTATTGTTGCCTAGAAAATATAAAGTGGTGATATTATAAAATACATAAAAATGTATCAGCCTAAAATGTACTTAGATAATTGTCTAACATAATATTTTCTTTTTTTTTGCTGGGGCCCTACATTGTGAAACCGACAATGTCAGATTTAGAGCAGGTTAAGGTGATAGTACCTGAGGAGGAGCCTTATTTGGAGGAGGAGCAGCAATTTGGACCCGAGGACATTTAGCTGGCTATTCTACTTGTGAGGATGAGTGCACTTTCTTTTTTATTTGTCTAAACTTTAAATGTTGTAATAATACATGTACCTATGACTGTGTGTTTGGATTATTGCATGCTTATATTTTGAGTTATGTTCCATATTTATTATATTGTGATGCTTGGATGTCATTCTTTAATTTACTTCCGCACTCTGTATGATTTAGTAAATAGTGACTATTATATTGATTATGTATTAATCCTTCCCTAATCAGGTGGATTATGGATTTTATCCTAATCTAATGATAAGTGAGGGGTTAACCAGAGTGACACTCCACCCTTGGCTTAATCCTTGTGGGTTAAGGGGTGGGGCGCCACAAGAACCTACCAGAAAACTGAACCCAATGCAAATATTATTCTAATTATTCTAAGTTTTTATTTAATACAACAATGTTGTATTATATGTCATATTCAAGGCAATGTCACAAAATACAAGGAATGCGAAAGTACAAGTAAATTAAAAGTGAGTAAGGGACTCCACTACATATGGTGATATCAGTTATTGTTTACTTAAATTATTCTAACTATTCCAAGTTACACAAGTTCAGGATTTCTAATTCCTACTATTAAGTATAACTTAAAAGCATGATCTTATAAGTTAAAAGTAATCAGAACTGATCAAGTTCTAATTTAATTCAATCAATATCGATTATAAGTTAAATAAGAAACCAAAATCAACTATAAGTTAAATAAGAAATCAACACATTCTAATTGATGAATTTAGACATTCTAAGCTAAGATCTGATCAAGATCTACTAAATTAAGGATTATGAATTAAGCTCCATGAGTTGAAATTAATCACATAATCTAAAGGTAAAACTTAAGATCTATAATTTAAGGTCATATGTGGACTAATGATTAAAGTAAATCATATTAAGTAAAAAATTGAGCTTAATAGGATGATTCTCCTATTCTTAATCTAAGATTGAAAGATAAAATAATCAGAATCAAAGTATAAAAATCTAGAAACTAATAAAACTAAGGTTTCATTCATTGAATAACCCACTCTATTTCTATTCCTAAGGAGAAGACTGTAATGTGATGTGTAGATCCTAATAAGGTCCTAATGAAATGACTTACGGAAATTTGAGAGTTAATAGTATTATCATAATTTACCTTCATTTGCTATTTTTGTTCATTTAAAAGAGTTAAGAATGGATCTTAACTAAGTACGGTACATTATCCTTACTTACGGATTTTCAAGCCATTAATTAAGATTTGTATCAAGTTATTCAAATTATGAGATTTATGACTCAAATTGATTCTAAATCAGTTTTATTATTGATTTTTGTGATATAATGAATATTTTAGAGGTTTAAGGCACTTAACTTAAATTTTGGGCAAAATAATTATTTTGTCTCTACTTAAGAGTCTAAAATTAGATTTAATTAATGTAAAATGATTCCTTACTGTCTAACATGAATATAGATAGTAAGTTTACTAAATTTGGATAAGAATTAAGCCATATGAGTTCAAATTAAGGATTTTAACCTATGAGGGCAATTTGGTAATTTTACTCAGTAAATCTAAAAATTTGTGCAGTTTACTGTTATTTACTATCTAAAAATTCCATAGAGTCTAAGAAAATTGAATTCTGAGATATATTGGTTTAGCTATGAGCATTCCAAAATTAAGGGCATTTATGTAACTTTTAAGATTAAGAGAGGTCAAAAACCTAACTTTTCTATTTAATGTTTAAATTTAGCAAACTTAGTAATTATAGCTTTCCTATATCACACTGAGTACTTTAACTAGGAGTAGACCCAAATCGTACCTCAATTGATCAAGTTATAACCTAATTAGGGTTAGGGGTAATTAGAGCAAATTAGTATTTCTAGTAGTCAAAATCCTAATTTTATTTCAGTTTACTGTTAGTTATATTTTTTGATCTAAATAATATATTGGATGCCCTAATTTAGAGTTCAATTAACTAAGTTATGGCTAAATCAATTTTTAGTTTAAGGGATAATTAGGGAAGGTCCTAAAAGTGATTAATCATATTAATGATCCAATAGTAAAACTAACACTATCGCTTCACTCCTGACATTCTCCTGATTAAAATGAGACCTATATTGCCTAGATTTAGGTCATTAGGTATAAAGTTATGGCTAGTTGAAGTTTTGGTACAAGTGAGGGAGATCCTAAAATGTCATTATATTGTTTAGGCATCCTACAAGAAAATTGACACTACCATAATATTCCCCTTATTTTTCTGAGCAAAATGAGATATATATTTAATATATTTAGATTATTAAATTGAAAGATATGAATGATTAAAGTTTTGTTAATTAATTTATTTCATTTGAATTAATTTGATTCCCTATTTAAATATTAAATCTGACTGTACTGTTTTAATAATTACAAAAATAATTAAATTAACCCATTTCAAATGGCGCGCCAATCAGAAGCTGATAGATGGGCAAAGGCCCACGCGGATGCGTGGCAGCCCGCGAGTGGACGGGGTAGAACCGTGGGCCCCATACGGATCCAGACGCTGACTTAAGCGTGGACCCCCATGGCATACGCATCACACAATGGAATGTGGACTACACACTGCATGCCCCACTGTTGTGCCAGCAATCCCGCACACGTGGGTCGGGCCCAGGTTGACCCAGGCCAACCCAAAATGACGTCCCGAGCTAATGGAATGAGGGCAAAAGCTTTGGCTGCGATCCCGGCGATGATACGCCTCCGCCTGCATGCCATTGGGTAAGGCTCGATCTCACCAACCTAACTAGGGTCGGACCATCCGCAGAGGAGGACTATAGCTCAACCTAGGATTAGCCTTAGGTTCGGCTTCACGGTGATCGCACGCTAACAGTTTCGATTGTAGATGTGCGATCCAATTGATCCAATTGGGGTTTAATCACTTAATCTTAAGGTGATCTTAAAGGGCTAAAGTTTAAAACCCAAACTCATAAATTAAGATTTAAGTCAAATCCTATTAAGTGAAGTTATACTTAACAAGATAGATCTCTATTCTTACATCTAAAGTTAAGAGATTAAATAATCAATAATAAACTATAAAAATCTATAAACTATTAAAATCAAGGCTTTGCATATTGAGTAACCCTTTTTACTCAATAGATGAATTCTAACTTAAGAGCTAATCCTGATTCCTAAGAAATGAGCTCTTAAATACTAAGATGAATACTCAAGCTCCAAACCTAACTAATGTTATAAGAAGGATTTAGGATGGATTAAGAAGATTTAGAAAAAAGTATGATGTGAGATAAATCTTACATTATACAACTAATAATTTACTTAGAATTTTCTTAAAGAAGAAATTTTAAGAATTTTGATTAAAACTTAATTAATGACTTAAATTAATGGAATTATATTTAGAATTACTTTATTTACTGATTTATAGATTATAATATGAAACTAAGGCTTAAAAGCACCTAACCTTAAATTTGGGCAAAATGATCATTTTACCTCTCCTTAAGGGTCTAAAATTCTACATTTTGATTTAAAGATTGAAATTAGAAATTTTCTAGTGGTTAATGATTACTTACTATCTAATATGAAGTTAGGCAGTAAATACATCAATTTTGGATGATTAATAAGTCTTATAATATCAAATTAAGGAATTTGACTCATAGGGGCAATTTGGTAATTTTACTTAATGAATTTTAATTTTTCTATGAGTTTATTATAGCTTGCTGCCTAAGGTTTCTATAGAATCTAAAATTACTAAATTCTGATAAGTATTGGTTAAGTTATAGCCAATACAAGATTTAGGGCTAATTATAGAAATTAGGGTTTCCTAAATGGGGTCAAAACCTAATTTTTCTATTTAGAGTCCAAATTCAATAAACTCAGTGGCTATAGCTTTCATATATAGCTTAATTAGTGTTTATCTAATTTATGAATGATTAGTGAAATTAATCAGGTAATCACTAAACTAATCATACCACTAGGTTCTACTCTACTCTATGAGTAATTAGGAATTGAAATTACTCAATTTAGATTATTATTTATGATAATATTCACTAATTAAGTTTTAGAGTGATTAGGATTGATTAAGAGATCTAACCATTGGATCTAAAATATTTTTATAATTTACTATTAATTAGGTCTTCTTGATTAAAATGGTATATTGGAAGATCTAATTTGGAGCTCAATTGATCAAGTAATGGTCAATTGAAGTTATAAGGTTATATAGGATAATTAAGGTTAGGACCTAAAAGTGATTAAGCAAATACTAATCCAAACAGAGAAATGAATACTACAATATTATTCTAAAGGCTTTTATGATCACTTTAAGACCCATATTGCATATATTTGGATTAGTGTGTGAAAATTTATAAACCATGGAAGGTTAAGATTTAGGTCCAAAATTGATTAGTCAAAATATTATTCAAATAGCAAAATTGATACTATTAGAACATTCCTGGGAGTCTCTTGATTAAAATGAGACCCATATTGGGTATGTTTGGGTAAGTGTACACAAAGCTATAGTTAAATAAAGTTTTAGGACATTTAAGGCAAATATGGGGGATCCTGAATGTCATTAGATGATATATAGATCCAAATAGAATTTTGACAGTGCCAATAAATTCCTCATAATTTTCTAATTAAAATGACATATAATATTAATAAGTTTGGAATTATATTTTAAAAATTATGAGGGTATTAAGTTATGTAATTAATCATTTAATTAGATTTAAAACTAATACTAATATTTTAATTATTAAATATATTATTAATTTAATATTTATAAATTTAATTATTTTCTGCAGATATGGAGGGCTCCACTGGTACGGCGTCTGGCTGACGGCAGACCTGCGGCACACGTGGCAGGATGCCACTGGCCGAGATACCCTGAGTGGGTCCCACACCCACTGTCAGCGGAGACAGCGGTGGCCCCACAGCGTAACAGCGACGCGAGGTGTGGAACCCCTGCGCCACGTGGCGCCCCGAGAATTGCGGAGGAAAAAAGGGCAGGTCCCGTCACTTATACATGCGGATTACAAGTCGGCTCGGCCTGACCCGGTTCGACTCGAGCCTGAGCTAAACTAGGCGCGACAGGGACACCCGCGACTAGGTCAGCCAAAATGGAGGTCAATTCGGCATCCTTAAAGGCCGGCCCACATACCAATCGAAAGGTCTCAGAGATACCTTTTGATTGAAACTTAAAACGCCACCGGAGACGGTGTATAACACTGGCTAGGTCAAACCCTAACATCTACTATCAGGACGAGATGGCGTAATGGAAAGAACTGTATATAGATCAAAAAATTCGCTTGATCGGGCCGTTGATTAATTGATCAGATGCAATAAAATTATAATATATGCATTGGAATAAGCTTAAGAACTAGATTCGAAACAAATGTATAGAAGTATAGGGAGGATAGAGGAGTACCTAAATTGGACATCGAGAGATATTAGGGTTTGATTTTTCACTTCAATTCTTGCGGACAAGCTCAAATGGTTACTGATGAGAAAATAGAGTGAATGACAAACTTAGATGACTTCAAGAAGGGTTCCTAAGCAGTGATCGATGGATGGAAAAAAGGCAGAGGGACGCACGTCTTCGCTCGAGACACTCAGAGTCGAGCGGAGAAGATGATCCGCCTACCGTCTGATCATTTGATGAGACGGTCGTGATCCATCTCTTGGATTGATGGAGGAGGGAAACGATGGGTCGATAATGCTGATAGCACGATAAGTAAATGTACGGAAAATTGTTTTATATCAATTTCATTAATTAAAAATTAAATAACTAACACATTTCAATAATTTCTAATAAATCACCCGTAACTAATTGAGAGGTGATGAATACAACAGTGTGATCAAATTTTTGATTTGATGAGTATTTAATTATTTGATTTTTCAGGATATTTAAATAATATTAAAATATTCGACGAAAATCCAACAACTTCCAAATGCCTCCAAAACTTCACCCCTAGCTAATTTGGGGTGGTAAATGCAATGACAAAGTCAATTTTTTTATTTGAGGTCAAATTAAATAAGCCAATTTCTAGGGTTTCTAAAAATTCTTAAAATCAAGATTTGATCCTTTTGACTCCTGATTTAGATCAGGACTTAGAGGTGACTTCCTAATGACTGAATTAATGCACTGAAACCCTAATTAGAACCTAAATTAGTCTTAAAGAACCTAAGTAATAACCTGGGTTATTACAAATTTCCTTATCCTTCAACTCTTAGAAAACATAAAGCTTGTAGTTCATAATTTCTTTCTCTCCTTTACCTTAAACCTTTCATTTTTATCTTAACCTAGCTAGATTAGTATTTGATTGGATAGATCCTTCCAACTACAACTTAGCTAGAGAACTTTAGTGATTTGAACTTTAACTTCCATTTTCCTTAAATATGATAATTCCATAACCTCATCCTTTCCTAACTAATCTCCTAAACCTTGATTTAGTTAATTTACTTGAATCTTATGATTTATTATAATAATAAAACTAGTTTCTATTTATATTGTTATACTTATAAATTATTTTGTCATCTCATAGAATGAAATGAAACTACTATTTTTAAAATCCCAATTACTATTATTACTTACAATTAACTTGAGATTAATATCTCAAAGTTAATTAGAAGCTCAATTAGCTCTAATCATTAAGGAGATTATTAAAATTATATAACTTTGAATATCACATAGTTATAATTATTGAATTTTCCTTGAATGCTTGCTTAGCTTTGAGCCTTATTCAATTGAATCATTTATATAAGACATTGTGCATAAATAAAACTTTCATATTTAAAATTATAGGGGTTGTTAATTGATGTAGCCAAGGGCAGACTAAATTAGAGAAATTAGAAGACTTCATATTCTCAGATGGTGAATATGAGTGTATTTTATATTTGAAACCCCGCTTTCCTTTACCGGTTAGGCAAGCGTGCTTAACTCATCGCTTCATTCTGTAAGTCCTTGTAGAATGAATAATTTTGTAAAATAACTTCAATTAAATAATATATGAGATCCTCTATAATCTTCTTGATTGTGAAGACTCTTCGTAGCTTTTTAGCTATATTACTTTATATAGCCCTAAGTTATGTGTATCTTAGACCAAGAGGTTATGATCTTCCTTCAATTACTATCCTTTGCACTTTCCATATTTTTAGTAATGTACTTTACTTTTTTATAATTTATTTAGATTGCAGTGAGTGTTATTATAATTATATTTAAATATTTCACTATCTTCTTTTCTTTACTTAGCATAAGTTCATTGAATATATATATATATGCTTTATTTTATTTACTTTCAGATGCACTTTAATACTTTTCTATCCTATTTAGGATGTTATTACCATTATTTTACTTGTAGGCTAGAATATCAAATTATGTGAGCATTCTTACTCACTTTACTTTTTCTTTACTTTCTTTTCTATACTTATATGCTTTCATTTTTGCACCCTTACTTATGCTTAGATTGTAACTAGTGGTGATATCTAAAATAAGTAATAAAATATTTAGCCTACTCTTAAATTATGCTCAGACTATTTAGTCTAACCATATTTTTCTTTTTATTGGCTTTGCCCTATTACTTTTAAATGCCAAAATGTGATAGATTAGGTGCACTTGGAGGCTAGTGGAGCTGGACCAAGCTCTTAAAGAAACAAAATTGCTTCCGCCTAAAATTTCTAAGTTCTTGCTTATATTTCAAGTGAGAGAGAGACCTTTACTTTAATTAATTTCAAATATCTATTTTTGGTTTGTAATATCTAAAGTTATTTGCTTTATATTTACTATGCTTGTGTTGTAATTTAATCCTCTTACTTAAATGCTTGGTTTGGGATGAATTGATATATCAATATGAATGCATACTTAATTGGAATCTAATAGCATACTTAACTAAAAATTTAGTTGTTATTTTCTCATTTTCTTATTAATATAAATGATGTAAGATGTGTGTATCCTATGATAGAAAATTACTTCATATATTTTTTCACTTCAAATTATTATAATTAGAAATAAGCAATCTCATGTAACTGATTGACTTTTATATTAATTTTAGGTTGTTAATCCTTTTAATTAATCTTCCAATTGAATGGAAGACTTATATGTTAATGTTATAGGTGTTTCTTTTGATCAAATATAGTATAAGTCATGTCAAAATTCTTAAGAATTATTTGGAAAGATTATATGAATTAATTGACTTATATATGCATATCATATTATATCATCATGCATAGTTTTATAAAATTTCTCCCATCTTAACTTAAGATCCTTTTCTAAATCTTTGGCCAAACATAGAACTTAATGATTTTGATTAGTTTCCTTCTAATCTAGTATTAGATGTTGTGGTGACGTATCAATATTGAGATTTTTTATTACTCAATATTAGAGTCATCAAAAATAGTGTAGTAGAAGCAATATAAAACATCACCTTTCAACATTCATTACCGCATTCAGAAATACGAGAATAGTAAATAAATTATACTCATAACATCGATAATAATTATTTTACAAAATTTATATTACACGCTAAGTGAAAATTTAAAATTTAAGAAAAATAAATATTAAATTTACATTAAGTTACTCCATCTTGCATCGCTTATCCTCAAATACTTGATCCAAATAGCGCTTGATCTACCATATACATATATACGACATGGCGAATCAAGAAAAAGAAAATATTTAATTAGACAAAGTGGTCTGAGTAAAGTTTGTTGAAAATTATGATTTACAGATAATATTAAGAGAAAAGATTTTGCGGGATAAATATGAAATGGCAAGAAAATATAATATTAATCTGTTGGATAATATTGCAGAATAAACATGGAGGTAGATACGTCTATCTAACTTTTGAGATATGAGTTTCTGGCTAGCTACACATTCCCCCTCAAAGGCAATGTGTAATCTCCTTTTTGTTCTAAATATCAACTTGCCCTAACCTAATATATTGTCTATACAGATTTGAGATCTACATGAATGAACCCATGATATTAATTTCTGATTATTTTATTTCAAGTTTTGAGCATAAAATCTCATGTGAATATCAAAGTGAATCAAAGCTTCATAACAATGCAAAAGTATAAATAAATCAATTAAATGAAAAAAATGATATCCTTCATTTTATTTTAAGTAAAATTATCAATAATAATAATAATAAGAATAAGAAAAATAATACTAATAATAAATGACTGAATTAAAATGACAAAAATGTAAATTACAGAAATAGAAATAATAATAATAATAAAATGACTAAATTAAAATGATAGAAATGTAATTTGTAGAAATAATAATAATAATAATAATAATAATAATAATAATAATAATGACTGAATTAAAATGATAGAAATGTAAATTATAGAAATAGAAATAATAATAATAATAATAATAATAGTAATAATAATAATAATAATAATGACTAAATTAAAATAACAAAAATGCAAATTACAAAATTGGAAACAATAAAAATAATAATAATAATAATAATAATAATATTATTATTATTATTATTATTAATATAATAATAATAATAGCAATAGTTATATTAGTAATAATATAAAAAAATAACTGAATTAAAATGATAAAAAATAAATTACAAAAATAAAAAAATAATAATAATAATAATAATAAAATTATTAAATTAAAATGATAAAAATATAAGTTGTAGAAATTCTAATAATAAATAATAGTAGAAGTGGTAATAATAATAATAATAAAAATGATTAAATTAAAATGATTGAAATGTAAAATACAGGAATGGAAATAATATAGCAACAACAATAATAATAATAATAATAATAATAATATATATTATTATTATTATTATTATTAACATTAATAATAAAAATATTATTATCACTATTAATAAAAGAAAAGGAGAAGAAAAATATGAAAAGAATAAAAAAATATGAAGAGTTCTTACTGGAGGTCGGCGGGAGGAGGAACCGGTAATAGCCGGGAAGAACAAAATAATTTATTGCTACAGCTAATTATTAATTTAATTACTTAAATACTTACAATTAAATATATATTTTTAGTTAATAAATAAAGATAAAAAAATACTATAAATAGAATCAACATAATTCAAAATTTGATCATACTCAAATATTATTTAATTTGTATCATATTTTTTTTTAGTAATTTTTGTGGAATCGAAATTTTTTCAAAATATAAGAGTTCCCTAATCCTTAATAAAATTCTAACAAATCTAATTTCAGTATTAATAGAAATTTAATTATAAAATAAAAATAAAATAGCATGATTAATATCTGAAACAAATATAGTAACAGAAAACTATAAATATTATATTAGCAAATTAATAAAGAAAACCTTAAAAACAGGCTTCAAATCCTGCATAAAAAAAGAAAACATACAAAGAATTAATTGAGAACAAAAGCAAAAATAGAAAGGGCCAATTCCACCTTAAACGGGCCCACCGTCGGCTGGGCCCACTCCCACCATTACCTCCCCAAAACCAACTCCTTCCTCCTATTTCTTAGAACTCTCCCTCTTCTCCCCCCCCTCTTCAAGAGAAGAAGAAGAGAAAAGATCCAAACCAAAGAGGCAACACAAATCAGAGAAAGAGAAAACGAAGAGCATGACTTGCTCCATCCCTTCCACCATCCCCCTCGTTCTCCTCTTCATCATCACGACCGTCTTTGCGGGACCATCTTTGCAGGCCAATCCTCCGCGGGCGCCATCCAGGATGCCATTGCCCCGTTCGGTGACAGAGGTCATGATTACGAGCTTTCCTCCTCGATGACGTGCGGAGAAACCACCTGCTTTGAAGATGAGAGCGACGACTTCGCCGCCGCCCGCCGCGGTCTCCTAGCGCGACGGCGCCGCTTCCTCAGCTACCACGTGCTGAAGAGGGATCGAGTCCCCTGCAACGTCCGCGGCGCATCCTACTACAACTGCAACCGCCACGACCGAGCAATCTATGCACATCCAAATCAAATCATCCTTCCTCTCCGCAAAAGAGCACACATGGTACATTGTCCACATGGTCGCACTCATTCAAATCCTTAGCCAAGCCTTCGACTTCAAAAGCCAGGCCCTCTTCTTATTTGAACTTATTTCTTACCCTCTTCTAATTTAAGAGAAATGAATACCAACACTTTATTGGTAAGAAATTCACATCCATAGTGATTTTTTAAGTTCAAATAGAAGAGGGTCTGGCCAACAATGACACAAACCATTAGCTATATTGCTAGCTCAAGCATAACATATTGAAACAATCCCAAGACATAGCTCAATCATCAACTGTTAGGCATCGTATATTTAATTGTGATAAGTTAAAAGAAAGCAAAAGTAACTTCTAAAATATTATAAAAATGAAAAGTTTTGAGCTTTGAGAACATAAGAGCAAATAATACAAAGCTAGAAAGCATGCAAATCAACTTATTATGATTAGAAAGTTTATTATGTTCTTAAATATTGATAGAAGAGCTATTAAGATGCGGTTTAGCAACCAGGTTGGGCTCAAGTTAGTGTTTTTCATGTCGAGTGAACTTTGGGTTGAACTCGAACCCAACCTAATAACTTAGTTTTGTAAGGTTATGGTACTCTTTTAAATTTGTTTGCAAGTGTCCTCTCTTTTTTCTCTCGTACATTATCCTTTTATAATTTGTGTTTTTATCTAATAAATTAAAAAAAAAAATTTATTTTTTGCTTTTATAAATAATTTATTTTTAATTTATCAAATGATCATGTGATTGCTTATAATGCTATTGGCAATAACTAAAAATGCAAAGTGTGGTGGTATATATATATATATTATTTTAATTTTTTTTTTTTTTTCTTATGTGTGATCGATGAGATTTGAATATATGACTTGTGATGACAAATTCCAAGCCTCAACCAATAATCTACAACACCATTCACAAAAGTAGTGGTATATATATATGATGTGTGGCTAGTGAGATTTGAACCATGATCAGAAATAACAAATTCTGAGCCTCAACTACTGGACACAAAAATTTAAAATTGATATTGAAGACATCAATAATAGTTATAGAGGATGATGATGTTAAGTATATTGGCCATATTGGCCATAAGGGTAGCAAATATCAAAGAGGTGTGATAAAGGTTTTATTAATATGAGTTAAATAATATTGAGGATGTGATGATGATGAGGGCATTAATGATATTTGTGAGGATGTAAGGTTTATAGATGATTACGATTTTAATCATGATACATGGGAGAATGATGAAAATACTGGAGATGATAATGTGTATAGTATTAATAATTATGATTGTTAAACTTAAGATAATGGTTAAACCATTAACTTGTAATGAAACTTGTTGTCTTCAAAGAATGGTGCTTCAATAAGTTCTTTTAAACACCATTAAGTCATTGCACTTTTGAGTCTAATGCCCCCTTCTATGTTCTGTGATTCTAAACATCTCTTCCTGACAACTACTATGTGATTTGTACCATCCTTGGTAGTTAATATCTACTATATGGCTCAAATTGTCCAAAACCATTATTAATACTATAAAGAATATCATCAACCCATGAGATTGTATTCTCAAATATTAATTCTTATGGCATTAAAAATTATATTCTATAAGGTGAGACTTTTCTCCCCCATCATAGCCCCTAATTAAATAAATACTCAAATCAAATCAACCAACCACCAATCCCATATAAAATCATATGATCAATTTTATTAATACTAATCTACCTTCTACAAATATCGCATCTAAAATAGAGCTTATTGGTGTCTCAAAATCATATTGAACAAATAATAGGTTATGAACAAATAAGCATCAAACACGATCCCACACATTGCATACCAAGAGATTTTTTTAGTACAATTTGTTAGTATGAGAAAAATAATAAAATTAAAAATAAATCAAAGTCTCCTCATAGTATTCATGATTTCAATTTAGTCTTCATTTAAATGCAAATATATCATATTTGTATGTGTGTGAGTATATGTGAATGGTGTTGCAATTTAATGATTAAAATTCATGATTTGTTATCTTAGGTCATAAGTTACAATATATTTCAAATATAACTTGCCAATATTTGGAACATCTTAAGTGTGTGAGGTATACCTTCCTAAAAAATACTAAGTTTTTGCACCCATGAGCATTGTTCTTAAGCTATAGCTTGAATATTGATTACATAATAAGCTTTTAAAATTAGTTATTATATATTAATTTAATATATGTCAAATAATAGTTACTAATAACAAATTTCTTAACAATACAATTATAAATCACTAAGATTTATGTGTCTAAAAGCAAACTAAGATTTATGAGAAGTCTTTGAATTATTATACTTAAAATTCTCTTATTCCTCCCAACCATTACACAATTATGCAATGTATAGTATTTGGCTTGAATTAGTTTGTAGAATCACTAGAGAGAAGCTAATTATACAAGCCACTTTTATTTTTATCATGTATTCATTTCTAATATTAAATTATTTGACATTTAAGATATTCTCTTTTCATATAAAATGGTTTTTTATGCCCCTTTTTATTGACTCATTTATAATCAGAACTTAAGATTAGTGTTGCTTCCAGTTGAGTTCGAGTTGAGTCAACCCATACTAAATCGACTCAAATTTGTTCGAGTTCAAGTAATTTCGAATCATTTTAAATAGGGTTCGAGTCAAGACTCTATATTAGTGCTGGCTTTGAGTTGAGTCAACCCATACTAACTCGACTCGAATTTGTTCGAGTTCAAGTCATTTCGAATCATTTTAAATAGTGTTCGAGTCAAGACTCAAGATTAGTGCTGGCTTCGAGTTGAGTCAACCCATACTAACTCGACTCGAATTTGTTCGAGTTCAAGTAATTTCGAATCATTTTAAATAGGGTTCGAGTCAAGACTCAAGATTAGTGCTGGCTTCGAGTTGAGTCAACCCATACTAACTCGACTCGAATTTGTTCGAGTTCAAGTCATTTCGAATCATTTTAAATAGGGTTCGAATTAAGACATATAATTTGAACTAAGTCAAAAATTTTTGAGTGAGTAAACATATCTAAGTTCAAATGGATTTTGAGTTCAAATTTAAGTATTGGGTAAAGTAGCGTGCGTGCACTGCCGGCCTGATCAGAAACACCGAATTGTTTCGGGTAGCACCTCCAAACTCGTTTTGCCAGGAAGTTAATAATAATAAAAAAAAATCCATGGCAACGCCCCCATCCATTAATTTCTTCTAACTTGCCACGCGCACGCCTCTGGTATCGGGTCACAATATAAGGTCACTTATTTGGGTCCAGAGAGGAGGCGCCCACCCTGGATCGAGGAAAGGGAGAAGAAAATTTGGAGAAGTTGAAATACAATGGAAACCGCGGGTCCGACGCATCTCCGTCGCTGTGCTTGCAGATCTTTTTCTGGTCCCCTGATCTCTTATTGCTGAACGATCGCTTACCATTTATAGGCCTTCTCATCTTTGGGCGGAGAGGGGGAGGCAGAAGATCCGAGGCCCAGTTTCCGTGGATCATCTCTTCTTACCCGCTTAAGCAATTGTTGCCCCTCTCTGCTCGTCGACCGTCCTTGATCTAAGGTATGATACAGCCATCCTCGATTTTTTATTATAATTTCGCGTCTGATTCACTCGATTCTCTTTAAAAGGCTTGAATTTGATTTTTCTTTTTGCCCCTTTGGGTTTTCGTCAGGCCAATGTAGTTAATCTTAGCTATTTGCGTCTGATTGTGCGCTGATTTGTAACTGCTGATGGTAAATTAACACGCAAATCTGGTTCGTGTTATTATTGTTTTTTGGTACTTGAATTAGATTTGATCGGCCTTTTTGGGCTTGTGGTGGGTGTACAACGTGTGTATCCTCTGGAACCCTTGAGAATTGTCGAGCATGATTTGGAACTCTACCATGCTTTCTTTTGAGATGCATTTTGCTACCTTATATCGTGATTTGTTTTTTATACTGATTTCTATTTGCATTTCTGGAATTTCAAATTTCCCTTTATCTTGTCTGGATTATTTCAATGCGTTTTTGCTGCCATTTGTTCGCAGTGAAGATAGCCTTTTAGGATTTTTTTTTAGTGTAAGTAGCAAATGGTTGATATTGTCGATAGTCTGATGCATTATTTGGATTTATGTGCTGAAATAGTTTGGGTAATTCTTGACATACAATCAATAGAAAAACTCTTTTGGACTGATTTAACTTTCAGTATATCAATATAAATCAACTTCTGTATAGATAGGCCATTGAAAGAAGGCCACCAACGATAGCTTTATATACGGAATTTGCATGCATGATTGGATTCAATTTTTGGGAGGGGTGTATTGGGATTAAGTAGAATTTGACTTTTTACAAGGCTTGGGCATTGTTTGGCAACCAGCAGGACTTACTCATCTAGGGTTTATTATATCCTTAAATCTGGTTTTAATAAAATTGAGTAGGTAAAATTTGAATTTTCTTGGCAAAGTATTTAATAAATTTAAAAAAACCCAAAAACTATTTGGTTGTGAGTTTAGGATTTGAGGATTTATTCCTCTCAATTAAAAAGAAAATAATTTTTAAATCGTGTATACTATTTTTATTAAAGATTAATGCACTTTTCTTATATAGTTTTAACTAATCTTATGAGTGATTAATAATAATAATAACAAGTTTTTATTTATAATTATAAATGAATTGCATTTATAAATGCTAATTTAGTATTAATAATTAATAGTACCTATTTAAAATAAATATTTAATTGTATTATTAATTGGTATTTAAATATTAGTCTAATTAAAAATAATACATGATAATTACATATTATAGTTTATTGTTAATATTATTATTTATTACTATTAGTTTATAGTAAATTGCCTTATTAATTGATATTTAATGTGCATTACAAATGACTTGGGTTTTTTTCTTGTAAGAACATTGCGATCTCATATCATAATTGTCCCACACCATTTTTTGCTTGGAACATTGGCATCTCTTTTGTTGTGATTTCAATCTGTTATTTCCTTATTTCCAATGGGTTTTGATGTACTGCTACTATACACGGGATTTGGCATGTATTCTATTTGGCAAAAATTAAGAGTTTAAAGGCTTAAATCTTGCCTAAATGTTTTTATCATGTCTTGTCCAACAGCATTTAGTAATTCCTATAGATTTAGATTCACTTAATATTTATGGTAACATGAACAATGAATGATGGAGTGATGGCAGGAGACTTGGAATGTACGGATGATATGGAAGGGGCTATTGCCAACTATGGTGGTGGTACAATGGTAGTTGAGTGTATATGGTTAGGTGATGGGTAGTGGTAATGGTTGAATGGAGTAAGAGATTGAGAAGTAGAAGAGAAAATGAATCATAAATGTCTTACAACCAATTGGTAATGTCCAAATTCTCTCTGAAGAAGTGGTTATGTCGTCTCCTTAATATTTTCAAGAGGGCTGAAATCTTAAGCTCCAATTGTTATACCTTTCAAGCAGTAACTACAACTCATACGCCAAGGGTTGCAGCTCCTCATGAAAAGAGGCTCTTTTTAAATGACTTGGTTGATTCAAACTTCATGCAAATTTCACCTAAACTCAATACAAATTACTACACCTAAAGCTCTTACAAATTAGAATACAACATAATGTTCAAATTCATTATTAACATAAATAACATTATAAATTGGCATCAAATAACTCTGGCTCTCATTTATATCTTCTGTTTTAGTTGCTTTTTGTTTTGAAACCTTGTGAATGGTCTTCTTGCTCTTGTAGCTCTTGCATCAATTAATATGATTAAATCCTGATAAATTGTTTGCGGATTATGTATGAAGTTTGCGGATTTATGTTAAATTCAAGGAAATCCCGGATTTAAAAAATCTTGTATTTTGGACCAAAATTGGAAAATTCAAAATTTTAAAATCCTGGATTTTAAAAGCAACATTTGTCTGCTTTAGGATTTAGGGTTAAATTTCAGTTAAATTTTGCCTAAGTAACCATTTGGAAAATGTGCAAGTTCGAGGTGACTCGAGCCCTGGACATTTCCTTTGGTATTGTATGTTATTGATGGTCTGCTACTTAATACAAAATATCAACCATATAGTTTCAGATTGCTTGCATTTAGTGATTTTCATAACATTTTATTCTAATTTGACTTTGTTCTTAAAAAAATTTGGCAGAAAAGCATGGTTATGGAAGTACTTGGGGCGGAGATCATTCCTGGGCAGGCAAAAACTGTAATTGATGAAGAAGTAAATATTGAAAAAAATAAAATGATTAATAAGGCTGATTGTCCTGAGAAGATTGATTTACTGAACGGTTCAAGTGTGGTAAATGGAGCGAGTAAAGAAGTTGAGCATCTGGCTGATTTTGCAGCCCCCAAGGATGCTGTAGATGAGTGGCCTGAAAATAAGCAAACACATTACTTTTACTTTATTAGGTTCAGATCTTATGAAGATCCAAAGTTGAAAACAAAAATAGAACAAGCTGACAAAGATGTTCAAAGGAAAACTCAAGCTCGGATACAAATCACCGAGGCATTGAAGGAAAAAAGGGTAGGCTGTGATATAATTATTTTCTTAATTATTACAAGCATATTCGGCTTTGTGCATCAAAAATATGAAATTGCAAGCATATTGGTATATGGCTTTGTGCATCAAAAAGAAATTATCAAGCATGTTCTGCTGTAGTTAAGTCAGTGCCTTGGATAATACTATTTTAGTATTTGATTACAATGACATTCCTCAACTTCTTTCAGTCTGAAAAAGCTGCTCTGATCTCACAATTAAAACCATTGCAAGAAGAGGAAAGGCAGTTCCGGGCAGTCATGGATGGGAAAAGAAAGGAAATGGAACCTCTTCAAGCTGCTTTGGGCAAGCTTCGTGTTACTAAAAATACTGCAGCAGAAAAAGGTGTAGGTTTGTGCTCTTCTGAGGAAGAGCTTAATGATACTGTAAGATTTAATTCCCTGATCATGGTATGTACTTTTGGTCTTTAGCATGTGCAAATAATTAACTGGATTCTTCTTTAACAGATCAAGAGCTTACAGTACTGCATTCAGCATGAAAGCAACACATTGGCTGAGGAGAAACAGCTGCTTAAAGAGATCAAACTACTTGAAGCATCAAGGGAGAAAGTCATTGCTAATGCTGCCATGAGGACTAAGATTCAAGAATCTTTTGGTCAGAGAGACGTTATCCAAGATCAAGTCAAAGTGAGTTTGTTTTTGGTGCACCATTTTATATAAATATCTATTTATTTTGAATATTGAATCTCTGTTTTAACCAAGCTGAAATATTGCAGCTAATAGGCTCTGATCTTGATGGGGTAAGGAAAGAGCAACAAGCAATCAGGGCAAAAATACAGCATCTAGAGGAAAATTTGAACGTTGTTAGAACGGAACTTGATTCCTTACAAAATGAACTAGTAATTATTAATGAGGCCAGGGACAAGGCATATCAGACATTTTCCTTACTGAGGAAAGAACGAGATGAGTCGGTAAAATCTGCCTCATAAAATCATATTCATATGAATATCTTAGTGTTGTATCAAGAATATACTACCCAAGCATTCTTCTTATATGTCCATTATAGTACACTATATTTCATAGCAACAACACCAAGCATTTGTCTCATTTAGTAGAGAAATTATTTATTTTCATTGTGCATTATCAAATAGAAGCCCTCATTAAGATCCAAACAAACAAGATCATTTGTAATAATTTATTCTCATGTGTTTTTTGGTCTCTCGTTTCCTTTTTTAACATTGAAAAGATTAATAAACTCAATCTTTCTATTGTGGCATCAGATGGCCTACACTTAATACACATGAACCATCAAAAGATGACATACCCTAATCTATCCCTTTGTTGGAGCCATTCCAACCTTGCTACAAATGAGCATATTTTTTCTTCGTATTATTTGAGTATATACCCTTTCTTTTACCTTAGAATCCTTGTCTCTATAACATTTAATTTTATCAATAAGTTTCTACTTTGTAGGCCAACGTTTTACCCTTTATAACATTGTATGCCTAATAACTTTTTATGTAATTATCCGATCATTCAATACTGCAGAAGCATTCCTTTGTTTCTACTTAATCACATTACCCTTTAATTCCCCTTTCGTTCTGAACTCAAGTATTTAAACCTTTCACTCTTTGATTACATGCTCTTCATTAGTTTTGTTCTTATCATGGTTTATATTTTAAATAAATATATGCTAAATATTTATTTTAGATTTACTATGACAAAATTTATTAGATTCTAAAGTGGTTCTTCACAATTCTACTTTTGCTTTAACCTTATCCTATTTTTTAACAATTAAGAGAATGCATTATGCAAATAACATGCACCAAGGAATTTTCGCTTGAATGTGTAATCCCATAATAACTAGAAAATCGTTAGGCAAACTGCCTTGCATTTGAAAACATGTAACTATCTTATTATACATATTTTAATAGTATTAATATAAGCACATAAATCTCCTTTCTTTCTAGTTTTCTTCAAAGAACTTCTCTTTGTTCTTTATCAAAAACTTTTATTAGATTGTTAGAAGTTAATAAAATATTTTTATTTTCTAATTCTTTTATTAAGCATCTTAGTAAATGTATAATAATCTGTACGGTTGCACTGCTAGCCATAGAATCAAATTGATTTTTGTGATGTTTGAGTATTCTATTATAATTTGTAATCACTTCTCTCCAAAGTTTGAAAATACTACTCATTAACTTGGTTCTGAAATTGTGCAATCTTGATCATCAATTATATTTTTGTAAATAGGTATTGTAATGCTTTTTCGCTTATATGACATCTTCTTAATCTTCAATTTATTAATAGCTTGGCGAGCAAAAAATGATTTTCCACTTTTGTTCTTCTTAAAGCGTCCCAATTCTCAGTTGTACTGACCCAACGAATGAAAATGTAATTTAATTTTCTTAAATTTTGCTAGCTGGTTTGTGTTATCCATCTATATTACAACCAAATTCTTTGTATGGTGTTTAACCAATACAGTAATTTAAATAGATATACCACGTAGGTTTTAAAAATACATCTGGATTTTCATCATTAACATATGGATTATGAGCTCCGAAGTTGATCTCCAAGCTGATGAGGGCAGTCAGACTCTTGGTTAGGGTGTCACAGGCTTGGTTAGCGTTAAAGAATGCAAATCAACTTTTTCATGCGCAATTAATGAAACACAATTAGATTTTAGGTTAGAAATGCCCTTGTTAGCTCTAAAAGAGAATTCATAGTACGCTAGTCAACCAGCGGTGAACTGGACACAAAGCGAGTTTTGAATTTGAAGCATTAATGAACTCGATGCGCCCAAGCATGCTTACAACTTTAGATGAAATTGGCTCTAGGCGCTTAGGGCACCCATCAAGATGCTAGGAATTGAGTGTTAGGCGCTTGGGTACCACATACACCTAAACAGCAAACCACGAAGCCATTCCAAAATGAGCCCTGGGCGCTTGGGTGTCCAGGTGCCTTGCTTTCAACTAGGGATAGAGAGACTAGTGCCTGGTAGTGGTCAAGCACCAAATAGAGGTTTGGATAACGTTGGTTCACACTTAAACATTTAATTGAGCCTAAAACTTACTGTTTCAGGGTGCTTTGGGGGCTAGAATATAACATGTATAATTACCCATACTTATTTAAGGTTTTATGTATGAAATCAAGTATTGGTTGTTGGAGTGTGGTGCCTTCTTCTTCCCAAGGAGTCTTTAGTGCTGCAATTAAGTTGGCAGTGCTATAAGCTGTAATTCTTTTTTTCTTCACTGGAAAGTGTTTCTATATAAAGTGTTTGTGTTTTATGTAATTGTTTTAGGTTAGAAATTCTCTTGTTGGCTCTAAATAATGATTTAGAATGTTGCTGAGGAACCTCGAGTGCGTTGAAGAGACCATGGGTGTGAAGACCCACTTAAGTAGTAATAAGTGAAACTCTTAAACATCGAGGCGCCTTTTCAGATAACGGTGGAGTTCCTAATAAGAACTCCAAAGTTAAGCGTGCTCATGTGGGAGCACTCCCAGGATGGGTGACCTACTGGGAAGTTATCTTCTGATGGCAAAATCGTGAGGCCATTCAGGCCAAAGCGGACAATACCTTGGTGCTTAAGAGTTTGGGCTGTTATAAATGGTATCAGAGCAAACCATAAGATGTCAGATAGGAGCTAAGTGTCATACAGGGCAAAGTACCACTTCATGAGAGCAGCCGCTTGAACCCATAATGGTTAAGGTGCTACATGGTTGTGGGTACCTCTTGAGCCTGTAGTGGCTCTAGTTCTATCTACCCAATGGATGGTTCTTGGATTTGTGTGTGGATACTGACGAGGACGTTAGTTACTTAAGTTGGGGAGATTGTAAAGACCCACTTAAGTAATAATAAGTGAAACTCTTATACATCGAGGCACATTTTCAGATAACGGTGGATTTCCTAATAAAAACTCCAAAGTTAAGCGTGCTCATATGGGAGCACTCCCAGGATGGGTGACCTACTGGGAAGTTATCTTCTGATGGCAAAACCGTGAGGCCATTCAGGCTAAAGCGGACAATACCTTGGTGCTTAAGAGTTTGGGCTGTTACAATAGGGCCACAGATCAACTGGAAGCAAACTGCACGCAAAGCGAATTTTGAATTTGATGTAGAAATGCATTGGGCCCAATGGCATACCGAGGCATTAGCTACAACTTTAGGAGAATATGGGATTGGCACTTAGGTGCCCAAAATGCCCAGCAGGATGGGTGACCTACTGGGAAGTTATCTTCTGATGGCAAAACCGTAAGACCATTCAGGCCAAAGCGGACAATACCTTGGTGCTTAAGAGTTTGGGCTGTTACAATGGGCCACAGATCAACTAGAAGTAAACTGCACGCAAAGCGAATTTTGAATTTGATGTAGAAATGCATTGGGCCCAATGGCATACCGAGGCATTAGCTACAACTTTAGGAGAATATGGGACTGGCACTTAGGTGCCCAAAATGCCCAGCACGATGGCAACAACCAAGTGTTGGGTTCATGGGCGTGCCCAGATGCCCATGAAGATATTTGGGGCAACAGGTTGAGCGCTCCCAAGTGCACCTTGGTGCCCGCTGAAGTAGCAAATCACATAGGCGTGCCGAACAGAGCCCTGGGTCCCTGCTTTCAGCCTGGGACCTGAGAGATCAGTGCCTAGGAGCTCCAGGAGACAGATGGGGGGCATGAACAATGCTAGTTCACGCCTAACCATTTAGCTGGTTCTAGATTTTTCCCTTTCACTGTGCTTTAGGGGCTGAAATGTATTGGGGTATAAATGCCCTTACTTATCTAGGGCTTTATGTATGTAATCAAGTATTTTGGCTGCTGGATCATGTTTTCTTTCCAAGGAGTCCTAAGTGCTACAACTAAGTTGGCAGCTGGTG
Source organism: Gastrodia elata (assembly GCA_016760335.1). Taxonomy (NCBI): domain Eukaryota; kingdom Viridiplantae; phylum Streptophyta; class Magnoliopsida; order Asparagales; family Orchidaceae; genus Gastrodia; species Gastrodia elata. The sequence continues at coordinate 23,219,323 of CM028675.1, forward strand.
TAAGCAGTAATTCCATAATGGATTGTTTTTGTGGTGGTGGATTCATGGTTTTTCCTTACAAAATGTTTTTCACGTAAAAAAAAATGATTTACATGAAACCCGTTTGCAAGGAATTTATTTGTGTTTTCTGTGGTTGCAATTTTGTGTTGTATATTGTTTTTTGTTGATTTATTATGATTTCATTTCTTTCTTGCGATTGTTTTGAGTGTGGCGAAATCGAGATTCTTGGAGTGAGCTGCATATTTAGTGTTCATTTCATAACACAGATTGACTTTTAACTAGTGAAAACTTTTATAGAAAAAAACCTCTAGTTTTTTGTTTAAGATTTATTGTCAGATATACATTGTAAAAAAATAAGGGCTAATGATTTAACTTGATATGCATAATTTTAATTTGATAAGCAATGTTTCATATGGATTTTATTATGTAAGGTGCAAAGTTTGACCTTTATTTAATGAAAAGCTTTTTTAAAAAGAAATCTCAATTTTCTGATTATTTGAATTCCATCAACCTTTCATAATTTTGGTAAATTAACATTTAATTATTTTAGTTAAAAAACATCAACACTTTTTTGAGATTTTAGCTGTAGTGAAATAGTCCAGTTTAGGTGTGAAGTTTACTATTTCTTTTTTGAAACCCTTTTTTAAAAACAAATGTCCTTTTGTTGTCATTTAAAAGTTATTCTACCAACCTTTTAGAATTTTGATAAATTCACATGTAATTATCTTAACAATCTGAACATCAATATTATCAAATCCAAGTATTGTGTATTCATAAATCTGCTTACCATCATATTTATTTTGAATGAAGTGCTTTTTGTAATATAAATTGTATCTAATTATGTTACTTCTTATTGTATTGTTGATTTTGTCTCTTGGATTGTTCTATTTGCTGGAAAATATATTTAGTTTAAGACGAATATCTAATTTTATCTAAATAATACTATTTTGTAAGGTTTCTAGCTCAGTATTTAATACTTCCAAATTTCTTGGAACTTCTTTAATAACTGAATTTAAAATTTTATCATTTAAAGTTTGGCTGTTGATATTCTTTAAATTATTCACAAGGTCTATAATATCTTCTTAAAATGTCTAAAGATTCAATGAAATTGAAGACAGTGGGATTAGATGGTATGATGGTTTATTTTTTTTATTTTTTGGGTTTCGTAATAATAAACTCTTTTAGTATTTTATTATTCAATAATATCCATCTAAATTGTTTTCTAATTTAAAATATGAGTAGAAAAATTTTAAAATATTAATGAAACTAAAATCAATTATTTGTAAAATTTATTTGCTTAACAATTCATTGAAAGCCCTTTGAAGAAGAATTATCATGTACATATGCTTGAATCATATTTTTCCTTGCTATCATTTTTCTCAGCAAAAATTTATTGTGAGGATAAAGAATTTGTAGCCATAACTTTTTTCTTATTGGAGTTTTTCATTAATTCAGTCATAATTAGTTGCATAGGCCTCAATGAATCACTTGATAAAATCAATTAAAATTTTTTAATCTTATTCCATTAAAAACTCGTTCTTAAAATATTTTTTGTAGTTATTTTTCTGCTCACTTGAAAATTTTCTTGGTACCATTTTCTTAATTTATGATTATTGTCTAATTAAAATTTTTGACTCACATAATCGTCGATTTTACTTTTTGTTCGTAATTCATTGTAGGAATGTTTATTGCTGATAATGTATGGAAGAATTCCTCCTCCCTATATTCGGGATGTAAGATTTTAATGTTTTCTATAGAGGGTTCTAAATGATTTTTCATGTTGAATTGTTGGGATTTTGAATGTCGGACGAAATTATTAATAAAATAATTCTAGTAATCTAATGGATCTACATGAGTTGAATTTATTATGGACATTGGTATTGGTAGTTTAAATAATTTTCTCAACTGTTTTTCTGGCTAGCTATGGGTTTAGGCGTGATAGTGGTACTAGGAGTCGTACGCTGTTTTGGGAAAGTAATATTGCTCCACTTAAGTTTATTAGCTTAATATATGCATTAAAATTAGAAAGAGAGAATAGGATTAGTAATAATATGAAAATAATTAACACTATTATACCAGCTAATTTCAATAACAATATCATTAACTGCTCCTAATTTAAACATTTGTCACCATGAAAACAAGCTAAAATTGAAGCACTTAAACCTCTTGAAGGTAAGAATGTAGAAGTTATTTGATTTAGTCCAATATGGAATATACAGCTTTTATTTTTAGAAAATGACGCCAAATTTGAGATATTGACCTACGATCATAATTTTTCACTGTCTTCATTCAATTTCATTTTATAGAAAGTTTTTAACTGTAGTGAAATCACTATTAGGGAAATTTATAAAGCAACAACCATAATTTGCTATACTGTATTGCCATTTTGTATTATTTTGCACCTTTTTTCATTGAAAAAGGTTTGTTTGCTGAATTTCCATAATTGGCAGACATTTTCTTTACATTACGTAATGCAATCTAGTTAATTTGCTGTGAGAAACAACAAAATATTGTCCTTACACGTGGCCTAAATTCCAATCAATCTGCTACTTCTATGATTTGTTTGTCTGATGGATCCACTAAACTGATGTCATATCAACTAGAAGGACAGATTGATATGTTAAGATATTATAGAAGTTAAATAAGATTGGAAATGAAAATTGCTGATTTGTGAAATGATATAAGAGCTATGATCGCCATTTCCTGGGCATGACTATTCAATGTGCAATGTACTGATTGGAGTGAAAACACAGATTCAACTTATTGTGAAGAAAAAAAAATAAAGCCGAAGGGAAATTGAACTGTTAGTCTGAATCCAGAACTTTATAGTCCAAACCCATGGCATGCATCTTGAGTTTTGTTGTATGTGATACAGGGAAGCAATCGTGAACTTATTTATTCTATGCCTGATAATTCCTGGTAATGCTCTGAGACATGACAATAATTGTTAAACGACTATGATAGAGAAAGAAGAAATAAAAGCTGGCAATAAAATGCAAACTAATGATGTTATGCATGCCTTGCGAGGATTGAAAGTGGAATTTGGGCTCCTATTTTGGAAGAGTAGAGACTGCTAAGGCCGTTTGAGAGAAACAAATACCTGTCAAGGAGTCAATGTAGCTGCTGTCCAAGATAACAGAACTTGTCCTGCTACTTTTTTTGGCTGCAGCTAAGTAGTTATTCAGGATATGCATGCTATTGCTGGAAATGCTGTTGAAGATTTGTTACAGATAGCTAAATGGGGCTGTGCTGAATGAGTAATTGAAGGAGATTCTTGCATCTACAATGGAGGGGTAGCAATAAACTACATCAGAGAGAAATTAAACTGCAGCTACTGGATAAAAAAAAGGAAGCAAAGACTGCTTTTGAGACCTGCTGTTACTCTTTTCTAGCCGTAGGTTCTTAGGGAAAGGTAGGATGATATTAGCAAAAGAAAGGAAGACAAAATGTGTGGGTTGATTAGAAATTATTTTATTATTTAAAAAAAGATGAAGAAAACTTGGAGAAGAAGAAACAGATAAGAAGAACAAATAATACTTTTAATTCTTTTTCTCGTCATTAAAAAGCTGAAATATTACATAGGTTTTGAGTCTTTAAACTTACTCTTAATTTAAATACATAAGTAAAAGGTTAATAATGAAACAAATGAAAGTTATAATGTTCATTAAATTCTTTCTCTTCTTGGCTTTTGTTAATTTGGAGCTTTCTTTCATGTTGAAATAAATTTGGGCTCTTTTGTTACCCAATCTTTAGTTTATCCCTTGATTGAATCATTTAAAATATTTATATAATTGGGCTAATATGAAAATTATAGAAATAAATTTATCATCTTAATTTTTATATCACCTTAGTCATATTGACTTTCTTTCTTTTGATGATTCTTAATACTTTGATGACATTAGTTTTTCACAAGTACTTATTGTCTTTGATTTCATGTAAACACATATTTTGTTTCCAAATTTAGTATTTAACAAATATGAACCATCCCAATACGAAAATTGAATATTAAATTTTTTCATGCTCGACCCCAATACTTGGTTTTAGAATTTTCAAGACTGAAAGCATGAGATTTTGGGAGTACATTAAATGTTATATAGCTACTACTACAAAATCATCCTTCATGATTGCTTTACTGATATTTGTCTTCATCATTATTATTTCTAAGTTCTTGAGATTACATAAATTGGCAATCATCTGAATGGTCTGGTTTAAAATCATTTGGGGGAAAAATGCCTCGAATTAAAAAGAATACATCTTTCATCAGTTTTATGCCATTGAACATTATTCTCTATCTATGTTTAAATGATCTAGAATGTCAATTTTGCTTGCACTACCTCAAAATGCACATGAATAAGCTCTTTACAGCATGTGCAAATGTCACAACATGCAATCAATTTCATTTGGTCTACCATTTATAGCATTTTGTTTTACTCAATGTTTTTAGAATTGTGTCAACCATTGAATCGGCCAAGTTATTGGTTATTATGAATAATTTATGTTACAAGTAGTTTTTCACATGAACATATGAACAATCATGCAATTTGCGTAAACTTACATTCATATGCTTCATAAACCTATGTAAAATGGTCAGTTTGACGCAACAATCAAGTTAGAAAGTGATTTCTAGTAACTAAGCAAACTTCCGAATTTATCTAGCATATAATAATGCTTTTTATAAAAATAGTACCTGTTGTTGCTCTTATTCTTCACCATAACATTGCATACTTGATTTATAACCTTATATCATTAATACGTGGCTACTTTAGTCATCTAATGATCTTACCCAACAAAGAGAGATAATTAAAAAGGGCTAGAGAAGGGGAAAAGGAGAGCTCCTATGTAGGCCAATGTTGATTTCTTCATATTTTTGTCAATTGTGTCAAGTTGAGGTGAACCGGCAAATGTTGACAGTGTGCAGTAGGCAGCTGGGGATTAAGAGTTGGGTGATGTCAAAGAGGAAGGGGGCTACGACAAGAAAAATGTTTTTAAGAGTTTCTAAGTAGCAAGATTTAATATTTACTACTTAATCTTGATCCGGGATCAAGATAACCGATTCTTATTGGGCAAACTATTTCTTGCTGATTTTTAACACTGCTGGTTTTAATATGAACAGGACTGGCTGTACGGATGTTGCCCGGTCTGGTTTAAGAATATTGGTTTTTCTAATTTAATTTATCTCTTACTCTTTTTTTGAAATTTGTATCTATAAGCATTTTGTTTGTCATGCATGCTTGTACATAATACTATTTCTTTTAGCACATTTGTGGTCTCTATGTAGTTTTTTTTGCTACAAGAAATCATATTATTTTGCTTCTTTGTTTAAAAGTTATTTTTGCATAAGCTAGATCATTTAGCATTCACTGATTGTGAAATTGGTTTGTAAAGTTTGATACAAGAGTATTTAGAAAGTTATTCATTCAATTTTAAGAGCTTATGAATCCCTCTCCATATCATACATATTAAATACTCTTAAGATATCTAAGTTTCATTTAAAATATTATAGCACAACATAAGCTCTTATTTTTCTTTTTTGGCCTTTTGGTGCGTTGTGTATTCACCCCTTTTGATTACCTTAGCCAACGTCTATGAGTTTGATACTAAATCAATCCAGTAGTTCTCTTCCCACACCTAGAGTAGACGAAGAGTTTTTATTGCGGAGTATTTATAAAATTATCTATTCAATTTTAAGAGTTTATGAACACTTCTTCATATCATACAAGATTAAACACTTTAAGATATCTAAGCATCATACAAATTAAATATTTGTACATGAGTAATGTTCTTATTTTTCCTTTGGTGCCTTCTTTGGTGGATTGTATATCAACAGCCTGTTTGGTGGTTGTATATCAACAGTCTTTTTGGTTACCTAAGCCAATGTCTATGAGTTTGGAACCCAATCAATCCATTAGTGTCTCGTTCCACGCCCACCTAGATTTCTTAGAAGACCGACCTTTTTTGATCACCATCAATTGAATCCAGGCCACTGGACCCAACAAAGTGACCATTAGGAGGTTGGCCCTAGAAATATTCATTGTAGCCACCACCACATTATTGCAGGGATTATTAAAACCAGCAGAGGCCAGAACCATAGACAAGAGATGAGGGAAGTGTACTGTTAAATGCAATGAAGAATAACATCTAGCACTTGCATTTAATTTTCCTCCATAATGGGTATAATCAGCTTCAAATAGTCTAGTATTGTCAGAAGATATTGGATGCGAATGAAGCTTTTAATTGGTCTTCGCTCCATGACAAATGGTACAACAATTCAAGCAATATTTGGCAAGACTCCAAAAGAGTTTGTTGTCAGTATTTAGAGTTCCAGGTTGATCCAAACCATAGAATGATAGTTCAATTGTGATGCCAACATTTGGGGGGAATTCTGAAATTCAGTTTAACGGGAAACTGAATTTTGCATCACTTGGGCAGACGTAGCTAAATTCGTCCTCTGCATAAGCAAGTTGACCCAAGTGCTGATGCTTCATGTCAGGCTTTAAATACAAAGTATAATACAAGGCTAAATTGAAGTGGATGAACTCCGCATTAAGAATTCATTTTGAAAATCAAAGCTTTATTTAGTCTCCAGCAAAAGTAAGGCTAGTTTACCTGCAATAGTGATCGGAGCCTTGATGTTTAATTGAAGTAAGAGGGATACAGTTATAGGGCAAACTAATGCCCACTTGAGAGAAAGATCATCAAGGTGCCAAAAACAATGCGAGAAGGCGACACCATAAGCCCTCCCCCAAGGACTCCAGTAGCCGAGGGAAAGCCCATAACAATAGGATTTGATGACACGATGATGGGAGATCACCAAGCCACTACAACAGATCCCATACTGAGAAGACGATGGAGACGATCAATGCACATACCGACAATGAACCTGGAGCATGAGGCACCTGCTAGGGCATGATAATGTTCATGGTAGATGATTGAGGAGGCGACCATGCCCCGGACAACAGCTACTGGAGGGAGAAACAAAGCTGGGTTCAGTGATGAAATCCCAAAGTGTAAGTCACTGTTCGGAAGCGAAAGCTCTAATAAATGATCATGGTGGGCATCACGACCAGACTCTTTTCTATTGTACCATAGCCATGTGCTTTGTGCTGCATTGAAGCACTTGTTCGATCAAATCAGGAGAAGAGGATGTCAACGCCATGCTGGTAATAAAATGTGGATGTTTGTCAGAGAAAATTGCAAGGGAGCTAGAGGTAATGGCACTACCAAGGTGGCGGTTAGGGGCGTGTATGTGTATGTTATGTATGTATTTGTGTTTGCGTACACCATTAGTTAGCAACAGAACTGCCGAAGAAGGCATCGGTTGTCTTTTTTACCATCGTATTATTCAATCCAATATAAAATCGATCTATTGTTTAAATGATTCATAAAGTACCATTCCCAAATTTTACTTCCTCTCCTTGTTTCAAAGATATTGAGATAAAATAAGAGTTACGATAGCATTTTTCTGTCCTTATCATTCTCATTTTTAAATGCTCTAACAAAAGTACTTACCTTTCATATGTATATATATATATATATATATATATATAATTTAATATAATATTTATTCCAGAATTCAAGTTTCTTCGCGTACCGTTCACTCCTGAACAATGCAAAGGGCCTTTCTATTACCAAAGACGTATCTGCGCTGAAAGAGCTTTCTCTCAATGAGGTTCGACTTGGGAATTCATTTTGGCTGCCCCTTTTCTTTTTGCATTTTAGCCGGGCTTCCTGAAGGCGCTTTGTGAACCTTTTCAGGTAGAGAAATTCATGTCGCAGTGGAGCGGCAGCAAATCCTTTAGAGATGATTACGAAAAGAGGATGCTTCCCTCGCTGGACGCCAGACAGCTGAGCAGAGATGGCCGAATGAGGAATTTTGATGAAAAACCGATTCTCTCCGCACCACAAGTAACCCCCGAGCCAGAGAAAGAGCCAGCCAAACCCGAGAAAGAGCCTGGCAAACCCACCTCAGAAAAAGAAAAGGAGAGTGCAATCTCTCCTCCCCCGGAAGTGCGGGCCAATGCGGCGCCGGAGGCTGGAGAAATTGCCCCAGCATCCAGAGACATTGATCCCACAAAGCTGAAAGAGATGAAGAGAGAGGAGGAGATTGTCAAGGCCAAGTCTGCCATGGAACGAAAGAAGAAGTTGGCCGATAAGGCAGCCGTCAAGGCCGCAGTCAGAGCCCAAAAGGAAGCCGAAAAGAAGCAGAAGGCAAGCATTGTCGTCTCCCCCACTTCACTCATTTCCTGCAGCAGCTGAGCCTTCTTTTTTCATTGCAGGAAAAGGAGAAGAAGGCCCGAAAGAAAGCCGGGACATCTTCGCTGCAGCCGGTTGATGCTGAGCTGTCGGAAGAAGCAGAGCCGGAGAAGGATGCCGAACCCGAGATGCATGAAGGCATTGCTAGTGCCCCTTCTGCGGAAAGGAGCAAGGACAAGTTTAAAGAGAGATCGCTTCGTTCGCGTGGACGCCCCAAAGTCCAGCAGAACCAAATACCCAAGATTCTACTCAAGAAGAAAAAGCAGCATCCAAGCTGGTGGCTTTGGGCCGCCGCTCCCGCTGCTATCTGTGCCTTTCTAGTTGCACTCGTCGGCCTCTACTATTCTCTCCGCAAGACCCAATGAATGAGCGTAATGGTGAAGTTTTTTGGCAGCTTGATTCAATTTTAACATAATAAACTTTATTTATATGTTTAATCTTGCAGTTTGAAATGTGTCGGTTTAGTATAGACATCTGCTGCAGAATCTGCTTCTTTTTCTTTATATAGCTTTGACAGAGCTCTTTCGCTGTTTTAATTTTTATAGTATTCTTTTAAATGTTATGCATGCTGCGACAATAAACGGTGCTCACTTATTTATCCTAAACTCTTGTTGATTGCCTTCTCAGTTTACGTTTTGTTCTAATTAAACACTTGATTTATATACTTTTTGTGATGGTTTCAAGGATATATGGACATATTATTTCATAATTATTACATCATTAATCATTATTACAATTCAATCACTTTGGTACTCATTTTCATATAATAGTCACTTTAAGATCAAACGAAGGCATCATAATATGCTATTTTACTTCTGTCCGTTGTATATATTAAATGTCAATTTTTTTAAAATATATATTAAAATAAATCAAATATTTGTATGCATAGATCTGTCAAATTTTGAAATGACATGTAACCCGACTTAATCTTGAAATAGAGAAATCCAAGTTCGGGTTTGCCATGCCTCAAACACCGTTAGCGTTGGGAATTCGACTGGACCAGGTTGGGTCATATGGCGGCCCGAGTTACCTGATAACAGGAGCTTAGTTAGTTTTCTAACATTAACGCCGGTTTGTTCCGTCGCTAGTGAATTGGAATTTAAATTTTGGTGCCAAATTGGCATTTCTTTAGTCGAGTTCTTGTGTTTAGCTTCTCAAACTCAATGTGTTCATGCTATAGTCTCCTTGAGTCCTCAACCTCCACTGTGTTCAGGCTCTCAGCTCTCCATACAGTCGTACCGCAGAAAAGAAAGTCATAAACCCTAGAGCTTATGGCGTTCTGGCATTGTGCACTTGGAATCTTGGAGCCTTCAACCCTTCAAGAACTTGTGTTGCTTCGAGTTTCGAACCATCAGCTGTGGTTGTAGTAAAATACTATGGGACATCTTACTTTAATCTTTATATTATTGATCATTTATGTTAATATTTACTGATAATTATCATTTTTTGAATTTATGTTGTTTGCTTAGTAATGCTTAAAAAATTTAATTTTATTTTGTTATATGTTAATTGAGATAATAATCACCTACGCACATTACAATTTGATCTCTTAATGTTATAAACATTTTAATTTTGCAAAATCTGTTAGATAGTTTAGGTTACTATAGGTTAGGCATAAACTACTTCAAAATTAGATTAAATTGATCATTTTTTAGACAGATCGAACACGAATAGATCGGGATCATGTCGAGATTGAGGACTCATTTCAACAAATGGATCCGGTTTGAAGCTAAGGCAAAAAGCAAGACTTAAAGTTAGCCTAGCTTTTATATATTTGTATTTGATTTATGCACTTACACTTAGGTTAGTCAAGGCTTTTATGTATTGCTTTATTTTGAGATTCAGTTGGGGTAAGAATAGCTATAAATCAAGTTAAGATATTTGTAAAATTGGTTGATCTATAAATTTTCTATGTCGTGTTATGGAGTTTTGATGGCATCAAAATGAACACACGAAGATCCAAAATCAACTGGACATTATTCCAACGAAGAGCAAACCCAAAACAATGCCTGCCCGGGCGCGCCGAAGAGCTGACAAAATGAGGCCATGTAAAGATTGGAACAGAGGGCAAAGGCTCATTGACCAGCTACAGAAGAGGTTTACCTTCAATTATTCTATTCTCACATGTCGGTTCATCGTAATATTTCCCCAAAAATTAAAATCATAAATAAAAAATATATTGTGACAATCATATATTTAAATTTTATTATGTATATAATAATATAAATATAACAAACTCTACAGTATATGCATAATTGATAATCATCTGTTATCTATCTACACTGTCCATCTCTGAACTTCCTAGACAAAACATGCCTATCAAAGAGCTGGGCCAATCTTCGGGAACCCGGGCCGGGCTCGAGCCTCCAATCCTGGCCCACAGAAGCGCAGGTCGGGTCACCCGAGCACCATCCTCCACGTGTCGGCAGATCTGCGCGCCTCCCCAGCAGCTCGGAGTCAATCCTGCGGAGGACAGGATCGTCGTCATCGAACTTTCTGGCGAAAGGGGCGTTGCTTCTGATCATATTGGCGCCGTCCTTTAGGGTCAGGGCATTCGGGTGCTGCTTTGGCGGGAAATCCCAGGAAATGTAGTGCAGGTCGTGATTTACGACCGTGCCATTGAATTCCGGCGAATTGCAGATGACCGTCTGGAAATACCCTTCCGGCGAGGACACGAAATTGGTGTAATACATCAGCAGAGTTCGCGGGAGATTGTCCCAACCCCAGATGCAGTATTCCACGAATTCTCTCGATAGACCCATCCATGCCGATCCTGCTTTTCAGACATTCAAATTCTATTACAGAACTTCTGGATTTGTTTGCAGATGGCAATTATTTAGGATTCGTTTGCTCTTTTCGAGTTCATGATTCATGGCTGCCGTTGCTTTTGTTTTCTTGTTTAGAAAACAAAATATGAAAAAAGAAGAAATCATCCAGATAAAATCATCAAATAGTTGGTTTATATAGATGACATCTTCTTCCTCTTCATTGAATTTCATCTGAAAAAAATGGGATATTAGGGTTTAGAGAATATTAAATCACCTGTGAACAGCTGAAATGCGTTCGGCAGCTCGCGCTTCTGCATCATCCACAGCACATCAGATTTAGTCGTTCTGTAAAGCGCCGAATCGACAATTAATGGCTTCGCTCTTTGCCCCCTACAAACAAAAATAGAAAATTTACAAAACATGAAGAAAATAAATTTTTTTTTTTTAGAACTCACTCTTTCCAATCCAAATGACTCGTGTGCTCCACAAAATTCAGGTTTCTCGGCAGCTTTGACAACGCGAAGAGCAAATCTGCAAATCAAACGTTCATAAAATTTAATCATTTGTTAAACAAATTTCAAATTCAAGAGCTATACTGACTGACCGTCCTGCGTCACGAGAGGATAATCCGACGCACTCAGATTGATGAACCAATCCCAGCCTCTGCTCTTCTTCAGCAAGACGGCGCACGCGTGCAACGTGTTCGCTACCATCGTCGGGCCTCTGTAAGTGACCATGTTCGCCTTCGCGATCACGTGGACGTTCCCCACCGCGGCGAAGAGGGAGTAGTTGGCCGCGCGCGCGGCCAGCTCTTCCCTCTCCGCTGTAGGAGAATTCAGGTCCAGATGAAGGACGTACACGTTTCGGGGATGGTAAACGGCGAGCAGGGTCCGCCAGAGCCGGTTCAGATCCCCCTTCGATCCAGAGACGAGGTAGGCCAGGCGGGGAACTAGGGAGGATTCGCCCGCAGGAGGCGGACTGGAGCCGACGAAAACAGGGGGCGGGCGAGATTGCTGAATTTGGGAGGAGATGAGGGTGGAGAGGGAGGTGAGGAGGCCCATGTTGAAGGAGGTGAGGAGGAGGAAGGTGAAGAGGAGGGAGGCCATGAAGAGAGGGAGAGCCCATGCTTTTTCTACGGGCGAGGCCATTGATGAGGCTCTTGCTTTAATCAGCAGAGTTTCTCCTCTGCTCTCCTTTGCTGTTTTGGTCGCATTCAGCAGCAGCATTGTCGAGATCGGGGAATGAGGTTTTGGACTTGGAAAAATTTGGAGGCGCTCCGATGAATATATATAGAGCGGCAGCACAGATATTCATTAACTGAACTGAAGAAGGAGATGAGCAGAGTAATTAGCAGGGGGTTATGCAAACATTGAAATTATCAACAGCATTAATCAAAATTAAGGGCAATAAAATTTTAGTACTAATGTCTCATGCTTACTATTTTTTTGTATTATTATATCTCATATTTTTGAGAAATTTTTAAACTTGTTAAAATGTGATTTATAATTGTTTCTTAAGTACGCTAATTTAAATAACTTGCATTAATTATGCTAAACAACTTTAATTAGAGTTTTAATAAATATCAGTTATGTATGAAGACGTTTACTTTAATTATTTTTATTGCTTAAGCTCCTCCACTTTCGTATGTTTTGTATTAAATGTATGTTTAGATCGTACAGTGCTCCATCTATGCATATTTAGACTCCACGTGGACTAAAATAATACAAATATATATATATATATATATATATATATATATATTTTAAGTTTTTATTAAAATAATATCAAAATATTACATAATTACATACTTAATCCTTTAATTAGCACATAAAAATTTAAAATTAATATGATCAATACACAGTTTTAATTATGAAATCTTTTGGTATGTTACGAATTTATAAATAAATATGTAATATAGTTAATTATGTAATGTAAAACCGTATGAATGCATGATTAGTTAAGTAATTAACATATGTTGCGTTTCTTTTGTAATCATTAATTATATATTAAATTAAAATTAACACAAGTTATAACGATTTATAATTTAATGCAAAATACATGTTATTTAAATGTTTAATTTTGTACTTAAATTAGTATAATGTATTCACAATATTAGTAATGATTATTAATCCTATGTTTAAGCAAATATAAACATTTAGCATATGCAATTATTTAATCATTATATATGTGAATACAAGCAATAATGTTGAAATATCTGATTATGTAATCATTATATATACATACTTAAAGAAATCTTGCTGGGATCCACAGAATCCAAGTATTTGAAATATTATCCTAAAAATTCTCTAGTTTTTTAAACAAGCTCTAGCATAATTAGTGGACAGATATTTATTATCGTAAGATTATATCTTCTTAAGCTTGCTTGAGCTCCCTCTACTATCTCTCATCCGGGCGCCTTTGAAACGTATTCCGGAACCGTTGTGCCAAGGGATGAGAGCATCCGCACAGGCGCGTTATAATCACCCGTGAACCGTCCGCGTCTTGGCCGAACTGACGCAGCTTGACCAAATCGTTGCACCATTCGATGAACTGTTTTTTGAGCCAAACCATAACTGCCATCGCGCCTAGCCACGAACCCATGCGCACGTGCTGTTGAGAAGGTACTTGACGAAGAACACAGGCATGAATACAAATTCATACAAGCACAAAACATAAGCTAATAGGTGCGTAGTAGTTCGGTGAGATTCATTTACATCAATAAGGGCAATGGATGCTACCAAACAAAATGCTAAGATTCATGTGAAAATATATGTTTTTCACGCTCGTCCGGTTCTTGGACATTCCCAAGCGCTCTCTTTTCAATGTGAAGCACCTAATACATGAACAAAGAGCTGGTTATGTGTGGTTTTGCATTCATTTCACATCTGATTGGTTCGTGATGTATTCTTAAGCTCCTTAAGCATCTCTAATCATAAAGAATATGTGTCATCCTCCGTCTTCTTCAATACAATTCTCCACCCAAACTCTTGGTTGCGGCAAATTGAGAGACAACAAGTATGGGAGAAATTTGGGGGTTATATGTCTTTGGGTCCTGTGGAACATTTTGGTATAGGTGATTTGACCTATTGAGAGAATTTTGGGGGAGAAGAGCTTTCAGTTTTTCTCAAAATTCTTTTGATATACTCTTTTGTTTTCGGCATACTCCATATGGCTGTGTTCCTTACAAAAAGATGGTTTCAACCATACCAAAAACACAGAATAAAATCATATTTGTATTTTTCTTAGCTAAAATATAAGAAAATTTACGATAAACTAAGAAATAAACCAATAATCCAAGCAGAATATTATTTTTTAATTTTTGGCAAATAAGTTAATTTATTTTGTTTATTTAAGTTTAAATTTTAAGCCAAAAAATACCAAATTTTATTGAAATATTTTTAAGGCTGTGATTGATCTCATGAGTGAATCTAAGTGTTTACTAAATGTGAACTTAATTGTTTAATTAATTATAAATGTACTTTTTGTGATATGAAAATATCACTCTCACATTGATATATTTAGTGCTCACATGATAGATTAGGTTTGTAGCCAAACATATTACACTTTGATTGTCACAAAATATACTCAATATTTGTTGCTAAGCACTTTGTTCATCTAATGGACAAATTGCTTTCTTCATTGCCTTTGTGAATCATATATATTCTATCTCCATCATAGAGAGATTTTAGTTAGGAGTGATGTGAGGTGGGGATTGGTGATATTAGTTTTAGGAAGCTTTTACTTGTGATTGTAGATCTTTATTAATAAGAATGAACAATGATTTTTTATTTAGTTTAAATTTCTTAATATGATCCCATGGTTACCACAATATATTTCTTCATCTACTTCCCCATATAGGAATATTGTCCTCACATTTAGTTATTTAAACATCAAATCAAGCAGCTCTACAAGTTTCAAAAGTACATTGATTCTAGTTTGTTTGACAACTGGATAAATACTTCATGATAGTATATCATCTTTCTTTTATAGCACAAGTTAGCTACAAGTCATGCCTTATAACACATATCTGTAGCTCGTTGAGAAGCCTCCTTCATAGTCTAAACCTATTTGCACATGATTTTTCTTTTATCTAGAGGTAACTTCACCAATCTCCATGTTGCACCCTTTAAACTCTTACTTTTAGAACTTTTCATAGCTTCTTTATAGAAAGTTAAATATTAGCTTCAATCTCTAAGAGTTCAAATATAATTTTGTCCCTTAGCCATACAGACCCTTAGAAATTCTCCCTCCTCATTCTGCAAGAAGCAAAGAAATCTTGTATTCGAGTATCATGTAGCCTTTCATACTTAGTATCATCATCTTCTTGATTATTTCTTAAATTTGCTAATGAAGATATATGCACTAAAGAGGATGATTCAGGTGATGTGAATAGAGTTGCATCAATCTCTACTTTATGCAAGATATCTTTGGCCCCTCTTGGCTTCTCCACCTACTGTAAACTCGATGCCCTCATTAGAGACTCATCAACAAAGATCACACACGTAACTACTTACTATAATACTTTTATTAGCTACATCAAATAATTTGAAGCTCTTAACTCCACGCATATATTAATAAAATTTTTCGTGTTGGTACTTATTCTTATTTAGCATTCTTTAAATGGTAATAAGTTGGACATTTAATGCGGCACCCCGCTCCCTAGGTCCACAATCATTAGGCTAAGGAGTGGAGTGTCACTCCGGCAAATCCCTCACTTATCATTCACTAAATCTATATATTCATACAGAGTGCGGAAGCAATAAGAAGTAAGGATTACATCCATTCACTATACATCAACTATGAAATAAAATAAAATAGATTAGAAAATAATAATGTACAGAAAGTAAACACAATCACGACTATTTATATTATTACATCATTTAATTAAGTTTAAAAGACTGAAAATGATAATATCACTTGTCCTTATAATGAAGAAAAAGGTAATTAGAGGTCTTCTGCGCCAGGCTGCTGCACCTAATCTAAATAAGGCTCCTCCTCAGGCACTGGTTCCTCAAACTGAACAAGATCTGACATTGTCAGTTTCATAATGCCAGGGCCCCAGCCAATAAAAGAAAAATGTTATTAGACAAATTATCTAAGTACATTTTATGCAATTAATTTATTAAGCATTCATTAATATTACTATTTTACTCTAAACCAAATGAAACATCTATTTAGCATGGGAGCAAGTAAGCATACAATGTGATGAGATAAGTTATAAATGTAATATTTATAACTAAGCAAGAATTGAGGAAAAAACATACCTCAAGTAGACTAAATAAGGTAGGGTATACATATATAATACAGTAAGTGAAAATACTTAAAAGAAAAGTTTAACCTATATATGTTGATGATCATATGACATATGCAAATTTAAAACATAAATCTGAAAAATGGTACATATAATAAGCAGTAAAGTCTAGCATCCTATATATGTATCTACTCAAGTAAGCAGGTAACATAGGAAAAATAATGCTAATCAAAATAAAATACATTAACAACATAATAAACAGTAAGCTAAAAAATCGTGAAGAATGTACAAACTGCCATATCAGAAAGAATTTGCCAATCCGGCCCAATATATTCCTGTAGCCTTTATGGGTTAAGGCGGACATAATATCACAATATAGTACAATATGACTGAAGAGGTAGATAATAATATGTAAATATCTTTTAGTTATTTTACTTTTGTTTATGTGAACAATTTCAGAAATAGCTAAGGAGTCAAGCACGTCTGCAAGACTGAACGGGTCCCAAGCTTAACACACTCTCCTCAATGAGTGATATTAAGCATCCTTATCTCTTCTTATCCTTGTCCATTGGAGTAATGTGCACCATAATCTACCATGTATTGAACCCAAATGCAAATATTTTCTTAATATTCTAAGTTTTCATTTTTCATGTAACAATATTTTCTTATATGACATGTTCAATGAAAAATAAGCACAAAGTTCAAGGAATGCGTAGCACAAAATTAAGTAGTAAGTAAGGGACTCTACTAAATATGGTGATATTATTTATTGTCTAATTTAAACATTCTAACTATTCTAAGTTACACAAGTTTAGGATCTCCAATTCTTACTATTGAGTGTAACTTAGAAGTACGTCCTTATAGGTTACAAAATATTAGGACTAGCTAGGTCCTAATATGATTAAATCAATGTTGATTATAAGAAATCAGCATGACCTAGTTTATGAGTTTAGACGTTCTAAACTAAAAGCTTGTCCAAAATCTACCGAGCTAGAGATTATGGATTAAACACCATGAGATTGGGCTTAATCATATAATCCCAAGGGTAAGACTTAAGATCTATGTTAAATCTATAATGTGAACTAATGATTGAGATAAATCATATTAAGCAAATTAGACTTAATAGAATGAATCTCTTATCCACAACGCACCATAGAGCCCAAAGTTATGAATCTGGGTCATAATAGTTTAATGAAGCATAAAAATATTTCTTTGATGAATTAAATTTCCTGTCATAGCGCTTGAAAGCACCGTAGTGCGCCACCGCACCTGAAAGCGCCGCAACGCCTGAAAGCGCTGCTGCGCGCCGCAGCACCCAAATTTCGGACAGTTTTTCGCCACAGCACTGCAACCCACTGCAGTGCACTATCATGCCTAAAAGCGCCACAGCGTGTCGTAACACGTTGTAGCTCCTGGCTTTCTGCTAGAAGGAGCCACAGCGCGTCGTAGCATCAATAACTGTTCGGATTGGTCAAGAACCGGCTGAAATGGCTAAAACTTCACAATTTTTGAATTCTAAGGACCCCAGGACCCTAGTGGGGTCAAATTATATCAAATTTGAACCTAGTTTAAGTAAAATTGAGCAATGTATTAATGTATAGGTGAATTTCTAATTTTGCATTAGATGATAATTTAATCTTAATCGCCCCTAAAACCCTAAATATTGATTTGACCAAATCTTAGTCAATTAGACTCCAAATCAGAAAATTCAAAGTGCTATATAGCTTAAAATTTTAGTGCCAATAATAATCTAAAATAATATTTAAGTTTTGAACCTTAAAAAATTAAAAATGACCAAAATACCCCTAACCTTAATTAGGTCATAACTTGACCAATTAAAGTTCAATTTGGGTCTACTCCTAGTTAAAGTACTCAGTGTGATATAGAGAATCTATAGTCACTGAGTTTGCTGAATTTGGATACCAAATAAGAAAGTTAGTTTTTTTCTTGACCCCCTTAGCCTTAGGAAATTTTATAATTGCTCTTGAAATTGAATAAGTTATAACTAATTCATTAGACCTCAAAATTTAGTGTTCTTGGACTTTATTGAATCCTTGAACAGCATCAAACAATAAACTACATAAAAAGTTAGATTTTATTAAGTGCAATTTACTAAAATACCCCTTAGGTCAAAAACCATAGTTTGGACTTATAGGACTCATTTTTTATCCAAATTTAGTGTACTTACTGTCTATCTTCATGTTAGACAGTAAGAAATCATTTGGTAGTAAGAAATCCCAATTTGGAGCCCTAAATTAAAAAATAGTTTTTTTGGACCCTTAAGTAGGCAAAATGATCATTTTGCCTAAAATTTAAGTTAAGTACTTTTAACCCTTAAAATACTTTTTAAATCAATAAAATCACTAATAAAACTGATTTAGGATCAATTTAAGTCATAAATTTCTCAATTAGAATAATTTGTAAGCATCTCAGTTTTAGGCTTAAAAATCCCCAAGTAAAGTTAATATGCCATATTTAGCTAAAATCCATCCATAACTTTCCTAATTAAATAGAATCCGCAAGCGTAAAGAAATTCAATCAATTCTGAGAAATTCTTTAAGTCTTATCATTAGGAATCCTCACTTCATCTTAGGATCTGTTCCTTAAGAATAAGGTTAGATATTAGGTTAGATTTCATTTATTAAATAATGGGGTTATTCAATAAATGAATCCTTGGTTTTATTAGTTTCTAGATTTTACAACCTAATTTTAATTATTTTGTCTTTTAACCTTAGACTCAGGATAGAAGAATCATTCTATTAAGTTTGACTTTTCTTAATAGGATTTACCTCAATCATTAGCTCAATTATGTAACAATCCGGTGTTGTTACTAGCATATTTAACTCTAAATTTAAGAGGATTAAGTTGAAGTTAGAATTTTTGATTTTAGTCAAATAAAAATCAAATAAAAATATCCTCAAATAAAGCATGTTAAGGGGATCCACTTGCCAAAATTTGAGCATAATCGGTGTCCCGGATCGTCCTAAATAAATTTGGGAAGTTTAAACTTCTGGAGTCAATAAAAGATAATATACAAGTTGGATTTCAGAAATTTTTATATATTTGAGTTAAGAATTATAAGAAAACCCTATGTTTTAAGTTTCATAATTTTTCAGGCTCCGGATTAATCGTAGCAAATTTTTAAAGTTTTTCACTTAAAAATTAATATAAACTAAAATACTCATCCAAATTTAATAATTTTTGGATGCTTGCGTTTATCTTGTCGAGACGGTCGTTTCGATACTAAATTCGTAATTTTTGGAGTTTATTTGATTGTTCAATCAACCGTTATAAGTTTCAGCAACTCTTAGCCACTCGATCTTGATCGAGTGGCTCTCATCAAATTGTTTGAGTTTATATATAACTCATCATCTAGCCTAATTTCCCTAACTTAATTATTTTCTCCCAGCTGAAACTCCACTTTTTTTTCTCTCGCACGCGAACCCCCCCTCCCTCTCGGCAGGAGGCCGAGAGGCGCTCGGCAGGAGGCCGAGCGGCTGCCGCCTCCCTCCCTCTCGGCAGCAAGCCGAGAGGCGCTCGACAGGAGGCCAAGTGACCGCTGTCCATCCTCGCTCGACAGGAGGCTGAGCGACTGCTTCCCACTCCTCCTCGGCTCGAGTTCAAGGGCCATGAAATTGCCCGATCCTTCTCTTGGCCGAGCTTCACCCCAGCCTTGGACTGAGTTGCAAGCCTCTCAGCCCTTAAGGATTGATCCATCCTATGCTTCAGATCATCCTTAGTCAAAACAGCAAGGTACCTTTATTTTCATTCACATCCTATGTATGTAACTCCCTTTACATAATTTTTTAGATCAATCAATCCTAATACTGAATATTAGACTAATTATTCTGATTTGATCTAAACACATGAACCCTAAATGCCTTAAGCCGGAGCAAGGTACCTCAGTACCTCTCAATTTTCCTTCTCTGGCTGAGTGTTTGACACTTTGGAGGTACTAATCTACTTTGCCTTGATTTAAATTTATGGAATTATTTGTTTAAATCTTAAGCTATGTGTTATTAGCTAATATTAATAGATTTTAATATCACATAACTTCTCTAAATTGAGCATATGTAAAGTGATAGCAGCATTCTATAATTTATATTTTATCATTAAAATTGAGTGGTATGTATGGAAATCCTTATTAAATCATTAGTTGAATATGAGGTTTTTCTGCATGCAAGCAATCATAGAGATTTTTGCTGGGATGCAGAGATTAATAAAATATAACTAAAGATTGGTAAACTATTATTTGCTTTAGTATTGCCATTTGGATGAATTGTGATTATAATATCCAGCACTGTCTTTGCAATTTTGTTTAAATAATGAGATTTTTTTTTAATACACTTAAATTCTTCTTTACATAATGAGCCATCCTAATACATATTTATATTCATTTGGCAATCACAGAGTTTGTAGTTGAATGACAAAGTCGCATGGTGGAATTTCAAACATAAAAATAAAGTAATCGTATTAATAAAGGCATTAATACAACATCTAAAATTATACTTGTGCACCTACAATTATAATCTATGTTAATACAGAAGATAAATTGTATGTTTGGTACGTAAGGAATAAGAAGTGTAATCAATCCATCCTTTTATTTTATTTCTCAATCAGGGAAAATTATCTATAGCCCATGCGAAGTCGAAGTCCTAGGGTTCTGAAACCATGTGTTGCTGAAGTTTGAAGTCGTGTAAGGTACGTTTCGTACTTAGAACTTTATTAAAGTTCTGTTTTCTTTTAATTATATTATTTTCTTGAGCTCTATGTATAGTGCGTACACCACTTGCATAGATCTTAGCATCATTAGGATTTGATTGTTATTTAAAAACCATGACATTAGGATATATGAGTTTTTGCTAAACCTTAGTTAAAAATTGTAAATTATGCGAACATGGATTAGAACCTAGAGTCAAACTAAGGTACTTCCTTAAGAATTTCACTTCACTTAGGCTCTTTCCTTAAGATTAGGATTAGACACTAAGTTAGACCACATTCGTTGAATAAGTGATTTATTTAATGAATGAAACCTTGGTTTTATTAGTTTCTAAATTTTTCATAGTTTCATTTTGATTATTTTGTCTTTCAATTTTAGAGTAAGAATAGAGATCTATTCTATTAAGCTTGATTGTTACTTAATAGAATAAGCCTTAATTATCAGTTCACTTGTAGATTGAACCATAGATCTTTAGCTTACCCTTGGATCATGTGAATGAACCCAAGGTTGTGGTGTTCAATTCATAATCCTTAGCTTAGTAGATCTGGATCAGATCTTAGCTAAGAACGTCTCAAATCATCAATTAGGACGTGATGATTTATTATTTAACTTATAGTCGATTTTGATTGAGCTAAATTGGGACCTGATCAGTCCTGATTGTTTTTTTTAACTTATAAGGCCGTGCTTCTAAGTTGTATGACTTGGGATAGTTAGAACGACTTAATTAGACAACAATAGATATCACTTAGTTTAGATTGAGTCTCTTGCTTACTTTGACTAGATTGCTTTGCATACCTTGTATATTGAGCCTTATTCCTTGAGCATAATAGGAAAACTTAGGATATGGATGATACATCCTAA
The DNA here is from genome assembly GCA_016760335.1 of Gastrodia elata. Classification (NCBI taxonomy): domain Eukaryota; kingdom Viridiplantae; phylum Streptophyta; class Magnoliopsida; order Asparagales; family Orchidaceae; genus Gastrodia; species Gastrodia elata. The sequence goes on from CM028675.1 coordinate 23,241,176, forward strand.
GTTAGTATTTAAATTGCATATCATTCAATTTTGTCTTATTTGCAGTGGGTAGAATATATCCTAGCTTAGTCTGCCTCTTCAGTAGTAGTATTGTATAGACTGGACTCAGACATAGCATATTTGGATGGCTAGGCTGGGGATTGATTGATTGATATTGGAGGCCCAGTATGGCCTATTAGCTGGTATGGCAGTACTATGTCCTAGGCTTATTGCTACTTTAGCTGGATTTTTCAGTATTGTTTTATTTTTGCTTTGCCACATATTTCAGTGGTTTTATTTTCAGTATTTGCTTGCTTTGCCACATGTCTTAGTGGCTTTACATTGCACTTGATTGTTTTGCTTTTTGCCACATATCTCAGTGGCTTTTCTTTTCCTTTTCTTAATTAGCATGTTGTGTGTATACACATATATTTACTTATATATATTGGCATGTTTAGGATGCTAGAATTGCATGTTTTCAGTACTTGTGTTTCTTTTATATACCCAGCATGTGTTAATATGATCATAATCATGTTAGGAGTGGAATTATCATAGTAGTTGCAGTTCTTTTGCTTTTAGCTTTATCTTGCTTACTTTCATGTCTTGATATTTTATTTTACATACATGTTGAATGCTATAAATGTATAGTTTATAGTTATCCCTTCCTTGTAGCTTGTGGCACCTATCTATTTGTACGCTTAGTAGTATCAGTAATGTGGTGATATCTTTAAATTCATGCAACTTTAATAGCTTAAATTGTACTTAGACTTATTAAAGTATAACAAGAGTTTCTATTTTTTGGCTGTGCCCTGTCATATATGTACATATGGCAGATCAGGAGTATAGGTCAGATCCAGCGCTTGAGGATTTAGCTGCTAGCAGGTTAAGGTAAAGTGCGGCTCATTGAAGGAGATATGCTTCCACCTTCTTGACCTGCCTTTATAAAAATTGTAATAACTATATTTTCTTATTCTTACTATTCAGCATTTAATGTATTATATGTGAATGATTTAATGTGGATTGTGTCTGAATGTTTCTTTTCATTCTCTGCACTGCTATACTACATGTATGTTTCTATTTAGTCTTACTCAGCTAGTTGATTAGTATCACAGATATGCTTTTAGTTTAATGTCCGTGGTACTAGTGACGACCACCTCTTAACACTCATTCGATTAAGGGGCGGCTGCCACAACTTAGAACTGAAACCTTAGACCCTTAGACTTTACCTTTGAATTATGTTCTTAACTCTCATCTTGTGGGGTTAAAATCATAATCCCTATTTCAGTAGATCTTGATCCAATTTTAGTATAGAACGTCTAAATCCATTAATTAGGTTGTAATGATTTATTATTTAACTCATAGTCAATATTAATTTAATCATATTAAGATCTAGCTAGTCCTAATATTTTGTAATATATAAGGTCGTACTTTTAAATTGCACTCAATAGTAGGAATTGGAGATCCTGAACTTGTGTAACTTAGAATAGTTAGAATGATTTAATTAGATAACAATAGTATCACCATGTATAGAAGAGTCCCTTGCTTACTACTGGATTTATTTGTGCTACGCATCTCTTGTATTTTGTGCTTAATTCCTTAGACATGTCATATAAGAAAACTTTGTGTATGAAATAAAAACTTAGAATAATTGGGATGACAGTTGCCTTAGGTTCAGTATATTCTGGTAGATTATGGTGCACATTTACCCTAATGGACAGGGGTAAGGAGTAATAAGGATGCTTAACATTACTCATTGAGGACCCGTATAGTCTTGTAGATGTGCTTGACTCCTCAGCTATTTCTAGACATGTCCACAGAAACAAAAGTAAATTAACTAAAAGATTTTGCATTTGTATTTACTACCTCTACAGCTATGCTGTTTTGTTCTGTCTGCCCTAGCCCAAAAAGGCTTTGGGAATTTTTATCTGCCCTAGCCCATAAATGCTTTGAGAATTATACTGGGCCCAATTGGCCAATTTTTTGATATGACAATTTTATATACTTGTTCAGTTTCAATTTACTGTTTTATTATATTATTGATGTATAGAATTTCAGTCAACTGTATTTTCTTACTTACATGCTCACCTGTATGTATTTATAGGATGCTAGATTTCACTGCTTACTATATGTACCATTTTTAGATTTCTATCTTTAATTAGCATACATCATATGATCATTAGCATATTTAGGATTAGACTTTTCTTTCAGTACTTTTACTTACTATATTATATATATATATATATGCTCATTCCTTGTTTAGTTGAGGTGTGTTTTTTTGTCTCAATTACTGCTTAGTTATAAATGTCATATTTATAACTTATATTGTTCCTTGTATTCTTACTACCCCTGTGCTAGTCAGTTCATTTATTCATGTTTAAGTTTAAATAATCACATTAATAATTTATGTAAAATATTTAGCATAAAATGTACTTAAACGATTGTCTAATAAGATTTTTTTTCTTTTATTGGTTGGGGCCCTAGCATTGTGAAATCGATAATGTCAGATTCAGATAAATTTGAAGAGCGGGGTGTTGAAGAAGAGGAGCCTTATATAGAGGAGGAGCATTAGCAGGGTGATCTAGAAGCTGCCTAGTTTCTTTCTGCTCATTGTGAGGATGAGAGACTTTTAGATTTATTTTCAATCTCTTTAAATTATTTACTAATGTTAAAATAATACAGGTACTTGTGACTGTGATTACTTTTCTACACAACAATTTTCTGAGCTAATTATTTCATTTTATGTTTGATGTATGGTGAAATGGATGTACTGTTTATTTTATATGCTTCAGCACTCTGTGTCTGTGTTGATTTAGTGACTAATCTCTTGTATTCATTCTGTGCAACCTCTTTCCCTTATTAGTGGATTGCGGATCTTATCTAATCCAATAATAAATGAAGGATTTCCCAGAGTGGAACACCACCTCTTAAGTCTAATCTTGCGGATTAGGGGGTGGGGCGCCACACAAAGTCTCCATCATCATTGCATAATTGATATCATGGGTTAAACAGTTTCAGACCAATGCACTACGGTTCATTTTTATCCAATCCATCTCCAAAACTTCTTCAGATTTTTCTTCGCCATTAAGAACATCTTCCAAATTTAGTGCACATAGTGCATCAGCCACATCGCACCTCCACATATAGAAATTGTTCTTTCCATCAAACTTGGCCTCATCAATCTTCGCTGGATGTGTCATGACTTGATGGACAGATCTCTCCACCACCGATGATGACGAAGTACCGACCAATTCTTCTACTCTATCTCACATGTTTTCCTTTACTTTATAAAACTCAACCACAAAGAATACATAGATTGTAGCAAAACCTAACAATCAAGCACAACCAACCTCTCTTTGATACCACTTTTTGAGATCCAAGGGTTTGATCAATGCTGAACAAACAATATATGTTGAGAAAATATCAAAATAAAACAAAGACAAGTCACATGCAAGCACAACCACAATACAAGACAATAATTTTATGTGATTCGGTGCAAATATTTAAGTCAACAAAAAGGAAAGTAGAGAAAATTTTACTATTGGAGATGAGATTACAAAGTTTTAGGATTTTGAAACTCTTTCCCAAGCATTTTGGAGCTTTAGTCTCCTTTTGGAACAGCCACCATACACACTTTAAAAGAAAAAAAATGTAAAAACTTCTCCATCCCTAAAAAGGGCTTTTAAAGTACTTATAACTCCTCACAAAACGGGCTTGTTTAACTGTGGGCTCAACGACGCGCCGTGGCGCCCTCCTTCCTATCGCCAGGAGGTGCAGTGCGCCCTGACGCTTGCCTTGCGAGCGCCTATTGAGCATTAGGCACTAAGGTGCGATGTGGCGTTTTTTGCCGAACGTCTCGGTGCTGCGGCGCGCCATGGCACCAGCCTCTCGTGCGCATATCAAGCGCCAGACGGTACGGCGCGCCCTAGCACCTTGCGAGCCAGCTCAAGGCGCTGCGGCACGTTGTGGCGCCCGCCCATAAAAATAACTCCCTTGAATCAACACACTCAAAGCATAGTACAAACACAAGTATTTATTCAGTTTCATGAATTTCACGTACATCTGTGGGGAGAAGAGTAAGAAGTTCACTATAGCAACATAAGAGGAATATAACAATTGAAGGTTCAAAACCTTTATATAATGGCCTTTTCAACCCTAAGCACACCCATACAATGAAATGATCTTTGACTTCTACAACATCAAAAATACTAAACATATAAAAAACAAAATTAATCTAGGCGTGCGCTTGGACGAGCCATGTGGTTGGACAATCCATTCTTACGATATTTCATGATGCACCTAGGCACGTCTTTAGGCACCTGAGCGCATCTAGATGGTGCTTCAACCTTCATCCCTAGTGTTGGTGCGCGAGCACACCCAACACATAATATAAAATAACCGAAGTTCTTTTTATAAGAGCCAAATAAGCTTACATCCGAGGGTTAAAATGTTTACATCAGAGTGACTAAAACAATTTAGTATGCATGCATGATTCTCATTCGGAATAAACTACTAGCGAAGAATATATATTGGCAAAGAAGCACAGCATATTTTATATGTAAACTAGAGAATAAAATTATAATTACAAAACTATACTCACCAAATTATATTATTGATTTTATATGTCAAAAATATATATGCAAAATTAAAACATAAAATATTAAAGTCTCAAAACAAAAAATAATGTAATAAAACATTTAAGCACAAATTTCAGTATTTCATTTAGCATACATTTTTATAATAAACACTTTAAGCAACAAACAGATATAATTGATTTTTTAGAATTTTATAATACAATAAAATTTTGGAACATAAAATTTTAGTTTCAAAACAACAAATATAAACAATTTCATTTGAATGATTTTAACATAAATAATATAAGAATATAAAACCATCCAAAATCAAGCAATAAACAAAAACTATAAAATGAAATATAAAGTGCAAAACTCTATTAAGGATAGAGATAAAGTGTGAAACAAATAATGATATAATGGTTTGATGGATTCTTGTGCTCTTAAAGTTTTCATAGTTTCTTATGATGGCTCCGATGAACAACTTCTCTAGGAATGGTATGTTTTCTTATGTTAATGATGAGGTTTATTGTGAATAGAAAATTATGCTAAATGTTCCTTTATATGTAAATACTTTTTCTTACCTCTACCATTTATCTATGCAGTTAAATGTTCCCAACGTCAGAATTGGAATGATTGCGACTAATAACCAATCCAATGATCTTGATGCTAATGAAAAATGTAAAAATGGTTTTTATTGGTGAGGTTCAGGTTCAAACTAGAAGCAATCAAAGATTAGGTGTAACGCCTCATCCAGTCGCCACGCGCAATTAATTTAATGAATATCAATTGGCGGCGAAACGGTGCGTTACTCGGGAAGGTAACACAACTTTCCCAAATAAACCTGCTGAGCACAAGAACTGCTGAAACTCAATCTCAAGAGAAGTGGGCTAAGTACTAATCCTTAAGATAAGCGTATTATCCTTATCTTAAGTGTTAGATAAGGTGCTTGTGTATATTGGATCATGAATACAATTAGGATACAAGTTACACAAATACTAATATTTTAAGAAATATTCCGATCACATCACAATACTAAATATAAGTAGAAGTAAATACAGAGCGTGGAAGCTAAAGCATACATCCAAAAACATTCATCACAGAAACTGAATGAAATATTTATCTAAGAAAGAAAAAAAAAATATCCAGAGTTATTACAACATTTTAAAGAAATACATAATAAGGACTAAATATTGAACTGAATTGAGGTCGGGCTCAGAACACGCAAGGAGGGTACCTATTTCAATGGGGGGAAATTCGGACAAACTAGGTGGGAAGAGTTGAGGTCGAGCTGAGCTGTAGAGAAGCTCTTAGGGATCCTGAACACCAGGAGAACCCTCTATCAGCGGTACGCAAGCACTGGCGGAGAGAGAATTCGACTTCAATTGATCACAAGCGATTCAAGGAAGGATTTTGAGGCTATTTATAGCCTTAGGGAGAAGCCAATGAGGTTTGATTGGGCTTGGGATGACCATGGTTCTCAGGCCAGGGTCGAGCTCCCAATTTCCACAATGGAAGCTAACCGGGCCACGGGGCTTGATAGGGTTGATCTGCCATTGTGGGAAGATCCCTAAAGGCATGATGAGGTGAAGGCGCGAGTGGGGGACAAGCCAGGGTGTCGAGGGTACGGAGGATACTCCTTATCAGAAGTGGAGTTCGACGGGGACAAAGATCCATAGTGGCGAGTGTAACCACCCTAGGTTGTTGCCTTGCTTAATTTCATTTTAATTAAGCACTAATTTTAATTCCATTGTATTTAGAATATCAAGTTAAACTAACCCTAAAAATTAGAAGTCAATTAGATCTCTCTAGGTTATGATTAGTTATTTGATCAGTCTAAATGCTCTAATTTATACCTAAAATATTTTGATCTCAAAATAAAAATCTGATGACATTTTTGAATTCCTCACCCCCAAATTAGCTAGGGGTAAAAATTTGGAAATTTTGGGATGTCATATAGGTATAAAATTTAAATGGGGAAATTGCAATTTAGGGTTTGAAATTATTTTTAATTGCACATTTGCCCTTCCAACGGTCAGGATCCACTGTCAGGACCACGACTGATCCACTGCGGGTCCTGACCGTGGTTCATTGTGTGCATCATATAGATGGAGCCGCACAAATTCTGGTGCCTTTGATCTAGCGGTCTAGATCCCGCATTTAGGTATAGTTGATCCGCCGTCGAATCTCCTCCTTAGATTGAACAGGCGATATCCCTCCCGCATTTGTTCATTAATAGGAGTAGGATCAGATCGTCCACTTCCAATCGATTGGCGATCAGACAGTCCCGAGCTATCCCCCACTGTGGATTGTCTTTCCCAAAGGATCCCGACAGCTCCTGCTGTCAATGCTGGCGTGGCAGTACGGGGATCTTCCTTGCTCCCCACTACTGCTCAATCCTTAACGGCTTGGCGCCTCTGCCATCCTGGTCTGCCCTTGCCTAACCCCAACCCGAACCCTCAATTCTCTGGCCAGCCATATGGGTAGCCCGAGATCCCTACCATTCTCTTCCAGGCTATAAATAGCCTGAAAACTCATATGGAGTTTCCTTTGCTGATTCTTGACCTCCACCTAAGTTTAATTTCCTTATGTTTTCCTTGGAGCTCATTTGCAACCCATCGATAATCCAACTCCACCAGCAATCCAGTCTAAGGGTGTGGCACCCCAGCCCCACCGTGGTCTGTTAACTCTTAAGTTAACATGATTACGATGAAGTTGTCACCAAATGACAAGTTCCTCACTTATAGTTAGATTAGACATTCATTCTAATCCAATATAATTAAGGAAATTTCCATTTACAAGAGTATTTCACTAAATGATAAATACAAGAAACAAAATAAGGAAGTATGGTGCTCCAACTGTGGCAAATCCCCAACTTAAGTAAAGTTAGGTAAATCCAACCTGCCTTAAGTCAAGGACTCGTCACCAAGTACTATAACATCATCAATATATAAGTATCAAAGTGGCAAAAGCAATAAATAATAGAGTAACATCCATAAGCATATATAGTAGGAAAAGAGAATGCAATATAGTAACTCATCCAATGCAAAAATGAAATACATCCAGAATTAATTATTACAAACTAAAGTTTAAAGAGAATAAAAATATCTCTCAATCTCACTGAAATAAAGACAAAACCTAACTAAACAGCAGCCACACGATCCTCCTCCTGAACCTGCTCCTCTTCTGCGACACTGCCCATGAACACGTCTGAATCTGACATTTGTCAGTATCATAAATGCTAGGGCCCCAGCCAACAAAATAAAAAGGTTACAGTTAGACAATTGTCTAAGTATATTTTAGGCTATTTTAATGAACTGAATATTTTGAAGATATCACATTTAAATTAACTAAATATGCAAGCAGTAATGGGTGCAACAAGCTACAAAAGAACTGGGTAACTATAAACTATCCATTTATAGCCAACAACTAGAATGAAGACCATACAATGCAAAATAAATAAGGTGAGGCTAAAAGCTAAAAAGAAACAACAACTATCATACAATTCTGACCATAACATGCTTATGATCATATTAACACATGCTGAATATATAAAAGGAACACAAGTACTGAAAATGTGCAATTCTAGCATCTTAAACATACCAAAATATATATAAGTAAACCATATGAGTATACATACAACATGCTAGTTAAGAAAAAGAAAAGAAAAGACCATTGAGACATATGACGAAAGCTAAGCAATCTATGAAAGGTAGAGCCACTAAGATATATGGCAAAGCGAGCAAGTACTGAAAATAAGGCCGCTGAAGCATGTAGTAAAACAAATAGAAAACAATACTGAACAATCCAGCTAAAGTAGTAATAAGCCTAAGACATAGTACTGCCATACCAGCCAATGGGCCATCTAGGGAGTCCAATATCAATCAATCAATCGCCAGCCTAGCCTTCCAAATATGCTAGGTCTGAGTCAAGTCTATACAATACTACTATTGAAGAGGCAGACTAAGCTATGACATATTCTACCAACTGCAAATAAGGCAAAACTGAATGATATGAAATTTAAATACTAACTTAGGATGTATCATCCATATCCTAAGTCCTCCTATTATGCTCAAGGAATAAAGCTCAATATCCAAGGTATGCAAAGCAATCTAGCCAAAGTAAGCAAGAGACTCAATCTAGACTTATGTAATATATGATGTTATATAATTACCAAATCTAACTACTCTGAGAAGGTACAGGTTTAGGATCTCCAATATTCAGCTATCGAGTAGAATCTCAGATTTACATCCTTAAGGTTAATATTATAACTTATCAAGTTCTAATCCAAAATCATGTGATGACTATATAGTTTAAGTAAGTAAATCAATGACCTAATTTATTAATATTTTACTATCTTGCCCAAATATTGATTAAGTAAATCAAGATCTAAGGATTTAGAACTTAAACCCTATGTTGAGTTCAAATCCTAAATCCAAGGTAATGTCCTAACTAGGATCTAGGGTTCACATTTACTACCCAAATTTAAGGTATAGAATCCTATAAGCTGAAGGATTCAGGAACTAAGAACTTATTGAAAGGTTATTCTACTGATTATAAGATAAAATAATCAATTAAAAACTTGAGAATCTAAGATCTATATTCAATCCATAAAATAATTTCATTATCTTATGGATTGAATCATCCTATACCCACATGGAAGATTCAAGAGATTAAACAATCAATCATTTAAAGGATTTCAATTGGAGATGGTTCAATTCAAATTGAAGATTTAAGTTTAAGATCTAAGATCTAAGGATCTGAAGTTTGATCACTTTAGACTTTAAACTAGAGTTTTAACTTAAGAGTTTCCATGTGTTTCCTTTAGAATTTAAGTTCATAGTTAAACTATATAGAGCTTATTAAAGTTGAAATTGATAATCTTAGGTATTAGACTAAACATCAAACTCATAGTGAACTTTTTAGGGCTACTTAAGATCTAAGGATCTTAATTAGGGCTAAATTGAAGATTCCATAATTTCAATCTCAATAGTATTAATATCATTAGCCTAAGGGTTCAGAGAACATTTATAATCTATCTTAGTGTGGTTTACTGAATTTCCAAGGTCTAAGGGGCACTTAAGCATATTTTGGTCAAAATGACCAAAATGCCCCTCTTAAGGCTAAAAATTGGGATTTTAGGGTTTAGCTATCCAAATTAGATTTAATTTGGTTTAATATGTTTTATATTGATTAGTGAAGTAGAAGTTTTACTCATCTTAGATTTTTGACCACTTAATTAGGCTAATTATCACTAATTACTTAATTAAGCCCATTAGGGTGATTAGTGGAAATAGGCATCTTTAGGGCAATCCAACCTTACCCTTAGGTTCTAATAGACTTAATATTGCATTAGGAACTTACTTACCCTAAATTTGAGACTTAATTAAGGTTAAGTTTACTAAACATTAATTAGGGTAATTAAGGAATGATTAAGAGAAATAAATATGCAAATTTAGGTTTAAGGGTTTGAACTTGTTCTCTAGGGTTTGGGGAGCAATCAGAACCCTTAATCTCCATATTTGGTTATTTATTAAATTTAATATGATTTAATTAAGGATAGCAATGAGTTGGGCAAATATTTTTAAATCCAACCATTGGATCTAAAATTTTATTTTATATTTAGGTTCCTTGTATTTTTCTGGTTCAAATGGTATATTAGATTATACTATTTGGATCAGTATAGTCAAAGTTATTAAATTAATTTAATCTGAATGTTTATTTAAATTAAAACTATAGGGTTTAATTAATTTAATTCGCAATCATTAAAAATATTATCCAATAAATATTAATTAGGCGCGGCCCAAAATCAGAACCGCGCAGGTCACGGGTCGGCCCGGCCCAGAACCCACGACTTCGTCTCCTTCCTCTCGATGGGTCCCGAGTCAGGCGAGCTTCAGCGCCAAAATTCTCGGTGCTCCGGCGACGACAGAGGCTCAACTCGATCCCTACACATTCAGGGAGTTGAGACGCGTCGATTGAACCAAGAACCCCCATCTGGATCCCTCTGGATCGACGGGGTGCTACTCGACCGAGACGCCTTCGATACGGGCATCTCAGGTCGACTGTGAGGGGACAATTCTCCTTACAAAGGCCTCGATTCGATCGGGGTTCGATCCCTACACGTTCAGGGAGTCGAGACGCATCGAACCCCCAACCTATCTTAACCTGGGGTGCAGCCAATCGCTGGGTCCTTACTCGGACTCAGGCATTGGCTCGGCTGCTAGCTCAGTCGATCGATACGATTGACTCGAGCTAGCTTAGCCCCAGGCAAAAATTTCCACAGGTTCCTTAGGTGGCTACGGTTCACTAGGCGACATCCAGGGCTCATCCGCAGGACAAAAATGAAATGGGGCTAAAGGAATTTTTATGGGGGAAAGGTTGTACCTCAAGTCGGGTTGTAGGCTTAGCCGTGGGGAATTGAGGTGCTCCTGAGCTTCCTAGAGGATAGACGAAGGTGCACAGGGGGTCTGAACACTAGACGGAGCCTCTATCAGTGGTTCAAGCTTTTGAAATTTCTGAAATTCACCGAGGGAGACGGGACTCCAACAGAGCTTCAGCCAGGCAATTGGGGATTCACAGTGAGCAAAGGGACTCACTGTGAAATCCCGGAGGTATTTATAGGCTTTAGGGATGACACCAGAGCTTGGGCTGAGAGGAATGGCTCGGCTCTAGGGGTTCCCTCAATTTCCCAATTTGGGGTGGACCGGGCCTCAGGCTTGGCCAGGAGTGCTAGGGAGGCTAGGGCAAGGTCACAACGGTCTTCCTAACGTGGCACGGGAGTGGCAGATTGGCTGGAGGATGTGGCAGTATGGGGAAGATTTGGCTGTCGGGCGCGAGCTGGGGAGGAAGATGGTCGACAGTCGCGGGGGTCGCCAGGGCCGTCTGATGGATCGCCAGTTAGCACGAGACGGCTCTGATCACCCGATATCTAGCGTCCGCACGAGGAGTTGGATCGAACGAGCAATCGGGGATACTTAAGGCGGATGGGTTAGATGCCGTCGGATCAAATCTCAGAACCGCGGAACGGCTGAGATTTGACGGATCCGAGCGAAGACGCGGGCCGTTGGATTAAATCCGCGGAATAGACGGCCCGGATGGCGCCCGCGGTTTGGAAACCAGCCGACCGTTGGAAAGGTTATATTTACAATTATGAATTGTCTAAAACCCTAATTTGTAATTAAACCAATTTAAATTAAATCAAAAATGTGACTAAATGACCTCTAAAAATTCCCAAAATTTCACCCTCAGCTAATTTGGGGGTGGGGAACTCAAAAATGAACTCAGATTTTGATTTAGAGATCAAATTATTTTAGGTATTTTTCAAGGCTTAAAAATAGCCAAAAATACTAAATTTGCCAATTTAACTCCGATTGATTTCAAACTTCTAGGGTTAGGCTTAAATGACCCATTGAATCTAATGAAATTAAATTCAAAGGTTAGTTTAGCTTAATTAATCTCGATTAAGCTTGGGTAACAACAAGGGTTGTTACAAAATCAAAGTGCAGAAGCAAAATATAACATCAATTCTATCACAATACAATAAGTAGAAATGTATAACTCAGAATAAGTACAATAAAAGAAAATACAAAATAAACTCATATTATTACAACCCATTTAAAGAGAAAAAGCTGGAATGAAATAAATGCTCATCCTCACAAGCAAACGAAGTAATAGCTAAGGATCTAATAATCTTCAGCAGCACGCCCCTCCTCCTGATGCAGATCCTCAGATGGCTCCATAACCTCAAATAATTCAGAATCTATCATTATTGGTTTCATAATGATAGGGCCCCAGCCAAAAAGAGAAAATCTTATTAGACAAAATATCCAAGTACATTTTAGGCTGATAAATTTATTAAGTTCTTTAGATATCATCATTAATTAACAACTAAGCAATAATATAGGTACAAGAAAGCAAATGAAAAGAACAGGAAGTTATAAATAATAAGTTTATAACTTATCAAGAGAGGAAGTAAGCACATACCTCCAAATCCAGTGCTACAATAATGTTAGGTAATAAAAGAAAAGTAAATACTAAAAACTGAAATGAAAACTCATCTCAAATATGCTTATGATCAATATAAACTTATATTAATTAACATAAAATAAAAGAACATAGGAATCATTTAAATAACTGAAAGCAAAACTAACATCATATATATATATATATATATATATATATATATATATATATATATATATATAATCAAACGAGCAAGACTAGCATCTTAGAGTATAAGTAAGCTAGCAACTAAGTAAACGATAAGTATGCAAGTGCTGAAATACAGTAAATACAAACTAAAACTAGTAAATATAAATTAAAAAATTGCACTAGCTAAACATGCCACATGAACTAAAAATATATGAACTCACTTACTACCATATTAGAATTGGGCCAACAGCCACAACAAAAGTCTATTACGCACCATCTTGGATCATTCCAAGCATGGAGTATTCCAAGCATGGAGTAGACAACAGATCAGATCAGAAGGAACTGAGAGACAGAATCACTAAGTAGAAATGTAACTAATACTAGTACTACCATGTCAGAATTAGGCCAACAGCCACAAAATGTACCAGAATAGAAGGAACCAAGAGGCAGACTATTTAGATCTCACTCTACAGAACTGAATTCAGTAAAACCAAAAGCACCGATAAAAAGGCAAATGTTGTTTATGCAAATTCAAAGCTGGACATGAGATACTCATCAATTTTCTTATGTCTGCAACATATGTCCAAGGTATAAAGCTCAATTACTGTAACAATCATAGTATTGTTACCCATAAATTAGTGACCTAATTGACTATAATATTCTTCCATTACTCTTATAATAGTATTAAGAACCTCAATTTCAATTTTCATGCGATTTAGAGATTGTTTGATAATTTCCAACATTTCCTGGTTTTCTAATAATTATGTAAATGCCTAATTTATTTAGACCTTAGAATAAACAATAGAGTCTACCATTGGACTCACCACACCCAAATTAGCCATGAGTGATATTTTGGAAGTGTTTGGAAGTCATCAAATTTTTCCAAAATATTTTAATATTATTTAATTACTCAGAAAATTAAGATAATTAAATTGACCTCTGATCAAAAGTTTGATTGTGTTTTTGAGTTCCTCACCCCTCATTTAGGTAAGGGTAAAATTTTGGGATTTTTTGGGGTCCGTTTGATTATTTTATTTTGAGTAATAAATTTTGTATAATTAATTATTTAATTAAAGTAATTAAATTAATATATATATATATATAATATTTAATTCAATGACTTATTTCAAACCGTGGAGATCCGTTGTGCAGGCCAAATCAGCACGCAACGGATCAACGCAATCTGAGCTGTCGAGCGTTTTAGACTTAAATCTAATGGCATCCTGCCGCTTCGTCACATCTACCCGTCGGATCAGCACCTTGATCCGACAGACAAGATGCATTCACTGTGTGTAATAACCCATGTTGTTACTTTGGTCAATTATGACTAATCCAAGTCCTAATTATGGTTATAGTATCTTAATCAAGTCATTTAGAACCTATCTCTAAGATCTAAATCAAATCTGGTATCAAATGGATCAAAACCTGATTTCTGGAAAAATCCCAAACCCTAGAAATTGACTTTTTATCTAGACCTTAGATTAAAAATCTGACTTCGCCATTGCGTTCACCACCCCCAAATTAACTAGGGGTGAAGTTTTGGATGCATTTGGAAGTCATTAAATTTTCAGCGAATATTTTAATATTATTTAAATATCCTGAAAAATCAAGTAATTAAATATTCATCAAATAAAAAAAAATTCGATTGCACCGTTGCAATCCTCACCCCTCAATTAGCAAGGGGTAATTTAATAAATTTATTTTTTTAGAATACGATTAGATAATTAAAATTAATTAAGAAAAATCCTTAGAAAATAATTAAATAATAATATATTTATTATTTCCTAAAACGACACCATTCTTTTCCTCGTTTGCGCCGTTACCTTCTTCGACGAGCACCGTCTGATCAAACGGAAGAGCAGAACTATTCGATCCGTGTGATCGAATGGCTCGGAGTCTCATCATCTCCGCTGTCTCCGCGTGTCACGCTGAGTCGAGCGCTGGGGAACCCTAATCTCCATGCGGCCTCTCTTCCGCATGCAGCCAATCCTATCCACGCCTAAGCCACGGATTTTACTTATTTTATTTGATCTTATTTTCCAACGAGACGATCTAAAAAGGAAGGAAGAATGCAGAATCTGTAGAGGATCGCTCGAAACCCTATCAACCGTCGCTTAAGGTATTTCCTTTACCTCAAATTTTGGCATGATATCTCCTTAATTATATTTTGAAACATTATATCAAAACTTAGATAGATAATCTATCGAATGTGATTGACTTGAAGAGGGTTTGATTGAAATAATTTAAGCTTCGATCTACAGTTATCTACAGTGCACCCGCGAGGCCCTCACCTTCACCAGTCTAGGGCATCATCTTATCGAGTGTAGGTGACGTTTTTGATATGGATTTCTGGTCCTATATGAAGGTTAAGACCTACTCTTTCGATTGGTATATCAAACCCTTCGTTTGAAGTTCTGAGTTGCGAAAAAATGCAAGCCCTAGTTCTCCATGTTCTCGGCATATGCAGTCGGGGAAGAAGGAGCTCAGGCTCGGCCCGGGTCGACCTAGACCCAACCAAAATATGAGGGTGTTGTCGCAATATGCGGGACCCATTCATTGATGCGGCGCTGTATGAACCATCCACGTGTGAGGAGGGTCCGTGCCACGCAATCTCGCGTCCCGTCGTTTCTTCAGACGAGGGGCCCACTCAGTCGTTCGAATGATCACGACGAGCCCCGTCGTCTTTTGCCCAGCCACTAATCACATGCCACGTGGCTGTGGGGCTGCTGATTCTGCCATTTTGTCTGAACCTGCAGATAATAGATATATTATAATTATAATGATAAGTATGTTTTAAAATAATTATTGTTAATTTAACTTAAATAAATGATTTAATTCATAAGATTTATAACTTCATAACTCCTAAAGTACAAATCCAAATCTAACATAATTATATATCATTATGATCAAAAAAATATGATGAATTTATTGATGCCATTAAATTTGCTGTAGGGCCAATGTTTTACCTAGTGACATTTAGGAGTATTAAATAATTCAAATTATGTTCAAAAACTTCAAATAACCATAATTTTGCAACATTTAATCCAAACATACCCAATATAAGTCTTAAAATACTCACAAAACCCTAAGGAACATTCTAGTAGTATTAACTTTGCTGTTTGGATTAGCATTTGACTAATGATATTTAGGGCCTAACCCTAATTAGCTTAATTAACCCTAGAACTTCAATTGACCATAAGTTGGTCAATTGGGCTCCAAATTAGATGATCCAAATATTAATTTAGATTAGCAAAATCTAAATTACAGTAATCTAAAAAAATATTTAGGATCCAATGGTTAGATTTGCTAATCATCCCAAATCACTCTAAAGACTTAATTAGTGAATATTAGCAAGTCTAATAATCCAAATTGGAAAATTCAAATTTCAGAGAACTTCTAGAACTTATTAGAACCTAACTGTAGGGTTGGATTAGTGATTAGGTGATTAATTTCACTAATCACCCTAAATTCTAATTAGGCTATAGTTTAGCCAAATAGAGTCCAAATTGAACCTACCACTAGTCATTAGAATCAATGGATCAATTGTGATATATAGCCACTAAAATTATTCAATTTGGACACCAAATGACAAAGTTAGGAATTTTTAAGAATCCTTAATTACCCTTTAAACCCTAGAATTTGTATTGGCAATAACTTAGCCAATAAACATCAGAATTTGATGATTTTTGATTCTATAGAAATCTTAGAACATAACCTACAGTAAACTAATAGAAAAATTAGGTGTTCTTAAGGTAAAATTACCAATATGCCCTTATAGATCAACTTCTTTAAATTGACCTTATAAGGCTTAATACTTAACCAAAATTAATGAACTTACTATCTAAACTCATATTAGATAGTAGATAATCATTCCACATCATTAAAATTCAGAGTTAAGCCCTAATTCATAAAGGTGAAATTTAGACCCTTAAGTAAGGGCAAAATGGTCATTTTGCCCAAATTTAGGGTTTAATGTTTCTAAGTCCTAAATTCATTCATAAATTATAAATTATAGTAATTAAAATGATTTAGGCCTTGATTTAGATAATTCTAAATCTCAAATTAAAAATTTGATGAAAACCCTAAGGTGGGTCTTAAGTAAAACCTAAGTAAAATATGAGTGCTCATCTTTCCTTAATCATTCATAGATCTTTCCTTAGGTCTTATAACTTTAGTTAGGATGTGTGTTTGAGTAATATTCTTAGTATCTAATAGCCATAATTCCTAAGATTAGGATTAGATCTTAGGTTAGAATTCATCTAATGGGTAAAATGAGTTACTCATTAAGGTGAAACCTTGATCTTACTACTTTATTAGATTTTTCATAATTTATTAACTGATTATTTGATCTTGTAATATTAGAATTAGGATTAGAAATATATCCTATTAAACTTGACTTAATTCAATAGGATTTGCCTTAACACTTAATCAGTAAGATGGGATTAAAACATAGTCTTTTAGGATAGCCTTATGATTAAGAATTAAACTTCATTCTTTGAGTTTGATTCTTAATCCTTTAAATCTTGATTTGGCTAATCAAGGTTTATTTGGGATTTATAAAATTATAAATTAGGATGATTGATTTATTTATTTAATATTGTAAATGACTTTGATACAGTTATAATTAGGATGTGGCCAATCCTAATTATGTTTAACTTTTAGGTTCGTGATTCTAAGTAACAGACAGTGTAGGAATTGAGGATTCTGAATCTTATATAACTTAGAGTAGTTAGAATGTTTAAATTAAAAAACAGGTCATCACAAAGTTTGTGTAGTGCTATTATTACTTCCTTGAAATTGAAATGCTATGCTTTCCTTGTCATTTGAGCCTTTTTACACCTTTGGACATACTTAAATACTTGATTAAATACTTTATAATATATTTTGAATTTCATTCACATATCATATGCATAATCTTAAAAAGAACATTAATAAACAACATAATACATGTGGTTTATGTTTTACTTAGCGTGCCATTTAGTATGACTTTACTTTAGGACAGCTTTTGCCTAGGAAATTTCCCCTATGGTACTTTACTTTGGCATTGGGATGTTTCTCATATATGCCTTTAGATACTTTGTGGATTTACTTTAGGATCTGGGATGTTTCTCCTAGATGCCGCTTTTGGTGGAACTTACTTTAATCTGGGATGTTTCTCCTAGATTATCAAATGGACTTTACTTTTTGGCAGACTAACTAAGAATATCTCACACTTACAACACTTTAAGCTACATTACTTACATTTACTTTTTAGATTCCTTACAGTTACTTTACATATTTTCTTTACACTTCAGACTTACTTTACTTTATCATTTCAGTATATTTTTCTTTCATATTTTTCATTTTCTGCAGTTCCTTTACATTTCAGAACTTTCTGTATGTCAGCCGTTTTACTTACTTAAGAGCATGTTAGGATGCTAGTCTTTATATTTTCAGTATGGTACTTTTACTTATACTATAACTGGTATGTTAGTTTGATCATATTCCTTAGGACTTTTCTTTGTACTTAGTAGATTTGCCCTTGTACTTTACTTACCTTGTATTGCAGCCTGAGTTGAGCTATATTTTTACCTCATAACTTGTTCTCCTTTTCTTTGTCACTTTACCGCTATGCTTGTTTAAATTTCAGTTGCGATATCATTAAAATACATTAAAATTCATTACCTTAAAATGTACTTAGACATTTTGTCTAACAAGATTTTTATTTTGTTGGCTGGGGCCCTACCATTATGAAACTGATAATGGTAGATTCTGAGCTTTTTGAGGAGATTGAGCCTACTGAGGAGCAGATCCAGGAGAAGGTCCAGACTACTGAGGGACCTTAGTTTACTTATTAGATTGCTTTACTTTTATATTGTGATGATGAGAGACTCTTTTCATTTTTAGTTCTTAACTTTAAATATTTGAAATAATATAAAACTATTTGTATTTTACTTTCCTGCATTGTATATATTCTGAGTTGGATGTCTTTATTTTATAGTATGGATGTTTACTTCAGTTGATACTTTTCTTTCGCACTCTGATACTCATTAAGTGATTGTTAATCTTTACCTTATCTAGAAAAGCACCTCTTTTCCTTAAGATTGGATTGGAGTCTTAAATTCCAACCTAATGTTAAGTATGAGATGTGCTTAGTGATGACCACTCCTTAAGCCTTATGATTAGAAGGGGCGGCCGCCACACTGTGTGTCTCTGCCTCTAGTAGAGATCGTGCGCTTGCCTAACAAGTGTATCGTCATCCGGTCATGCCAGTTGCCCTCCCGAGCTCCTACAGTGTGACGACCCTCCACTGAGTAGCTAATCCAGCATCAGGTGCGTACTTCCCAGGATCATATCGGGGTTTAATATAATAGTGTATTTAGAGGCGTATAAAATACACACTTCCACTTTCATTGTAACATTCAGAAATACTAGAATAATAAAGGAAATATATTCATTACAAAGATAATAATTATTTTACAAAATTTATTGCACACTAAGCAAAAATTTAAAACTTCAAGAAAATCAGCATCTAAGTTGCTCCATTATGTATCAACTCCTCAAAGGCTTGATCCATAGATTGATCCTAAACTGTCATATATATGTATATATATATATATATATATATATATATTTATATATATATATATATATCAAAATTTCATGATTCTGTATGAAAAAATAAAATGTGATATTTAAGTATGATATGCTTACGATTATTAATGCAATATACATATTTAAGATATGTGCTCATTCTGAAAGAAAATATAGCAATATATAATATTTATTTTGTTGTACAAAATTATAGAATAATCGAGGAGTTAGATACGTATATCTAACTATCTAAGATATGTGATCCTGACTAACTACACATTCCTTCTCAAAGGCTATGTGCAGTCTCCTTATTTCTCTAGATATCAACCAATCCTAGTCTAACGTATTATCTGTGTAGATCTGAGATCAACCTGAATGAACTCATAATACTGATTTTTGATTATTTATTTCAAATTTTGAGCATAAAATCTTATAAATATATCAAAGTAGGTCAAAGTTTAATAGTGATATAAATACTGCAAATACAATTATTAAATAAATAATAATAATACTCTTCATTTTATTTTAAAAATATCAATATTAATATTATCTTGATTATTTATCTTTATATATTAAAAATAATAAATTTTATTATTATAAGTAATATATATATATATATATAAATGAAAAAAATGAAAGTCGCAGAAATTGGAAAATATATACATATATAAAAAAAAGAAGATGACAGAAATGAAAGTTGCAAAAATTAGGAAATATATACATATATAAAAAAAAAAGAAAATGACAGAAATAAAAGTTGCACAAATTAGAAAATATATACATAAATAGAAAAAAAAGAAAACAACATAAATGAAAATTACAGAAATTAGGAAATATATACGTACATAGAAAAAAAAGAAAATAATAGAAATGAAAGTTGCAAAAATTAGAAAATATTTACATATATAGAAAAAAAGGAAAATGACATAAATGAAAGTTGCAGAAATTATGAAATATATATACATATATAGAAAAAAAATGACAGAAATGAAGGTTACAAATATTAGGAAATATATATATACATATATATATATATATATATATATAGAAAAAAAAAATGACAGAAATGAAAGTTGCAGAAATTAAGAAATATATACATATATAGAAAAAAAGAAAATGACAGAAATGAAAGTTGCAGAAATTAAGAAATATATACATATATAGAAAAAAAGAAAATGACAGAAATGAAAGTTGTATAAATTAGGAAATATATATATATATATGTGACAGAAATGAAAGTATAATAATAATAGTAATACTATTAACATTAATAATAATATTATTATTATTATTATTATTCAAAGAATAAGAAGAAATGAAATAATAGAAAATATTTTATTTTTTTCTCATTTCTTATACAATTCTTACCCTATGTTGACGTTAATGAGGCTTTACTAGAGGTTGACGGGGGGAACCGGTGGTGGATGAGGAAGAAGAGAGGGAGATGGGATGAGAAGAGAGGTGGGGGAAGAGAGGCAGTGGGGGAGGATAGGAGGAATGGGGGAGGGGATGTGGAAATGGAGGGGGTGGGGGTGTATTTATTAACTATTTTTAATTAATTAATTAATTAATTATTTTCTCTCTCATCCATTATTAGGATGAGATGGATGAGAGAAAATTTGTCATTATTATTGGAGTATTCAATTTGATCTTTACTTCCTCCTTCTTATCTCCTCTTTCTCTCTCCTCTTTCTCTCTACTTTCTCTCTCTTTCAATTCTTTTTTAGAAAATAATGAAACTTAATATGGAGGTGTATCTTGATGAGAAAAATATAATCGTACAAATTTTTTTGAATTTGGAGAAATATTTTATTTTTTATTAATTTCTGAAAATAAAAACTTCAAATATTAATTTTAGTCAATCCGGAGCTTTAAATTCAATCATACTTTTTATGTAACCTTTTTATAATATTCTTAATCTAAAGACACTAAAATCGCTGAATTTGAACTTGTATTTAATTTTCCCAATTTATAGAATTTAAATAATTCAAAAATTAATTCAAGAGTATTCGTTATCCAGATTACTCCCAAACTTGGGCATTATAATCATAAAAATATACTCAATCCAACAGTATTTTTAGTTTTCTCTAAATTTGAAGTCACTTGAGATCCTAATTTTTGAGTTGGGTTTAGTCTTAATTATCCTAGTAATGACTTGGGTCATTACATATAAGCCTTAAGATTATCCTCAAAACTCTAATTGGCACTTCTGGGTTCTTATTGTGCTGTTTTGAGGGTGCTTGGAACCGTGAGAGATCAAATAGTGTTGTGATTTTTTCGCCCTAACTCCATCAGCAAGACTGAAGATTTTCAAACCCCCAGGTACCCATCCATTTAACTTCTCCAAAAATTAATTGTGCAATCATTTATTCCGTGTGATGAGGGATTGATCTGAGCTTTGATCGGACTTGATCAAGTCAGATCTAGCTCTTAGGGATCGAACCGTCCACAGTGGAATCTAGTGTTCCGCCTTGGGAACCCTAGGGCATTATCCTATCGTCGTTTATGTCGACCCCACAGACCATTTTTGGGCTTGTTGGGTTGGCCGTGGCGAGAGCTCTCCACTAGTGTGTGGGTTGCCTTGGGAGAACCCCGGGTTCAACCGGGAAGTTAAACCTTAAGGCATCATCTTTGGATTCCTTATGGGGACGATACGGTTCGAACCCGCCTTCATTCTCGGTCCGGGGATTCATCTTGAACCGAACCGGTTTGGTTGTCTAGACTGCGCGTTTGCATAACACTCTCTCAGGGACCCGCGTTGACATGCGACATTCGCAGGGATTGCTGCGTGTCTGACAGTGCGTACAGTTTTATGCGCTGTTAGCCGTCAAATCTATGGAATTCGCATCGTTTCTTCCTCAGTTTTTGCGCAATTAAATTTCATGCCGTGTATTAATTTCAGTGATGTGATATATTAAATGATTAGAAATTATTTCTTAATGATTAATTAATGTAAATTTCATTTAATTGTATCTTTTATTATACACATCCTAATAATACAATATTATATATCATTTTGATCACAAAAATACATAGATTATTAATATTACATTTAATTTTTGTTTGGATGATTATTTTATTTAATCATTGAATTAGATTAATTAATTAATTGCAAATTAATTACAAATCTTATTTGTGTCATAACTTGATAATTAGGAGTTCAAATTTAGTAATTAAATAGTCCATTTCACTCACAAAAATATGAAGAACAATAAAATGAAATCAAATTTAACTTTGGAACCCTAATTTTCTTAATCATTTTATAACCCTAATTAGGAGTCCTGAAAACTCTAATTTTCCAATGTTGTCCGATTTTGATCTACTTACTATTATTCTTCCCCTTATACTATAAGGATTCCATATATATGTATATTATTTCCATTGGACAACAATTGTTGATTTTAAGTTTTTAGCTCCTTAAATAGTGTTATTCTGATAATTTTGTAATTTCATAAATTCATGTTTTATGTGGTTGAACCTTAGAGTAGTTAACATGTCACATTTATTACTTCCCATGTTAATTTCAATTGTTTGATTGAGCTTAGTTCTCATAATTTAGATGCTTGAATAATAAGCAAATTGCTTGATTCATCTTTCAATCTTAGGAGAAAACTATAGGATTAATTTATAACTTGAATTGTAGGTGATTATTATAGCTAATTATTGCACCCATCAAGTGTAGTTAACATTAACGCTTGCATAATTGTAAGTTGTGAGTCAATTAAGATTAGTTCTAAGTACTTAGATTTGATCCTAGTTCACTTCACTCTTAGCTCTTAAATCCTTATTTAAATCATTTTTGGAATTAAAATAAGTATCCTAACATCATTATAATAGTTTAGGAGTCCTATTTATTTTCATAACCTTCAACTTATGGTTTTTGTAGAGCTTGTAGCGTATAATCCTCCCTCTCATTTACTTAAAAAGCCTTTCCTTTCACCTTAACTTAATTAGATTTATATTTGATTTGGATAGATCCTCCTATCTACAACCTAGCTAGAGAACTTGATGATTTGAACCTTAACTGCCATTTTCCTTAATTATGGTGATTCCATAACCACATCCTTTCTTATTAGTTTATTAAGCCTTGATTTAGTTAATCTATTTAAATCTTGTGGTTTAGGATAATGATAGGACTAATTTCATTTAGTATTCTTATACCTATAAATTATTTTGTCATCTTATAAAATGAAATGAAACTACTATTTTCCAAAACCCAAATTACTTATATTACTTATAATTGATTTGAGATCAATATCCTTAAGTCAATTGGGAACTCAATCAGCTCCAATCATTAAGTAGATTATTAAAATTAGATAATTTTAGATATCACATAGTTTGCAATTATTAAATTTCCTTGAATGCTTGCTTGGCTTTGAGCTTATTTCATTTGATACATTCATATAAGATATTTTGCATAAATAAAATTTTCACATTTAAAATAATAGGGGTTTACATTATCGGTTAAGCCAAGGGCAGGCTTGTAACAACCCAAGTTATTACCTTAGTCAATTAAGACTAATTATAGTCTTAAACCTAATCATAAGTGCTAATTAGGTCAATAGGAGTCAACCTCTAAGACATAGTCCAAATCAGGAGTCAAATGCATCGAATCCTGATTTCTAGAAAATCTAGAAACCCTATAATATGACCTATTTAAAATGACCACCGATCGCAAAATGGACTTCGCCATCGTGCTCATTTCCCCCAAATTAGCTAGGGGTGATGTTTTCGTGCAAATTGGAAGTCGTCAAAATTTTGACGAATATTTTAACAATATTTAAATACCCAGAAATTGGGAAATTAAAATACTCGTCGAAAAATATATTTGAAATTTTTTTTTAAAACAATTAATTAATTAATAATATTTAATTATTATTTAAAGCAAACGACAGCCGTTAGTTCGAGCCAACGCCGTTACTCCATCCGTTAGGCCCGATCGAAAGATCGGGGTCGTTTGATCCAAATCGATCGAACGACTCTCGATCTACCTCCATCATCTTGTCAGTCGCCACGCGGCGCCCTGCCGCTTGTGTCTCCCAACCAGGAGAAGCCAGGACCTCGACGGCTCCGCCGGCCCGCCCTTAAGCTACCCTGAGCGTCCGCAGCACTCGAGGACACGCATTGAGACCCTCAGAAGCTGTTTAGATGTCGAGATCGTGAGCCCTAGATCCTCCACGGCAAGCCCTCTCTACGGTCGTTCGACCTCAGGTACCTTCCCTCCCTCTTATTTACAGCTCAATTGATAGATTGGATGCTTGCATTGCTCGTAATAATTTTCGTATCACCCTCCTTATGGACCGAACGCCCGTTGAGCTCACCTCATTCTGTAGAGTCAAATTAGGGTTAGGCACCGACGTAAATCCAGACCACTTCTGCCAGCAACCCGCCCCGCCATAGGTAGAGCTTGACGAGCCCTACTCAGGGGGTGTGAGGATCGCCGCTGATGGCTGCCGGGATGGCCGGCATTGGCGTTCCCTGCTTTCGGCCAAGCGAAGGAGGCGAAGCGTAAGACCCGGTCGGGTCGACCCAGGCCTGCACGTGCAGCTCGCGGGCGGCGCTGTGTCGGGGCGCGGGGCTCGCAGCTGACGGGCCGTGAGGCCCGCTGACGCGGTCGGCTGATCGCGTGGGTCCCATGTGCGTCCCCCGGCTGCTCGGGTAGTGCCACGTGGCTCCTGGCGGGTCCCATGTGCAGCTCTGCAGCCTGTGGATGCTCGCCACGTGGCAGTGGGTCCCACCACCATAATGATCTTGCAGAAAATACACACACACACACACATATATATATATATATATGTATGATATTAATAATAATATTAGTTATATAATCATATCTTAGACTATAGTTATATACTTATATATAGCCTGTGTTAGATTTAATTAAGTTAACTAGTTAATTAGTTAGTACTTAATGAATATTAAGTAATGCCAATTAATTTAATAAGTAAAATAATAAATCAATAAATAGTAAGTAGTATTATTAGCAGTAAACGGTTTAGGATAATTAAGATTTAAATATATGATTTTGGATTTAGAATTTATTAATTAATGATTTTGATAATTAATTAATTAATTATTACACAGTAATATTAATATTAAATATAATTTACATATTTAATTATAGATTAATCATTAATTAATTTATAAGTAATTTGAACTTTATGAATAAAAAGTAATTTAATAAAAATTGAATAAATGAATAGTAAAATAATACAAGTTGTATTTTTGAACAGTAATTTAATTAATTAAAAATTAAATAATACTTAAAATTTTAAGAAATTTTTGTAGGATGATCCAAACATTGCTAATATAGGCCTCATTTTATCCAAAAAAAATAAAAATGATCAAATGGCATAATGTAAAAATTAATTTTGCGGTACGCATAACGAAGTAGTATTTTAGGACCTATTTAGGACCCCGTAACTTTTGTCCTAGTTGACCAAATATATTCAATATGGGTCTTAAAATACTCAGGAGAATAGCCCCATCGCTGTGGTAGTATTATTTTTCCCATTTATATATTAGGATAAAATGTCAACATTGGACCCCACAGTTGACTTAGGGAAAATTGACCAAAATGCCTTTAGAATTCAAATAACCATAACTTAGTCAATTCAACTCCAAATTTGAAAATTCAAGATACTAACTAACTTAGAATTCCAATGTCATCAATAAACTGAAAAAATAATTAGGATCTGAATCTTAAATGTTTAGAAAAATGACCAAAATATTTATAATCTTATTTTGGTCATAACTTGACCGTTTGAAGCCCAAATTGGACATATTTACTGTCTATCTTTAAGTTAGACAGTAAGGAATCATTTAAAACCAAGAAACTTTAGTTTGGATCCTCAAATCAAAAGTTGACTTTTAAAACCCTTAAGTAGGGGCAAAATGGTCATTTTGCCCAAAATTTAGGTTAAACACCCTTAACCCTTAATTAGTCTTTTAAAATGTTAAAACCAACATTAGAACTATAATATAATCATTTAAGTAAGTAAAATCAGTATTTAGGTCAATTTGTCAGATACCTGGAAATCCCTCAAAGTCTTTTCCTTAGGATATTACACCTCATTTAAGGACTATTCCTAAGGCTAAGACTATATCATAGGTTAGAGTTCATTCATTTGATAAATGGGTTACTCAATGGATGAAACATTGGTTTTATTAGTTTTTAGAATTTTATAACTTATTCTAATTATTTTATCTTTTAACTATAGATTTAAGATAGGAGATTCATCCTATTAAGTTTGATTACTTAATAAAATTTGCCTTAATTAGTAGATCACTATTAGAATAAAACCTAGAACTTAGGTCTTATCCTTTTGGATTATGTGATTAAGCCTAATTCTCGTGGTGTTTAATCCATACGTATAAATTTACAAAACTAGGTCGTATGATTTATTAATTTAACTCATAGTCATTATTCGATTGAATTAGATTAGAGCCTGATCAGTTCTAATCATATTTAACTTATAAGGATGAGTTTCTAAGTTACACTCGATAGTAAGAAAATGGTGATCTTGAACTTGTGTAATTAGGAATAGTTAGAATCATTTAATTAGAAAACAAATGATATCACCATATTCGTAGAGTCCATTACTTACTTTTGATATTTTGTTGCTACGCAGACCTTGATGTTTGAGCCATTTTTCCTTGGACATGTCATATAAGGACATATTATTGCATGAAAATGAAAACTTAGAAAATTAGGAAAACATTTGCATTTGGGTTTAATTTATGGTGGATTATGGTGCACATTTACTCCAATGGACAGGGGTAAGGAGAGATCAGGATGCTAAATACTACTCATTGAGGAGAGTGTATTAGGCTTATGACCCGTTTAGTCTTGCAGACATGCTTGACTCCTTAGTTATTTCTAAAATTATTCACAGAAACAAAAGTAAAATAACTAAAAGATATTGCATAGTATTATCTGCCTCTTCAGTTACATAGTATTATTAAGATATGTTGCCCTAGCCCAGAAAGGCTACGGGAATGGATGGATATATATGTTTGCCCTAGCCCAAAAAGGCTATGGGAATGGATAGATATACATGTTTGGCCAGATTGGCTAATTCTTCTGATATGGTAGTTAGTACACAGAGCTTTATATACAGTGTTGATATTTGACATACTTTTCAGTATTCTTATTCAGTCAGCTATTCTTTTATTCAGCTTATATATATTAGGATATTAGAATTTTGCTGCTATTATATGTATCATTATTGTGTTAAGTTATTTAATTTGCATATTTCTTTTGATCACCAGTATATTTAGGATGTAGTATTTTCTTTCAATACTTGTGTAGTTATTTATATATGCCTACCCTATTTAGCTTATAATTGAGACATGTCTTAGCCTCATTTTTGCTTAAGTTATAAATGATTATTTATAGCTTTTTCCTTTCTTTTTATAATGCTAGTTGCTTTTTTATTTGCTATAGTTATTGCTTAGAAATTGTTAAATGGTGATATTATAAAACATATAAAATATATCAGCCTAAAATATACTTAGACAATTATTTAACACAAGATTTTTCCCTTTTTTTTGGCTGGGGCCCTACATTATGAAATTGACAATGGCAGATCCTCTTCAGTTAGACGATCAGGAGCTAGGTGTGGAGCCTTATCCAGAGGAGGAGCCTTTGGAAGAAGAAGCTGCTTAGATTTTATGTGAGGATAAGAGTCTTTTCATTTTCTTATTACTTAAACTTCACTTTAATGTAATAATAATATATGTACCCTTGATTGTGTATTTGGATTTATATGCCTTTTGTTCTGAGTCATATTTCATTGTATTTATACTATGATGCTTGGATGTTTTTCATTTGTAAATCACTTCTACACTCTGTATGTTATCTAAGATAGTGACTGCTATTCGATTCTGCACTTGCTCCATCCCTTATTAGGTGGATTGTGGATTTCATCCTAATCCAATGATAAGTGTGGGGTTAGCCAGAATAACACACCACCCCCTTAGCTTAATCTTATGAATTAAGGGGTGGGGTGCCACAAGGCTAATTAAGAGTAAAAAGGAGATCTCGCATTCTCAGAGGGTGAATGTGAGTGTTATTTGTTTTGAACCCTACTTTCTTTTACTTATTAAGTAGATGTGGTTAACTCCTTATTTCATTCTGTATTTGCCCATAGAATGAATATATTCATAAAATAACTTCAATTAAATATAATATGAGATATTCTATAATCTTATTGATTATGAAGACTCATCATAGCTTGTTAGTTATGTTACTTTACATATTCCTAGGCTATGTGTATCTTAGACCAAGAGGCTAAGATCTTCCTTCAATTACTATGCTTTGTAATTTCCATGTTTTTAGTACTATACTTTACTCGTTTACAGTTCATTTAGATTGTAGTAAATATTGTTATAATTATATTTAAATGCTTCACTATCTCCTTGAAACACCTCAGTATTAGATTTAATATAATAATCTAACAATGAGTGTTATGGTAATATTTAATATTGAGTTTAGTGATTCTAACTCATTATTAGATACTACTTTATTTTATAAGGATCTATAGGTGGAAGGAAATTCAATCATTCTAACTCAAACATTCATTATTTATAATATAAAATTACAAATGACATGAAAGAATAATTTTCACACATCACAAAATATTTAATTTACAAACGTTCATAAGTAAAGTTGATTCTCACATAAAGAAACAAAAGTAAATTATCTTCTCCCAATTATTGCTTAGCTTCCTCTTTAACTGCAGGTCCTGGTCCTTGCTCCTGATCTACCATATTTTATTTTTAAATACGGTAGGGCACATCAAATAAAAAGTGGTTAGACTTTAAAAGTCTAAGTACATTTTAAAAGTACGCTAAACATTAACTAAGCGGATATCACATTAGATATTTATAATTTAAAGAATTAGCGGTGCAATAAGCATGAAAATAGTAAGGAGAGTATGTATGAAAATTTCCTCATAGTGCTAGAGTATTTTTATAAATCCTACAACAATTAGGTTAGTATAGCATTTGAAATATTTGCAAAATAACGGAACATATGAATGTGTTCAAATAATTTTGTATGCTAAGTAAGAAAAATAGAGTAAGAAAAAAAATTGTATTTTTAAATGTAATCTTACATTGTATAAATTTTTGAAAGATTTAGAATGTTGTAAATCATTTCAGTCTAAAGACTGAATATTTCATTCACAATCATTGAGATTATGAGAAATGCAATTTATAATTTATTTATCTTGTAGTTTTATTCTGTGGGCGCAGAACAAGCGAGGAGTCGAGTATGTCTACTCAACTAATATGTAAGTGGAGTTAAAAACAAACACACACATTCCCCCTCAAAGGAATTATGTGGTCTCCAGATACACGAATAGCCTTGCCCAGGCAAATAATAGTTGTACTAAAATCCTTCATATAGACCCCTCTGAAATATATTATAAAATGTTTATTATATGAACAAAACATTATTGTATGAACCAAGGTTTTAAGTTCAATACGTTGCAGTACAAGAAATTTATCAAAGAATTATAAACTGTGTGATATCCATTATTTTCTATTTTTGATTATCTATCCTAATGATTTATGGCTAATCTTAGGAAAATGAATATTCTCCCATCTTTTAATAATAAAATTAAATAGATTGATAATTACTATTTTTATTTGCCGTCTATATCCATCTAAAATATAATAAACAAGCAACTAAAGCAGTACGCTCTCAAGTTTCTAATGAAAAGATCATGCTTATGATTTTAAACTAAATAATCATAACCTCCAAAGGTGAGACAAGTTTAAATATTTAAAAACGCAAATGCAAAATTTTGTATATTTATGATCATAATTCAAGAAAAGATTACTATGTCGAGCTCCAAAAAGCATAAGAATGTGTTTTAAACCAATTTGAAGATTAAAGATTCATATCAAAAGCACAATAATAAAATAAAGAAACCATACAATAATCATGTGATCAACTGTAATGGGTATTAGCATATGAGCCTAAAAGGAACAAGATAAAAATTGAGATAAGAATCCTTAGGTGAGTTGATATGTGATGTGTAGAACTAATGAAAATATTTCTTATAAACTGTATATGAATGGCACCATAAAATACAAACAATGACTTAAATTCTCGTATATCAATCTTTAATAAAAATATTTTACATCATATGCATAACAATACTATGTCGGCTCTCTTTTTCTTAAGAACATAATTATAAATTATCATATTTAGAATATACTACTTATTTAGGTAACTGTACTTTTGCAGTTTGTGTGGTTAACAGAGTTTTGGCACAGCAACAACTTCAATAAGATTTAGAATAATATAATTTGAAAATGTATTAAATTATCTACTTGAACCGGTAAATAATACATTCTAAATATTGATCATAATAAGTTCTGCATGTTTTGATGAATCTGAGGTAATGTAAATGCATTTTCCCACTTTGCAAATATGTATATTTGTGTCAATAAAGTAACAACTTCAAATTTTTGAAACATCAAAGTAACAAGGATGTGATTAACAAGTGTGCAGAGATCACTAAAATTCTTCACTGAAAATAAGGAAATTTTTTGGGATGAGATTCAAGAAAATACAAGTAAAAAAACTGATCATCATTGGCAGCTAATAAAATAAATTGAATTAATTAAAGAAAAGAAGAAAAAAAATTACAAAATTCAGGCTGAAATTATTACTGAATGACTTACTGAAAGTATTGATTTGCAGAATTATATTCTCTAAGCATCTAATTATATAGAAACCATTCAAACAACTGGTATTTTCATTTCTTTCGATGTAGCTTGATAGACTGTAAATACACGTCTGCGCTTGCACATAAGTGTACGTGGTCTGAAGTAATAAGTGGAAAGTGTGACTTTCCGGGAATTTATCGAACCACAGAGAATTGGTTGATTTGGCACTAAAGTATATCTATTCTCGCTAATATTAACTATAGTTTATATTGGTTGGTTGGTCTAAAATTAGCACGAATATTCACTAAGTAAATAATAAGATTTAAAGAAAGAGGAGAGTTGGGCCCATCCCACATGCAATGATATAATATTTGTGTGGATTTGTTTCTCAAGCTTTATCATTTAGTTTAAGTGAAATCAAGTGCACATTGTTGTCCTTTAGTCTAGCTTAAAGGCTTACAAGTTCAAATCTCGTGCACAAAATGAACTCACATTCGGTTCTACTTTAGCACAAAGATTCTTGTAAGATTCTTGAGAATTAAAGTTAATTCATTTTCTCCTTAGGAGAGTTTAAATTTTCTTAAATCTCAAGATATCACAAGCATTGATTTTCCACTATGAGCATCACTTCACATCTCATATAGTTGAGATGAAAGAATCACATGTTGGGTTCAATGACTATGTTACTTAGTTCATGAGCACTCAACACTTCATTTCTCAATCTCAACTATGTGGAGCTAAGGAGCTCAATTAGTGGGTCTTAGCATCACTTGCATCAACTCTTTAGTTGAGCTTAGATTGAGGTGCATTGAGCTCAAGATCCTTCTCACATGGTTCTAAGCGTCCATGCACTCAAAATCTAGCATCCAACCAAAGGTGAGCTAAGGAGCACAAGACTATTAGATCTTGGATTTTTTAGTTCTTTTCTTATAAACACATCAAGACTAATTTGATAGAAATTTCTTAGTAAGGCATTTAAATTACAATTACATCATGCTTGAGGGAAAACATTCCCACAATAATATTACATCATTCAAAATGGGACTTCATCCCAACCCTCCCCAAGGGGAGTTTAGCTACTCATTACACAAGAAAATAAGGAAAACACATACATAGCAAAAGACCCTTTCATGGTCACGAAAAAGAAAATACAAGATTGAGTTTAGATGATACTAGGAACACTTCGTAGAAGTTCTCCGGGACTCTTCTTCTCCTTCTAATTACCTTCTCCTTAGGATGCTAATGCTGCCTTCTTCCTCTTCTCCCTTTGCAAAAGCTTGCTTTGTCACCCTTGGGGAGTTCTCTCTTCCTTTGGCTCTCCACTTTACTTAGGCAATTCTTGCTAAAATTGTGAACCCTCCTCTAGTCAAGAGGAGGGGTATTTATAAGAAGGGGGGGGGGGGGCAGCATGCTCCTCCTCATAAGCAACCAGATTTCTTCTTTAAAAATACTGAATTCATCATTGCATTAATTTTTAATTTAGGGTGAGGTGACAATAATCCCATTTTTTAAGCCACACATCACCTCAAAGCTTTACAAAAATAGTTGATACAAGATATGGTGGCTGGAGACAACATTCAGCATAGAGGTCATGTCTCCAGCCGCATTAAATGCTCTGATTGGAAAAAAATTCAGCGGGCCGTTGCAGCGCGCTGTAGCGCCCTGCTGCATGCCTTAGCATACCTTGGTTCCAAGCAATTTTAGCTAAGTCCTCCACTGTAGACCGCTGCAGCGCGCGACCGCACGCTGTAGCGGTGAATTCCGCAAAAAACACTGTTCAATTAGTTCTTTTTTTTCCCGATTGTATAGAGAAATATTTCTGCGGCTGCCCGCTGCAGGGTGCGACCGCGCGCTGTAGCGGTCAATTCCGCAAAAAACACTGTTCAATTAGTTGGGCGGCCCGACTTATATTGCCAAGTTTTCCGTGATGAACCGCTGCAGCGTGCGACCGCGCGCTGTAGCAGTAAATTCCGCGAAAAATACTATTCAGTTAGTTGAGCCCCCATTTAATAATCATAAATATTTTCGTGGTAGACCGCTGCAGTGTGCGACCGCGCGCTGGAGCGGTGAATTCTGCGAAAAGCACTATTTAATTAGTTCGGAGTCTGTTTAACAATCTTAAATGTTTCCACGAACAACCGCTGCAGCGCACGACCGCGCTGGAGCGGTAAATTTCGCAAGAAATACTATTCAATTAGTTGAGCCCCGTTTTAATATAGTTTAAATGTTTCCGCTGCAGCCCGCTGCGGCACGCGACCGCGCGCTGCAGCGCACCGTAGCGGAATTCATTGTTATATTTTTAGAAAAATTGCAGAAATGCCCTAGAGCTCCTTTGGATTCAATTTCCTAAAAAAGATAGAGAAATTTGATTTAGGAACAACAAAAAGTATCTTAAATAAAAAAATATTCCCTTTTAATTTAGATGTAATTTATGGATTCATCACACCCCACATTTAAATTTTTGCTCATCCTCGAGTAAGCTCAAAATGATAATTTTTTTCTGTATTTTGAATGGATGAAAGTCACAATAATGTATTTGAAATAAGTATAAGTGAAAATATGCGTATAGCAACAAAAAATGAAATGAACATTGTAGCAATCTTAATGTTATCAATTTAGTCACTAAGGTGGTAAGTCACTAAATCTCCAAATATTTGAATTCTTTAATGCTTGAAAATAGGTGATGGGTTCCATACATTTTGGACTTTTAGACTAAAAATATGGTTTGGAGATTCTTAGGGTTGTGCCATATGTGCTCATTCTTATAAATCACAAAGATGCAAAAAAGAAGAGATATTTTTCTTTATCCTTTCTTTTTTTGATCACTTGTGAGAGATATCTTTCATCATCCCTTTTTCCATAAATATTTTGTTCTTTTCATCCTTAGGGAGAGATATTTTTCTTCATCCCTAATATCTTTGTGATCATGAAGTCCTACAGAGAGCATAGCACAC
Organism: Gastrodia elata; assembly: GCA_016760335.1. Classification (NCBI taxonomy): domain Eukaryota; kingdom Viridiplantae; phylum Streptophyta; class Magnoliopsida; order Asparagales; family Orchidaceae; genus Gastrodia; species Gastrodia elata. The sequence continues at coordinate 23,275,086 of CM028675.1, forward strand.
TCCATTTAGAATCCATTCCATATTCTTTTAATTTAAATCCTATGCCTTCCCCCACACTTAGCTCAAGTATTTTATTTAAATTTTTGGAGATTTAGATTTTCCTTAATTCATTTCTCAATCTCATATTTGATTGCATAATAATTCATTTAATCATTTTTTTGCTAAGCATTCTTTTACTTATATCTCATTTGATTTTTGCATTTTTTTTGTGAGTTTCATTTCTTTTGAAAAATTCAGAAAAAAAATGTCCTTTAAGAATAACTCAATAAATGCGAGAATATGAGAATTCATAAATTGCAATCTCAAAAATAAAATCAAACTACAATAAGGATAAAAAGAAAAAATGAAAAAGAACAAATACAACCTAGTTAATTTTTAGGTTGCCTCCCAACAAGCGCTGGTTTAAGTGTTTCAGCTTGACATAGGAAGGAGCTTATGTGATTCCCTCATTTGGGAGGTCTTGAAGGGTCCACCCTCTCTTCCCTTGAAAGTCTCCTTCTTCCAAGTATAACTTCAGACGATTTCCATTCACCTTAAAAGAGCTATTATTTGAGGCAACTTCGATAGCTCAATGAGGAAAAACTTTAGTGATGGTGAATGGTCCTGTCCAACGTGATTTTAGTTTTCTAGAAAAAAGTCTTAATCTGGAGTTAAAAAGCAATACCTTCATTCCTGGTTGGAGGTGCTTAGGTTTAATTAGTTTATCATACCATTTTTTTGTTTTTTCTTTATACAACTTGGCATTCTCGTAGGCATTTAACCTAAATTCATCAAGTTCATTTAGCTACAACAGTCTTTGCACCCCTGCCTTTTGGTGGTCAAAATTTAATTTCTTTATGGCCCAAAAGGCACGGTGTTCAAGTTCCACCGGAAGGTGACATGCTTTTCCATAAACGAGCTTATATGGGGACATTCTTAGAGGGGTCTTGAAAGCAGTTCTATAAGCCCAAAGGGCATCTTGGAGTTTTGAAGTCCAGTCTTTTCTATTTTGATTTACAGTTTTTTCTAAAATTTGTTTTAGTTCTCTATTGGAGACTTCAACTTGCCCGCTGGTTTGAGGGTGGTAGGGTGTACCCACCTTGTGTCTTACCCCATAGCTTTTTAATATATTCTCCAACTGCCTATTGCAGAAGTGTTTTCCCCCATCACTGATCAAGAATCTGGGTGTTCCAAATCTAGCTAGCACGTGTTCCTTGAGAAATTTGATCACAGTTTTAGCATCATTATTGATACATGCTACAACTTCAACCCATTTTGAAACATATTCAACTGCTACAAGGATATACAGATTGGCCTAGGAAGAGGGGAAGGGTCCCATGAAGTCAATTCCCCAAACATTGAATAGTTCGACTTCAAAAATCCCATTTAAAGGAAGCTCGTCCCTTTTTTTTAAGTTCCCTGTTCTTTGGCACTTGTCACAACTTTTGACAAAATTAACGACATCCTTGAATAGATGGGGCCAAACGAATCCAGATTGAAGCACCTTCGCAGCCGTTCACTCAATTCCATGGTGTCCTCCATAAGGAGATGTGTGGCAGTGGAAGAGAATATTCCTAGTGTCAGCGTCAGGAACACGTCTCCTTAGGAGTTGATCATTACAACATTTATACAAAAAGGGATCATACCAAAAATAATTTTTTATATCCGCAAAAAATTTCTTTTTTTGTTGGTAACTCATATCTTTTGGTATGATTCCTCCTGCAAGGTAGTTTGCAATATCAGCGAACCAGGGAGGATCATTTGTAGCTACCCCATAGAGTTTCTCGTCGGGAAAGGATTCACTAATTTCTGTCGACTTTTCAAGATCAATGTGGGTCAATCTGGATAAATGGTCAGCAAGAACATTTTCACTCCCCTTCTTATCCTGGATTTCGAGATCAAATTCTTATAAGAGCAACACCCATCGTATCAAACGTGGTTTTGCCTCTTTCTTTTGGAGGAGATACTTAATGGCGGCATGATCTGTGTAAATGATGGTCTTAGTCCCGATGAGATACGACCTAAATTTAGTAAAAGCAAAAAATGACAGCTAAAAGCTCTTTTTCTGTGGTGGCATAATTTCTTTGAGCATCGTCAAGGAGTTTACTAGCATAGTAAATCGAATAGAAGGTTCGCTCTCTTTGTTGCCCTAGAACAGCGCCTACAGCAAGGTCACTCGCATCACACATAATTTCAAAAGGTGAGTCCCAGATTGGAGCAGAAATTATTGGAGCGGAGATCAAGGTAGTTTTTAATGTATTGAATCCTTTCAGACAATTGTTATCAAAATTGAACTCAACATCCTTTCCAAGCAATCTACAAAGTGGCATACTTATGTTTGAAAAATCTTTAATAAATATGTGATAAAAACCAGCATGCCCTAGAAAGCTTCTAATTTCTTTAACTATTGATGGGAGGAGGAAGTTTTTCAATCTTCAATCTTAGCTTTATCCACCTCTATCCCCCTCCTCAAAATTAAATGACCAAGAACGATACCTTCTTCAACCATAAAATGACACTTTTCCCAATTTAAGATCAAGTTAGAATCTTCACATCTTTTTAACACCTTTCCTAGATTAGTTAGGCAATGATCAAAAGAGGTCCCAACCACAGAAAAATTATCCATAAAAATTTCTAAGAATTCTCCTATCATGTCAGAGAAAATAGCCATCATGCAGCATTGAAAAGTAGCTGGAGCATTACACAAACCGAAAGGCATTCTCCTAAAGGCGAAGGTTCCAAAGGGGCAGGTAAATGTTGTTTATCTTGGTCTTCAGGTGTAATCAGGATTTGATTGTATCCAGAATAACCATCAAGAAAATAGAAATAAGGATTTCCTACTAATCTATCAAGCATTTGGTCAATGAAAGGAAGGGGATAATAGTCTTTTTGAGTTGATTTATTTAATCTCTTATAATCAATGCAAACTCGCCAACCAGTCACAATCCTAGTAGGGATTAGCTCATTGTTGCTGTTGAGAATAACGGTCATCCCACTCTTTTTGGGAACCACGTATACGGCTCACCCAAGGGCTGTTAGAGATGGGAAAAATGATCCCATCATCTAAGAGTTTGATGATTTCCTTGTGAACTACGTCTTTGATGTTAGGGTTTAATCGCCGCTGAGGTTCAATTGAAGGTTTAGAGTTGTCCTCCAATAGGATACGATGCATACACAGAGTTGGGCTAACCCCTTTCAAGTTCGCAATACTCCATCCCATTGCACCCTTATGATCTTTTAAAATGTTACATAGAAGATTCTCTTGATGTTTAGTTAACAAAGTGGAGATTATTACAGGAAGTGATTTATCTTCTCCTAGGTATATGTATTTTAAGTGTGAGGGAAAATGTTTTAATTCAATTTTAGGCGAGAAAATTATTGAAGGTTGAATCATCTTCCTTTCCTCAATTAATTCTTCAATAACTTCCATTTTAGTGGAAACTTTGTATTCCTCACTTCCCGCCATTCCCTCTTCTCCCACATCTTCCAATGACCCAACTTCTTCTAATAAATTGACCTCCCAACAATCCTCGTTTAACTTTGAAGGGTGTTTCATAAAATCATTTACATGGAATTTAATCTCTTCCTCTCCATAACGTAACATCAATTCCTCTTTGTCTACATCAATTAAGGTTCGTCCTGTGGCCAAGAAAGGTCCACCTAAAATAATATGAATCTCTTGATTTTCATCTTCCATGTCCAAGATTATGAAGTCTGCCGGGAAGATGAACTTGTCAACCTTTACAAGTATATTTACCACAATTCCTAAGGGAGATTTTACAGATCTATCGGCAAATTGGAGTAGAACAGAGGTAGGTTTTAACTGATCAATTTCTAGTTTTTTGAATATGTAGAAAGGCATCAAATTAATAGAAGCGCCAAGATCATAAAGGGCTTTTTGAAAAGATTGGCATCCAATCGTGCATGGGATAGTGAAACTCCCAGGATCCTTCTTTTCTATGGGAATTTTTCTTTGAAGGATTGCACTGCATTCCTCAGTTAATGCCACAGTCTCCTTTTCATCAATCTTCCTTCTCTTGGATAGGATGTCTTTCATAAACTTAGCATAACTAGGCATTTGTTCGAGGGCTTCAGCGAATGGGATATTGATGTGAAGAGTTTTAAAAGTCTCAAGAAATTTTTGATATTGGACATCGAGTTTCTCCTTAACCATACGCTGAGGATAAGGTATATGAGGGGTTTCCTTAGGTGCATCTCTATGTTCATCTCCTGCGGCATCCCTTGCCACAATCTCTTCTGTCCTAATTATTTATTCTTCCTCTTTTTTCCCTCTAGATTTAGCGATATCTTCACTATTCTCTTTTCTTACGATCTCATGAGCAACCCTTCCACTTATTAAGGTGATTGCGTTACCTGATTCATTTTCATATTCCATGATCACCCCGACTAGTGAAGGTTGTTCTAGCTGCTTTATTATATCTTTCAATTTTTGTTCAATTCTTTTAACCATCTCCTCTTGCCTGAGGAGAGTGTGCTCATGCATGTTTAGTGTGGCGTCAGTTTTATTCCTGAATTCAATAGTGGAGTTTCTAAATTCTCTTAGAGAGTTTTCGAATCTTTCTCCATTCCTTCCATGATTCATGATCATATTAACATCTCTCACTTCCCCATCATTCTCCTGTAAAGGGCTTATATAACCACATTCTAGCTTCTTATTAAGTTTGGAAATTTGATTTTGCAATTCTAGGATTTTTTGTGAGTTTCCTAGTAAATTACACTCTTTTTTATCCTTGGAATCATTCCTTAGAAGTGGCCATTGGTAAGCATTGTTTTCCATTTCTTCCAAGAGGTCATAGGCTTCCTCTTGAGTTTTTCCACTAATGGATCCCCCGGCTGCTGCATCAATGAGTGTCCTCATCAGAGCATTCAAACCATTATAAAAGGTTTGCACTTGCATCCAGAGAGGGAACCCATGATGCGGGCAACATCTGAGGTACTCTTTAAAGCGTTCCCACTCATCATAGAGAGTCTCACCTTTCATCTGAGTAAAGCTGGTGATCTCAATTCTCAACCATGCAGTTTTAGCTGGAGAGAAGTATTTGGCTAAGAATTTTTTAGCCAAATCATCCTAAGTATGGATAGAATCGCTCGGTAAAGAGCTGAGCCAATTCTTGGCTCTATCTCTCAGTGAAAAATGAAATAGCCTTAATTTAACTGCGTCGTCGGAGACACCGTTAAACTTGAAGGTATCACATATTTCAAGGAAGGTTGAAATATGTGAATTTGGATCTTCAGTGGCTAATCATCCAAACTGATTATTTTGTACCATACTCAGCGTAGAGGGTTTTATTTCAAAATTATGGGCTTCTATATTCAGCCTGACAATCGCATGGGGAATACCCCTAATAGTGGGTAGTGCATAATCTCTAAGTGCTTTACCCCAATGTTCTTCTAAGTTTTCCATGAAAGTGTCCATCTCAATTTGTTGGTTTGATAAGTTTCGTTCTCGCCTAGCTTGTAAGTATGTTTGTTCTATTTCAGGATCAAATAGATATTCAGTACAGACTCTTTTACTTATACAAGTTTCAATAAAGCTTATCAAGAACGATTTAACAATACAGATCAAGCATATATATTTTGGAAATGAAAATAGACAAAAAAAAATATAAAATGTTAGCTTGATAATTACACTAGACAATATAAAGCAAGAAGAAATAAAATCAAATGCTTAAATCGCTAGCTACTTATAGATTATCTTTAGATCAAATCAAAAACCAATTCCCCAGCAACGATACCAAAAACTTGACAGACCGTAAATACACGTTTGCGCTTGCACGCAAGTCTACGTGGTCTGAAGTAATAAGTGGAAAGTGTGACTTTCCGAGAATTTATCAAACCACAGAGAATTGATTAATTTGGCACTAAAGTATATCTATTCTCACTAATGTTTAAGTTATAGTTTATATTGGTTGGTTGGTCTAAAATTAGCACAAATATTCACTAAGTAAATAACAAGATTTAAAGAAAGAGGAGAGTTGGGACCATCCCACATGCAATGATATAATAGTTATGTAGATTTATTTCTCAAGCTTTAACATTTAGTTTAATTGAAATCAAGTGTATATTGTTGTCTTTTAGTCTAGCTCAAAGGCTTACAAGTTCAAATCTCGTGCACAAAATGAACTCACATTCGGTTCTACTTTAGTACAAAGATTCTTGTAAGATTCTTGAGAATTAAAGTTAATTCATTTTCTCCTTAGGAGAGTTTAAATTTTCTTAAATCTCAAGATCTCACAAGCATTGATTTTCCACTATGAGCATCACTTCGCATCTCATATAGTTGAGATGAAAGAATCACATGTTGGGCTCAATGACTATATCACTTAGTTCATGAGCACTCAACACTTTATTTCTCAATCTCAATTATGTGGAGCTAATGTAAAATACCAGAAAGTCTTTTCAAATTTTTCATTAATATTTAAATAATTTAGAACTCAGAATCAAAAACGGAGTCCACCATTAGACTCAGTAACTCCAAATTAGCTAGGAGAGTTATTCTGAGAATATTTGGAAATCGTTAATTTTCCCGGATATTTTTGGATCACTCGAAAATTTTCGTCAAATTAGGATTCCAATTCAAGTCAAATAAAAATTTAATAAAAATATCCTCTTATAATACCTATTAAAAGGATCCTACTGCAAAAATTTGAGCGCATATGGGATTCTGGATTGTCCTGAATAAATTCATGAAGTATAAACTTCAAAGGCTAATAATATGAAAAATATAAATCAAAATTTGAAAATTTTTATATATCTAAGTCAAGCATCATATGAGGATGCTATGTTTTAAGTTTCGTTAATTTTTGCGTTTCCAATTTATCTTAATTAATTTTTCAAGTTTTTCACTTAAAAATCAATATAAAATAAATTACTTGTCCAAATTCAATAATTTTTAAACGCGTGCAATTGTCTCATCGAGACGGTCGTTTCAATACTAAGATTGTAATTTTTAGAGCTCAAATGACTCCAGATCTTGGCTCAGAAATTCCAGCCGTTCATTTTGATCCAACGGCTTATTTAAGATCCTAAATTTACTTATATAATCTTATCTCTTCAAAAACTAATCTAATTCTCTTTCAGCCGAAAATTCCTTACGCAAGCCATTCGCTCGACCGACTGCCTCCTCCCATTTGCAAACCCTCAGGCGCGACGCGTGGCTCCAAACCCCTCTCTCTCGCGCGACACCTGCACACCCCTCTCTCTCGCGCGACAGCTGCACACCCCTCTCTCGCCCTTATCTTCTCATTCAAGGGGGAAATGGATTTCTACGATAATAAGACGGGTCCTAGGCGAGACCCGAGGCGAAGTCGAGTTCCTCCATCTCACCAAAACCTCTCCATTTCGCCGAGCACCTCTTCTAGCCGAGCCCCTTCTAGTTGAATCTCAAGGAACAAAGGTACTTCACACGATTTCTTACCCGATATAATTTATAAAATCATCTTGAAGGATTTATGTGATTCGTAAATAGCCTTTGAAATGGATCTTTTCTTTCCTTATAACTTATTCGTAAACACGATTGTTGTTTCAAGTACTTAAGTTACCACAAGTTTATTCATCGCTTCTGTGTTAATTGATAGATGCTTCTATATGAATGAATATATATGATATGCAGATGCATTCATCTCTAATTAAGGACCAAAAGACACATCATTCTAGAATAAGTAATAGAATATCATCATTCATTTTTTTTCTATTGCGATTATGTGAATAAATTATCTGTACGCTATGATCTGTATACATAAATTCAAGAAGTACGAACAGCTATAACTTAAAGTGTTGGTTTGTAGAGTTTCTCTTTATCAATAAGATTATTGCCAAATTCCTTAATCTTGCTTGACTCTTATTAAACTGAAATTTTACTTTATTCTTTTATGCAATAAAGAAGGTTTGGGTTTGATCATCAGGACAGTATAAGGCTGAAAGCGTTAAATATAATTTGAAAGCAAGCATATCAATTAAATGGTAATCATAATATCATAATTTAGTAAAATTTACTTTAAAGAGGGAGAATATTATATTTAAATATGCAATTACTATGCTAAGTGCTAAATATGAAAAGAAGGAGGTAGTATAGTTCTAAAATTTTAAATGCTGAATATTTGCATTTCATATTTTAATTATAGAATTGAATCACATAAACTTATTATGTATCTGTATCTTTTTAAGATTTGCCTAGTTCTATTTTATATCTTAAATGTTACCAAAGACCTTGTGATCAGACCAAAAGTCTTATAGTTTAGATTTGTCGCTTTATTCATGAATAAATCAATTTGTTTTAGATCTTGTTGGGATCTTTCATATTTGTTTAGAAATGTTTATATGATTAAGCAACTACTAAATAAAGTCGCATAACTTTTCCTTCACATGAATGAATTTATTAATAAGTAAATGGATTATCGTGGCATTGGGAATGATATGAAAGGTTCAATGCAGTTTACAATATGAATGCTTATATAGTTATTGTACAGCTGAATAAATTTTGTGCCTTATATTATGATGCAAGTTCTATCTAATAATGTTGCAAGCTATTTTTTTTTATTACTTAATTTCAGTACATTCATGTAATGCTTGAGATAGTGGCTAGGTTATTTAAAAAATATTGAGATAATGCATGATTTCTGTATTTCTAGATATGTTTATTAATTCTAAATATATGTCATTTCTCTACTTTGGTAAATGAGCGGAGTTTTGGTGAGAGTGTTTACTTGGTTCAAACTTCATAAATTATAATGATTAATGTACTAAAACTTATTGTGATTAGTTTAAAATGACCATTGGGCATGCATATTGTGGTTTATGGATTGAGAATGATCAATTTACATTTAGCTATTGATTTGCACTCTAGTTGTAACAAGTTAATTTATGTCAGTTGCCTAACACAAGAATGCAGTTGAACTGATGAGTTGATGATGGGCTATTTGAACTAGGCAGCAGAACGTAGGATGCTGTGGTTTATTTCTCTATAAATCTCTGGTTTTATATTGGATGCCTAATATAAGAATGCAGTTTAACTAACGAGTTGATGAGGGACTGATTGAACCTTGTAGTTGAAATTATGAATCCTGTAGTAATATTAGAATATTAGCGTTTTTCTTATAAGACTCTTCTTACATTATGGTAATTCAAATATCATATTTTTATTACTTCATAAATGTATGTTGAAAGTTGGACTTTTTACTACAGAGTTATTATGTGGGGTGCTGATTATTGAAATTTTGGATTTACTTAGGAGTAAATGCTGAACATTGAGTTAAATTTCTGCTGATTTTATTTTCTTAAAAACGATATTCTTAATATCTTAACATATTTCTTTTCTTATATGCTGAATCCTGAGGCTCGAAATGTTAATTTCTTTGTATCCTGACTACTATGAGGTTCTAATAGGTATTAAAATAACAATAGCACGGATTACGTTCATGTTCACACATGTTTAAGCAGGATTGCATGCTTGCATTAGAACTTAAAATGTGTAATAGTAAGCAGTTGATTTGATTACTGTTGTTCTAAACTCTATTTTTAGAACTGGAATTAAACTCTATTTTTAGAACTAGAAATGAGCAGTCTTGCAAAAAGGACTGAACTCTATATTTAGAATTGGAGATTATTTGTGTAAATTGGAAAATTTGAACAAAAACAAAAGAGACTCTGCTGAAATTTTTAAGAATTCTAGGACTTAAAAAAATTTATATGAAATATAGATGTTTTCACATATTTCTAAAAGTTTTATATAAATTATCACTTCATTTGAAAATATTAGTCATAAAAGTAATTACTTCAATGAATCCAAATCAAATATCATAAAAATCTATTATTACAAATCATGAAGCATTAAATTAATAACTTAAACTACTTTTGGCAGATCAAACAAATTAAATTGGTTGATCTTATCAAAACAATCAGGTACGCAAATTTACTTATAAGTCTTATTTCAATATTCTTATTTGAGCTATTTTCCCATCTGAGTATTATTTGCACTGCTTACCGCATTTTAATCTGCAAAAGAATTATATCAAAAAATATGTAACAAAAAGAATTTATTATATTTTTGAGGTGTTTGTCTTTGGAGGGTGGAATGCAAAACTAGGAATCTATACAGATTGGGCTAGCTAGCAATCCCCTGGGAGTTATATGGAGGGATTTAGCCTCTTGTAGGAAGTAGGCAAATCCAGAGGAAAGACACACCATCAGTTCCTAATTTGAGTAAGCTACCGACGGGTGGCGAGAAAGCTTCCTACAGATTTATGCCTATGGGTTTACCCATTTGGGCTTAGGGGTCTCCGGACTCGACTTATTGTTACATATGCTTTTGATAAAATTTATTTCATATATGTTGATTTTCACGGCTAATTTTGCAGGGCAGAAATTGAATTTAGCAATTGCTTTATTTAAATGCAGATTTTCAATCATTTTCATATGTGATTCATACCTATTATAGGATGCTAGATTTATTCTTATAAGAACAATTTGCGTACTCCTACCTGACTGGTAAACTGAATTTTTCAAATTTTGATAATTAAAAAGTTTAGAAGATCTGCCAAAGTAATAAAAGAAAAGAAGAAAAGAAAGGTATGAGATATGAGCAGTGGATCAAATTTTTTTGTAAATTTTAAACTGTTGTAAATTCATATGTGTATGGCTCTTAATGTAAATATGGATATTTATGTATTATATTTTCTTTATTTTCATAAATGAATATTTCCAGTTGTATGAATCATTCTTTAGAGACTCTCGAACTTTGGTCCCCGATCGCCACAGCTAAGGAGCTCAATTATTGGGTCTTAGCATCACTTGCCTCAACTCTTTGGTTGAGCTTAGATTGAGGTGCATTGAGCTCAAGATTCTTCTCATATGGTTCTAAGCATCTATGCACTCAATATCTAGCATCCAACCAAAGGTGAGCTAAGGAGCACAAGACTATTAGATCTTGGATTTTTTAGTTCTTTTCTTATAAACACATCAAGACTAATTTGATAGAAATTTCTTAGTAAGCCATTTAAATCACAATTACATCATGCTTGAGGAAAAACATTCACACAATAATATTACATCATTCAAAATGGGACTTTATTCCAACCCTCTCCAAGGGGAGTTTAGCTACTCATTACACAAGAAAATAAGGAAAACACATACATAGCAAAAGACCCTTTCATGGTCACGAAAAAGAAAAATACAAGATTGAGTTTAGAAGATACTAGGAACGCTCCGTAAAAATTCTCCGGGACTCTTCTTCTCCTTCTAATTACCTTCTCCTTAGGATGCTAATGCTGCCTTCTTCCTCTTCTCCCTTACAAAAGCTTGCTTTGTCACCCTTGGGGAGTTCTCTCTTCCTTTGGCTCTCCTCTTTACTTAGGTAATTCTTGCTAAAATTGTGAACCCTCCACTAGTCAAGAGGAGGGGTATTTATAAGAAGGGGGGGGGGGGGCAGCATGCTCCTCCTCATAAGCAACCAGATTTCTCATTTAAAAATACTGAATTCATCATTGCATTAATTTTTAATTTAGGGTGAGATGATAATAATCCCATTTTTTAAGCCACACATCACCTCAAAGCTTTACAAAAATAGCTGCTGCAGGATATGGTGGCTGGAGACAACATTCAGGATAGAGGTCATGTCACCAGCCGCATTAAATGCTCTGACTGGAAAAAAATTCGGGGGGGCCGCTGCAGCGCGATGCAGCGCACTGTAGCGCCCTGCTGCATGCCTTATTTTAGCTAAGTGCTTCGCTGTAGACCGCTGCAGCACGCGACCGCGTGCTGTAGCGGGGAATTCCGCAAAAAACACTGTTCAATTAGTTCTTTTTTTTCCGATTGTATAGAGAAATATTTTCGCGACTGCCCACTGCAGCTCGCAACCGCGTGCTGTAGCGGTCAATTTCGCAAAAAATACTGTTCAATTAGTTGGGCGGCCTAATTTATATTGCCAAGTTTTCCGCGATGAACCGCTGCAGTGCGCGACCGCGCGCTGTAGCGGTAAATTCTGCGAAAAGCACTAATCAATTAGTTGAGCCCCCATTTAATAATCATAAATATTTCCACGGTAGACCGCTGCAGCGCGCGATCGCGCGCTGTAGCGGTGAATTCCGCGAAAAGTACTATTCAATTAGTTGGGAGTCTGTTTAACAATGTTAAATGTTTCCGCGAACAACCGCTGCGGCGCGCGACCGCACGCTGTAGCGATAAATTCTACAAAAAATACTATTCAATTGGTTGAGCCCTCATTTTAATATATTTAAATATTTCCGCTGCATCCCGTTACGGCACGCGACCGCGCGCTGCAGCGTGCTGTAGCGGAATTCATTATTATATTTTTAGAAAAATTGCAGAAATGCCCTATAGCTCATTTGGATTCCATTTTTTGAAAAAGATAGAGAAATTTGATTTAGAAACAACAAAAAACATCTTAAATAAATGAATTTTCCCTTTTATTTTAGATGTAATTTATGAATTCATCATAGCTCATATCATAGCATTGTAAGAAAGTATCAATTATAGAGTTAGGAGTTCCAATTTAATTGCTGCAGATTATATGTCATTCATATAGCATAAAGATCAATCAATTTTCTTTTAATATTAATTATAATTCTATGCAAGTCATGTTCTTTACTTTATAAGGGACTAATACATGATTCAAGTATCATTTTTGATAGAGAAACCAGCACACCAAATCTTTCAAAAATGACTAGGGTTCATTGGCAGTGCATTAATAATATTTATAGCCAAAATATTCTCAAAAGTAAACTTTTAATGAAATAAAAGAAGTTCCAATAATACAGGGAGTTCTTATATTATATGAATTAGTCTAATCTTCCACAAATCAGTTAATCATCAAATGATGCAGCAAGATTGCAAATAACATACAATAATAAGAGTGAAGTAAACTGAATCAATGAACCATAAACTATGATTAATAAAACTATCTAAACCTAAAAGGACATTTAGATGCCTAGTTTTAGGTTGATTTAAGTAATTAGATATGCAAGGTATTTTATATTAGGGGCACAAAGAGGTGAACCTAATGTTATTAATGAAATTTCAGACCACTTTTATTAATTTTTACCTATAAATTTGTTCATATATATACATATTTCTATTAGTCTATCGATTTTAGTTCACAAATACAGCATAATTAGGATCTACATTAGAATGAAAGATTCATCACAAGGTTATCTATGAGTCTTAGAAATCATTCAAGATTATTTTATATAAACTATGCTTGATAAGAAAATTAGGTGGAGTACTTGCTTGCGTATTGTAAGTCGCCATTAGGGTTCAGGAAGTTGCTTGCTTGTGCCGATCTTGCAAAAACTGCTTCATAAGGTTTGGGTAGATAAAAACATAGATAAAACATGGGCTTAACTCTTACAGAAATGAGAGTTTTTGTAGTTTGCTTGCGACCCGCGATTGGATAAGGTCGCGGTGGTTATCCTGGTCTTTACTTGAATGGCTATTGGAAGTGATGGTGGAAGCCACATGTCTTTAGTTCACATCTCGATCGAACATCGTCGATCTCGCGATCCCTGCCACTCAAGGGATAGGGATGGGGAGGGGGTCAGTCATGCGTAGAGAATTAGGGCAGATTATGAGATAATGAATTTTGATGTATGTATGTATATATATATATATATATATATATATATATATATATATGTATTTATATGTTATTTGATAAATTTAAAAATTTTATTAAATTAAAATTATGTGATTATATGTTTCTAAAAAATTTTGAAAAATTATTTTTTAACTAAATTGAGGTTGACGAGTTCAAAAGTGTCGTCAAAATTTCAATTAGAGATTATCTTAATTATTTTATTTTTCAGAATATCAAAATGTAATAAATAATATAAATTTTTTGATGATTTCCAAAGTTCACTAAATTTTCACCCTTAGCTAAATAGGGTGTGAGGAATGCAATGGTAAAATTCGATTTTTAATCTGAGGTAAAATTAATTTCCTCATTTCCTTGATTTAAATATTTATCTGAATTTAAAATTTTGCTTATTTGATTTCAAATTAGACCTAAACTTATGGATTTGCTTCTAATGACTAATTAAGGTCTAATAAAAGAGATTTGAAGTTAATTAGGATATTAAATGGTGATTAACAACCTTGGGTTGTTATATTCCTTTTCTTTACTTAGCATAAGTTCATTAAACATATACATGCTTTATTTTATTTATTTTCATATGCACTTTAGTACCTTTCTAACCTATCTAGGATGCATTTACCCTTATTTTACTTGCAGGCTAGAATGTCTAAACATGCGAGTATTCTTACTCACTTTGCTTTTCATTAGTCTTTCTTACTTTTCCTTACTTTCTTTTCCCTATTTAAATGCTTTCAATTGCACCACTACTACTTTCATATAGTAGACTAGTTGTGATATTCAAATTAAATTTTAAAAATATTTAGCCTAATTATAAAAATGTGCTTAGACTATTTAGTCTAACTACACTTTTCTTTTTGTTGGCTTTGCGCAATCATATTTAAATACTAAAATATGATAGATTAGGTGCATTTGGAGGCTAGTGGAGCTGGACCAAGTGCTTAAGCTTAAAGATATTAAATTGCTTTCGCCTAATTAGTTAATTACTTGCTTTTATGTTAATTGTGAGAGAGAGACAATTTCTTTATTCTCTATTTTAATATTGGCATGTAATATTTTAAGTTAATTACTTATCCTTACTTATTATGTGTCTAAAATTAGAACTTATACTTAAATATTTGGTTTGGATAAATAGATACTTAAATGGAAATTTAGATTTATATGTGAATGGATTGCATAAATATGTCATGTTTATTGAAATAATTGTTTCATATTGCATTCATTCCTATATGTAGCATAATTGTACATACATCTCATAATGTCAAAGTTATATTACTTCATGTGAATGTTCACCTCTTCTTCTACTTGTAATTATTACTTGTATGTGTGTATTTGCAATCATGATAAATTCCTATTATTGATATTTAATTGCAAGAACTTCATTCACACATTTCATTCCTTTTACTTCATGCAAATTATATGTCTGTCACTTCTTTTATTTATAATCATAAATGTATTCTTCTTAATTGTAACCTATCATTGATTCATGTTACTCTTTCCCTGTATTATCATATTTTGATCTCAATTACTTTTATCAATATGTGATTACTAGCTTCCGCATATTTCTATACAATTATCATTTACAAACATGCATTTGAATTCATATATATCTCATGCATTTTCCTCTTCCACTTTCTCATCTTAATTTAAGACCCTCTTCATGCCCCTTGACCAAACACAGCACCTAATGATTTAGGTCAGCTTCCTTCTAATTCAGTATTAGATGCTGTGGTGACGCATCAATGTTGGGTTTAATCTCCTACCCAATATTGGGGTCATCATAGTTCGTATCAGAACCAAGTTGAGAACTTTAAGTTAAAATAAAGATATCCATTTATCCAAAAGCAAACAGCGTAAAATATTAAAGACATTTAAAATGACATCCTAGGATAGTAAACACATTACTAATCCAATAAATTATTTAAATTTCTAACTTAAACTGTAATCAAATTTTAAGATGGCAAATAATGAAAGTGAACTAATATCCTTTTCTAGATTGTTCTTCCTTTATTTGGAGGATGATCATTAGTTTGGTTCAGCTTATGGTCGTGAGTACTTTGGAGTATCTTAAGCTGGAGGTAAGGTTTTGGACATAATTTTAAAGTATTGTGTGTTTCGAGGCAATTGCATCCCACAGTTGGCTAGAGAATAGCTCTCTCGGGTCTCTACGACTTTTGAAGCTATAGCTTGCCTCGATCACATACACTTTAAAATTTTGGACGAACTCTTCAGCGACTATGCTATGTATTGGTGGTGTCGTGTCCATGATGTGTTAGTTCGTGGAAGTAGACGTCTTCATCGTGCTCCAACTTATGAAGACTTTGAGTTCATGTTTTATGCAAAATTTTGTAATTAGTAGTGCTAGTTTATTTATGCTCTAGTTTTTTTTTTCATTAGTAGCTTCTTGTAAATAGCTTCTATTTTGCTTATGTTCTTTCTTCTTTCCTCCAAAGTTGTATTTCTTAAATATTTCAAGTTTAATGAGAATCTCTTTTCCTATCTTCTTCAGTTCTTGAATTGTATTTTCTTTTATTTCTTTAGAATAAATCCCGATTTAAATAATCCTGTTCAACCTGTAGTGGAAGAACCCACTTCCCCCACAACTTCTCATACTGACCAAATGCAAAATTTGTTGGAGATGATGAGGGTTATGATTGAAGCTCAAACCCGTGTTGCAGAAAAGATGGCCTCATCCTGTACCCCTTCTCAACCTTATCTTCCTTCCCAACCTTCTCCTACCCCACCTCAACATTTTCCAACTCCTCCCCAAACTTCTTTTCCAGTTTCTCCTGAAATTCTTGTGGCTCCACAACCAACTACTGGTCCTAAAGTGGATGCATATCTCCTCACCTTTCTTTGTTTAAATACTTCGACATTCAATGGCTTTGTTTCTCACTTTGAAGCTATTGACTAGTTAAAGGCTATAGAGAAAACCTTGGCCAGTATTAAATGTCCTGAAAGTGAATACCTTTGTCTTACAACTTATCTATTTCATGGCAAAGCTGAATATTGGTGGGATGGTGAGTTGTAGACTCGTTTCTCCGATGTTCTATTAGAATATATTCCATGGGATGAGTTCAAACAAGTTTTATGTGGAGAATTCATTTTTCCGTCTACTCAAACCATAATCGAGAATGACTTCATGCAGCTTATTCAAGGAAGTATTTCAGTACACGATTATGAGAAGGAATTCCTTAAGCTTTCTCATTTCACTCCCAATCTAGTTCACACGGATGTGGCAAGGTGTACTAGATTCATATCCAGTCTGAAGGATTCCATCAAGAGTCATTTGATGTCTCAACATCATGATGATTTCCCTAAGCTTCTGGAAGGTGCCCACATGGTTGAGTACCAACAAGCTCAAATGGAGTTGAAGAAGAATTCTCATCCTCAACCCTCAAGATCTGAACCATTTAAGAGGAATCATCCTTATGGTCCTAATTTCTTCCAGCTCACTCAAATTCAGAATCAAAATCAGAATCAGAAGCAAATTTAGCAAGGAAGACCTGCTGCTCGATGTAACAGGCCACATCCTTATGGGAAGTGTTACCACACTGGTGGTTGGTGATACATCTGTGGCAGAACCAAGCATTTTTATTAGGACTATCGAGCCAATTGAACTGTGGATAAGATGAAGATTAATCACCAACTTTCTGTTCAAGACTTTACTCCTATTAATTCCCAAGCGCCAGCACTTGCCTTGATGACTCCTCCTGCAAGTGGAAGTGCACAGCTTCAAAAAGGTGTACCTCCATCTTCTTCTAAGCAAGGTCAGTACAGTAGAAAGGATAAGGGCAAGTATATTATTCAACCTCCTGATGTACCACGAGTCTACGCTCTGTCTCCTTCTGTAGGTTAAGAAGACAAGAACGTTGTTACCGGTATGTTCAACCTTCAATTTTCAATTTTTTGTTTATCATTTCTTATGCATTTTATTTTCAGTATTTTTTGCTTTAATTTTTATTAGTTATAATTAGAGTTTATTTCCATATTATAGGAACTCTAATTATTAAGGATCAATTCTATGACACTCTTTAATACTAGTGCTAGTCACTCTTTTATGCTTGTGAGTTGTGCTTCTTCCCTTATCCTCTAACATTTTAGCCTAGGCCATATATTGAGAATGTTGATGCCATCTGGTGCTGAAATGCGTGCTAATGAGTTTTATTTGGTAAACATCCAAATTAATGACCAATTCTTTCAATCCAAACTTATTATAATGTTAATTACTAACTTTGACATAATTTTAGATATGGATTGGTCAAGTAAGTTTAATGCCAACATAGTTTGCTTTAGAAAAAGAGTTTTGCTTAAGGTTAGAAAGAAACCTAAGATTTTTGTAGGAAGGCTTAGCTTGATTGTATCCCTAATTCATGCAATTGAAGCCAAGCACCTTATTAGTAAAGGTTGTATGCAATCTTAGTAACCTTAATTGGGGAGGAAAAGCAAGTTAGAAGTCTAAAAGAGACTATCATTGTAAGAGAGTTCCTAGATGTGTTCCCTGAAGACTTACCTGTACTACCTCCTTTGCGAGAGGTAGGGTTTTCTATTGAGCTAATTCCTGGGACTCAACTTAAATCTTAAGCTCCGTATAAAATGGCACTAAAAGAATTGCTAGAGCTCAGAGAGCAGTTGCAAGAGTTATTAGAGAAAGGATTCGTTCGCCCTAGTATATCACCTTGGGGAACTCTTGTCCTATTCATCAAGAAGAAGGATGGATCAATGCGGATGTGTATAGACTACCATGAGATTAATAAAGTGACTGTGGAGAATAAGTATCCTCTTCCTAGGATCGATGATTTGTTTGATCAGCTCATCATAGCAAAAGTATTCTCCAAGATTGACTTAAGATCAGGCTATTACCAGATTTGAGTCAAGTACGAAGATATTTCTAAAACTGCATTTAGGACCCAATATAGGCATTTTGAGTTTCTAGTCATATCTTTTGGAATGATGAATGCTCCTTCCATTTTCATGGACCTGATGCAGCGTATTCTTAAGCCGTATCTCAACGCGTTTATCATCATTTTCATCGATGACTTCCTAATCTATTCGAAGTCAGTTGCTGAGAAGAGCATCTGTATGCCGTTCTTAAGTTGTTCGCTAAGTTTTCTAAGTGAGAGTTTTGGCTTAAGGCCGTGGCATTTTTGGGTCACATGATTGATGCTAAAGGCATTATAGTCAATCAAAATAAATCTGAGCTGTTCAACAGTGGGTCCCACCTAAATCTATAATAGAGTACGCAGTTTCTTAGGACTCGCTAGCTATTATAAAAGGTTTATTCCTAGATTTTCTCTAATTGATTCATCATTAACTCAGTTAACTAGAAAGAAAGTTTTGTTCATCTAGAGCATAGCCTGTGAAGAATCTTTTCAAAAGTTGAAATAGTTATTAACTTCTGCTCCTATTCTAGTACTACCTCGTGGGATAAAGATTTTTAAGTTTATACTGATGCCTCTAAGGTAGGGCTTGGTTATGTTCTGATGCAAGATCATTGTATAATAGCCTATGCCTCTTGACATCTTAAACATAATGAGAAGAATTATTCTGTGCATGATCTTGAACTTGTAGGGGTAGTTTTTGCTCTTAAGATCTGGAGACACGACCTGTATGTAGTTAAGTGTGAGATGTTTACTGATCATCAAGGTTTGAAGTACATCTTCACTCAGAAGGAACTTAACTGTCATCAGCATAGGTGGCTAGAATTACTTTGTAACTACGATTTGTAAATCCAATATCATCCGGGTAAAGCTAATATTGTAGCTGATGCCCTGAGTCGTAAATCAACTTTATCTTCCCTTTATTGCAATGAATCTTTGATCAAGATTTTGTCAAATTGAATCTTGAGCCCATTAGGTCTGCTGATTGGGGCACTCTATTATTTACTATTCAGTCAGATGATTCTCTAAGGTCTAAGATTATCGAAGCTCAGAAGGAAGATGCGAGTTGTTCTGTCATAATTTCTGCAAAAACCCAAGGTTGTTACCCAGCTTAAATTTAGTTTAATCGTATCTTAATTAAGTTCATCTAGCCATTAGAACCAAACCCTGAAGATTCAGAGCAATTCGGAGCTCAATCAAATATATTGGACTTTTTTTAATATTTAAGTAATTAAAAAATTGTGGTATTTAATTTGACCTCGAAATCAAACTTCGACTTCGCCGTTGCAATCGTCACCCCCAAATTAGCTAGGGGTGATGTTTTGTACACGTTTGGAATTCATCAGATATTCACGAATATTCTAATATAATTAAATACCCCAAAAATTAGCATAATTAAATAATCGTTGGAATCGAAATCCAACTTCTCAATTGAATTCCAAACCCCCAAATTAGCTAGGGGTGAATTTTTGGAATTTTTCGGAGCGCGTTTATTTAACCTGAATTTTTAATAAATTAAAAATTAGGAATAATAATTAATTATTACTTAATTTGCATTTTCCCTCTTTCCTCCCTTACATTTTTTGGCTAGCCATCCCTCCATTTTCTCCTATGCAAGCAACTTAAGGCCATTCCTCCCTCTCACCTCCTAGCCTCCCTAGCTCATGACGGCCTCCCCCTTCCTTCTCCACCTTTAAGAAGGAGTTCAGCTCTTCTTCATCCCTATTTTGGCAAAAGCTAAAGCTCCCTCCTTCCCCTCCATTGCTAAGTCTTGGGTTGAAGAAGAAGAAGAGGAAGTTCCTGCTCCAAGTTTTCCAAGCCTTCTTTCTCAATTTCTTGCAAGGCTAAGGTACCCATTTGCCCCCCTTCCTTGGCTACTTCATATTACTATTATGCTTGTTTGTATCATTAGAAATCCATGTTTGTGTATGGAAGCCATTAAAGATGATTAAGGCATCATATTATTTTGATAATTTAATGCTCTGTATTTCTTCCATTTTGCATATCTGAACCTTTAATTCCTTTGTTCATATAGTTATAAAAATCCATTCATTTCGACTTTGGTATTAATGGAAAGGTCTCGAAAAAATCTTTTCATTGGTATATAGCACCACTCATGAGGTGCCCAAAATTGGGAATATTTGGGTTCGAAAGAAGGCCCTTTACAGGTTTTGCACAGACAAAATTACTGTTAAGCGCTGCCGCGCTTGAGTTTCAAAACTGATTCGTCATAGCGCGCTGTAGCACGCCGCAGCGTCATAACAACTTGTGATGTGTAAAAATATACATTTTGATGAAATCAATGTAAATCCGCCGTAGCGCGTTACCGCGCACCGTAGTGACCGTCTTTCGAAAATCAACCGCCGTAGCACGCTACAGCGCGCCGTAGCAACCACCTTTCAAAAATCAACCACCGTAGTGCCTGGAAGCGCTGTAGTGCACCGCAGCATTAAAACTTGCTGTGGGGTCCCCCTTACTAACCATAAGGAGTACAGTGCTCCAGATGTAGAAAATCCCCAACTTAAGTAACGTCAGGTAGGATCCAACCTGCCTTAAGCCAAGGACTTTTCACCTGATACAATTATAACATTCATCAATACATATCAAAGTAGTGGAAGCAGAAAACATAATTATAACATCCACATCACAGTATAATATAGCAAAGTAAAAGAGACAGTAACTCAGATCAAGTGCAGAAAGTAAAATACAACCATAATTTAATTATTACAAAATGAATTAAAAGAAAATATAAAAATCTCTCAATCTCACTGAAATGAAAATGCCAAGTCTATCTAGACTGCAGCGGAATGATCCTCCTCCTGATCTGGCTCCTCTCCTGCAGCACTGCCCACGAACAAGTCCAAATCTGACATATATCGGTATCACAAATGCCAGGGCCCCAGCCAACAAAAGAAAAAGGTTACAGTTAGACAATTGTCTAAGTACAATTTATTCTATTTTAAATGAACTGAATATTTAGGGTCGGCAAGCTACAAAGAAATGGGATAACTATAAACTAACAATGAGTATGTGAAATAACATACAAAACATGAAAGTAAGCAAGGTGGAGCTAAAAACAAAAGTGACTGCAATTATTATAATGAATCTGACCATAATATGCTTATGATCACATTGAAATATGCTGAGTATAGAAGAACACAAAATACTGAATTAACATACCATTCTAGCATCCTAAACATGCCAATATATATATAATAGCTTAATCCATGAGAATATACATACAACATGCAGATTAATATACAAAGGAAATGCCACTAAGATATGTGGCAAAAAGCAAAACAATCAAATGTAACATAAAGCCACTGAGACATGTGGCAAAGTAAGCAAGTACTGTAAGTAAGGCCACTGAAACATCTGGCAAAGCACAATAAGACTGAAAACTAAACTAGAATAGCAGTAAGCCTAAGGCATAGTGCTACCATACCAGACAATAGGCCATATAGGGCATCTGAAAGTTCAACATGTGTCCATCCTAGGCATCCGAAGAGCTAGGTCCGAGTTGAACTTTATAGAATAAGACATGTATCCATCCTAGACATCCATCAAGCTAGGTCCGAGTCTATTATATAATAATATTAGAACTAAAGAGGTAGACTAAGCTAGGACATACTCTACTAACTGAAAGCACTGCAAGAACTAGATGATTATTATAAACACTAACTTAGGATGTATCCTCCATATCCTAAGTTCTCCTATTATGCTCAAGAAATAAGGCTTAATATCCAAGGTTTGCAGGGCAAATCTAATCAAAGTAAGCAAGAGAATCAATCAAGACTTACATGATATCTGTTGTTGTCTAATTTATCCAACTAACTATTCTGGGAAGATATAAGTTTAGGATCTCTAATATCCAGCTATCGAGTATAATTCCAAATTTACTACCTTAAAGTTAATATTAGAACTTAACAAGTTCTAATTCAAACTCATATGATTACTATAAGGTTTAAACAAATGAATCAATGACCTAATTATTAGCATTTGTCTCTCTTACCCAAATCTTGAGTGAGTAAATCAAGATTTAAAGATTTTGGATTTAAATTCCACTTTAATATTCAAAATCTGAATCCAAGGTGATGTCTTATTATAGATCTAAAGTTCACACTCTAAAAATCAAATTAAGGATAATGAGTCCTATAAGTTGAAGGATCCAAGAACTAAGAACTTAGTGAAATGTTACTCTACTAGTTATAAGATAAAATAATCAATTAAGAATTTGAGAATCTAAGATATATATTCAATCTTTTAGGATAATTTCATTATCTTATAGATTAAATCAATCATATACCCACATGGAAGGCTTCAAAGGAATTAGACAATAAATCACTTAGGAAATTTCAAAGGAAGGTAGTTCAATTCAAGTGAAGATCTAAAGTCTAAGATCTAAGATCTGATATTTGTTCACTTTAGACTTAAATTAGGTTTTCAACTTAGGATTTTCTAAATGTGTTTCTTTTAGAATTTAAGCTCATGAACTAACTTAATTGAACCTCTTAAATTAAGATTTAGCATTTTTAAGATTGTTATATTCAATTACTAAGGCAAAGTGACTCCTTTATGATCACTTAAGATCTAAGTACCTTAATTAAGGTTAAATGAAGATTTCTTAACTTAATATCCATACTATTTATATTATTAGTCTAAGAGTTCAGCAGAACATTAATAATCTAACTAAGGGTAACTTACTGAATTTTTTCAAGGTTTAAGGGGCACTTAAGCACATTTTGGTCAAAATGACCAAAATACCCCTCTTAAGGCTAAATATGGGATTTTAGGATTTAATTAGCTAAATTTATTCTAATCTATTTAATGAATTTCATATTGGTCAATGAACTAGAAAATACACTTATCTTAGGTTTTGGCAACCTAATTAGCCTAATTAGCACTAATCACCTTTTTAGGCCAATTAAAGTGATTAAGAAAGTTAGGATATTCTAGGGCAATCCAATCTTATCCATAGGCTCTACTACACTTAAGAAAGCATTAGGAACTACACTTAGAAAAATCAAAGGCTTAATTAGGGTTTAATTCATAAATCCTTAATTATGGTAATTAAGGAGTGATTAGGAAAATTAAATACTTTAAATTAGTTTTAAGGGTCTACAATTATTCTCTAGGGTTACATGAGTAATCAGAGCCCTTATTTTCTATACTTGGGCATTTATATAATTTAATATGATTTAATTAAGAACAAAAAAGGATTGGACAATTATTTTAAATCTAACCATTAGATCAGTGATTTTATTTTAGATTTAGATTCCTTATATTTTTCTAATTCAAATAGTATATTGGATCATACCATTGGATCAGTATAACTAAAGCTATTCAAATAATTTATTCTGCATTTTTATTTAAATAAAAACTAAAGGAATTGATTTATTAAATAATAACCATAGAAAATGCAATCCTATAATTCGCTATTAGCTACGGCCCAAAATCAAAAGGGGGTCACGGGTCGGCCCGACCCTTGACTTTATCTTCCTCCTCTCGACGGGCTTCGCCCTAATGGAACTTCCATGCCGAAATTCTCCATGCTCCCACCATGCCACGCCTAGCTCTCCATGGCTACACCTTTAGGAGACTCAGACGCACCAATTAAGATAAGAACCCCCATCTGGGTCCTTCTGGATTAATGGGGTGCTACTCGATCAAGACACCAGCTTCACAGATGATCAGGGTTTACTGTAAGGAGTAAATTCTCCTCATAGAGGTAACCATTTGGCCAGAGCTCGATCCCTACACCATCCTGGTGGTGAGGCAGATCAAAACCCTCTAGCCACATGCCTTGGGGTGCCCTGAATCGTCGGGTCCTTACTCGAGCTCGGCTGTGAGCTCGAGGCGCAAACCAGACGATCGAAGGATCGAATTAGGCAAGCCCAAACTCTACGGACAATCACATTAGGTTTCCTAAGTGACTACAGCTACCTAGACGACATCCATAGGCTTAATTCAGAGATAGAATGGAGGATTGAATCAATGGAATTTAATGGCAGAATGTTGTACCTAAAGTCGAGGTCGCAGGCTTGGCCAAGGGGAATTGAATGGGGGCTGGAGCTTCCTATACAGTAGACGAAAGTTCACAAGGGGTCTGAACACTAGACGGACCCTCTATCAGCAGTTCTAAGCTTTAGGATACTGTCAAAAATTATCAAGGTGAGACAGGAGCTCCAGGGACTTCAGCTGCTAATTGATGGTTCACAGTGAGCAAAGGGACTCACTGCAAATCACTGGGGGTATTTATAAGCAGAAGGAGCTCTGGGGGATAGTTTCCAGAGCTTAGCATTGGGAGGAGGCTCGGGCCGAAGGGAAAGGCTCGGGCCAACGGCTAGGGGCAATTTATGGAGAGGGCAGCCGGCAAGACGAACGCGCCAAGGGTAGGAGAGGAAGAACGGGTCATTTCCCATACTGCCACGAGGCTAGGAGGATCCTGACTGTCGAGGGGGGGGGGGGGGGGGGCCAGATGCAGACGGGGCGAGAGGTAGACGAAGATCCACAGTGCTAGGGTCTCTATCTGCCATCTGATAGATCGATTATTGGTTATGGATGGTCAGGATATATTACTTAAACAGATCAAACGGTAGTCGTCGGATGCACACGATGGATCCGATGCATAGGATCTAATCTTATCACAGAGGAGATCCTGTCGTTAGATGGTTTGCGCCAAGATGCATGCCAATGCATCGAGTGGCTTAACCCGGTGACCCGCTGTCGGGATCCCGCAGCGGATCTACCGCGGTCCCGACAGCAAGTCCCGCCATTTATATTTTAATTAATTATATAATTTAAATATAATAAAAATTAATTAAATAATATATAATTATTCCTAAATATTCTAAATTCAATTTAGGACCAAATGAGCTCCAAAAATTCCCAAAAATTCACCTTTAGCTAATTAGGGTATGAGGAATTCAAAAATGAAATCAGATTTTGATTTGGAGATCAAATTAATTTAAGTATTTTCCAGGGCTTAAAAATAGCCAAAAATACCAAAATTCTCAATTTAGCTCCAATTGATTTCAAATTTTTATGGCTAGGTTTAAATGACCCATTGAGGTTAATGGGATCAAAATCAAAGCTTGGTTTAGCTTAAGGTAATAACTATGGTTGTTACACTTGCCATAGCACACCGCAGCGCCTGAAAGCGCTGCAGCGCGCCACCACGCTGAAACCAGTCGTAGCGTGCTGCAGTGCGCCACAGCACCAAAACTTGCCATAGCGCCACCGTGCACCGTAGTGCCCAGAAATGGCTGAAATGGCCAAAACTTCATTATTTTTTTATTTTAAGGTCCCTAGGACCCTAGTGGGGCTGAATTATATGGAAATTTAGATAAAATCGAGCATTACATAAAATTTTGTATGGAAGTTAAATTTAAAACTATGTCATTTTAACTAAGCAATTGTAACCTATTATGTATCTTAAATGTCTTGTGCCAAATGTTAAAGAATAAGATTCTTAATTACTTATATTAACCAGGTATACCTCAATAACTAAATGGCATAAAACTTAAGTCTTTTAGATTTGTAATCAAGTGCTAACCCCTTTGGTTTACTTTAAAATTTGGTTAGCCTTAATTATCTTTTATTACATTCTTATGCTTTCATGATATTAGGAGGTATGTTAGAGAACTTTAATATTTAATTGAACACCTTGATGTGTTTAAATTGATATTAAACTATAATTGAACATAAGAATCTTGAGAGCTTGATCTAGTAGATGGTACTTAATCTAAATAAAAAATTTGACATCAACAATACACCAATAATACATTGATCTGTCATTGATTTTTAAATTAACAATTGGTCTTAATATTGGTAAGGCTATTGATTAAACCCTAACTTATCTTGATTAAGATCTAAACCATAATCACCTTAATTAATTAGCTTGATTATAAGACAATTAAATTAATATTATTCTAATAATGCATTTGATTTTAAATTGATCTTAATTTATTGAATTAGAAGTGCTAAGGTTAATATTGAATATGTATAATTGAATCATCTGAATCTAAACTTTAGATCTTTGATTTTCTCTTATATAAGACTATCAGCATAAGATGAATAATAAAATTATAATGATTTATGAAATGACCTAACTCTAATAATATCTTTGATTTCATCCCATGATTGTAGAATATAAAATGATCAGATAAATTTTAATCACTTTAGTCCAAGTCTAATAAGTAAACCTTGAATGTTAATATAAGAAGTAGAAATGTGAGATCTCAAGGGTCTTGCTATAGGATCATTCTTGAAATACTTAAAGACCTTAAATATTGATACATTAAGGTAGAAAGAACTTTTGTAACTTATTGAGGTAGAAACTTAAATGATTCTTCAAAACTTTGGAAGTTTATCTTGACACTTCGTGGTATGAATCACCTAATGTTGTTAGAATGGAACTTCTCCCTTGTGGTAGAAACTAATATTGAGTGATCTTTTGATCACATCCTTGGAGCCTTGTGTAGGACTCACCTATTTAGAGTAATGATTAATAGCTTTGATAAATCTTTGTTGATTAAATAGAATCTTCTAAACCAAGATTATTGGTTGGGTATAGTAGGGTATACCCATAGTACTAGATTAATTCAGTAGTATTCAGGAATGGTTGAGTCACTCTAAGTAAGATTTATCTTTTTACTATCCTGTGGGCTTAGGCAGATACAATCTCACTTATATTAAATCAATCGATCCTAAAGTGTTATAAATAGGGACTCATTCCTTAATTTGATTAAAATACAAATTGCCATCAGGTGATGCCTCTTAGCGAAGATTTCTTCAATAGACGGGGCTTAAACAAATTAAGTAATTTGAGTCACCTTCTTTAATACACTAAGTGTGATTGTGAGTTGGGCAACTTCATGACTTAGGTTGAGATACAAAGCCCATCGGGTGATGCCTCCTATCGAAGATCACTTTGTTAGGGTGGCTTAATCAAACTAAGTGTTAAGAACTACCTTTCTTTCAAATATGCTAAATATGTGTATACAATCTTCCCATCTAATGATTTTAAATAAATTCTCAACTTTAACTAATTATTGAGATTAGAATTTAGGAGTCAAAATCGTTCTTTTTGGTAGTATTCTGCATAGTGGAGGTCTTGAATTTATTATCGGATTTCAAAGCATTTTTTAGATTTCTAGATTTATCTCATCTAGCTTAGAAGCATGAGCATGAGCATAAGCATGATATTGAGTATCAGTAATGATGTATGAGTATCAGTGATGATTTATGGGTTACGAAATATTAAATACATTGACTGGGGAATTTCAAGATGCATCGGCATCACACTTCCCAATTAAATGTATGTATACATTGTACCGTATGACTCATAGCAGTTCAGTGATATTTTGGTTGCATATCAGTAGCATACAGTATTGTGATATTTTCAGATGCACAGTTTCAGTGGCATATAGCATAGTTTTACATGCTATTGCTCAGTTTCAAATCCATTACTATTTTTATTTACTTTTAATATTTAGTTTTCAGTACAACTTTACTTTACTTTACTTCAATTTTGTACAGTTTTATACTTTCAGTTATTTTTACAGTATTTTTGTAGATTTAATTATTTTATGTAAATGTTAAATGATTAACTAGAACATTTTAGATTAGTTTCGATATGTTAGATGTATCATCTAACACGGGGTACTTTTGGGATCCGACAACTTGCTAAATCTTGAGCAGTATATTGAGCTAGGTCAGGAGGACACCTAGGAGATTCATGAAGAACTCATGGAGCACTAGTGGACTCTTCCCCAGCATTACTAATTTGCTTAGTTTATTTCAGCTCAGTACTTAGCTTTTATGTCTATATTTCAGTAAACTGTTTGTAATACTTCTGAATGTATTTTCTTTTATTTTCTAAGATGAATATTTCATATAGCTTCTATGATGAATATTTCTGGATGTTTGCTTTAACTTCTGCACTCTATTTATACACTACTTATACTTAGTATTGTGATGTGATCAATATATTGGAAATACTGATACCTCATATATATATATATTAGATTCCTTATGTATGTTTTAAATCTAATGTATATTAGCATAATACTTAGGATAAGGATACTACTCTTATCTTAAGTATTAGCTCTCAACCCTCCTTGAGGTTGAGTCAGCATCCCTTCAGATGGGTTTTGTTTCAGCTATTCGGGGAGACGGGATATTCCTCCCCGGGTGGCGCGCCGCTCCGCCGCCAATCTGTTATACCTTTTGCGCACGACTATGGGGCGGAGCACTACAGTTTTTGGTATCATTAATGGAAAGAGATTCGAATTACATCTTGATGTTGAAGGTGTGATCTTTTAAAGGACTAGGTTGTGGATTCCTAAAAGCCTATAGTTGCAAATACTGTCAGAAGCTCATAACTCTGGTTACACTGTTCATCCTGAAAGCAGTAAGATGTATCAGGATGTAAAGAAATCATTCTAATTGTCTGGCATGAAAATAAGTGTAACAACCCAAGGTTATTACCCAGCTTAATTTTAGCCTAATCGTATCATAATTATCATCTCATTAAGTTCATCTAGTCATTAGAACCAAACCCTGAAGGTTTGGAGCAACTCGGAGCTCAATCGATTATTTTGGAATATTTTAATATTTAATTGATTATAAAATTGAGGTATCTATATTGACCTTGAAATCGAAATCTGACTTCACCGTTGCGATCGTCACCCCTAAATTAGTTAGG
The DNA here is from genome assembly GCA_016760335.1 of Gastrodia elata. Taxonomy (NCBI): domain Eukaryota; kingdom Viridiplantae; phylum Streptophyta; class Magnoliopsida; order Asparagales; family Orchidaceae; genus Gastrodia; species Gastrodia elata. The sequence continues at coordinate 23,304,277 of CM028675.1, forward strand.
GGTGATGTTTTGGACGCATTTGGAAGTTGTCAGATTTTCATAAATATTTTAATATAATTAAATGTGCCGAAAAATAGGATAATTAAATAGTCGTCGGAATCCAAATCCGGCTTTGCCATTGAATTCCTCACCCTCAAATTAGTTAGGGGTGAATTTTTGGGAATTTTCGGAGTGCGTTTCAAAAATCCGAATTTTTGAATAATTAGAGAAAATAAATAAGGGATTATCTAGTCCTAAATTTGCAATTTCCCCTATTTTTTTATTGCCTTGGCTGACAGATCCCTTGCAAATTCTGCTGGCCATCCCTTCTTTCCCCTCTTAGCCATTCCCCCCATAGGCAAGCATGATGGCTCCTCTCATTCTAGCCCCTAACTCATGATGGAGCCTCCCTCTCACCCTCCTCCTTTATAGGGAGAGCCCAACCATCTTCTCCTCTTTGCTAAAAATTTTCTCATCTTCTCCTCCATTGATTCCTTGTGTTGAAAAGAAAGAAGAAGTTCAGCTCACCTCTAAGGCTTTGGAGAAAGGCAAAATGTTCCCTCCTCCTCATTCTCTCGCAAGGCTAAAGGTACTCTTTTGCTCCTCTCCTTATCTTCTTTATGTTTTTATAAAGCTTTAATGAATATTTAGAAGTCCATAAGCATGTATGGAAGCCATTAAGGCTCTTAAAAGCATCAAAGAAAACTGCTCTGTTTTCGCTTATTCTGTACACCCTTGCAATCATCACCATTTTTTGTGTAGTTAGGATGCTTCGTTTATGCCGATTATGGTATCAATGAAAAGGTATCAGAAAGACCTTTCCATTGATATATAGCACCACTTATGAAATGCTCTGGATTGAGAGAAATTGAGCTCGAAAATAGGCCATAGAGTTTTTGTCTATGCGAAAAATGCCGCCTGGAGCTGCAGTGCAGTGCGGTTGCAAAATGGACCGCTACAGCATGCCGTAGCGCATTGCAGTGGGCTGCAGCAGTATTTTGGTGGAACATATCAAAACATTAATAAAACTATTTGAATAGTATTTCACAAAATGGACTGCCACAGCGCGCCATAGCGCGCTACAGCGGGCTGTAGCGAATTTCCGGGGAAACTTTAGGTAATGACAAAAAAATTAAACAGTTATTTCGTAAGTTGGTCTGCTGCAGTGCACCACAGTGGGTCGCAGTGGATCACAGCGCTGAGAGTGCTACGGCGCGCTGCAGCGGCAGAAGCGCCTTAGCGCGCTGCTGCGCCAGAAGCGCTGTGAGCGCCATAGCGCGCCACAGCAGGCCGCAGCGGGTCACAGCACTGAGAGCGCTTTCATGCTCCACAGCGGGTTGCAGCGCTGAGAGCGCCACAGCACGCTGCAACGCCAGAAGCGCTGGAGCGTGCTGGAGCGCGCCACAGTGCCCAATTTTTCAAAAATGCCCAGAACTTCTTAAAAACTTCCCAGTTTTGGCTCAAATGGCCAAAACTTCACTGTTTTTGTATTTTAAGGTCCCTAGGACCCTAGTGGGAATGAATTATATCAAATGTGAACTTTCATCATTTTAAATAAGTGCTCATAACCCACTATGTACTTTAAATGTACTTTATGCCAAATGCTAAGTAATAGAATCTTAAGTGTTTGAATTGAATAAGTATATCTCAACCACTAAATGGCATGAAACCTAGGTATTTTCGATTTGTAATAAAGTGCAAATCCTATTGGTTTGATTTAAGTTTTGATTAGCATTAAATATCTTTTTATTCTATGTCAACTTTACATTCAATGTTTTTATGATTTTAGGATGTATGTTAGAGAACTATAAACATTATTTGGATATTTAAGTACACTTTATTGATATTAAACTACACTTGAACATAAGAATTCTTGATAACTTTATTAAGTAGATGATACTTAATCTAAATATGAAATTTGCCATCAATAATACCCTAATAATATATTGATTTATCATTGACCCTTAAATTAACCTTTGGTCTTAATGATAGGAAGGTAAGGGTTAAACCCTAACTTATCTTGATTAAGATCTAAATTTTAATCACTTAATTAATCAACTTGATTGTAAGATAATTCAATTGACATTATTCCAATAATGCATATGATTTGGTATTGATCTTAAATCATTGAATTAGAAGTGCTAGGATTAATATTGAATATATGTGATTGAACTAGCTGAACCTAAACTTTAGATCCTTAATTTTCTCTTATATAAGACTATTGGCATAAGATTAATACTAAAATTGTAATGATCTATAAAATGATCTAACATTAACAGTATCGTTGATTTCATCCCATGATTGTAGAATAGGGAAAGAGTTAGGTGAATTGTTAGCAATCTAACCTGATCACTTTAATCCAAAACTAATAAGTAAACCTTGAAAGCTAACTTAAGAAGTAGAAAAGTGAGGTCTTAAGGGTCTTGCTTTAGGATCATTCTTGAAATATTTAAGGACCTTAATTATTGATACCTTGAGGTAGGAAGAGCTTTTGTAATGCTTTGAGGTAGAAACTTAGATGATCCCTCATAAACCTAGAAGTTGAACTTGATACCTTGTGGTAGGAATCACCTAAAGTACTTAGCGTGTGACTTATTCCTTGTGGTAGCAACCTATGTTGAGTGATCCTTTAATCACATGCTTGGGGCCTTGTGTAGGATACACCTACTTAGAGTAAGAATTAATAGATTTGATATATTCTTGTTGATTAAATAGAATCTTCTGAACTCAGATTATTGGTATGGTATAGTAGGGTATACCGATATTACTGGATTCTTTCAGTATTATTCAAGATTGGTTGATTCACTCCAATGTGGACTTATGACCAGGTGCTATCTCGAGGGATTAGATGAATACAGTCCCATTAAAATTTCCAAGACTAAGAGTGTTACAATTAGTGAACAAGATCCTTAGTTTGAGATACAAACTACGACCGGGTTCTGCCTCTGATCGTAGTGCGCTTCGATAAGTGCAGTTTAAGCAAACTAAGTAACTTAAATCACTATGCATAAGACATTAAGTATGATTGTAATTAGGATATTTAACAACTTAGCTTGAGATCTAAACTGTGATCGGATTCTGCCTCCTATCATAGTGCGCTTCGATAAGTACAGTTTAAACAAGCTAAGGGTTAAATCCATCTTTTTGCAAACATGCTAAATATGTGTATACAATCATCCCAGCTAATGGTTTTTAAGTAAACTCTCAACTTTAACCAATTATCGAGATTATAATTTAGGAATCAGAATCCTTTTAGCAGGATTCTGCATAATGGAGACTTTGGATTCATTATTGGATTTCAAAGCATTTTTCTAGATTTATCTCATAAGCATGAGCATGAGTGTAAGTATGACATGTGAGTATCAGAATGATGTATGAGTATCAGTGATGATTTATGGGTTACAGAATGTTACATACATTGACTAGGAAATTTTAGGATGCATCGGCATCATCAGTAAACGGTATTCCCAACTAGATGTATGTGTATATTGGACCGTACTACTCATAGCAGTTCAGTGATATTTTGGTTGCATATCAGTGGCATACAGTATTGTGGCATATTCAGATGCACAGTTTCAGCGACATACGACATAGTTTTACATATGATTACTCAGTTTCAGATTCATTACTGTTTTGGTTTACTTTCAGTATTTAATTTATAGTTAAGTTTTACTTTACTTCACCTTACTTCAGTTTTGTACAGGTTTATTCAGTTTTATGCTTTAAGTTATCTTTATAATATTCCTCCAGATTTAATCACATTATATAAATGTTAAATGAATAACTTGAACTTTTTAGACTAGTTCAATTTGTTAGACTTATTATCTAATATGGGGTACTTTTGGATCTGGCAATTTGCTAGATCCTGAATAGTATATTGAGCCAAGTCTGGAGGACACCCAGGAGATTCAGGAGGAGCCCGTGGAGCATTAGCGGACTCTTCTTCAGTTTTATTTTTCTGCTTAGTATTTTTAGTTCAGCACTTAGCTGTATGTCTATTATTCAGTAACTGTTTGTAATAATTCTGAATGTATTTTCTTTTCTTTTCTGAGATGTATATTTTCATATAGCTTCTGTGATGAATATTTTCTGGATATTTGCTTTAAGCTTTTGCACTCTATTATATACTGCTTATAATTAGTATTATGATATGATCAGTATACTAGAAATTACATATCTTATACATATATCGGATTTCTATTGTATTCTAAATCCAATGTATGTATTTATCTGATACTTAGGGTAAGGAAACTACTCTTATCTTAAGTATAATCTCTCAACCGTCCTTGAGGTTGAGTCAGTAGTCCTTCAGATGGGCTTAGCTTCAGCTATTTTGGGAGATGGGATATTCCTCTGTAACAACCCAAGTTGTTACCTTAGTCAATTAGGACTAATCTTAGTCTTAAGAATAATTATAAGTGCTAATTAGGTCAATTGGAGTCAACCTCTAAGACTTAGTTCAAATCAGGAGTCAAATGGATCGAATCCTAATTTCTAGAAAATTCAAAAAACCCTAAAATTTGACCTTTCTAAATTGACCTCCAATCGAAAAACGGACTTCGCCATTGTGCTCATTGCCCCCAAATTAGCTAGGGGTGATGTTTTCGTGTTAATCGGAAGTCGTCGAAATTTTGACGAATATTTTAATAATATTTTAATACCCCGAATATTGAGAAATTAAAATACTCATCGAATCGAAAATCTGACCTCGTTGTTGCGTTCCTCATCCCTCAATTAGCTAGGGGTGAATAATTGGAATTTTCTAAATATAATTTAAATATTTAAATCGAATAGATAATTAATTAGCTTAAATATTAAATAAAAGTTAAATAATTTAATTTCATTAACGGTGCCGTCGCTTGCGCCGTTAGATCCATCGCGGGCGTTACATTTTGTCGTTCGATCGAACGGTGAACCGTAGCCGTTCGATCGAGCGATCGAACGATCACCATCCTTCGTCCCTCTCGCGTCGCTCCGTGAGGCACGGGCGCCCTCTCAACCTCGATGGCTCCGCCACCTCCCATTATAGTCTCACTCGAGCTCTAGGGTTCGATCACTAGGGGATCCCGGGGCGACCACCGATGCTAGAGACGACTCAGGAGCAAATTCGAACCCTCGATCCATCATCGGCCGTCAAACCAGGTACCCCTCCCAACTCCTCTTCCGCCCGTTGCATGTCTTCCCAATTAATCTCGAATCGTAGATCTTAGGTTAGATCATTGATCCATTGGGCATGATCGATCGCGATCTGGTCCAATCAACCTGGATCGAGGCTAGATCCCTACGGCTCCGGCGTCGCAGACACACGTCCTCACGAAGCCCCTAGGGTTTGCATTTCTAGGCACCGCCGGTCACCTCCGGGGGCGATCTGGGTATGGCCGAGTAGGCCTTGCCAAGGCCTCTCCGCGGCCATGCGGACCGGCGTCGTCCGTCGCCAGTGGCTTCGGCAAGTTCAAGCCCTAGCCGTCCTTCCTCGGATTTTCGGGGGAGTGAAGCCGAAGCGGCACCTAGACGAGTCGGGTCGGACTCGACCCGCTCATGTCCCAAGCGGGCTGGCTGAATTCACAGGTCGTGGGTCCCGCTAGCGCCCGCCCAGCGCGTAGCGTGATGACAGGCGTCTCGCTGGGCTCTACACCGTCAGCTGCGGTCAGCAGTGGGACCCACTCGCTGTGCCACGGCCAGTAGAGTCCTGTCGCGTGTCCTGGCGGGTCCCACGCCCTCTGTCTCGGCCAATGGCATCCTGCCACGTGGCAGTGGCGGTTCCCCCCTCCATAATGATCCTGCACAAAATAAATATAAATATATATATTTATAATATTAATAATAATATATAATATTAATGATAAGCATATATATATATATATCTTAAACTATATTTATATACATATATATGCATAGCCTCTGTTAGACTTAATTAGGTTAACTAGCTAATTAATCAGTACTAAGTAATGCCAATTAATTTAATACATAGAATAATTAAATAGTAAATAGTAATTAACCCTATTTAATTAATCAATTAAGGATAATTTAACTACTTATAAACAGTACGTAATAATATTTTATAATATTAGTAAATTAATATATATATATATATAGTAATATTAATAATTTGATAATTATTAAACAGTAAATTAACATATTAATTAACCCAAATCTTAGGATTAATAATTATGAATATGTAATTAGTACTTAAATAATAATTAGCTTAACCTTAATTAAATAGTAATAAAAATAATATTATAATTAAACTAATTAAATAATAAATTAATTAATAATTAATAATTAATTAATTTCAGATTAATTAATTAATTATTAAATACATAATAATATAATTGAACTTTAGGAATGAATAGTAAATTAATACGAATTGAATAAATGAATAATAAAATAATACAAATTATATTTTTGAATAATAAAACTTAAGAGTTTAATAACTTTTTGTAAGATAATCCAAATATAGCTAATATAGATTTCAAAATACTCAAAAAATTAAAAGGAATCAAATGACGTAATATAAAAATTAATTTCGGGGTACACATAACGATGTAGCATTTTAGGATCTCTTTAGGACCCCATAACTTTTGACATAGTTGACTAAACCTAGTCAATATGGGTCTTAAAATGCTCAGGAGAGCGGCCCCATCACTGTAGTAGTATTAGTTTTCTTATTTGGACATCAGGACAAAAAGTCAACTCTGGAACTCCTAGTTGACTTTAGGGAAAATTGACTAAAATACTCTAATCTTAATTAGGTTATAACTTGACCAATTGAGGTCCAAATTGAGTTTACTCCCTATCAGTATACTCAGTATATTATAGGAAAGCTATAGAAATTGAGTTTGCTAAAATTAAACTTCAAATGGAAAAGTTCAGTTTTAGTCACCCGTTGACCGACCCAAATTACCAAATTGCCCTTCCAACTTAGAACTCTCGTAACTTAGTCAATTTACCTCAGAATGCAGTGTTCTTAGACTATATGGAATCCTTGAATAGTAACCTACAATAAATAACATAAAAATTTAGGGTCCAATAGAGTGAAAATTATTGAATTACCCTTAAGTCAAAAACCTTAGTTTGAACCTGTAGAACTCGTTTCTTGGCCAAATTGGACATACTTACTGTCTATCTTCAAGTTAGACATTAAGGAATCATTGGAAATCAAAAGACCTCAATTTGGACACTTAAATCAAAAGTTAACATTTCAGACCCTTAAGTAGGGGCAAAATAATTATTTTATCCTAAGATTGGAATAAGTACCCTTAAACCTTTAATTAACTTCTCAATACTCTAAAACCAATGTTATAATTATATTAGTAATATTTAAGTGAGTAAAATCAACTCTTTGGTCAGATTCCAAAATTTCCCTAAGTCTTTAACAGTACACCAAGGACCCTTCCTAAAACTAGGACTAGATCATAGGGTTGATTTCATTCATTGAAAAATGGGGTTTTTTAATGAATGAAATCCTTGGTTTTATTAGTTTCTAGAATTTTTCAACTCATTTTGATTATTTTATCTTTTAACCTTAGATCTAAGATAAGAGATTCATCTTATTAAGTTTGATTACTTAATAGGATTGGCCTAAATTATTAGATCATTTTTAGAATGAAACTTAGATCTTAGGTCTTATCCTTCCTGGATTATGTGGAAAAGCTCAATCTCGTGATGTTTAATCCATAATTTATAGTTTAGTAGTTTTTTATTAGAGCTTAGTATAGAACGTCTAAAATCATTAATTAGGTCATGATGATTTATTACTTAACTCTTATAGTCGACTTAAATTCAGTATATTAGGACCTAGCTAATCCTAATATTTTGTAACTTATAATGATGAGTTTCTAAGTTACACTCGATAGTAGGAAAATGGTGATCCTAAACTTGTGTAACTTGGAATAGTTAAAATGGGTAAATTAGAAAACAAATTATATCACCATATTAGTAGAGTCGCTTGCTTATTTTGATACTTTGTGCTACGCATTCCTTGTATATTTGAGCTTACTTCCTTGGACATTTCATATAAGAGAACTTTGTGCATGAAAATGAAAACTTAGAATAATAGGATAATAGCTGCCTTGGGGTCCAGTTCATGTGGATTATGGTGCACATTTGCCCTGATGGACAGGGGTAAGGTGAGATCAGGATATTTAACATTCTCATTGAGGAGAGTGTGTTAGGCTTGGGACCCATATAGTCTTGCAGACGTGCTTGACTCCTCAGTTATTTTTGAAATTATCCACAAAAACAAAAGTAAAATAACTAAAATATGTTGAATAGTATTGCCTGCCTCTTCAGTCATACAGTGTATTCAATTATGTTTATGGGAATGAATTGATATATATATATATATATATATATATGGGCTAGTTTGGCTAAGTTTTCTGATATGACAGTCAGTATACAAAAATTCATGTGCAATTTGATATTTGGTTATGTTTCAGCATTGCTTATTCACTCAGTTATTTCTTTGCTCAGCTTATATACAGTAGGATGCTAGAATTTTGCTGCTATTATACGTATTACTATCGAGTTTACTTATTTAATGTGCATGTTTCATTTGATCACCAGCATGTTTTAGGATGTAGTATTTCCTTTCAGCACTTGTTTAGTTAATTATATTTATATGCCCTACCTTGTTTCCTTTGCTTTTGAGGCATGTCTTAGCCTCTTTTTTGCTTAAGTTATAAATGTTATTTATAGTTGTTCCATTTCTTATTGTACAACTAGTCACTCCTATTTTTATTATTGCTTGAAAAATGTAAAGTGGTGATATTATAAAACACATAAAAATGTATCAGCCTAAAATATACTTAGATAATTGTCTAACACAAGATTTTCTTTTTTTTTTTGCTGGGGTCCTACATTGTGAAATTGACAATGTCAAGTTTAGAGCAGGTTGAGATTGCAGTACCTGGGGAGGATCCCTACTTGGAGGAGGAGCAGCAGCTTGGACCTGAGGATATTTAGTTGTTTATTTTACCTGTGAGAATGAGCGTATTTTCTTTTCATTTGTTTAAACTTTAAATATTATAATAATATATGTACCTATGACTGCATGTTTAGATTATTATATGCTTATATTCTGAGTTATGTTTCATATTTATTATATTGTGATGCTTGGATGTCATTCCTTAAATTGCTTTCGCACTCTGTATGACTTAGTAGATAGTGAATATTAGTTGATTCTGTGTTATTCTCTCCCTAATCAGGTGGATTATGGATTCCATCCTAATCTAATGATAAGTGAGGGGTTAACTAGAGTGACACTCCACCCTTGGTTTCATCCTCGTGGATTAAGGGCGGGTCACCACATCCTCCCCGAGTGGCACGCCGCTCCGCTGCCGAAATTGATCGTAACTCTCTCTTTTGTGCGCGGTGATGGGGCGGGGCGCTACAGGTACCCACAATGATGTAGCACCTTAACTATGATGGGTTCAAGAGGATGCTCATATGAAGTGGTACTTTGTCCTATAATACTTAACACGTATGTGACACCCTATAGCCTTCTCTAGTACCATTTGTAATAGCCCAAAATCTTAAGTAGCAATGTATTATCCACTTTGGCCTAAAATGCATCACAATTTTGCCCTCAGAAGATAACTTCTCAGTAGGTCACTCATTCTGGAAGTGCTCCCACATGAGCACGCTTAACTTTGGAGTTCTTATCAGGAACTCCACCGTTATCTGAAAAAGTGTCTCGATATTTAAGAGTTTCACTTATTACTACTTAAGTGGGTCTTTACAGTTCTTTCTCCAACACTCATGCTCGGGATGTTCTAAAGAACTTAATAAATCTAACACTAATAAAAAACCTAAAGTGAGTTAAGTAAATTATAGCTTCTTTGCAATGTGTACTTCGCAACCAATTATGTATGTATAAATTTTACACTATAATAAAATGTTGTGCATGTATACTTATTATTCTTATGATGAATATAATACCTCTTGATACCTCTTATTTATATCATGCTTGAACCATTAGCTATAGCACATTATATGAATACAATTATTGACATGATCTGAATAACAACTAAAGTACATTATGATACCTCTTGATGCCATATCTTAATTTATTTTCTTTTTGTATAGTTTAATTTGTATAATGGTTGAATACAAGTTAAATGAGAAAGGTTCTATAGTGGTGATTAATTTTAAATATGTACACATTGTTGATATGATGATGGTCTAGTAGATGATAAGGAAGAGTTATGCAGATTTTGGGGAAAGTCAGGGCAAGTAGATAATTGTACATTAGGAACCTCTTAGATATATTGTGGCCTATAATTCCTCCATTCAAAGAATCATACAATCAAAATTATAAAATATGTTTTTGTCATAGTCACATGAATTTTAATTTCTAACTCATTACTTTACTTGTCTCATGATTTTTTATGATTATTTGAATGAGGCTTTGATAATTTGTCTCTATCTATTGTATTTTGTTCTTCCTTCAACTTTTCTATATAAATATTTTGTTTAATTATAGAAAGTGTTGCATGTGTACTTTCATTTCATGACAAATTTACAAACTTGAGAAGTGATTGGAGCCCTTATTGCAGTTTGCAACTAATCAGGTATGTAGATATTTTACATTTATAATTAAATTTTGTGCATATATACTTACTATTTTTATGATGTATATGAAACCTCTAGATGCCACTTACTTATATCATGCTTGAACCACTTGCTAGTACACCTTATATTACTGCATTTATTGACATAAATTAAACAACATATGAATTGCATAATTAGCACTATTTAATCTTTTTTTTTTATACAGAGAAAGGTTTCGCACAATGGATTAGCACTATTTATTCCAATGATCCCAAACCTTATATTTATGTTTCAAACAAGGGCTTCCTCTTCTTGTGTTTAAAGGCCTTCCTTTTAATGAGGTACATTTTATTGTTGTTGGCCTTCATATCATACAATTCTTTAATGTTTATCTATGTTCCTTGGCATTCCTTTTTTGCTAATATGGTTCAAGATATTATCATCTACTCACTAACTGATATAATCAAATATCTGATGTTGAGAGCATAGGTTTTCATGTTAAGCTTCATGTTTGAGAACACTAGTAAGTTGTAGTCTTTTACATAAAGTAGGTACTCCTTTCTCCCCTTTAATAATTATAGTTTGAATCATTGAGAATGATCATTCTCTTGGGATTACTTTTCATGAATCTTACACAATCACTCTATGATATACTCTAAAATGAAAAATATAAACCAAAAACAAGATATCAGAGAAGATTAATGAAATGGAAGGATGACACTCACGTTTTCCCACGTCTACTGCCAATGAGATGAATGGTGCTCATCCACTTCATCTCATAGCTTTCCCTCACTAACTACACGATGACCGCTTTGGGAGTATTAATGATTTATCTCCTGTTCAACCTTACAAAAAAAAATATCGGAGAAGATCAATGAGCATTACTATAGATAATTGCATGCATTAGGAATTCTTAAATTATTGTGCTATTGATTAGGCCAAGTACATTCAACTAAACTATTGTTAGTGGTGTCATTTCATATTCAATCATATCAATCATTTATTTATGATGCATGCATTAGGAATTCTGACCAATCATGGATTTAATCTTTTAGGGGCTGTTTGGTTTGAAGTAAAATTTGGGTAAAGTAAAATTTTTTTAAGTAAAGTGAAATTATCTGCATTTGGTTTGAAGTAAAACAAGTACAAAACTCTTACAATATAATTTAATTTTACTTTTGTATATAAAGGGTTGGTGTAATGCTGTTAGTTTGTAAGAGCTCATTCTCCTGCAACGAATCGAACAAATCGATTTTGTTCGAATCGATTGAAATAGAGTTTTGTTCGATTTTGTTTTGGCCAATCCCTAAAAAAAAAATTGAGAAGTAATTTTACCACTTTAATTTATTCAAAAGATCACATTCACAAATTATTTAATTCAAAATAGCAAACTATTAAATTTTTAATAAAACTATCAAAATAAGTTAGTAAAGTAACATAATATAATAAAGTGTAAATTCTCAACATATCATATTAATCCTTATTTAGTATCATATGCTTAATATTTATTTTAAATATTAAGAATATTATTTGAGTTGGACAGATTTGATACGACTTAAGCCAGTGAGAGAAGAGAAGACTTGCCTGCTCTGTTTTAAAGGCTGAGATTCTCATGTTTGGAAGGCGATGGATTTGGGCAGCAGAGTTACTGCTAATCAGCAAATTTAAAATTCCATTAAGCTAATAAATGGCGTTTTTTTCTTAATTTATGAAACCATTTGTGTGTACATAAGCAGTAGTGGACTTGGGAATATATAAATCGTAGTATTCTCGGCGACCTCCAACACAAAGAATTCATCGATGGCGGGGACTGCTTTAAGAGAGAGAAAGAGGGAGAGGCGTGGGCCAATCTATTCAAATTCCATCATTGAGAAATAATTCAAAACTCGGTCGGTTAAGCGTCACTGTTCTCTTTTCTCTGTTTGTCCCTCTACTAATAATAAGATCCCATCCCATCTTCCCCCACGAATCCATACTGATCCTCCCTCCCCTTCACATAAAAACCCAAACTTTTTGCCATTCCTTCAGTACGTCCTCAGTCCTCCGTAAGCAAAAGCCTCACCTTTTTCCCACTTTATAAAAATCCCATCTTTCTCATTTCCCCCAGCTCCCCATGGCGACTGCCTACTCAGAGCAGGATAGCAGAGGCAGCGGCACCTCTGGCAAGCGGCCGCGCGACAACAGCAGGCATCCGGCCTACAGAGGAGTCCGGATGCGGAATTGGGGCAAATGGGTGTCCGAGATTAGAGAGCCGAAGAAAAAATCGCGCATTTGGCTGGGAACCTTCCCCACTCCGGAGATGGCCGCGCGGGCCCACGACGTCGCCGCCCTCAGCATCAAGGGCAGCTCCGCAATTCTTAACTTTCCCGAGCTCGCGGCGTTGTTCCCGCGGCCTGCGACTCTGTCCCCCAGAGACGTCCAGGCGGCAGCGGCAAAGGCCGCAGCTTTTGAGCCCGCCGCTCAGGCCTCGGTGGAATCGCCGCCACCGTCTTCCGAGGAGCTTGCTGATATTGTCGACCTGCCGAGATTAGGGGGCAGCTTCCTCAGTGCCTCTGGCGGGGAGTTTGTGCTTGATGAAGGTGGGGTCGATTGGTGGCCCTATTCATGGGCAGAGAGAACTGAAGACTTCGCTCTGTTGTCTAGTTCCAGCTTTGAGGCTATGCTTTAGGATTGGCACCATTTTCCTCTTTGTGGAACCTTTTAATGTTTCTGCAGCTGGAGGAATCTGTCTCCCCTGTCCATTTCTACGATAGCTTTCGAAATGCTTTCCCCCTTTTTTCCTTAGTTTTTTCTCTAAATGTGTCTCTGTTATTTCCGTCCGTCTCTATGTGGAGAAAGTGTGTGTCTACAGTATTGCGTAGTTTGGGACTGTCGCTGTCTAATGCATATTTCGGGTTGTTTCAATGTTGGAGAAGATGAGGAGAGGCTGAATTGTACAGATTATATAATAATGAAGCAAGAACATGTGCTAAATATATTTTTTTTTTTTGTTTTATAAATTTGGTGTGCTTTGAGGTGATACAATAACTCTGAAAGTGAAATCTCGATATGGCAATCTCGCCATATCCTTTTCAAACTCGTTTAATCTTCTGTTCTGGTCAGATTTTAAGTCAATTTCAGTGTGTAGAATTGAATTAACATATTATATATATATATATATATATATGCATAGATACATGTTTGTATTTGTATACAACAACAAAAGTTTGAATAACATAAAAAAAAGGTAATTTTATAAATATATTATAATAGAAAATTGGAGAGGCCCCAACTTTAAAGATAAATTAAGGAACCAAATTTAAAGAGTAAAATATGGATACATTAAGATTTGGGATATAAATATGAGTCATATAATAATAATAAATTAGTTTTTTTTAAAATAAATAATAATCATAATAATAAAATATTAGTAATTCAGACATAATTTTTAATTATATATATTTTTCTTTTATGTATTAGATATCACCTTTTACATAATTTTTATGATGGCTACTTCTTGTCCTCACCCATTATTAGAGTTGGAAAGCTTGCTTCATCAAATTTTGGTCATAAACTATGGAGGCTTAAAGGAATCTCATAATCTTTATTTGTGGTCAGTATAATTTGAACCTATAACAAGAGATAATAAATCATGAGCCTCAATCGATGGGCTACAACATCATTCACACGCGCGCGCGGGCACACACACACACACATATATATAGATATATATATATTAACATTTGAAAATTCAAGAGGATCATAAAAGGCAAGAAAAAAAATACTTGGAAAGGGTTCTGATTTTTAGTTTAGAAAAAGAGATTTTTAAGATTCATCCTAACCTTAAGGAGGAAGAGAATGCTACAAATTCATAAGAAGAAAAAGCACAGAGAGCACAAAGAAGGGAAGAAGATTGAAAGAGAGAAGAAGACAAAGAAAACACCAAGGCTATTCCTGAGTGTTGTATTCTCACTTCATTTTTGTAACAACTCAATGTTATTACCTGGCTTAATTTTAGCTTAATCGTATTTCAATTATCATTCTGTTATGTTCATCTAGCCATTAGAATCAAATCCTGAAGATTCGGAGCGATTCAGAGCTTAATAAAATATTTTAGATTTTTTTAATATTTAATTTATTAGAAAATTGATGTATTTAATTTGACCTCTAAATCAAAATCCAACTTCGCCTTTGCAATCTTCACCCCCAAATTAGCTAGGGATGATGTTTTGGACGCGTTTAGAAGTCGTGAATTTGGTTGTGGAGGTTCTAAATTCGATAAGCAAGTTTTCCAATCTCTCTATATTTCTTCCATGATTCATAATTACATTGACATTTCTTAACTCACCATCTTTCTCCTGACAAAAATTTACATACCCATATTCTAGCTTTTTAGTGAGTTGAAAGATTTGCTTTTGGAGATAAAGGATTTGTTGTGAATTTCTAAGTGTGTTACATTCATTTTTATTATAGTGATCATTCCTATGGAGAGGCCGTTGGTAGGCATTGTTTGTCATTTCTTCCAAGAGGTCGTAAGCATCTTATTGGGTTTTACTACTAATAGAGCTGCCGTCGGCTGCATCAATGAGTATCCTTGTAGGAGCATTCAAACCATTGTAAAATGTTTAAACTTGCATCCACAAGGGAAACCCAAAATGTGGGCAACGCCTTAGGCATTCCTTAAATCGGTCCCATCCGTCATATTGTGTCTCACCTTCCAACTGAGTAAAGTTGGTTATCTCAATTCTCAGCCGGACGATTTTTGCCGAAGGTAAATACTTGGCTAAGAATTTCTTAGCCAAATTGTCCCATGTCCGTATCGAATCGCTTGGAAGAGAACTGAGCCAACTCTTGGCTCTATCTTGTAATTAAATATCCCGAATATTAGTATAATTAAATAATCGTCAGAATCAAAATTCGACTTTGTCGTTGAATTCCTCACCCCCAAATTAGCTAGGGGTGAATTTTTGGAATTTTTCGGAGCACATTTATTTAATCTGAATTTTTAAATGAATAATTAAATATTCATCCAAATGCATTTTCCAGTTTGTCTTTTTCTCCATCTCCTGCACATGGGACCCGCCTGTCTCCCTCCTTACCTATTTTGTCGCCTCCCCTCCCTGGCTTGCGCATGTATGGCTGAGGCCATCCCTCACCTCTCCTTTATTTTTCCCTGAAGCCATGCCTACTCCTTCCCTCACCTCTCCTTTTTTTTTCCCTTAAGCTATGTCTACTCCTTCCCCTCTTCTCCTCCTTTAAGAAGGAAGCTCAACCCCTTTTCTATTTTTGCTTAAGCTATAGATCCTTCTTCCTCGCAAGCTCTCCCTCCTTCCTCCATTGTTGGCCTTGTGTTAAAGAAGAAGCTTCTCCTCTCCAAGTTCCTGAAGAAAAATAAAGTTTTCCTCTTCCTCTTCTAAAGGCTAAGGTACACATTTGCTCTATTTCCTTAGCTACTTCATTCGCTCTTATGCTTATTTTGCGTCTTTAGAAATTCATGGTTGAGTATAGAAGTGTGGCGCCCCGCCTCCTCATCCGCAGGATTAGACCCTAAGGATGGTGTGCCACACTGACAAATCCCTCACTTATCATTGGATTAGGTAAGATCCACAATCTACTAATAAGGGAAGGATGTGCATAAAATGAATATGAAGATCAGTCACTGAGTCTAATATACATACAGAGTGCGAAAGTAATAAGAAGTAAACATTACATCCATTCACCATACATAAAATAAGAAATAATACTACAGCTCAGTAAATAATAATGTGCAGAAAGTAAACACAGTCACAAGTACCTGAATTATTATAATATTTTAATTAAAGTTTAAGGAATGAAAGAAAAGTAACTCTCATCCTCACAAGAATATAAAAAGGATACAAAAGATCTTCTGCTCCAAGCTGCTGTGCCTCCTCTATATAAGGATCCTCCTCAGGCACTGGATCCTCAAACTGCTCAAGTTCTAACATTGTCAATTTCACAATACCAGGGCTCTAGCCAATAAAAAAAAATCTTATTAGACAAAATATCTAAGTACATTTTTGGCAAAAAATTTATTAAATATTTATTAATATCATCATTTTACTCTAAACAAAATGAAACATCAATCTAGCATGGGAGCAAGTGAGCATAAAAGGAAGATATGATAAGTTATAAATATATTATTTATAATCAAGTAATAATAGAGGCAAAAGCACACCTCAAGTAAAATAAGATAGGGCATATATATGTAATACAGTAAGTAAAAGTACTGAAAGAAAAGTCTAAACCTAAATATACTGATAATTATATGTCATATGATGATTTAAAATAGTAATATGAAAGTGGTACATATAGTAAGCAGTAAAGTCTAGCATTCTATATAAATATATAAGTAAGTAGGTAAAATGGGAAACGTAGCTAACTGAAATAACATGCATCATCATCATAATATACAGTAAGCTGATAAACTGAAGGAGCATATAACTGCCATATCAGAAAGGATTGGCTAATCCGGCTCAGTAATATTCCCATAGCCTTTCTGGGCTAGGGCAGACAAAAATTCACATAGCTTTTCTAGGCTAGGATAGACAGAATAGAACAGTAAAGAAAAACTGAAGAGGCAGATAATACTATGCAAATATCTTTTAGTAATTTACTTTTGTTTCTATGGATAATTTTAGAAGCAATTGAGGAGTCAAGCACGTTTGTAAGACTGAGCAGGTTCCAAGCTTAACACATACTCCTCAATGAATAATGTTAAGCATCCTGATCTCTCTTTACCCCTGTCTATTGGAGTAAATATGCACCATAATCCACCATGAACTAAACCTAAATGCAAATATTTTTTCTAATACTCTAAGTTTTCATTTTCATGCAATAATATTTTTCTTATATTATATGCCCAAGGGAAATAAGCACAAAATTCAAGGAGTACATAGCACAAAATTAAGTAGTAAGCAAGGGACTCTACTAAATATGATGATATCATTTGTTATCTAATTTAACCAATCTAACTATTCTAAGTTACACAAGTTTAGGATCTCCAATTCATACTATCGAGTGTAACTCAGAAGTATGACCTTATAAGTTAAAAAGATTAAAACTGATCAAGTTCTAATATAATTCAATCAATTATGACTACAGGTTAAGAAATAATCATAACGTCCTAATTAGATGAATTTAGACGTTCTATTTAAGATCTGATCAATATCTACTAAACTATAAATTATGGATTAAACACCACAAGATTGGGCTTAATCACATAATCCAAAAGGGTAAGACTTAAGATATAGGCTTCAATCTAAATGTGAACTAATGATTAAGGTAATCCTATTAAGCAAATTAAACTTAATAGGATAAATTTTCTATCCTAAATCTAAGGTTGAAAGACAAAATAATCAAAATTAAATTAAAAAATTTAAAAACTAATAAAACCAATGATTCATTCAATGAATAACAGAGTTATTCAATGAATAAAATCTATCCTATGATCTAACCCTAATCTTAAGAACAGTCTTAATGTGAGGTGAAAAGATCCTAAAGAAGAGACTTAAATGGAATTTTACTAAAGTTGATTGAATTGCTGATTATTATCATTAAAAGATTCTATTATAGGTATAATGCTGGTTTTATTAATTTTTACTAAATAAATTAGGAGTTAAAGATGCTAACCTAAATTTTGGGTAAAATGACCATTTTGCCCATACTTTAGGGTCCAAAAAGCTATTTTTTGAATTAGGGTTCCAAATTAAAATTTCTTATTATAGAATGATTCATTACTATCTAATATGAAGATAGAAAGTAAGTATACTCAATTTGGATAAGGTCAGGGGTATTTTGGTCATTTTAATTTTTTAGTATTCAGATCTAAAATTTTATTTTAGTTTATTGATGTCACTAAAATTTTAGGCTAGTTAGCACTTTGAATTTTTGAATTTGGAGTTGAATTAACCTATTTATGGTCAATTGAAGACTATGGGCATTTTGATCATTTTTAGGGTAGGATCCTAAATATTACTTTTCAATCTAAGCTCAAAATAAAGAAACTAATACTTCTATAGTGATGGGGTTGTTCTCCTGAGTATTTTAAGACCTATATTACCTATGTTTTGATAACTAGGTTAAAAGTTGTGAGGGTTTGTTTATGACATAAAATATCACTATGTTAAATATACCTTAGATCGAATTTTTGAATTACGTGATTTAATTCATTTTATTTTTTTGAGTAAAATGAGTACTATATTTGCTATGTTTGGATCAATATTTTGAAATTTATTAAAGTTTTAAGTTCAATTTAATTTTAATAAATTTTATTCAAATCACTATTCATTTAAGTGATTTTCTGTTTAATTAGATAACTTAATTCTACTTATTTAATTTATATATTAATTAATCATTTAATTTAATTAAATAAAATTTATTGATTTAATTATTAATCATCATTAGCTAAGATTAGATTAGTTAATATCCATTGCTTAATCACTAATCTACTGTTTAATTAAACCTATTAAATTAGATTAATTAATTTTGATTATAACTAAATTAACTCATTATTTATAGTTAAATTTAATTAAATTGTATTAATTTACTTAAATTAACTAATTACTTAATGTGATTTATTAATTAGATAGCTAATTAATTAATTAATTAAGATTATTTAACTAATTAATTGATACAAGTTAGCTTCTGTCTAAATCTCTAACTTAATTAATATAAACATAATATTCATATTATTGTATTTATTATATTTCTGTTTTATATATATGTGGTTATATGTGTATTTATTTATCATAAAGCTTCTACTTTAAGATCTGAATATACACATATATGCTTATATATATATATATATATATATTATAATTATTTAATTATACAGGATTTGAGGCATGCCGAACCCACTAGGACACGTGGCAGCAAGGAAGAGGACGGCGGACTGCTGTGGGGCCTGCTATCGGGTCAACAGTTGCAGGCATGGACACGCGTCGGCCGGTAGGCGGACGCGGGGCGTGCGAGTGGGACCCACTGCACTGCGGTTTTGGCGACGCAGACCGCGCGAATGGGAGTGCGACGCGTCGATGGGTCCTGAAGCCCGGGTCAAGCCAGACCCGACTCGGCCCGACCCACAAAAGGGTCTTCGTTCTAGACCGGATTCGATGATTCCCGACTAGGGCACAATCTGCGGGGGCTGATTCGGCCTTACCGAAAGCTGACCCGCGCGGCAATGGACGAAGCACGACGCGGCCTAACCAACGACAGGTGGACTGGAAGCGGTGGTGAACTGAGGTGTCGGTGAACTCTAACCCTAACGCAAATGCCTTACGAGACGGGTGAATCCCTTTTCGCAATTTGCTAAATTCAAACAATCAAACTATTACAACTCGATCCTGATAACATAATTCAATACTCGTAAGCATGGGATATAGGGTTATGAATCGATCATAATTGTAATCGTATACAAGATTAAGTGAAACTGAGGGGGGTACCTTGCTTTGGATGGCATGACGACCTAATGTTCGCTGACGCTACCTCACGGACGCTCCGACACCAAGCTTGTGTGATCTTTGATACGGACGTTGCTGGAGGGAGATAAGGAGGCGATGACGGAGCCTACGAGACTTCGGCGACGACCGCGTGCGGCGATTGGCCGCGAGCAGCGGCTGCGCGACATGCAGAGGAGGACAGGGGCAACGCATTGGAGCTGTTTGATACTGTCGATCAAACGGTTCAGAGCTTACCGTTTGATCGGACGATAAAGGGAGTAACGGCGTTGATAGGAATAACGGCGGTCGTTAGTGCTTATTTAAATATTAATATAATAATTAATTTCTATTGATTCCTTTTAATAAAAATTAACTGTTTAATTGTATTTGGAAATTTTTCAAAAAAATCACTCATAGTTAATTGAGGGGTGAGGAATGCAACGGTGAGATCAGATTTTTGATCCAACTAATATTTTAATTTCCCTATTTTCGGGGTATTTAAATATTATTAAAATATTCAAAGAAATTTCAATGACTTCCGATTGACACGAAAATATCATTCATAGCTAATTTGGGGGCAATGAGCGCAATGGCAAAGTCCGTTTTCCAATATGAGGTCTATTTAGATAGATTAAATTTTAGGATTTTTGAATTTTTTAAAAATTAGGATTTGATTCAATTTGACTCCTGATTTGGATTAGACCTTGGAGGATGACTCCTAATTATTTAATTAACACTTAGGATCAAGATTATGACTGAAATTAGTTCTAATTAACTAAGGTCACAACCTGGGCTGTTACAGGAAGCTATTAAAGTTCATTAAGGCAATATATTTCATTGTAAATAAAAGGCTCTATTTTTCCCCATTTTACATAATTAGGATAATCGTTTTGTGCTAATTTTAGTATTAATGGAAAGGTCTTTCAGAGAACTTTTCATCGGTATATGGCACCATTTGTGACGTGCCAAAATTGGGAGTATTTGGGTGCGAAAGGAAGCCCATTACGATTTTCGAACACGAGAAATCACCGTCGGGCGCCCGAAGTTTCTAACCTGATCAGTCATAGTGCGCTGTAGCGCGCCGTAGAGCGCTATAGTGCACCGTAGCGGCATAATAAATTGTGATGTATATATATATATATATATATATATATATATATATATATGCGTAGATAAATTGTGATGTAGAATTGAATTAACATTATACACACACATATATATATGTATATATATATATATATATATATATATATGCGTAGATATGTGTTTGTATTTGTATACAACAACAAAAATTTGAATAACATAAAAAAGGAATTTTATAAATATATTATAATAGAAAATGGAGAGTGGCCCCAACTTTAAAGATAAATTAAGGAACGAAATTTAAAGAGTAAAATATGGATACATTAAGATTTGGGATATAAATATGAGTCATATAATAATAATAAATTAGTTTTTTTAATAATAAAGAATAATAATAATAATAATAATAAAATATTAGTAATTTAGAAATATTTTTTAATTATATATTTTTTCTTTTATGTATTAGATATCACCTTTTACATAATCTTCATGATGGCTAGCTCTTGTCCTCACCCATAATTAGAGTTGGAAAGCTTGCTTAATCAAATTTTGGTCATAAACAATGGAGGCTTAAAGGAATCTCATAATCTTTATTTGTGGCTAGTACAATTTAAACCCATAACAAGAGATAATAAATCATGAGTCTCAATTGATGGGCTGCAACACCACTCACATGCGCGCGCATGCGCGCGCGCACACACAGATATATATATATATATATATATATATATATATATATATATATATATATTAACAATTGAAAATTCAAGAGGATCATAAAAGGCAAGAAAAAAAATACTTGAAAAGGGTTTTGATTTTTAGTTTAGAAAAAGAGATATTTAAGATTCATCCTAACCTTAAGGAGGAAGAGAATGCTACAAATTCATAAGAAGAAAAAGCACAGAGAGCACGAAGAATGGAATAAGATTGAAAGAGAGAAGAAGACAAAGAAAACACCAAGACTATTATTGAGTATTGTATTCTCACTCCATTTTTGTAACAACTCAATGTTTTTATTCAGCTTAATTTTAGCTTAATCATATTACAATTATTATTCTGTTAAGTTCATCTAGCCATTAGAACCAAACCCTGAAAATTTTGAGTAATTCAGAGCTTAACAAAATATTTTGGATTTTTTTAATATTTAATTAATTAGAAAATTGAGATATTTAATTTGACCTTTAAATCAAAATCCAACTTTGCCTTTGTGATCATCACTCCTAAATTAGCTAGGGGTGATATTTTGGACGTGTTTGGAAGTCGTCGGATTTTTGTGAATATTTTAATATACTTAAATACCCCGAAAATTAGCATAATTAAATAATTATCAGAATCAAAATCCGACTTCGCTGTTGAATTCCTCACCCCCAAATTAGCTAAGGGTAAATTTTTGGGAATTTTCGGAGCACATTTATTTAATCTGAATTTCTAAATGAATAATTAAATATTCATCTAAATGCATTTTCCATTTTGTCTTTTTCTCCATCTCCTGCACATGGGACCCGCCTGGCTCCCTCCTTACCTATTTTGGCGCTTCCCCTCCCTGGCTTGGGCATGAATGGCTGAGGTCATCCCTCATCTATCCTTTTTTTTCCCCTTAAGCCATGCCTACTCCTTCCCTCACATCTCCTTTTTTTTTTCCTTAAGCCATGCCTACTCCTTCCCCTCTTCTCCTCCTTTAAGAAGAAAGCTCAGCCCCTCATCTTCCATTTTTAGTTAAGCTGAATATCCTTCTTCCTCGCAAGCTCTCCCTCCTTCCTCCATTGTTGGGCCTTGTGTTAAAGAAGAAGCTTCTCCTCTCCAAGTTTCTGAAGAAAAATAGAGTTTTCCTCTTCTGCTTCTAAAGGCTAAGTTACCCATTTGCTCTACTTCCTTGGCTACTTCATTCGCTCTTATGCTTATTTTGCATCTTTAGAAATTCATGATTGAGTATGGATATGTGGCGTCCCGCCCCCTGATCCGCATGATTAGACCCCAAGGATGGTGTGCCACTCTAGCAAATCCCTCACTTATCATTAGATTAGGTAAGATCCATAATCCACTAATAAGGGAAGGATGTGCACAGAATAAATATGAAGATTAGTCACTAAGTCTAACATACACACAGAGTGCGAATACAATAAGAAGTAAACATTACATCCATTCACCATACATAAAATAAGAAATAATACGACAGCTCAATAAATAATAATGTGCAGAAAGTAAACACAGTCATAAGTACCTGAATTATTATAATATTTTAATTAAAGTTTAAGGAATGAAAGAAAAGCAACTCTCATCCTCATAAGAATATAAAAAGGCTACAAAATATCTTCTACTCCAAGTTGCTGCGCCTCTTCTATATAAGGCTCCTCCTCAGGCACTGGATCCTCAAACTGCTCAAGTTCTGATATTGTTGGTTTCATAATACAAGGGCTCCAGTGTAAAATACCAAAAATCTCATTTTAATTGTTTATTAATATTTAAATAAATTTGACTTCATATTGAAAATCTGACACCGCCTTTACATTCACCACCTCCAAATTAGCTAAGGGTGAAGTTTTGAGCGCATTTAGAAGATGAAAAATTTTGACGAATATTTTAATATTATTTAAATACCTAAAAATTTGAGTAATTAAATACTCGTCGGATCAAAAATCAGAGTGCGCCATTGCGTTCAGAAGACCTCAATTAGCTAGGAAAGATATTTTTAAAAAATTTTGGAACATATTTATAAAAATAAATTTATTAAATTAAAACTATTAAATTAAATCTATTAAAATATATTAATTAATTATATATTTAAATAAAATGGCCGCCGTCAATTAACCTGTAACGTCGTCTCCTCTATTAATTGAATCAGACGGTCTCTTTGAACCGTCCGATCGGAAGATCGGACGGTTCTCGCCTGTCTTCCCCGCGACAGACGAGCGACCTCCGCGTGTCGCGAATGGGGCACGCGGCGCCCTAACATCCTCCCAACCCATCGCCTCCTCGAACGAACAGATGGCATTAACTGCTTAAACGCTCCCATTAAAAGCTTTAGGAACCTTAGACTTTGAATCTCTGCAAGCTATATTTCGTTCTTTAAACTTATCGAACCAACAATCAGGTACTCAGCTTCCTCTTATCTCTATTTCTTAAGTATTGTAATGCATTAATCATTTCCATTTTGATTGAGGCTGTCGATCGAGAAATTAGGCTCGATCGATTTCCTTATTCGAAACCCTAAATCTCTGTTTCCCCGTCGGGGACGAACAACAGGAACCGATCCAAATCGGACCGGTCTAATTCAATTTTCATGGCAGACCGGTTCGGGTACGCTGAACCGGATCCTTTAGGATATGCCACGCGTTCCCCGTAATAATTACGGTGGGTCCCGCTGGGACGTGTGTCAAGCACTGAGAGCAAATGCGGGGCCCACATTCATTTTTTTTTATTTCAAAATTTCTGTCATATGAATGCTGTGGACCCCGCGAAGCCATCTCTCGACCAATCAGCGTCTGCCACGTGCATAATGGAGGGACCCACCGTCTGAAAAATCTACAGAAAAACATTAGTATTAAATATAAATATATCTTATATAATCATTACTTATAAATATATAATATACCATTTAAAATAATAAAGCATACATATACATATAAATACTTATAATATAACTATATTTGTATACTAAATATACATATAAATATGTAAAAGCAGAAAATGAAAAATTTTAAATAATTAATAAAATAAAATAGATTAATAATACATTAAATTCTTATAACATTTAATAACATATACGTATATAATACAAATAAAATAATTAAATTAAATAAAATTAGTAAAATAATAATTAAAATATAGTAATAAATAAACAGAAAGAATCATTACAATTTAGTTAAATAATTTTTAACAGATACATAAAACATTTAGATATTAATTTAAATAATATATATAAATAAATATACAAATGAAAAACAGATAATTAAAATCAATAAATTTGTAAAAGTAATAAATTAAGAAAACATTTAAAGTTTAATATATATATATATATATATATATTCAAAAAATAAGAAATATAATATTAATAATAAACTTAAAACTATAAAATATAATTAAGAGTAATAAATAAATATAATAAAACAAATAAAGTAAAAAGTAAATAATAAATAATAATTTATACAAAAAAAAAGAAAAAATAATAATAATAACAGAAAACTTTATAAATAAAATAATTAATTTAGAAACAAAATAATACACTAAGTATTATTAAACAATAAGAATTTTAAATACAGTAAATATATATGTAAAGTCATTTTAAATTAATCAAATTAAAAATCAAAACTTCAAATAGCCATAAGTTAGCCAATTTAACTCCAAAATTAGGATCAATTTAGATCAGAAAATCTTAAATTTCAGTAAACTGCAAAAATATTTAGGATCCAATGGTTAAATCTCCTAATTAACCCTAATCACTTTAAAAACTTAATTTGTGAATATTAGTAAACATAATAATCCAAATTAAGTGATTTTAGTTTTAAATGACTTATAAAGTAAATTAGAACCTAAATATATAATTAGTTTAATAATTTTGTGACCAAATTCACTAATCACTCACTAATCACAATTAACCCTAATTATTAAATTTAGAAATTTGATTAGCTATAACTTAGCTAATTCATATCAGAATTAAATAATTTTAGGTTCTATGAAAATTTTAAGTCATAATCTACATTAAACTAGCATAAATTTTATATTTTATTAAGGGTAAAATTACTAAAATGCCCTTATAAGGTCAAATTCCTAATTTGACCTTATACGACATAAATAACTTAATAAAAATAATTCAAATAAATCAAAATAAACATAATATTACAAATCATGATAAAATCATTAAATTGATAAATTTCATTATTTTGGCAGATCAAAGAAATTAAATTTGGTTAATTTTATCAAAACAAGTCAGGTACGTAAATTTACTTATAAATTTTATTTCAGTATTCTTATTTGAGCATTTTCCATTTGAGTACTATTTGCACTGCTTACCGCATTTTAATTTGCAAAAAGATTTATATCAAATAGCATGTAACAAAAAGAATATTATATATTTTGTGGTGTTTGTCTTTGGAGGGTGGAATGCAAAACTGAAATCTGTATAGATTGGGCTAGCTAGCAAGCCCCTGGGAGTTATATAGAGGGATTTAGCCTCTTGTAGAAAGTAGGCAAATCCAGAGGAAAGACACACCATCAGTTCCTAATTTGAATAAGCTACCCACGGGTGGCGAGAAAGCTTCCTACAGATTTATGCCTATGGGTTTACCCATTGGGCTTAGGGGTCTTCGGACTCGACTTATTGTTACATATGCTTTTGATAAAATTTATTTCATATATGTTGATTTTCACAACTATTTTGCAGGGCAGAAATTGCATTTGGAAATTGCTTACTTTATTTGCAGTCTTTCTATTATTTTCATATGTGATTCATATTTATTATAGGATGATAGATTTATTCTTATAAGAACAATTTGTGTACTCCTACCTGATTGGTAATCTGAATTTTTCAAGTTTTGATAATTAAAAAGAAGTTAGAAAATCTGCCAAATTAAAAGAAGAAGAATAAAGGAAGCAGAAGAATGTAGATATTTTATTTCAGAACTTGTAAAATTCAAACTGTTGTAACTTTTCATATATGTTTTGGCTCTATGAATAAAAGGACTGTGGATTATATTATTTTATTTTATTATGTCATTTTTGAATTATAAAAGTTTATATATTTTCAATTGAGATGAATTATTCTTTAAAGACTCTCGAACTTCGATCCCCGGTCGCCACATCTAGCCAATAAAAAAAAATCTTATAAGACAAAATGTCTAAGTACATTTTTGGCAGAAAATTTATTAAATATTTATTAATATCACCATTTTACTCTAAATAAAATGAAACATCTATCTAGCATGGGAGCAAGTAAGCATAAAAGGAAGATATGACAAGTTAAAAATGTATTATTTATAACTATGAAATAATTGAGGCAAAAGCACACCTCAAGTAAGATAAGGTAGGGCATACATATGTAATATAGTAAGTAAAAGTACTGAAAGAAAAGTCTATGCCTAAATATGTTGATGATCATATATCATATGTTGATTTAAAATAGTAATCTGAAAGTGGTACATATAGTAAGCAGTAAAGTCTAGCATCCTATATAAATCTATAAGTAAGCAGGTAAAATGGGAAACATAGCTAACTGAAATAAGATGCATCATCATCATAATATACAGTAAACAGAAAATTGAAAGAGCGTATAACACTCATATCAGAAAGGATTGGCAAATCCGGCCCAGTAATATTCCCATAACCTTTTTGGGCTAGGGCAGACAGAAATTCCCATAGCATTTCTAGGCTAGGGCAGACATAATATAACAGTAAAGTAAAACTGAAGAGACAGATAATACTATACAAATATCTTTTAGTTATTTATTTTTATTTCTGTGGACAATTTTAGAAACAACTGGAGAGTCAAGCATGTTTGCAAGATTGAGCATATTTTAATCTTAACACACACTCCTCAATGAATAATATTAAGCATCTTGACTCTCTTTACCCCTGTTCATTGGAGTAAATGTACACCAAAATCCACCATGAACTGAACCCAAATGCAAATATTTTTCTTAATATTCTAAGTTTTTATTTTTATGCAATAATATTTTTCTTATATGATATGCCCAAGGGAAACAAACATAAAATTCAAGGAATGTGTAGCATAAAATTCAAGGAATGCGTAACACAAAATTAAGTAGTAAGCAAGAGACTTTACTAAATATGGTGATATCATTTGTTATCTAATTTAACCAATCTAACTATTCCAAGTTACACAAGTTCAGGATCTCCAATTCCTACTATCGAGTGTAACTCAAAAGCACGGCCTTATAAGTTAAAAAGATTAGAACTGATCAGGTTCTAATCTAATTCAATCAATTATGACTACAGGTTAAGAAACCATCACAATGTCCTAATTAGATGAATTTAGATGTTCTATTTAAGATCTGATAAAGATTTACTAAACTATATATTATAGATTAAACACCACAAGATTGAGCTTAATCACATAATCCAAAAGGGTAAAACTTAAGATATAAACTTCAATCTAAATGTGAACTAATGATTAAGGCAATCCTATTAAGCAAATTAAACTTAATAGGATGAATCTTCTATCCTAAATCTAAGGTTAAAAGATAAAATAATCAAAATTAAATTGAAAAATCTAAAAACTAATAAAACCAAGAATTCATTCATTGAATAATAATGTTATTTAATGAATGAAATCTATCTTATGATCTAACCCTAATCTTAAGAACAGTCCTAATGTGAGGTGAAAAGATCATAAAGAAGAGACTTGAGGAAAAATTATGGAATATTACTAAAGTTGATTGAATTGCTGATTATTATCACTTAGAAGATTCTATTATAAGTCTAATGCTGGTTTTAGTGATTTATTAAATAAATTAAGAGTTAAAGATGCTTAACCTAAAATTTGGGCAAAATGACCATTTTGCCCCTACTTTAGGGTCCAAAAATCTACTTTTTGAATTAGGGTTCCAAATTAAAATTTCTTATTGTCGAATGATTCCTTATTGTTTAATATGAAGATAGACAGTAAGTATACTCAATTTGGATAAGAAACGGGTCCTATAGGTCTAAACCAAGGATTTTGACCTAAAGGGTATTTTAATAATTTACTCCTAATTGAATCTAAATTTTTATACAATTTATTGTTGGTTACTGTTCAAGGATTCCATAGAGTCCAAGAACATTATATTCTGATGTCAAATGACTAAGTTATAGCTATTTTAATTTATAAGGGTAATTTAGTTATTTTGTCAATCAACAGGGACAAAAACTGAACTTTTTTGTTTAAAGTCCAAATTCAGCAAACTTAGTTTCTATAGCTTCACTATACTTTTTGAGTGATTTGATAGGGATTATACCCAATTTGGACTTCAAATTGTCAAGTTATGACCTTACTACGGTTAGGGATATTTTCGTCATTTTTGATTTTTTAGGATTCGGATCCTAAATATTATTTTAGTTTATTGATGTCACTAAATTCTTGGCTAGTTAGCACTATGAATTTTTGAATTTGGAGTTGAATTGACCAAGTTATGGTCAATTGAAGACTAGGGGCATTGTGGTCATTTTTAGGGTAAGATCCTAAATGTTACTTTTCAAACTAAGCTCCAAATGAGAAAACTAATACTTTTATAGTGATGAGGTTGTTCTCCTGAGTATTTAAGACCCATATTATCTATATTTTGATAACTATGTTAAAAGTTGTGAGAATTTGCTTAGGACATAAAATATCACTACGTTAAATATACCTGAGATCGAAATTTTGAATAACGTCATTTACTTTTTATTTCTGTGAATAAATGAGTACTATATTTGCTATGTTTGGATCAATATTTTAAAAGTTATTAAACTTTTAAGTTTAATTTAATGTTAATTAATTTTATTCAAATCACTATTCATTTAAGTGATTTTCTATTTAATCAGATAACTTAATTCCACTTATTTAATTTATATAATTAATTAATCATTTAATTAAATTAAATAATATTTATTGATTTAATTACTAATCATCATTAGCTAAGATTAGATTAGTTAATATCCATTGCTTAATCACTAATCTACTGATTAATTAAACCTACTAAATTAGATTAATTAGTTTTGTTTATAACTAAATTAAATCATTGTTTATAATTAAATTAATTAATTACTTAATGTGATTTATTAATTAGATAGCTAATTAATTAATTAATTAAGATTATTTAACTAATTAATTTATACAAGTTAGCTTCTGTCTAAATTTTTAACTTAATTAATATAAACATAATATTAATATTATTGTGTTTATTATATTTCTGTTTTAAATATATATATGTGTGTGTGTGTGTGTGTGTGATTATATGTGTATTTATTTATCATAAACCTGCTATTTTAAGATCTGAATATACATATATATATGCTTATATATGTATGTATATCCATATATATATATATATATAATACATATAATATAATATAATATATATTTTTTATTATAATTATTTAATTATGCAGGATTTGACGCACGCCGAACCACTAGGACACGTGGCAGCAAGAGAGAGGGCGGTGGACTGCTGTGGGCCCGCTGTCGGGTCGACGGTTGCAGGCGTGGACATGCGTCGGCCGCTGGGGGGACATGGGGCGTGCTAGTGGGACCTACCGCACTGTGGTTTTGGTGATGCAAACCTACGCGAATGGGAGTGCGACACGTCGACTGGGTCCTGAAGCCCGAGTCGGGCCCGACCCACAGAGGGGTCTTCGTTCTCGATGGGATCCTATGATTCCCGACAAGGGCACGATCTGCGGGGGCTGATTTGACCTCGCCGAAAGCTGAACCGCACAACAATGGACAAAGCGCGACGCGGCCTAACCAACGACGGGTGGACTGGAAGCGGTGGTGAACGGAGGTGTCGGTGAACTCTAACCCTAACGCGAATGCCTTACGAGACGGGTGAATCCCTTTTCGCAATTTGCTAAATTCAAACAATCAAAATATTACGACTCGATCCTGATAACATAATTCAACACTCGGAAGCGTGAGATAGGGTTATGAATCGATCATAATTGTAATCGTATAGAAGATTAAGTGAAATTGAGGGGGGTACCGTGCTTTGGATGGCATGACGACCTAATGCTCGCTGACGCAGCCTCACGGATGCTCCGACACCAAGCTTGTGTGATCTCGGATACGGACGTTGCTGGAGGGAGATAAGGAGGCGATGACGGAGCCTACGAGGCTTCAGCGATGACCGCGTGCGGCGATTGGCCTCGAGCAGTGGCTGCGCGACACGCGCCGCGCACGCAGAGGAGGACAGGGGAGACGCATTGGAGTAGTTCGATACTGTCGATCGAACGGTTCAGAGCTTATCGTTCGATCGGATGGTAAAGTGAGTAACGGCGCTGATAGGAATAACGGCGGCCATTAATGCTTATTGAAATATTAATATAATAATTAATTTCTATTGATTCCTTTTAATAAAAATTAACTGTTTAATTGTATTTGGAAATTTTCCAATAAAATCACTCTTAGTTAATTGAGGGGTGAAGAATGCAACGACGAGATCTGATTTTTGATCCAACGAATATTTTAATTTCCCAATTTTCGGGGTATTTAAATATTATTAAAATATTCGAAGAAATTTCGATGACTTCCGATTGACACGAAAATATCACCCATAGCTGATTTGGGGGCAATGAGCGTAATGGTAAAGTCCATTTTCCAATATGAGGTCTATTTAGATAGGTTAAATTTTAGGATTTTTGAATTTTCCAAAAATTATGATTTGATCTATTTAACTCCTGATTTGGATTAGACCTTGGAGGATGACTCCTAATGACTTAATTACCACTTAGGATCAAGATTAAGATTAAGATTAATCCTAATTGACTAAGGTAATATAACATGGGTTGTTACAGGAAGCCATTAAAGTTTATTAAGGCATTAGATTTTATTGTAAATAAAATACTCTATTTTCCTCTATTTTGCATGGTTAGGATAATCATTTTGTGCCAATTTTAGTATTAATGGAAAGGTCACGAAAAAACCTTTCCATCGGTATTTGGCACTACTTGTGAGGTGCCCAAAATTGGGAGTATTTGGGTGCGAAAGGAAGCCCATTACGATTTTCGCACACCCGAAATCACCGTCGGGTGCTACAATGCCCGAAGTTTCTAACCTGATCTGTCATAGTGTGCTGTAGCGCGCCGTAGAACGCTACAGTGCGTCACAGCGACATAATAAATTGTGATGTATAAAAAATATTTTTTTGATGAAAATAATGGAAATTCGCCGTAACGCGCTATAGCGCGTCGTAGCGCCCGCACTTTGGGAATTAAGCGCCATAGCGCGCTGCAGCGCCTGAAAGCGCTGTCACATGCCACAGCGCTAAAATTTGTCGTAGCGCACCACAGTCCCCAAAAGCGCTATAGCGCGCCACAACGCTTGGCTTTTGGCCAGAAGGCGCTACAGCGCGTCGTAACGCCCAGAATTGCCCGAAAGTGCCCAGAATTATCCGGAATAGCCGAAATTTCATATTTTTTGCATTTTAAGGTCCCTAGGACTTTAGAGAGGTCGAGTTATATCAAATTTAAACTTAGTTTTAGTAAAATTAAGCATTGTATAAAATTTTATGTGAAAATTAATTTTAAAAGTTTATCCTATATAACATGCGCTAAAATCTCTTATGTGTCTTAAATATTTTGTGCCAAATGTTAAAGAATAGAGTATTTGAATGCTTGTATTGATTAAGTAGATCTTAATAACCAAATTACATGAAATTTAAGTCCTTTAAATTTGTAACCAAGGAATTATCCTTTTCGTTTAATTTCGGATTTTGTTTGCCTTAATTACCTTCTATTCTTTGCCACTTTACATTCTTATGCTTTCATAATATTATTGTGTATGTTAGAAAACTTTAACATTTATTTGGACACCATGATGTACTTAAATTGGTACTAAACTATGATTGAACATAAAAATCTTGAGAACTTGATTAAGTAAATGATAATATAAATCTGAAATTTGACATCAATAATGCATCAATAATGTATTGATTTGTCATTGATCTATAAATCTACCATTAGTCTTAATTTTGGTAAGACTAGGGATTAAACCCTAACTTGTCTTAATTAAGAAATAAATTTTAATTACCTTAATCAAGTAATTTTAATTGAAATATAATTCAACTTGCATGATCCTAATAATGCATATGATTTGACATCGACCATAATTCATTGAATTATAAGTGCTAAGATAATTAAAAAACTTGTGTGATTAAGTATCTCAACTTAAACATTAAATCTTTGAATTTCTCTTATATAAGACTCTTAGCATAAAGTTAATTATAAAACTAAGTTGATTTATCACAAGGTCAAATCTTAATAACACTCTTGATTACACCCCAAAATTGTTGGATAGGTATTGATCAGATGGGTTTACCCATCTGATTTGATCTAAACAAGCTTAATGAACAAAACTTATGAATGTTAGTATAAATGTTATATATGTAAGATCTTGATAATCTTACATCAGTTTTTCTATGGTAGTGTTAATAGCCTTAACAATTATTAACACATTGAGGTAAGAAGAACTTATTATTATATCTTGAGGTAGGAACTTAGATGATCCTTCTTAGCCCTAGAAACTTTATCTTGGATCCTTGTGGTAGAATCACCTAAAGCACTTAGAATGAGATTTTCTCTAATGTGGTAGTAACCTATATTGGGTGGTCATTTTGATCACATCCTTGTAACCTTGTATAGGATTCACCTCTTGTAGTCTTAATCTCATAGTCTTGGTAATCCTTGTTTATTAAATATTATTAATTGAACTCAAGTTATTAGTTGAGTTTAGTTATATATACCCAAAGTACTAGATCACTTCAGTAGTATTCAGGATTTGGTTAATTCATTTTAATATAGGACTATATTTGTGTTATATCCTGCAAGCTTAATCGGATATAGTCCCACTTAGAATAAATCATCCAACCCTAAGAGTGTTATAATTAGTGACTTAAATCTTTAGTTTGATATATAAGATGCAACTGGGTTCTTCCTCCTATCACCGTGCACGTCGATAAGTGCAGTTTAAGACAACTAAGTATCTCAAGCCACTCTTCTTAGAACATTAGTATTATGTTGTGATTAGGGGAATGAATGCCTAAGTTTGGAATATAAATTGCGACGGAGTTCTGCCTCCTATCGCCGTGCGCATTGATAAGTGCAGTTTAAAACAAATTAAGTATCTCAACTCAACATTCTTGGAACACTCATTGTGCTTGTAGTTAGGGGATTTAACAGCTCAGCTTGAGATATAAACTGTGATCGGGTTCTGCCTCCTATCATCGTGCTCGTTGATAAGTGCAGTTTAAAACAAACTAAATGTTAAATTCACCATTCTTGGAAACATACAACCATGTGTATACAATTTTTCCAACTAATGATTTTAAGTAAAATCCTAGGTAAGCTAGTTAGTGAAATTAGAACTGGGAGTCAGAATCCATTTGGATGGATTTTGTGTAATGGAGACACTTGATTCATTATCTGATTTTAAATCATTTTCTGGATTTTTGAATTGAAAGTCATGTAGTGTAGATACATGAGCATGAGCATAAGTATGATGTATGAGTATTAGTGTAATTTATGAGTTTCGGAATGTTACATACATCAACAGGGGAAACTCAGGATGTTCAGACATCACAGTAAACTGTATTTCCTAACAGGATATATGTAGATATTAGACTATACAGCTCATAATAATTTAATGATAGTTCAATTGCATATCAGTGGCATACAATATTGTAGCATATTCAGATGCATAATTTCAGTGGCATAAAGCATAATTTTATATGCTATTTACTCAGTTTCAGATCAATTACTATTTTTGTGTACTTTCATTATTCAGTTTACAATTCAATTTTATAATAACCCAGGTTGTTATCTAGGTTAATTAAGACTAATCTAAGTCTTAATTATGATCCTAATTCACTAATTAAGTCATTTGTAACTCAACTCTAAGATCCAATCCAAACTTGAAGTCAAATGGATCAAAACTTGATTTCTGGAAAATTCAGGAACCCTAGAAATTGACTTTTTAGTTTGATCTCAAATTAAAAATTTTACTTCGCCATTGCATTCACCACCCTCAATTAGCTAGGGGTAATTTATTGAAAATTTTATGACTGCATTTAATTAGTTAGATTTAATTAATAAAATAGATTTAAAATAATTTAAATCTTAATATTTAAATTGAAATAAATGACGCTGTTACACAGCATTTGACGTCGTTGTTCGTTTCTTTTGCGGCCGTCCGATCTGACGGATCAGTCGATCCATCCGATTGAGCGATCGGACAGTCGATGACTTGTCTTCCTCAGAGATCCCGCGTGTCCCAGGTCACGACGCACGTCATCCGTTCCCCTAGCCTCTTCGCCACATGCCTCCCTCACCGCTCTATGTAACAATTTAAACTACCAGATTGACTCGCGAGACATAGCTTTGCTTCGAGAGATTTTCGCAAGCGATTGTAAAGCAACTGGCCGAACCCTAATTTCATTCCTTCTGTTCTGCAAGGTACCTCCTACACTTCCTTTACTCTTACTCGTACATCCTTATTTTTGGTATAGATTGTCATTTGCATCTAATAATCGGGTGCGATCGATCGAATCCTTGATCGATCGCACCATCAAAACCCTAACCCTAGCATATCGAGGGGTATCGGGAGGAAGGCGAGATGACACTATCTTCTTCTGAACTGGGTCACGCTCGACCGGTTCGCCCCATTTCTAAGCAGCTACGCGTGAAGACACGTAAGGCAGATGGGGCCCGTCTGCGTCGTTGTCCCAATTAGTATGGGCCGCATGTCATCCGCGTAGGATGACAGCAAGTCCTGTCATCTGCCTCGATGACAGGCAGTGGGGCCCGCTAGCCAGGCGCCCGCCTATGGTTACCTGACATGTGGTAGTGGGGCCCACTAGCCAGGCGCCCGCCTATGGTTACCTGACATGTGGTAGTGGGGCCCGCCTCTTTCTGCTGTGGTCATCAGCTGGGGCCCACCTGCAGAGAAAAATGTTATATATATATATATAATATAATATAATACTTATAGTATAAAAATAAATCCAGTAAAGTATACAATATATATATATATATATGTATTTTATCATATATATATATATATTCATAAAAATCAGAAAGATAAAAGTTTTTAAATATTGATAACAAAATCAATAAATTAATCAAATGGATTATTAAGTCTACTAAAGTTTAATTAATTAATTAAACAGAAAAATTATCATACATTTAAATAATTCAATTAAATATCAAACTTTAAGCATCCATATCTTAATAAATATAAATCCAAATATAGCAAATGAATATACCATTAGATTCAGAAAAGTATAAGAAATATTATGGAGCTATCAATTTTCTATTTAGAGCTATATATCATGTAGTGACATTTTAGGTATTTACTTAATTACCAAAATATCCATTTCATTCAAATCACCATAACTTTGCACACACTAATCTAAATCTATTGAATATGGGTCTCAAAGTGATCAGCAAACCCTAAAAATTAACTTAGTAGTGTTCATTTTGCTGTTTGAATTAAATTTGAACTAATGACATTTAGGACCTAACCCTAATTAGGTCAATTAACCTTAAAACTTCAATTGACCATAAGTTTGTCAATTAAACTCCAAATTATGTGATCCAAATATCTATTTAAATCAAGAACATCTAATTAACAGTAAATTGCAAAAATATTTAGGATTCAATAGTTAAATTTCTTAATCAACTTTAATTACCCTAAAATTTGACTAGTGAATATTAGCATAATTAATAATCCAATTTGAGTGATTTAAATTTCATAGAGCTCCTAGAGTATATTAGAACATAGTGGTGTGGTTAGTTTAGTGATTTTGTGATAAATTTCACTAATAGCTCACTAATCACCCTAAACTATAATTAGGCCATAACTTAGCCAATTAGGGTCCAAATTGAACCTACTACTAGTCAATGTAATCAGTGGATCAATTGTAATCTATAGCTGCTAACTTTACTCAATTTGGATACTAATTAGAAAAGTTTGGATTTTTGACCCTTAATTAAGAATCCTTAATTACCATTTTACCATAAAAATTGTATTGGCTATAACTTAGCCAATGCATACCAGAATTAGATGATTTTAGATTCTATGAAAACTTTAGTACATAACCTTTAATAAACTAATAGAAAGGTGTGGTGACCCGCACCCTTAATCTGCCAAAGGATTAGGCTAAGGGTGGAATGTCACTCTGGTTAACCCCTCACTTATCGTTGGATTAGGATGGAATCCACAATTCACCTAATTAGAGAAGGATTAACACAGAATCAATCTAACAGTCACTATATAAGTAAACGTACAGAGTGCAGAAGTAATAAATGACATCCAAGCATCATAATATAATATAAGTGCAAAATATGTCTCGGAATATAAGTATATAAATCCAAATGCACAGTCAATGGTACCTGTATTATTATAATATTTAGTCTAAATAAAAAAGAAATGCAAATGCACTCATCCTCATATACAAATATAAAGACTAAATATGCTCTAGTCTGAGCTGCTGCTCCTTCTATAGGTATAGCTCCTCCTCAGGTATTGGATCCTCTATCTGCTCTACGCCTGCCATTGTCGGTTTCACAATGTAGGGCCCCAGCCAAAAAAGAGAAAATCTGGTTAGACAATTTGTCTAAGTATATTTTAGGCTGATACATTCTTATATATTTTATAATATCACCACTTTACACAATCTTCCTAAGCAATAATATATAAAGGAGCGACTGGCAATACAATAGGAAAGAGGAAAAACTATAAATAATATTTATAACTTAAACAAAGGAGGCTAAGACATGCCTCAAAAGCGAGGTAAACAATATAAGGCACATAATATAAGTAACTAAGCATGTGCTAAAAGAAAATACTATATCCTAATACATGTAAGTGATCAAATAAAATATGCAAATTACAATAATAAATCTCAGCAGTGATACATATAAATAGTAACAAAATCTAACATCCCACTGTATGTAAGCTGTACAAAGAAAATAACTGACTGAATAAATAATACTAAAACATAGCCAAATACTAAAACTGCACATCAAAACTCTATATACTGACTGTCATATCAGAAGACTTGGCCAAACTGGCCCACATATATATACATCTCAATCTACAAATATATTAAATATACTGCATGACTGAAGAGGCAGACAATACTTATGTAACATATTTTAGTTGTTTTACTTTTGTTTCTATGGACAATTATTAGAAACAACTGAGGAGTCAAGCACGTCTGCAAGACTATACGGGTCCCAAGCCTAACACACTCTCCTCAATGAGAATGTTAGGCATCCTAATCTCACCTTACCCCTATCCATCGGGGAAAATGTGCACCATAATCACCATAAACCGGACCCAAAGGCAACTGTTATCCTATAATTCTAAGTTTTTATTTTCATACACAAAGTTCTCTTATATGAAATATCCAAGGAAGTAAGCTCAAATATATAAGGAATGAGTAGCAACAATCATCAAATAGAAATAAGGGACTTTACTAATATGGTGATATCATTTATTTTCTATTATCCATTCTAACTATTCTAAGTTACACAAGTTTAGGATCACCATTTTCCTATATATCAAGTGTAACTTAGAAATTTATCCTTACAAGTTATAAAATATCAGGACTAGCTAGGTCCTAATATACTAAATCAAAGTTTACTATAAAAGTTGAGTAACAAATTATTACGATCTAATTAATAATCTTAGACATTCTAACTAAAAACTACTAAACTATAGATTATGGATTAAATGACATGAGATTGGGCTTAATCACATAATCCAAAAAGGGTAAGACTTAAGATATAGGTTTAATTCTAATAGTGATCTAATAGTCAAGATCAATCCTATTAAGTAATCAAACTTAATAGGATGAATCTCCTATCTTAGATCTAATGTAGTATTTAAGACTTAGAGAAATTTTTCGAATCTAACATAACGGTTGATTTTACTTACTTTAATGCCACTAATAGGGTTATAATGTTAGTTTTAGTATTTTAAAAGAATCATTAATGGTTAAGGGTGTTTATCCTAAAGTTTTGGCAAAAGGACCATTTTGCCCCTACTTAAGGGTCAGAAAAGTCAACTTTTGATTTAAGTATCCAAAATGAGGTTTCTCTCTTCCATATAATTTCTTACTGTCTAACTTGAGGATAGATAGTAAGTATGTCCAATTTGGATGAGAAACGGATCTTACAGATTCCAACTAAGGTTTATGACTTAAGGGCATTTAAGAAATTTTAATCTACTGAAAACTAAGTTTTTATGCAGTTTATGGTAGATTACTATTCAAAGATTCCATAGAGTCTAGGAACACTGCATTCTGAGGTCAATTTACTAAGTTAATGACGTTTTAAGTTTGAGAGGCAATTTGGTGATTTGAGTCGGTCAATAGATGACAAAAACATAACTTTTCCATTTGAAGTCCAATTTTAGCAAATTCAGTTTCTATAGCTTTCCTATAATATACTGAGCATGCTGGTAGGGAGTAAACCCAATTTGGATCCCAAATGGTTAAGTTATGATCTAACTAGGGTTGGGGGTATTTTGGTTATTTTCTAAATTTTTAGGGTTCAGATCCTAAATATTGTTTCAGTTTATTGATGATATTAAAATTCTAAGTTAGTTAGCATCTTGAATTTTTGTATTTGGAGTTGATTTGACCAAGTTATGGCCATTTGAAATCTAGGGGCAATTTGGTCATTTTTCACTAAAGTCAACTCTGAATTATAGGGTTGACTTTTTATCCTGATGTCCAAATGAGAAAACTAATACTACTACAGTGATGGAGCTACTCTCCTGAGTATTTTAAGACCCATATTGACTATGTTCGGATAATTGGGTAAGAAGTTATGAGGTTCTAAAGAGGTCCTAAAATATTACATCGTTATGCGTACCCAAAATGAAATTCTGCATTACGTTATTTGATTCCTTTTATTTTT
The DNA here is from genome assembly GCA_016760335.1 of Gastrodia elata. Classification (NCBI taxonomy): domain Eukaryota; kingdom Viridiplantae; phylum Streptophyta; class Magnoliopsida; order Asparagales; family Orchidaceae; genus Gastrodia; species Gastrodia elata. Next base: position 23,343,936 of record CM028675.1, read on the forward strand.
TTGAGTATTTTGAGATATATATTTGCTATATTTGGATCATCCTACAAAAAATTATTAAACTTTTAAGTTTTACTATTAAAAAATACAATTTGTATTATTTTACTGTTCATTTATTCAAATTAAATTATTTTACTGTTTATTTATAAAATTTAGGTTTTATTTTCCTATATTTAATTAGTTAATTAATTACATGTAATTATTAAATATTAGTAATTAATTAATAATTAATCTAGTATTTAATTAGTTTAAATATTTTGATTTTATCCTAAAATTGCATTATATATATATATATATATATATATATATATATAAAGATATTTATGTAACCTAAAGTTTCTATTTTATATACATATATATTAATTTACTGTGGAATTAATATTAGCATTAATATTTGAATACTTATTTATTAGTGATTTTATGATTAGTATTAATAATAATATTTTACTGTTTAAAATTAACTAATTGACTTAATTATATATGAGTCAACTGTTTAGTTAATTAAGCTCCTTGCAATTTAAATAATTTGTTAACTTAACCTAATTAACTCATTATGATATAGTGTTTATATACATAGTTTAGGCCTATAGTTGCGGCTATATAACTAATTGTATTTATGTATATAAGTTTAATTTGATTTAACAGATTATATAATTATATAATTATATCTCATTATAACTTTTGCCATTTATAAATGCGCGGGACCCACCTCGGCTACGGGGCGGCTCACGATTGGCTGAGGTAGAGACGGCGAGACCCGCAGCGTTTGGCAGAGGGGACACGCAGGGCCCGCGGCACAGCGCGCGGCGAATGGATGCGCGCCAGCTGGCCTGGCTCAGCGCGGCAGTCGATGGCGCGGGCCCCCCAGGCCCCGCGTCGCTCTCGGACCCGTGAGCGCGGTGCAGCGGGGCCCGTCTCTGGCGCCCGAGCCCCGAAGAGTCACGGGCGGGCCTCGGGTCGACCCGACCAGACCTGGAGGAACTCTCTGTCCTCCCGGATCTCCCGCGAGCGGGAACCTAGGGCAGCGCCGCTGCCGATCTTCCCCGCCGAGCATGGTGCCGACTCACACGGCATTAGGTAGAGGGCATCGAGGACTCGATATCAGCGGTCGAACCGGGTACCGAGGAGGTCGACGACGAGCGCTATGGTAACCCTAGCTCCTATGGTTTGGGCACCGAATGGGTAACGGTACCCACTGTGGATACCCGAAGAAATTGACGCGATCGGACCCGATCAAGCTCGATCGGGTCCACTCGAACAATCATCCACCTTATGCAATAGCTAATGGAGCAACAAAAGGAACGATCGACTGCGAAATGGAAGGATTAGGAGTACCTGGATACGGACTGTGCCGGCTCAATCGGGATGTAACCGCGGCTCCTAAGGTTTCGGTTACGAGCTAGACTGCCCAAACTGCGTGCGGGGTCTTATGGGAGTCCAGGGCGGTGCCATCGAGGTCCGGGGAGGCGGGGATTGGCCAGGCGGTGCGGGGAGCTGCCGCGTGGGGGCTCGCGTGCGGACCGCGAGGACGAAGGAGGTGGGCCGTTCGATCATCCGATCGAACGGCTCATAGCTACCGTCTGATCAGACGGTAGCCCAAACGGCGCGCCGCAGATCTGACGGCGCTGGCTGACAGCGTCGTTAAAATAATATAATATATTTAATATTTAATCATTTTTCCTAATTAAAATTGATCGATTAATCGCATTCAGAAAATTTCCAAATATTCACCCCTAACTAATTGAGGGGTGAGAAACGCAATGGCGAGGTCAGATTTGCGATCTGACGAGTATTTTAATTTCCCAATTTTCGGGGTATTTAAATATTATTAAAATATTCGTCCAAACTTTGACGACTTCCGATTGACATTAAAATTTTACCCCTAGCTAATTTGGGGTCAACGAACGCAATGGCGATGTCCGTTTTCCAATCCGAGGTCAATTTAAATAGGTCAATTTTTAGGGTTTCTGGATTTTCTAGAAGTTAGGACTTGATCCATTTGACTCCTGATTTGGACTAAGTCTTAGAGGTTGACTCCAATCGACCTAATTAGCACTTATGATTAGCCTTAAGACTAGGATTAGCTCTTATTTGATTAAGGTAACAACTTGGGTTGTTACAAAAGGTTATGTTTCATTAGGGTAAAATTACCAATTTGTCCTTATAGGTCAAATTCCTTAATTTGACCTTATAAGGCTTAATACTCAACCAAAATGGATGTAGTTACTGTCTAAACTCATATTAAATAGTAAATAACCATTCCATTTTAATAAATTTCAAATTTAAGCCCTAATTCATAAATATGAAATTTAGACCCTTAAGTAGGGGTAAATAGTCATTTTGCCCGAATTTAGGTTTAAGCATCTTAAAACCTTAAATACATTATTAAACCCCTAAAATCAGTAATGTAACTGATTTAAACTCACTTTACAATATTTGAACTCCTTAAATGGATATTTTAGTGAAAACCCTAAAAATGACCTAAAATTCCCTAAATCATAAATTAAGTCTCATAAGGTGAATTTAGTCCACCTTATGCTTCCTTTAAGTTAAATTCATCATTATAATGGTTAAATAATATCAAACATAGGGTTTAATTATTCCCTAGGGATTTTTCCTCAAATGTTAGGTTCTTAATTCCTTAGGATTTAGATTAAAAATTAAGTTATAATTCATCTATTAAGTAACTGGGTACTTAATAGATGAAATCTTGGTTTTATAATTTTCTAGATTTCATACTTTAATTGTGATTATTTTGTATTTAAACTTTAGATTTAAGATTAGAGATCCATCTTTTTAGGCTTGATTTCACTTAGTAAGATAGCCTTAATTATTGTTCATGATATTTGACTTTAACTTTATACCATTATGCTTAGAACCTATTGGATTAAGAAGTTAAAATCTAATACTTGGATTTTAATGTCTTAATCCCCCAATTTTGATTCATACTAATCAAGATTGATTTGGGATTCATAAAATCATTAATTAGGATATTTGATTTATTCTTTAAACTTAATTAAGCATCATATGATTTATAAATGTTAAAACTTGATTAGTTTTAACATTCTTTTAACTTATAGGAACGATACTCTGAATTTATACTCGATAGCTAGATATTGGAGATCATAAACTTGCATAAGTTCAGATTAGATAGAACGACTTAATTAGAAAATAAGTGATATCACAAAGTTATTTAGTGCTATCTATATTCTTTAAATATTGTATGCTTTGCCTTCCTTGTTTTGGACTTCATTACATTTGGACACATTACATTAAACATAGAGTTTTAGATGAATATTTCTATTTTAACTTTGAATATATTCATATGGCATTTTCATATTTTAGAATGAAATTTGATGAAAATGGCTTTATTAAACTTTATGAGATAGGTCTTATTTACTCGGTCATTTAGTATAACTTTACTTTAGGACGGTTTTTACCTACGACTACTTTCCTAGTGCGTGTTACTTTTGCCTAGAACTACTTTCCTAGTGCTTGTTACTTCTGACTAGAACTACTTACAGTTACTTTACAGTCACTTTACAGTTTTGGCATATCTTTTACTTTACAGTTCAGCATATTTACATTCAGCAGTTCTTTTAGTATTTATAGCTTAAAATATCCATGGTACTTTTCAGTAGTTCACTTTCATTTTTGGCATGTTAGGATGTTATAATTTTACTTTCAGTTCAGTACTTTCAGTTTATTTTGTAAATCAGCATGCCTTAAATTAATCATATACTTAGGAATTTTCCTTGTATTTAGTAGATTCCTTTATGTGTTACTTAACCTTTTTTGCAGCTTGAGTTGAGATATGTGTTTACCTCACACATTATTTAAGTTATAATTATGTTAATTATAACTTTGTTACCTTTCTTTGATGCTTTACTGGTCTTATGTTACTTAGATATTGTGATATCATTTAACTAAATAATTTACAGCCTAAATGTACTTAGATATTTTATCTAATAAGATTTTTCTTTTATTAGCTGGGGCCCTACCATTGTGAAACTGATAATGGTAGATTCTGAGTTGTTCGAGGTTGTGGGACCTTATGGAGATCCGGTTCAGGAGGAGAAGCGTGCAGGAGAAGGCCCATAGTTGCTTTCTGTTTCCTTGTGAGGACTGAGGATTTTACTTTTCATTGCTGCATAAACTTTATTATCATTTTGTAATAATATAGGTCTAAACTGCTTTACTTTTCATGCTTATATATTCTGAGTTGTATAGTTCTTATTTGGATTGTATGGATGTTATACTTGTTTTTCTTCTGCACTTTGATATATTATAGTATGCTCATTAAAATGATTTGTTCCTTTGCTACTCTTTCCTTATTAAGGCATATCCTCCCTTAGCATTTGATTAAGAAGGTCCATTCCTTAATCTGAATGCTAAGTGAGGGTCTGCCGTTGATGACCACCTCCTAATCAGGATGATTAGGGGCGGCCATCATAAGCTTTACTTTGTTTTACTATAATTTTATATAGTTTTATACAATTTTATACTTTCAGTTACATGTATAATATTTCTACAGTTTTGTTTGTACTATTTAAATGTTAAGTGAATAATTAGAACTATTTAGATTAGTTTTGATGTGTTAGACTTATTGTCTAACACGTGGTACTTTTGGGATCCGTCAATTTGCTAGATCCAGAGTAGTTTGTAGAGCCAAATCAGGTGGTTACTCAGGAGATCTAGGAGGAGTTTGTGGAGCACAAGTGGACTCTTCTCTAGTCTTATTATTTTGCTTAATTTATTTCAGTTCAGTAGTTAGACTTTATTTTAGTACTATTTCAGTAAATAATTTGTAAAAATTCTGGATGTATTTTTTTTTTCTTTTTTGAGATGAATATTTCATTTAGCTTTTGTGATGAATATTTTTGGATGTTTGCTTTAACTTTTACACTCTATTTATATACTACTTATACTTAGTATTGTAATGTGATCGGTATACTGGAAATATTTATATTTTATACATATATTAGATTCTTCATATTGTATTCTAAATCCAATATATGTATTTGCATAATACATAGGATAAGGATACTACTCTTACCTTAAGTATTAGCTCTCGACCCTCCTTTGGAGTTAAGTCAGCAGCCCTTCAGACGAGTTTGCTTGAGCTATTCGGGGAGATGGGATATTCCTTTCCGAGTGGCGAGCCGCTCTGCCGCTGAAATTGATTTTGACTATCTCTTTGCATGAGATGACGGGGCGGGGCATTACAGTTTCCCTTTAATTTCCTTGTAAGTGCAATGAATAAGCTCAACATCTCATGTAACATTCTTTATTTAACTATTGTAATAGCAGCATAACCTCCCCTCCCTTATGTTAAAAAAAGGGGGAGCTATTTGGAGGCAGATGCTAGATTGTTAAAAAAATGGGGGAGCTGTTTGGAGGTAGGCGCTACGCGCCACAGCGGCACACAACCGAGACTAGGGCGCTACAGTGCGCCCTAGTGCCTGGCAGATATCTGCTCCAATTTAGTTTACAGCCTAAGTAATTTGGAGGGCATTTTGAACCTTTTAGGGTCCGAAAATGAGCTGTGTACTTAAGGAACATCTTTGAGGAGTTTCTTATGCTTGTATTCTCAGTTTGTGAAGTTTTTGCTACTGAGAGTTATTTAGGGTGTGGTGGTTGCTCCATTGAAAAGAAGATAAAGCTCCTTGAAGTTATGTTTTGTACGGGTTTGTAAACCCTAAAACTTATTGTAATAATTTCTCTATAGTGAAATCTCTTGCTCTCCTCTCCGTGGACGTAGATGTTAGCATCAAATCACGTAAATTTCTTTATTGTGTTGTGTTTGTCTTTGCATGCAATTATTTCTTGCTCTATTTGGTTTTTCTCAACATATCAAGTATTGTTCTACATTGATTTGTAGCCGTAAGAGATCCCAACGAGTGGTAATAGAGCGAGATTGCTTTTTTCTGTTCTTAAGGACTGGGTTTTGCTTGAGTTGCTTATTATCTTGTGTTCGAGTTTTATAAAGCAAGAAAAAAGACATAGCAGAATGAGGAGAAGAAATTGTTGGAACTTCATCGTCATCGGTGGTGGAGAGGTCTCTCCGCCAAGTTGTGATACATCCGATGAAAATAGATGCTGTCAATTTGATTGGAAGAACAAATTTGGTATGTGGCGATGCGAGGTGACAAATGCACGATGCGCCCTAAGTCTAGAGAATGTTCTTAACAGTGAGGAAAAATTGGAAGAAATTTCAAAGAGGGATTAGATCAAGATGAACCGCAGTGCATGCGACTTAATTCGAAATTGTTTGACTCAAGAGATCAAACATGGAGTTATGATGGAAACATCGGCGTAAAAATTGTGAAAATTCATAGAAGCCAAGTATTTGACAAAGAGCGTGGATAATCGACTCCACATGAAAAGGTGGCTCTACATGTTTCAGATGAGAAGGGGAATTTCTATATATGAGCACCTAAATGAGTTCATGAAATTATTGGCAGATTTGGTGAATCTGGATGAGATCGTGGAGGATGAAGATAAGGACCTGTTATTGTTGAACTCATTGCCAGATGAGTATGAGCACTTCACCATGATGTTAATCCATAAGAAGGAGGTTTTAAGGTATGAGGAGATGACAACAGCCTAGTGAACCATAAGCTCAGAAAAAGGGATGAAGATTCCACCAAATCAGATATGGAAGAGACTCTTACACTCCAAAGAGAAAAACTAGAGAGAAAGAAGTAATGGCCAAAGAAGAATGCAGACTTCCAAAAAAGAGGGAAATCCAAAGGCTGAAGCACTGAGCACAATCAGTGGGCATTCTGTTTGGAAACAAGACAATGGAAGAAGGACAGCCCAAAGTTAAAAGACAAGCAGCGGGCGAGTGGATCTTCTGAGACTAAGGCTAATGTGATCCAGAATGTGGTGGAGGGTTCAAACTCAGATGTTGTAACGCCCCGTCTCGTCACCGTGCATAACTAAGGTAATTTATTTAAACAGTTGGTGGATGAACGGTGCATGTGGCGTCTCGCTCCCCACCGTGGTCATGTTAACTCTTAAGTTAACATGATTACGGTGAGGTGGTCACCAAATGATAAGGTCCTTACTTATGATTAGGTTAGTGACTAATACTAACCCATTATAATCCAAGACTTTGTCATTATCCAAGGAAATCATCACTAAATGCAAGTACGAGAAGAAACAAAGTGCGGAAGCATAAAATAAACATCCATCCATCAAATATAAATACAACATCTCAGAATAAGTAAAGTGCAGAAAAGTAAAGATTTAACCTATATTATTACATCATTTTAACAGTTTAAAAACTAAAATAACACTCAATCTCACCCAGCAGGAAATAAAGAAACTAAGTCTAAAGGTATTCAGGTACACGCTCTTCCTCCAATGGCAAGTCCTTCAATGGATCAACCGCTTCAAATAACTCTGAATCTATCATTATCGATTTCATAATGATAGGGTCCCAGCCAAAAAAAGAAAAATCTTAATTAGACAAAATGTCTAAGTACATTTTAGGGAAATGAGTTTATCATGTTCATTAGATATCACCATAAACATTTAAGCACAAAAGCATAATAGTAGGAGCAGAATGTGTAAGAAAGAATAAAGTAAAGCTATAAATAATTAGTTTATTACTTAAACAAACTAAGAAGTAAACTCATACCTCCACCACAATAGCTGTAACAAGGTCCAGTAATTAAGAAAAGACTAAAGCAAATGATTATAAAAGAAATATACCCTAGACATGCTTATGATCAATACAATATATGCTAATCTATTAAAATAAAAGAATATATAAATGACTGTAATTAACTCAGCATACTAATATATATATATATATATATATATATATATATATATATATATATATATATATATATATATATATATATATATGCAAGATTGTAAATACAAACTGCTGAAAATAGAAAGTAAACTGAACACAGAAACAAAACTAGAAATTGAAATGACCAAACATGCCATCAACTGAAAACATCACATGCATCTTACTTATCCATCAAGGCTAAGACAACAAATCAGAATAGTAGTGCACCTAAATTAGATATCCATATCAAAATAAATGACTCAACGAGTATAATAGTCAAAATTGGCCACTAGCTAATCATCTCAATACTTGGCGGCTACTAAACTGAAAGGCATACTAATTAGGTCACAAACTACTGAACAAATTCTATACATCACATAACTCACTTAGCCATCTAGGCTAAAGCAATCAAACCATAATAGTAGTACACCTAAACTAGATCTGCCATATCAGATGAAATGACTCCATGAGTCTCATAGAGAAAGGCCACTAGCTAGTAAATGTAGTACTAGGCGATGACTGATCTGAAAAGGCAGGCTAAATGGTTACTAACTACTGACTAAATCTGATCATTGAACTACTCAACTTATTTTGACATAAGATATTCATCCAATATCTTACATCCTAATATATGCTCAAGGTTTAAAGCTCAATTTCAAGGCAAGCATAACATCAAAGTCAAAGTAAGCGAGAGACTCAACTAGAACACAAGTAATATCCATTGTTATCTAATTTATTCATTCTATCTACTCTAAGTTACACAAGTTCAGGATCTCCAAGTCCTACTATCGAGTGTAACTCAGATTCACAATCATATAAATTGAAAATAATTAAAACTGGCCAAGTTCTAATTGATTAAATCACTGACGACTATAAGTTAAAATGAGTAAGTCAATCGACCTATTTTAATAATTTAAGCAAATCCCAATTGATTAGCCAAATCAAGATGAAAAGATTAAGAATTAAGTTCTAAATATTGGGGTTTAATTACTTAATCCAAAAGGTGATCCTAAAGGACTAAGGTTTTACCACCCAATCTCACAGATTAAGATTTAGGACAAATCCTATTAAATGAAGTCATACTTAATATGATAGATCTCTATTCTCAAGTCTAAAGTTAAAAGATTGAATAATCAATAACAAACTATGAAAATCTATAAACTATCAAAATCAAGGCTTCACCTATTGAGTAACTCAATTTACTCAATAGATAAAATCTAACCTAAGAACTAATCCTAATTCCTAAGAAAACAAGCTCTTAATTTCTAAGAATATCTCTTAGACACTCATCCTAACTAATGTTATTAAGACCTATGGAAAGATCTAAAAAATTAAGGAAAAAGGACTCACAAAATTTACTTAAGGTTTTCTTAAGGATATACGACGAGATTTGATCAATGATCTAATTAAGGCTTGAGCTCAAATATTTATGATTTAAAACACTATTCTTACTGTTTATAACAATTAGAATATGATTCTAGGGCTTTAAAATGCTAAACCTTGAATTTGGGCAAAATAACCATTTTGCCCCTACTTAAGGGTCTAAAAGATCAATTTTTGATTTAGGGTTACAAATCTGAAATTTTCAATGAAAAAGTGTTTCTTACTGCCTAATATAAGATTGGACAACAATTACATTAATTTTGGGTAATTATTAAGCCTCATGAGATCAAATTAATAAATTTGACTCATAGGGGCATTTTGGTAATTCAACCTAATGGAATCTAAATTTTCTATTAATTTGTTGTTGATTAATGTCTAAGGTTTTTATAAAACCTAAAATCATTGAATTCTAATAAGTATTGACTAAGTTATAGCCAATACAAGCTAATGGGTAAAAAGGTAATTTAGGGTTTCTCAATTAAGGTTCAAAAATTCTAACTTTTCCAATTGGTATCCAAATTGAGTAAAATCAGTGGTTATAGATCACAAATGATCTACTGATCACAATGACTAGTGGTAGGCTCAATTTGAACTCTAATTGGCTAAGTTATTGCCTAATTAAGGTTTAGGATTATTAGTGAGTGATTAGTGAAAGTAATCACCAAATCACTAAATCAATCACACCACTAGGTTCTAATATACTTTAGAGGCTTTCTGAAATTTAAATCACTCAATTTAGATTACTAATTATGCTAATATTTACTAATCAAAATTTTAGGTAATTAGAGTTGATTAAGAAATCTAACTGTTGGATCTTAAATATTTTTACAGTTTACTGTTAATTTGGTTTTCCTAATCAAAATAGATATATGGATGACATAATTTGGAGTTCAATTGACCAACTTATGGTCAACTGAAGTTTTAAGGTTAATTGACCTAATTAGAGTTAGGTCTTAAAGGTGATTAAGCTAATACTAACCCAAGCAGAAAATTGAACACTACTAGGCTATTATAGAGGTTTTACTGATCACTTTAATACCCATAATGCCTATGTCTAGACTAGAGGTTACAAAGTTATAAGCTTAGAAAGATTAGGGTTTGGGTCCAAAAGTGATTAGTCAAAGCATTACCCAAACAGCAAAATTAATAATACTACATTAATCCTTAGGCTTTGCTAGTTACTTTGAGACCCATATTAGGTATGTTTTGATGGACACACACTATGAAGACCCACTTAAGTAGTAATAAGTGAAATTCTTAAACATCGAGGCGCCTTTTCAGATAACGGTGGAGTTCCTGATAAGAACTCCAAAGTTAAGCATGCTCAAGTGGGAGCACTCCCAAGATGGGCGACCTACCGGGAAGTTATCTTCTGAGGGCAAAACCGCAAAGCCTTTCAGGCTAAAGTGGACAATACCTTGGTGCTTAAGAGTTTGGGCTGTTACAAATGGTATTAGAGCAAACTATAGGGTGTCAGATAGGAGCTAAGTGCCATATAAGGCAAAGTACCACTTCATGTGAGCAGCCTCTTGAATCCATGATGGTTAAGGTGCTACATGGTTATGGGTACCTCTAGCACCTGTACGAGTCACCTCTAGTCCTATCTACCCAATGGATGGTTCTTAAATCTGTGTGTGGATACTAACGAGGATGTTAGTTACTTAAGTTGGGGAGATTGTGAAGACCCAATTAAGTAGTAATAAGTGAAATTCTTAAACATCGAGACGCCTTTTCAGATAACGGTGGAGTTCCTAATAAGAACTCTAAAGTTAAGTGTGCTTAGGTGGGAGCACTCTCAGGATGGGTGACTTATTGAGAAGTTATCTTTTGAGGGCAAAATTGTGAGGCCTTTCAAGCTAAAGCGGACAATACCTTGGTACTTAAGAGTTTGGGCTGTTACACATAAAGTTATAGCTAAATGAATTTTTGTGATAATTAGGATTCAATTTAAGGATCCTAAATATCACTAGGTGAAATAATGATCTTACTGAAATTTGGACAGTGCCATAAAATTCCTCTATTTTTACTGATCACTATAGTATATTTATTTGTATTATTTAGGTTTGTATTTATTAATATATTGATATTACAAATGGTATCAAAGCAAATCATAGGGTGTTAGATAGGAGCTAAGTGCCATACAAGGTAAAGTACCACTTCATATGAGCAGCCTCTTGAACCCATGATGGTTAAGGTGCTACATGGTTGTGGGTACCTCTTGCACCTATAGGAGTCACCTCTAGTCCTATCTACCCAATGGATAGTTCTTGGATCTATGTGTGGATACTAACGAGGGCATCAGTTACTTAAGTTGGGAAGATTGTGAAGACCCACTTAAGTAGTAATAAATGAAATTCTTAAATATTTAGGTGCCTTTTCAGATAACGGTGGAGTTCCTAATAAGAACTCCAAAGTTAAGTGTGCTCATATGGGAGCACTCCTAGGATGGGTGACTTACTGAGAAGTTATCTTTTGAGAGTAAAACTGTGAGGCCTTTCAGGCTAAAGCGGACAATACCTTGGTGCTTAAGAGTTTGGGCTGTTACACACACAAAGTTATAGCTAAATGTCACTAAGTGAAATAATGATCTTACTGAAATTTGGACAGTGCCAAAAAATTCCTCTATTTTTACTGATCACTATGGTATATTTATTTGTATTATTTGGGTTTATATTTATTAAGATATTGATGTTTTAAATTTCAGGATTTAATTGATTAAATTAAATCTAATCATACTAATTTTTATTTAACTAATTATATTTATTTTATTTATAATATATATATATATATAAGTTCTAATTCTTCTGCAGGTGGGACCCATGCCGACTGACGGAGCTGACTACTGCGGGGCACGCAGCCACGTGTCATTACGGGACTAGAAGTCAGAGCACGGGCGGGCCCCACTCTGACAACCGATGCGAGGCGAGGCCCACAGCCAGAACGACAAGTACTTACGCACCGTGGGCCCCACATTTCCATGTGGCGAGGCTAGACACGGTCCAGCGCATGCTGGCGAGCCCCGCACCCTGGCACAGGCATTCCCGGACCAGAACACGGGTCGGATCGACCCAGATCAATCCAGACGGCTTCTTCTTCCTCGCTTCGATACTGATGAACCTAGGGCACCTTCACACTCGCAGAACTGAGCTCCATCCGATGAGTTCTATGTGTTGATCAAAAGATCTCATCAAGACCCGTCGATAGATACTCGAATCAATGCATATGGACAATCCTATCATCACGGATTATGAAGCTCTAATTCTCCGAGAACGAGGCTACAAATGTTGTCCGTATACAGTATGGTTTAATTCAATATTTAAGTCGATTGGATTCGATTAGGCCTGATCGAATCCGATCCAATCTTAATCCAGAACTTGAAATAGCTAACCAAATTTATGCGATTACAAAATACGAATGGATTTAGTTGATCGAAGAATGTCCTCGAATGTACGATTAAGATTCTTGATGCAAGCAATACTTCGATCCTTTGGTTTCCTAGGCTTCGCAGATTCTTGTAATGCAAAACAGAGCAGCGAAGCCAAATGGAAGCTTTAATGGAGTCTCAAATGATCTCTATCAGTGGCAAGAGCTCCATTTGGCGATCATGGCGTCGCGTGCATTTAGTTGAGGACATGCGGAGACTCCTCGCGAGCGAACGGAAGAGACGATCTACGGACCATCCGATCTTCCGATCAAATGGATTTTAGAATCTGTCAGATCAGATGACAATATTAGAATTAGGAGGCAGGGTTAGAGTTAATGCAATGACACCGTTAACTTAATATTAATAATATTATTATTTAATTTATTTAAGCTCATTCTTATTATTTATAATTACCTAATTAAATGTATTCTAAAAATTTCCAATAAATCATCCCTAGCTAATTGAGGGGTGAAGAACGCAACGGCGCAATCAGATTTTTGATTGATGAGTATTTAATTATTTGATTTTTTGGGGTATATAAATAATATTAAAATATTCGTCGAAAGTCCAACGACTTCCAAATGCCTCCAAAACTTCACCGCTAGCTAATTTGGGGGTGGTGAACGCAATGGCGAAGTTGGATTTCTAATTTGTGATCAATTTAGACAGGTCAATTTCTAGGGTTTCTAGATTTCCAAAAATTAGGATTTGATCCAGCTGATTCCTAGTTTAATTTAGATCTTAGAAATGAGTTCTAAATGACTTATTAGTATACTAGGATCATAATTAACACTTAAATTAGTCTTAATTAACCTAAGTAACAATCTGGGTTGTTACAGTGCATTACTCAGGAAGGACTACTAAATCTCCCCAAATATCTGCTGATTCAAATGAACTACTGTTGAGACTCAACCTCAAAAGAAAGAGAGCAAAGTACTAATTCTTAAGATAAGTGTAAAATCCTTATTTTAAACATTAGGTAGGGTACTTATGTACATTGAATTATGAGTGGAATAAAGATCTAATATACATGAGTATTAGCATTTCACTTATGCTGACCACATCACAATACTAAGTATAAGTAATAGTAAATATAGACTGTTGAAGCTAAAGCATACTTACAAATCATTTATCACAGAAGATAAGTAAATTATTTACTTAAAAAAAAAGGAAAATATCATCTAGAATCATTTCAAACAATTTACTTTAAATAAAATAATATAAAATAGTCTATCTACTGAACTAAAGTAAACTAATGCTGGAAAGGTAAATGTTGATGTAGAGTCCACTGTTGCTCCACGTACTACTCCTGAATCTTCTGTGAAGCCTGCTGATCTTGTTCCACAAGTTACTTTGGATCTTGCAAATTATTGAATCTCAAAAGTACCACATGTTAGACAATGAGTCTAACATATCGAAAGCTATTCTAAACAATTATAATTATCTAATATTTAACATTTAAATAATTAAATAAAATTGCAAAACATAATAAACAGCTAAAAAATCTAAAATAGTACAAATCTGAAAGTAAAGAAAAACTGAGATTGAAAATTGAGTACTAAAATACAAAAGATTTAAGTATCCAAATCATAAGTTATATATTCTAACATGCACACCTAATATTTATGAAACACTTACAAGGCTAATTAGAGATTAATAAATGCTAACATTCACTTATTATGAGCTAAAGCAATGGATACTTAATTAGTGATTTAAGAAAATAAAGATCTTAAATCTAATTGAACAAATAAATTTTAAGCATCTTAAGAAAAGAGTTCATTTTTAAGAATCACTTTTATCTTTACACAATGCATGATTTTGGTATATTTTTGCATTATTAGGGCCCTGAAGTCTTCAAAATACAAAAAATATGAAATTTGGGCAAAATTGGGCAGTTCTACGCGCTACAGCACGCCCTAGCGCTGGCCTGGCCGAGAGCCAGGGGCTACGGAACATTTTGGCATGTCACTGCACTGTGGAGCGCTACGGTGCCAAATAACCTGAGGTGCGGGCACTGCGGCGCGCTACGGTGCCAAATTTTCTGAGATGCGAGCGCTGCGGCGCTTTCAGGCACTGCGGTGCGCTACGACGCCTTATTTCTTGAGACGCGGGAGCTGTTGTAGCGCCCCACCATGTCGCCGCACACAAAAGGGATAATCATAACCAATTTTGATGGCAGAATGGTTCGCCACTCGGGAAAGGGTATCCCATCTCCCGAAATAGCGAAAACTAGCACTGAAAAAAACTCATCTGAAGGGCTGCTGACTCAATCCCAAAGGAGGGTCGAGAACTAATACATAAGATAAGAGTAGTATCCTTATCCTAAGTATTAGGCAAATACATACATTGGATTTAAAATATAACATGAAGAATCCAATATATGTATAAAATATCAGTATTTCCAGTATGCTGATCACATCATAAGACTAAGTATAAGTAATATATAAATAGAGTGCAGAAACTAAAGCAAATATCTAGAATATTTATCACAAGATTGAATAAAAACATTCATCTCAGAACAGAAATAAAAAACACATCTAGAATTATTTTAAACAGTTTATTGAAATACGGGAAGTGAATCTAAGTACTGAGCTGAAATAGTAACTAAGCAAAATAGTAAAATTGGTGAAGAGTCCACTAGTGCTCCACAAACTCTTCTTGGATCTCCTGAGTTTCCACCAGATCTGGCTCCACTAACTACTCTGGATCTAGTAAATTGCTGGATCCCAAAAGTACCAAGTGTTAGACAATAAGTCTAACACATTGAAACAAATTGAAATAGTTCTAATTATTCACTTAATATTTAAATAATAAAAACAAAATTGTAGAAATACTGTACAGGTAACTGAAAGTATAAAATTGTAAAAAATAGAAGTTAAGTAAAGTAAATCTAAATTGTAAACTGAATATTGAAAGTACATAAAAATAGTAATGGATATGAAACTGAGTAATAACATATAAAACTATATTGTATGTCCCTAAATTCATACATCTGTATATGCCACGATATAATATGCAATGATATGCAACCAAAATATCAATGAACGGGTATGAATTGTACGGTTTAATGTCTATATATATCCAGTTGAGAATCCAGTACTAGTCATCCTGCAAATTCCTTAATTGATATATATAACATTCTATAATCCATAAATCATCATTGATACTCATATGTTATGCTCATGTTTGGGTTATGTGCATGCTCATGTTCATGCTAGATGCCTTAAAATTCAAAAATCCAGAAAATAATTTAAAATCAGATAATAAATCAAGTGTCTCCATTATGCAGAATCCATCCAAATAGATTTTGACTCCTAGTTCTAATTTCAATAACTAGCTTTGCTTAGGATTTTACTCAAAATCATTAGTTAAAAAGATTGTATACGCATGGTTGTATGCTTCCTAGAAAGATGGATTTAACACTTAACTTGTTTAAAATTGCACTTATAGAAGCGCACTTCGATAGAAGGTAGAACCCAATAGCAGTTTAAATCTCAAGCTAAGCTATTAAATACCCTAACTACAATCATATTGAGTGTTCTGAAAAGGGTGACTTGAGATACTAAGTTTGTCTTAAACTGCACTTATCGATGCGCATGACGATAGGAGGCAGAACTTGATCGCAATTTATATCTCAAACTAAGGATTTTATTTCCCTAATCACAATATGCTACTAGTGTTCTAAGAAGAGTGGCTTGAGATACTTAGTTTATCTTAAATTGCACTTATCAATGCGCATGACGATAGGAGGCAGAACCCAGTCGCAGTTTATATCTCAAATTAAGGATTTAAGTCACTAATTATAACAATCTTATGGTTGGATGATTTATTCTAAGTGGGACTATATCCAACTAAGCCCGCAGGATAGATCACAAATATAGTCCTATATTAAAATGAATCAACCAAATACTGGATACTGCTGAAGTAATCCAGCACTATGTGTAACAACTCAAGTTGTTACTTAGGTCAATTAAGACTAATCCCAAGGCCTAATTATGGTTTCTGTACACTAATTAAGTTATTAGGATCTCATTACTAAGACCTAGTCCAACTTAGGAATCAAATGGATCAAATCCTATTTTTGGGAATTTCCAAAAACCCTAGAAATTGATCTATTAAATTTGACCTCAAATTAAAAATCTGACTTTACCATTATGCTCATCACCCCTATATTAGCTAGGGGTGAAGTTTTGGATTTGTTTGGAAGACATTGGATTTTTGTTGAATATTTTAATATCATTTAAATAGCCTAGAAAATGAGAAAATTAAATACTCGTCAAATCAAAAATCTGATTGCATCATTACTTTCCTCACCCCTCAACTAGCTAGGAGCGAATTATTGGGAGTTTTTGAAATTCATTTTATTAATTAATTTTAGTTAATAAAAATGTGTGAAATATATATATATATATATATATATATATTAAACTTAATTAAAGCACTTAACGGATTCCATTAAGTTTCCTAATGCGCCATCACTTTCCTTTGGTGCCGTTTGGTTGCGCATCAAGCATTTTGGACCGTTCGATCCAGATTTGATCAAACGGTGATGGAGTTTGCCCTAATGATTTGCGCCACGCGTAGTGCGCATAGCAACTACCAATCGCACCACAAAGCTCTACTCGATATATGCTGCTTGCCGCTTCTAAGGGATGGTTAAGTCTCCCTCTCGCTCGAATTCATGGCTGGTTCTTTCTAAAAATCAAAAAGAAAAATTTTTGCAAATGATCTTCACGTCTCAGCAGCGCACCTCGAATGCCTTAGAATCCCTTCCTGCGATCAATTAGATACTCCCAGTGTACCCCTTCTTTGCCTGTATGCATATGCATTTTCTTCAGAATTTCATTAAAGTTTACCTGTGATAAAGTATTGATGACTTGAAGTGATATCAATTATCCCTTTTAGGTTAATTTCGATTTCAATTGCAATTGATATGTACTTCTCATTCGCGTTATCTATTGCATAAAAATCAATTACAATTGTATTTAGCTATAATTGCTTACTTCATCACAATCAATTTGGATTCACTCTAGCTGCACATGGTAGGTCTCAGCTTCGTCAAACTCTTAGGATCGCAAGTACCGCATCTTAGAACTTTAGGGCTTAAAACTTTAAGGCAATGAAGGAAGAAGACAGTATTATGGGTCGAGCCGAATTGAGTTGGGCCTGACCCGTTGTCGCCACCCATGCTGGAAGTGGGGCCCACTTGTAAGCAAAGCTGCGAATCTAGCCCGCGTCACAGCCCGTCGGGTCTCATTTTCTCTGACTGCTGGATCTGTGGTCCCCACCTAAAATTGATAAACAGATAACATAAAATAAAATTTTAATTATTGATTCAGATTTATTTAAATTAAGTCAACTAAAATAGAATTTTAAACAATAATAACTATAAATCCTGAACTCCAAATATACTGAAATAATATATCATTTTGATCAGTAGAAAATGAGGAATATGTTGGCACTGTCAAAATTTTATTTGGAGCTATATTTCACCTAGTGACATTTAGGATCCCCCATATTTTCCCTAAAGGCTACAAAATTTCATTAGGTCCTAACTTTGTATGTGTTCACCCAAACATATCCAATATGGGTCTTAAAGTAATTAGCAAAACCTCAGGAATATTCTTATAGGGTTAAAATTTCTGTTTGGGTGATAATTTGACTAATCACTTTTAGACCCAAACCTTAATCTTCCAAAGCTTATAACGTTTAACCACTAGTCCAAACATAGGTAATATGGGTCTTAAAGTGATCAAGAAAACATCTAGAATTATCTAGTAGTGTTTGTTTATCTATTTGGATTAGTATATACTTAATCACTTTTTGGACCTAACCCTAATTACCCTTATTAACCCTAGAACTTTAATTAACCATAATTTGGTCAATTGAGCTCTAAATTAGATCTTCCAATATACCATTTTGATCAAGAAGACCTAATTAATAGTAAACTATACAAATATTTTAGATCTAACAGTTTGATCTCTTAATCAACCCTAATCACATTAAAACTTGATTAGTGAATATTAGCATAATTAATATTCTAAATTAAGTAATTTTAGTTTATAATTACTCATAGAGTAGAGTAAAACCTCATTGTGTGGTTGGTTTAGTAATGATATGATTAATTTCACTAATTACTCACTAATTACCTAAACCCTAATTAATTCATAACTTAACCAAATGAGGTCCAATTTGGGTCTACTCCCAATTAAAGTAAGCAGTGGATTATAAGGAAGCTATATCCACTAAGTTTACTGAATTTAGACTTCAAATGGAAAAGTTAGATTTTGATCCCATTTTAGGAAACCCTAATTTCCTTAATTAGCCCTAATTCTTATATTGGCTACAACTTAGCCAATACTTATCAGAATTTAGTAATTTTAGGTTTTATGGAAAGCTTAGATAACAAGTTATAATAAACTGACAAAAAAATTGGATTCCATTAAGTAAATTACAAAATTGCCCTTATGAGTCAAATTCCTTAATTTGATCTCATAAGGCTTATTAATCATCCAAAATTGACGTACTTATTGTCTAACTTTAAATTAGATAGTAAATAATTATTAGCCACTGAAAATTTTCAATTTAGAGTCTTAAATCAAAAAGTAGATTCTTAGACCCTTAAGAAGAGGCAAAATGGTCATTTTACCTAAATTTAGGGTTAATTGCTTTTAGCCCTAATTTAATGTTATAATTGTTAAAATCAGTAAATAGTAAAGGTTAGAAAGAAATTTCATTAATTTAAATTGTAATTTAAGTTTTTAAGCAAAATTATCATTTTCCTTACTTAGAAAAATTCTATGTAATTTATTAGTTGTATGATGTCAGATTCATCTCACATCATACCCCTTTCTTTAAACCTCTTATCTCTTTTCCTTAATCTTTCTTATATAATTAGTTAGGTTTTGTGCTTGAGTATTCATCTTAGTATTTAAGAGCTCATTTCTTAGGAATTAGGATTAGCTCTTAAGTGAGAATTCATCTGTTGAGTAAAAAAGGGTTACTCAATATATGAAGTCTTGATTTTTTTATAGTTTATAGATTTTCATAATTTATTATTGATTTTTCAATCTTTTAACTTTAGATTTAAGAATAGAGATCCATCTTATTAAGCATGACTTCACTTATTAGGATTTGCCCTAAATTTTAATCTATGAGTTTGGGTATTAAAACCTAGTCCTTTAAGATCACCATTTGGATTAAGTAATTAAGCCCCAATATTTGGAGTTTAACTCTTAATCATTTCATCTTAATTTGGCTAATTAAGATGATTTGGGTTGTTGACAGACCTAAAATACATCTGCATTTTCACGCAAGTGTATGTGGTCTGAAGTAATAAGTGGAAAGTTTAGTTTTCGGGAATTATCGAACCTCAGGAATTGGTTGTTTTGTTACTAAAGTATATTTATGATCACTAATATTTAAGCTATGAGTATATTGTAGAATTTTTTTCCTAAATAAGCACGACAACTCTTAGTAGAAAATAACTCTGATAAAAGGAAGAGGAGAGTTGGGTTTCTCGCATATGATATGATAGATAATTTATGTATGATGATTCCTCAAGCATTCATCTTTCCTTTACTTAGTTTTTAAACAAGTGCACATTGTCTTTCTTAGAGTTTTAACTCAAGGATTTACAAGTTCAAATCTTGTGTATGAAATGAACATACAGTCATTTCTATTTCAGCACAAAGATCTTTATAAGATTTTAGATTTTTTTAGTTTTCCTCTCATCTCTTAATCATGGAGTTGAGGGTTGTGTAGTTAAGATTTTACAAGCATTAATTTCACTAAGAGTGTCATACGCATCAAGAATAGTTTAGATGAGGGAGTGATTTCATTGGGCTCAATGACTATGTCACCTCGTTCATGAGCACTCAATGAATCCATTCCCACCCTCAAATATGCTGAGCAATGGTGCTCAATTAGTGGGTCTTAGCATCGCAAGCTTTTACTATTTAGTTGAGCATAGATCAAGGTGCACTAAGCTCAAGAACTTTCTCATATAGTTCTAAGCTCTCATGCACTCATGAATCCTGCATCAAGACTAAGAGTGAGCTATGGAGCGCAAGACTTTTTAGTCCTTGAATTTCAGTTAGTCCTTTGTCCTTTGGTCCTCATTCAAGTCCACAATAGTTCTTCACATTTATTTAACAATTCATTAAGTTCATAAGTTTTATTTAAGCTTGAGGAAAGTTTTATACATCATAGTATCATTCAATACATGTGGGATTTCCCTAACCCTCCCCAAGGGAGGTTTAGCTCTCTATTACAAAAGAGATGAAAAAGAGCACATACATGGATGAAAACCCTTTCATGATCAACTAAGAAAAATAAAGACAACAGTTTAGAAAATACTAGGAACATTTCTTGGAAGTTCTCCGGACTTTTTCTCTTCTTGCTTGTGGTTGCTTCTCCTAGGTCCCTAGTGCTTCCTTTCTACTTCTTCTCCTTAGCAAGAGGAGTTCTATAACGCCCTGCCCCATCGCCGCGCACGCAAAAATGTTTACAAGTAGTAAAATCAGCGGCGGAGCGGTGCGCTACTCGGGAGGACGAGAACAAACAAAACTTATCTTCTCGAATAGGCTAAGAGACTGAGCCATACTGAAGGCTGCTGACTTGAACCTAAGAGTAGGATTGTGGTGCCCCGCTCCCTAAGCCCACAATCATTAGGCTAAGGAGCGGTGGGTCACTTGTGTAAATCTGTCACTTATCATTAGATTAGGTAGGTCCACAATCCACTAATAAGAGAAGGACGTGCATAGATTATTTGAGGGGATCAGTCATTACATCTAACATACATACAGAGTGCGGAAGCTAAATGAAGTAAATCGTACATCCATTCATCATGCATTACATAGGAATAGAAATAAGATAGCTCTGAAATAAGAAAGTGCATAAAGTAAATCACAGTCACAGTACCTGTATTATTACAATATTAATTAAATAGTTTAAGAAACTGAAAGTAAATCTAAAGTCACTTATCCTCACAAAATTTTGAAAGAAACTAAGTAGTATCTGGCTCTCCTGGCATGAAGCTCCTCCTCTAAGTAAGGCACATCTACTTCAGCACCTAGCTCTTCAAACCTATTTAAATCTGACATTATCAGTTTCATAATGCCAGGGCCCCAGCCAATAAAAGAAAATCTAGTTAGACAATTATCTAAGTACATTTTAGGCTAAATGTTTTACATGTGTTAATAATGTCACCACTTTAACTTAAGCACAATAAAAGTAACTAAGCAGCAGGAGTAGTAAGCGTAACAAAAAATAGGGATAGTCATAAATATAACATTTATAACTAAACAATAAATGACGCAAAAGCACACCTCAACAACTAAGCAGGGAATGAGCATATACATATATAGTACAGTAAGTAAAATTACTAAAGTAAAGTCTAATCCTAGACATGCTAATGATCATATGACATATGCAAATTAAATGACAAAAATCTGAACATGGTACGTATAATAAGCAGCAAACTCTAGCATCCTATAAATATGTACAAGTGAGCAGGTAAGTAAGGAAATACAGCTGACTGAAATATGCATCAAAATATAGTACATAGTAAGCTGAAAACTGAAATAGGTATGTAAAGACTGCCATATCAGAAAGTTGGCCATCGGGCCGGTGAAATCCCCAAGCCTTTCAGGGCTTGAGCAGACAGAAATTCCCATAGCCTTTCAGGTCTTGAGCAGACAAAAATTCCCATAGCCTTTCAGGGCTAGGGCAGACAGAATCTAGCAACAGAACTGAGGAGGCAGTAATCACATATGCAAAAATATTTTAGTTATTTTACTTTGTTTATGTGGACACATTTCAGAAATAGCTGAGGAGTCAAGCATGTCTGCAAGACTACGCGGGTTCCATACTTAACACACTCTCCTCAATGAGAATGTTAAGCCTCCTTATTACTCCTTATCCCGTCCAATAGGGTAAATGTGCACTAGAATCCTCCCAGAGACTGAACCCAAAGGCAATTGTTATGCTAATTATTCTAAATTTTCATTTCATGCACAATATTCTCTTATGTGATATGAACAAGGAATTTAAGCACCAAATACAAAGAATGCATAGCAATAAAAATTAATCAAGTAAGCAAGGGACTCTTCTATACATGGTGACACTATTATTGTCTAATTAAACTATTCTAATTATTCTAAATTACACAAGTTCAGGATCTCAAATTACTACTATCGAGTGTAACTTAGAAGTATGTCAATATAGATTACAAAATATTAAGACTAGCTAGGTCATAATATGCTTAATCAAAGTCGACTATAAGAGTTAAATAATAAATCATCATGACCTAGTTACTAATTTTAGACGTTCTATACTAAGATCCGATCAAAACTACTAAACTAGAAATTATGGATTAAACACCATGAGACTGGGCTTAATCATATAATCCCAAGGGTGAAACCTAATATCTAGGTTTCTATCTAAAAGTGATCTACTAGTTAAAGTAAATCCCCTTAAGTAATCAAACTTAATAGGATGAATCTCCTATCTTAAATCTAGAATTGAAAGACAAAGTAATCAAAATAAGTTATAAAATTCTAGAAACTAATAAAACTAAGGATTAATTTATTGAATAGCCCATTTACTTAATAAATGAAATCTAACTTATGATCTAGCCCTAGACGTAGGAATAATCCTAATGTGAGGTAAAAAGATCCTAAAGAAAAATACTTAGAAAAATTTTAGGGGATTTTACTGAGTTGACCTAATAAATGATTTTTCTCACTGAAATGAGTATAATATAGTTCTAATACTAATTTTAATTGTTTAAAACATAATTTAGAGGTTAATGATGCTAAATTTTGGGCATAAATGACCATTTTAGGGGATTTTACTGAGTTGACCTAATGAATGACCATTTTGCCCTTAACTAAGGGTCCAAAAAGTCAACTTTTGATTTAAGGCTCTAAATTAAGATTTCTTGTTGTCAAATAATTTCTTACTATCTAATATGAAGATAAACAGTATGTACACTAAATTTGGGTAATAAATGGGTCTTGCAGGTCTAATTTAAGGTTTTTGACCTAAGGGGCAATTTTGTAATTTGCACTTAGTGAAATCTAAATTTTTATATAGTTTACTATTAGTTGCTGTTCAAGGATTCTATAGAGTTCAAGAACACTAAATTCTGAGACCTAATGAGTTAGTTATAATCATTTAAATTTCTAAGGTTAATTAGGTAATTTTCTAAGTATAAAGGGGCCAAAAAGTTAACTCTTCCATTGGTGTCCAAACTTAGTAAACTTAGTGACTATAGCTTTCCTATAGCACGCTAAGTTCTTTAACTGGGAGTAGACCCAATTTAGACTTCAAATGGTCAAGTTATGACTTAACTGAAGCTACGGGTCTTTTGGTCATTTCTCATAATTATTTAGGATTCAAAACATAATATTATTTTTGATTATTGTGGGTACTGATATTCTAAGGTATCCAGCAATTTGCATAATGCATTCTAGGTACAAAGTAGGTTTTGAGCGCTTATTAAAAATGGCAAGGTTTCAAACTTAATTTTCATATAGAATTTTATGTAATGTTCAATTTTAACTAAACCCCACTAGGGTCCTAGGGGTCTTAAAATACCAAAACAGTGAAGTTTTGGTCATTTCAGCCGAAACTGGGCAGTTTTTCTGAATTTTTGGGCAATTCTGCAATTTAGGTGCTGCAGTGCGCTGGAGCGCTTTTCACGCGACAGCGCGCGGTAGCGCCTTTGCGCTGCAGCTTACTGCGGTCCGCTGCGATCTGCTGTAACTCACTGTGACCCGCTGCAGCGTGCTATGGCGCGCTGTAGCAGTTCATTTTGCAAAACCATTATTTAATTACTTTTATTAAATGATTTCATAAATTTTGCAAAATTACAGCTGTAGACCGCTGCAGCGCGCGACCGCACGCTGTAGCGGTCCATCTTGCAAATTGCTGTTCAATTAATTTAATTTGACATTTTATATAGTTCTGTAATTTCCGCTATAGTCCGCTGCAGCACTCTACCGACGCGTTGTAGCGGCCTATTTCACAAATTACTGTTCAATTAAATTTAAGGCTGTTTTCCTAAGTTTCAAGAAATATCGTTGCAGACCGCTGCAACGCGCAACCGCGAGCTGTAGCGATTCGCTTCACAACTTACTATTCAATTAGTTCTATTTACATTTTCCCTAAGATTTTACGCTCGCGACCAACCGCTGTGACCCGCTGCAGCGCGCTGTAGCGGCAGACGATGATTTCGCCAGATGCGAAACCCGTGTAGGCCATTTTTCGAGCTTAATTACTCTTAATCCAGAGAGTCCCATGAGCAGTGTCATATATCAATGGAAAGGTATTTTTGATACCTTTCCATCGACACCAAAATCGGCATAAACGAAGCATCCTAGCTATACTAAAAATACATATAAATGATAGGGTGTACAGAATACAAGAAAAACAGAGCATTTTTCTATGATGCTTTCAAGAGCCTTAATGGCTTCCATACTTAAACATGGATATCTAGAGATGTATTCCAGCATTATAGTCATATGAAGAAGGTAAAAGAGATGGGTAAAGGGGTACCTTTATCCTTGCGAGAGGAGAACGAAGAAGAGGAAGATGATACTCTGTTTCCTTCAAGATCTTGGAGTGGAGTCTTCTCTTTCAACACCAATACAGCAATGGAGAAGGAAAGGAAGGAGAAGGAGGTTCAGCTCTTTGCAAAGGAGATGAAGAAGGAGATGACGAGGGAGCTTGAGCTCCTTCTTAAAGGAGAAAGGGAGATGATTAGCCTAGGGAGAGGGAGGAGTAGGGGCCATCATGAGGGAGCCTAGGAGATATGGGGGGCACCGACTGAGGTGATGGCCAGCCGAACGATGGAAATAGAAAATTAGGGAAATTGCAAATAAGGGATCCAAAGATTTCTTAATTACTAATTTATTTTTCCCAAATTATTTAAATATTTTTATTTTTGAAACGTGCTCCAAAAAATCCCAAAAATTCACCTCTAGCTAATTTGGGGGTAAGGAATTCAACGGCGAAGTCGGAATTTGATTCTGACGACTAATTAATTACTCTATTTTTCGACGCATTTAATTTTATTAAAATATTCGCAAAAATTCGATGACTTCCAAACACATCCAAAACATCACCCCTAACTAATTTGCGGGTGGCGATCGCAACAATGAAGTCAGATTTTGATTTTGAGATCAAAATAAATACCTCAATTTTCTAATTAATTAAATATTAAAATATTTCGAATTAATTGATTGGTCTCCGAATTGTTCTAAACTTTCAGGGTTTAGTTCTAATGACTAGATGAACTTAATGGAATGGTAATAAGGATATGATTATGCTTAAATTAAGCTGGGTAACAACCTTGGGTTGTTATAAGGGTCGAGATCCAATACTTAAGATAAGAGTAGAATACTTATTTTGAGTAGTAGGCTATGCGTATATTGGATTTAAAGAAACAAGAAAGGATCCAATATATGTTATCAATATATATCAGCATTTCTAGTATACTGATCACATCATAATACTAAGTATAGTAGTATAATAGAGTGTAGAAGCTAAAAGCATATCATCTATAATATATTTACCACTGAGCAGTATGTAAACATTCATCTCATAAAAGAAAAGAAAAAGTACATCCAGAGTTATTACAAACTGATTTAGAATGTGAAAAGTAAAGTCTACTGAAATAAGGCAAAAAATTAAAAGGAGGCAGACAGATCCTCTAGGGCTCCACGCACTCCTCCTGGATCTCCTGCAAGTCCTCATGTCCCATCTCCACAAGCTGCTCGGGATCTAGCAAATTGCCAGATCCCAAAAGTACCCCCGTGTTAGACAAGAAGTCTAACACATCGCAACTAACTATGCAGTAGGAAAGTAAATGCAGTAGACAGTAAAGTAATGAAAATTGAAGAAAAGCTAAGAAAAATGCTAAGTAACTGCAACAATAAAGACTAAGCAGAGTAAAACTGTATCAAAAGCTAAATACTGAAAGTAAATGAAAATGTTAAATGCTAAGAAATCAATGTGAAAGGAATGTCAAATGATGTACTATTTGTCACTGTAAAGATGTACCAAATATGCCAGAGTATGGTATATCACGGATATATAACAGAACTATCACTGAAAGTTATGAGAAATACGATTCAATGTACACATACACCCAGTTGGGAAGATAGTACAGGTGACACAGATGCACCATAAAATTCCCCAGTCTATGTATGTAATATTCTGTAACCCAAAATTCATCACTGATACTTATGTGTCACTGTGGAGATCATGCTTCAAGCTCATGCTTATGCTTATGCCCATGCTTCTATGCTATATGGGTAAAATCCAAAAATCCATGAAAACTTGGAATGTAGATAATGAATTGTAAGTCTCCACTATGCAGAATCCTACTAAAAGTATTATGTCTCCTAGCATCTAGAATGAAAATTGGTTAAAGTTGCAGATTTAATTAAAGATCACTAGATGGGATGATCGTATACACATATTCAGCATGTTTGCAAGAAAAATGATTCTCATCATTACTCACCACCATACTTAGTGTCTTAAAGAACCATTCCTGAATATTACTGAAGAACCAATAATATGGGTATACTATACTACACCATCCAATAATCGGGGTTCAAATAAGTCTACTTAATAAACCAAGGAATGATCAAGACTATAAAGGCCTATACTAAATAGGTAATTCCTATACAAGGTTTCACTAAAATGTGATCAAGGATCACTCAACATGGATTATACCACAACGTGAAGTATCATTCTAAGGTCTTAAGTGGTTTCTACCACGAGAGATTAAGATCAATTCTAAGGTTAAGGGATCATCTAAGCTTCTACCTCAATGAGTCATACAAGTTCTCCTACCTCAAAGTATATATAATTTAGGTCTTTTAAATAATCCAAGGCGATCTTATGAAGAGATGCTTAAGATCTCCCATTCCAAATTCTGATATTAGCATTTTAGGTTCTATTTCATAGTTAGGTTTAGAAAGATCAGATCAGATGATTAAGTCATCTGATCACAACTTAATCTAAGATTATGGGATTTAAATCAAAAATGTCATTAAGGTCTTAGATCACTTGTTCAATCAATATGATTTTATTAATCTTCTTATGATAATAGTCTTATTTAGGAGAAAATCTAGGATCTATAGATTTGATTCAGATTAAGCATTCATATGGCTTTATTAATAAGCTTATTATGTCTAATTCAAATGTTTATGGTCAATATAAAATTAGATGTATTATTGGAGAGATGTCAAGTTGATTATCTTATAATCAAACCGCTTTAGTTAAGGCTTTTAAGGATTTGGACCTTAATTAAGTAGATTAGGGTTTGACCCCTATTCTTATTTAATTAAGATCATGTGTTTGATGAATGATCAATGTCAAATCAATGAGTTAAGAGTGTGTTATTGGTGGCAATCTCAGACCTAGATCAAGTCTTAATAGCTTGTTCAAAGTCTTAAGACCTCTTAAGTTAATTAATGAAGTTAAGATCTCCAATTTTTAGTTTATTCAAGTTATGCATTATGGATCAATATGTATGGTTTCTAATACATTTAACCTACTGTTATGAAGCATAATAATAGAAAAGTTCATGAAAATAGAGAGTAATTAGTGCTAATCAAATCCTAAAACCATTCAAATAGATTATCACTTAATTACAAATAAAACCATCAAAATTGTTTACAATTTTGCACACATGTCCTACAAAATAATACAATTAATCAAGGCCTAAGTTTGCTAAGATCTAATATGTATAAACCCTAATTTTCACTAATTATGATTTAACAAGATTAAGACATAAGTTGAAATATAAAACTCAAAAAAATAATTCACCTAGCACATGCATTCTACTAATCATCAGTAAACTAATGGCACCCTAAACATGCAATTTGGTTAAGTATAATTACTAAATCACCATAATTAAGTTCTGCTATAATTAGGTAATAATGGAATATCTAACCATCAGATGTGAAATTTTATTGTATATTCAGATTTCTGATAATTTTTGATCAATTTTATATATAATATTATAGGATTTTGATCAGTGAATTAAAAGTTATTCAAATAATACATTATATGTTTTTCTGATTTAATTTTCCTATGATTGGATTAAATAGATTATTTTCCTTAAGGAAAATAATTCCAATTAATCGGAATAAATATAAATGGGCTCAGCCCATTAGGCGAACCGCGTGGGTCGACTGGGGCCCGAAGACCCGGCACTGCCACGCAGCATGGGTCATGGGCTGACCCGGCCCGCACAGTGCCGTCGTCCCCAACCCTTCTTCCCCGACACCCAGGGAATTAGGGTTGGCTTCCGCGGCAAAATCCTGAGTGTTGCGGCCACTCCGTGACCACTAATAAATCCCACACCATCAGTGGGCCAAGACACTTCGACTGAACCCCTTATCCCTTTGTGAGGTGGTTGGGTTAGCCCGGACCTTACTCACCTGAGAGGCTTTGCCTCAGAGCTACTGTGGGGAGACAATTCTCCCCATAGAGACCTCGCCAGACCCAGGGCTCAATCCCTACACCTTTGGGAAGGTGAGACTGATCAAAGCCCTCTAGTCTGAGGGCCTGGGATGGCCTGGATTGCAGGGTCCTTACTTGACCGAGGCGATCCTTAAGTGACTTAGCTCGATCGATCGTATCGATCAATCGGGGCTAGCATAGGTCCTAGCTACAATCACATTAGGTTTGAAATGACAATACGTAAGCATACAAAGCAAATGAAAGAAGGTTCGAGCATCGTTGGCTCGAAACCAGCAAGCTAGGGTACCTGTATTTGCTGAGGGACTTGCAGACGTCGTAGGGGCAATGCCGTGTTTGCTGAGCTTCCTCTTAAGAGTTCCTAAATGCTAGGAGACTCTCCTATCATCGGTACGCATGCCGGGAACACCTAGAGGACTCCTATGCAAGCTCGGGAGGCGGCAATGGTAGAAGGAAGACAAAGGCTTCAATTGATCAGCAAGGGTTAATTGAAGCGAGGCTAGGGCTACTCATAGCCTTAATAGAGGAGTGGGAAGCTTCTGGAGGGGCGAATTGGGCTGCAGATGCTTGGATGGATCGGGCCATGGCCAATCTCTCGAAGTTCTATTTCGAGCTCGACTGGGCCACGGGGACTGAATGGGTTACCAAGCCATTACGGAAGGATCAGCAACGACTTGCTGAGCTGGAGGCGCGAGTGGGGGACAAGGCCGACAGCTGGCAGTATGGGGGAATCCTCCTATCGGGCGCGCGAGGGGGTGGGGACGAAGGTCCACAGTGCGGGGACCCTCGGATGCCGTCTGATCCATCCATCAGATGGCGGAACGGCTCGGATCGCCCGGATCCTAATGTTCGATCACGGGAGTGATCCGGGCCGTAGGATCGGTCGGGTAGATCCAATGGTTGATCCGCGACTCCGCGGGATCTAATCCTACCCGTCAGATTAAGAAGGTGCGATGGCTAGATCTGCGGTACGCCGCTGTTGCACTACCCTAGCTCCGCAGCGGATCACCCGCGGTCCGCATAGCGGATCCCAGCTGTTAATTCAATTTAATGGGTATTTATGCAATTATGAATTGTTAGAAACCCAAGTGCAATTGGACCATTTTAATGAATTATGGTCCAAATGATTTCCAAATTACACCAAACTTTCACCCTTAGCTAATTTGGGGGTGAGGAATTCAAAAATCCTATCAAATTTATATTTTGAGATCAAAATATCTTGGGTCTATACTTGGCATCTAGACTGATCAAAATATTACATTGGACTTAGAGAAGTCTTATGGACTTCAAATTTTTAGGATAGGACTCATTTGATGTTCTAAAAGCAATAGAATTAAAATAATTGATTACTCAGACTATTAATTAGCAAGGTAACAACCTAGGATTGGTACTGACTCCCCCACTTAAGAATAATGTCGTCCTCGACATGATCTCAAGAGAGAAGGAAAACATGAAGAAATTGAAGAATATAATAAGACTCAGAAAATTAATGGGTACTTGGGGTTTTGAAGAGACTGGGATGCTTCCTTCTCATATCTGCCTCTTTCTCCCAAGTAGATTCTTCTAAAGAGTGATTCCTCCACTGAACCTTTACCATTGGGATTGAGCGATTTCTCAGCTGCTTTTGATCATGAGCTAAGATCTTAATTGGCTCTTCTGCATAAGAAAGATCTGGTTGGAGAGATACTGCCGAAAGTTGGATTAAGTGGGATGGGTACGAAGACATATCCGCAAAGATGAGATGTGGAAAACATTATGGACTGTAGAGAAATCTTCATCCTTAGTTTGTGATATAGAGACGTCGCAATGAAACGTAGGTTCAACTGAACTTATGGATATTATAATGCTTAGCATAACACCATGTACTAGCCGGATTTTGTAATTCTGGAATTCTTCTTCTAACGGGCTTGATAGTATCATAGAAGATAGAGTAGCATGATGACTAAGTGCATCTGCTACGATGTTTGCTTTTCCTGGATGATATTGGATGCTTATGTTATAATCACTTATTAAGTCGAGCCATCTTCGTTGTCGATAGTTCAACTCGCATTGGGTGAAGATGTACTTCAAGCTCTGATGATCGGTGAATATAGAACACTGGAGTCTTTAAAGATAATGACGCCAAATTTTTAGAGCAAAGACTACTGCTGCTAACTCAAGATCATGGACATGATAATTCTTCTCATGAGCTCTTAACTGACAAGATGCATAGGCTATAACTCTCCCTTCCTGCATCAATACACACCCCAAACCTATGCCAGACATGTCGGTATAGACTTGGTAATTTAGGCTTTCTTTAGGTAAGGCAAGAACTGGTGCAGGAAAGTGCATCTTTTAATGATTGGAATGCTTTCTCACACTCTGGACTCCAGAAAAACAGCACTGCTTTCTGCGTCAACTTTGTGAGTGGAGACGCTATTTGCGAGAAGCCTTTGACAAATTTCCTATAGTAGCCTGTCAGCCTTAAGAAACTTCTAATGTCAGTCACGAATTTTGATTGTGACCAATCTTGGACTGTGCTTACTTTATTTTGATCAACTTTGATTCCCTGGGGATCGACGACATGACCCAAAAAAGCGACTGACTCAAGCCAAAATTCGCATTTAGAATACTTGACATATAATTTATGGCTTCGTAGCTCTTCTAATACTAATCGCAGATGGTTCTCGTGATCTCTCTCACTTCCTGAATAAATCAGAATATCATTGATGAAGACGATGACAAATTTGTCAAGATATGCTTTCAACACATGCTGCATTAAGTCCATAAAGATGGACGGCGCATTTGTCAGGCCAAAGGACATCACTAAAATTTCGTAATGCCCATAGCGGGTTCTAAATGCTATTTTCTCAACATCTGAATCTTTAACTCGTATTTGGTGATATCCTAATTGTAAGTCTATCTTTGAGAAGACTTTAGCTTCGGATAACTGATCAAATAGATCATCGATACGAGGCAGAGGGTATTTGTTCTTAATAGTTACTTTATTTAATTCTCTGTAATTAATACACATTCTCATCAATCCATCCTTCTTCTTCACGAACAATACTAGTGCTCCCCAAGGAGATGAACTTGGACGAATATGGCCTTTCTCCAATAGTTCTTGAAGTTGATTGTTTAACTCTTGAAGTTCTTTTGGCGCCATACAATACTGAACTTTTGACAGCGGTTGTTGAGTTCCGAGAATTAATTCAATTGCGAACTTTACTTCTCTAACTAGGGGAAGAGGGTAGGTCTTCAGGGAAGACATCAGGAAATTCACTAACTATACAATTCACAAAAATAGGCACAACTTCTTTCTCAAAAGAGAAGATACATGGATCTACAAAACATATCACTGAGATAAGGAAATGACATAATAAAATTATTTAAATCCTAGTTACAATACTCTACCCAAAAGGCAGCACAGAAGTCATCATATGTGACTATGGGACTCCTCCGAGCTAGTCTCCTATAGACCCAATACCACCAACGACTTGTTGATCCCCTCAGTAAGATCTCTTCGATCTCTAAACAATGCTCATCGGGACAGGCTATCTCTTGAAGCACAGTAGTAATATAATCCAGCCATTCTCTGGTGAGTACCGAAAGGCTGATGCCTCTAAAAGACGAATGAACAAGAATCTTGTCTAGTACTTCAACTCCTCGAGGCGATACTCTATCTACGACCCTCTCATAGATCTGGCCATCTCGAATGTCGTCTATCCAGTAGTCATCGAATCTCCTAAGGTAGAATAAGGATGCGGAGTGCAAATATTCCATACCTAAGATGATTCAACCCATAAGTATGTTTATTATTACTTTCAAAGTTCATTGAAGTCCTAAGATGTCTATTTTAAGAATTGCAGTTTCAATTAATTATTTGTGTGCATTAAATCCCTAGATTGTCAACATTCTAGATATAATTCACCCTTTACATTTCGGAGACAGCTTAATGAACTTTTGGATGATTGATTTGCACTACACTTAGTAACTTATGATCTTGACCCAAGACAGAGAATAGATCATAAAGTAGATAGGAATAAACTCCTTATCTGACACTTTATGATATTTCTCCAATACCAACTGTAGCTGTAACAACCCAGGTTGTTACTTTGCTCAATTAAGACTAATCTAAATCTTAATTAAGGTTCTAAGTCACTAATTAAGTGATTTGAAGCTAATCTCTGAAACCTAGGTCAAACCAAGAAATCAACAAAGTCAAAATCAAGAATTCTGGAAAATCCCAAAACCTGGAAATTTGACTTTTTATTTAGACCTCAGAATGAAAATCTGACTTCACCATTGCGTTCAGAACACCCAAATTAGCTAAGGGTGAAATTTTGGAGGCATTTGGAAGTTATTGATTTTTCGTCGAATATTTTAATATTATTTAAATACCCGGAATAATCAAATAATTAAATATTCATCGAAACAAAAATCCGAGTGCGCCGTTGCGTTCCACACCCTTCAATTAGCTAAGGGTGATTTATTGGAAATTTTTGGGATTCATTTAATAGGCTAAAATTAATTAATTAAATCTGAATAATTTAATTTTAAATATTATTATTTAATTATAACAGTTAACGGCGCCGTCCGTATTAAGAAGCGCCGTTACTGTTCAATTTAAGCAGCGCCGTCTGGATCTGACGGTGATCCCTGACCGTTCGATCGAAGATCGAACGGTCCGTGCCTTTCGTTCCCGCAGAGCCTGCGGGTGGCAGCCCTGCGCACGCGTCGCTCGCAGGTGGCGACCGCGCGAGCAATCCACCGCTTCCAGCCACCGCTTAGGCACCGCTTAGGTTTACTATAAGATCTCTAAGACCTCTGCTTTGCTCGGTTTCAAACCGGAGGTCCGAAAACCTAAGATCGAACATCAACCCTCTTCAGCCGTTCGTTTAAAGGTACGCACTACACCTCCAATATTCATCAAAGATTGCATCTAAAGATTCGTTTCTTAATTTCATATGCTGGATTTTTCATCTACCGGTCCCGATCGAGTAAATTAGGTCTGGTTAACCCGGATTTGACAAAAATGGAATAGTGGAAACCGTTATCGCCGAGTATAGGGGATCTAGGGTTAGGTTTTGCGGAAGCTGTACTTCTTCTCCGGCAAAGTTGAAGGTACCAATCGAAAGGTCTCTTCAAGACCTTTCGATCGGTATACGGCTCGTAGTCTGGGTCCATCATCTTCACCTCCATTTTTCGAACCCTAACTCCTCCGTCTCGGATCACTCGCGCGAAGACGAAGCCTTCACGGGCTGGACCGGGTCGGCCCGGGCCCTGCCCGAAACCCGTGGCCGTGGCGTTTCAGCTACCACGGCGGGACCCACCGCGCAGCGCGCCAGCCTGTCCTGGCGCGACGCGTGTCCGCTCTGCTGCCATTCTGATCTGCGGGGCCCGCGGCCGTCTGCCCAGCTAATCAGGGTGCGCCACGTGTCCTGCAGATTTTTAAATAATAAAATTTAAATATTTATAATTAGACAGATAATTATAATTGATTTATAATTATATTTAAATGTATAATAAACAGATTTAATTTAATTAAATTAAACAGTATTAAATAATTAATATAATACCAAACTTTAAACCTAAATAACTCCTAAAATATTTATCCAAATTATACAAATAAATATATTAAATTAATCAGAAAAATATGAGGAATTTATTGATGCCAAAATTTTTGCTGTAGGATCAATATTTTGCAAAGTGATTATTTAGGTTTAATTTAATTTAAATTAAATGTCACAAACCTTATTTAGCTCATAACTTTGTACCCAATGATCTAAACATACCCAATATAGGTCTTAAAGTGATCAGAAAACCCTAAGGATTAATTTGATAGTATTTATCTTGCTGTTTGGATTAGTGTTTGCCTAATCACATTTAGGACCAAACCCTAATTAGGTTAATTAACCATAGAACTTCAATTAACCATAACTTGGTCAATTGAGCTCCAAATTTGATGATCCATAGGTCCATTTAGATCAGAAGAACTTAATTTTTAATAATATGTAAAAATATTTTATATCTAATGGTTAGATTTGCTAATCACCCTTAATTGCTCTAAATCTTGATTAGTGAATATTAGCAAATCTAGTAACCCAATTTGAGAGATTTAAACTTCAGAGGATTCCTAGATCCATTTAGAATCAATCCATAAGGTTGGATTAGTATTTGAGTGCTTAATTTTGTTAATCACTCACTAAATCACCCTAAACCCTAATTAGGTCTTAACTTAGTCAAATTAAGTCCAAATTGAGCCTACCACATGTCATTATGATCAGTGAGCTATTTGTAAACCATAGCCACTAATTTTACTTAATTTGGACACTAATTGGCAAAGTTAGATTTTTGACCCTTAATTAAGCATTCCTTAATCCCCTTAAAACCCTAGATCTTGTATTGGCCATAACTTGGCCAATACTTATCAGATTTCAGTAAATTTAAGTTTTATGAAAAGCTTAGATAGTAAAGAACATTAAACTGAAAGAAAATTTAACTTTCACTTAATCAAATTACAAAATTGCCCTTATGAGTCAAATTCACTAATTTGATCTCATATGGCTTAATAATCGCCCAAAATTAACTTAGTTGCTGTCTAATCTTATATTAAACAGTAAGAAACACTTTCCAAAAGAAAATTTTAGAAATTAAGCCCTAGATCAAAATTTGATCTTTTGAACTCTTAAAGTAGGGGCAAAATGGTCATTTTGCCCAAATTTAGGGTTTAATCTTCAAAAGCCCTAAATTCAGTTTAAAACTATATTAATCAGTAATTAG
The DNA here is from genome assembly GCA_016760335.1 of Gastrodia elata. Lineage (NCBI taxonomy): Eukaryota > Viridiplantae > Streptophyta > Magnoliopsida > Asparagales > Orchidaceae > Gastrodia > Gastrodia elata. The sequence continues at coordinate 23,379,809 of CM028675.1, forward strand.
AATGATTTAGAGCTGAAATTAATCAAACTTAAGTCTAAATTAAGTTTTGTTAAAATCTCAGAATTTGCTCATTAAGAAAATTCCTAAGTCTTAAGAAGAGTTCTCTTTCCTTGATTATTCTTAGATCCATCCTTAGGTCTTATAACATTAGTTAGGATGTGTGTTTGGAGAGATACTCTTAGTAATTAAGAGCCTTATTTCCTAAGATTAGGAATAGATCTTAAGTTAGAATTCATCTATTGAGTAAATTGGGTTACTCAATTAGGTGAAACCTTGAGTTTACTAGTTTTTAGATTTTTCTTAGTTTATTAAATGATTATTTGATCTTTGAACTTTAGAACTAAGAATAGAAATCCATCCTAATGAATTTGATTTATCATTAGGATTTGCCTTAACCTAATCTGTGAGTTTGGGTTCTAAACCTTAGACCCTTAGTTATACCTTTAGAGATTAGACCCCATCATCTGGAGTCTAATTCTTAATCTTTTCATCTTGATTTGGCTAATCAAGATGAGGTTGGGATGATTTAAATTACAAAACTAGGTCGTTGATTTATTCATTTTAACTAAATAGTCGTCTTTTGATTAAGTTATAATTAGGACTTGGCCAGTCCTAATTATCTTCAACAAGTAGGATTCGTGATTCTAAGTTACAGAATGTGTAAGAATTGATAATTCTGAAACTTATGTAACTTAGAGTAGATAGAACAAATAAAGTAGATAACAAAAGATATCACCTGTGTTTTAGATAGAGTTTTTCTTGCACTTTGACTTTGATGCTTCGCATTCCTTGATTTTGAGCCTTATACCTTGAACATATATTATGTACTTAAGATATTTGGTAAATATCTTATGTCAATTTTGAACATTCATAAATAGAATTGTGTTTTGTTTCACAAGTGGTTTGTAAGGTGTAGCTTGATTAGTATACCTCTTCGATCAACTTGTTCGGGCGTCAGCTTCTTGTAGGGGGTTTCAGTCCGATAGTCTATACCATGCCTAGTCCATGGGATAGGATGGATAGACTCTTGCCCTACTGACTATATAGTCAGGATTTGATATGGTTATACTAATTCAAGTACACTTACATTCAGAGTTTCTTAGCTCATCAGGCTAAGATTTGTAGAGTTCGTATAGTTGCTATTGTTCCAGTTTGTAGTTACTGTTTTACTAGTATATTCTGCATTTCAGCACTGTTTTACTTACAGCTTTCCTACACGTGTTTTTATATAGGATGCTAGTTTTACTTACTGTTTTCATATGCTCACATAGGATGTTAGTGTTTTCAGTTTTATACTGTTTTAATTTTTGCATGTCACTTAGCATAATCAGTTTGATCATATGCATATTTAGGTTGTATTCTCTTACAATTTTTCTTTTCTTTTACTTACCCGTTTGTGTTGCAGTTGCTTGGAGGAGGTATGTTTTATTTCCTATTTGTTTAGTTATAAACTGTAGTTTATAACTTATTACTGATCTTTTGATACGCATTTCTGCACCTATTTTGCTCAGTTCTGTTTATATGGTGATATCTTTTTAATTTAATAAAATTACTGCCCTAAAATGTACTTAGACTTATTGTCTAACCAGTTTTTCTTTTGTTGGCTGGGGCCCTACCATTATGAAACTGATAATGGTAGGTTCTGAGTTTGTTGGTTTAGCAGATCTAGTGGAGAGTTTGCCTTCGGAGGAGGAGCCCGTTCCTGAGGATCTGTAGCTTCAGTTTTTCTTCCAGTGAGATTGAGAGTTTTCTTTCAGTGCTTTTAAACTCATTAAATGCTGTAATAATACAGGATTATATTTCTTTTTCAGTACTTTACTTATTCTGTATTGTTGTATTTATACCGTATTGGATGGATGCTATATATTTTATGCTTCCGCACTCTGAGTTCATGTATAATCATTTAGTGATAGTATTCTGGATTGAATGGCAAAGTCCTTATTTAAATTGGATTAGAGTGTGTGTCTAATCTAATCTTAAGTGGGGACCTTGTCATTTGGTGACCCCTCCACCGTAATCATGTTAACCTAAGGGTTAATAGGACCACGGCGGGGCAGGGCCGCCACAGTAGCGCCCCGCCCCGTCGCCATGTGCAAAAAACAAGTAGTAAATCAGATCGACGACGGAACAGTGCGCTACTCGGGAGGACGAGAACAAGCAAAACTCATCTTCCTGAATAGGTTAAAAGACTGAGCCATACTAAAGGCTGCTGACTCAAACCTAAGAATATGATTGAGAGCCAATACTTAAGATAAGAGTAGAATACTTATCTTGAGTAGTAGGCTAATGCGTATATTGGATTTCAAGAAACAGTAAGGATCCAAAATACGTTATCAATATATATCAGCATTTCCAATATACTGATCACATCACAATACTAAGTATAGTAGTATAACAGAGTGCGGAAGCTAAAAGCATATCATCCAGCATACATTCACCACAGAGCAGTATGTAAACATTCATCTCAGAAAAGAAAAAAAATAGTACATCCAGATTATTACAAACTGATTTAGCATGTGATAAAGTAAAGTCTACTGAAATAAGGCAAGAAGTAAAAGGAGGCAGACAGATCCTCTAGGGATCTACGTACTCCTCCTGAATCTACTGCAAGTCCTCCTATCCTGTCTCCACAAGCTGCTTGAGATCTAGCAAATTGCCGGATCCCAAAAGTACCTCGTGTTAGACAAGAAGTCTAGCACATCACAACTAACTATGCATTAGGAAAGTAAATGTAGTAGATAGTAAAGTAAAGAAAATTGAAGAAAATATGAGAAAAATGCTAAGTAACTACAACTGTAAAGACTAAACAGAGTGAAACTGCATCAAAAGCTAAATATTGAAAGTAAATGAAAATGTTAAATGATTAGAAATCGATGTGAAAGAAATGTCAAATGATGTACTATATGTCACTGTAAAGATGCACCAAATATGCCAGAGTATGGTATATCATGGATATGTAACAGAATTATCACTGAAAAGTTATGAGTAATATGGTCCAATATACACATACACCCAGTTGGGAAAACAGTACGGTGACGCAGATGCACTCTGAAATTCCCCAATCTGTGTATGTAATATTCTGTAACCCATAAGTTCTCCTACCTCAAAGTATATGTAATTTAGGTCTTTTAAATATTCCAAGGCGATCTTATGAAGAGATGCTTAAGATCTCCCATTCCAAATTCTATATTAGCATTTTAGGTTCTATTTCATAGTTAGGTTTAGAAAGATCAGATCAGATGATTAAGTCATCTGATCACAACTTAATCTAAGATTATGGGATTTAAATCAAAAATATCATTAAGGTCTTAGATCACTTGTTCAATCAATATGATTTTATTAATCTTCTTATGATAATAGTCTTATTTAAGAGAAAATTCAGGATCTAAAGATTTGATTCAGATTAAGCAATCATATGGCTTTATTAATAACCTTATTATGTCTAATTTAAATGTTTAAGGTCATTATAAAATCAGATGTATTATTAGAGAGATGTCAAGTTGATTATCTTATAATCAAATCGCTTTAGTTAAGGCTTTTAAGGATTTGGACCTTAATTAAGTAGATTAGGGTTTGACCCCTATTCTTATTCAATTAAGATCATGTATTTGATTAATGATCAATGTCAAATCAGTGAGTTAAGAGTCTGTTATTGGTGGCAATTTCAGACCTAGATCAAGTCTTAATAGCTTGATCAAAGTCTTAAGACCTCTTAAGTTAATTAAGGAAGTTAAGATCTCCAATTTTTGGTTTATTTAAGTTATGCATTATGGATCAATATGTATGGTTTCTAATACATTTAACATACTATTATGAAGCATAATAATGGAAAAGTTCATTAAAATAGAGAGTAATTAGTGCTAATCAAACCTTAAAACCATTCAAATGAATTAGCACTTAATTACAAATCGAGCCATCAAAATTGTTTGCAATTTTGCACACATGTCCTACATAATAATACAATTAATCAAGACCTAAGTTTCTAAGATCCAATATGTATAAACCCTAATTTTTACTAAATATGATTTAATAAGATTATGGCATAATTTGAAATATAGAACTCAGAAAAATAATTCACCTAGCACATGCATTCTACTCATCATAAGTAAACTAATAGCACCTAAACATGCAATTTGTTTAAGTATAATTACTAAATCACCCTGATTAAGTTTTGTTGCAATTAGACAATAATGGAAAATTTAACCATCATATGTGAAATTTTATTGTATATTCAGATTCCTGATGCTTTTCTGATCAATTTTATATATGATATTATAGGATTTGGACCAGTGGATTAAGAGATATTCAAATAATACATTCTGTATTTTACTGATTTAATTTTCCTATGATTGGATTAATTGGATATTTTCCTTAAGGAAAATAATTCCAATTAATTGGATTTAATATAAATGGGCTCAGCCCATTAGCTGAGCCACGCGGGTCGACTGGGGCCCGAAGACCCAGCATTGTAGCGCAGTGCAGGTCGTGGGCTGACCCGGCCCGCACAGTGCCGTCGTCCCCAACCCTTCTTCCCCGACACCCAGGGAATTAGGGTTGGCTTCCGCAGCAAAATCCTGAGCGTTGTGGCCACTCCGTGACTACTAATAAATCCCCACACCATCAGTGGGCTAAGACGCTTCGATTGAACCCCTTAGCCCCTTGTGAGGTGGTCTGGTTAGCCCGAACCTTACTCACCCGAGAAGCTTTACCTTAGAGCTAATGTGGGGAGACAATTCTCCCCATAGAGACCTTGCCAGACCCAGGGCTCAATCCCTACACCTTCGGGAAGGTGAGATGGATTGAAGCCCTCTGGTCTGAGGGCTTAGGATGGCATGGATCACCGGGTCCTTACTTGATCGAGGCGATCCTTAAGGGACTTAGCCCGATCAATCGTATCGATCCATCAGGGCTAGCTTAGGTCCTAGATACGATCACATTATGTTCAAAATGATAATACGTAAGCATACAAATCAAATGGAAGAAGGTTCGAGCCTCGTTGGATCGAAACTAGCAAGCTGGGGTACCTGGATTTGCTAAGGGACTTGCAGGCGTTGCAGGGGCAATGCCGGGTTTGATGAGCTTCCTCTTGAGAGTTCCTGAATGCCAAGAACGCCTGGAGGTCTCCTATGCAAGCTCGGGAGGTGGCAACGGTGGAAGAAAGACAGAGGATTCAATTGATCAGCAAGGGTCAACTGAAGCGAGGCTAGGGCTATTTATAGCCTTAACAGAGGAGTGGGAAGCTTCTAGAGGGGCAAATTGGGATGCTGAGGCTTGGATGGATCGGGCCAAGGCCGAGCTCTCAAAATTCTATTTTGAGCTCGGTTGGGCCATGGGGCTTAAATGGGTTACCTAGCCGTTATGGGAGGATCAGCAACGACTTGCTAAGCTGGAGGCGCGAGTGGGGGATAAGGCCAGCAGCTGGTGGTACCGGGGCATGCTCCTGTCGGGCACGCGAGGGGGTGGGGACGAAGGTCCACAGTGCGGGGACCCTCTGTAACACCCCTAGGTTGTTACCCTAGCTTAAAACTAAATTAATTAAGCTAAACCAATGTTTGATTTTGATTCCATTGGATTCAATGGGTCATTTAAACCTAAACCTAGAAGTTTGAAATCAATTGGAGCTAATTTAGAGAATTTGGTATTTTTGGCTATTTTTAAGCCCTGAAAAATACCTAAATTATTTTGATCTTCAAATTGAAATCTGATTTCATTTTTGAATTCCTCATACCCAAATTAGCTAAGGGTGAATTTTTGGGAATTTTTGGAGCTAGTTTAGTCCTAAATTGAATTTGGGAAATTTTAGAATAATTAAGAAGTAATTTAAATAGTTTAATTAATTAAAATTAAATTTTATTTAATTTTTATTTCTGTGGGATTTGCTGTCGGGACCGCGGCAGATCCGCTGCGGGGTGCCAACAGCGGCGTGCGCGTTTCGGCCACTTGTTGCGTAAGCAAGCATCTTAGCGCGCTTAATCCAATGGCTCTTATCTTGCGCTCCGTGAACTGATCCCATCCGCCCGATCGACATCTCAGATCAGACGCTCGAGATCCTCTCCGCATTTCTAAATTTCAACCCCTCGCATCAGACCGTCTAAACCCAACGGCTTCGGCATCAGACAGCGGAGGCAAACCCTACCACTGTGGACCTTCGTCCCCGCAGAGATTCCGTCCCGACCGAGAGGATTCATGGAAATTCGCCATGTAATCCTGTCTGCCACTCCCCTTGCCAAGTCAGCTAGGCCGTTAGCTTCCTCCCGTAAGTGGCCGAGCCTAGCAAGGCGACCCCGGAGGGCTAGACCCTCCCAATTTAGGGAACCAGGGAGAAGCCTCGGGCCGAGCAAATTCCCAAGCCCGAGCCCTGGCCTTCGTTCCTAGAACCCCATGGCAGCTATAAATACCTCCGGGACTTCGCAGTGAGTCCCTTTGCTCACTGTGAATCCCCAATTCCCCAACTGAAGGCCTGCTGTAGCTCCCGTCCCCTCGGCTAATTCCCGGCAATTTTTGAAGGCTAGAACTGCTGATTGAGGGCCCGTCTGGAGTTCAGACCCCCTATGCAACCCTCGTCTAGCCTCAGGGAAGCTCAGGAGCACCTCAATTCCTCTCGGCTAAGCCCGCAGGTCGACTTCAGGTACAGTCTTTTCCCCATTAAAATTCCTTAAGCTCGATTTCGTTCTTGCCTTTTGAATGAGCTCTAGATGCCGTCTAGGATACCTTAGCCACCTAGGGAACCCTCCGTGATTGTTGCCTGGGGCTAAGCTAGCTCGAGTCGATCATATCGATCGACTGAGCTAGCCAGCGAGCCAATGTTTGAGTCCGAGTAAGGACCCAGCGATTGGCTGCGCCTCGAGTTATGATAGGTTGGGGTTTCGATGCGTCTAGTCCCCCTGAGCGTGTAGGGATTAAAATCCTATCTAATCGAGGTCCCTGTGAGGACAATTTCCCCCTCACAGGTGACCTGAGACGCCTCGTAGGAGGACGTCTCAGGTGAGTAAGACCCCATCAATCCAGAGGGATCCAGATGGGGGTTCTTGGTCCAATCGATGCGTCTTGCCTCAGTGAACGTGTAGGGATTGATTTGATCCCCTGCCGTCGTCAGAGCGCTGAGAATTTCAGCTTTGAAATTCGACGGGCTCGGGACCCGTCGAGAGGTTGAAGACGAAGTCGTGGGTTCTGGGCCGGGCCGACCCGTGACCCGCGCGGTTCTGATTTTTGGCCGCGCCTAATTATTAATTATTGGATATCATTTTTAATGGTTGCAATTATAATTAATTAAACCCTATAGTTTTAATTTAAATAAACATTCAGAATAAATTAATTAAATAACTTTAGCTATACATATCCAAATGGTATGATTCAGTATACCATTTGAATCAGAAAAACTCAAGGAATCTGAATATAAAATAAAATTTCAGATCCAATGGTTGGATTTAAAAATATTTGCCAAACCTTCTCTGTTTTTAATTAAATCATATAAAATCATTTAGTTGTCCATTTTATGAGTTTAAGAGCTCTGATTGCTCCTTGTACCCTAAGGAACAATTCCAAACCCTTGAAATTAATTTTGGATAATAAATTTTCTAAATCACTCCCTAATCACCCTAATTAAGGATTAGTGAATTAAACCTTAGTTAAGCCTCTGATTTGGGTGGGGATGGTTCCTAATATCATATTAGATCTAGTATAACCTAAGTATAAGGTTGGATTGCCCTAAAGTACCTTAATCTCACTAATCACCCTAAGTGGTTTAATTGAGTGATTTGTGCTAATTAAGACCATTTAGGTCATCAAAATCTAAAGTAAAGGTGTTTCCCACTTCATTTAGTCATATGAAATGCTTTAAAATAAATTAGAACAAATTTGGACAACAAAACCCTAAAATCCCAATTTTAGCCTTAAGAGGGGCATTTTGGGTCATTTTGGCCAAAATGTGATTTAGTGTTCTTTAAGGATTCAAAATTTCAGTAAGCCACTATAACATAGATTGGAAATGTTCTCTGAAATCCTAGAACAATAATAATCACCAATCCATAAGGTCTCATTTATTCCTTAATTAAGATACTTAAATCTAAGCATTCCTTATAAAGATCATTGGACCTTAACTTAATTAAGTCTAATAATTGAAATGGTCAGTTACCTCATTATTAAGTTCAGTTAAGATAATATTAGAGTTAAGTGTTAAAAGAAAAAGGGAACTAGAAATGTCTAAGTAGAATCTTAGCTTAAGTTCTAAAGTGATCAAAACTCAGACCCTTAGATCTTAAGTAGCCTAAGAAGGTCACAATGGGTTTAATGTTAATCTAATACTTGGAATTGTCAATTCTTAACATTAATAAGCTCCTTATAGTTAATTATGAAATTAGATTCTAAAGAAAATCACAAATGGAAACCCTTAAGTCAAAACTCTAATTAAAAGTCTAAAGTGATCAAACTTCAGATCTTTAGATCTTAGATCTTAGACTTAGATCTTCAATTTGAATCAAACCACCTCCAATTGAAATTCTTTAATGATTTATTATTTAATCTTTTGAAACTTTCCATGAGGGTATAGGGTGATCCAATTAATAAGATAATGGAGTTATCTTAAAGATTGAAGATAGATCTTAGATTCTCAAGTTCTTAATTAATTATTTTATCTTATAATCAGTAGAATAGCCTTTCACTAAGATCTTAGTTCCTAAATCTTTCAACTTATAGGATTCTTTACCTTTGGGATTAAGTGAGAAACCTAGATCCTATTTAGAATAGCACCTTGGATTTGAAATTTGAACCCTCATAGGGTTTAAGTTCTAAATTCTTAAATCTTGATTTATTTGATCAAGATTTGGGTAAGAGAGTAAAATATTCATAAAACTAGGTCGTTGATTTGCTTATTTAAACTATATAGTCGTCACATAATTTTTAGATTAGAACTCGTTAAGTTCTAATTTTTTACTTTAAGGACGTAAATCTGAGATTCTACTCGATAGCTGGATATTGGAGATCCTAAGCTTGTACCTTCTCAAAGTAGTTAGATTTGGAAACTAGACAACAACAGATATCACTTAAGTCTAGATTGAGTCTCTTGCTTACTTTGACTAGATTGCTTTGCATACCTTGGATTTTGAGCTTTAGCCCTTGAGCATAATAGGAAAACTTAGGATGGTGTATCCTAAGCTAGTATAGAATATACATATCATTCAATTTTGTTTTGTCACAGTTAGTAGAATGTGACCTAATTTAGTCTGCCTCTTCAGTAGTAGTATTGTATAGACTGGACTCAAACCTAGCATATTTGGATGGCTAGGCTGGGGATTGACTGATTGATTGATATTGGAGGCCCTGTATGGCCTATTGGCTGGTATGACAGTACTAGAACTTAGGCATATTACTACTTTACTTGTATTGTATTGTTTTGGTTTTCTGGTTTATTTTGCCACATGCTTTAGTGGCCTTATTTTTCAATATTTGCTCGCTTTGCCACATGTCTCAGTGGCTTTACTTATCATATATTGCTTTGCTTTTTGCCACATGTCTCAATGGCCTTTCTTTTCATCTTAATCTGTATGTTATATGTATACTTTTATGGCTTTGATATATATATGAATGGCATGTTTAAGATGTTAAAATTTTATTGAATTCAGTACTTATGTTCTTTTATACTCAGCATGTTTTACTTTGATCATAATCATGTTAGGATCATGTTTATTCAGTAGCTGTAGTTATTTTGCTTTTATCCTTACCTTGCTTATTTAATATTTTGTATGTTGCATGCTATAAATAGATAGTTTATAGTATTCCAGTTCTTTCATAGCTTGTTGCACCCTTTACTGCTTGCATGTGTAGTTAAATTAAATGAGATATCTTTTAATATTTAGTTCATTTAAATATCCTAAAATGTACTTAGACAATTGTCTAACTGTAACCTTTTTATTTTGTTGGTTGGGGCCTTGGCATTTGTGATACCGACAAATGTCAGATTCAGACGTGTTTGTGGGCAGTGTCGCTGAGGAGGAGCCAATTCAGGAGGAGGACCTTCTAGCTAGTGTCTAGTTAGCTTTGTCTTATTATTCCAGTGAGGACGTGAGTCTTTCATTTTCAGTTATTCATTTCAGTTTGTAATAATTAAACTTTCTGGATGTACTTTACTTTCTGCATTGTGATGAGTTACTATATTGCATTTTCTTTTCCTACTATGTATGCTTGTGGATGTTACCCTATTTTTATATTGCTTCCGCTACTTTGATATTTTTATTGATGAATGTTATAGCACTTGGTGACAAGTCCCTGCCTTAAGGCAAGTTGAATTCGCCTAACTTTACTTAAGTTGGGGATTTGTCACAGTTGGAGCACCGTACTTCCTTATTGTTAGTACGAGGGCCTCACACCCTCGAATGCCGTCTGATCCATCCATCAGATGGCAAAACGGCTTGGATCACCCGGTTCCTAACGGCCGATCACGGGAGTGATCCGGGCCGTAGGATCGGGCGGGTAGATCCAATGGTTGATCCGCGGCTCCGCGGGATCTAATCCTAGCCGTCGGATTACGAAGGCACGCCGGTTAGATCTGCGGTACACCGTTGTCGCATGACCCGTGCTCCGCAGCGGATCACCCGCGGTCCGCACAGTGGATCCCACTGTTAATTCAGTTATATGGGTATTTATGCAATTATGAAATGTTAGAAACCCTTAAGTGCTATTAGACTATTTTAATTTAAATTGAATTATGGTCCAAATGATTTCCAAATTACACCAAACTTTCACCCTTAGCTAATTTGGGGGTGAGGAATTCAATAATGCTATCAGATTTAAATTTTGAGATCAAAATATTTTGGGTCTAAACTAGGGCATCTAGACTCTTCAAAATGTTATTTTGGACTTAGAGAAGTCCTATGAACTTCAAATTATTAGGATAGGACTCATTTGATGTTCTAAAAGTAATATAATTAAAATAATTGATTACTCAGACTATAGATTTATAGGGTAAGGGTTGTTACAAGTTCTTCTACCCTTAGAGAGTTCTCCTTCTCTTCTATGCTGCCCTCTCCTTACTTAGGTTTTAGTGAGCCAAGTTGGGAACCTCTCTTAAGTCACAAGATTTGGTATTTATGGAGGTGGGCTGCTTCTTCATCCCCACATTTCAAAAATCTGCATTTTCTTTTAAAATTTTGGAGCAATGATGGCCAATTCCACTTGATGGATGAGGTGACCATTGCTTTTCCATTGTTTAATCTTCACATGACAATTTTTCTTATAAAAAATCGACCTACTGCAGAAGGAATGATCGCTGGAGACAAGGTGCTGGTTGGGGGTTTTGTCCCGGCCACATTTAAAGCTCTGCTCAGAAGAACTTTTGGTGGTCCGCAGCAACGCAATGCAGCGTGCTGTAGCAGAAAATTTTTGCAAAGTAGGCCGCTGTGGCGCACTGGGGCATTTTTGTTCATACAATGAAGGGCCGCTGCAACGCGCTGTAGCACGCTATCATGAGCTATAGCGCTAGCAATTTTGCAAATGGCTCCACTGCAGTGCGCTGTAGCACCAGCGCTTTGTAACTTGGTCTAATCCAGCGCGCTGTAGCGCCAGCACTTTGCAACATGCACTGCTGCAGCGCGCTGTAGCGCCTGCGATTCGCAACAAGGTCCGTTGCAGCACGCTATAGTGCTAGCATTTCATGAGTTGCTCTGCTGTAGCGTGTTGTAGTGCCAACGCCTTGCAAGGAGGGTTGCTGCAGCGCGCGGCAACGGATTTCTTTCAAAAATTGGGAAAATATCCAGAATTCTTCAAAATTTCTTGGATAGGCATTTTTCTTGAAAAATAGACAAAATTAGATTAAGGAAGCAGTTTTAATATGAAATATGAATGAACTTTCCTTTATTTAAGATATAAATTATGGATTTATCAGTTGTTTAAACTATTAAAATAGGTTGATTGATTTATCATTTAAACTTATATAGTCAACATAAATTTATTTATAATTAGGACCTAGCTAGTCCTAATTATTTTCAATCTATAAGGTCATAAATTTGAGTTACACTCGATAGTAGGAATTGAAGATCCTGATATTTTGTAACTTAGAATAGATAGAATGAATAATTAAACAATAATGGATATCACATGTGTCTTAGTAGAGTCTCTTGCTCACTTTGATATTTGATGCTTTGCCTACCTTATTTTGAGCTTTATACCTTGGTCACATATATTAGGCATAAGACATTTGAAAAGTATTTCATGTCAAACTTGCTTTACATAATAATATTATGTGGTTTAATGAATTCATGGTTCTTTAGAATGTAGCTTAATTAGTATGCCTTTTTCCATACCTATACTTTAGTACAGGCCAAGCATAGACCTAGGACTGGCTAGGATAGTATTCGTCTGTCTAAAGTAAGTCTAACCAAGCCTAGACATATTACCGGCTAGGATAGTATTCGTTAGACTTTATATCCTTTTTCCCCTTGTTAGCAATACTAATTTAGGTGTATTTCTACTTTAAGTTCGATTGCCTTGTTTAAGTCATAGAAGTTTCAGTTTCAAACTTTCTGTTTCAGTTTACATTTTCAGCACATTCTTATTTACCGTTTTACTGCATATACTAGCTTTATTTATGCTTATAGGATGCTAGTCTTACTTGTTGTTTACATTTATAGGATGTTTGTCACACTTTCAATTACTTAAATATTTCATATGTGCTTTTACTTTATGTCAATTAGCATGAGTTTATATTGATCATAAGCATGTTTAGGTTCAATTTCCTTTTTGTTATACTAGTATTTAGCCTTTAATTTATAATTAACCTTGTTGCAGCTATACTTGGAGGTATATGCTTACTTTCTATTTTGTTAAGTTATAGACTTATTGTTTATAATTGCCTTTCCTTTACACATGTGTACTGCTCCTTTGCTGCTTGTCTTACATTTAAAGTGTATGGTGATATCTAAGTTAACATAATAAAATTTACAACTTATAATGTATTTAGACATTTTGTCTAATTAGATTTTTTAGCTGGGGCCCTATCATTGTGAAACTGATAATGGTAGACTCTGAGCTTTTTGAGGTTGTGGAGCCTTCTGAAGATAAGATTCAAGAGATGATTCATAAGCTATGACTTAAGCATTAATTAGTCATTCCCTTGGAATAAGCCCTCCTTCCAGCTAAGATAAATTTAGCCTACAAATCATTAGTGGTTTAAGCAGCACCTTATGAGTTATATTTTAGTACATAGTTTCAAAACCTTTGGAGTAAGTCATAGATTATGACCTATGATTATAGTCTTAGCCTTATTAAGCTTCCTAACACTTATCTTTATGGGTAAGTGAGTTCCTTACCACATTCAAGTCATAGCTTATGACTTGTGTTAGTAGTCTTTTTGTAACATCTTAAATCTCTAGTGTTAAAGTCATCATATGTGACTTAGTGTCTCAAGCTTTCCCTTAACATTGAGGCTATGTCTCAAAAAAGAAAAATGAATATTGGTCCTTTCTGCCTTAGTAAAATCCCTTAATAAGAGGTGAATATCTCGTTGTTAGTTCAAATCTAGGATGGACTAATTCATATAGTTAGTTCATCATAATCTTATCCTTTAAGCAGAGCTTAGCAGGCAATCACTTGGCTTCATTATTGGACTTAGTCTAGTAATAGTCCTTTAGCTAATTTTAAAACTTAGATTCTAATAGAGTAATTAGTCAAGGAACTCTAGTTCTTTGATGCTAAGCCTTTTGTACTATAATTCACTAAATCAAAATTATTAGTATCATTTAGTCTTGGTTAAGTCATATAGTGACTTAACTAGTAGCCTAAAGCTTTCTTAATTGATGAATATTGCTTAAGTGTAGAACCGTTAGGATCTTCGATCCTTAATTTATCATGTGCCTAATGAGTGATGTCCCCTGTTAAGTAGTAGCCTTACTCTATAATGCTAAGCCATGTGTTATGATTTGGGAGTTAACATCTAATCCCTTAATATTACATTCAACTTGGTTGGATGTTAGTGTTTCTTTCTCTTATTGCCTTTCTTATGAGGCGTTGGTTATCACTTAATTTATTTAGCTCCCTTAAGCTTAGGACCTTGGTTAAAATTATGAAACCTTAGCCTGTAAAGTAGGGTTATGAAGGTCTAGCCTTACACCTCAAGTTTGATGTCAGATTCTAAATTTAGAATCTTTGAGCTTTCAATTACCCTAAAAGTCTTGAGTTCCTTTGAGTAATCTGAAATCCTATATTATGAATCAGTTCTTAAGTTCATGGCGGTTATAGTGAGTGGTTACCAAACCAACCCGCAAATCCAAATACGATGCAATTTACTAAGGAATGCATTGCTGAAATCTGCCGCTCTGGCATGGTTATGATGCTCAGTCTAAGCTTTGTGGGCCTTTCTAGATTCGGTCCAAAATCTAGATCATTAGCTTCTAAGCTATGGTGGTCCGATGAATTCTCTGCAATACACAATGTGTTATGCATTTCCTCATTCAGGAATTGCTTAAGAGAGCCTCATCACTTAATCTCCATCATCCCTGGCAAAAATTCAATCAAATATATCAATCATTATTAAGCCTATCAAAATTATGGGTAAAGATCAAAAGGAGATTAATAAGTACTCTAGCCCTATAGTAAGGATTCAGTGGAGGAATTGTTCTTCTGACAAATCTACTTGGGAAAAAGAGGCTGATATGCAATAGAAATATCCAAGTCTCTTCGAAAATCTAGGTATCCTTCAAAATTCTAAATTTCAATCATATGCGTTTTCTTTTCCCTTCTTAGTGATGATGTCGAGGAAGACATCATTTTTAAGTGGAGGAGTCTATAACAACCCAAAGTTATTACCCAACTTAATTATATCGTAATTATCATTCTATTAAGTTCAACTAGTCATTAGAACCAAACTCTGAAGGTTTGGAACAATTTGGAGCTCAATCGATTATTTTGGAATATTTTAATATTTAATTAATTAGAAAATTGAGGTATTTATTTGTAAAATACCAAAATTAATTTCAAATTATTTATTAATATTTAAATAATTTTGACCTCAGATTGAAAATCTGATTTCGCCATTGCGTTCATCACCCCCAAATTAGCTAAGGGTGATGTTTTGGACGCATTTGGGAATCGTTGAATTTTCAACGAATATTTTAATCTTATTTTAAATACTTAAAAATTTGAGTAATAAAATACTAGTCAAAACAAAAATCTGATTCCGTCGTTGCATTCCTTACCCTTCATTTAGCTAAGAGTGATTTACTGAGAATTTTTAGTACGCGTTTAATCGATTAATTTTAATTAATAAATTAGGTTAATAATATTTAAGTAATAAATTAAGATTAAGCAATTAATAGCATTATTAAGCGCCGTCCATTAAATTTTTGACGCCGTCACATGGGCGTCCAACTCCATAGAGCCATTCGATCGGATCGGTAGATCCGATCGAACGGTCATTGGACCGTCTCTTCCATCGACTCAAAATCGCGATACGCGTGTCGCAGAGCAGGCGTGTGGCATTCGCAGTCGTCGCCGAGTGGCTCCTCATCGACCGCCTTAGGATCCTCCTTTATCCATGCGCCGAACCTTTAATCTCATTTTTCGCATCCTATCTTCGTTGAAGTCGATTGAGCAGTTGGAGCTTTACCCCGAGCAATCCTTAGATTTTCTTCATCGACCAAATAAGGTATCTCACTTCTACATTCACTTCTTACTTCGTTATTTATTTAATTTTACTTCATTCAAGTGATTAACAGTATGCAATTATAGTTATTTCATATTAGCCCCATTTATTCTGTGTTCGAAAAATCCTATTGGCACCTTCCATATTTCATCCGTCGTGCACATCTAGGGCATCGATTTGCTTTCAGTTTAGATTACCTTCGTTCGTGATCCGCATGTCTATAAATAGGATTTTGAACCCTCTTCATTTTGGCGTATGAGTTGAGTCCTTCCATTGCCGGCACCCCCCTCAAATCCCTAGCCCTAATTTTTCTCTGTGCCGAAGCTAGCGGGACGAAGGCATGCGTTCGATCCCGGTGCTGACGTGTCGTCGAGGGGATCGATGAGTGGACCCCACACCCATTTCAATCTTCATTCAGCCACAGATTGTTGGTGGTGGGACCTGCCTGCAAAGTATTTATAAATAAAATTTATATAATTAAAATGCATTTAAGTATTATAATTGTATAATACATATGTATTAATTTAATTAAGAACTTATACAAATATATAACCTATACATTAAACAACTTATAATATATAGGTATACTATAAATATACATACATTAGATATCTAAATAAAATAGAATAGATGTCTAGATTAATATTAAATGAATATAATATATAAGTGTAATTAATTATGCAGATGATTAATGATATTAATGAATTCAATTGAAATAACAATTAAATGCTAAACTTTAAATACATGCTACTTAATAAATATGAGTCCAAATAATATAAATATATTAAATTGATCAGCAAAAATTAAGAAATAATCTGAGACTATCAAATCTCTATTTGGACTTGTATTTTATAAAGTGACATTTAGAGGTATTAAATAATTCAAATTATGTTACAAATCTTCATTTAACCACAATTTTGTGTTCATTAATCCAAACATATTAAATATGAGACTTAAAATACTCACAAAATCCTAAGGAATATTCTAGTAGTATAAAATTTGCTGTTTGGATTAGTATTTAATTAATGATATTTATGACCTAACTTTAATTAGCCTAATTTGACCTAGAACTTCAAATGACCATAAGTTGGTTATCTTAACTTTAAATTAGGTGATCCAAATATCCATTTAGATCAGAAGAACCTAAAATTCAGTAAACTGCAAAAATATTTATGATCCAACGGTTAGATCTTATAATTAACACTAATTACTCTAAAAACTTGATTAGTGAATATTAACAAAAATAATAATCTAAATTAAATGATTTCAATTTTAAATAACTTATAAAGTGAATTAGAACCTAAATATATAATTAGTTTAATAATTTTGTGTATAAAAACACTAATCACTCTCTAATTATATCAAACCCTAATTATTAACCCTAGAAATTAGATTAACTATAACTTAGCCAATTTACGCCAGAATTGAATGATTTTAGACTCTTTAGAAACCTTTGGACATAATCTATATTAAACTAATATAAAATTTATATTTCACTAAGGGTAAAATTACTAAGATGCCCTTGTAAGGTCAAATTCCCAATTTGACCTTATAAGGCATAAATAATTATATAACTTAAATAATTCAAAATAGTCATTTTATAAACAAATCATGATAAAGATATTAAATTGATAATTTCATTATTTTGGCAGATCAAAGAAATTAAATTTGGTTGATTTTTTATCAAAACAAGTCAGGTACGCAAATTTACTTATAAGTCTTATTTCAGTATTCTTATTTGAGCCATTTTTCATTTTAGTATTATTTGCACTGCTTACCGCATTTTAATCTGCAAAAGAATTATATCAAAAAGCATGTAACAAAAATAAATTATATATATTTCGTGGTGTTTATCTTTGGAGGGTGGAACGCAGCACTGAGAATTTGTACATATTGGGCTTGCTGGCAGCCCCTGCGAGTTATATGGAGGGATTTAGCCTCTTGTAGGAAGTAGGCAAATCCAGAGGAAAGACACACCATCAGTTCCTGATTTGAGTAAGCTACCGACGGGTGGCGAGATAAGCTTCCTACAGATTATGCCTATGGGTTTACCCATTTGGGATCAGTGGTCTCCGGACTCGACTTGTTGTTACAAATGCTTTTGATAAAATTTATTTCATTTATGTTGATTTTCACAGCTATTTTGCAGGGCAGAAATTGAATTTAGCAATTGCTTTATTTACATGCAGATTTTCAGTTATTTTCATATATGATTCATACCTATTATAGGATGCTAGATTTATTCTTATAAGAACAATTTGTGTACTCCTACCTGACTGGTAAACTGAATTTTTCAGGTTTTGATAATTAAAAAACTTAGAAGATCTACTAAATTAAAAGAGGAAGAATTTAAAGAAGCAGAAGAATGTAGATATTTCTTTTATTTTTGTAAAATTTAAACTGATGTAACTTTTCATATATATTTTGGCTCTATGTATAAAAGGACTGTGAATTATTATTTTATTTTATTATGTCCTTTTTGAATCATAAAGATGTATATATTTTCAATTGAGATGAATTATTCTTTAAAGACTCTCGAACTTTGATCCCCGGTCACCACATTATTTGACCTCAAAATTAAAATCTGACTTCGCTGTTGTGATCGTCACCCCCAAATTAGCTAGGGGTGATGTTTTGGACGCATTTGGAAGTTATCGGATTTTCGCGAATATTTTAATATAATTGAATGCGTTGAAAAATAGAATAATTAAATAGTCGTCGGAATCAAATTCTGACTTCGCCATTGAATTCCTCACCCCCAAATTAGCTATGGGTGAATATTTGGGATTTTTTCGGAGCACATATATTTAATCTAAATTTTTAATAAATTAAAAATTATGAATAATACTTAATTATTCCTTAAATTGCATTTATCTCCTCTTTCTCTTCCCTTGCATTTCGGCTGGCCATCCTCCCATTTATATCCTATGCAAGCAACTTAAGGCCACTCCTTCTACTCCATGCTATAATGAGAGGTTACATCCTCATCCCCTCATCCTAGCTCCCTAGCCTCCCTAGCTCATGATGGAGCCTCACTCTCACTCTCCTCCTTTAAAAGGAGAGAACATCCCTTCTTTTCTTGCTTGCTGAAATTTTCTCATCTTCCTCCTCCATTAATCCCTTGTGCTGAAAGAAGGAGCTCATCTCTAAGGCTTTGAAAAAAGGCAAAGGTTCCTTCTTCTTCCACCCCTTGCAAGGCTAAGGTACCCGTTTGCTCCTCTCCTTTTGTAACGCCCCGTCCCGTCGCCGAGCACAAAGTACGAATATAATTCATAGTTTGGCGGTGGAACGGTGCGCTACTCGGGAACGGTGGGCCATACAAGTAAGACCCATCTTCCCGAATAGGCTAGAGAGACGAAGCCATACTGAAGGCCGCTGACTCGAGCCCTAAGAGTAGGCTCGAGAGCCAATATCTAAGATAAGAATGGAATACTTATCTTAGGTATTAGACTTAGTACATACATAAGGTGCAAGGGAGTGGGGAAGAACCCATGTACGTTATAAAATATATCAGCGTTTCCAGTACACCGATCACATCACAATACTATGTATAGTAGAATAACAGAGTGCGGAAGTTAAAAGCCAAACATCCATAATATATTCGTCTCAAGCAGTAGTAAATATCCATCTCAGAAAAGAAAGTAAAAAATACATCCAGAGTTTTATTACAAACTATAAAAATGCAGAAAAATAAAGAGTCTAGCTAGAATACTGGAAAGAACTAGAAAGTAAAAGTAGGTACTCAATCCGCTACAGCTTCAAGTGCTCCTCCTGAGTCCCTGGGATGTCCTCCTGACCTGCCTCCAACAGCTGCTCGTGATCTAGCAAATTGTTGGATCCTAAAAGTACCCCGTGTTAGACAAGAAGTCTAACACATCGAAGCTAGCTATACAAGCTAAACTAAACTTAATTAATATGCAAGAACGTAAAGTAAAAGTGCAGAAAAAACTGTAAAGACATCAAATAACTGAGCTGTAAGAACTAAACAAAGTAAAACTGCATCAAAGCTAAATACTGAAAGAAAATAAAAATGACAGATGCTCGTAAACCAAGGTGAAAGGAAGGTCAAATGCTGAGAAGGATGCTATAGGCTGCACTATATGCCACTGAAATAATGCTCACAAATATGCCATACCACGGTATATCACAGAACTATTACTGAAGGTTTATGAGTCGTACGGTCCAATGTAAGCACAATAGTTAGGAAGTCAGTATGGTGACGCAGATGCACCCTGAAATTCCCCAGTCTGTGTATATATAACATTCTGTATCTCATACTGTATCACTAATAACCATGTGTCACAACAAAAGGAATGAGTTCAACTCATGTTTATGCTTATGCTTATGTCATTATATGATATGAATGAAAAATTCCAAAATCCATGAAGAATATAATAAGAAACATAAATGAATCCTAAGTCTCCACTGTGCAGAATCCTGTTAAAAGGATTCTAACTCCAAATCTCTAGATCGATATTTAGTTAAAGTTGCTTATTTACTTAAAGATCATTAGGCAAGGTGATTGTATACGCATATTAAGTATGCTCCAAAGATAGGACTCTCAACATTTAGTTTGATTACACCACCCTAATAAAGCGATCTTCCTTAGGAGGCACCATCTGATCATGATTTTGTATCTCAAACTAAGCATTTAGTCACTAAACTCATAATCATACTTAGCGTCTTAAAGAAGGTGATTCCCCTTTTACTTAGTTTTATTTAAGCCATACCTATTGAAGCGATCTTCGCTAGGAGGCATTGCCCAATGGCAACTGTCCTTCAATAAAACTAAGGAATGGGCACCCGTTTAATACACTCTTAGGATCAATTGATTTACTCTAAGCGAGGTTATATCCGCCTAAGCCCGTAGGATAGCAACAAAGATAAATCTTACTTAGAGTGACTCAACCAATCCAGAATATTACTGGGGACCAGTAATATGGGTATACTGCAGTACACTACCCAATAATCATGGTTCAATCAAATCTATTTAATAGAGCAAGGATTTATCAAGACTACAAATCTTAAACTAATAGGTAAGTCCTATATAAGATTTCATCAATCAAATGTGATCAAGGATCACTTAATATGGACTCTACCACAAGGAGATGTATCTCTTCTAATGTCTTAAGGGACTACTACCACAAGGAGAATAGATCGATCTCTAAGGTGATGGGATATTCTATGGTTCTACCATGATGATTCATACAAGGCCTCCTACCTCATGATATATGAATTTAGGTCTCTTAAATAATTTAAGATGATCTTATGAAGAGAATATCAAGATCTCTCCTTTAGGTATTGATATTAGACTATTAGGTTCTGGTTCATAATTAGATCTTAGGGTGATTAGATCAGATGATGGAATCATCTGATCATACTTAGGCTAAGATTATGGGGTGTAAATCAAACATATTATTAAGGATTTGATCACTTGATAAATCAACTTAGTATTAATGATCTTGTTATGTAGGTTTATTACTTAAGAGAAAATTAGGGATCTTAAGGTTCAATTCAGATTGTGAAATTACAAAGGGTTATTATTAACCTTACTTTGTCTAATTCAAATATTTAGAATCAATAGTAAATTAAATGCATTATTGGAAAATGTTCAATTCAAAGTCTTGTAATCAATATAGTTAAGTTAGGGTTTTTATGGTTTTAGATTTTCCTTAAGTAGATTAGGGTTTGACTCCTTCTCAAACTTTAAGTCAAATCAACTGTGTATTTAATGATCAATGTCAAATTAGTGGATTAATTATGCATTATTGGTGGCAATCCTAGATCTAGATCAAGTCTTAAAAGCTTGATCTCAATCTTAAGATTTCTTAAGTTAATTAAGATATTTAAGATTCTATAGCTTTGGATTTATTCAAGTATACTTAATAAGTTTATAAAAGATGATTTCATTTCATTTAGCTTGCTATTATAAGTCAAAATAATAATTAAATTTTAATAAATAGTGGTTACTTAGTGCTAATCACACCCTAATCCCAAGCAAAAAGGATTAGTACATAAGTAAAAATCCAACCATTCAAATTACATGAAATTTGGCATACAAGTCCTAATTAATCATGCAAGTAATCAGAGACTGAGTTTACTAAGATCCAATGTGTATAAACCCTAAAATTCACTAATTATGATTTAATAAGATTAGGCCATAACTAAAATTACAAAACTCAAAAAAATGTTATACTTAGCACATACAATCTAATTAACATCAGTAAACTAATGGCACCCTAAACATGCAGTTTGAATAAGTAAATTTACTAATCTACACTAATTAAGATTCACTATAATTAGGCAATAATTAAAGATCTAACCATCAGATGCATGATTTTATTTAATATTTAGGTTCCTGAGGTTTTTTTGATCATTTTCATATATGATATTATAGGATTTGGATCAGCAGATTAAAAGTTATTTGAATAATACATTCTGTATTTTTATTTAATCAAAATACTATGATTCGATTAATCAAATTATTTTCCTTAAGGAAAATAATTCCATTAATTCGATTTAAATAAAATGGCTCAGCCCAAAATTGAAAACGCGCGGGTCGGCCGGGGCCCGGGAGACCCAGCACTGTCGCACCGCGCTGGTCGTGGGTCGACCCGGCCCGCACAGTGCCGTCGTCCCCATCCCTTCGTCCCGACGGGTAGACGGAATTAGGGAACCCTAATTCCCAAAATTCTAGCGCGTCCAGGCCACGGCTCAGCCAACACTCGATTGCTACTCCATCACCGTGACCAGACGCGTCTATTGGAACTCGAAGCCCCTTGTGAGGTGGTCTGGATCAGCCAGACCTTACTCACCTGAAGATTCTATCAATTGAGTTACTGTGGAGAGACAATTCTCCCCACAGAGGCCATGCCAGACCCCAGGCTCGATCCCTATACCATCAAGGAGGTGAGGCGGATCTAAGCCCTCTGGTCCGGGGGTCTGGGGTGGCCTGGATCGATGGGTCCTTACTCGACCGAGGCGATCCAGAAGAAACTGAACCCGGTCGATTGATTCGATCGATGGGGGCTAACCTAGACCCCAATTATGATACAGCTGAGTTCGAAATGACAATATGAACAAGACTGCGTCAAATGGAATAAGGTCTGAGCCTTACTGGCTCAGAACTTGCAACTGGGATACCTGGTTTCGATCGGGTGTTTGCAGACGGTGAAGTGATATCCTCCGGCCTTGCTGAGCTACCTTAGATCCCTCTGAGAGTTCCTGAACTCCAGTAGACTCTCCTATCAGTGGTACGCGAGCTCGAGAGCGCCTGGGTGAAGCTTCAGCAATCGGCAATGGTGGAGAAGGAAGCCCGACTCCAATTGATCAGCAAGGATCAAATGGGGTGGAGCAGAGGCTATTTATAGCCTCAGGGATGTGCCATGAACCTTCTAGAGCCTTTAATTGGGCTGAGGAGGGTCGGAGGGCTCGGGCCATGGCCGAGTCTTCAAATTCCCAATTCGAGCTCGACCGGGCCATGAGGCCCGATCAGGGTCCCATAGCCATTAGGGGAAGCTTGGCAACAGTCTGCTGAGCTGGAGAGGGGAGTGGCCGACCGGATGGCCAGCTGGCAGTACGGGAAAATTCCTATCGGGCGAGAGAATCTGGCGGAGACGATGATCCACAGTGCCAGACCCCGCGGATGCCGTCTGATCGGTTGATCAAAAGGCGCTATGGCTGGGATCGCTCAGATCCTAACGGCTGATCGCGGGAGCGATCATAACCATAGGATCCACGGGACAGATCCAACGACGGATCGGCTGTTCCGCGGGATCGCATCCTGGCCGTAGATCAAAAAGGCGGAACGGCTGGATTCACGGGATGCCGTTGTCACGTGACCCGGGATCCGCAGCGGATCGCCCGCGGTTCGCACAGCGGATCCCGGCCGTTTATTTAGGTATTAGAGTATATTTGCAAAATCAATATGTTTGGAACCCTTTTATGCAATTGAACCATTTTAATTTAAATTGAATTATTGCCCAAATGAATTCTAAATTGCACCAAATTTTCACACTTTGCTAATTTGGGGGTGAGGAATTCAAAAATATAATCAGATTTCAATTCTGAGATCAAAATATTTTAGGTCTAGACTAAGGCATCTAGATGATCAAATTACAATTTTTGACTCAGAGAAGTCCAATGGACTTCAAATTTTCTAGATAGGCTTATCTTGATGATCTAAAAGCAATGATGCTAAATAAGAAAAAAATTGAATCAATCAACATTTATTTGCATGGTAACAACCTAGGGTTGTTACACCTTTGCCTTCTTCATATTGCCACTATGCATGTTTGTAGCTCTAGAAACTCATAATGGAGTAAGGAAGCCATTGATGCTCATTGAGGAATCTCATTTCTTTAAAAAATGCATACTCTATTTTCGTCCATTTTGTATACCCTGTTCTTTATCCACATTTTTTCATATAGTTAGAATGCTCAGTTTATGCTGATTTTAATGTCGATGGAAAGGTATCAGAAAGACCTTTCCATCGATATATAGCACCACTCATGGAATGCTTTAGATTGAGAGTATTTGAGCTCAAAAGTAAACTCTTACGGGTTTCGCACCTGACGAAATTACCGTATGGCGCTGCAGAACTGGGCCGCCACAGCGCGCCATAGCGCGCTGCCGCGGCATTTTGAGAAAATCTTAGGAAGTCCATTAAATGACTAATTGAACAGTAAAAATTGCAAATGGACCGCTGCTGTGCGCTATAGCGGGCTGTAGCGGAATTTCGGGAAAAACTTAGGAAATATCAAAATTAAATTAATTGAACAGTATTTTTGCAAGTTAGACCGCTGCAGGGCGCCATAACGCGCCCCAGCGCGTCATAACGCCGCACAGCGGGCCACAGCGCACCGCAGCTCTAAAAGCGCCGCAGTGTGCTGCAACGCTAGAACCGCCACAGCGCACTGCAGCGGCAAAAGCGCCACAGCGCACTGCAGCGGCAAAAGCGCCACAGCGCGCTCCAATGCCAGAAGCGCTGCAAAGTGCTATAGCGCCAAAAATTGCAAAAATATCCAGAATTTCCTAAAAACTGTCCAGAATTGGCTGAAATGGTCAAAACTTTATTGTTTTTGCCTTTTAAGATCCTTAGGATCCTAGTGGGACTGAATTTTAGTTAAAATTAAATATTGCATAAAATTCTATATGGAAATTAAGTTGAAACCTTGTCATTTTTAATAAGTGCTCAAAACCTACTATGTACTATAATTGTATTTTGTGCTAAATGCTAAGTAATAGAATCTTAAGTGTTTTCATTGAATATGTATATCTTAATAATCAAATGGCATGAATTTATGATTAAGTGCTAATCCCATTAGTTTGATTTAGAATTTGATTAGTATTAATTACCTTTTTGCCCTATGGCATCTTTATATTTATATGCTTTCATGATATTAGGATGTATGTTAGAAAACTCTAAACATTTATTTGGATACTTAACTGTGTGTAATTGACATTAAACTATAATTGAACATAACAATCATGATAACTTGATTAAGTAGATGATAGTTAATCCAAACCTGAAATTGCCATCAATAATACACTCTTAATATATTGATTTGTCATTGACCCTTAAAAGTAACCTTTGGTCTTAATGGTAGAGGGGTTAGGGGTTAAATTCTAACTTATCTTGATTAAGATCTAAACCTTAATCACTTAATCAATTAACTTGATTGAAAGATAATTTAATTGACATTGTTCTAAGAATGCATCTGATTTAGTATTAATCTTAAATTATTAAATTAGAAGTGCTAATGTTAATATCAAATCTATGTGATTGAACCATCTAAATCTAAACTTTAGATCTTTGATTTTCTCTTATATAAGACTATTATCATAAAATGGGTAATAAAATTATGATGATTTACGAAATGATCTAACTCTAATGAGATCTTTGATTTCATCCCATGATTGTAGAATAGAAAATAATCAGATGAATTTTAATCATCTGATCTAATCACTTTAGTCTAAGTCTAACAAGTAAACATTAAGTAGTAAAAAAATGAGATCTTAAGGGATCTTGCTTTAGGATTGTTCTTGAAATAGTTAAAGACTTTAATCATTGATACATTAAGGTAGGAGGAACTTTTGTAATATTTTGAGGTAGAAACTTAGATGATCCTTCATAACCTTGGAAGTTGAACTTGATACCTTGTAGTAGCAATCACCTAAAATAGTTATAATGAAACTTACTCCTTGCGTTAGAAATCAATTTTGAGTGATCTTTGATCACATCCTTGGAGCCTTGTGTAGGACTCACCTATTTAGAGTAAGGATTAATAGCTTTGATAAATCCTTATTGATTAAATAGAATCTTCCAAACCCAGATTATTGGTTGGGTATAATAGGGTATACATATAATACTGTATTATTTCAGTAATATTCAAGATTGATTGATTCACTCTAATGTAGACGTATGATCAGGTGCTATCTCGAGGGATTAAACGAATACAGTCCCATTAGAGTAAATTTTCCAAGACTAAGAGTGTTACAATTAGTGAATAAGATCCTTAATTTGAGATGTAAACTACGACCGGGTTCTGCCTTCTATCGTAGTGCGCTTCGATAAGTGCAGTTTAAGCAAACTAAGTATCTCATATCACTTTATGTAGGATACTAAGTATGCTTGTAATTAGAACATTTAACAGCTTAGCTTGAGATGTAAACTATGACAGGGTTCTGCCTCCTATTATAGTGCACTTTGATAAGTGCAGTTTAAACAAGCTAAGGGTTAAATCCATCTTTCTTGCAAATATGCTAAATATGTGTATACAATCATCCTAGCTAATGATTTTCAAGTAAACTCTCAACTTTAACCAATTATCGAAGTTAGAATTTTAGGAGTCAGAATTCTTTTAGCAGGATTCTGCACAATGGAGACATTGAATTCATTATCGGATTTCAAAGCATTTTCTAAATTTATCTCATAAGCATGAGCATGAGCATAATCATGATGTGTGAGTATCAGAATAATGTATGAGTATCAGTAATGATTTATGGGCTACAAAATGTTATATATATTGATTGGGGAATTTCAGGATGCATCGGCATCATCAGTAAGCAGTATTCTCAATTAGATATATGTATACATTGGACCGTACTACTCATAGCAGTTCAGTGATATTTTGGTTGCATATCAGTAGCATACAGTGTTGAGGCATATTCAGATATATAATTTTAGTGATATACAGCATAGTTTTACATATGATTACTCAGTTTCAGATTCACTACTATTTTGGTTTATTTTCAGTATTCAGTTTACAGTTCAGTTTTACTTTACCTTACTTCAGTTTTGTACAGTTTTATATAGTTTTATGCATTCAGTTTCTTTACAATATTTTTGTAGATTTAATTACATTATGTAAATATTAAATGAATAATTAAAACTACTTATATTAGTTTCGATGTGTTAGTCTTATTATCTAACACATGGTACTTTTGGGATCCGGTAATTTGCTAGATCTCGAGCAATATATTGAGTTAGGTCAGGAGGACACCCAAGAGATTCATGAGGAGCCCGTGGAGCACTAGTGGACTCTTCTTCAGCTTTACATTTTTGCTTAGTTTATTTTTCAGTTCAGTACTTAGCTCTATATTTATTATTCAGTAAATGTTTGTAATAATTCTGGATGTATTTTCTTTTCTTTTCTGAGATGAATATTTTCATACAGCTTCTGTAATAAATATTTCTGGATGTTTACTTTAAGCTTCCACACTCTATTATACACCACTTATACTTAGTATTGTGATGTAATCAGTATACTGGAAATACTGATATCTTATATATATATTAGATTCTTATTATATTCTAAATCCAATGTATATATTTTCCTAATACTGGGGATAAGGATATTACTCTTATCTTAAATATTAGCTCTCAACCCTCCTTGAGGTTGAGTCAGTAGCCCTTTAGGAGGGCTTGGTTTCCAGCTACTTCAGGGAGATGGGTAATTCCTCCCTGAGTGTCACGCCGCTGCGCCGCCAAAATTGATTATACTTATCTTTTGCGAGCAGCGACGGGGCGGGGCGCTACAGGGGGAAGCCACCATGAGCAAGGGAAGAAGGGGAGGCATGGGAGACCCTGCCTTGCAGCTTGCGTGAAAGGGAGAGGGGGCGCCGAATGGGGGATGGGCAGCCAGGAAAACTAATAGAAAAGAAGGAAAAAGGAAATTAGGAAATAAATATTTATTTCTTTTATAATTTCCTATTTATCAAAAATTCAGGTTTGATAAACGCGCTCCAAAAATCCCAAAAATTCACCCATAATTACTTTGGGGGCGAGAAATTCAATGGCGATGTCAGAATTCGATTCTGACAATTATTTAATTACGCTAATTTTTGGGGTAATTAATTATATTAAAATATTCGCAAAATTCTGACGACTTCCAAACGCGTCCAAAACATCACCCCTAGCTAATTTGGGGGTGATGATCATAACGACGAAGTCAGATTTTGATTTTAAGGTCAAATTAAATACCTCAATTTTTTCCTTAATTAAATATTATTAAAATATTCCAAATATTCGATTTAGCTCTGAATCGCACTAAATCTTTAGGGATTTGTTCTAATGACTAGATGAACTTAATGGAATGATAATTAAGATGTGATTAAGCTAAAATTAATTTGGGTAACAACCTTGGGTTGTTACTGCTGTGGCGTTCTGTAGAGCTCCCTGGCTGAAAGTCAAGCGCTACACAGCACTATAGCGCTCGACGATGATTTTGCCTGACAAAAAATAGCATGTCTTTCATTTTTTACCCAAATACTCTTGATTCAGTACACCTCAAGTGTGGTGCCATATACCGATGAAAAGGTCTTTCCATCGATACCAAAATCGATTGGTTGTTTCCACAAAACTTTCTTTGAACTCATTGATGCCTTCTTATAATAAGAGAGAACCTCATCCTCTATTGCTGGCAACACATACGTGATGTATTATTTTAGCCAAGCTGGCCTTTTAAGCTTTTTTGCGTCAAGTTCTATTTCTTACAATCGACTCCTGAATAGGAGCCTCACCAACAATGTCATCTTCTTCTTCCTCATCACTAATGTGGTCTTTAATCATAGGAGTACTTGCATCAAATGTATAATGATGGGAAGAATCTTATGGAACAAATGGGGTTACATTAAACCCCACTCTCTATATGTTCATAGAAATCACTATACTATCCTCCACCAGATGTGAACTTCTCTATCTCAGAAAGAACTCATCAAATATGACATTCCTGCTAATAGAAATCTTTCGATCAACTAGATCCTATAACTCATAGCCCTGGGCCCCTCGTTAAAATCTAATAAAGATTATTTTTCTAGCTCGTGGCTCTAACTTATTCTTTCTCACGTGATAGTAAGTCAGGCACCCAAATATATTCAACTTATTATAATTTGCAGAAGACATCTAGATGTTGGAGTCTTTTTTGGATTGCAGTATAGAGCAAATGGTTCATCAACTGGTAAGCATAGTCTAGGGCCTCCTCCTCGTAGACTCTCTCCATTCTAATATTTGATAACATATACCTGAACTTTTCCACCAAGGTCTGGTTCATCTACTCTCCTACCCCATTTTTTTACAGTCTCTCTCACTATGAAGTGGTGCTCTATCTTTAAATTTTGGCCCTCTTGTAAGAAAGAACTTGAAGTGTAATCTTTGACATTATATGAATGGATCTTCTTGATTCATCTATAAGTTTGATTCTCAACTAACTTCTTCCAATTTCTAAAATTTCTAGCACACTGGATTTTCTCTTCAAGGTGCACACAGATACATATTTGGAGAGATCATCTATATAAGAAATAAAATACCACTGACCATCCAATGGTGCTATCTTTATTGGTCCCCATACATCTGTGTGTATATAGTTAAGTATATTTTTATTGTTGTGGAGGCCAACACCGAACAATATGTGTGTCTTCTTGCCAAAAAGTCAATATTCACCAAATGAGTCCTTAGTTCTCCAAACCTCTCAGAGAAGATTCTCATACATGTGCCAACCTCATATGCCATAATGTCATGGTATCATCTAAATCCTTAGCCTATAACTAATCCGGTCATTGTATTCCCCTGAATATAGTAGAGGTTTTGTTGTTTGACTTCACATAAATAATTCATAGCACCCTTTAAGACCATCAAAGCACATGCCTCAACCACCAGCATGTGAAAATTGGCTTCCAGTGCTCCAATAGACAGTGAATTTTCCTTAATCTTTGGCACGTGTCTGGCCTCCTTTAACTTTTGCACAATCCTTGCATGTATCTTGATAAACACACCCTCAAACCCAACAATCCGGCAAGTGATGTCATTCCCTATCATGACTGCTCCACTATCCATTTCCCTATACGAACAAAACTAGTTTCTACAGGAAAATGCGGTATGTCGCACCCATACCTATAATCCAATTAGAACTATCTGCAAGCAGTCCCATAGAAATTGTAACAAGCGAAACTTCTAAGTCTGACTCCTCCACTACATTATGAGTGATGTTAGCATTGCTTCTAAGAATCCACTAGCCCTTTGTTTTTCTCTCAACTAAGAGAAATATTTTTTCTAATGTCCGGTCTCCAAACAAAATGTGCACTTGTTGCGCCCATTGGTCCAGCCCCTATATTTGCCCCTTTTCTGAGAATCCCCGTCATTCTTATTTAGCTATTGCTTCTTCCTCTCTGATCTTCCCCAAGTGGGTGTCAATGCCTTTGCCAACTCTTATTTCATTGGCTCCATATCCCTACGCTGGAATTTAGAATTTAGTAGGGTTGCAATCACCTCCTCATACTTCATAGATCATTCTTCCCATGTATAAATGTCATGATTATTAATATATTTTTATAGTGAGATGCATATTAAACTATTCAACTATTTATTAGCTGCATAAAATACATGTTATTATTAACTAATT
This sequence comes from Gastrodia elata, assembly GCA_016760335.1. Classification (NCBI taxonomy): domain Eukaryota; kingdom Viridiplantae; phylum Streptophyta; class Magnoliopsida; order Asparagales; family Orchidaceae; genus Gastrodia; species Gastrodia elata. The sequence goes on from CM028675.1 coordinate 23,410,340, forward strand.
GAATAAGTATATTAAATTTATATATTTGATATTTAAGTAACATGAATTTTAATTAGCAAAAGTAATTAAATAGTTTTATGATTAAATTATAAATAACCTTATTAACTTTATTTACTTCCTTGATGGGCTTCTCTACTTTGTGCTCAGTCTTCGGCCCGCTAACGTCCCCGTATTCGGCTTTTGGCTTTTTATATTTCTAAGTAGTTTATATAGTAAAAGATAGTTTAACAAAAAAAAGCATAACAAGATATGTGGCAACTAATACCGTCGCACATTGTTCAAGATGGCATTTGAGTAGAATTAGGATTATTAAATAGCATGTTTATGTTGACCGCATCTAACCCAAGCTCCAAAGATGCACTCGCAGGATGCACCTAGGTGTGGGCTCAGAAGACACGTCTAGGCACGAGAGGAGCCAAAAGATAAGCCTGGACATGTAATAGCTCATGCTTCTAGACGAGCGGTTAGTCCGCTTCCAGATGTGCCATTGCTTGCTTCAAGCCAACCGCCACATCGTTTAAATAAACGTTGTGGTTTTACTAATAAACTGTCAATTTAGCTATTATTGAAATTTTTTTATACGGACGGTTTAGATCAAAATCATTGCATTTATCAGATCTATATAAAGTACAGGTATTCTGGTTGCTGAGATTTTGTTTCTACCCTAGATCACTTTCATCTTCCAGCAACTAATTTTTTGAGAGATAACTCGTGGAGAAAGAGGCTACAATGTTGTTGCTTTAAGATATTCATAGCATTAAGTATGATGGCTTTTTGAAGCTTAAATGGAACTACCAATAGAGAGGATGAATTAGTTTAAGAGACTTTTGATTACATATATTTATATAGGAGGTGAGGCACGTTCAAAAATGACAAATGTCTAATTTACTAAAAATGGATGGGTCAAGGTGTATGGTCTAGACGCATGCCTTCAGTGCATGACTCACATGTTCCTAAATTAGTATCCATCTGCATTGCTCTAGGTATGACTAGGCGTGTTCCACAACCCCTTCCTAAGCTTACCATTCCATGCATGCTCAAATGCGAGCTTGAGAACCAGCTAGGATAGTTAGGGCACCATAAAGAAGCGTCATCCCCCCAACCCACTAATTGGCACACTTCAATCATGGTGCACCTAGATGCTTGTCGAGCGTGTATGGGCATTGGCTTTGGGGCACCTTTACAAGTGCATCTAAGTATGACAATAATATTTAATTCAACATAATTGGTTAATATTAGGTCTTCTGGCTAGAGCAAAGTGGAGCTCGGGATCCGTCGAGTTTCTAGTTTCGATAGTATCCAATATGTAGTATATGTTTATATTGACTTAGATCTATGAACAAATCTTCCGACCTAAAGAATATGATCCCAAAATCATTCATATCCTCCAAATCAATAATAATTATAAATAATAAGAAAGCAACAAATGGTAAGTGTATGGATAGGATAAAAAAAAGATGATTATGAGACTCTTGAGTATTATTGCATAATATCTTAAGGTTTAGAGCCCTTTATGACCCTTTATTTAAAATATCCCAAGGTTTGGAATAGCTTTCCAAACAATTTTCAGTTTTGCACTTTTGTTCTATAAGATACCATGCCACAAGACAACAAGAGAGAATGAGCATCTGAACAGAAGACGTAACGCCGGCGTAAGCAAGCTTCGAAAATTGCAGGGACGAAGCATGGATGAAGCTGGCGCCGACACCAGCTTGGGAAATGGACGATGCCAATGCCAATGGACCAAGATGTAGCAGGGACGAAGATTTGGATATAGTGTCTGTGACCGACAAACTAGCGCCGGCTGTGAAGCGGCGTTGGACCGACACGATGTCGAAGCAGCAATGACAACGACAACGAAGTAGTGTTGATGATGATGAAGCGGCGCCGGTGACGGCGAAGCATCGATGACGATGAAGCGGCGTCGGTGACGACTCGGAGTCCACGCTTCCGTTCCAGGGTGTAATCGGATTATGCCCGGTTTGGGTGTAATCAGATTACCCGATTTTGCGAAGGAAATGGATAATCCGTTTACCGACAATTTACCCTCGAGAAAATTATCACTTTACCGTCAAAATCCTGCAAATCGAACATCCCCTAAGTGGAAGAATGGGAACGGAGGAGGCTGCACCGCTCGGAGACCTTGCAGCGGAGATAGTAAGCATGGTGGGGGTGATTGGGTGATAGGAAGCCCCACCGCTGCGGGTTCTTAGTGATCCTCAGAAGCCTCAAAAGCAATGCTTCAGTCATTTCGCCTTCTCTCGCCACAAACCGCGCCACGCAGCCTATGCGCTTCCGCTCCTCCGCCGGCGGCCGCCTCTGCTCCCTCATCATGTAATGCTCCTCTGGGCCTTCCATTCCCCCTTCTGCGTTGCTCGCTCTTCTTCTTAGAAGTCCTTCAGCTTAAATGGATGGATCCAATTTTGGCGAAAAACGGGAGGCCCAAATCTCTCAAAATAGACGGGTTTCTCCTTTTTTTTATATTATTATTTTTTTCTTAATTCGACAATTATGGAAACAGTTGCGCATCGGCACTGAATCGGGACAAGTGTCTGCATAGAATATTTATCTAAAATTAAATAATAAAAAAAAATTTGTCCCCCATTAACACAAAAATGCATGTTAAATCTAAGTAAATTCCTTTTTTTTTTAATGTTATTTTCGTATATTTTCTCTAATTAATTATTAATCTTTAATGAATTTTTAATTATAATTTGAGTATTGAATTTTAATTATTATAAATTAAATATTAATTTTAAATGTTTTAATAATTGTGGGCACTTACTTTAAAATATAAATTTTGTTATATAATTTTCTTATATTTTTTAAAAAATATGAATAATTAGGATTTAAAGAGTTAAGTGGAATAAAGAATTATTATTAAATTCACTTTTTATTATTTATAGACCTATAAAAATATATATTTTAAATTTTATTTTTCTTAAAATATATATATATATATATATATATATATATTCTATAAATGACAATTAATTGGTCATATAAAAGAAATTATTAAGATGCAAAATAGTATATAAATTTTAAGGAAAATATTATAATACCTCAATAAATATTATAGTATTTTTTTTTAGATTATTAATGAGTTTTTAATCATGATTATAACAGTAAATATTATTTATTATGAGTTAATCACTAATTTTTAATGTATTAATGATAATTTTAAATGCAATAATAATTATAGGATATTGGAGGAGATATTTAATGGGATATTATAGCATCTTTCAAAATTTAAATATAATAACATAAGTTTGAGATGAATGAAATGATTTAATACTTTTGAGATTTTATTGAAGATCATTTTTGAGAGGCGTAAACTAATGTGGAAATTATGATTTGGGAAAAATATTATTATATAATAATGGTCCAAATATTGAGATTATAAAAATATTATTTATTGAAGACAAATTTTCATAATTGTCTAATTAAAAAAAAAAAAAAAAAAAAAAAAAAAAAAAAAAAAAAAGGAGGATAAGCCACTCTATTTTGAGAGAATTTCATGCTGATTTGGGCCTCTCATTGTGTGCTTAAAGTGGATCCATCCATTTAAGCCAACGGATACATGACGAGGGAGCAGAGGCGGCCGCCGACAGTCGAGCGAAAGCACATAGGCCGCGTGGCACGGTTTGCGGCTAGAGATGGCGAAATGACTGAAGCTTTGCATTTGAGGCTTCTGATGATCACTGAGAACCCACAGCGGCTGGGCTTCCTCTCGCCCAACCACCCCACCATGCCGTGCAATTCACTGAGGGTTGTACTGCTTCTAGATATGATATTTATAATTCTAAGGCTTCCTAGCTATAAGTGGAGCATCAAAAGACAAAGGTAATGTTGTAATTGTAATCAACTAAAGCTTAGCCCCCTTCTTTGGTTTAATGTAATAGGTATCATATTAGTACAATTCTTTTGTGATCAAGTGAAAGGAACTAACATGGCTGCAGGAAGTGATTTTGAAGTAGTACTAGTTGGTGTTGGTGGCATCTTAAGATCTATCATGTATTGTTCCTCTAATTGGTGGTTGAGAGTTGGATACGAATCTAGTTTAAAGCGAAAGAACTCTATTGCTCCTCTTCCAGTTGGTATTGAAACAACTTGACCTAAATCCAGTTTAGAGCGTTGGATAACTAGGCGGTGGTTGAACATTACTTGTAAGACTTTCCTAAACTGGGATTTTATCCTTGTTATAGAAGTCTCTAAACCTCAAATAGTTCATTTAAGCCAATCCTAATTAGTTTATAATTAACTATGGTGCTCTTAATTTGCTAAAATTTAAATAATGTGCAACACAAAATTTCAAACCAAATATTATGGTAATAGCAAAGAAAAGTATATTTAGATTCAATGCACCTCAAACAAACTCTAGGAGTGCTATTTGGCTCAAAAGTTATGGTAAAATGGGAAGTTTTACCCAAGCATGCAAGAACACTAAATTTGTACAAAACTTGAAATTAATATGTAAACACATATATCTTGATATTTAAAGCAAATAATAATTTCTAAAAAAGCTTAAAATACAAGAAAATAATACAACTTAGCTTGAATGAGGGCAAACGAATCATCACTCATAAGTCGAAACTTTTATATTTCTTCCTTTTTTAATTGAGTGCTAAGATTTTTTCTTAAAATTTTACTAGAGAATAGGCATCAATTTCAAAACTCGAATGGCACAAACGCACTAAAATAGAAGGTTGCACGACTGAGAACAGGGTGTCAGAAGTTGGTGCGATGAAGGAAGACTACTCCCAAGGGCGCATGTGAGCGCGCAGGCGACAGCATGCACGTGTTCACTAGCTGGCGAGTGCGTATGCGTGCGGCGGCACGCACATGGGATGGCAGGCGTGGTGCAGAGCGCTTTGTGAAGTGAGTCGGGGTGGGTGTTGATTGAAGAATTTTTTGGAGGTGCGCCCCAGCGCGCCGCAGCGGCCGAGTGCCCGAGAGGCGGGCGTTACAGCACGCCGCAATAGTTGAGCGCCCAAGAAGTGGGCGCTATAGCCCATAAAACATATTTCTAGGCCGCCTATATATTCTTAATCTCGTTTTTAGGGTTAAGAGGGACAATATATTAGAAGAATATCAGCTTCGTTGGTTTTAAAGGTGTAACAGCTCCATTGCAAGAGAAGAAAAAGTCGTAAATGTTTCCTAACCCTAAAACTCATTATAATATCCTCTCTACATAGTGAATTCTTTTACTCTCATCCCCATGAACGTAAATATTAGCACCGAACCACGTAAATCATTTTGTTGTATTGTGATTGCTTGTATGAGTGATTGTCTCGCTTTATTTTGACTTGCTCAACTTCTAAGCTTATTGTTTTGCATTGTTTTGAATCCCTAACATCCACTCAAGAGATCTCAACAAAGGGTTTAGACCCACAGCGGGTTGGCAGGCGGTACGCACCAACGAGCAGCGAAGTGAATTGGGCTGACTTGCGGATCGACGTGCTTCGTGCATAGGGGGCGATGCGGGCACGTCGGTTTGATGAGTCAGTGGTGGCGTCAGCGACGGCGGCATCCACGGCTGTAGTTGGTGGAAGGAAAATGATCCCCTTGTAGTTCATAGGGTTAAAACAAGGTTAAGAAAATTTCAAAAATTTTGAAAAAAATATGTAAATTTTTAACACAAAATTCTCTATAATCCTAGCCCAAAACCTAGCTCTTATAACAAAACATGATTGGGGTAACGTCGAAGTATAATATATTTGAAAAGAGACTTCATGATGTCTTATGGTGCACCAAACGATGTCGATTTTATGCAAAACTTGGTAGATGAGTTGATTATGGTGCTGTGGAATTTTGGAAGTATTTTTAATAATTTTTGGGAGGTTATTTTTTGTGAGATGGAAGACAAAGACTACAAAGGCACAAACATAGGATAAATTTCAAGATTATCCACACCTTAAGTTCCTGAAGCTTGTATGAGCTATTAAGGTCTTCGATTATGCACAATAAAGGAAAGTGATAGTTATTCAGGCTATGTAGGGGGAAAACTGTTCTATCATTCATTTTCTTTTCAAATGACATGTATGGGCTATTTATAGATAGATAGCTCAAAATCATGGTAGGCAAAAAACACACCACCCAATAATTCTCAAAAAACAAATAAAATATTAAACATTGGGAGCGGATCGGAAGTGGAGTGCTTATTGGTGGGCGTAGCAGAGAAGGATAGCTGCTCTTGTAAGAGTGAAGAAATGGATAGATATTTAGGAATAGAAATAGGAAATGAAGAATGGTGTCTGTCAGATGGAAGAGTAGTCTGTGTTATTGAAGCAAATGAGCACGAAATTTTGTTAAAATGGCATGGTGAGCTATATGCTCTCTTTCATTTTTGAGGATTGTAGCATAAATAAGCTTGATGCAGGCTAACATCGCCAGGAAAGACGCCAGGCTGAGATACGGGTTGCAATGCCGAAGTTGTGTATGGTTTGAACCAAAAACTAATAGAAATTTATAATTATATGTGATTTTATCTACTCCAGTGTCACCAAAAGCATAATAGTTTAACTTTCATAATTCTATCAACATTGTAACAATATGTACTATCCAACAATGCTTTATGCATAATAGTTTAAGGTAAAGGCAAAAAATGGTTAATATGCTAATGTGTCACGAAAAGCAAATTTGTTTTGGATGCGACATTTGATGGTTCATTTTGTCTTTAATTGTCCTCAGCATCCCTCGTTATTATCTCTCATTATAAGCTCTTTTTGGAAATCCGAATTTTTGACGGCCTCTGTTAGAGTTGTGGGTGTCGTAGCCGCTTCATCGAAGAAGAGAAAACCTCCTAAGTTGATTAATTAATTTTTCTCAAAATTAAAAGGAGGTGAAAGGATTGGGAAGTATGTTCTGAAATGGATTTTTGAAGCTAGGGCTCGCCTTCAAGGAAGAAGAAGAAGAAGAGGAAGAGAGAAGAAGTGTAATTCCTGGTTTATTTCTTTAATACTAGTTTATAGTAGTTGTAGTATTTGCAACGACCACCACAATCTTACGTCATTATCAGCTCCTATTATTTTCTAAGCGAAGGAATGGCAACCACAACAAAAAGCTATGCATTAACGCATAATAAAATCATATATAAATATGATTAACTAAAGTTAAAGAAGAAGCGAGTGAATGGATTTGGAGTCTCTAAAACATGATTAGTTCTTAAACTTAGATTATTTTAGGACACGTGTTGCTCGATGTATCGCTGATAATTTAAAATAGTAATGGGAAATATTTCAAGTTTCGAAACGTGTAAAGGGGGCAGAGTCAAAAGAAATTACAAAAAAGAAAGCCCTGAAGGATATTATGCAGCAGTAAGGATACTTTGGAGGATCGTTACTACTACGACCCATACTTTGTTGAAAAATTCAGAAGCTGCTGTGGGATCTTACCATTCTTCGTATGGTTTGAGGAGTACCGACTGAAAGTAAAGCATATGGGCAATTCTTTTCTTCGAATCTTCCTTCCTCTCCTCCCTTCGACCGAGTCGAGTCTCCCCATTTACAATGAAGACATCGACTAGTATCGATCTTCGAGAGTAAACCTGTGATAGTTGTCATATGCAAAACTAGCTCAAAGCACGAATACTATATTTAGATGAAGCTCATGTCCAATAGATAATGGCTTAAAAGGAGTTTATGATGCTACCTCACTATTAATACAAAATCTTGAAGAATAGGTCATACCTAGGGTTCGTGACAAGGAGGCTTCTTCGGGCTCGGGAAGGCGCAGCAGTGGATTCTCGGCTCCAATTCGAGGCTCAAACGATGATAAGGAATCTTTTTAGGATAATAAAGAGGCGGCGGGCATAGGTCGCGTGCGCGCGCTTTGCACGTAGAGAGCTTCGGGGACGACGACTACCAACAGTCCGATCTGGATGGCTGGTGTGATGACCCAGTGTCAGATTAGCTATTCTGACCCAACATTGGATGTTACTGTAGTACTTAATGATGGATTAGTATCTCATAATCCACTATTAAGCTTATAAGATAGAGAAACATAGATACATTTCTAAAAGTAATAATAAACCAACATTCATTCCATTACATTCATTCAGAAAATAAAAGAAAAATATTTGTCTTCGAGTTTAATAAATAGTACAATTCATAATATTTAAACTACAACATTAAATGTAAATAGAAAAAGAAAACTCTCTCATCCTCACATGAAAGAAAATGAAAGAGAATCTCTCTAATTAATTCTTCAAGCCCTCTTGGTACTCTAGCTACTCTTCTGGTTCTCCTACTAGCTCCACTCCAGGAACCTGATCTACTGTGTTTGATTTTTTACACGATATAACATAACCAATAAATTAAAAATAAATTGTTTAGACTTATAAAGTTTAAGCATATTTTAGGATTTCTAATTATTTTAGGATTTCTAACTATTTTAGTTTAAGGATATCATATTTGGTTAAGTAGAAAGCTGCACAATATAGTAACAAAAAGGTAAAATTGGAAATATAGAAACATGCAGTAAAAAGCATTTAAAGTAAAGCAGTGTGTGTGTTAAGGCACACTAAGCGGCCCTACAAAGGAAAGGTTAAACACATACGGCATTCATAAAAGAGAAAAATAAGGTAAAAGCTAGCATCATATACACAAATAAGGAAATAAAAGATAGATTCTAACATCCTATAAGCAAGTATAGAAAAGGAACAAAACTGAGTTATAATAAATGCATATGACTGTAGAAATATATAAAGCAGTTAATTAATATTATGTTTTTAATTAAGTTATGTTCTGTGGGCTCATATAGAATAAAAAGAGGAGTTAGGTATGTCTACCCAACTATTTAAGACGGAGTCTCATGTATAACCACACACTCTCCCTCAATGGAATGTGTGGTCTCCTGATCAACCCATAGCCAGCCCTGGCTCAAATATCTGTACAGACTAATACACCCTGAGTGAAACCCCTTATTAGTTATAATTGTTATTATGCAATTACTATGATCATTTGGATAAGCTTCAAAGCATGGCAGCATTCAATGAAAATGCCAAAGTAAATTAAGCGATTGATATCCCTTTTTTATTATCTAATTTTAGTTATCTACCTTATTGATTAGAGTTAATTGAACCGCCAATTTTCTTAAGGCATAGGTCTTAAATCAATTGATGAATATATGTGTGTGTGTGTGCGAAAATATGATTTTATAGTCTTAAAAATAATTTACAATAATAATTAACATTTGAGACTCTCTATCCTAGTCCTAAGATCACATTCTCAAATTCATCAATTTAAACAGTAACTAAGCTCCTGAGAAGACATGTCCTATCTCAAATTCAACCTAAACTCTATAGTTCAATATACCTCAAGGAATTTCAAGAGTTTGAAACGTCGCAGGTAACTACTTCTAAGCTTAGCTTACTTCAAACTATAATGATACTCCAAAGTCTAGAAGTTTGCCCCAAGTTTCCCAAATGATAAGTTAAAGAACCTAATACCACTAAACACAACAATTCATGTTTAAATGCCTAAGCTACTTACTGATCTATCAATCAACTAAGGATACATAATTTATCTCAAGTGAGATTCTATAACAACCCAAGATTATTACCCAGCTTAATTTTATCTTAATCACATCTTAATTATCATTTCTTTAAGTTCATCTAGCCATTAGAACCAAACACTGAAGATTTGGTGCGATTCGAAGCTAAATCGAATATTTAGAATATTTTAATATATTTAATTAATTAGAAAATTGAGGTAATTAAATTGACCTCGAAATCAAAATCCAACTTCGCTAATGTTATCGTCACCCCCAAATTAGCTAAGGGCAAAGCTTTGGACGTGTTTGGAAGTCGTCGGATTTTTACGAATATTTTAATGTAACTAAGTGCACCAAAAAATTAAATAATTAAATAATCATCAGAATCCAAATCCAACTTCGTCGTTGAATTCATCACCCCCAAATTAGCTAGGGGTGAATTTTTGGGATTTTTCGGAGCGCATTTATCAAATTTGAAATTTTAATAAATTAAAAATTAGAAATGAATAATTAATTATTCATTTAAATCTATTTTTATTTTCTCTTCTTATTTCCTCTCCTGGCTGGCCACATTCCTCATATTCGACACCCCTCTCCCTCAATTTCAGGCGCATGCAAGGGGGAAATGTAACAACACAATGTTGTTAATCACCATTTAATAGTCCAAATAACCTCAAACTTCTTCTAGCTAACATAAATAGTCATTAAAAGCAAGTTTTAAAGTTTTGGTTCAATTTGAAATTCAAACGAACAAAACCTTGATTTTGGGCAATTTTTAAAATCAAGAAAATGAGAAAATTATTTTGACCTCAGATTAAAAATTGGACTTCGTCATTACGTTCATCACACCCAAATTAGCTTAGGGTGAAGTTTTGATGAGTTTTGGAGATAGTCAAAATTTCATGATTCTTTTTGAGAGTCTAAGAAATAAAATAATTAAGTCAACCTCCAATAGAGATTATGACTGCATTTTTAAACTCATTACTTATAATTTAGTTAAGGAAATTTTTTTTTTTATTTAAAAGTACATAAATATTTAATTTCTAATAGAATATCTATTAATTGAAGGGCGACGCGTGCCACTCACCGTCACTCTCGCCAATGGGAAAGCTAGCAAGGAGCGTGCTGCCATCCCTGTCTCAATCAAACCCATGCTATTCCCCTCATTATCAATACCTCCTCATCCTCTCGGCACAAGAGGATTATTCGAAGGTAAAACAAGGAAGCTTGGCTCCGAACCCTAGCGACTATTTCGCAATGATTCAATAAGGTACTTCACCTGATTTTCTTCCTTAGTGTTGTTAAGATATAAAATATTTTTAGGTTTATCTTATATTTATGCATTAATAAGTTCAGATGTGGTAGTTCTAGATTTTTATAAGAATATTATTAGATATGCTCTCTATATATTGATAAAATAAAGGAGCCTGATGTCTTATATAAGAGAAATTTGATATACTCAATTATATTAAAGTTATGCAAATGAGTTCTCCATCTTAAACTTACTATATTTAGAATTTTTGTAATTATATAAAGGATCCTAACAACCTTTCAAAAAAAAAAGTGATGTTGTAAATAAGTCTTCATGCACGTATATGAATAACCATTACAGAGATTTGACATTTAATTGAGTGCATATATGTAACAACTCAAGGTTGTTATCCAGCTTGATTTTAAATTAATCGTATCTTAATTAGGTTCATCTAGTCATTAGAACCAAACCCTAAAGATTTGGAGCAATTCAGAGCTCAATCAAATATTTTAGATCATTTTAATATTTAATTAATTAGAAAAAATGAGGTTTTTAATTTGATCTCAAAATCGAAATCAGACTTCGTTGTTGCGATCGTCACCCCCAAATTAGCTAGGAGTGATATTTTGGACACATTTGGAAGTCGTTATTATTTGTGCAAATATTTTAATATAATTAATTACCCCGAAAATTAGCGTAATTAAATAATCGTCAGAATCGAATTCCGACTTTGACTTTAAATTTCTCACCCCCAAACTAGCTATGGGTGAATTTTTGAGATTTTAGGAGCTTATCAAACCTAAATTTTTGATAAATCGAAAATTAGAAAAAAAAAATATTTATTTCCTAATTTCCTTTTTCCTTCTTTTCTATTATTTTTCCTGGCTGCCCATCCCTCATTTGGTGCCCCCTCTCCCTTTCATGCAAGCTGCAAGGCAGGGTCTCCCATGCCTCCCCTTCTTCCCTAGCTCATGATGGCTTCCCCCTGTAGCGCCCCGCCCCGTCACCGCGCGTAAAAGATAAGTATAATCAATTTCAGCGGCGGAGCGGTGCACCACTCGGGGAGGAATTACCCGTCTCCCCGAAGTAGTTGGAAACCAAGCCCATCTAAAAGGCTACTGACTCAACCTCAAGGAGCGTTGAGAGCTAACACTTAAGATAAGAGTAGTATCCTTATCCAAGTATTAGAAAAATACATATATTAGATTTAGAATACAATAAGAATCCAATATATATATATAAGATATCAGCATTTCCAGTATGCTGATCACATCACAATACTAAGTATAAATAGTGTATAACAGAGTGCGGAAGCTAAAAGCAAACATCCAGAAATATTCATCACAGAAGCTGTATGGAAATATTCGTCTCAGAAAAGAAAAGAAAATACATCCAAAATTATTAAAAATATTTACTAAATAATAGACATAGAGCTAAGTACTGAACTAAAAAATAAACTAAGCAGAAAGATAAAGATGAAGAAGAGTCCATTAGTGCTCCATGGGCTCCTCCTGAATCTCTTGGGTGTCCTCCTGACTTATCTTAGTATACTGCTCAAGATCTAGCAAATTACCGGATCCCAAAGGTACCCCATGTTAGACAATAAGTCTAACACATCAAAACTAGTCTAAACAGTTCTAATTATTCATTTAGCATTTACATAATGTGATTAAATCTGCAGAAATACTGTAAAGATAACTGAAAGCATAAAACTGTACAAAACTGAAGTAAAGTAAAGCAAAGCTGAACTATACTAAATACTGAAAACAAATTAAAACAATAATGAATTTGAAACTGAGTAATCATATATAAAACTATGATGTATATCACTGAAATTGTGCATCTGAATATGTCACAACATTATATGTTGCTGATATACAACTAAAATATTACTGAACTGCTATAAGTAGTACAGTCCAATGTATACATACACCCAGTTGGGAATACCGTTTATTGATGATGCCGATGCATCCTGAAATTCCCTAGTCAATGTATGCAACATTCCGTAACTCATAAATCATCACTGATACTCATACATTATTCTGATACTCACACATCATGCTTATGCTCATGCTCATGCTTCTACTACATGAGATAAATCCAAAAATCCAGAAAATACTTTGAAATCCAATAATGAATTCAAGGTCTCTATTGTGCAGAATCCTGCTAAAAGGATTATGACTCCTAAATTATAATCTCAAGAATTGGTTAAAGTTGAGAGTTTACTTAAATCATTAGCTGGGATGATTGTATACATATATTTAGTATGTTTGCAAGAAAGATAGATTAAACCCTTAGCTTATTTAAACTTGTAAAATACCAAAATTTCATTCTCAATTGTTTATTAATATTTAAATAAAATTTGACTTCAAATTAAAAATCTGACTCCGCTATTGCGTTCACCACCTCCAAATTAGCTAGGGGTGAAATTTTGAACGCATTTGGAAGTCGTTAATTTTTAGACGAATATTTTAATATTATTTAAATACCTAAAAATTTGAAGTAATTAAATACTCGTCGGATTGAAAATCCAAGTGCGCCATTGTGTTCAGAAGCCCTCAATTAGTTAGAAATGATATTTTTAAAAAATTTTGGAAAATATTTATTTAATTAAGTTTAATTAATTAATTAATTAAAATAATTATTATTTAATAAAATAAACGGCGCCGTTCACTTAAAGAAACGTCGTTCCCCTTTTTCCTTCTGCTACCGTTTGAAAAAGACGGAGTCTTTGAACCGTCTGATCGCTCGATCAGACGGTCGAGACTCATCGTCATTAAGAGTCACGCACGACTCTGCAAATGGACACGCGGCGAAGGAGAAGACGCGCGTTGCCGAATACTCCATGCTTCGTGTCGATCCACCGCTTCCAAAGCTCAATAAAATTCAAATGGAAGTATCAATCGAAGATTTCCTCACTCAAAATTCATCTGAGAACTTAAAACTCGCCAAATCAATTTCATACCTCATTCGGCAGAGCATCGTTTCAACTATATCAGGTGCTTAACTCCTTCAATTTTCCTAATCATCTTACTTAAATCAATATGTGAGTTGTTATATTATTGCATCTAATCAATTAAGCAATCGGTTGTTATTTGATTTAAAATCTACCGCCGTAAAACCCGTCTCGTTCGTCTCGGCAGAGGATGCTAAGGTTAGGATTATCAAGCGATGGAGAACTCTTTAGCCGTTGAATAAACAACCATTAGGAAGCCCTCTTCAGTTGCCATCCAACGACGTGCGGGCTGAAAGCTATCAATGCCGGGAAGCCCTCTAAAAACTAAACCCTAGGACGAGACTTCACGAGCGATTGAAGGAAGAAGAAGGATTCTGGGTCGGGCCGGGTCGACCCGGGCCCGACCCGTCTCTGCTCGGGTCCTGCAGACTGTTGCAGCACGCAATTATGCGGGACCCACACCAGATGCCTCGCGAATAAGGAAAAGACACGTGGACCTTCTAGAAGAAAATTCTGTCGTGTGGGACCCACACACTGAACTTCGGCGAATAGCAAAGTGCCGCGTGGCACTGGTGGGCCCGCCGCTGATTTAAAAACCTGCAGTAATTATAATAATTATAATAAAAATATCTATATTTATAATATATATAAATCTGTTACATATTAAATACTTATAGATATACGTAAACAATAAAATAAAATAAGATAAAATAAAATTAAATAAATAAAAATATTGATAAACATAAAATATAGCATATAATTTAATAAATATTAGATTAAAAAATAATAATATTTAAAACAAATATATCATCAATCTAAAATAATTTATACATTAATTATAATAATAGTAAAATAATAATCAAAATAACAATATATAAACAGAAAATTTAAATAAAATATGATAAAATAATATGTAAATATATTTAATAATTAAAAAATATTAAATAAAAGATACAGTAATATATATTTAATATGGAATTAATTTAAATCAGAAATTTTTTATAAAAAATAATAATCATAAAATAAAACAATAAACATTAAATATAAAAATAAAAACAAAACATATAATATTATTTGATAAATATTAGATTTAAATAAATATATTTAACAGATAAATAAATATTTAATAATATTAATCAAATTTAAATACATAGATATAAATATAATACTTATACAGTTTTAAAAATCAGAAAAATAAACAGAAATAATCTTAAACAAAAATAATAAATGTTTATTATTGGTATAATTAAGTTATTAACCAAACATTATAAAATTCATAACTCCTAAAATACATAATCAAACTATACAGAAAAAGGAATATAATAAAACCATTTAATTTGCTATAAGATTAATATTTCACCTAGTGTCATTTAAGGGGTATTAAGTAAATATTAAAAATGTCGCATTAACTTATAAACCACTAATCCAAACATACCCAATATGGGTCTTCAAATACTCAGAAAAGTATAAGAAATAATTTAGAAGTATTAATTTTACAATTTGAATTAAAATTTAACTAATCACAATTAAGACATAGCCCTAATTAACCTAATTTAACCTAGAACTTCAAATACCCATAAATTAGTCAATTTAGCTCCAAATTAGGTGAACCAAATATCCATTTAGATCAGAAAATCCTAAATTTCAATAAACTGCAAAAATATTTAGAATCCAACGGTTAGATCTCCTAATCAACCTTAATCACTCCCTAATTATAATAAACCCTAATTTTTAAACCCTACAAATTAGAATAGCTATAACTTAACCAATTCATATTAGAGTTTGATAATTTTAGACTCTATAGAAACTTTAGGACATAATATTCAATAAACTAGCATAAATTTTATATTAAGGGTAAAATTACTAAAATACCCTTATAAGGTCAAATTCCTAATTTGACCTTATAAGGCATAAATAATTTAATAAAAATAATTCAAATAAAATCAAAATAATCATAATATTACAAATCATGATAAAAACATTAAATTGATAAATTTTATTATTTTGGCAGATCAAAGAAATTAAATTTGGTTGATTTTATCAAAACAAGTCAGGTACCCAAATTCACTTATAAGTCTTATTTCAGTATTCTTATTTGAGCTATTTTCCATTTGAGTATTATTTGTACTGCTTACCGCATTTTAATCTGCAAAAGAATTATATCAAAAAGCATGTAACAAAAAGAATTTATATATATTTTGTGGTGCTTGTCTTTGGAGGGTGGAATGCAAAACTGGAATCTGTACAGATTGGGCTAGCTAGCAAGCCCCTGGGAGTTATATGGAGGGATTTAGCCTCTTGTAGGAAGTAGGCAAATCCAGAGGAAAGACACACCATCAGTTCCTAATTTGAATAAGCTACCGACGGGTGGCGAGAAAGCTTCCTACAGATTTATGCCTATGGGTTTACCCATTTGGGCTCAGGGGTCTCCAGACTCGACTTATTGTTACATATGCTTTTGAAAAAAATTTATTTCATATATGTTGATTTTCACAGCTATTTTGCAGGGCAGAATTTGAATTTGAAAATTTGCTTTACTTATATGCAGTCTTTCAATTATTTTTATATTTGATTCATACCTATTATAGGATGCTAGATTTATTCTTATAAGATCAATTTGCGTACTCCTACCTGACTGGTAAACTGAATTTTTCAGGTTTTGATAATTAAAAAGTTTAGAAGATCTGCCAAGATTAAAGAAGAAGAATTAAAAGAAGCAGAAGAATATAGATATTTCTTATTTCATATTTTGTAAAATTCAAACTGTTGTAACTTTTCATATATATTTTGGCTCTATGTATAAAAGGACTCTGAATTTTATTATTTTATTTTTTTGAATTATAAACTTGTATATATATTTTCAATTGAGATGAATTGTTCTTTAAAGACTCTCGAACTTCGATCCCCGATCGGCACAAAACTACACTTATCGAAGCGCACTAGATAGGAGGCAGAACCAGGTCACAGTTTACATCTCAAGCTAAGCCGTTAAATGTCCTAATTACAAGCATACTTAGTGTCCTACGCAAAGTGATTTGAGATACTTAGTTTGCTTAAACTGCACTTATTGAAGCGCACTACGATAGGAGGTAGAACCCGGTCGCAGTTTATATTTCAAATTAAGGATCTTGTTCACTAATTGTAACACTCTTAGTCTTGGAAGATTTACTCTAATGGGACTGTATTCGTCTAATCCCTCGGGATAGCACCTAGTCATAAGTCTACATTGGAGTGAATCAACCAATCCTGAATATTACTAAAATAATCTAGTACTATGGGTATACTCTACTATACCCAACTAATAATATGGGTTCAAGAGATTCTATTTAATAAACAAAGATTTATCAAAGCTATTAATCCTTACTTTAAATAGGTGTATCCTACCCAAGGCTCCAAGGATGTGATTAAGGAATCACTTAATATAGGTTGCTACCATAAGGAATAAGTCTCATTTTAAGTACTTTAGGTGATTCCACCACAAGGTATCAAGTTTAACTTCTAAAGTTATGAAAGATCATCTAAATTTCTATCTTAGTAAGTTACAAAAGCTTTTCCTACCTTAAGGTATCAATAATTTAGGTCCTTAAATATTTCAATAACGATCCTATATCAAGACCCTCGAGATCTCACTTTTTTAATTCTTAAGCTAACACTCAAGTGGTCAGGTCAATGATTAAAATTCATCTGATCCTTTTCTATTCTATAATTATGAGATAAAATCAAAGATTTTATTATAGTTAGATCAGTTCATAAATTATTACAATTTTATTATCTATTTTATGCTAATAGTCTTATATAAGAGAAAATTAAAGATCTAAAGTTTAGATTCAGATGGTTCAATCATATAGATTTAATATTAACCTTAGCACTTCTAATTCAATAATTTAAGATCAATATCAAATCATATACATTATTGGAATAATGTTTATTGAATTATCTTTTAATTAAGTACTTAATTTAGATGATTAAGGTTTAGGTCTTAATAAAGACAAGTTAGTGTTTAACCTATAGCCTTTCTACCATTAAGACCAAAGGCTAATTTAAATGTCAATGACAAATCAATATATTATTAGTGTATTATTGATAGCAATTTTAGGTTTAGATTAAGTATCACCTACTTAATCAAATTATCAATATTCTTAGATTCGATTATAGTTTAATGTCAACTAAGCATGTTTAAGTGTCCAAATAAATGTTAAGGTTCTCTAATATACATCCTAAAATTATGAAAACAAATAAATGTAAGCTGACATAATGCAGAAGATAATTAAGGCTAACTAAATTCTAAATCAAAGCAAAGGGGTTAGCACTTGATTATAATTATAAAAGACTTATGTTTTATTCCATTTAGTTGTTGAGATATACCTATTCAATTCAAACACTTAAGATTCTATTACTTTGCATTTGGCATAAAATATATTTAAGGTACATAGTAGGTTTTGAGCACTTATTAAAAATGACAAGGTTTCAACTTAATTTCCATATAAAATCTTATGCAATGTTCAATTGTAACTAAAATAAGTTCACATTTGATATAATTTAGTCCTACTAGAGTCCTAGGGACTAATATTCTAGGTTCAAAAGATTCTATTTAATAAATAATTATTTATCAAAGCTATTAATCCTTACTCTAAATAGGTGTGTCGTACCCTAGGCTCCAAGGATGTGATCAATGGATCACTCAATGTAGGTTTCTACCATAAGGAATATGTCTCATTTTAAGTACTTTAGGTGATTCCTACCACAAGGTATAAAGTTTAACTTCTAAAGTTATGAAAGATCATCTGAATTTCTACCTCAGTAAGTTACAAAAGCTCTTCCTACCTCAAGGTATCAATAATTAAGGTCCTTAAACATTTCAATAATGATCCTATATCAAGACCCATGAGATCTCACTTTTCTACTTCTTAAGCTAACACTCAAATGGTCCGATCATATGATTAAAATTCATCTGATCCTTTTCTATTCTACAATTATGGGATAAAATCAAAGATCTTATTAGAGTTAGATCAGTTCATAAATCATTACAATTTTATTATCTATTTTATGCTAATAGTCTTATATAAGAGAAAATCAAAGATCTAAAGTTTAGATTCAGATGGTTCAATCACAGAGATTTAATATAAGCCTTAGCACTTCTAATTTAATGATTTAAGATCAATATCAAATCATATGCATTATTAGAATAATGTTGATTGAATTATCTTTCAATTAAGTACTTGATTTAGATGATTAAAGTTTAGGTCTTAATCAAGATAAGTTAGGGTTTAACCCCTAGCCTTTCTACCATTAAGACCAAAGGTTAATTTAAAAGTTAATGACAAATCAATATGTTATTAGTATATTATTGATGGCAATTTTAGGTTTAGATTAAGTATCACCTACTTAATCAAATTATCAATATTCTTAGGTTCGATTATAGTTTAATGTCAACTAAGCATGTTTAAGTGTCCAAATAAATATTAAGGTTCTCTAATATACATCCTAAAATTATGAAAACAGACAAATGTAAGCTGACATAAAGTAGAAGATAATTAAGGCTAACCAAATTTTAAATCAAAGCAAAGGGTTAGCACTTGATTATAATTCTAAAAGACTTAGGTTTCATGCCATTTAGTTATTGAGATATACCTATTCAATTCAAACACTTAAGATTATATTACTTAGCATTTGACATAAAATTTATTTAAGGTACATAGCAGGTTTTGAGCACTTATTAAAAATAATAAGGTTTCAACTTAATTCTCAATAATTCAGTCCCACTAGGGTCCTAGGGACCTTAAAATGCAAAAACAGTGAAGTTTTGACCATTTCAGCCAATTCTGGGCAATTTTCAGACATTTCTGGGCATTTTTGCCATTTTGGGCGCCGCAGCGCGCTGCAGCGCTTCTGGCGCTGGAGCGCACTGTGGCGCTTCTGTCGCGACAGTGCGATGTGGTGCTTTTAATGCTGCGACCTGCTGTGGCGTGCTATGGCGCTTTTAGCAATGCAGCGCGTTGTGGCGCTTTTAATGCTACGGCCCGCTGTGGCGCACTATGGCGCGTTGCAGCGATCTAATTTGCAAAATTATTGTTCAATTAATTCATTTTTCATATTACCTAAAGTTTTTCGAAAATTCCGCTGCAGCCCGCCACAGCGTGCTGTTGCGAGCTGCAGTGGTCAAATTTGCGATTTACTATTTAATTAGGTAATTAACAAATTTTATATGATTTTTTTGAAATGTCTCTACAACCCGCTGCACCACGCTATGGCGCGCTGCAGCGCCAGACGGTATTTTTGCTAGGTGCGAAAACCACAAGGGCCTACTTTCAAACTCCAATACTCTCAATCCAGTGCATTCCATGAGCGGTGATATATATCAATGGAAAAGTTTTTCCGATACCTTTCCATTGACACTAAAATTGCACAAATGGAGCATCTTAACTATACGAACAATATGGATAAAGGACAGGGAATACAAAATGGATGAAAGCGGAGCATGATTTTTCAAAGAACTGAGATGCCACATTAAGCCTTAATGGCTTCCTTACACCATCATGAGGTTCTAGAGCTACAAACAAGCATAGTAGCAATATGAAGAAGACAAAGGAGAGTAAACAAAAGGGTACCTTAGCCTTGTAAGGGCGGAGGAAGAAGGAACCTTTGCCTTTCCCCAAAGCCTTATAGGTGAGCTGGACTTTTTCTTCTTCCACACTAAGGCATCAATGAAGGAGAATATGAGAAAATCTCAGCAAAAAGAAGAAGAGGGCTGTGCTCTCCCTTTAAAGGAGGAGAGTGAGAGGGAGGCTCCATCATGAGCTAGGGAGCTAAGATGTAAGGGGGAGTAGGGAGCCATCATGCTTGCCTAGGGATAGCATGGCTAAGAGGAGAGGGGAGAGATGGACTCAAGTGGCTTGCATGGGGAGAAATGGCCAGCCAAAATTAAGGGAGGAAAGAGGAAGTAAATGCAAATTAAGGAATAATTAATTATTATTCCTAATTTTTAATTTATTAAAAATTCAGGTTAAATAAACATACTCCGAAAAATTCCAAAAACTCCTCCCTAACTAATTTGGGGGTGAGGAATTCAACGGCAAAATTGGATTTTGATTCTGACGATTATTTAATTATGCTAATTTTCAGGGTATTTAATTATATTAAAATATTTACAAAAATCTGACGACTTCCAAACACATCCAAAACATCACTCCTAGCTAATTTGGGAGTGACGATCGCAACGGTAAAGTTAGATTTTGATTTTGAGGTCAAAATAAATATCTCAATTTTCTAATTAATTAAATATTAAAATATTCCAAAATAATCGATTGGGCTCCGAATTGCTTCAAACCTTCAGGGTTTGGTTCTAATGGCTAGATGAACTTAATGGAATTATTATTACGATATGATTAGGCTAAAATTAAGCTAGGTAATAACCCTGGGTTGTTACACCCCCCTTCCTTCTCCTCCTATAAATGGAGCTCAGCCCCTTCCTCTCTATTTTTTTGCTGTCAAGTTAAAGCTGAGAGCTCCCTCCTTTCTCCTCCATTGTTGAGCTTGGTGCTGAATAAGAAGAAGAAGAAGTTCCTCCAAGCTTTTCAAGTCTTCTTCCTCCTCATTTTAAAAGGAAAAGGTACCAATTTGCTCATCTTCCTTATTTACTTCATATTGATATTATGTTGGTTTGTATCTTTAGAAATCCATGATTGTATGAGGAAGCCATTGTGGTTCATTAAGGCATCATATTACTTGAAAATATCATGCTCTATTTTTCATCCATTTTGTATACCCGAACATTTAATTCCATTGTTCTTATAGTTAAGATAATTCATTTGTGTCTATTTTGGTATCGATGGAAAGGTATCAGAAAGACCTTTCCATTGATATATAATATCACTAATGAAATGCCCTAGATTAAGAGTATTTGAGCTCGAAATGTGACCCTTCACGATTTTCGCACAGACAAAATCACTGTCGGGCGCTACAACGCACCGTAGCACCCGAAGCTCAAATAGTTTCTACTGCAGCTTGCCACAGCACACCACAGTGGGTTGCAGTGTCATTTCAAGAAAAATCATATGAAATCGATAAATAAACTAATTGAACAATAACCCGCAAGTTAGACTGCTGCCGCGCGCCACAGTGCGCCGCAGCGGGCTGCAGCATCATTTCAGGAAATATCATATGAAATCGATAAATAAACTAATTGAACAGTAACCCGCAAGTTAGACCGCTGCCATGCGCCATAGCGCGCCGCAGCGTCATTTCGAGGAAAAACTATAGGAAATCAAGAGAAAAATTAATTGAACAGTCACACGAAAGTTGGATCGCTGCAGCGTCATTTCTGGAAAACTATATAAAACCAAAAAATGAATTAATTGAATAGCATTGCCGCAAGTTAATCTGCCACAATGCGCCGCAGCACTTGAAAGTGTTGCCGCGTGCCGTAGCATCCAGTTCTCGAATTGGTCTCACCGTAGCGCGCCGCAGCATCAAAAGTGCATCAGCCACAACACCATTTTCCACCGCAGCACGCTGTAGCATCAAAAGTGCTACAGTGCGCCGTAGTGCCCAGAATTTTTTGAAAGTGCCCAGAATTGGCTGAAATGGTCAAAACTTCACTGTTTTTTGTATTTTAAGGTCCCTAGGACCCTAGTGGGACTTTATTATATCAAATTTGAACCTAGTTTAGTTAAAATAGGGCATTACATAAAATTTTGTGTAAAAATCAACTTTGAAAATTTACCCTTTTATGGCATATGCAAAGACCTCTTATGTGCCTTAAGTATTTTTATGCCAAATGCTAAATAATAGAATCTTTGAATACTTGTATTGCTTAGGTTTATCTTAATAACTAAATTACATGAAATCTAAGTCTTTTAGAGTTATAATTAAGTGCTAACTTCTTTGGTTTGATTTAGAATTTAGTTAGCCTTAATTACCTTATATTTTATGTCATATTTACATTCCTAAGTTTTCATGATATTAGGATGTATGTTATAAAACTTTAACATTTAATTGGACACCTAAATATACCTAGTTGACATTAAACTATAATAAAATCTTAAGAACTTAATTAAGTAAATAATACTTAATCTAAATCTAAAATTTGACATCAATAATACACCAATAACATATTGATTTGTCATTGATCTATAAATTAACCATTGGTGTTAATTTTGATAAGGCTAGGGGTTAAACCTTAACTTATCTTGATTAAGATCTAAATCTTATTCACATTAATCAATTAACTTGATTGTAAGATAATGCAATTAACATTAATCCAATAATGCATATGATTTAATATTGCTCTTAAATCATTGAATTAGAAGTGCTAATGTTAATATTAAATTTATGTGATTGAATCATCTGAATCTAAACTTGAGATCTTTGATTTTCTCTTATATAAGACTATTAGCATAGGATGGATAATAAAATTGTAATGATTTATGAAATGATCTAACTCTAATAATATCTTTGATTTCATCCCATGATCGTATAATAGAAAAGGATCAGATGAATTTTAATCATCTAATCTGGTCACTTTAATCTAAGTCTAAAAAGTAAACCTTGAATGTTAATAACTTAAGAAGTATAAAAGTGAGATCTTAAGGGTCTTACTTAAGGATCGTTCTTGAAATGCCTAAAGACCTTAATTATTAATACATTGAGGTAGGAAGAACTTTTGTAACTTATTGAAGTAATAATCCTAGATGATCATTCATAACTTTAGAAGTTGATCTTGACAACTCATGGTAGGAATCAGCTAAAGCAGTTAGAATAGAACTTCTCCCTTGTGGTAGAAATCAATATTGAGTGATCTTTTTGGATCACATCCTTGGAGCCTTGTGTAGGACTCACCCATTTAGAGTAAGAATTAATAGCTTTGATAAATCCTTGTTAATTAAATAGAATCTTCTGAATCCAGATTATTGGTTGGGTATAGTAAGGTATACCCATAATACTGGATTATCTTAGTAATATTCAGGATTAGTTGATTCACTCCAATGTGGACTTATGACCAGGTGCTATCCCGAGGGATTAGACAAATACAGTCCTATTAGAGTAAATCTTCCAAGATTAAGAGTGTTACAATCAGTGAACAAGATCCTTAGTTTGAGATATAAACTGCGACCGAGTTCTTCCTCCTACCAAAGTGCGCTTTGATAAGTGCAGTTTAAAATAAGCTAAATGTTAAATCCACCTTTCTTGGAAATATGATAAATATGTGTATACAACCTTTCCAACTAATGATTTTTAAGTAAACTCTCAACTTTAACTAATTATCGAATTAGAATATAGGAGTCAGAATCCTTCATTTTGATAGGATTCTGCATAATAGAGACCTTGAATTCATTATCAAATTTCAAAGCATTTCTAGATTTTGGATTTATCTCATGTATCCTAGAAGCATGAGCATGAGCATAAGCATGATGTTCAAGTATCAGTAATCATGTATGAGTATCAGTGATAATTTATGAGTTACGAAATGTTGCATACATTGACTGGAGAATTTCAGGATGCATCAGCATCGCAGTTCCCAACTGAATGTATGTATACATTGGACCGTACGACTCATAGTTGTTCAGTGATATTTTGGTTGCATATCAGTAGCATGCAGTCTTGTGGCATATTCAGATGCACAGTTTTAGTGGCATACAACATAGTTTTATGTGCTATTACTTAGTTTCAGATTTATTACTATTTTTGTTTACTTTCAGTATTCAGTTTCCAGTACAACCTTACTTTACTTTACTTCAGTCATATACAGTTTTATACCTTCAGTCACTTTACAGTTTTTCTATAATTTTATTTATATTATGTAAATGTTAAATGAATAACTAGAATTATTTAGATTAATTTCGATATATTAGACTTATTGTCTAACACGGGGTACTTTTGGGATCCAGCAATCTGCTAGATTTTGAGCAGTATATTGAGCCAGGTTATGAGGACACCCAGGAGATTCATGAGGAGCTTGTGGAGCACTACTGGACTCTTTCCCAGCTTTACTTTTCTACTCATTTTATTTCAGTTCAGTGCCTAACTTTTATGTCTATATTTTTGTAAACTATTTGTAATAATTCTGGATGTATTTTCTTTTCTTTTTGGAGACGAATGTTTCATACAGTTTCTGTGATGAATGTTTTTGGATGTTTGCTTTAGCTTCTGCACTCTGTTATATACTACTTAAACTTAGTATTGTAATGTGATCAGTATACTGGAAATGCTGATATCTTATACATATATTAGATTCCTCATGTGCTTTATATCCAATGTATGTACTGGTCTAATACTTAGGATAAGGATACTACTTTTTTCTTAAGTATTAGCTCTCAACCCTCCTTGAGGTTGAGTCAGCAACCCTTCAGATGGGTTTGGTTTCAACCGTTCAGGGAGACGAATATTCCTCTCCGAGTGGCGGGTTGCTCCGCCGTCGAATCGATCACGATTACCCCTTTTTGCATGCGACAACGGGGCATAGCGCTACAATATATGAATCAGAAATGATGCTTCTAAAACTTGTCTCTAGGTAATTGCTTATGTCTTCAATGCAAACATGTTATAGTTATATCAATAGTTGGATATTTGTAGACAAATGTGTTACAACACATTTTATTAAATTCTAGAAAGACAACAATACCATTCTTAAGATTAACTTTTACTCTTATCTAGAGAGTTCCTTATGAATTTCATTCAAAATATGAATAACATGTGTTCTTTCAAGAGTTATGAATTAAGTATTAATTGACAAAATAGTTCTGTAATAACTGTTTTCACCATTTCTTAAAAAGACACCAATGTTATTCCATATAATGTGATAATGAAATAAATTGTAGCATATAAGTTTAAAATATTTATTTTATTTATTTATTTCTTGTACTGGCACTTGGACCAACATTCAATTTTTGGCATTCATTTCTCTTGGCAAATGTTAAGTGTTACATTAAAAGACACTAATGTCATTTCATATAATGTGGCATGCAAGTGATGATAATGAATGGCAACAGAAGAATTCAAATTATTTATTATGCTTTATCTATTTCTAGTGCTGGCATCTGGACTAATGTTCAATTTTTGACATTCATTTTGTTGGCAAATGTTAAGTATTTATGCATTGAAGCTGAGAATGTATATGAAAATTTCCTTGAAAATGGAAGAAGAGAATGGAAGTATACTACTACTTTCTTCTCATAAATTTATTGTTCTCTTCTAGGTTATCTATAAGTAGTCGATTCCTTAATGTTTTATTGTTACTCCATGCTGAACTAATTTAAGATATATTAATGTGATCCTTTGTATGCTTAGTGTTTTTAAGAGTACTGGGATGCTAATATAAGGATTCTTAAGTTAAAATATCATGTTTGTGCTATGCTAGAGAAAATTAAGAATCTTAATTCGAATATATAAGATTTCTTTTACTTTATGCACTTCCATTGTTGTTCCATGATATAACTACTGATCCAATGATCATTTGCTTGCTGTATTATTTAAAGAATTCATGTGTTAATGCATACTTTCCTTAATTATTTAACGATAGCTTTTTTTTATGTCTTGGAGGAACAAAAGAACCCTTAAATTTAATTACTTTCTTGAAATAGATAAATTATTTGCATGCCAACAAGTTTTGGTGGCTATCATCAACTCTTAACTATATAAGGATAGAATCTTTGAGTACTAATCTCTGATTTTAAATTAAAGTGGCCATACCACTCAGTAGTAGATTTTTTTTTGTAAAACATTTGAATATTTCATTATTATTTCCTTTAATGCCATGTCGCAATTTGGACGGCCTATGTGTGAGCAACCATTGTGAATATGCAATTATCAGGATAGAAAAATAAAAATAGAAAACAATAGATATCACATGATTTCCAATACTTTTTCTGCAATGCATTGAACTTAAACCTTGATTCATACATCAAGATTTTGTGCACATAAAATATTTTAATAAACATTTCAGAGGGGTTATATGGAGGATTTTAGTACAGCTGTCATTAAGCCTGGGTAAGCTATTAGTGTATCCGGAGACCACATAATTCTTTTGAGGGGGAATGTGTGTATTTATAGTTAACCCCATTACAGATAAGTTGAGTAGACGTACTCAACTCTTCACTTATTCTGCGCCCACATAACAAAATACAAGATAAATAAATTATAAATTGTATTTCACACAATCTTATTAATTGTGAATGATATATTAGGTCTTTAAACTGAAATGACTTGCATCATTTTAAATCTTTCAAAATTTTATAGTGTAAATTTCATATAAAAATATAGTTTCTTTTCTTACACTAATTTTCTTATTTAGTATACGAAATTCATTTGAATATATTCATATTTTTCCTTATATGCAAATAATTCAAATGCTATGCTAACTTATTTGTTGTAGGATTTGTAAAATTACTCAAGCACTGTAAGAAAGTTTTCTTACTTACTATCCTTTCTATTTTCATGCTTATGGTATCGCTTATACTTTAAATTGTAAATGGTTAATCTGGTATCCACTTAATAATATATTTAGCCTACTTTTAAAATATACTTAGGCTTTTAAAGTCTAACCACCTTTTTCTTTTTTTGGTTGTATCCTACTGTATTTAAAAATCAAAATACGGTAGATCATGAGCATGGATTAGGACTTGTAGTTAAAAAAGAACCTGAGCAATAACTGGGAGAAGCTAATTTACTTTTATTTCCTTATGTGAGAATCAGTTTTATTTATAAACATTTGTAAATTAAATATTTTGTCATGTATATAAACTATTCTTTTATGTTATTTGTAATTTCATATTATAAATAATGAATGTTTGAGTTTGAATAATTGAATTTCATTCCACCCATAGATACATATAATATAAGGTAGTATCTTATATTGAGTTAGAACCACCTAACTCAATATTAAATACTACTGTAATACCTGTTGTTAGATTATTATATTTAATTTAATAGTGAGATGTTACAAGAAACCTCTCCCCCTTCTCCCTTAGGCCATGCCTACTTCCTCTCTTCTCCTTCTTTAAGAAAGAAGCTCAGCCCCTCCTCTTCCATTTTTGATCAAGCTGAAGTCCCTTCTTCCTCCCAAGCTCCTCCCACTCCCTCCATTATTGAACTTGTTTGCTGTTGGAGGAGCCCTCAAGTCTCAAGCTTCTGTAAAAAAACTAAGGTCTTCTTCTTCCATTCTTGCATGGTCAAAGGTACCATTTTGCTTACTCTTCCTTGTGCTCTCTTCATCTGATTTAACAAGTACTATGATTGGCATGTTCATTAGTTATTGTATGGAAGTTACGTATGATCGTCAAGCCTCAATCGAACTCAATGAGTCCGATCAAAGCTCAAGTTCTCCATTAAAATTTCTGTCAAAAAGTTGCTCATTAGAATAATTCATTTATGCCAATTTTAGTATCAATAGAAAGGTCTCGGAATGACCTTTCCATCGATATATGGCACCATGTGTGAGGTGCCCAAAATTTGGAGTATTCAAGTGCAAAAGGAGACCCATCTCAATTTTCGCACAGGCGAAATTACTGTCGGGGCTGCGCTGCAGCACCTGAGTTTCGAATTTGAGTCTGCCGTAGCGCACTGCATCGGCATAATAATTCGATGAAGTATAAAATTTTTTTATGAAGCTAAATTAAATCCACCGTAGCGCGTCGTAGCGCTAAAATCCACCGCAGCGCGCCGTAGCATCTGTACATCGGGGAAACAGGCGCCATAGCGCGCCTCAGCGCTCCACAGCACTACAATCCGCCGCAGCGCACCGAAGCGCGCCACATCGCTTGAAAGCACTGCAATGCGCCGTAGCACGCCACAGTGCACCGTAGTGCTGGCTATCGGCCAGAAGGCGCCACAGCGCACCGTAGCGCCCAGAACTATCTTGAACTGCCCAGAACTGTCCAGAATGGCTGAAACTTTATATTTTTCGCATTTTAAGGACCCTAGAATCCTAATGGGGCTGAAATATATCAAAATTTAACCTAGTTTTTGTAAAATTAAGTATTGTATAAAATTTTATGTGAAATTCAAATGTGAAAATTTATTCTTTATAGCATGTGCTAAAATTCATTATGTATTTACTTAAATATTTTGGGCCAAATATTAATGTTAGAATCTTTGATTGCTTGTATGACTAAGTAGATCTTAATAATAAAATTGCATGAAATATAATTGCTTTAAGTTTATAATAAAGTGCTAATCCCTTTTGTGTTTAATTTGAGATTTGATTAGCCTTAATTACTCGTCATTTTAATCAACGTAATGTTTATGTATGTTTAAGAACTTAAATGATGATTTAGACACCTTGATTTACTTAAATTGATATTAAATTATAATTAAACATATGAATCTTAAGAACTTGATTAAGTAATTAATACTTAATCTAAATCAAAAATTTGATATCAATAATATACCAATAATACATTGATTGGCCATAAATCTATAAACCAATAATTAGTTTTAATTGGCTAAGGTTAGGGGTTAAACCCTAACTTATTTGATTAAGATCTCAACCCTTAATCACTTAAATAATTAATTTAATTGTAGGACAACTCAATTGACATAGTTCCAATAATGTATATAATTTGACATTAATCTTAATTCATTAAATTAGCAGTACTAAGATAATTAAAAAACTTGTGTGATTAAATATCTGAACTTAAACTTTAGATCTTTAATTTTCTCTTATATAAAATGCTTAGCATAAAGTTAATTATAAAACTAAGTTGATTTATCACAAGATCAAATCTTAATAATACTCTTAATTTATAATAACCCTAGTTATTATCCTAGCAAAATCCAGATTAATTAAGCCAAACCAAGCTTTGATTTAATTCCATTAGACTCAATGGGTCATTTAAACCTAACCCTAGAAGTTTGTGATCAATCGGAGCTAAATTGAGAATTTTGGTATTTTTATCTATTTTTAAGCCCTGGAAAATACCTAAATTAATTTGATCTCTAATTAAAAATCTAATTTTATTTTTGAATTCCTCATACCTCAATTAGTTAAAGGTGAATTTTTGGGAATTTTTGGAGCTCATTTAAGCCTAAATTTAGTTTAGAATTTAATTAGATTAATTATATATTATTATATTGATTTTATTTATTAAATTTAATTATTAATTAAAATTAAATAGGCATGATTTGTTGTCGGGACCACAGCAGATCCGCTGCAGGGTCCCAACAGCAGCGCATAGGATTAAGTCATTCAATGAGTTAGCACGTATCTCGGCGCGCTCCATCTAACAATAGGATCTCCTCCGTGTTAAGATTAGATCCTGAGCGTCAGATCCATCACTCGCATCTGACGGATGCTATCTAATCTATTAAAGTAGTCCATCTGGATCATCCAGAGCCAACGGTCGATCCATCCAACAGCTCTGAAGACCCCAAGCACTATGGATATTCGTTAACCTCTCGATCTCTTCCATGCGCGCTGGTCCCCCGATAGCCAGATCCTCCAGCCCCCATGGCAGAATGGGAAAGCCCTGAATTTCCCCTTCAGCCCTCGGCGCGACCTCCTGCCGGCAGTGGAACACCCTAAATTGCCCTGAGCCGTTGGATCCCAGCCTCTCCTTCGGCCCGAGCCTCCTTCCATCTCCGAGCTCTGAAATCCACCCTCCATTGCCCCTTAATCCCCTTAAGCCTATAAATACCTCCCGAAAATCCCAATGAGCCCCTTTGCTCATAGTGATCCCCTCAATTCCTTGCTGCTTGCCCTGAAGCTCTCGTCGACCCCGACGTCTGAACCCGCTGCATACAGCTGATAGAGGGCAAGGTCTGGCATTCAAACCCCCTTACTAGTGCTTCTGCAACCATCTGGAGTGATTCAAGCTGCCTGCAATTGCCTCAGTCACCTTGGCCATCCATAGCCCTTCTACCTTAGATGCTGTGATAGGTTTGTAGCCTGGCTCTCTATTAGACACCTAAGGCTTCTGGTTGGGGAACAAACAGTGGACCAGGCGACATAAATTCATCTGAATGTGCACTGGCAGCTGACCTCTGAGGCGTTGCACCCGCATTTCTCCTAGACAATTGAGTCCCAATTGAACCCTAGACTCTTCCTTGAGTGATTGTGGACTAATTGCAATCTTTGGGCTTGGCCTGGTCGATCGATTCGATTGGTATTGATCCACTCAGAACAAGCCTGAGTCTGTGAAATCCCTCGAGTAGCCCTATGGCGATCCAGACTTTCCCAAGACCTCTCAACTTTCCCTATCAATTCCCCTTCAGCCTCTGAACATGTAGGTATAGAGTTCGGCTCGTATGGTCAGCTCTGTGAGGAGAATTCGATCCACACAGATGCGCCATAAGTGACGCCTCGGCCGAATAGCACCCCGACGATCCGGTGCGTCCCTGATGGGGGTTCACAGTCCAATCGATGCGTCTCGACTCCAGGAACATGTAGGGATCGAGTTGAGCCGCTGTCGCCGTCTAGGTCTTGAGAATTTAGGCGCTGAAGATCTGTTAGGGCGGAGCCCGTCGCGAGGAAGAAGACGAAGGCACGGGTCGAGCCGACCCGTGACCCGCGCCTTTTGTTTTTGGGCCGACTATTAATATTAAAGGATTTCTGAATTAATTTCCTTAAGGAAATTAATTCAGAAAATCAAACATATAGTTTTTATTTAAATAAAAATATAGATTAAATTATTTAAATAACTTTAGCTATATTTATCCAAATTGTATAATCCAATATACCACTTTAATCAGAAAAATGCAAGGAATTTGTATATAAAATAAAATCAAGGATCTAATGGTTAAATTTTAAATAATTTCCTAAACATTTTTTTATTTTTAATTAAATCATAATAAATTCAATAAATATTTAAAAATGTTGATTAAGGTCTCTGATTGCTCATAAGACCATAAAGGACCTATGTAGACCACTAAAAGTAAATTTGGAACTTTAATTTCATTAATCATTTCTTAATTACCTTAATTAGGGATTAGTGAATTAACCGTGATTAATCCTCTAATTTTGGTGAACTAAGTTCCTAATGCCTTATTAAAGATAATAGAGCCTATAAATGTAATTGGATCACCCTAGGATGCCCCAATCTCACTAATCACCTTAATTGGCCTCTTAATGTGCTTAAGGTTAATTAAGCTAATTAGGTCACCCAAATCTAAGATAAGTGTTTATTCCACTTTATTAATCCATATGGAACTCATTAAAATAGACTTGGATCAATTTAGATACTTAAATCTTAAAATCCCATTTTAGCCTTAAGGGGGGGGGGGGGGGGGTATTTTGATCATTTTAACTAAAATATATTTAAGCACCCCTTAAGTCTCAAAATTTTAGTAAAATACTTCTAATTAGATTATTAGCATCTTTCTGAAATATCATGTAATAATATGGTTGTTAAGTAAAAGAATCTTAAGTTAGTTCTTATTAAGATCTTAAGATCTCAAGAGTACTTAAAACCACATTATCTTAAGAACTAAACCTCAATATCTTAAGGTGTTAAATCCTCAGTTAATAGCTTAATTAAGTTGATCCATAGGCTTGAGTTCTAAAAGAAACACTCTTGTAAGAATCCTAAGTCTAAATCTTAGTTTAAGTCTAAAGTGATCAAACATCAGATCTTAGATCTTAGACTTTAGATCTCCTAATTGAATTAGACTACCTCCATTTGGAATTTCTTAAGTGATTTATTATTTAATTTCTTTGCAGCCTTCCATGTGGGTGTAGGATTGATTCAATCCATAGGATAATGTAATTATCCTAAGAAATTGAATATAGATCTTAGCTTCTTAATTCTTATTGATTATTTTATCTTATAACCAGTATAGTAACCTTTCATTGAGATCCTAGCTACTAAATCCTTTAGCTTATAAGATTCTTTATCCTTAATTTGAGTTTTAAAGTGTGAACCCTAGATCCTTACTAAGGATACTACCTTGAATTCAGGATTTGAACACCAAGGGGGGTTTGGACCCAGAATCCTTAAGTCTTGACTAACTAAATCAAGATTTGGGTTAAGAGAGGAAAACAATAATAATTAAGTCATTCATTTGTTTACTTTAACCCTTATAGTTTTCATAAGATTAGAAATTAGAACTTGTTAAGTTCTAATGTTAACATTAAGGTCATAAATATGAGATTGTACTCGATAGCTGGATATTGGAGATCCTAAACTTGTATCTTCTCAGAATAGTTCGATTTGGATAAAGTAGACAACAACAGATATCATATAAGTCTAGATTGAGTCTCTTGCTTACTTTGACTTGATTGCTCTGCACACCTTGAATATTGAGCCTTGTTTCTTGAGCATAATATGTAAACTTAGGATATGGAAGATACATCCTAAGTTAGTATTAGAAAAGCATAGCATTCATTCAGTTCTTTCAGTGCTTTTAGTTAGTAGAGTATGTCCTAGCTTAGCCTACTTCTTCAGTTTTAGTTTTGTTATAGAATAGACTTGGACCTAGCTCGACGGATGTCTACGATGGATTCATGTCTTATTCTATAAGTTCAACTCGGACCTAGCTCTGTGGATGCTTAGGATGGATACATGTTGAACTTTTAGTTCAGGGGCCCTGTATGGCCTGTTCTGTTATGGCAGCACTATGTCTTAGGCTTACTGCTACTTTAGTTCAATTATTAGTGTTTGTTTTGCTTTGCCACATGCTTCAGTGGCCATTCTTTAGTGCTTGACTTTCTTTGCCACATGTCTCAGTGGATTTACTTTTGCTCATGCATGTACTTAGTTTACTTTTCCCACATATCTCAGTGGCCATTTTCATGACAATCTGCATGCTTGTATATATGCTCTCATTGATTAGTACTAAGATATTGGCATGTTTAGGATGCTATAATTGTATGTCTATTTCAGCACTTATTTTCTTATTATACTCTGCATGTTTCCATATGATCATAAGTATGTTAGGATCAGATTTATTTTAGTAGTTGCAGTTACTTTTGCTTTTAGCCTCACCAAGTTTAGTTGTTGTTTTGTATGTTATTTTACATACCTGTTGATTAGCTATGAATAATTAGTCTATAGCTACCTGCGTTCTTATAGCTTGTCGCACCTTTTTAATGCTTGCACGTTAAAACCTTTAAATGTGGTATCTTAAATACTCAGTTCACTTAAATAGCCTAAAATGTACTTAGACAATTGTCTAACTGTAATCTTTTTCTTTTGTTGGCTGGGGCCCTGGCATTTGTCATACCAATAAATGTCAGATTCAGCGTTGTTCATCGGCAGTGTTGTAGGATCGGGGCCGATGCAGGAGGAAGATCTTCCAAGTGCTGCTTAGATAGATTTTCTCTTTTTGCAGTGAGATTGAGAGTCTTTATTTCTATTAAATTCAGTTTGTAATAATTAAATTCTGGATGTATTTACTTTTCTGCATTTGATCTGAGTTACTATTTCTTTTACTTGCTTATACTATGTTAATGCCTGTGGATGTTATATTATCCTATTTCTTGCTTCTGCCACTTTGATTTGTATTGATGGATGTTCACTATCTCTTTTACAGGGTGACTAGTCCTTGGGCTTAAGGCGAGTTGAATCCTACTTGACTCTACTTGAGTTGGGGATTTGCCACCGGAATGGAGTACCGTACTCCTCGCAGTTATGTTAATATCAATATTAGCGTAGCCGTGGGAAAGTACGGGCCCCACAGTTGGTATCAGAGAATACCATAAGGTGTCAGAATAGGATCTGTGATTCCTTCTACTTAATGGATCATTCTTCTGAGGTGCAAACATCAATATATAACATCCATAACATAGTATTATTAGTAACTCTTTGAACAATTGTAGAATGAAAATACTCATATCTTGAAAATCTCATTATCTCTAGTTTAACAAAACTTAGTAAACTTCTCCTCTTATAGTCGAAATGGATTCTGGAGAGTCTGGCGTGGACTATTATCTGCATACCTCCAAGTTGGCTTGGAGCTATAGTTTCAAATGGAGATAAGAGAGTAATTGGCAGATTGATGGAGTTTAAACAAGAGGGACCTTAGTCTTGGACAAACTTTTACATTAAGCAGTGTACAGAGGGCTTGACTTTCCTATATACGCGAAGGAGTGGTTGAGCTAAGTGAAGTCAATCTTGATACATACAGAGTGTCCCGAGTCACTCTGCGTGGACATTGTGATGGATTTGATGCTAGATTATGCAAGAGTCTGGTGGTACGATACCATTGCAAAGCTCGAAAGGAAGCATAAGTGGAAGCGTCAGGAAGTGACTTTTGAGGACTTTTGTATGGCCTTTAGGGCTGAGTATATTAAGGATGTCTGAGTATTAGTTAGAGCAATTGTCATCTTTTGACTTACATGATTCTAGTAGAGTTATGCTTTTTGGCATTTTCTAAATCTTATGTGATCCGTTCAGCAAGTAATGAAAATTTTTAATATCTATCGACTGTCTTCATTTAAGAAAATTCTAAAGTACGGTTTGCATTGTTTAATTAGAATGAATCCTGGATCACCACCCGATGTCACTCCTATCAAGAATACTGTCACATCCAGTAGTTTCACCAATAAAGTGGCTCATTTGCGGGCAATGGTAGTAACCTTGCTGGAAAACTAAGCCCAACAAACGATAGTCATGCAGAAGATGCTGAGTGATCGTTCCATTCTAGCCGCTGTTGTTGTTCCTGCTGTCCCTGCTCCGTAACATACATTCCCTTCCCATCACTCGATGGATAGTCTTCTCCATAATTTTTTAAGACTGAGGCCTTCCACCTTTGGTGGAAACCTATCGCCAATGGACACAACCGACTGGCTAAAAGCAATAGAAAAGGATCTTATCAGTCTAAAGATACCAAACTCTGAAGCCGTCCGTATCACTACACACCTATTTCATGCGGAAGCAGAATATTGGTGGGAGGAGGCTAGGAATACCAAGTTCATCGATTATGAGTTGGAGGATATCCCTTGGGACGAGTTCGTTGAAGCATTCAAGACTGAATTCATTCCCCCGTCTGCACAAAATATCATTACAGACATGATTATAAGATTAATTCAAGGGAGTCGTTCTGTTGCTGACTACGAAAAAGAATTTTGTAGGTTGATTCACTTTGCTCCAGAAGTTACTCATTCTGAACCGGTTAAGTGCCACCACTTTCTCTGTGGGCTCTGAGATTCGCTGAAGGATCAGATCGTTCCACTCCATCTAACTAGCTTCTTTGAGCTAGTGGAGACAGCTAAAGTGATTGAGCATCATCAATCAGAAAAGGATCTCAAGCGGAAGGCACAACCAACTTCTAACTAGCATGAAGCTTTCAAGAGGCACATGCCTAATTTTGCAAAATTCTATCAATTGGAAGCTGCACCAACTACTGAACCCATTTAAGGTTGTAATAGGCCTCACCCGTATGGCAAGTGTTATCACTTCAGCTATAAGTGCTACAATTATGGACGTATAGGCCATATATTCTACCACTGTACCCATACAAAAATAATGGATGGAGTTCCAATGAAACCATATCAGAAGAACCAGGTGTTCAGAGCTACTCCACTAAACATGAGAGAGCCAAATTTGGCCATAATGCCAGTTCTCGCACCTAAAGCTACTCCAGCGCAGCCATCTGCTCCTAAGTCCCAGAATAACCCCAGGAGGCAGACAAAAAACGTCCTGTCGGTCCTACATGATTTTATGCTTTAGCACCTCTCGAAGCTGCAGAGGACAACAATGTGGTTTCAGGTACACATTTCTGAACATCTCTTTTGTTAATTGCATTCCTGTACTTTAATTATTGCAATTTATTAATGCAATTCGTATGAATAAATTATGCACACTTTACTTTAATGACCAGCCCTGCAATGTGTTGTTTGACATAAGTGCTAGTCATTCATTTATTTCTGAATGATTTGCCAACATCCTTAAACCACAACTGTACAACTTAGCAAAATCCTTAAGCGTTGGACTTCCATCTGGAGCCCAACTAAGTGCCAATAAGTTTTGTAACATCAAAATTCCATTAAATGGTCTGGAGTTTAACCCCGAATTGATCATCCTGCTATTAGCAAACTTTGATATCATCCTTGGAATGAACTGGCTCAGTGACAATAATGCTGTGATAAATTATTTGAAAAAGAAAATCACTCTTCGTTCCTAGGGCAAGTCTGAGACTTTTATAGGAAAGACTAGTACATAATTATCATTAATAAATGCTATCGAAGCTAAGAAATTGATCAGTAAGGGTTGTGATACTTATCTAGTCACTATGATGGGTGAAGCAAAGAAAAGTGTCTCTCTCTGATTGTAAAGTAGTTAAGGAATTCATCGATGTATTCTTAGAAGATCTACCTGGTGTACCTCCTTCCAGAGAAGTCGAGTTCTCTATTGAACTAGTTTTAGATACCTAGCCTATATTTAAAGCACCATACAGAATGGCACCTAAAGAATTGCAAGAACTCAACGAACAGCTACAAGAGCTCTTGAATAAAGGCTTTATTAGGCTAAGTATGTCTCCTTGGGGAGCACCTATTATGTTTGTAAAGAAAAAGGATGAATATAT
Source organism: Gastrodia elata (assembly GCA_016760335.1). Taxonomy (NCBI): domain Eukaryota; kingdom Viridiplantae; phylum Streptophyta; class Magnoliopsida; order Asparagales; family Orchidaceae; genus Gastrodia; species Gastrodia elata. The sequence goes on from CM028675.1 coordinate 23,447,494, forward strand.
GTGAATGTGCATAGATTATCATGAACTAAATAAAGTCACCATAAATAATAAGTACCCATTAGCAAGAATTGATGATTTATTCGACCAGTTATCTAAATCTGTCATATTCTCTAAGATTGACTTAAGGTTTGGATATCATCAATTGCGAGAAAGAGAAGAAGATGTAGGAAAGACTGCTTTTCGTACTCATTATGGTCATTTTGAATTTCTAGTGATGTCTTTCAGACTCACTAATGCGCCATCAATCTTCATGGATTTGATGCAGCGAGTTTTGAAACCATACTTAGATAAGTTTGTGATCATCTTTATTTACAATATCCTTATTTATTCTAAAATCTTAAAAGATCATGAAGAACACTTGAGATTAGTATTAGAAACTCTGGATGAACATCAACAGTATGCCAAGTTCTCCAAGTGTGAATTCTGGCTTAAATCCATTTCATTTTTGGGACATGTAGTCAATGCCTAGGGTATTCGTATGGATCAAAACAAAGTAAGTACTATTTAGAATTGGGTTCAACCTAAAATGGTCACAGATATTAGAAGTTTCTTGGGATTAGCTGGATATTATAGAAAGTTTGTTTCCATATCGCTTTGCCTTTGACTAAGTTAACCCAGAAAGCCGTTCCATTCATTTGGAGTAGTGAATGCGAGGAAGCATTTCAAATTCTGAAGGATGCACTATCTGCCTCTCTAGTTCTCGTCCTGCCCAAAGAAGGCTTGGGCTATCAGGTATACACTAATGCCTCTGGGATTGGTCTAGGTTGTGTGTTAATGCAAGAGGGTAAGGTAATCGCTTACGCCTCTCAACAATTAAAACCCCACGAGAGAAATTATCAAGTTCATGATCTTGAACTTGCCACTGTGATCTTTGCCTTAAAGAGTTGGCGTCAGTATCTATATGGAGTTCAATGTTTGATCTTCACTAATCATCAAAGCTTGAAGTATATCTTCACTCAAAGAGAATTGAATTGTCGTCAAAAAAGATGATTGGAACTCATCAGTGATTATGATCTCAGTATTCACTATCACCCTGGAAAAGCAAATGTAGTGGCCAATGCTCTTAGTCATCGTGCTACTTTATCTTCCATGATCGCCTCCAATTCTTTAGAATAAGAATTTTGTATGCTCAAAATTTCTCCAGTTAGTGGCGATATGCTATGTTCGCTTCTGGTAAATATCAATGTGGAACCTACCTTCCATAAAGATGTTTCTTTCTCGCAGACCAAAGACGATGATTATCTGAAGTTCAAAGCAGATATTGAAGGTGGTCCTCATCATGATCTGTAGTTGCAAAATGGCGTAATTTATCAAGGTAAGTGTTTGTGGATTCCTAAATCAATGCATCACGAAGTGTTGGTTAAAAGCCATAATTATGGGTATCTATTCACCCAGGCAGTACTAAAATGTACCAGGATCTAAAGCAATCATTTTGGTGGCCCAGTATGAAAAATGATGTAGCCAATTTTGTGGCTAAGTGTCATGCCTGTAATCTAGTAAAGGCCGAACACCAAAGACCTGGTGGTCTTCTGCACCCATTAGAAATTCTAGAATGGAAATGATTCGACATATCTATGGATTTCATTATGGGATTTCCTCGTGCTAAAACTAGTGCCGACGCGATCTGGGTTATAGTAGACCACTTAACCAAATTAGCGCACTTCCTTCCTATTCGTCAGACTGACTCAGTAGAGAAGCTAGCAAAGCTGTATATCAAAGAAATTGTCAGGCTGCATGGGATTCCAAAATCAATCGTATCCGATAGAGATAGTAGATTTACTTCTAAGTTTTGTCAAGATGTGCATCAAGATATGGGTACCACTCCAGCCATGAGTACATCTTTTCATCCTCAAATGGATGGTCAGACTGAAAGAGTGAATCAAGTTTTGGAAGATTTGCTTAGACTTTGTGTTCTTGATTTTGCCAGTTTCTGGGAAGATCATATTCTATTAGTGGAGTTTGCCTACAGTAACAGTTTCCAAGCCAATATTAAAATGGCTCCTTATGAGGCATTATATTGTAGAAAATGTAGTACCCCGCTAGCCTGGTCAAAAACAGGAAGCGTTCAACTGTTTGGTTCAGAATTAGTTGAAGAAACTAATAAGAAGATCCAATTAATTTAGCAGGGAATTCGTTCTGCTCAAGATCGTCAGAGCAAGTACCACAATGTTCATCATTGTCTCCTGGAATTCAAGGTGGGAGATTCTGCTTATTTAAAGGTCAGTCCTATGAAGGGCATCTACAAATTTGGTGTAGCAGGGAAGCTCAGTCCCCGCTACATTAGGCCTTTTAAGATTTTGGCCAAGGTAGGATCATCTGCCTACCGGCTAAATCTTTCTGATGACTTTGCAGCTATCCATAATGTGTTTCATGTATCGTCACTAAGAAGATATCTTAGAGACCCTTCTCATCTTGTTCAACTTCCAGCAGTAAAAATCCAACCTGATCTTTATTATGCCGAAGAACCAGTCATAATCTTAGCTCGTGATCAAAAATAGCTAAGGAATCACTCAATTCCCATGGTCAAAATCTAGTGGAAGAATCGATTGTTAGAAGAATCTACTTGGGAGAAACAAGTGGATATGCGCAATAAATATCCATAACTCTTTGCAGATCCAGGTACTGTTCTTTTCCTTTCTGTCTGATTCATTTAAATTTTCAGTTCCAGCAGTACTTTCTTCACCAAGAGATATCGGGGACGACATCATTCTTAAGTGGGGGAGTCTATAACAACCCTAGTTGTTACCTTAGCTAAATCCAGATTAATTAAGCCAAACCAAGCTTTGATTTTGATTCCATTATACTCAATGGGTCATTTAAATCTAAAGTTAGAAGCTTGGGATCAATCGGAGCTAAATTGAGAATTTTTATATTTTTGTCTATTTTTAAGCCTTAGAAAATACCTAAATTAATTTGATCTCCAATTAAAAAACTAATTTCATTTTTGAATTCCTCATACCTCAATTAGCTAAGGGTAAATTTTTGGGAATTTTTGGAGATCATTTAAGCCTAAATTGAATTTAAAATTTAATTAGATTAATTATATATTATTATATTGATTTTATTTATTAAATTTAATTATTAATTAAAATTAAATAGGCAAGATTTGCTGTTGGGACCGCAGCAGATCCGCTACGGGGTTCCAACAGCGGTGCATAGTATTAAGCCATTCAACAAGTTAGCACGCATCTTGGCGTGCTCCATCTAACGGCGGGATCTTCTCCGTGTTAAGATCAGATCCTAAGCATCGGATCTGTCACTCACATCTGATGGTTGCTATCTAATCCGCTTAAGTAGTCCATCCGAATCATCCAGAGCCAACGGTCGATCCATCCGATGGCTCTAAAGACCCCAAGCACTGTGGAGCTTCGTCCACCTCCCGATCTCTCCCACGCGCGCTGGTCCCCCGACAGTCAGGTCCTTTAGCCCCTGTGGCAGTACGGGAAAGCCCCGAATTTCCCCTTCCACCCTCGGTGTGACCTCCTATTGGTAGTGGACTCCCCAAACCTCTCCTTCGGCCCGAGCCTCCTTCCATCGCCGAGCTCTGAAATCCACCCTCCATTGCCCCTTAAGCCTATAAGTATCTCCCGAGAATCACAGTGAGCCCCTTTGCTCACTGTGATCCCCTCAATTCCTTGATGCTTGCCCTGAAGCTATCGATGACCCCGGCATCTGGACCTGCTGCATACATCTGATAGAGGGCGAGGTATGGCATTCAGACCCCCTTATTAGAGCTTCTGCGACCATCTGGAGTGATCTGAGCTGCCTGCAATTGCCTCAGTCACCTCGGCCATCCTCAGGTACAGCCTCCGTCCCTCTCCCAGTCGAACTGGTTCCAGTTCGCTCCATAGCCCTTCTACCTTAGTTGCTGTGATAGGTTCGTACCCTGGCTCTCTATTAGACACCTAAGGCTTCTGGTTGGGGAACAGAAAGTGGACTAGATGACAGAAATCCATCTAAATGTGCACTGGCAGCCAACCTCTGAGGCGTTGTACCAGCATTTCACCTGGACAATTGAGTCCCAATTTAACCCTAGACTTTTACATGAGTGATCGTGGACTAATTGTAATCTTTGGGCTCGGCCTGGTCGATCAATTCGACTGGTATCGATCGACTCAAAATGAGCCTGAGTTTGTGAAATCCCTCAAGTAGCCCTATGGCGATCCAGACTTCCCCATGACCTTTCGACTTGCCCTATCAATTCCCCTTCGACCTCTGAACGTGTAGGTATTTGGCTCATATGGTCAGCTCTGTGAGGAGAATTCGATCCTCACAGATGCGTTATAAGTGATGCCTCAATCGAATAGCACCCCGACAATCCGGTGCATACCTGATGGGGGGTTCATAGTCCAATCGATGTGTCTCGACTCCAGGAACATGTAGGGATCGAGTTGAGACGTCGTCGTCGTCTAGGTCTTGAGAATTTAGGCACTGAAGATCCGTTAGGGTGGAGCCTATCGCGAGGAAGAAGACGAAGTCAAGGGTCGGGCCGACCCGTGACCCGCGCCTTTTGTTTTTGGGCCGACTGTTAATATTAAAGGATTTCTGAATTACTTTCCTTAAGGAAATTAATTCAAAAAATCAAACCTATAGTTTTTATTTAAATAAAAATATAGATTAAATTATTTTAATAACTTCAGCTATACTTATCCAGATAGTATGAACTAATATACTATTTTAATCAAAAAAATGCAAGGAATCTGAATATAAAATAAAATCAAGGATCCAATGGTTAGATTTTAAATAATTGCTTAAACCTTTTTTGTTTTTAGTTAAATCATAATAAATTCAATTAATATCCAAAAATGTTGATTAAGGTTTCTGATTGCTCATGAGACCATAAAGGACCTATGTAGACCACTAAAAGTAAATTTGGAACTTTAATTTCATTAATCATCTCTTAATTACCTTAATTAGGGATTAGTGAATTAAACTATGATTAATCCTTTGATTTTGGTGAACTAAGTTCCTAATGCCTTATTAAATATAATAGAGCCTACAAATGTAATTGGATCACCTAGGATGCCCCAATCTCACTAATCACCTAATGTGCTTGAGGCTAATTAAGCTAACTAGGTCACCAAAACCTAAGATAAGTGTTTATTTCACTTCATTAATCCATATGGAACTCATTAAAATAGACTTGGACCAATTTAGATACTTAAATCTTAAAATCTCATTTTTAACCTTAAGGGGGGGGGGGGGGAGAGGTATTTTGGTCATTTTGACCAAAATGTGTTTAAGCACCCCTTAAGTCTCAAAATTTTAGTAAAATACTTCTAATTAGATTATTGGCATCTTTCTAAAATATCATGTAATGATATGGTTGTTAAGTAAAGGAATCTTAAGTTAGTTCTTATTAAGATCTTAAGATCTCAAGAGTACTCAAAACCACCTTGTCTTAAGAACTAAACCTCAATATCTTAAGGTGTTAAATCCTCAGTTAATAGCTTAATTAAGTTGATCCATAAGCTTGAATTCTAAAAGAAACACTCTTATAAAAATCCTAAGTCTAAATCTTAATTTAAGTCTAAAGTGATCAAATATCAGATCTTAGATCTCCTAATTAAATTAGACTACCTCCATTTGGAATTCCTTAAGTGATTTATTGTTTAATTTCTTTGCAACCTTCCATGTGGGTATAGGATTGATTCAATCCATAGGATAATGTAATTATCCTAAAAAATTGAATATATATATTATCTTCTTAATTCTTATTGATTATTTTATCTTATAACTAGTATAATAATCTTTCATTAAGATCCTAGCTTCTGAATCCTTCAGCTTAAGGACCTGATATGGAAGATACATCCTAAGTTAATATTTAAAAAGTATAGCATTCATTCAGTTCTTTTAGTGCTTTCAGTTAGTAGAGTATGTCCGAGCTTAGCCTGCCTCTTTAATTCTAGTTTTGTTATAGATTAAACTCGAACCTAGCTCGACGGATGTCTAGGATAGATACATATCTTATTTTATAAGTTCAACTCGAACCTAGCTCTGCGGATGCTTAGGATGGATACATGTTGAACTTTCAGTTCAAAGGCCTTATATGGCCTGTTCTGTTATGGCAAGCACTATGTCTTAGGCTTACTGCTACTTTGGTTCAGTTGTTAGTGTTTGTTTTGCTTTGCCACATGCTTCAATGGCCTTTCTTTAGTGCTTTACTTGCTTTGCCACATGTCTCAGTGGCTTTACTTTTGCTCATGCACTTAGTTTACTTTTGCCACATATCTTAGTGGCCTTTTTCATGTCAATATACATGCTTGTATATACACTCTCATTGATTAGTACTAAGATATTGGCATGTTTAGGATGCTACAATTGTATGCCTATTTCAGCACTTGTGTTCTTATTATACTCAGCATATTTCTATGTGATCATAAGCATGTTAGGATCAGATTTATTTCAGTAGTTGCAGTTACTTTTGCTTTTAGCCTCACCATGTTTAGTTGTTGTTTTTGTATATTATTTTATATACCTGTTGATTAGCTATGAATAATTAGTCTATAGCTACCCCATTCTTGTAGCTTGTCGCACCTTTTTAATGCTTGCACGTTAAAACCTTTAAATGTGATATCTTAAATACTCAGTTCACTTAAATAGCCTAAAATGTACTTAGACAATTGTCTAACAGTAACCTTTTTCTTTTGTTGGCTAGGGCCCTGGCATTTGTGATACCGATAAATGTCAAATTCAGAGTTGTTTATCGGAAGTGCTGCAGGATCGGAGCCGGTGCAGAAGGAGGATCTTCCTACTGCTGCTTAGATAGATTTTCTCTTTTTGTAGTGAGATTGAGAGATCTTTATTTCTATTAAATTCAATTTGTAATAATTAAATTCTAGATGTATTTACTTTTCTGCATTTAACCTGAGTTACTGTTTCTTTTACTCGCTTATACTACATTAATACCTGTGGATGTTATATTATACTATTTCTTGCTTTTGCCACTTTAATTTGTATTGATGGATATTCACAGTCACTTCCTGGGCTTAAGGCGAGTTGGGTTTTACCTGACTCTACTTGAGTTGGGGATTTGCCACCGAAATGGAGTACCGTACTCTTTGCAGTTATGCTAATATCAGTATTGGTGTAGCCGCAGGAAAGTACGGGTCCCCGTATGATTATACACTATAATTGTAGTATAGGTATTGATCAGATAAGTTTACCCATCTGATCTGATCAAAATAAGCTTAATGGATAAAAATTATAAATTTTAGCATATATGTCTGATATGCAAGGCCTTGATGATCTTACATTAGATTTTTCTATGATAATAATAATAGCCTTAACAATTATTATTACATTGCGGTAGGGAGGACTTATTGTGACACCTTGAGGTATGAACTTAGATGATCCTCCTTAACCCTAGAAAGTACTTCTAATAAGATTTCTCTATTATGGTAATAACTTATATTGGGTGATCATTTTGATCACATACTTGGAACCTTATGTAGGATTCAACTCTTGTAGTCTAAATCTCATAGCCTTGGTAATCCTCATTGATTAAATAGCATTGACTGAACTCACATTATTAGTTGAGTTTAGTTGTGTATACCCATAGTTCTAGATCACTTCAGTAGTATTTAGAATTTGGTTGATTCATTTTAATATAGGACTATATTTGTGTTCTATCATGTGGGCTCAGTCGAATATAGTTCTACTTAAAATAAATCATCTAATCCTATGAGTGTTATAATTAGTGACTTAAATCTTTAGTTTGAGGAGATAAACTATGATCGGGTTCTGCCTCCTATCGTCACGCGCATCGATAAGCACAGTTTAAGACAAACTAAGTATCTCAAGTCACTCTTCTTAGAACACTCAGTATGCTTATAGTTAGGGTATTTAATAGCTCAGTTTGAGAGAAATAAACTGTGACCGAGTTCTATCTCCTATCATTGTGCATGTCAATAAGCACAGTTTAAAATAAACTAAGTTTTAAATTCACCCTTCTTGGAAACATAGAACGATGTGTATACAACCTTTCCAACTGATAATTTTAAGTAAGATCCTAAGTAAAACCAATCATGGAAATTAGACCTAGGAGTTAGAATATATTTAGATGGATTCTACACAATAAAGATATTTGATTCGTTATCTGATTTTAAAACATTTTCTAGATTTTTGATTTTTAAGACATGTAGTTCTAAAAATATGAGCATAAGCATAAGCATGGGTATATGTATCAGTGATTATATATGGATTATAGAAAGCTGCATACATCAACCAGGGAAATTCAGGATATTCAGATATCACAGTAAACTATATTTCCTAATAGGAAGTAGTAGACATTAGACTATATATCCATGGAAGTTTAGTGATACTTTAGTTGCATATCAATGGCATACAGTATTATGGCATAATCGGAAGCATAACTTCAGTGATATACATCATAGTTTTATATGTTATTACTTAGTTTTAGATTATTACTATCTTAGTTACCTTCAGTAATTAGTTATATATCAACTATAGTTCACTTTACTTCAATTTTGTACAATTCATTTCTTTCAGTTATTTTCAGTATTTTTACAGTTTTGCTTACATTATTTAAATGTGAAGTGAATAATTAGAACTACTTGAATTAGTTTTGAGGTGTTAGACTTATTGTCTAACACGTGGTACTTTTGGGATTCGATAATTTGTTAGATCCAGAGTAATTAGTGGAGCTAGATCAGGTGGATACTCAGAAGATCTAAGAGGAGTTCGTTGTAACAACCCTAAGTTGTTACCATGAAAAATATAGATTTCTTAATCAATTTTTAGCATAATTTCCTTTAGAACATCAATTTAAGCCTATCTAGGAGATTTGAAATTCATTGGACTTCTCTAAGTTAAATTTGCAATTTGATCAGTCTATATGCCTTAATCTAGACCCAAAATATTTTGATCTCAGAATTAAAATTTGATTATATTTTTGAATTCCTCACCCCCAAATTAGCTAAGAGTGAAAATTTGGTGCAATTTGGTATTCATTTGAACTACAATTCAATTTAAATTAAAATGGTTCAATTGCATAAAAGGGTTCCAAACAATTTAATTTTGCAAAAATACCCATTTAACTAAATTAACAGCCGGTATCCGCTGTGCGGACTGCGGGCGACCCACTGCGGAGCCCTGGAGAATGCGACAGCGGGATCCCGCGCATCTGACCGTTCCGCCTTTTCAATCTACTGTCATGATTCAATCCCGCGGAACCGCCGATCTGTCGTTGAATCTGTCCCGAGGATCCTACGGCCAGGATCGCTCCTGCGATCGGCCATTAGGATCCGGGCGATCCCAGCCGTAGCGCCTTCTGATCGATCGATCAGACGGCATCCAGGGCACCCGACACTGTGGATCGTCGTCTTCCTCCCGATCGCACACCCGACAGGGAGAATCCCCATACTGCCAGCTGCCCAGCTTATCCCCCACTCCCCGCACCACCTCAGCAAGCCGTTGGGATCCTTCCCGTTATGGCAGGGAGCTCCCGATCGGGCCTAGCAACCCGGTCGAGCTCAAATTGGAAACTTGAGAGCTTGTCCAAGGCCTGACCTCTCGGGCCTCCCCAGCCCGAGCCAGTGGCTCCAGAAGCTTCCCTAAGCTCAGCCAAGGCTATAAATAGCCCCAGCTTCACTTCAATTGACCCTTTGCTGATCAATTGAAGCCTCTGTAATTCTTCGCCATTGCCGATTGTTGAAGCTCCTTCCAGGCGCTCCCGTGCTTCTGAAGTGCTGATAGTAGGCTCTCCTGGAGTTTAGGAACCTTTACCGCATTTGGAACCGCAGCTAGAGCCAGCCGAGCCCCCAGTCAAGCGTTCCGAGCCAATTCATCAAACCAGGTACTCCAGTTGTATGTTCTGAGCTAATAAGGCCCAAACCTTATTCCATTTGATGCGCTGTTGTACTTATTGTCGATACGAACCCAGCCATATAGTAATTAGGGTCTAGGTTAGACCCGATCGATCGAATCGATCGATCGGGTCAAATTTCTTCTGGATCGCCTCGGTCGAGTAAGGACCCAACGATCCAGACCACCCCAGACCCCCAGACCAGAGGGCTTCGATCCGCCTCACCTCCCTGATGGTGTAGGGATCGAGCCCGGGGTCTGGCATGGCCCCTGTGGGGAGATTATCTCCCCACAGTAACTCTAATGGAGGAATCCTCGGGTGAGTAAGGTCTGGCTGATCCAGACCGTCTCACAAGGGGCTTTGAGTCCCAATCAACATGTCTGACCACGGTGATGGAGTAGCGATCGAATGCTGGCCGAGCCGTGGACTGGATGAGCCAGAATTTTGGCAATTAGGGTTCCCTACTCGGCTTATCCGTCGGGACGAAGGAACGAGGATGACGACACTGTGCGGGCCGGGTCGACCCACGACTCGCGCGGTGCGATAGTGCCGGGTCTCTCGGGCCCCGGTCGAGCCGCGCGTTTCGATTTCGGGCCGAGCCGTTTTATTTAAATCAGAATTTTGGAATTATTTTCCTTAAGGAAAATAATTCAATTATTCAAATCATAGGATTTTGATTAAATAAAAATACAGAATGTATTATTTAAATAACTTTTAATCTACTGGTCCAAATCCTATGATATCATATATGAAAATGATTAGAAAAATCTCAAGAATCTAAATATCTAAAAAAATCATGCATCTGATGGTTAGATCTTTAATTATTTCCTAATTATAGTGGATCTTAATTAGGACATATTAGTAAATTTACTTATCCAAATTGCAAGTTTAGGGTGCCATTAGTTCACTAATGTTAGTCAAAATGCATATGCTAAGTAGAATATTTTCTGAGTTCTGTAACTTTAGTTATGCCCTAATCTTGCTAAATCATGATTTGTAAATTTTAGGGTTTATACTCATTAGATCCTAGCAAACTTAGGCTCTGATTACTTGTGTGATTAAGTAGAACTTACATGACAAATTTCAGGTGATTTGAATGGTTGGATTTATACTTATGTGCTAATCTTTTTTGATTGGAATTAGGGTTTGATTAGCACTAAGTAACTCTTGTTTTAAAACTTGATTTATCAATCTGACTTATGACAGTAAGTAAATGAAATGAATTCATCCTTATAAACTTATTAAGCATGCTTGAATAACTTCAAAGATATAGAATCTTAATTATCTTAATTAACTTAAGAAATCTTAATATTTGGATCAAGCTTTTAAGACTTGATCTAGGTCTGAGATTGCCACCAATAATACATAATTAATCCACTGATTTGACATTGATCTTAAATATATAACTTGATTTTTCTTAAGGCATGAGAAGGGATCAAACCCTAATCTACTTAAGGAGACTCCAAATCCTTAAGAAACTTAACTTAATTTATATTGATTTCAAAATTTTGAATTGAACATTCTCCAATATTGCATTTGATTTATTATTGATTCTAAACATTGAATTAGATAAATTAGGGTTAATAATAATCCTATGTGACTTCTTGATCTGAATCAAACCTTAAGATCCCTGATTTTCTCTTAAGTAAGAGGACTAGCATAAGAAGATTAATAAAATCATATTGATTAATCAAGTGATCTAAGTCTTAAAAATATTCCTGATTTAGATCCCATAACCTTAGTTTGAGTGTGATCAGATAACTTAATCATCTGATCTAATCATCCTAAACCTAAATATGAAACAGAACCTAAAAGATTAATATCAAAATTTAGAAGAGAGAACCTTAAGTATCTCCTCGTAAGATCATCTTGAATTATTTAAAAGACCTAAATTCATATGTCATGAGGTAGGAGGCCTTGTATGAATCATTGAGGTATAAGTATAGAAGATCCCATCACCTTAGAGATTGATCTATTCTCCTTGTGGTAGTAATCACTTAAGATATTAGAAGAGATACATCTCCTTGTGGTAGAATCCATATTAAGTGATCTTGGATCACGTTCACTTGATGAAACTTTATATATGACTTACCTATTAGTTTAGGACTTATAGTTTTGATAAATCCTTATTCTATTAAATAGACTTGATTGAACCATGATTATTGGGTAGTGCAGTATAGTATACCCATATTACTAGTCCCCAGTAATATTCGGGATTAGTTGAGTCACTCTAAGTGAGATTTATCTTTGTTGCTATCCTGCAGGCTTAAGCGGATATAACCTCGCTTAGAGTAAATCAATCAATCCTAAGAGTGTATTAAACGGGTGCCTATTCCTTAGTTTAATTGATAGACAAGTTGCCATCGGGCAATGCCTCCTAGCGAAGATCGCTTCAATAGGTTTGGCTCAATTAAACTAAGTAACGGGATTCACCTTCCTTAAGACGCTAAGTATGATTGTGAGTTTAGCGACTAAATGCTTAGTTTGAGATACAAAATCATCATCGGATGGTGCCTCCTAATGAAGATCTCTTTGTTAGGGTGGCGTAATCAAACTAAATATTGTGAGTCCTATCTTTGCAGCATATTTAATATGTGTATACAATCACCCCGCCTAGTAATCTTTAAGTAAATAAGCAACTTTAACTAAATACCGATTTAGAAATTTGGAGTCATAATCCTTTTAGTAGGATTCTGCACAGTGGAGACTTAGGATTCATTACTGTTTCTTACTATATTCTTCATGGATTTCGGGACTTTTCATTCATACCATATAATGGCATAAGCATAAGCATAAACATGAGTTGAACTCATTCATTATGTTGTGACACATGGTTATCAGTGATACAGTATGAGATACGAAATATTATATACACAGACTGGGGAATTTCATGGTGCATCTACGTCACCATACTGGCTTTCTAACTGTTGTGCTTACATTGAATCGTACTACTCATAAACCTTCAGTGATAGTTCTGTGATATACCGTGGTATGGCATATTTGTGAGCATTGTTTCTGTGGCATATAGTGCAGCTTATAGCATCCTTCTCAGCATTTGGCATTCCTTTCACATTGATTTATGAGCATTTGATATTTTCATTTACTTTCACTATTTAGTTTTGATGCAGTTTTACCTTGCTTCGTCCTTACAGTTTCAGTTATTTAGTGTCATTACAGTTTTTCTGCACTTTTACTTTACGTTACTTGTATATTTGTTATGTTTAGTTTAGCTTTGCATAGCTAGTTTCGATGTGTTAGACTTCTTGTCTAACACGGGGTACTTTTGGGATCTGGCAATTTGCTAGATCCCGAGCAGTTTTTGGTGGCAGGTCAGGAGGACATACCAGAGACTCAAGGGAGCAATTGGAGTTGTAGGGGATCGAGCACCTACTTTTACTTTCTAGCATTTTAAATAGACTCTTTATATTTCTGCATTTAAATGGTTTGTAATAAACTCTGGATGTACTTGTACTTTTCTTTTCGGAGATGGACATTTATTATTGCTTGAGATGAATGTATTCTGGATGTTTTGCTTTTAGCTTCCGCACTCTGTTATACTGCTATACATAGTATTGGGATGTGATCAATGTACTGGAAACGCTGATATATTTTATAACGTATGTGGGTTCTTTCTCGCTCCCTTGAACCTTATGTACATGCCAATCTAGTACATAAGATAAGTATTTCATTTTTATCTTAGATATTGACTCTCGATCCTACTCTTAGGATTTGAGTCAGCAGCCTTCAGTATGGCTCTGTGTCTCTAGCCTATTCGGGAAGATGGGTTTTACTTGTATGGCCCACCATTCCCGAGTAGCGCACCATTCCGCCACCGAATTATGAATTATACTTGTCTTTTACGCACGGCGACGGGACGGGGCGCTACATTCGTGGAGTGCTAATGGACTCTTCTCCATTTTTACTATTTTGCTTAGTTATTATTTTAGTTCAGTACTTAGACTCATTTCCCGTATTTCAGTATACTATTTGTAATAATTCTGGATGTATTTTTCTTTTCTTCTCTGTTTAGCTTCTGTGATGAATATTTCTAGATGATTGCTTTAGCTTCCGCACTCTGTTTCTATATTACTTATACTTAGTATTGTGATGTGATCATCATACTGGAAATACTGATACCTTATACATATATTAAATTTTGCATGTTGTGTTTTAAATCCAATGTATGTATTAGTCTAATACTTAAGATAAGGATACTACTCTTATCTTAAGTATTAGCTCTCAACCCTCTTTGAGGTTGAGTCAGCATCCCTTTAGTGTTAATTTGAGCTATTCGGGGATATGGGATATTTCTTCCCGAGTGGCACACTGCTCCGCCGCCAATTGTTTGTAATGATCACTTCTTTTGTGCGCGACGACGGGGCGGGGTACCATATATTCTCAACACAAATATTCATCTCAAGTGATTTAGACATTCCCTACATTACCTTACTCTAAATCTCCAAAACTCACCTAAAGGTCCACCACCATTGCTCCCTCTCCAATGTTGATTTATTAAACTGATTAAAGCTCAAGCTACTCCACACTAAGATTTAGAGATCACATTAATAGCATTTACATTTTCAAATTCCAAAATCAATGAGTGATTTGACTCCTGAAAGTCAACTTCTAAATTCAACATCAAACCTGAGCAAAATTAGTATGTACACACTCGCTATAGCATAGCATGAGCTTAGATAATGAGTATGTTCAATTTGAAGGCAAAATGAGCAAGTTAGGGTTCTTGACCTAAGTATGAAAAATACCAAAATATGATATTTGAAAACGTAACTTAAATTACAAATTATTTATTACTATAATATTCTACACATTTTTGTGGGTAAAATGAGATATAACATTAATACATTTGAATCAATATACAAAAATATATGAAACTTGCAAGATTTTGAATTTTTTGATTTATTTAATTCATAAGTATTTTTCCTATCCCTACGTTCACAAGCTTGGTCCACACACACGGCTCCTTTGCGTGCAGGCCTATGGTCAGATGCTCGCATGTGGAATCCGGTGCTGGGACATTGATTAGGGCATCACATTTCTCCCAGTATAGCCCCCCCTCAGAACGCACATAATATACCAAAATGACAAGGATGCTGATACCTTTAAATTCCACACAGCATCATATCCTAATTATACTTATATCACTAATCACAATTTTAAAGGATAAATGGCGGGTTATGGTTCACTGTTGGTTCGAATTACGACACCCATAATAAGGCACAGCATTTACAAATAGGTCTAGTAGACTCCTCAGCCCCCTAGCCATCCTATAGAGGTGTTTGGGACGATGGGGAGCTATTAAAATGACACAATAATGCTCTGGCAATGTACAAAACATTGTATAGGCCCGAGCTCAATGGTGTTAATTTGGCTTTAATAGTTAAAATTGATGTTCCTACTCGCTACTATGACCCATCAAATAAATAAATGAAATGTAATATCGAGAAATTGAGGTACATTCTATGGGATAGGAGCATACCTTTTGATTGTAGTTCGCCATCTTCGCTCGATCGCTACCGATAGTCAGATGATCCCTAACCGTTCCAGCAACCTCGGCATCCAAAATAATGGTTGGAGTGAGCCCAGTCCGTCCTTGATTGTGCGAATCCACAGCTCTGTCGTCAATTCAGAGCATCGTAACTCTCGGACATCGCCCCTGGGTATGATAGCTCAAGGATGAGCCCAACCATGGCCCATCCCAAGTCTCGGTCCCGTGTTAATGATGAATGGGTCCGACAAATCTCATTCGTATGATCAATCGTGAAAGTTCTTAAGCTTATTTTTGGTGAGGTTCTTAAGCTTATTTGGTGATTAAAATTCAAGTTGTGGTTGTTACAACTTGTTTGATTGAACAATGCTGATTGCATGTCATTTGATCAAATGGACCTATCCCGTTAACTCGAACGACAAGGTCAATAAATTAATTATTTAATTGCATTTTATTTAATTAAAACTAGGTTATCAAACGAGCTCGGAAAAATACCAAAAATCACCTCTAGCTAATTTGGGGGTGAGGAACTCAAATATGAAGTCGAATTTTTAATTGGATGTCAATTTAATAATCTTAATTTTTTTATTAAATAATTATATTAAAATGTTGAGGAAATTCCAATAAGCTTTAAATTGAACTAAATTTAAGAAGTTGGTTCCTAATGATATTTGGAGACTAATTGTGATGTTCTTAAACTCATTATACTGACAAATGATGATTAATAACTCTGAGTTATTATAGTGATATCTTTTATTTTCTAATTTCATTCATTTTAACTATTCTTAAAATATACAAGCTCAGTATATCTAATATCCAACTATCCAGTATAATTTCAGAGTCACGGTCCTATAAGATCGAACATTAGAAGTAATCAAATTATTATTCAAAATCAAACAGTATCGCTCACAGAAGTTAAAATAAATGAATCAATCATCCTAATTGATATATTTACTATCCCAAACTAATCTTGATCAAATAAATCAAGATTTAGAGGTTAAGAGCTAAACCCAATATATGGTGTTTGAACCTCTTAACTTAAGGTGCTAAACATCTAAGGTCTAAGTTCTCTCAGACTAACTCTCTAAAACTACAAGTTAAATAAAATCTTATTGAGTATAATCAAACTCAATAAAATAAGAAATACTCACCTTACAAGGAGGGACAACTAGCTAAGATCAAAAGACAAAATAATCAAATTTTACTTCTAAAGGTTAAAGCTTAAACTAAAATCTCTATCTTATAAATTAGGACACAATCTATTGAGTAATCATGTTACTCAATAGAACTAAACTACTAGAACAATGAGTAAAGACCTAAAGAAGGGATTGAAATTTTATTTATTAGAATACTTGAGAAAATCCTTAAACCATTCTTTAAGGTTTTAACATGAGGAAGAGTTATAAGTTCAAATCAAGTTTAAGCTGATTATAGATGCTTTATTAAGTCATATTTAAATATTAAGAAAGGAAATGTGGCTTTTAAATCCATTTAATTATTCTAGAATTAACTTAATCAATTTAGGGCAAAAAATAGGGTTAGACCAAAAGGGCTAAACCATGAGTCAAACTAACTCCAACAAGGTTCTAAAAACTTACCTTACATAATTTAAGGGTAAAGGATAAATTATGAAGTTCTATTTGCACTTTAAACAAGATTTGATCAAAATTACTAAAATGCTCTTTATTAAAGATCTAAAGTCAACTTTAGATTTTAAGGTTCCAAATTCAATTTACTTAATGTCAAATTGTTTCTTACTATCTAAGAATAATATTAACACCTTAAACACTGAATTTAGTTAAGAATTGAGCTTAATGAGCACTAATTAGGGTTTAGGCTCATTAAGGAGTGATTAGCAAAATAACTTGTGAAAATTGAAATTTAAAATTAAAAATAGGCTCTATTCTATCTAAGGAGTCATTTGATACCATAAACACCAAAATCAGAACCCAAATATTCTAAATATTCACTAATTATGATTTAAAGTGATCAGTGAGTGATTAACAAAATTAATTGCAAAGAAATATTTTTATCTTCTCAATCTTGTTCTTCTCTTTCTAATGAAGAATTAAATGCATTAATTTTCAATTTTGGCAAAGGTTTAAGCTTAATATTCATTAACCTTTTATTGAGGCACTAAGGCTTAATTATGAAAATTACTCACAGAAGTCTACATATTTTTGCACTTTAATGTTCCTCACAATTTTTTGATCAAAATGCTATATATGTTCATTAAAATTGGATTTAAAATAAACCAGGTTATCCCATTAATTTGAATAGAATGTTTCTAATTATGCAATCATAGGCTTAATGAATTTATTCACATTTAAAAGAAGAAAATTTAAGGTTTTCCCTCAGAAAATAACTTCCCAGCAGGCCACCCATCCTGGGAGTGGTCCTACATGAGCATGCTTAACTTTGGAGTTCTTAGAAGAAACTCTACCGTTATTGGAAAAGGTATCTCGATATTTAAGAGTTTCACTTATTATTACTTAAGGGGGTCATTTCAATCCATCATGTTAGATTTAGAGTTTTTTGAAGAGATACCACTAGGTGAGGTGCTTGACTAGGAGGATAACCTTCTCGCTACTGTTGATATTTAGATAGTCTTTTATTTTTGATTGTGAGGATGAGAGTTTCCTATATTTAAACTTTATTTCAAATATTATAATAATATAGGATTTTGATGTACTTTTTTTACTGCAATTTTTATTCTAAGTTGGACTATGTTTCTTTCTGTATTATGATTAAATAGATGCTTATTTTACTTGCTTTCTCACTTTGTATTTCTTATATGTATATTTAGTGAAACTACAGTTTAATTACATGGCATATTTTTCTGTTATTAGTAGATTATAGTGAAAACCTAATTTAATTATAAATGGGAGACCTATCACGGTGACCACTCCATTGTAATCATGTTAGCATAGCATGTTAACAAGAATACGATGGGGTTGGGGCTCTACAGTAATTAATCAGGTTATTTTAATAACCCATTTAAAAATTACATGGATCGGGGTCCGACCTGGCCTTCTACTATTTGCTATCTTCATTAAGAATCCTTGACAGCAAAAGATCTAGGGTTATGGTTTAACTCAAATTCCCAGTTACCGAGGCCACGCCATGGCTCGAACTTGATTCCTTCACAATCACCAAGTCAATTTGCATTGATTGCACTTATAAGATCTATACGGAGGTGTTAGAATCGCCATGGACTTATTTTCCCTAACTCGATTCTTAGGGTTTACTACGGGGAGCTAATTCTCATCATAAGGAATAAGCCACGACTGCCTCTCCTTCCCTACTATTCATCATGTCAAGGAGGTGAGGAGACTTAACCGAGCTTGGCTCGGAAATGGCTGAATTGATGGGGGCTTACTCGAGCTCAGCACTGTATAATAATTTCACTACTCATTCAAATTAACAGTCAATTAGACTAACCCAAATGCCCAGTCGACTATCAAATGCAAGCAAATGTCAAGAAATGAATCCATGAGCAATTTAGACACTAAATTGAGTGTCAATTGCTAATGGATAGGAGATTCTCCAACTTAGCCCGTAATGTTAACTTTGAAAATTCATTTCCAGAATCACTTCTACTCCGATCCAATGAATTTGACAAACTATTTCGATTACTAATATGAATGCAAGCACACTAACATTCATCGAGCCAGAAATTGAAGTGATAATTGAGTTAAATAACTCAGGTAATGGAAAGTACTTGATGAATTTTGGGATAGAGTAAGTTGTTAGTTATTGAGGGAATACCAAAGGCTGGCCTTGCTTCTACAAACTTCCACAAGTTCCCAGAGACCTTTTAGGGGTTTGAATGCCAAAACTCACCCACAGAAATGTCAGGGAAGGAATTTGGACACTACCGAGGTCTACTGAACTTTAGGGTTGAGTCGAGCGATCGTGGAGCACTTAGATGCATAAATTAAATTGCAGGAGGTTCATTGATGAGTAAAGGAGCATTTCAAGGATATTTTTCAGGCTATTTATAGACTGGAAGATTGAAGATAGCTCAGGTTTTCCATTAATGGCTGGCTCGAGAGAAGTGGGGAATTGGGCTTGGGTCCGAGAGGGGCATACCCTGAATGGCCGAGCCTCATGCCATTGGGGCGCAGAGGAGAGTGGTGGACATGGTGAATCAGTGGTACTACCGTGCGAACTATCGTTGGAGTCTATCGGGGGACCACTCTGTGCAGAAGAACATGGGTACGAAGCTCAACAATTTATGTGAGTGTTCTGACCATCAGATTCATTAGAGGTTTTATCAAGATAGCTTTCATATGTTCTTACTTGACGGCTGAACGCGAGGCTGGTTACAGCTGCTGGATCGCAGCTGCAATCTGACAGCTACCAAGGATCCTAGCGAGGATTGGACACAGACCGTAGGATCTTGGGTTCTAAAATGCAGAATGGTTAACATTTAAAGGATCCACCGACCGTTAGACTAAATAAGGTTTTTAAAATTTAAATTAATTTATTTAATTAACCCAAATTGAAAATAAATTCAATTTTAGTCCAAATGAACTCTAAATATCCCCAAAAATTCATCCTTAGCTAATTTGGCATGATGAATTCAAAAATACAGTCAGATTATGATTTGGAGATCAATCAAAATTAACTAATTTTCTAGGTCAATAAATTAGCAAAATAGCCAATTGACCAAATCAAGTTACGATTGATCCTAAATTTTCAAGATTGGATTCTAATGACACTTTGAGTTTTATGGAACAAAAATAAGGACTTGGTTTAGTCAATATTAGCCATGGAAATAACCTAGGATTCTTACATGTGCAAATCTAGCAAAGCAAATTCATTAGAAAGAATGATCTTCTACCTCTTTCTAATGGGTAAGACCCCTCCTTAATTTTTAATGTAAGCTAGTGGCACTACATGTATTCACATTTTTATTCCCTATTCATCAAGGAATTCACCATAAGTATTCAAGATAATGTTAAAATTTTATGGAATAAATAAAAGCTGAAACATGTAGAGGATTATAAGTGGTAATAAGCTAAATAAGCTCAAAGGTCATTACCACAATTTTAGAATGCAAAGATATAAAATTTATTAATGTTCTATGTGCCTGATGTCCAATCAAAAGCAAGTGCAAGAAAGAGAATTGCTAGAATTTTACTTTTCTTCAATTTAGCTATAATCATAACTTTTGGAGGAAAATTGTGTTAAGAATCTTTCAGTTATTAATAAATTTGTTAACCAATTAGTAAAATCAATTTATTTAATCATTTTTTGAATATATGCTCTATTCATTTTATTGATCTTTTACTAAAATAAATATATTTTACTCTAAAATAATGAAAATAATCTTTTTAAGATGTTTAGATTTTAGGATCATATGATTAAATGATCAAATCTATTTAAGCTGTCTATATCTTAGATCTTCCAAGCACTTTGGGGCAAGATAGTAAAATTGAGCCTTTTATTGTATCTTATGCTTATAATTATGACTTTATAAGTAAAAAAAAAAATTCTAAGTCAAAAATACAGATTTTGGTAGTGCTAATCCAAGCGAAGTGCCTTCTTAAGAGATTGGCACTTAGTATTAACCCTTTGATTGCTATCCTTTCAATAATTAATGGAACCTTACATGATACCTTTTAGGTTCTAATAATTTTCTCCTAAGAGTGTTAGACACTTTGTTTAGGGTCTACTATAAACTTAAAGATGAACTTATGTGAGGGTTTAGTGGAGATGTTAGTTAAAATCACATGGATTGCTTGGCTTGTAGTTAAGTAAACTTTTTAAAAATATTATCATCACATTAAAATGTGAGATACAGTGGCCTAAGATTATAATTTTTCTCAAAGAATCTTAATTCAACCAAGTGCACTTATGATCAACTAGAAAAGGTGTTTAATTGCAATTTTAGGAGCTAACTAGCATAGAGTTTACCATGGTTCTCTTGGCACAATAAAATTTCTATGGTTGCTGATTTGAATGATTTGAAATTTTATCAAATAGTACACAAGTGAACTTAACTGAAAATGTAGAGGTTGTGGAAAAAGTGCATATATAAAATGCTTGCAAAGTAAGGGAATATATTAAGCCTTGCAAAGAAAAGCTTGGTTGATCTACCATTCCTTGAGGTTCTAACTATCAACCATGTGATTTTAACTTAAAATACTATCCAAGGATACTCCGAGATTAAATATTCTCATTTCAGACACAGAGATTTGCAAGATCTGAGAATGTGTGTAAGGCCATACAAGCACTACCATGGGGCTTCCATGGATCAAGGTTTAAAAGCTATTAATTTGTCAAGTGAGTGAAGTTACATCCTACTCGAGCAACCTTTTAATAAGCTTAGCTTTCCAATAAAACTTTGAAAAACAAATTTAATTTTGCTCAGGCACTACTAACTAGTGTCAATAATATCCTCAACTTTTCTCTTTCCATTTATTTATTCTAAAAAGCTTTGTGGATGCATATAAACAAAACAAAGCAATTTCTCCCTACCCCTTTAAATAGACATCCACCACCCGAACCAAAAAAAGCAAGCACCTCCTCCTCCGGCAAAAATGCAAGGAGAAACTGCAGAGAACACCCCGGCAAACTCAAGCTCAAAGCCTCCGACCATAGCCAAACGGCTGTGGCGCATCGTGAAGGCAGTGTTCTACATGCTCTGCAAGGGCATCTCCATGAGGAAGCTGATGCTGGACCTCCACCTTCTACTCAAGCGAGGCAAGATGAGCCTGCACCACCACCGCCCCCGCGCTATGAATGATGCGGTTGGCCGCCCGAAGGAGGTAGAGTTCAGCTGCAGCAACACGCCGATCAAATGGAAGGGCCGCCAGCACAAACGCGGCCAGGAAGACTACATCGCCGCGGTGGCGGAGGCGTGGGAATTCCTGAACCGTTCCGAGATTTCCGACGCCGAATCCGCCGCGCCTTCTCCGTTCGCTGTTCGCAAGGTGAGGATAACGGATTCCCCCTTTCCGTTCCAGGAAGGCGGTGCAGCCAGGATTGACATGCAAGCTGAGGACTTCATAAAGAGGTTCTACGAGCAGCTCAAACGCCAGCAGCTGGACTCTGCCTCTGTTACACCCGACTATTGGTTCGTCTAAAGGAAGGGTTTTTCAAACAATCAATCACTCTACAGTGTAGGATATGTCTGCATCTCTCTCGTTTTTGTTAATATGTGCTTGCGTTCTACGGGGGAAGAATGCTAGAGGTTTGTTCAGATAAAGTTTGGTAGGTTTGGTGCTTGGGCTTTGCAATTCTGCTTCTGTATTTTTTTTTTTTTTTTTTTTTTTGGCTAAGTTGGCTTATAATAGCACTTTATTATAAAGTGAGCCCATTGGTAAAAAGTCTGGCCATGTAGAAAGTGGCTCAATCCGTATTTAAATAGCTGATATTCTTAATGTTAGAGACCTAAATATTATTAATTAAATTTTATGGGTGTATTTATGCTTTCTCTATTCTCAAACTTACATTTTCCTTTCATACGGGATGGCTTTTCTCTCCTATTTTTCTTCATACTTTGGATTTAATTAGCATGAAAGGAACAGCAAGTGATCTATGGGCATAGTTACTTCTAAACTATGGCTTGAGAGGAACAGCAAGTGATCTAGTAATCGTTTCAAGTGCTTGAGAACTATAGCTATTCGTTGGGATTTTCAGCTTATACACGCAGTCTCTTACTGGAAGCTCTTTTGGGCAGCAATTGGGTATGAATGGCAATCATATTGTTTGCAAGAGATCTTTGCTTTATTACACGGTGGCTAAAATCGTAGAAGCCTTCATTTATTATGCAATGGCTCTGCCTGGTGCTTTAGATTGGATATTCCTTTAAGGGTTATGCTTTATTAGAGGTCTATTTATTCAAATTATGAACCCGTTGGACATACTGATATGCAACGGTCAAAATATTCTGCTTTTCTATGGGTTTTGCCTTTGGAATTTCTGGAAGCTTTTGCTCATCAATTTGGAATACAGTAAGGTTCCTTTCATGAATTTGGATGCCTTTACTACAAAAGGTTACGGGCTCCGCCCTAATTCTTGACAGAAGAAACTGAATTTGAGTCTCACTAAAACTTTCTTTTCCTTTATCACTTTTCTCTTATTTAACTTAAATTTATTATTTTGTATTGTATCTTAAGAAAATAGAAATATATGATTAGACGAATATAATTCTGATAAAGCTTTGGATAAGTCACTGAGAATATTTTGGCATATGGATTTCAGCGTTAAAAAAAGAAAAATCATATATATATATATATATATATATATATATATATATATATATTTTGTGGGATCATAAAAATATATTTTTTAAATATTAAATTCTAATTATTCATATTTTTTGAGATATATTTGAGAACTATATAATATTTTTCATATATATATATATATATATATATATATATATATATATATATATATATAGACTCAAATAAAATATATATTATATCAATTATGTATAATTATCATATCATATGTATATTATTACTCTTAATTTAAAGACATTAAGATTGATTTGATAGTTTATAAATGCATGATTATAATATCAAATATTTTTTATGTTAAAGATTATAAGTTAATATGACAAAGTACATCAAAATTGGATAAGATGTCGGAAATCGCTAAGGCGAAATATTATGGTTCGAAGGTCGAGCCAAGGTCGAACCAAAGCTAAACCGTAATGACATAATAAATAATATTTTAATTAAATAATATATATAAATATTAAAAATGAGTTATTTTAAAAAATTTGAGTATATATAATATATAAGAAAAAAATTATAAAATTGAATTTTAATTATTATTATTTTTGCATAAAAACACATTATTATTGTCAAAAAAGTATGTTATCTTTTTTTATAAAATCCAATTTTCTAAGTTCTAATATAATTTAAATAGAAAAATTGTATACAATGAATATTAGATGAGAGTATGGGAAGCAAAATAATAATTTTCAAAATTAGAGATGCATTCTGAAAATCAAACAATAATTTTTAAAACTGTTATTTTGGTACACTTAATCTCATCTAATGAACACGATGGTAAACTATCGATGGACATTTAGATATGAAAACAATGATATTTAGAGATATTTTATAAAAATCAAATAATAATTTTGAAAACTATTATTTTGCTTCTCATACTCTCATCTAATAAATATGATGGTAAATTATTAATTGACATTTAGAGATGAAAATAATCACATTTAGAGATACATTCTAAAAATTAAACAATAATTTTGAAAATTGATATTTTGCTTATCATAATATCATCTAATAAACATGATAAAAAACTACCAATTGACATTTATAGATGAAAATAATGACATTTAGAGAAGCATTCCAAAAATCAAATAATAATTTTAAAAATTGTTATTTTGCTAGTCTTAATCTCATTTAATGAACATAATGGTAAATATAATAACTCATGATTGTTACCCTAGTCAATTAGGATAAAACCAAGTCTTAATTTTGATTATAACACTCTTAATAAGTCATTAGGATCACATCTTGAAGTCTTAGTCCACATTAGGTGTTAAATGGATCAAACACTGACTTTGGGAATTTCAAGAACCCTGGAAATTGACCTACTTAAATTGACCTCAAATCAAAAATCAGACTTTGTCATTGTACTCATCACTACCAAATTCATCAAGGGTGAAGTTTTGGAAGCAATTGGAAGTCATTGGATTTTCTGCAAATATTT
Source organism: Gastrodia elata (assembly GCA_016760335.1). Classification (NCBI taxonomy): domain Eukaryota; kingdom Viridiplantae; phylum Streptophyta; class Magnoliopsida; order Asparagales; family Orchidaceae; genus Gastrodia; species Gastrodia elata. The sequence continues at coordinate 23,472,522 of CM028675.1, forward strand.
TAATATATTTAAAATATCACTAAAAATAGGAAAATTAAATACTCGCTGGAATAGAAATCTGACTTATCGTTGTGTTCCTCACATTTAATTAGCTATGAATGATTTATTAGAAATTTTTGGAAGCCATTTAATTATTTAATTTTAATTAAGAAAATTGAAAATAATAATTAAATAATTATTATTTAATTTGCTTCTAACGATCCCGTCACCCGCGCCGTCTCCCTTCCTTTGTCCACCGTCAGATCCCCATTTGAGCGAACGGAAGATCTGAGTCATTACATTGGCCTGATCGAAAGGCTCCAAGCCCACCGTCCTTGTCCCCTCTACGCATGCAGTGCGCGACGCGCAGCCATGGAACGCGGCTAATCTCCGCGTGTGGCATCATCATAGCTTCTGTCGAGCTCCATTAAACTCCCAAATGTTAGCATCAGTTGGTTTGCGCATTCTGTGAGTCCTCTGAAACCTTCGAAGCTCGGCTGCATTGCTATCAAACCTTAATCGCCGCAAACGGTCGAATTCAGGCACTTCGATCCCTCTATTTTCCTTTTTGATTTGCAATTTTTTAATTTGCTTTGTTATTTCAATTGGTTGATTAAAGTTTGATCGGTTCGATCGAATTCGATGAACCCGAATAAGGTCCACAGTAGTTAACAATAGCATCCCTTTCTCGAACCCTAGCGCCTAGGGTTCAACCATGTCGGCTATTTGAGCCACCTTTGGCTCCGATCCACCCGTAGTTGGTTAGGTCTTGGCTTGATCTTCATATATACGTGTGAGTCGATCCCCGATGAGGCCGAATCGGTTGCTTTTTCGGGTGCCCTAGTTGCCGGTGTCGACAGGTATCTGGACGACGGCTGCCCGTCCTGGGCCTGATTGGGTCGGCCCTGACCCACGCCTTCGACTCAATACGCTGGGTCGTAGGATCTGCCAGGTTGCATTGTCGACCGCTTGGGCTGACGCGTGGCATCCTCATTAGCAGCCGCAGTGGTGGGTCCCTCCCAATCTCGTCAGCTCTATCGGGTCAGCGCCACGGGACCCACTAGTCTTCTCAATCATGCGATGGGGCCCGCTTATCGCCTTCTGTCTTGGATGTGGGTCCCACCTACTCTATTAATTCAAATGATAATTTATCTGAATAAATTGCATATCTTAAATTAATTTATTTAATTCAAAACTTTAAACATGCATAACTTTTAATCCATTAATCCAAATATATCAAATATATATCTTATTTTAATTAAAAAATTATGAGGAATACTATGGTGGTACTAATTATTCTATTTGATGCATATTTTTGATAGTGACATTTAGGACCCTTAATTAATCACTCAATTAACCAAAAACTTCAAATACTCATAACTTTGTACCCCTAGCTCCAAACATAGTCAATATATACCTTATTTTGTTCAAGAGAATGCCAAGATTGTGCTGATGGTATTAGCTTTGTTGTTTGGAGTGTAGTTTGACTAATGACTTTTAGGACATATTCTTAATAACACTCTTAAACCCTAGGATTTCATTTAGCCAAAACTTAATCATTTGTACTTCAAATTAGGTCATCCAATATATTATTTTGATCAAAAAAATCTAAGGATTAGTAAGCAGCAAAAATAAATGTGTTGGTGATTAGATTTCTTAAATTATCCCTAATCACCCTAAAACTTGATTAGTGAATATTAGTATAATTAGTGACCCAAATTTAAAAATTTAAGTTGTTGTAGACTCTTAGAGTATAGTAGAACACCTTAGCGAAGTTAATTTTCTAATTTTGGGATTAATTTTACTAATTACTTACTAATCACATTAAATCCTAATTAGAGCATAGGTTAAGAAAATGAAGTTCAATTTGGGTATACTCCCAGTCATAGTACTAAATATGTTATAGGAAATTTATAGCCTCTGAGTTTGCTGAATTTGAACATTATTTAGAAAAGTTAGGTTTTTGGACATTACCTAAACTTCATAAATTACCCTTTAGACCCCAATATTATTTTGGCCATAACTTGACCAAATCATATCATAATTTAGTGATATTAGGCTCTATGGAATCCTTAGACAGTAAACAACACAAGTATGACAAAAAAATTATATTTTCTAAGTAAAATTGCTAAATTGCTCCTAATAAGCTAAAACTTTAAATTGAGTTCATGAGGCTTAATCCTTGGCACATTTGAGTGTATATAATATCTGTCTATCTTCATATTAAATAGTAAGTAATCATTTGGCATTAATTAATTTCAATTTGGAACCCTAAATCAAAAATTTACTTTTTAGACCCTTAAGTAGAGGCAAAATTGTCATTTTGCCTAAAATTAGGTTTAATCATTCTTAAGCATTAGAAACCTGAATTTGTTAATAAAATTACTAATATAAGTGATTTTGAATCAATATTAACTCATTTAAGCTTCTTAAATTAAGTTTTCAATGATAATCATAACTCTTTCTGGGATATAATTCTTTCTAAAACCATAGGAACTTTCCATATGATTTAGGCATAGAGTTAGGCTAAAGTTCATTCACTGAGTAAATAGATTACTCAATTGATGAAACTTTAGTTTTATTAATTTCTAGATTTTATCTTTTATTTTGATTATTTTGTAGTTAAACTTTAGTCTAAGTTTAGATATCAATCTTATTAAGCTTAGCTTTGCTTATTATGATAGCCTTAACTAGTAAAATGCAAGAGTTGGGCTTAACCTTATACCTTTAATCTATAGAACCTATTATATTAAGAGGTTAAACCCCAATATTTGATGTTTAACTCTTAATCCCTCAATCTTGTTTTATATAAATCAAAATTGGCTTGGGATATTTAAAATCATTCATTATGATGTTTGGTTTATAATTCCACTTATATAAGCATCATTTACTAGATTATATTAGAGCTTGATTAATTCTAATTGCTTTAAACCTTATAGGACCGTAGTTTTGAGTTTATATAGGATAATAGGATATTAGAGATCCTGAGCTTATATAATCTTAGATTAATTGGAACAAATTTAATTAGAAAATAAGTGATATCACATATTTTGAGTAGTGCTATTCATTACCTTGTCTTGATGCTTTGCTTCCTTGCTTTGAGTATTTACATTGTGACATAATAAATGAACATAGGATATTTGATAAATATTTTATGTTAGTTTTGAAATTTGCATGAGACATATTCATGAATAGTAGATTACATAAAATCAATGAATTATATAATATTTTAATTGGAATTTGTCCTACTTAGTCTGCCTCTGCATTATTGTTGCATGTATTTAAGATGATGAAGACCTGGGAAATTTCTCCTATAAGGTATATTTTCAATGAACCTGTTATTCTTGAAAATTTCTCCTAGATGTTTCAAAAGACTTACTAAGTAGTTAAATGAGCCACCATTTCCTATTATGACAATTTTAAGTAAGCATATGTCTATATGAGATAGCATTTCCATTATACTTTCAGTTTTGTATTCTTCAATATTTATGCAGTATTTCTGTTCTTACAATATTTCCAGCATTTATCTTTATATATTCAGCAATTCTTAATTTGATATACAAGTATGTTATTATGCTAGATTTATTTCAGTTCTAATTATATTGCATTTTATTTATAAAACTAACATGTGTAGAATTGATCATATTTACTTAGGATATTTCCTTATATTTAGTAGTTTCTTTTATATATTTATTGCTTAACCTTTCTATAGCTTTAAGTTGAGGTATGTGCTTCTTATTTTGCTTTAAGTTATAATTGAGTGATTATAGATTTTACCACTTTTTTTTTGTTGCTTACTTGCTCCTAAAATGCTTAGGATATTTATCATATTATTAAATATATAAACAACTAATAGGCTAAAATATACTTAGATAATATGTCTAACCAGATTTTTCTCTTTTTTTTTTGTTGGAGCTCTGGCATTGTGAAACTGACAATATTAGTTTCAAAGTATTTTGAAAACTTAGGCACCCGTAGAGGAGCAGTTCCAGGAGGAGGAGAGTGTTGGAGCTGATGAGCCTTAGTTTAGGTTACTATTTTATTTAAGTGAGGATGGGTGTCCTTTCTTTCTGCTTAGAACTCATTTATAAGGTTGTAATAATATAAGTATTTATTGTATTTTCTTTTATTGCATACTTTATTCCAAGCTGTATGTTTTCTATTTCTGCATTATGGATTCAATAGATGTAAATTTGTTATTTCTTTCTTCTGCACTCTGATAATCATGTATCTTATTTAGTGAATGGTTTATATTTACATAGTGCACATTATTCCCTTATTAATGGGTTAGGGATAAAAACCTAATCTAAGGATAAGCAAGGAATTTGCCAAGTGATGACCACCCCAGCTGTATGGTTCAATATCAACATACATTTTATTAGGAAATATAGTTTATTGTGATGTCTAAACATCCCGAATTTCTCCTGTTGATATATACAATATTCTGCAACTCATAAATCATCACTGATACTCATACATCATGCTTATGCTCATTCTCATATCTCTACACTATATGACTTAAAATTTAGAAATCCAGGTAATAATTTAAAATTAGATAATAAATCAAGTGTCTCCATTGTGCAAAATCCATTCAAATGAATTTTGACTCTTAGTTCTAATTTCAATAACTAGCTTTGCTTAGGATTTTGCTTAAAATCATTAGTTAGAAAGGTTGAATACACATGGTTGTATGTTTTCAAGAAAGGTGGATTTAATGCTTAGCTTGTTTAAAACTGCACTTATCGAAGTGCACTTCGATAGGAGGCAGAACCCGGTCATAGTTTATATCTCAAGCTAAGCTGTTAAATAATCTTATTATAAGCATACTTAGTATTCTACGCAATGTGACTTGAGATACTTAGTTTGTTTAAATTGAAATTATCAAAGCGTACTACGATAGGAGGCAGAACCCGGTCGTAGTTTATATCTCAAACTAAGAAATTAGTTCACTAATTATAACACTCTGAGTCTTGGAAAATTTACTCTAACAGGACTATGTTTGGAATAGCATCTGATCATAAGTCCACATTGGAGTGACTTAACCAAACCAGAATATTGCTGAAGTGACTCAGCACCATGGATATACATAATCATATTCAACTAATAATTTGGGTTCTAACAATTTTATTTAACAACCAAGGATTTACTAAAGCTATGAATACTGACTCTAATTAGGTGAATCCTACACAAGGTTCCAAGAGTGTGACCAAGGGGTCACTCAATATAGGTTACTACCACATGGGAGGATTCTCATTCTAAGGACTTTGGGTGATCCTACCACAAGGGTTTAAGATCAATCTTTTAAGGCTAAGAAGGATCATATAAGTTCCTACCTCAGGATGTAACAATAAATTCTTCCTACCTCAATGTGTTAACATTTTGTTAAGGCTTTCAATTACATAAAAATTATATTGTAAGATCATCAAGATCTTACACATCTAACATTTAACTTAATAATTTGCATTAAGATCATAAGTTGCATTTGTTAAGTCTGAATTAGTTTGATCAGATCAGATGTTTAAACCCATCTGATCACATCCTATACTACAATCATGGGATAAAATTAAGAATATTATTGGAATTAAATCATGTTGTAAATTATTGAAATTTTATAGGTCCTGATCTCTTGGGATATCACCTGATTATAAGTCCATATTGGAGTGACTTAACCAAACTGAATATTGCTGAAGTGACTCAGCACCATGAATATGCATAATCATATCCAACTAATAATTTGGGTTCTAACAATTTTAGTTAGCAACCAAGGATTTACTAAAGCTATAAATACTTACTCTAATTAGGTAAATCCTACACAAGGTTCCAAGAGTATGACCAAGGGGTCACTCAATATAGGTTACTACCATATGAGAGGAATATCATTCTAAGAACTTTGGGTGATCCTACCATAATGGTTTAAGATCAATCTTCTAAGGCTAAGAAGGATCATCTAAGTTCCTACCTCAGGATGTAACAATAAATTCTTCTTACCTCAATATGTTAACATTTTGTTAAGGCTTTCAATTGTATAAAAATTCTATTGTAAGATCATCAAGATCTTACACATCTAATATTTAACTTAATAATTTGCACTAAGATCATAAGTTGCATTTGTTAAGTCTGAATTGGTTTGATCAGATCAGATGGTTAGACCCATCTGATCACATCCTATACTACAATCATGGGATAAAATCTAGAATATTATTGGAATTAAAGCATATTGTAAATCATTAAAATCTTATAACTATTCTCATGCTAAGGATCTTATATGGGATAAAATCAGAGATCTCAAGCTTAAGTCCAAATAATTAATCACATAAATTCTTTTAATAATCTTAACACTTCTAATATAATGTATTTAAGTTCAATGTCAAATCAAATGTATTATTGGAATTATGCGAGTTGAATTATCTTTCAATTAAAGATACTTGATTAAGGTGATTAAGGTTTAGATCTTAATCAAGACAAGTTAGGGTTTAACCCCTAGCCTTATCAAAATTAAGACCAATGGTTGATTTATAGATCAATGACAAATCAATATATTATTGGTGTATTATTGATGGTAAATTTCAGATTTAGATTAAGTATTATTTACTTAATTAAGGTCTTAAGATTCTCATATTCAAATATAGTTTAATGTCAATTTAAGTAAATCAAGGTGTTTAAATCAACATTTAAATTCTCTAACATACTTAAACTTTATATTGATTAAAATAATGAGTAATTAAGGCTAATCAAATCTCAAATCAAACACAAAAGGGATTAGCACTTGATTACAAATTTAAAATAATTATATTCCATATAATTTGATTATTAAGATCTACATGATCATATAAGCAATCAAACATTCTAACATTAACATTTTCCACAAAATATTAAGACACATAAGGGATTTTAGCACATGCTATTTAGGATAAATTTTCACATTTGAATTTCATATAAAATTTTATACAATTCTTAATTTTACTAAGACAAGGTTCAAATTTGATATATTTTGGCCCCACTAGGGTCCTAGGTTCCTTAAAATACAAAAAATGTGAAGTTCTGACCATTCCGGACAGTTTAGGGCAGTTCCAGATAATTCAGAGCACTACGGCGCATTGTTGCACCTTCTGGCCAAAAGCCAGGCACTACGGTGCGCTGCAGCGCTTTCAGCCGCTACAGCGCGCTAGGGCGGATTGTAGCGCTATGGTAGAAAACTTTCTGAAATATGGTGTTGCGACACGCTGCGACGCTCTGCAGCGCCTGAAGCTGTCACGAAAATTAGCGCGGTGGCGCGCTGCATCTCTTTTTAGTGCTGCGGCGCGCTATGGCGTGACCAATCCGAGAGCTGGGTGCTATGGTACCTAATTCCTCAAGGTGCAGACGCTACAGCGCGCTGCAGCGCTTTCAGACGCTGTGGAGTGCTGCGGTGGGTTTCACTTAATTTCATCAAAACTGGTTTTATGCTTCATCAAACTTTTATGCTGCTGCGGCGCCCTGCGGAGGACCCGAATTTGAAACTTCAGGCGTTGCGGCACGCTGCAGCGCTTGGCGATGATTTCGCCTGTGTGAAAATCGTGATAGGTCTCCTTTCGCATCCAAATACTCTCAATCCAGAGCATTCTACGCGTGGTGCCATATATAGATGGAAATATTGTTTCGAGACCTTTCCATTGATATTAAAATCAGCATGAACATATTATATTAACAATATAAACAATTAAGTTAAAGCCTAGGTATACATAAATCAAACAATTTTCTTGACAGAAATTTTAATGGAGGAATGAGCTTCAATCGAACTAATTTGAGTCCGATTGAGGTTCTATGATTACACCTAGATGTTATACAATAACTAATGAAAGTATCATCCACAATATTTTGATAAATCAAGGAGAAAGTTGCCAAGGAAGTAAAGCAAATGGGTACCTTATCTTGCAAGAATGGAGGAAGAAGCTAACTCTATTTTTCTTCAAGAACTTTGGAGGAATGAACTTCTTCTTCCTCCACAAACACAGCAAAGAAGGAGGGAGGAAGAGCTTCCGCTGGGCAATAAGCAAAAGAAGGAGGGTGCTGAGCTCCATTTTAAAGGAGGAGAATGAGAGGTGATAGGGCATGGGCCATGGGAAGAAGAAATAAATAAGAGGAGAGGGGATGGCCTTTGCATAAGCCAAGGAAGGGAGGCATAGGAATGCCAGCCAAGAGAGAGGGAAAAGAAAAGAAATAGGAACATAGAAAACAAGAAATAAATATTTATTTCTTTTCTAATTTTTAATTTGCTAAAAATTCGGATTTAATAAATGCGCTCCGAAAAATTCCAAAAATTTACCCCTAGTTAATTTGGGGGTGAGGAATTCAACGATAAAGTCGGATTTCGATTCCGATGATTATTTAATAATTTTATTTTCTGGTGCATTTAATTACATTAAGATATTCGTGAAAATCCTACGACTTTCAAACACGTTCAAAACATCACCCCTAGCTAATTTGGGGGTGACGATCTCAATGGTGAAGTCGAATTCTGATTTTGATGTCAAACTAAATACTTCAATTTTTTAATTAATTAAATATATTAAAATATTCCAAATATTTGATTGAGCTCTGAATTACTTTAAATTTTAAGGGTTGTGTTCTAATGGCTAGTTAAACTTAGTGGAATGATAATTAAGATGCGATTAAGTTAAAATTAACTTGGGTAACAACCTTAGGTTATTATAAGAGGACTACACTTTCCTATCTTAGCCAAGGAGTGGCTGATGTGCGTGAGTTCCATTCTTGAAGCAATGGAATGCCCTGATGATATCTGAGTCTTGCTGATGAACTACCTTTTCCAGGATCAAGCTGAAGAATGGTGGATCATCACCTTCTGAGAACTTGCAGAGAAGCGAAGGAAAGAGCATCATGAAGTTACTTTTGAATACTTCTGTCTCGTCTTTTCAACATAATACATTAAATAAATGTTTTAGTAAATTGTTCTTTATTCTCTATTGTGCCTCTCCTATTATATGTTATATCTGAAAGGATCAATAAATCAGTTTATTTTAGCTCTTCTTAGATTATAAAAGTGTTATTTTTTAGCTCAGATATAACATGAATCTTGAATAGTCCTCTTCTACCCCTGCTGCATCTGGCAGCTATTCTTCTAAAATCAACATACTTCTCAAAATGTTGCAAACTTTGATGGATATACATGTAAGACAAGCGGAAATAATTGAGAGATTGATTGCTACTCAAAGCAATCAGAATCCTTCCCTTGTATCCGTAGCCCCCGCACCATATTATCCCCCTCAACCGCACTATCAATATGCTGATGGACTCTTATATAGTTTCATCCATTTAAGGACCCCCACCGTCAATGGGAATTTATTAGCTATGGATACCACCAGTTGGCTGAAGCTGGTGGAAAAGAACCTGACAAGTATCAAGTGCCATGATTCTGAAGCAATCAAATTAACCACACACTTGTTCCAAAATAAAGCTGAATACTGGTGGGACAATACCCAGAGCACATTGTTCGTGGATTATGAGTTAGAAGATATCTATTGGGAATCATTCGTCAAGGAATTTATAGCTGAATATATCCCTCCTTCAGCTCAAAACAATTTGAAGGATATGTTCTTGAGATTATGACATGGTAATTGTCCCGTGGTTGAGTATGAATCAGAGTTTCGGCGTCTAGCCTAATTTCCTCCCAACATGTTATTGACTGAAGCCTCTTGTTGTCATTAATTCCAATGCGGGTTACGTGATTCAATTAAAGATCACGTGGTACCCCTAAGGCTGTCCAACTTCGCAAAACTCATCGAGACCTCCAGAGTGGTGGAACAACATCAGTCCCAGTGGGACTCTAAGAGAAGCTTTGGCTCATTCTCCTATAAAAATAATAGTTTTTAATATGCTAGGTACCCAGCAGGAAAATTTTATCAGATTGATGCAACTGCCACCTCTACTGATTCATTCAACGAATGCACGAAGCCTCATCCTGATGAAAAATGTTACCATGCCCAAGGATGCTTCAATACTTGTGGTCGGCAGGGTCGCATCTACCAATAGAGTACTTATGATGAAATCGTGGACAATACTCGCATTGATCATTACAGGCACAATCAAGTATTCAACCCAAATCTCATCAATCACAGGAGCTGGCTGTAACAACCCATGGTTGTTATCCTAGTCAATTAAGACTTAATCAAGTCCTAATTTTGATTTTAACTCACTTAATAAGTTATTAGGACCATACTCTGAAGTTTTGGTCCAGATCAGTGTCAAATGGATCAGATCCTGATTTTAGGAATTTTAGGAACCTTGGAATTTTACCTATTTAAATTGATCTCAAATCAAAAAGTGGACTTCGTCATTACATTCATCACACCCTAATTAGCTAGGAGTGATATTTTGGAAGCATTTGGAGGTCATTAGATTTTTGTCAAATATTTTAATATATTTAAAATACCCCAGAAAATAGGAAAATAAAATACTCATCAAAATCAAAATCTAACTTCACCATTGTGTTCCTCACCCTTCAATTAGCTAGGGGTAAATTATTGGAACTTTTAAAGCCTATTAATTACTCAAATGTTAATTAGAAGATTTATAATATTTTAAATTGAATAATGTTAAAATTATCAGATTTTTTTAAATCCTTGATGGGGCCCACCATTCCAAATGAGCTGAGCCCATCTTCCTTTTCATCTAAACAAGCCCGTGTGCCACATCATTGTCCTTAATCGGGTCGAGCCCATGGAATTGGGCTGGACCCGCAGAATCAGGTCGACCCGGGGCATCTTCCCAGCATCGTTGTAACAACCCCAATAATGAGTAGGAATTAAACCCAACATTGGCGTGTTACCTTAGCACCTAATATTTAATTAGAGAAAAGCTAAACAAATGCTAGATGCTAAGTTTGGCCAAGGATCATAAAGAGGGTCTTGAGATAAGATAAGAAAAATAGAAATGGGAAAAATACATGAATGGATGTAATTACAATTAAGAGTAAACGAATTGAATATGTGAATAGAAATACTTGCAATTACTTGAAGTAAATGATAATTTCAATCGTAAGTATCAATAAGAATTTAAAAAGATTGCAACATATAAGTGAGAGTAACATTTTGCAAGTAAGTGTAAAAGTGAACATTAACATATAATAATATGAGTTTACAAATATGAAATACATATACAATTATGCTACAAGTAAGGATAGATGTAATTGATTACATACTACAATGGAGTTTATAAAAAAATGAAATATTTATGTAATTTATTTATCCATTTATCCAAACCAAGCAATTTACGTAAAAGATCTAAGTACATCACAGAATAGAATAAAGAAAATAGTAGATAGTTTAAGTTATTACATGCCATTAAGTTGAAGAGCAAATTAATAAAGACAATCTCTCATAATATAAAAGCAAGTAAAGTTTTAAGCGGAAGCAATAATAAGAACTTTAAGCACTTGGTCCAGCTCCACTTGCATCCAAATGCACCTGATATATCATATATTGGCATTTAAATATGATAAGATAAAGCCATGAAAATGAAATTATAATTTGACTAAACAATCTAAGCACATTTTATAATTGGGCTAACCATTTTTATAATTTGATTGGATATCACAAGCTAATTTACAATAAGAAAGTAAGCAACGGAGCAAATGAAAGCATTTAAATAAGGAAGAGAAAGTAAGGAAAATAGAAAGAAAGACAATTAAAAAATGTAACAACTCAAGGTTGTTACCCAGCTTGAATTTAGCTTAATCGCATCGTAATTATCATTCCATCAAGTTCATCTAGTCATTAGAACCAAACCCTGAAGGTTTGGAACAATTCGGAGACCAATCGATTGATTCAGAATATTTTAATATTTAATTAATTAGAAAATTGAGGTTTTTATTTTGACCTTGAAATCAAAATCCGACTTCGCCGTTGCAATCGTCACCCCCAAATTAGCTAGGGGTGATGTTTTGGACGCATTTGGAAGTCGTCGAATTTTTGCGAATATTTTAATGAAATTAAATGCGTCGAAAAAAAGAATAATTAAATAGTCATCGGAATCAAATTCCGACTTTGCCGTTGAATTCCTTACCCCCAAAATAGCTATGGGTGAATTTTTAGGATTTTTAAAGCACATCTCAAAAATATGAATTTTAAAAATTATAAAAGAAATAAATAGGGGATTATCTAGTCCTAATCTTGCAATTTCCCCTAATTCCATTGCATTGGCTATCAGCCCTCTTAAAGTGTTCGGTTGGCCATCCCTCCCCATGCCTCATTAAGGCTCAAGCATGATGGCTCTCTAACCCCCCCCCCTAGTTTTCCTAGCTTATGATGACTCCCTACTCTCCCTCTCCTCCTTTAAAAGGAGAGCTCAGCCATCTTCTCCATTTACTGAAGCTTTCTCCTATCCCCCTCCATCACTTGATCCTTTGTGTTGGAAAGAAAGAAGAAGTGCAGCTCTCCTCTAAAGCTTTAGAGAAAGGCAAAGGTTCCCTCTTCATCCCCTACTCTTTCCAAAGGTTAAAGGTACCCTCTTGCTCCTCTCCTTATCTTTCTTATGATGTTATGATGTTAGAATGCAACCTTGGAAGTCCATATGCATGTATGAAAGCCATTAAGGCTCTTAAGAACTCACAAAAATATGCTCTATTTTTCGTCTATTCTGCATACCCTTGTATTCATTATTATTTTTAGTATAGCTAAGATGCTCTGTTCATGCCAATTTTGGTGTCGATGGAAAGGTATCGGAAATACCTTTCCATTGATATATAGCACCTCTCATGAAACTCTCTGGATTGAGAGTAATTAAGCTCAAAAAATGGCCCTTATGGGTTTCGCACCTGGCGAAATCACCGTCTGCCGCTACAGTGCGCGGTAGCGCGCTGCAGCGGTTGCCGTGGGCTGCAGCGGACAGGAAAACTTAGGAAAAATATATAAAAATGCACATTTAACTAATTGAATAGTAATTTGTGAAATTGACCGCTACAACGCGCGGTCGCGCGCTGCAGCGGCCTGCAGCGGTCTGCAGCGGCATTTCATAAAAAGTTAGGAAAAATGGCCAATAAATTAATTGAACAGTAGATTTACAAAATTAACCACTCCAGTGCGTGGTCACGCGCTGCAGCGATCTACAGTGGTAGTTTCGCGGAAATCATAAAATCATTTAAATGAAAGTAATTGAACAGTGATTTTGCAAATCGAACCGCTACAGCGCGTCATAGCGCGCTGCTGCGGATTGCAGTGGCCGGTAGCGAGCCGCAGCACAATGGCACTACCGCGTGCTGCCGCGTGGAAAGCGCTATAGCGCACTGCTGCACGGAAAGCGCTACAGCGCGCTCCCGCGCGGAAAGCGCTCCAGCGCGCTGCAGCGCCCAAAATTTGCAAAATTCCCAAAAATTTCAGAAACTACCCAGATTTTGTAAAACTGCCCAGTTTTGGCTGAAATGGCCAAAACTTCACTGTTTTGATATTTTAAGACCCCTAGGACCCTAGTGGGGCTAAAGTCAAGCATTGCATAAATTTCTATATTAAAATATAGTTTGTAACCTTGTCACAACTATCAAGTGCCCATAACTTAGTATGTGCCTTAGAGGTTTTATGCCAAAGAATAAGTATTATAATCTTAATTGCCTGTATTAATTAGATATAGTTTAACAACAAATTTGCATGAAATTTATACCTTTTAGATTTATGATTTAAGTGCTAACCCCTTTGCTTAGCACTAATCACCTTTTATGTCATCTTTTCACTTATACTTAGTATTGTGATGTAATCAACTTACTTATACATAATTGGATTCTTATGGTATTCTAAATCCAATGTATGTATTCATCTAATACTTAGGATAAGGATACTACTCTTATCTTAAGTATTAGCTCTCAATCATTCTTGAGGTTGAGTCAGCAGTCCTTCAAATGGGCTTAGTGTTCAGCTATTCAGGGAGACAGTGTATTCTTTCCTCCTCGAGTAGTGCACCATTCCGCCGCCAAATTACTCTTTGCGCATGGCGACGAGGCGGGGCGCTACAAAAAACAAAGTGATTAAGAATATTCATAAGCTTAAACATTTTAGCCTATAATTAAAGTACGGGTAAAAAGCATCCTAAATAGGCTTGAAAAGTACTGAAGTGTTATGAAAGTAAATAAAATAAAGCATGTACATGTTCAATGAACTTATAATAAGTAAAGAAAATAAGATAATAAAATATTTAATTGAAATTAAAGCAACATTCATTGCAATCTAAAATGAGCTGTAAATAAGTAAAATACAGTACTAAAACATGAAAAGTGCATAGCATAGAAATTGAAGGGAAGACCTTAGACTATTAGTTTAAAATACACATAGCCTAGGACTATGTAAAGTAAATATAGCTTGAAAGCTATAATGAGATCTCACAATCAATAAGATCATGAAAGAACTCATAATTTATTAATTAAAGTTATTTTATTAAAGTACTCATTCTGCGGGCAAATATAGAATGAAGCAAGGAGTTAAACACGTCTGCCTAATATGCAAAGGAAGATGGGGTTTCAAAGATAACAAACACTCATATTCATCCTCTGAGAATATGAGATTTTCTTATTCTTCCTATTTAGCCTACCCTTGGCTATCCAGAAATATTTAACCCCTAAGGTTTTAATGAGAAAGTTTTACTTATGCACAATATCTTGTATGTATGTGTCATATAAATAAGCTCAAAGCTAAGTGTGCATTCAAGAAAATTCAATAATTATAAACTATGTGATATCCAAAGTTGTCTACTTTTAATGATTTACTTAATAATTGGAGCTATTTGAGCTCCTAATTAACTTAGAGATATTAATCTCAAATCAATTGAAAGTAGTAATATAAGTAGTTGGAGTTTTGGAAAATAATGGTTTTATTTGATTTTATAAAATGGCAAAATAATTTATAAGTGTAACGATATTAAATGAAACTAGTCCTATCCTTTTTATAATCCACTTGAGCAATTTAATTAATAAAATCAAGGTTTAGGAAACTAGTTAGGAAAAAAGAGAGGTTAAGGAATTATTATTTTTGAGAAAGATGGAAGTTAAGGTTCTACAAGCTCAACTCATCTAACTAGGTTGTATTGGAAGGATATAATCAAATCAATTACTAATCTAGCTAGGTTGAAGTAATTTGGAAAGGTCTAAGTAAATAGGAGAGAAGAAAATTGTACGGTATAAGCTCTACAAATAATATAAGTTGAAGGTTAATAAAATTAATAGGATTCATAAATTATGCAAATGAAGTTAGGACACCTAATTAAATTCCATACTGAATTTAAATGAGGATTTAAGAGCTAAGGGTGATATGAGCTAGGATTCAATCTAGTTACTTAGGACTAATCCTAATTGACTCACAGCCTACAATTACATAAGTTTTAATGTTAACTGCACCTAATTAGGTAACTTACAACTTCAAAGGTCACGAGAAATTCATAATATAAAATCATTCCTAAGGTATCTCTCCTAAGTTTATAGGTTGAAATCAATCACTTTGCTAACTATACAAGCATTTAATATATGAAAATTAATCTTTAAACATGCAATTTAAAATAACATGGAAAATAATTTAATGTGACATGTTTGTTGTCCTATGATTTAAATACCTAAAACATGCAATTTATAAATTTAAAAAATTCACATAATTTACCTAATTGAGTAGCCAAAACCTAAAATCACCAAATTGTTGTCCAATTAAATAAATATACATTAATATGCAATTCTTATAAAAAAAGGAGTAAAACGATACTAACTAGGTTGAAATCGGACAATATTGAGATTTTTGGGTTTTAGGGACACCTAATTAGGGTTAAAAAGTGACTATAAAAATTAGGCTTCAAATCCAAAATTTAATTAAGCCATTATATTCGTGTTGTTTTTCTAATTGAAATGATATATAAGTTTGTATTATTTGGATGAGTATATTTAAAGTTATTAATAAAATAAATTAACATTAATTAAACTCATAACAATCATTAATTAATTAATATTAATCATTAACAGAATATTACACAAAAATTAAGAGCGGCACAGAAAATAAAGGCACGGAAAATGGGGAAAGGCGGTGATGAAAAACTGCATAGCACCAAAATTGGCGCGGCGCGGAATTCCGCATGCTGACGCGTAGACCTCAGCACCGACACGCGTCCTTTACGTGTTTCGAGAGACAGCGCGGTTCGGCTCCACGGAACCGGTCCGGTCCAAGAGGAAAACTTGGACAGCAGCGCACGCGGTTTGGACTGTTTCATCCTTGATAGGGATCCATGAGGAACGCCCTAGGCTTAGACCTCCTGGTCAAACCCGGGGGTCTTACGAGACGGCCAGCACACCTACATGAAGCCCTTGTCGAGGCCAACCCAACTGACCCAAGATTAGCCCATGAGGTTGACTTGAATAATGACGGGATGATGCTTTAAATCCACTTGATGAAGCCCTAAAGACAACTATGGACGGTTCGATTCATCTGGGCTCGATTTGACTCAATCGAGCCCGATTAAAGCTCGGATCGATCATTCATCGCATAGAATAAGCACAAGCATAACCAATTTTAGGAGAAGAGTAAAGGATCGGTACCTGGATGGCTTCAAAGGTCTCGGTCCCCACAAACTTTGGCGAGCTCCTGACGTCAACACCGCAGCTCCCAGCTCCAACTAAGGGTCCCAATTGATTCAGCAAGCGATTAGGAAGGAAATGGGGGGTCTAGTGTAGGCTGGTCTGACAGATCGTGCTACGACCGTCAGTCATCAAGGAGGTCTTGGCCGAGCTGGAAGGGCGACATACAAAAAATAAATCTAGGCCGTTCGTTCGATCGAACGATCGAACGGCCAGATCAACTCACACAGAGCGGGAGTTCCCTAGACCGTCAGATCCTTCTTCGAAAAGGCGGAACGGTCAGGATTGCACGCGATCGCTGTCCCGTGCTCGGATCCTCGTAGCTGATCCACGTGATTTCAAAAAATCGGCTGTTGGATTAAAATTAATAAATATATATTATTTAATTAATTTAATTTATTTTCTTTATTTAATTATAATTATACATAATTTATTACTCAAAATAAAATAACTAAATGGACTCCAAAAAATTTCAAAAATTCACCCTTACCTTATGGATGGGTGAGTGACTCAAAAATGAAATCAGATTTTTGATCAGAAGTCAATTTAATTATCCTAATTTTTTGAGTATTTAATATTATTAAAATATTCGAGAAAAATTCGATGACTTCCAAACACTAACTCATCGAGATACCTCTTAAGGATACACTGCATTAGGTCCATGAAAATGGAAGGAGCATTTTTTAGTCTGAAAGATATGACTAGAAACTCAAAATATCCATACCAGGTCCTGAATGCAGTTTTAGGAATATCTTCATCCTTGACTCGAATCTGGTAATAACATGTTCTCAAGTCAATCTTGGAAAATACTTTCGCTTCGGTGAGCTGATCGAACAAATCATCAATCCTAGGAAGAGGATACTTATTCTTCACGGTTACTTTGTTATGCTCACGGTAGTCTATGCACATCTGCATCAATACATCCTTTTTTTTTGACAAATAAGATGGGACCTTCCCAAGGTGGCATGCTAGGGCGAACAAATCCTTTCTCTAACAATTCTTGCAACTGCTCTCTAAGATCTTACAATTCTTTCAGTGCCATTCTATATGGAGCCTTAGATTTAGGTTGAGTTCCAAGAATAAGCTCAATAGAAAACCCTACCTCTCGCAAAGGAGGTAGTCCAGGCAAGTCTTTAGGGAGCACATCCAGGAACTCTCTAACAATAATAGTCTCTTCATGGCTTTTAACTTGCTTTTCCTCGCCGATCAAGGTTACTAAAATTGCACATAAATCTTTACTAATAAAGCGCTTAGCTTCAATTGCATTAGTTATGGATGCAGTTAAGCCAAGATTTCTTATGAAGACTTCAGGTTTCTTTCCAACCTTAGTGATACTCTTTTTCTAAAGCAGTCTATGATGGCGTTGAACTTACTTAACCAATCCATACCTAAAATTATGTCGAAGTTTGTAATTGACATAACAATAAGTTTGGATTGAAATATTTGGTTACTGATTGGGATGTCTACCAAATCAAACTCACTAGCACTCATTTCAGCACTAGATGGCATCTACACTCTCAAGGCATTTCCTAGGCTGAAATATTGGAGATTAAGAGAAGAAGCACAACTCACAGATATAAAGGAGTGGCTAGCACCCATGTTGAAGAGTGTGTCACATAATTGATTATTAATAATTTGAGTTCCTATAGCAGAGAAAATTAAACTCTAATTACAACTAATGAAAATTAAGGCAGAAAATACTAGAAATAAAATGCATAAGAAAGGAAAGACAAAAATTAGAAATTTAAATGTAGAACGTACTAGTAACAATGATATTGTCTTCTTGAGCTATAGAAGGAGACAAAGCGTAGACTCGTGGTACCAAAGGAAATTGAGAAATTGACTTGCCTTTATCCTTCATGCTAGACTGACCTTTATTAGAAGGAGACGGAGGTATACTCTTTTGATGTTGTGCACTTCCACTTGCAGGAGAAGGCACCAAGGCAAGCATTGGCGCTTGGAAATTTAGAGGAGCAGGGTTTTGGATGGAAGGCTGGCCATTAATCCTCATCTTATTCATAATACAATTGGCCCAATAGTCCCAATAATGATGATTGGTTCTGTCGCAGATGTAGCACTGACCGCCAGTATTGTAACACTTCCCATATGGATGCGGCCTGTTACATCTAACACCAGGTCTTCCTTGTTGAGACTGCTTCTAATTTTGATCTGAGGTAAGCTGGAATATTTTTGGACCATGAGAACGATTTCTCTTGAATGGTTCAGATCTTAAGGGTTGGCGATGAGAGCACTTCTTCAGATCCATTTGAGCTTGGTGGTACTCGACCATACAGGCACCTTCCAAAAGCTTAGGAAAAATCATCGTGATGTTGAGACATCAGATGACTTTTGATGTAATCCTTCAAACCGGATAAGAATCTAGTACACCTCACAACATCAATGTGGACTAGATTGGGAGCGAAACGAGAAAGCTTACGGAACTCCATCTCATAATCATGAACAAAATGACTCCCTTGAGTAAGCTGCATGAAGTCATTCTTGATTATGGTTTGGGCAGACGGAGGAATAAATTCTTTGTAGAAAACTTGCTCGAACTCATCCCATGGAATATTCTCCAACTGAATGCTTCAGAAATGAATCTTTAACTCACTATCCCACCAATATTCAGCCTTACCACAAAATTAATAAGTGGCAAGGAGAATGCATTCACTTTCAGGACATTTAACATTGGCCAAGGTTTTCTTTATTACCTTGAACTAGTCAACAGCTTCAAAGTGAGAAATGGAGTCATTGAATGTTAGGGGATTCAGATGAAGAAAAGTGAGGAGAAAGGAATCCACTACTGGACCAGCAGTTGGCGATGGAGCCACAGGAGCTTCAAGAGGAATTGGAAAAGAAGATTGGGGAGGAGTTGTATACTATTGAGATGGGGTAGAAGAAGGTTGAGAAGGGGTACAGGATGAGGCAATCCTTTCTGCAGCACAGGTTTGTGCTTCAATCATAACCTGCATCATCTCCAAAAAAAATTTGCATTTGATCGGTATGAGAAGTTGTGGTGGAAGTGGGTTCTTCCACTATAGGTAGAACAAGGTTGTTTGAATTAGGATTCATTCTAAAGAAAGAAATAAAAACACAATTCAAAAGCTAAATAAAATGGGAAAAAGGATTCCCATTAACTTAAGAGATTTAAGAGAAACAAATTGGAAGAAAGAAGAGAAAACAAAAGTAAGATAGGAGCTATTTACAAGAAGCTACTAATGAAAAAGAAGCTAGTGCATAAGAAAATTAGTACTACAAATTACAAAATTTTACATAAAACATGAACTCAAAGTCTTCATAGGCAGGAGCACAGTGGAGGCGTCTACTTGCTCGAACTGGCACGTCATGAGCACGACATCACCAATCCATGGCATAGTTGTCAAATAGTTCATCCAAAATTGGGAAGCATACATGATCAGGGCAAAATATGGCTTCAAATATCGTAGAGACTCGAGAAATCCATTCTCTAGCCAACTACGGGATGCTGTCACCTTGAAATACACAATACTTCAAAATTTTGTTCAACACTTCTCGTCCAACTTCAGATACTCCAAAGTACTCACAACCATAAGTTGAGCCAAACCAATGATCATCCTCCCAATAATGGAAGAATGTCCTAGTAAAGTAGCTTAGTTTACTTTCATAGTTTGCCATCTATGAATTTGATTAATGTTTAAGTTAGAAATTTAAATTAATTATTAGATTAGTAATGCATTTACTATCCTATGGCATCATTTTAAATGTCTTTACTATTCTGTGTTGTTTGCTTTTGGATAAATGGATGTATTTATCTTAATTTATTGTTCTCAACTTGGCTCTGATACCAACTGTAATGACTCGAATACTGAGTAGGAATTAAACCCATTATTGGCATATTACCTTAGCATCTAATATCTAATTAGAGGAAATCTAACAAATGCTAGAAGCAAAGTTTGGCCAAGGATCATGAAGAGGGTCCTAAGGTAAGATAAGAAAAGTAGAAAAGGAAAAATACTTGAATGAAAATGATTGTGTGAATAGAAATACTTGTAATTACTTGAAGTAAATGATGGTTGCAATCGTAAGTATCAATAATAATTTAAAGAGATTGAAACATATAAGTGAGAGTAACATTTTACAAGTAAGAGTAAAAGTGAATATTCACATAGAATAATAAGAGTTTACAATTATAAAATACATGTACAATTATGCTACAAGTAAGGATAAATGCAATTAATTACATACTACAATAGAGTTTATAAAAAAAAATATTTATGTAATTTATTCATCCATTTATCCAAACCAACCAATTTAAGTAAGAGATCTAAGCCCGTCACAAAATATAATAAAAAAAAACATATAGTTTAAGTTATTATATGCCATTAAGTTGAAGATCAAACAAATAAAGACTCTCTCTCATAATACAAAAGCAAGTAATAAAGATTTAAGCATAAGCAATAATAAGAACTTTAAGCACTTGGTCCAACTTCACTTATATCCAAATGCACCTGATCTATCATATTTTGGCATTTAAAGATGATAGGGCAAAGCCAATAAAAAGAAAAGTATAGTTAGACTAAATTGTCTAATCACATTTTAAGATTGGGCTAAACATTTTTATAGTTTGACTAGATATCACAAGCTAGTCACAATAAGAAAGTTAGCAGCGGAGCAAATGAAAGCATTTAAATAAGGAAGAGAAAATAAGGAAAATAGTAAGAAAGATAATTGAAAAACAAAGTGAGTAAGAATACTCATAAGTTTAGATATTCTAGCCTGCAATTAAAGTAATGGTAAAAGCATCCTAGATAGGCTAAAAAAAGTACTAAAGTGCATATAAAAGTAAATAGAATGAAGCATGTACATGTTCAATGAACTTATGCTAAGTAAAGAAAAGAAGATAGTGAAATATTTAATTAAAATTAAAGCAACATTCACTGTAATCTAAAATGAACTGTAAACAAGTAAAGTACAGTACCAAAATATGAAAATTGCATAGCATA
Source organism: Gastrodia elata (assembly GCA_016760335.1). NCBI lineage: Eukaryota > Viridiplantae > Streptophyta > Magnoliopsida > Asparagales > Orchidaceae > Gastrodia > Gastrodia elata. The sequence goes on from CM028675.1 coordinate 23,494,074, forward strand.
GAAATTGAAGGGAAGACCTTAGACTATTAGTCTAAGATACACATAGCTTAGGACTATGTAAAGTAAATATAGCATGAAAGCTAACAATCAATAAGATCGTGAAAGAACTCATAATTTATTAATTATAGTTGTTTTATGGAAGTACTCATTATGCGGGCAAATATAGAATGAAGCGATGAGTTAAGCATGTCAATCTAATAGGTAAAGGAAAATGGGGTTTCAAAGACAACAAACACTCATATTCATTCTCTAAGAATATGAGGTTTCCTTATTACTCTTATTTAGCCTGCCCTTAGCTATCCAGCAATATTTAACCCTTAAAGTCTTAATGTTAAAGTTTTATTTATGTTGAATGGCGACAGAACGATGCCCTTAATCCACTCGATGAAATGCTAAAGACAACTGTGGATGGTTCGATCCATCCGGGCTCGACCTGACTCAATTGAGCAGAATAGAAGCTCAGATCGATCGTTCATCACACGGAATAAGCACAGGCATAAAAAATTTTAGGAGAAGAGTAAAGGATCGGTACCTGGACGGCTTCAAAGGTCTTTGTCCCGGCAAACTTCTGTGAGCTTCTGACGTCAACATCGCAGCTCCCAGCTCCAGGTAAGAGTCCCAATTGATTCAACAAGCGATTAGGAAGGAAATGGGGGGTCTAGTGTAGGCTGGGAGGGGATGGTCCGACAGATCGTGCTACGACCATCAGTCATCAGAAAGGTCATGGCTGAGCTAGATGGACGATGTACAGGAGATCGATCTGGGTTATTTGTTTGATCGAATGATCGAACGGCCAGATCAACTCTCGTAGAGCGAGAGTTCCCTCAACCATCAGATCCTTCTTCAAAAAGGCGGAACGGTCAGGATTACATGGGATCCCAGACTCATGCTCGGATCCCCACAAGTGATCCGCGTGTTTTCATAAAATTGGCCGTTGGATTAATAATTAATAAATATATATTATTTAATTTATTTTCTTTATTTAATTAATTAATAACACAAAATTTATTATTCAAAATAAAATAATTAAACGGACTCCGAAAAAATCCAAAAGTTCACCCTTACCTAATTGAGGGGTGAATGACTCAAAAATGAAATCAAATTTTTGATCGAAGGTAAAATTTAATTATCCTAATTTTCTGAATATTTAAATATTATTAAAATATTCGGGGAAAATTCGATGACTTCCAAACACTTCCAAAATATCACCCTTAGCTAATTTGGGAGTGATTAGTCCAATGGCAGACCCTATTTTTGATTTTGTGGTCTAAATAAAATAGGCATTCTTAGAATTATCAGAAAACCAGGAAATACTGGAAATTGTCAAATGATCTCCAAATTGCACGAAACTTGAGATGGATGTTCTTAATAATATTATAAGAGTAATGGAAGAAGATTATAGTCAATTTGGTCACTAATTAATGGGTAACAACACTAAGGTTGTTAAAATTGTGTTCGTATATGCTCTGTATGCCCTACAATATTTGCACCCCCCACCGCTTCCAAGTTTCAATTAAACTCCTCTTAAGTTTTAGATCTCATCACTGCCAAAACGGTGAGTCCTGGAGCTAAGTAAAGGTCTGCATCATGCCGCCTTCAAGCTAACCAGACGAGGTAAAATCCCATCGGTACCTCTGTAACCATTATCTCATTCATTCCAATTCCCTATGAAAATGAATTCAATTACTTATTTCAATTTTATTGCAACTTTTTAATTAGTATATCAGCTCAATTGAGCTCGATATAATCGAATATTAGCATCATTCATGGTTGTGTCATATGGCAACCGTGCCTTCTAGGGCATCGTGATTCTTGGCAATTATGGGTGAACTTGGTGGATCCTTGGGTTCTTAGGAAAGATAGAGATGCAAACTCTCTGTCCATCTGTGGATTGTGCCCAGTGACACAGTGTGTGTCTATCAAAAAACATCCCTAGCCCTGCTGCATTGGCAAGCTATTGAAGAAGAAGGAATATTTTTCCTAGGTCGGGCTGAGTCAGCCCATCTCAGTCCGCTTAGTATCTGGTCCGTCTACGTGCTTATGGGCCGGGTTGAGTCTTTTCCCGCAGCCCAATAGTCTTATGCTGGGTCGGCCCATGTCAGCATCATTTGGGCCCGCCCACATTTCCTGAATTGTTGGGCCCGCCGCCAGATAGTTAGAAATATAAGAATGGAAAATTTAATTTTTAAAATAATTAAACTAATTTAATTAATTCCATAATTCTCAGAACTTCAATTGTTCATATCTCTAAATTCATAAATCCAACCATAGCGAATGTATATACCATTTTTCTCAAAGAATTTTGAAGAACATTCTAATAGTATTAGTTTTATTATTTAGAGTGTGTTTTGACTAATGACATTTAGGATCCCTCTTAATTATACTCTTAAGCCCTAGAACTTCAATTAGCCATAACTTGATCATTTGAACTCCAAGTTAGGTCATTCAATATACTTTTCTTATCAGGAAAACCTAAGGATTAGTAAATTGTAAAAATATTTAGGTTTTGGTAATTAGATTCCCTAATTAGCCCTAATCACCTTAAAACTTGATTAGTTCATAACTTAATCAAATAGAGTCCAAATTGAGTATACTGTCATTCATTGCACTCAGTGTGTTATATGAAAGCTATAGTCACTATGTTTGTTGAATTTAGATATCATCTGGAAAAGTTAGGTTTTTAGACCTTCCTAAACCTCCTAAATTATATTTTTGAACCCCAACCTTGTTTTGTCCATAACTTGGCCAAATAACCTCTAAATTTAATGATATTAGACTTTATAGAATCCTTAGATAGTAAACAACGCAAGTATAATAAAAATTTTATATTTCACTAGGTAAAATTACAAATTTATCTCTAATGAGATAAATCCTTAATTTGAGCTCATAAGGCTTAATTCTTATCCAAATTGGGTGTACTTATTATTTATCTTTATATTAGACACTAAGTACCTATTTAGCATTAATAAATTTTAATTTAGAACTCTAAATCAAAAAGTTACATTTTAGATCCTTAAGTAGGGATAAAACAGTCATTTTGCCCAAATTTAGGTTTAAGTTTCCTTAAATCTTAGAAACCTAATTAAATCACTAAAATTAGTATATTAATAGATTTGGAATCAATTTTAGGACTTTTAGATCCATTAAATTAACATTTTAAGAAAACCCTAATTTCCACTTAAAATTTTCCTAAGTCTTAAATTAAGCTTCATAAGGTAAATTTAGCTCACCTGATACCTTCCATAAGTTAATTTCATCAAAAATATATATATAATTAAGAGAAAATACCATCAATGCTTAAATCTTCACTTTTGTCCTAAGTTCTTTCCTTAGGAGTTCATTTAATCTTTATGATCTTTTTCCTTAGGAATTATTGATGCTAAATTAGGTTAGATTTCATTCAATGGGTAAATAGGTTACTCAATGGGTGAAACCTTAGTTTTTATTAGTTTTTAGATTTTATCTCTTATTATGATTATTTTGTATTTAAACTTTAGTCTAAATTTAGAAGATTCATCTTATTAAGCTTGATTTGCTTAATATGATTTGTCTTAATCTTTAGTTAGTGAGAATTATGATTTAAACCTTAGCATTTAGTATCACCTTTGGATTAAGTGATTAAACTATAATATTTAGAGTTTACTTCTAAATATCTCAATCTTAATTACTTCAATTAAGATTAGTTTGGGTTGATTAAAATCATAAATCAGGATGAATTATTATTTATTTAATTCATGTAAATAAAATTGATTGAATTCCACTAGAACCTGATCAGTTTTAATTATTTTTAACCTTATAAGGCTGTGAATCTAAGTTTATACTGGATAATAGGATATTAGAGATTCTGAGCTTGTATAAACTTAGAATAGCTAGAATGGATAAATTAGATAATAACAAATATCACCTAAATTTAGTAGAGTCTCTTACTTACTATTAAACTTTGTTGCTTTGTATTCCTTGTATTTGAGCTTTATACCTTGGATATATTAGTTGGACATAGGACATTGATGAATATCCTATATTAGATTTGAAATGCATAAACATGATTCTGTATAGTCTATTCTTCAGTTCTTTATTTATTATAATGTATCCTAATTAGTCAACCTCTTTAGTTCAATTCTTTTGATATATAATTAACTCGGACCTAGCACTATAATTTTCTAGGAAGATACATGTTTGATTCTATAAGTTTAACTGAGACCTAGCACTGCGGTTGCCTAGGGGCCCTATTTTAGTCATTTATGTATGGCAGTACTAACTTAGGCACATTGCTACTTTTTAGCTCAGTACAATTTTATTTTAGCTTTGAGAAGCTTAGTGATATGCATGATACTGTTTAGTTACAGTTTAGTGACATGTTTAGGCAATTCTCCTGATATGACAGCATTACATATTACTTTTTTTTACTACTTTTTATTTACTTTTACTATAGCTTAACTTTTGTATAGTACTTACTTTCTTATATATGATAGGATACTAGTTGTATTTTTAGTTACTTTTTATATTTCAATTCAGATTATCTTCTGCAAGTCAGCATGTATATTTTTTATCATAAGCATGTTAAGATGAGTTTACTCTTAGTACTGTTAGTTATTATACATATATATTGCCTAATTTTGTTGCAGCTTTTGGGTACCTCACTTTTGCTTAAGTTATAAATGTAATATTTATAGCTTATCCAGTTCCTTTGTAGCTTATTTCTCCTTTTTGCTTGCTTTAGGTATTAAAGTTAATGGTGATATCTTAAAAGAATATGAAATAATCAGCCTCAAATGTACTTAGATAATTTGTCTAACCATATTTCTTTTTTTTTTTCAAAGGCCCTATTATTGTGAAACTGGACAATAGTAAATTATGAGTTTTTCATGGTAGTTGAGTCAGGAGAGACTGTTTTTAATTTTCCCAATTTTTTGAATTTAAATAATTTAGAAATTAATTCAAAAGTATCCACTATCTAGGTTGCTCCCAAACTTGGGCATTACGATCACAAAAATATACTTTATCCAATCATATTTTTGGTTAGCCCTAATTTTGAAGTCACTTAGGGTCCTAATTTTTTAGCTGGATTTAGTCCTAATGGTCATTGTAATGACTTGGGTCGTTACATTACCAATGGATATTTAGAGATGAAAATAACTAAAATTAGAGATATTTTCTAAAAATCAAACAATATTATTGAAAATTATTATTTTGCTTATCATAATCTCATTTAATTAATATAATGGTGAACTAACAATGGACCTATATAGACAAAAATAATAGCAATTAGAGATGCTTTCTAAAAATTAAATAATAATTTTAAAAAATCTTATTTTACTTATCATGATCTTATCTAATAAACATGATAATAAACTACTAATTGAACTTTATAGATGAAAACAATGACAATTAGACATGATTTTTGAAAATTAAACAATAATTTTGAAAATTAATATTTAGCTTATCATAATTTCATTTAATGAACAAGATAAATTAACATTGAGATAAAAATGTCAACAAAAGTAAAAGTAAAACAAAAAGTTAAAATTATGAGATTCTAGATTCAGTGCCTCGATTAGAAGCATGGTGAAGCCTATGACCCTTCGGGAATTCTTTCCATAGTATAATCTAATAACAAGTATCTGCCAATCAGTTAAAACCAGGAGAAAAGCATTCAAAACTGAAGAATGTGACCCCAATTTTATCCTCATCTATCATTGCATCACATTAAAAAACCAATAAATATGTAAATTGTAATGTTAAGATTGAAAGAAAATACTCTTTTGCAAAGAAGTACCAAATACCAACACCAAACACCACCACCACCTATATAAATAAAAAAACTTGCTTCTGCTACATATTTAGAATAGATCATCAATGTTCGCTTCAAAATTCAAATCATAACTAGTAAAATTAAATGACCCAAATGCGACAACATCATCTTCCTCTACCGTTTGGTCTGTTTCGAGAGCATCTTCAACTAAAAATTTTATATTTTATTAGATATTTATAAATATAATGCAACTAAGAAAATGAAACATAAATTTTTAGACACTTACTAATATGTGTTTCATGATTTTGCATATTTTGAGTAGAAATAATAGAGATAGCATCATCTTTGTAAATTTCATTTTCTAACTCTCCAAAATTAAGTTATGTGCTCGGTTCTTCATCTACAACCAAAAATTGAAAGAATCAATACATGTGTAATCTAAAGGATCATATCTCTATTTTTTGAAACATAACCTATAAATACTTTAAAAAGGTTTAAAATATAATATAAATGATCATAATTCCATTTTGTAACAACCATGTTTTGTACAAATTATACTTATTTCTTAAATTCATGTTGTACTTAACATAAATAAGATCATTTAATCTTTGATGATCCAAATGATTCTTCTGTTTTGTATGAATTTGTTCAAAAATACTCCAATTTCTTTCACATCCAGATGATGAAGCTGTTTGGCAAAGAATACGAATAACTAACTTATGCAGATTTGGAGCACTTAACCTAAACATTTACCGCCATTTATCTATAATTTAACATTAACAGTTCTAATTTCAGATGAAACTTTAAAATGTAAAACAAATTTAAAAGAACATATTTGGCTGCATTTTCTTAGCTAATGATATTGTTATTGACTTACCAAAACTTTTAAGTTATCGTGATATAGTCTTACTTTGTTTATTGCATCCTTCGGCTTGCTATATATATCCTTATTTCCGATTAACTCTACTAAGCCTTTCATGACTTCAGGTTTGTTGCAATAATTATCATAATCGTACTGAAATTAAGGGTTTATATAATATGAAATAGAATGAATTTCTTGGCGAAGTTGCCCATCCCATCTCCTCTTGATGATATCAGTATGCAGCTTAAACAGCCTCTTATTATTTATAAATATTTTTTTAATTATCATTTTAGCTCTGTGCATGCCATCATAAATGTAGCCCATATATGGTTTCTCATTAGCATCAATAATTTGTAGTAGTCTAATAAAAGGCCCGCATATTACGACATAATAAAATAGTCACTCCAAAACCATTTATCTAAAATAACAGAAGATGCTTCTTTTCCTTTTTGAGAGTTTTTGCGGGATTTGAATATGTGTACTCCTTACACGTAATAAAAACTTGCAAATCATGCTTATGAGCATGAATACTATGTAATGTAATAAAAGTTATTACAAAATGAGTTGCACCGGGACTGACAATCTCCTACCACATAAGCCTTTGTCGTAGCTAGGATAATACAAATGTATGATTATAAACATTAGTGATCTTATATTGTGATTAAATTATTATATAACTTAGATAATGAAGTACTCAATAGAATGGACTCTTAATTCATATCTTGTATTATACTTATAAATTTTTTTATCGTCATATAAAGTTTAATAAAAATAATATTGTCCAAAATCACATTATTATATTTCTTATGCCCCCTCCTATGGGTAAAAATATTCACGATAAGAAGAAAGTCTCTTCACAAGCCCAAAGATATGGGCAAGTTAATTGTGCTGATAAGGGCAAAATTGTTGTTCAATCCTCAACCATGCCCAGAGTGTATGCTCTCTCTGCTTCCATTGTTAAGGATGAAAGTGATGTCGTGACTAGTATGTTTTAACATTTACAACTTTCAATTAATGCTTTTCATTTTCAATGTATTTATTTTCTTATACTACCTTCTTTTGATTTCATGTGTAGTAGTTGAATTTTCTTTTCCTTCCTATTATAGGAACTCTATTAATTAAGAATCAGCCATGTGAAACTCTCTTTGATATAGGTGCTAATCACTCCTTCATATCAGAGAATTGTCCTTTTCCTTAAACTTTCAACCTTTCAACCTGAGTAATGCATTGAAAGTGCAAATGCCATCAGGTGCTGAGATGTCAGCATGTAGGATTTGTTTGGTAAACATCCCAATTAGCAATCAATTCTTTCCCTCCAAACTTATTATTATGCCAATTGCCAATTTTGACATAATTTTAGGAATGGATTGACTAAGGAAATTTAATGCTATAATAGATTATTATAGAAAGAAAGTTTCCCTTCAATTAGGGAGAAAATCAGAAGTTTTTATAAGCAAGCTTGGCCTAATGGCATCATTAATAAATGCACGTGAAGCCAAGCACCTAATTAGTAAATGTTACTTTGTTGTGTTAGTAACTTTAATTGGTGAAGAGAAAGAAGAAAGAAATCCAATGGATACCCCTATCGTAAGAGAGTTCCTAGATGTTTTTTTAGATGAATTACCTGGACTACCTCCAATAAGAGAGATAGAGTTCTCAATTGAGCTAATTCTGAGAACTCAACCTAAATCCAAAACTCCATATAGGATGACACCAAAAGAACTTAAAGAACTTCGTGAACAATTAAAAGAACTATTAGAAAAAGGCTTTGTGCGCCCTAGCATGTCGCCTTGGGGAGCTCCCGTCCTTTTTGTCAAGAAGAATGATGGATCCATGAGAATGTGTATAGATTATAGAGAGCTCAATAAGGTCACAATGAAGAGCAAGTATCCTCTTCCTAGAACTGATGACTTGCTTGACCAATAAGTTGGAGAAAAAGTCTTTTCCAAAATTAGCTTGAGAACAGGATATTATCAAATATGAGTTGAGGACAAGGATATTCTTAAGACTATGTTTTGGACCTATTATGAGCATTATGAGTTTCTTATTATATCTTTTGGACTGACAAATGCCCCCTCTATTTTCATGGACCTAATGTAGCGCATTCTGAAGCCTTACCTCGATCAATTTGTAATAGTCTTTATTGATGACATCCTAATTTATTCTAAGTCAGTAGCTAATTATAAGAATCACCTCCATGCTATCCTAATTCTATTAAGAGAGCATAAATTATATGCTAAATTTTTGAAATATAAATTTTGGCTCAACTCAATGGCATTCCTAAGCCATGTAATAGATGTTAAAGGTATTAGAGTTGACTAAAAGAATATCCAAGCTGTACAAGAATGGGTTCAACCCAAATATATGATTGAAATCCATAATTTTTTAGGACTTACTGGAAATTACAGAAGATTTATTCCTGGATTTTCCCAAATAACATCTTCATTAACTCAGTTAACTCATAAAGAAGTTCCCTTTATATGGAACTCAGCTTGTGAAGAAGCATTCCAGAGGTTGAAACAATTGTTAACTTCTGCACCAGTCTTAATGTTATCTCAAGATGGCAAAGACTTTCAAGTTTATACTAATGCCTCTAAGGTAGAATTGGGATGTGTTCTAATGCAAGATCAATATATCATAGTTTATGCTTCAAGATAACTAAAGCCAAAAGAGATAAACTATCCTGTATATGATCTAAAACTTGCAGGTGTAGTTTTTGCTCTTAAAATCTGGATACACTATCTGTATGGAGTTAAGTGTGAGATGTTCACTGATCATCAGAGTTTAAAGTACATCTTCACTCAAAAAGAACTTAACTGCCATTAGTGTAGGTGGTTAGAACTAATTTATGATTACAACTTAAAAATGATTTATCATCCAAGTAAAGCTAATCTAGTAGCAGATGCCCTAAGTCGTAAAGCAGATTTGTCTTCATTCTGTTGCAACGATTCTTTGGTTAAGGACTTTGAAAGATTGAATTTATAGCCGATCAGATCTGCTGATTTGAGCAATTTGTTATATACTATTCAGTATGAGTCATCTCTTCGATCAAGAATAATTGAATCTTAGAAAGAATATTCTTCATATTCTCAATTAGTTTCTAATATTAATAGTGATAAGAGATCTAAATTACATCTTGATATCGAAGGTGTGATTTTCTAGAAGTCTAGGTTATGGATTTCTAAAAGCTTATAGTTACAAGTATTGTCTAAAGCTTATAACTCTAGTTATACTGTACACCCTGGTAGTTCTAAGATGTTTCAGGATCTCAAGCAATCATTTTGGTGATCTGGTATGAAACAGGATATAGCCATTTTCATTTCCAAGTGCCATCTCTATTACTTAGTCAAGGCCGAGCACCAAAAGCTTGGTGGACTTCTTAAATCTGTAAATATTCCTAAATGGAAGTGGTCTGATATCTCTATGGACTTTATTGTATGTTTGCCTAAGTCTAGATTTGGTTCTGACTCTATTTGGGTGATTATCGATAGACTCACTAAATTAGCTCATTTCCTAGCTATTCGTCAGATCGATCTTGTTGAGAAGTTAGCTAAGCTTTATCTTAAATAGATCATTCACCTTCATGGTACACTAAACTGTATAGTATCTGACAGAGATAGTAGATTCACTTCCAGATTTTGGTCTGCTGTTCAGCAAAACTTGGGGATGAATTTAGCATTGAGTACTTCTTTTCATCCCCAGACTGATGGTCAGACTGAACATGTTAATCAAATCTTGGAAGATCTCTTACATCTTTGTGTTATTGACTTCAGTGGATTGTGGGAAGATCACTTAGTATTATTGAGTTTGCCTATAATAATAGCTATCAGTCCAGTATAGGTATGGCTCATTATGAAGCTCTTTATGAAAGGAGATGTATAACTCCTATTGCTTGGACTGAGTTAGGAGACTCATAACTCTATGGTTCTGAATTAATTGAAGAAACCACTAAGAAAGTTCAGCTGATTAAACGTAATATGATGGCAGCTCAAGATAGGCAGAAGAAATATCATGATGCTCATAATTATCAATTAGAATTTCAAGTTGATGATAAAGCTTATTCTAAATCTCATAGAGAATTGTTTGAATATTTTGTGCCAAATATAAATGTTAGAATTTTTGATTTTTTGTGCGACCAAGTAGAACTTAATAACCAAATTGAATGGAATTTAATTGCTTTACAATTATAATCAAGTGCTAATCCCTTTTGGATTTGATTTAGAATTTGATTAGCCTTAATTAATTATTATTTTAAATCAATGTGATGTGTATGTATGTTAGAGAACTTTAATGTTGATTTGGACACCTTAATTTACTCAATTTGATATTAAATTATATTTGAATATAAGAATCTTAAGAACTTGATTAAATAAATAATACTTAATCTGAATCTCAAATTTACCATCAATAATACACCAATAATGCATTGATTTGTCATTGATCTATAAATCAACTATTGATCTTGTTTTGGTAAGGCTAGGAGTTAAACACTAACCTGTCTGATTAAGATCTAAATCCTTAATCACTTAATCGATCAACTTGATTGAAAGACAAATTAATTTGCATAATACCAACAATACATCTAATTTGACAGTGATCTTAAAAATATTGAATTAGAAGTACTAAGATCATTAAATAACTTATGTGATTTATTATCTGGATATGTACCTTAAGATCTTTGATTTTATCTTATATAAGACTCTTAGCATGAAGATAATTATAAAACTATGTTGATTTATTACAAGATCAAATCTTAATAATACTCTCGATTATACCCCATAATTATAGTATGTGTATGATCAGATGGGTTTACCCATCTGATCTGATCCAAATAAGCTTAATAAATAAAATTTATGAATTTTAGCATAGATATTGGTTATGTAAGATCTTAATGATCTTACATTAAGTAATAATATTAGCCTTAACAAATGTTAACACATTGAGGTAGGAAAGATTTATTGTGATATATTGAGGTAGGAATCTAGATGATCCTTCTTAACCCTAAAAGTTTATTATTATATCCTTATGGTAAAATCACCTAAAGTAATTAGAATCAGAATTCTTCCATATGGTAGAAACCTATATTGAGTGACATTTTGTTCACACACTTGGAACCTTGTGTAGGATTCACCCCAATTGAGTATGAATTCATAGCTTTAGTGATCCTTATTAATTAAATAGAATTGACTAAACTCAGATTATTAGTTGAGTATAGTAGTGTATACCCACAGTGCTGGATTACTTCAGCAGTATTTAGGATTAGTTAATTCACCTTAATGTAGGACTATGTCTATATTCTATCCTACGAGTTTAGTAAGATATAGTCCCACTTAGAATAAATCATCCAATCCTAAGAGTGTTATAATTAGGGACTTAGATCATTAATTTATTTGAATAAAAATCATGATTGGGTGATACCTCCTATCAAAGATTATTTCCATATGTGTGGCTTCAAAAAAACTAAGTGATTTAAGTCACCCTCTTTAGAATACTAAGTATGCTTATAATTAGGGTATTTAATAGCTTAGTTTGAGACCAAAATTGCCATCGGGTGATGCCTCCAATCGAAGATTATTTCAATAGGTGCAGCTTAAACAAACTAAGTGTTAAATTTAACTTTCTTAAAAATATACTACATATGTGTATACAATATTTCCAACTGATGATTTTAAGTAAAATCCTAATTAAAACCAATTTTTGGAATTAGGACTAGGAGTTAGAATCTATTTAATTATCTAATTTTAAAGTATTTTTTAGATTTCTAAATTTTAAGACATGTAGTATAAGAGACATGAACATGAACATAAGCATGATATATTAGTATCAGTGATGATTTATGGGTTACAAAATGTTGCATACATCGATCGGGGAATTTTAGGATGCATCGGCATCACAGTAAACTGTATTCCCAACCAGATGTATGTAGACATTGAACCGTACAACTCATAGCAATTTAGTGAACTTCGGTTGCATATCAGTGACATACATTATCGTGGCATATACAGATGCATGACTTTAGTGGCATACAACATAGTTTTATATATTATTTACTCAGCTTCAGTTCATATACTATCTTTTTTTTTTTTTCAGTATTTAATATACCGTCAGCTTTACTTTACTTCAGCTTTATACAGTTTCAGATATTTAGTTACTTTTATAGTTTTTCTACAGCTCTATTTTATATTATTTAAATGCTAAGTAAATAATTAGAACTGTTTAGATTAGCTTTGATGTATTAGACTTATTGTCTAACACGTGATACTTTTGGAATCCGGCAATTTGCTAGATCCTGAGTAGCTTATTGAGCCAGGTCACGAGGACGTTCAGGAGGTTCTGGAAGAGTTCATGGAATCTTAGTGAATTTCTCCTTCAGTTTTACTATTTTGATTAGTTGTTTCAGTTAAGTACTTAGACTTTATTTCAATAAACTGTTTGTAATAATTTTTAGATGTATTTACTTTTCTGTTCTGAGATGAATATTTTCATTCAATTTCTGTGATAAATATTTCTGGATGTATGCTTAGCTTCCACACTCTATTTATATATTACTTATACTTAGTATTGTGATATAATCATCATATTAAAAATACTGATATTTTATACATATATTGGATTCTTCATGTTGTATTTTAAATCTAATGTATGTATTGTTTGATACTTAAGATAAGGATGCTATGCTTATCTTAAGTATTAGCTCTCGACCCTCCTTTGGGATTGAGTCAGTAGCCTTCAGTGTTAGTTTGAGCTATTCGGGGAGATGAGAAATTCCTTCCCAAGTGATGCACCGCTCTATCGTTGATTATTTTGTATATTACTCTCTTTTGCGCGCGGCGATGGGGCGAGGTGCTACAGTGCCCTACCATATTAAAAATTAAATACGGTAGATCAGGAGTGTGAACAAGGATTTGCACTCAAAGAGGAACCTGATACACGCTGAAGTCTTATTTATATTTCCTTTCATTTCATGTGAGGAAGAGAGACATTCTAATTTATTTTATTTGTTATAATTAATTACTCTGTGATGTTTATACTGCTATTTTGTGTTGTACTCTTTTATTATGAATGATGAATGATTAAAGTATTTGTGATTTCTTTTACCCATAAATCCACATGTTTTAAAGTTAGTACTCAATATTGGGTTAGAATTTCCTAATACAGTATTAAGCATTACCGTAACACCCGCTATTAGATTAATATATCAAATCTAATCGCGGGGCATTACATTTATGTTCATTTCCTTGCAAAATTGTAAATGATTATTGTGATATCTATTTAATAAAATAATATTATTTACCTTTAAATTATACTTAAACTTTTTAAAATATAATAACTTTTTTTTATTGGCTGTGTCTTACAATATTAAAAATTAAATACGATAAATCAGAAGCTTGGAGCAAGTATTGTGCCTAAGAAAGAACCTGAATAGTAGCGGTGTACTTGAAGATTTCAGGTGCTTACTTTTATTTTACATGAGAATGAGAGACTTTATTGTATTCAGATTGTATAAATAGATTTTTTTGTGTAAACTATTATTTCATATTGTATGCTTATATATATATATATATATATATATATATATATATATATATATATATATATATATATTTGGATGATGAATGCTTACTTGAATAATTGAGTTTTTCTTACTCATAGATCTACTAAAATAAAAGTAGCATTTAATATTGGGTTCTAATGCACCAATTTAGTATTAAGTACTATCGTAACACTCATTATTATGTTAAATTGTCTAATTTAATAATGGAGTGTTACACGTGCTCTGTATGCAAAATGCAAAAACCATCGCCAATGCACATTCAACAAACATGACTAGTTGTGTAAAAAAAATAAAAATCAAATGCAGTTCCATATTCACATATGTAGCCACAAAAATTTTTATGACACCCATTGATTTCTTTTGAGGCAAATAGCTCTAATACATAATGACAAAAAAATAATATATGTTTTTGGTATCCATAGAAGACTTGAAATTTTTAAAAATTTAGAGCTAGAAATGAAATACCAATGAAGAAAGCAATGAAATTGCATAAACAATACTTAGTTCCTAAAAGGAAATGCTATGATGCACATGTTTTGTACATTAATAACATAAGAATAATGAGATGATAAAAATAGATAAAATACTAACGAGTTCTATAAGTAAACTTATATGAAGCAAATTCATATATTATATTTAGCCTAAAATTATAACATATATTAAATTTTAATAAAGAATTTGTTAGCTCATGCTTATTTCATGCTTAATTTAACTTAGATTAGCAATTATCGAACAACTTGATATTTTTTTCAAATTTAACTTATTCAGCTTAAAGCTTAAATTGAATAAAACCAACTTAATCAACTTATCAAACATATAATTAATTATCATAAATAATTAATTAATTGAAGTAATTAATAAATTGATATATTTATATCACTAATGTGATATATTAATAAATAAATAAATTAATGATTAGTTAATTAGATTATTGATTTATGTAAATAATCAATATATTTAATTTATATAATAAATGTTTTTATTAATATAATTAATTAATAAAACAATTTTTAGTAAAAATATTAAGAATCATATTTAATTAAAAAATTTAGATAAATTCATTAATTTAAATGAGCACTAAACATGATAAATTATTTAATTTTTTAAATTATCATACTTTATTAACTTTATTATTAACTAGCATATTAAATTAACTCATTTAATTATTAAATAATATATTAATTAATCACTAATATATTTTATTATGGCAATCTTTTTTTTAATTTAAACATTAGATTTATTTTGCATAACTTAAATTTAATTTAATTTAATCTTATCCTTAAGATAATTTAATAATATATTAATTAAAATCTACCACATTTTCGGGCTTGAGGGTTCATATATATAGCCTGAAGTGCGATTCATTCCTCATTTGCAACTCATTATTTAGGGTTTCGCCTTCGACAAATTTTGCATCATTGCATTCTTACTTCTCCGCGGCGACGCGAGCTTTCCAGTTAAGAGGAAGGTGCAATGGCGGAATCGAAAGCTGTCACGATTAGAACCAGGAAGTTCATGACCAATCGTCTTCTCTCGCGCAAGCAGTTTGTGAGTTTCGAAAACCCTAAGTTGCAATTATACTTTTGATAGGGAACTTTTTGGTTATTATGGGTGGTCGTTTTTGTTCATGTTCCAGGTCATTGATGTCCTTCATCCTGGAAGGCCAAACGTATCAAAGGTCTGCTTTTCCCTTAGATAATAATTTTTTTGTTTTATCATCTTTTGATTTGCTTGGCTGATAATACTCGATGTGGCTGTCGCCGAATTGAAGTCTGAGTTGAAGGAGAAGCTCGCGAAGCTTTACGATGTGAAGGATATTAACTCAATCTTTGTTTTCAAGTTTCGGACGCATTTTGGAGGTGGGAAATCAACCGGGTTCGGTCTTATCTATGACTCTGTGGAAAGTGCGAAGAAATTTGAGCCTAAGTACCGGCTCATTAGGGTATGCTACCAATTCTCTAACTCTTAGATTTATTGTCATTGTCAATTCTATCTGCGAAGTTTAATTATTACTATCAGAAAGCTAATTCGGTACCAGCATTTTATTGTTAAAGCCTTGATTATGTTTTCACTTGCTACAGTTGAATTACTTTTTATTAGGACTCTCATCATAATTTGAGACTATAGTAAGGGGTTGTTTGTTTAACTGACATTCTTGTGCCATGTAATGTTATGCATAATTATGAGATGTCGGGTGCTTAGTTCATAGGCATGGTATCTCCACAACACCAATAATTGCTAGTGTACCATAGACTTGATGCCAAAATGTCAGGATGAATTGATCAACATCTAAATGCCGGATTTTCTACTCCTCGTAATCTGAAGGAAATTCTCTATAGAATCACTTGGTCGTCTTGGTCAGTTGCTGTTGGTGAATTAGCTGGTCAGCATCAAGTTTTCCTGCTTGGAACAAGAGGTGCCATGAAATTATGAGATGAAAGGAGGTGGGGATGAAGCCATTTTTGTTAGTTCTAAGGTGAATATACAATAATCAGTGATTACAAATAATTGCAAGGATAGAGAGGGGTTATTGGGGAATTTTCTTAAAAAAGATTGTACCATATGTAAAAACATTGAACGAAATGGATATTGGTACCTAAACAGCATGTTCTCCTAATCACTAACTTCATAAAACATTAAGATATTGGCAAACTAAACTAGCTATAAATACTAATTTATAAGCAAGTAGCCTGCAATGTGCAGGAAGTAAAAACTTCTTTCTTCATTATCTTTTTATTTTTTAATGAACTTATATTTTTTTTAAAATTTGAAGTTTAAAATATATCATTATTTTTTGCTTGTTTTATAATGTGAAAATGTATGACATTATACAAGTGTTGCATTATTTAATCCAAAATGTTTTTTGTAAAATCATTTGAGCTAGATTTTTATAGATGGTCAATTCAAATTTAAAGAGTATCATGGATGCATTTAGGTTTTTTTGAAACTGTAAACCCTAAAAATCTTTAAACTAAACTAATTATCACTTTATTTGAAATTTTAATAGAAAATTAATATTGAGTTGTTATATTTTAAAACTATATGCTATTGAAAATGAGAGAAAGCACAAGGCAAAGAAGCTCAGCTAGAATAACTTTGGAATACTCATAGAACTAGAATTTTTATCTATATAGAAATAAACCTCTGCAGAAAATAAACTAATAAATGAAAAGGTGCTAGATGATGGGCTATGCACATTTTGTAATAGGCATTGGATGGAATGATACTAAATTTGCCAGACTTGTCATTGGAACAGTAAAATTACATATACATCCACTTGTACCAAAAGAGGGAGAGATCGCTAAATCTTTGTATGATGAAGCAAGAAAAATGATGGTGCTATTAACCAATTATACTATGTTTTTTAAAATTATGTAACTTGGATAGTTAATTTGTGAGATTTGGTTTTCATCATCTGAACGTGAAGTTTGTAGTCATGTAAGACAACCATCGAATAGGTGATTGAGGCGTAAGTTTTATGATAAAGTTTCAGCCTTCAAAAATTTAAGTGTTGTAATGAAGAAAATCTTCCTATAGCGTGTTTATACACAAAATTTTCACTATCGATTGGGATAAATGCAAACATAGTTCTTGCATTAGAGTGAACAAAGCTAAGCAAATGCAAACATCTATCAAAATGCAAGCTGCGCATTTCTTCTATTGTATTTCACTTGATTGACAATGACTGAGGGCTTTTTTTTTTTTGCAAAACCTATGGCATATTCTTATTAAAATAAAGAAAGGAAAAGATTCAAATTGTAAAAGCATACATTTGCCCAGACTAGACATTATTGGGCCATGCTACTTCTTCAAAGATAAGTGTTAGACATAGGCAACTAAAGATGATGGAATTTGATTATATTAAATATGATTTTAACGTAGAGATTTCTTTGGAATATATAAAATACAAAAATTTCTCAAAAAAAAAACAAGCCACAAATGCTCCTACAGAATGATGCTGTGGTGCGGAGTCGGAATGTGAGGTGTGATGATATGACAGATTATGGATGCCAATTTATATATGGGAGTGTGTTACACTTTTCTAGATGAAATTTTTATTGCCAGCATAAACAAATTTTGAGCTGGCAGGAGATTTTTTGTATGATTATTCAGTGTAGTATTTTCCATAGTGACGATTTTAAGTTATCTTAAGGCTATATTTGCTACTATGTTTAGGCAAGTATTTAAACTCTTTTTTTTTTTTTCAATATATTCAATAGAACAAGATTTTAAACTTAATGTTAAACAGTGTTCAAAAATTTATCACTTTGCTTACGGTTGATATTTTTTCATTTTATCTTTTAACTGAACAAGATAAGCCAAAGAAGTAATTGTTATATTACTTGTAATTTATCTCAAATATTCATTATGGCCATGCATAAGTATTAAATAAACATTTATTATCGGTATTTATATGTTTCTTCTCAACTTGTTTAATGCTTTCAGTATTGCGGTTCTCGCACCTCACAAAATTTTATTTTAAATTGCAGTTCATAAGTAACTTTTATTAAGTAATATGAATACATTATAGCTTTGCTATATTTTAGGTTATTATTTTATTTTACAATAGCTCTATCAATGAATTTTGTTTTAGTTATCAATCGAGTATTATAACATTATTGATCAAATGATATGCTTAAATGTCATTTTGATTTTTGGGTATTTTATAAGAACAAGGGTAAGGAAGTTTATATAACATAGATGTTTATGGTTGTTATTTGTGAAGTACATTGGAGAAAATTTAAATTATATTTTGACCGCTATTTAGAATTGAGACAGCATCTTATGAGAGATTGTAAATACTTATGAGGATGAGACTATATACATGTTAAAAGGATGTAATAGTGAGTTATATAGAAAATTATACACCAACTAAGTTGGGCTTGATTTATCCTTTATAGATTTGATTATTGTTTGTTAAATAGTGAGTTAAGATAAATAAGTGATGTGAATGATATTGCAGTTCAATGTTTTTATTTGTGTTTTTAGTAGATTAAGAGTTTAAATCTTATCCATTGCATTTTTACATTTTAATGAAACCTAACTTTTTTTAAAAATAAATTAGATAAGGAAATTGAGAGTTTAAAGGAAAAGATATAAACTATGATTAGATTGAGCATTTAAATTCGAGAAGACATTGTATGAGACATTGTGAAATAGGGGACTATACATGATATGATACATGTTAAGAGAATGTAATTAATAATGACTTTTACCCTTTATTTAGTTCTAGTATTGGATAACTTGATTTAATGCCCATGTTTTTTTTTAAAGATTAATGTAACTCAATCTTAGTTTACTTATTTTTGTATTATAACTCTAATCTTAAATTATTTTAGTATTAGAGCATAATTATAATTAAACAAATTTATTAAAATATTAATTAATTAATACTGGATATATCATATATCATATATCATATATATATATATGGGTGAATTATCTTATTAATTCTTTTTAAATAAATGTTGTACTATTTTTATTATAAAAATAATATCAGTTGCACTTTTTGTTGGTTTTTGAGGCCAAATAGGTACTCTACTAAGAGTGAATTGGAATTATTGAGTTAAAAGATTATTATGTTTAATCATTTAATTACATTACATAATGAAGGATTTGATTAGAATAATGTTAAATACCATATAATTATTATAGATAATATATATATATATATATATATATATATGAAATTAATAAAGTCATACTTTATTGATTTATTCTTTTATTGATTTAATTAGTTGTTAAATGAATAATTATGTAATAATTAACTAACAAAAATACTATTATTTATATCAAAATTAATATTATATTTAATCAATTTTTTTAGTAAACATAAGTGAAAACCAAATGGTGCTTGTGTGTGCTGCGAATTCCTATAATGGGTATTCAT
Source organism: Gastrodia elata (assembly GCA_016760335.1). Lineage (NCBI taxonomy): Eukaryota > Viridiplantae > Streptophyta > Magnoliopsida > Asparagales > Orchidaceae > Gastrodia > Gastrodia elata. Next base: position 23,514,133 of record CM028675.1, read on the forward strand.
CCGATGCCAACAGTTTTTGGAGGGAGTTTTGGCTGATTTTTGTGCAGGTGAGGCTTCTTTGTGTGGTATTTCTCTATGGCTTGGCATGTGACCACGTCCCCTATTGGATCTTCCTCTTCCACATAAATTTAGGAAAAGGGGAGTATTGTCATTGGTAGAAGGGTAGTTGGAGAGTTGAATTTCTTTGTGGAGATCTTGTTGCACATTGATTTCTTCGCTGCATAAGAGGGAGTAGAGATCGTTGAGGCTGATTGGTGTGAGTTTGGTCTAGATAGCAGTTTTGAAGGAGGCATTATGTGGAGGGAAGTTCATTCAATATGTGAAGAATGACATCTTAATTATCAATTTTTGAGTCAGTTGCTTCCATCTTGTCTACAAAGGACTTACTTTTTGTTTGATATTTGCTCATCGACTGATTATACATTGTTCTGTTCGTTTTAGAGCTGAATGATTTTGGATTGATTTGTCGGTTGGAGGAAGTGTCATTCTTCAGAGCATGTTTCAGCATTCAAGATTAGGGGAGGATTGATAGGGGTATCATAGAGTAGAGGGCAGCGATAAGGTGTTGAGAGTCCATTGAGTAAATTTGGTTGGGGGTGGAAATACTCTTAAGGTAATAAGAACATTGTATGAATCTTGAGAGATTCTTGAGTATTGATGGTTGAGAGTTGGAAGGTTGTGATTTCTTGGTATTCAATGATTGCGTGGCCAAAGGTTCTTGTCGAGGCTGAGAAGCACCAGAAGGTGCTGAGAGCTTTCTTGAAGTTAGGTAAAGAGGTCGTTTTGATGAGAGCAGCGGTTCTGGATATCAAGAAGAAGAGATGGTGAGAATGAGAGCAAACAGTCCAAATGTTTATTCTATCAAATTTATATACACATGTTATTGCGTATTACATTTATAAGGATTAGATTTGGCTTGATGCCCTCTCCATGGGTGCGATATATTTCCTCATTGGAAAGGACCATGGTGTTTGTTAATCATCTTAGCCGGCCATAACACTTATCCAAGTTCAACAATTACCAGATAACGAAGCTGTACCCACAATCAATTGGCCAATATCCAGAGACCTGCACTACTAGCACCCCTAACATTAATACGATAAAAAGATATTGCCATGCCATCAATAAGCTTGCTCTTTCTATTGAGGTTGCATTTTAGCTACCCCTCCAGTGTTTATGATGATCATACCTACTATATGTAGATAATTTGGCTTGCCAGTGTTTATGATGATCATACCTACTATATGTAGATAATTTGGCCTGCCACTTTTTAAGCGTACTGATGATCCTCACTATCCAATCACTTAAAAGGAACCATCTCTTGAATGTGTTTGGTAAAAACATTCATAAATGAAATAAAAATTATGAATTGTGAGATCAGAGCATTAGACATGTTATTCATATCACTGCTTTGAAAATGACTCTGCATTGAGGGAGCAACATGTGCATGTAGTAACAAATTGGCTGTGTGCAGAATGGACTTGCGACAAAGGTGGAGAAGTCGAGGAAGCAGATGAAGGAGAGGAAGAACAGGGCTAAGAAAATCCGAGGCGTGAAGAAGACTAAGGCTGGGGATGCTGCTAAGGCCGGAAAGAAGAAGTGATGTCTTTTGCTTCCTCGCACTTATCCTATAAAAGTATGCTTTGTATTCCTTTTAATTTGGGAGCAACCGAATAATTAATTTCTAGACTTGTTTTTCCCAACTGCCAAGCTTTAGCAGCACAAATAAGTGGTATTGTCATTATCATCTTTTCAATACCAATTTTAAAGTGATTAGTAAAAATATAGAATTTTAATTAATATTATAACCTAATGATTTAAACTTAAAAATAAAATATTTATTATATACCCAATGATTTGGTGCAATGCATGTAAAGACTTCAATTATGACACTTTGTTCAGCATGTTGAAATCAATGTCGCGTCAGACATGCGGTTTGGCTGAACTAGAAAACCAAACTGAAGCTTATCAACATAGCCTCTAATATTTCTTTTCAAAATAAACTCAGCTTTAATTAAAATTATATAAATATTAATATATCTTTTGAGAGCATTGGGGAGCTCAGAATTGCAGGGTTGCTGCTACTAATGTCTTTCCTGGTGATAGAATCAATATGCTGCACATATAACAATTCTCAACAAAGAAGAGAAACCAAAGAACAAACATGCAACACCAGCATTTTGATTGTGACAAAAAAGGGAGCATCATAATAACAAAAAAATAGATATCAGGGGAATAGTTCATGCAGGACAGATCGCAGGCACCAAAAAGGGGGAGGATGGACATCCTTCCTCGCTTGCTTGGTGGCATGGAGCAGGCAAAGCGCCTGCCCTGCAACCCTCCACGCAAAGCCACAATAGCCGACCCTTCCGCTGCTCTCCGCCATTCTGGATGCTATTTGGTATATTGCTAGAGCTTCATCCAACACCTCCTCCCTCTCCCTCGGGCTCTCTTCAAACTCCTCCGCCCCGTACAACAACTTCATTATTACAAGAAAAAATTATAATAACGTCAAAAATCCTTTTACCAAGGGGTTGTTTGGCATCAAGTAAAATCAGTTCAAGGTAAAATTGTTTTGGGAAAAAATTGAAATTACCAAATGAAGACTAATGGGTGAAAATCTTTTACACTTTTTATTTTGCTTTCCTACTTATATACGAGTAAAAAGTTTAATTCAAGTCTTGCTGCGATTTCAGTTGAACGAACAATATCATTCGTATGCACGATTTGCAATAAATAACAACAAATCGATTCGTTTGTTTGAAAGACCCCAAAAGAATTTTGAAAAAAAAGGAAGAACAAATTTTTTAGGTGTAATTTTATCCCTCTAATTTATTCAAAAATACCACACACATATTACTTCATTTCAAACAAAAAAATATAATTTTTTTTAACTGATTACACTATAATCAGATTTTATTATAAACTCAAATTTCTTTATTTTTATTTTACTTGATGAACGATTTGATTCTACCAACCTTTTTATATTTCTGTATGACTTCATCTGCACATCTTTCCTTACATTCTGGAGGTGCGAGCAATGCGGCAGTCATTTCTGATCTGTAGTTGTCGTAGTGCATTTTCCATTTCCGCAGGCAGGCTTCAGGAGCTTCTTCTTCGCTTAAGCAGGGGATCAACCACACAGCTGAAATGCATCAGAGAAAAGAAAATGCCATTATAATTTAAACATGGAAGATAAAGGAGATTCAAGATCATATCTAAATAACTTTTACTGCAGCATTACTCCATAAATATTTCTCAGAAAGGATATTGAGATGATTCATTTTCTTTTATTTTTTAAACAATTTAAACGATTGTAATAATTGGACTGCTGGATATTATTGAATGAATGTTGTGTGAAATTTATATTATTATTCATCATTCACTAAAGATCCGATACGACTTTGTAGATTAACATCTAATGTGGATTAGTTTTAGAGTCTTTATAATTAATTTCAGAACAGAATTGAATAATATAGTGATGTACAAGCCACAACAGTTCATTCAATTCAAGTAGAAGTCTTCAGAATGATAGAAAATCATGATGAGAGGAGCGTAAAAAACTAAGATCGTAAATTTCCTTGTGAACCAAATGGAAAACACCATGACTCAAAAATGAATGTGAAGTTAAAGACTTAGGATCAAAATCAAATGACCATTTGTGCTAGAGTATACTTTAAAATGTGTTGTTTATCAACTAAACCAACTAACCACTTGGTGGATAATTGAATTATGGATAAATCTTTCTTAATGCAAATCATTGATGGACAAACCATCAAAGAACTATCTAACAAAGGCAAATTCAATAGGTTGAGCAAGCTCCCAAATTTTTACCTTGAAAAGAGTAGATTTATTCTCATGAGATGATATTGGTTTACTAACCAAAGTGGATGTGAGAGAATTATTGAATTAGCAATCACAGGAGCGAAAAAATTATGCTCACAAGCCAACTGGGGGCTACTAAAAGGGAAACAGGATCAAAACAGGCTTATTAAATGTACATCAAGTTGCAGGATTAGAATGACTAGACCGCATCCAAAGTCTTTCCAAATATATAAATCAACCTGTGAGACCGGGGAGTTGGGTGCAGCAGCAAAGCCGGCTGAGACGAGGGAGGAGAAAGAGAACATTGTGCCGACAACCGTGGCCCCGCCGAGCCATGATTAGTTGTCCATAGCGATTAGTCGATGCACCATTCAGAATAACAGAATGTTGGACGGGCCAACTTAAAAGAGGAAAGGAGAAAAGCAAAGCTGGCACTAGGATGTTAAACAACTTCAAAGACAAGAGGCAGGCAAAGAAAGGTGACTAGCATCGCCCCCCGCCAAGGCAAAGCTCAAGTTGCGCGGCTACTAGGGAGACAGGCTCATGATCTGGATCGCACTAGAGGGGATGCAATTTGAAATAAAAGTTCACAGATAAAATTTGTGACGACTGTTATGTAGATCCTAGCACACGAAGGAGCCATCAGTTCAATGCACTGCATCAAGGCAAAGCCATAACCACAACTGCAATGGCACCAAATATACACGACTTCATCTTCTCCTTTTTTCCATCAGAGCTTCGTATGGACCTTCTTGCCACAATAGAAGCACTCAATGTTGGTGTACCTTCTCCTCAGCCCTTTCTCCGTTCATGGCTGGGGGGAGGTCCTCGGCTCTGTTGTGGCTTCGCCATTATGTAACAAATACATCCTGTGAGGAAGAAGCCCACCGTCTTCCTTCGTATTTCATCGTTAAAAAGGCTGCTCTTGACCAACTCTATGGTGATGTTCCAATTTGGAGCAAGATTTAAAATGTCTCCCAAGAGTCGGCAAAGTACCTAGCATCCAAAGTCCTTGAACCTCATCCTCAAACTGGATGCCCATCCAGTTCAACTAGTTGCCATGAAACTCTTAGGTGATTCAACATTAGCCTTCCATCTAAATATTTGGGCCCTATAAATACTATATAAAATACATCTTATTGCTTCCAATCTTCCTAGTATAGAGCTCCCTAAGCTTCTTCCATTGGTCTTGTAACAACTCGTGGTAGTTAAATAAAAAAAAAGTTAATGGCAAAAGTTTGAGAAGATTTGGAGGTGGTTTGGTTGATGTCTTTCCTTTCACTTAAAGATTATTATTAACTAACTAATTAAATAATTATTTAAGTGCTAAACTCGTTAGAAGATCAACCGCTGATCCTCAGAAAGGATCGGACGGTCCAGCTTAAATCTGGACTGTCATTCCCAGAAACGGGAATGAAGCGAACACCTTTCTGAATCGACGGCAAATCCGTCATTTCAGTAACTCAAATAAGGATTAGACCCCTCCTACGCATATGTTTGCTTACCTAAAGAACGAACCCAGGTACTGCCGAAGATAGATGGTGCCGCAGGCGAACTATTCAAGCGGAAGAATTTCCCAAGCGACGGAAGGACTTTCAGACGATGCTCGACAAGTACCTCGTTTCCTTGCAATCGTTTACCTTCCATGCCTTCGAATTGCTTGTGTGTAAGTATCGTACCTTGATCAACCTCAATCGAGCCGATCAAAGAGAAATCGGCGCCTATTGAAGGTACTTAGGGCATCACGATGGAGTTACGCCTACCTGCGTACGCGTCGGCTAGGATCGTCGGATAGGAAGAGGGTGACGAAGTTCCGGATCGACTCCTGACATCCCCAACCGCGAAGGAGGTGGAGCCGAGCCGAATGTCCGCGTCTTTCTACGCTTGCACCTGCCGAGTGAGATGCAAATGCTCTCGGGACCGCGCGTAGGCTAAGGAAACAGTGGGGGAAATTTATTATGAATTAATTGATTTATGGAATTTTTAATTCATTTAAACAGAATCTTAAACATTTTATATCTTTGTAATTAGCGATCGGAATATGTTGAAATTATATCTTTAAGTGTTCAGAAAATTATGTAGAATATTATGGTGACATTTAAATTACAATTTGAAATATATTTATAAAGATCATATTTTGGTATTTTCAATAATTATGTCAAAACCCTAAAATGCTCAACTAAATTTCAAATTGAATATATTCTTTGTTTAATTTTTTATTATGCTATAGGGAGTGTTAAGAAACTGATTTCATCTAAGATTGGATAGCAAATTTAAAATGTGACATTTAAGAGCCAAAATGCTTGTTGATTTCGGGTTTTGAGAAGATTGTCATAGATGTGATCTCAGCATTAGAAGTAGAGTAGCTTGAGCCTCTAACATATCAAATAAATCTGTTTAGGTGAGGGAGCAATATTGGTGAACCCTTAGAGGACTTATGGAGAGTTGGAAAGAGAAAAGGTTTGAGAAAATTAGGTCATTAGAATATGTATACCTATACTGAGAATTTTAATTTTGATAAAGTATGTATTATTAGCAAGTGGTTAGATCAGTAAACAGTTTACATCTTTAGATATGAATTGTTAGGAATCGTGACTTTAGGTTCTTAGTATATTATATGGGAATTTCTTGGGCAAATATCTAGATGTTGGTAATGTCTAGTTGATTGAAGTGAGTTTAGCATAGAGCAAACACCTGTGAGGTTCAGTCATAGGAATTCTTGAGGTAGATTAAACCTAGACTTTAGGTTGGATTATTAAGATAGTATATTTTGTCTTAGGAGCTTAAGGAATGAAAATTGATGAAGTTGAGGATGGTGACCTTATGGTTAGGTTAGAGAGTCTTAAATTTGTCTATTATTATAAATTATTTTTAAATTATAAAGCCAAACTTTTATATATATATAAGTATCTAACAATTGACTTAAGATAAATGTTTTAAGACAGTTGGGAGTTTAATTAACCCTAATCATTTAAGGTAAATAATTAAAATTAGACAACAAATGGATATCATTACTTAGTTTATTTGGCATTCCCATTGAATGCTGCTCACTTTGAAGCCTTATTCTATTGATCGTAATCATTGCATAATAAGAAATACAATTAAATAAGGGGTTTCAATTCAGGGTGGATCAGTCTGTATAGACAGTTTGAGCCAGGGCTGGCTATGAAGAGATCAAGAGACCGCACATGTCCTTGAGGGGGAGTGTGTGTGGTTATACAGGAAATCCCGTCTCAGACAGTTGGGTAGACGTACCTAACTCCTCTTTTGTTCTGATAGTGCCCACAGAACATAATATAACATAACTTAACTAATACATTAAATATAAATCAGTTGCATTACATATTTCTACACTTATTTCTGCATATTACAGTTCAGTTTATTCATTTGCTATATTTGATATAGGATGCTAGAATTTGTCTTTTACTCCCTTACTCGCATATAAGATGCTTAGCCTTTACCTTATTTAGCTTTTATATAGATATTATTCATGTTTAACCATTCTTTTGCAGGGCTGCTTAGTATGCCTTAGTACACACACTACTTATTTTATATACTCATAATGTATATTCTATTTATTAGTTTATTTTCCTTTAAATGCATTGTGCACCCTACTGCCTAACCCATGTGATATCCTTAAACTAAATAGGGTAGAAACTATAAAATGTGCTTAGACTTTATTAGTCTAACCAGATTTTTATTTTATTGGCTAGCACTATCGTGTTAAAAATCAAACACGGCAGATCAGAAACCTAGAGTGGAGCTGACAGACCAACAGGGAGAGGAGCTGAATTTCCATGGACAAATTTGAAGACATACAGAGACCATTCTTACTCCATTATTTATCATGTGAGAAAGAGAGTGATTTTTATATATTTATAAACATTTAATGTAATAGTTTAAGTTTATAACATTTATTACTCTGAAATGAATATTTCCTTTTATTTTATTGGATGATTGTAATGGAATGAATGCTTTATTAACATTACTTAGAAATGCATCTATGTTTTCTCTTACTTATAGATCCTTTGCCTGTAGTAGTGTTTAATAATGGATTAGTATATACTGATTCATTATTAAGTACTACAGTGACATCCAGTGTTAGGGCAAGATAGCTAATTCGAACACTAGGTCGCCACAGGTCTTATACTTGTAGAGAAACATGCAGAAAAAAAAGGAGTAAAAAATATTTAATAGTGGAGAAACACACAAAACTCCCTAAAAATTTCACTATACTTGAAATAACCGAAAGGTACTCCTTGTATTTAAGAATGAATAATACAAGAGAATATAGGGGATAAGTCAAAAGAAACATCAAATCTTTACGCTACTCAACGGCAAACAATTCTTTTTTGAAAATCTCCAAAATCTTGATGCAACAACACATGTCCTACAAAAATCTCCAAAACTTGGGTGTTGTGGAAGCGATCTAAGATTTTTTTAATTGAATCACAACAGCAATAATGCCCGCACTTTTATAAAAGTGTCTCCCACGCACCCCGACGCTTCATATTGTGCGCTTGGCAAGTGATAATTACGATGGTTTCACCCCCCAAATTGCCAATTTGATTAATTTAATTAATGAACCAGTGTATCATTTAAGAAACCATCACAATCACTAAACAACCTTATCGTTTGTCCAAGCGCAAGCTATTAAATGTCTGGGCCCCACTAATCGGGCATCTAGGGGTGTAAGCCGTTATGCGTCGAGTTGAGTCACATCCAAGCAAATTATTAATCAAGAACATGGAAATTAAATCATGATGAAAATTTAAGGAGGCTGCAATAATGTTATGGGGGTGATTATCCAATATTTACTTAATTATGAAACCAATAATTAAATAAAAATAATTCAGAATAAAAAATAAAAGTAATAACAAGTATCCCCTTACCATTTGGAGCAACATCTTCGTCATGAAAATTCTCCACCTGATCATGGATCAAACCAAGTATGGATTTTGAAATGTAAGAGTTAGCTCTTCCCATGAAATGTGGAAAAAGGTCAGGTTTTAGTTCCTGGGGGACTTCAACCTAGAGACAAAATATTGTGCCTTAAAATGAAAAATAAGAATCATTTTCATGGAATGCTTAGAAACTTTGTAATTAGCAAAAAAAAAAAGGTTTAGTAAATCATTTAACGCTTACAACAATAAATCTTCTGTTCATACATTTTAGAATCTAAGAGAAAAAGTACCAAAAAATGTTCTACTCAAATTTGAACATCTCAAAACGATGGCAAATATAAATTATCAAAAAAACCAGACCTTAAAAAGCCTTAATTCAAACTATAACATAATAGAAAAGTACAAAGAAAACAAACCTTCATTCCACTTTTTGGAGCGTCCAAAGCAAGGTAGTAGAGATTAACCAACTGAACCATTTTCTCTTCTAATTGTTGCTTTTCCACAAAACAGTCATCCCCTAATGTTAAAATCCGATCCATAAATACCATCCAATTAATTGAGGCCTCGCTGATTGCATAACTATGAAATACAAAATGAAATTACATGGTAAAAAAGAGATTCCTACAACTGACAAGTTAGAAATATAAACTTCAACATTTGATTTTCAGTGAGGGCTAATTCCAATAAACAGGATAACAGATTGTAGAGAAGTCATCGGCCTTTAAAATAAAGATAAATAAGAATGCGAAATGCTTTTTAGCGGAGAAGAGTGGGCATACTAAAGATTACATGAAATTATTTTATAACTTACAAATCATATATTAAAAGATAAAGATGAAAGAGAGTGCATTTTACATGTCGCTTAGCAAAATGTAATACTGAGAAATGGAGAGTATGCTTGCAAAGCATAAGTAATCATTTGAAATTCATATTTATACATTAACATATATTGTTTTAGAATATAAAATTTGTAACTGTGATGGCATAAAAAAGAGTGGGTGGCAATTTTGTAATATTTGGGTGCAGAGCTTATTTATAAATACCCCAAATAAGGTATAATTGTATTCTGCATATTTGGGTTTAATTACAAAATTTTACATTAATATTCCATATTTTTGGACAATTATTAGCATTTTTAAGATATATTTTCCATGAAAATCCTATTTTTCTACTTAAAAAGCCCACTCCATACAAAACAACACACATCTCCTGTAACCTCCCAAGCTGCATGCAAGAGTTTCAAGAACCGAGCACTAAAAACTCAAACAACGGCTAGTTTCAAACCTTAGTGCAGTAACCCCTTTGTTTTTCTGTAAATATTTAATTCAAACTTTGAGTAAATATCGTAGTTGACAAATTTAAGATGTTTTGGGAAAGGAAAAGATGTAAATCTCCCTCTCTTTTCTCCTTCAAAACAGAAAAGAGGAAATTAATTATCTTATCTTATCTCAAGTTTTAAAGGGTAAAGTGTTGTTTAGATGCTATTTTGAATTTCGGAAAAATATAAAGGGTCTCCAATAAAATTCTTCCTCTCAATGCAAAATTAGCATTATCATAACTTCAAGATCTATAAACGTCCCAAAACTAATATTGGGATGGTTTATGAATCAATCTGAGATGTGTATTTGGATTGGGATAATAACGAAAGGCTAGAAAGAGTAAAGCGGATAATCATAATTTAACTGAACAAAATTTTTATTTCTCTTAATATATTCAAAATTTCCAATTATCATTGACTTAGTATATTCATAGTTGAATTACACTCGAGAAATTGAAGAATTTCAATGTTCCTATACGTCCAGTTTATTCTCCAAGGGCAAGTTCAATATCAATGCATCTTAAATACTCTACATTTTGAAATAAAAAAAAAATCAATAGAACTAATTGTATCCAAACAATAATGCAATAAGCTGTATCAACTACAAAACCAAGTTACCCTGATGAATATAAAGCATATACCTTGAAATCTAGGAACCTTGTTTTGCATGATAGAAATTGATTTGGCTGAAGATTTGCGTATGAATAGGGTGTCGTTCATCTGCTAAAACCTTTAAGCCGAAAGAGAATAAATAAGCATTATACTAAGGAATGACATAGTTTATAGGGAGGAGCAGATTTGTCTTATTAAGAGAAAATTTTACCTGTAAAAAAGATAAACAGAGGGAAACTCCTACGCAAAGACTTCGACTAGGACTATGAAAAAAGAGCAAAATAGTGTCAGACTAGCCAAAGAAAGGGATTGGACGACCCCTCCATCATAGGAAGTTGACAGAGAAAACTAGCCCAACCTTGCATCATTTTAAGCCCATATTCTATTACATTTGTTTCCTTTTTATTTTTACCTTGAAACATAATGTAACAGTTTTGAGAAACGAATAAATTTTGATGTCTTCATTTTTCATGTGTATATAATAGGTTATTTTTACATTAATGCTCACTTTACTCATGGGCTTATAAACGAAGACTGAAAACCAAATTATATCAACAACTTTTTCAAGAGTTTATGAAATAAATGCCTAATTCCAAGTAACTATTTAATTGAGTCATGAGAGATGCCCATGAAACCAATTATCACACTAGTTAATTAGGAACCAACTAGTTAAAAAGTGAGCTGACCCTCTTACTTCATAATTTCCAATACATATGTATATATAGCCACCCTCTTAAGCTCTGGTCGAGCCCTCTATTTCTGCCAAGCACATTTTCATGAAAGCAAGCTCACTAGTTCCCAACCCTGATGCTCCTATTGAATCTCTTTCTCTCGCATGAGCGCTCTTCTTTTGAGACTTTCCTCTAACGCTAGCGACAAAGAGACACACGATCAGCTCTAGCATTACTTCTTATTTTCCAAAAATTTCTTCTCACTTCATTGGCCAGCCATAAACTCTTCTCCTGCTAACGCAAGCAAGAGGAGTCACAACTTCCCTTTTTCTCTTTCCTTTCTTTTAAAGGCCTTCTTCCTCAACCTTGAAATACTAATCAGAGGTTCACTTTGCCAATTTCAAAGCAAACACGAATTTCGATGATGATTCTAAATCTAGTTAAATTTTTGTCCTCAATAGTAATCATAAATTAATATTTATTGTTATTATTAGGGAATAAACTTATTATTTGCATATTAACTCTTGTTCAAACAACCTTGATCTATGTAGAATTTGAGATTTTATTTTCAGAATTAAGGTTAGGAAATGCTAACATTGACCATTAGTCTTTTTCATATCTATCATCAAACCTCGTATAATTGCTTGTACCTTTTATTTAATTAAAATGAGCAAGAAAAGGTTTTATTGATTGAGTAATTTGCACTAATTCAACTTTAGGGTGAATCATTCCATGCAAAGAGGCCATAGCAAATAAATCCCTTTCCTTTGCATTTAGAAAACAAGGTCTCGTGGTAAATCGACCAGAAAAACCGCACCTCCGCCATGCTGCTGGGACATCAAAGTGTATTTGTTACCAGAATTAGATTTTCTTTCACCCATACCCAAAATGTTGTTAGCGAGTTTGAGTTAAGTATAATGATTTATTTTCCTATTTGCTGATAATAATTATCTTCCCTAATATAAATATGGGAAAGAGAGATCTTTCACTCACTTTTCCTTTAACAATCCTTCAAGTTCTAGAAAGTTTCACTTTAAGAGATTATAAGAATATTGGGAAGGTGATTAGACAAAAAGTTTTAAACTTGCAATTTTAAAATGCATTATTTATTTAGTAGGAATGACATCCAAGTCCGATTAAGTTAAGGAGGTTCAACAAGTTTAGAAAAGCTTAAAGTGGCAATTTATTTCTTCTTTTTTCTAATAATATTTTCTTCTGATTTAAAAATAATGAATTAACTATCTTTTTATTTTTTTAATTATATAAACTTAAATATTAGAAGGATTAGCAATATGATTAAAAATATACAATTTATTTCTCTTTTTTAAAGCTCTTGCATCTTGAAAAAGACATGCATGCTTTTTTAAACACTATTTAAAGATGTTATAATATAATTGCATTTAGAAATTAAAGCTCAATATCACATGATTATCATCTCATAAATTTAAGCATTTGATATAGCATTAATATTTATTAATAAGTTTTTAAATCTATACTGATATGTATAAAATTTAAGTTAATATACATTAATAGCCAAGGTAGGTGAGGGAAGAAATTGGTACAAATTTAAGCTATATTGATGTATGCATGTGTACAATGAATTGTTAAGCAAACCCCCTTATTATAATAATGACTAAAGACATCGTAGTGATAAAAAATGCAATGGAAAAAGAAATTAAAATAGTAATGAAAATGGAAAAGATTTTGATATCGTGCACTTATGATCCATGAAATAATCAAATTAATATGGCGTTGTGCTATTGCATACAAAGAAAAAGGTCAAAAGCTATTGTTTGTATGAGCAGTGAGAATTTATGTATAAGAATAAAATTGAGATATTTGACAAAATAATCCCTCGATTATTTTAGTTTTGACAAATATCTCAATAATCCCATGATTTAAAATAAAAATATCCATCGCATATAACCATTTAATGCAAGAATTATGGTTATCATGAACTGTAAAATTAGTACCTAGGCTTAAATCTATTTGTTAAAAATTGCTGAAAAAGCTCTCTTTCCAGCTGTGTATCTGAAAATTCTGTAGGCTTTGGCTGTGATAATTTTTGAACTGAGGGTGGTCTAATCCATGGTTCCCCAGGTGTAAAGCATTCCAATAACTGGGACAAAAAGATAACAATAATCAGACATTAAAAATTATAAATTTTCCATTGTAGAATAAAAGAGTAAGAAAATATAAAATTGAAAAATTCCTTGAGGTGCCCAGCTAAATTGATGCATAAGCGACTAAGCTTGGAGAAAGTCTAGAAAAATAACATGGCATTGAGGCAAAATCGAATAATAAATGCAAGTATTTTAAGATCAATGCTCATACAGTATAGGGAATGCTCGGTAAAAGATATCCCATTCGGTGCTTAGTTTTGTAATCTTATTAGAAGTAGAGCGTTTTGTTCACCTGCATACTACCTAAACAGATATAAAATACTGATTATCTCCCATTTCCGGGCATCTAGAAATCACTGCTATTATTCGCTATAGAGTGGAAGAAAGTGCGAGAGAGGGCACATTGAGTGGAATGGCAGGATCATCAGTGTCTGACAGTAAAGAACATCATAGTCTGCAGAATTTGACCTCACAGTAAAGAACATCATAGTCTGCAGAAATTGACGGTTCACCAGTGCCTTTGCCTACCCCCTAGTGATAAGCGGGAGAGCCAAATAAAACAAAAACGCCAATTAAGGAATTCACTTTATTTTAAGATAATTTTTCCAAAAAATATTCATTATATCTATCCGGAATACATTAATATTGATCCAAATAAATACCAAAATCCTAATAACACCACCAACTAAAAAGCATGACACCTTAATAGCACTCAGGACTTCTTAAACATCAAGACATCAATAAAACAAACTAGCCTGTTGATGTACTTGGTTATGCAGCAAAGTTATACGGCATGTTTCAAATTTTGTTATCATAAACAGAGAGTGCTAGGCATGACGTTCTAACAAAGTTAAACTCTAAGAGAGTAATATATGCAGCTTTATTCATGAGCAGAAGATTGTTGCATGATTTGAGCCTGATTTCCAAGCCAAAACAGAGACAATCTAACCATTGCTCTATGCTCTGCCTAAAACATAATATGATACCGTATACAAGGGAAATGCAGGTTTAACAAAACATAAAGTAAAGACAAACCTGCGGGTTCCTAGAAACCCAATACATGTCGCCATCAAAATCACTATTAGCAATTTCATCAGCCAATGATCGAGGGCCATGCACAGGAAAGAAAATAACATACTTGGCATTCCCAATTATGTCCTCTAATCCCTTAATATATGTTGCAGTCAACATATGAATGTCTCCAAAATGTAAGCCAGGATGCTTGTAAACAAGATCTTCTCCAGAAACTTGACCACAGTCACTGAATTTAGATGAAATATGAAACGAGAGAATATATACTATACAATGGTTTCAAATATTGAAAATGCATACAGTATAATGCAAACTTCATCAGGCTTGAGTGTTCCAGTTGGATCAGCCGTCCCCATCAAATAGTAACAATCATCAATGGGAAGTTTACCCCGAACGAGGCCCTTTCTTTCCTCCTTCATTAAGATGAGCAGTCGAGACAGTAAGAATGGTTCATCAAGGGGTATTCCACAAAGAATCATTCTTGATACAAGATAGTCGTCCATCTCACCGTATCTCAATGAAACTGTGGCATTTCCATTATATTAATACAAAGAAAGTAGCTATCAGGAATAAAAATACTGATTAAAGTATATGCGGTTGTCATTCAATTTGGATGGCAAAGAGAAATTATGAATATGCAAACAAAATAGAAAGGCACATAATTATGTACAATTAAAACATTCCATGCTAGAAGATTTAAGAATATTTTCAAGTAGACAGCAATCATATGAATATCCCAAGTAGAATAATGTACCTCTTAAAGCTGATCGTTTATTATGCCTAGCATTTCGAAGGTCTTCAATTGCACTACTTACTAGATCAAAAAAGTATTCCTTTGGTACACCACCATAGTGAAGTAAAGCAATCAAAGATCTCGATAAGAATGTCTTCTTTGGCTGATTACTGAAAAATATGTCAAAATTGTCAATATGACCAGCGAACATGTACAAAGCAAGAATTACTGTGCTCTGGTAGATAATCACGTGAAGAAGATTCAACAAATTTTTCATTATAGTAAATAGAGAGCATACAAGCCCTGCGATGGAGAGATGAAACCATGCAATATGCATGGTACTTCTCTGCCATTAATTCTACAAACCATCTTTTCCTGAAATGAACATCCCAACGAACGTTGATGTTTCAAGATAAAACAATCAATTTTGGGTTTAACTATATCTCATTAGTTTAACGTCGCCAAATAATTTTTGTTAACATTCCTTTGAAAAGCTAAATCAAAATGTAAATAATTTCTCGTATGGGTCTAGCATATCTAAACATACAATACAGCAAGTTTACAAACATGCTCATACAATACAAAAGAAATTTACCAAAATAATCTCTTGATAATCCCAAACTGAAAAATTTAGCCCTAGACTACTCTACATGCCCAATTTGGTCTCCCAAATACTCAATTTGAACCCAAGTTAGTCAGGCTAGCTTACAGAAGATTTTCATTTAACATTTGTTGATCTTTAAACTTAGAGAAAGAAAAGAAGATTTTTATTTAACATTTGTTGATCTTTAAAAAGCTTATAATAGGGTACCACAAGAAGCCCTTTGAAGTTTTGGAGAGAAAAAGAAATTATCTGTTATATACTTATGTAGTTAAGACATGTATGTTGGGGCTATAACACGCATTTGATCGCAAGGTGGCTTATTAAATAATTTTCCTAATACTATTGAATTACATCAAGGCTCTGCTCTTAGTCTATATTTTTTTGCTTTAGTTATGAATACTCTTACTAAACACATTAAAGAGGAGATTCTTTGTTGTGCTATTTGCATATAGTATTTTGCTAATTGATAAGACTATAAAAGAAGTTAAAGCAAAACACAAGTAGTAGAGAACTATTTGCATAAAAGTTTTCATCTTAATGATGCTAAAACAAAACATAAGGAATGTAACATTTACCTACAATAGAAAGCATAATCACAAGAAAATAACTATTGAGGTCCATATGATCAATAAGAATGAGAGGTTCAAATATTTTGGTAAAAATAATGGTGAAATAGCTAGTGATGCCATTAATAGGAACAAAGATGATTGGATTAAATGGAGGAGTGCTACTTGAGTGTTGTGGGATCGAAAAATCCCACTCAAAATAAAAGAAAATTTTTATAAAGCAGCTATATGACCAACTATGTTATATGCAGTTGAATGTTAGCTAACAAAAAGAAACATATCGATAAAGTGTTATAGAAGTGGATGCTAAGGTGGGTGAGTAGGTATACTTGAAAGGATGGAATGAGAAATGAGTTCATTTGTAGCAAGGTTGGATTGGCTCCAATAGTGGATAAGATTAGAGGACGTAGTTTTAGATGATTCAGACATATTAAGCGTAGACTGTTTGAAGCCAAGATTAGAAAAATTGAGTATATGAGCTTTTGCTCAAGTTAAAATAGAAAGAGAGGAAGACAAAAAAAGACATGGGAAGAAACCATTAAAAAAGATCTTCCCTATTCAGAACATAAGGAGTGGTTTCTATTTGATTGTGCACAATGGAATTGATGATTCAGGTTGCCAATCCCACCTAGTGGAACTGAGACTTAGATTTGTTGTTGCTAAAGATTTAAATTACCTAAAGTGTTTTTTGTTTTATCATTCTCTTATTATTTGAATTGAAATTACAAGGTGACTTTATAAAAAAATGTAATTTGAAATAATTTAGATTGAAATGAAAAAGAGATTAAATTGCTTAATTTATTATTTCTCCTTTGGGGACTCCACTAAAACCACTTGTTACGGATCCAAAAGAGTCATATGAAGAATGAATACATAACAAAATATATTACCCTTAATTAGTTTGATGATAAGATTACAAGGCATAGTTAGGGCTGTTAAAAAGATTTAATTATTTGCAAACAGCTAATGTTCATCTTGTTAAGAAGCGTTTGACTCAATAATAAAAAGTCAAACATGAAAAAAAAATTGGACTCCTTCCTTATGTGTTGGATACATATAGAGTGTTGTTTGATCATAGTTGGCTCATTAAAGGTTCAAATATATTTATCTCAATGAAAATGGGTAAAATACGAGCAAACCTGCTTATAAGCGATTCAAGCAAGTTTGAATTAATGCTAAACTACAATTTTGAGCTGAATACAAGTTGAAAGACCCTATATCAAGCCGAATGCAAACACTGATTTTTGGAACAATTTTGAACAAGCCGAGCCCAAAGGAATTCAATCTAAAATGAACTCTAGAATAGCCTAAGCTCGCTCTAGCTTGACTCAATTACACCCTTAGTTATACTAAGATTGTAAGAAATGCTGATGATAACCCCACAAAAAATGATCACATAACAACTATTGACAAATCTCTATTTGCCATGAGATGCCTTTAGTGATAATTTAACAATATCTGATGACAAGGGATATCAAGTGGATGGGGGGAATCAATAAATTTAATTTTAATTCATGCCCTTACACAAGCATAGTATAAAATAAAAGTCACACAATTCCTATGTGAATTGGTTGACTTGTACTGCATGACTATCTAGTGATCGGTCACACTTAAGTTAGGTAGTAGTGAGGACCAAACCCCATGCATCGTTCTTCACATAGACACTGCAAAATTCCTATTAGTATAGAATTTAGCTCTATGATCACCATGCCTTTCATGAATGTTCTTATAGGGTTATGAAGGGCTACATTTCCAAGCTTGTGGCTTGCTTTAGGTTAAGAGGGGATGGAAGGTTGTGATACCTTTTATAAGAGAAAGGTAGGACCTTTTAAGTTGGAAAAAGTAAAAATATAAAAAAAATCAAAGAACAGCCAAAGTTGTACTAATAAAAAATTCAAAAAAATTTCAAAATTAAACCCAAATACGAAAATATATCTGCCTCTAATCTAAGAAAAAATAACAAGGCAAGGCCTCTCCCATTAAAAATCAAGATATTTCCACAGAAGCCTTTTTGTAGAAAATTAAGTCATTACACATACACATACAATTTTCACCTTAACCCATGACTTTCTAGATTTAAAAAGAATTGCTTAAATTTTTGTTTTTTTTTTGGTTAAGATTGGAAGAAATAAACAACAACAATTATCAATTAAGCATTGAAATAATTAATTGCTCAGATAAATTTGAAATTTTTAGGAGTTATAGGTTTACCAAAATTAAAACATGAAAAATTATAATAAAATATAAAATATATATTACAACTCAAAAATTTTAATATCAATGGATTTCTCACATTGAAATATGCTACATATTCAAATTTTATACTTTTTGAAATTATAATGAGAAAAAAATACGCTAATTAATTATGTATTAAATTAATTAAATTTTCCTAAGAGTTGATCGATTTAAATCAATTTTTTCATTTAATTAACGGCCAGATGAATCTCTATCGTCGGATCAGCAAATTCGATCCAACGACAAAATGACAGGATAAATATCCGTCATCAGATTGGTGAATCTGATTTGACACCAGATCGACAGAATAATTATTTGTGCCATCGGAATGGCAGACCCAATCTGACGACAAATCGACGTCGAATCAACTATGACATGATTGGCAAAATCCGAGTCGTCGGATTGGCAATATGATCCGATGACAATGATTAATATGTCGAAAATTAATTGTTTATTTTATAAATACGCAGGATGTAATCACATCTATAGAATCCACATATTCGATCAAACGGTGGGTCAAATATTCTTAACTCGTTAACGCGGAATCGTCATATTCGAGTTCCACAGATGGCCAGAATTAGCCCAACCTGACGGTACGACCCGAGCCGACACAGCTTATTTCTATAATATCGTTTTCTCGCCTGAACCGTTGTTGACGACAGACACTATAGGTTTTTCCATTTTTAATTATGGAGTCATATTTTGACATTTCAATAGTCAAATTGGGGCGCAAGAACGAGAGGAACCCAACTGAACTTGAAACGAGGCTTAATTCTTCCTAGATTGGGAGAATTCACAACACATTGTGAAACTTCTTTTGTAAAATTCACTCAATTTGGTGGTCCATCTAAAGGACAACTAATACTTATACAATCCCATCTTCCTAGGCTACATTTCCATACTTTTTTTGGTCCAATTTTCAACCCCATATGACTCACCAATTAGGCACTTTTGAATCCCCATTTTGTCCATTTCTTGTTGAATTGAGAGCACCATTGTGACTAGCTTGAAAACTATAATGTTCCTAAAGGTTTTTCCCAGCCTCCCAAGCATAATTTCGAAGGCTTTGATCCCACCATCCATGGCATGTTGACAAAATCTTGACCCTTCATTTCTTGGCCAAATCCCCACCATGAGCTCATCCTTGGTATATTTAAATCCCGTCCACTCCAAGAAACAATCCCTAATGCTCTCTAACTCTCTCAACCCCTATTCTTGCAAATTCCAAACACTCTCTCCTCACTCCTCTCTCCACAAAAAATCAACCACCTCTCACAATTTTCATTTTGGCCTATTGGCTCCACATCAAGCCACCAAAATTAAAACCTTCCCAACATCCCCTTCTACAACTTCTAAAAAGGCTCCAACCTCCCTAGTTGCCTACATTTGGTTTTAGGAGCCCAAAAATGAAAGGGGAGCCTCTTTGAGAGTTGGAACTTTGAAGCTGCATAACTCTTATTGTGGCAGTCCAACCAAATTGATCTTGGACTTATTGCAAACCTCTTAATCTTCTCTACATTTTGGCACCCATTTTAGACCCACATCTTTGAAGGTATATAAATTCTAACCTTTTTCCCAAAAGTTGTTTATAAGTTATTTCCTTGGTCAAGCTTAGGTTTAAGTTATGGTTGGGCTAGCTCAAGCTAGATTTAGTACTATGCTGGAATTCATGGGAATGAGACTGATCCATCCCTAGCCCCACTTATCCTAGATATGGAGTAAATATATGAGTACATAGCCCCCTCCATTGGCTTAACCTAAGTTGGAATACCTTTAACTCCATCTTAGAACCCTAATCTTCACTTCATCTTGATAATAATTGATGTGATAATGTTAAATATATTCTCTAAAATAGTAATGGACCATATGAATCAACTCCTAGAATTGGTAAGTAAATATACAAGGCTCCCTCCATGGGATCCCCCTTTTAGCACCTCCTTAAGTTGGTTAACCAAGACTTGATAAAAGTTTACCCAACCTTAACCAAGGTCAAACCAGAGCTTGATGGTGTTCAATGAGTGCCATTGACACATCCTCAACTTGGATTTGGCCTTGGATCATTTTAAACCAAGATGAGACCTCAGATACCCCACCTTGCCTAGCTTAGGTTGCATTAAGAGGAAAGCAAACCATTTGACTTAATAGCCTTTCATGCCATGTAAAAATCTATTTGATCATTGGTTAAGAATGTTCTTTAGAATGTTAAGAAAAATAGTTTATGCTAATTTAAACTTGTGATGTGGAATATTATGCATGAGATATGTGCTTTACTCCTTCATAACTAGATTTAGGCTAACATTAGTACATAGTATAAGCTGCACACCAATGACAATTATTATTTGGTGACCTAAGTGAGTTCATTAAGATATGATTGATGATATTTTTGTGTGAGACTAAGCTTGGGATGGGAATCCTCATGACCAAGGGGTTGATCTCCCCTCCCATACAAAGTTTAGCCCCCTTATTGATTGATTTGCCACCCTAGGCCTAAGATAGCTAAATTGATTTCATGCTCACACACTACACATAATATATTGGGTGTTGGAATGCTCACACTTAATCACTTGAAGCTCACATTCAGTAGGCTTAGGCTCCTCTCTACACCTTACTCATGTACATCACCCTCAGTCTAACCAAACCCCCACACATGCAACTCTAGTGAATACCTCACACCCTTTAGATGCATGAGTAGGTATGGAACGTGGCTTGTAAGTAGTACTAGCCAAGGTTCATCCCATACGCCCTCCTTGGTTTCCAATGTTGAATCAAAACTCATGACCACTATTTTTATGATATTAAAATGTCCAATAATGCTAATAAAAGGATATCTAAGTTTAATACACCTTGCCTCAACCTCACTTGAGACCTTAAAATCATAAGATCTATATATATAAAGCTAGCTACACCATGTAGAATGAGTATTCCCAAGTCTCCTAAGTGGCACAAGTGGTGTTAAGACCCTCATTCCTGATCATAAATGTAAATTTAAGCTAATTAAAAGCTTAATCTTATCTCAAAACCAATTTAAGTTAACTCATGAACCCATTCAAGCTAGAAGGGTCATCTCCCTACATGAGTAGCCTAACACTTGTGTGATGAATCAAGAAACTTAGCATACGTATTCTTGTGTGAATTGGACCATTAAGCTCACCATAATATAGATAAACACGTGCAAGCCTTATGAGAACTCAAGCATAAAAGTTACATAACTGGAAAGATTAAAGTTTGATTAAGGGAAAATTAAAAATGAACCTCACAAGAATAAAATGGAATGCAAGGTATTAAGGAATCCAAGCCCTTATTAAAATTACATAATTATGAATTATTAGAGCTCTTGTGCTGTTTTGATTCTTGCAAGCAAGCAGGTACGTGGATATTTTAATTTTGTGAATAATGTGGTCTTTTACTAATTTTAGTTGCTATGAGATTTGTAAAAGTACTTGTACCTACTAGAGTTATCCTTTCAATAGCATTTGTACATCATATACACGCACTTACTGCAACCGCTCTTGCATTTAGCATTTGTTTATTCATATGAGTTATATAACATGTGTTAAATTTTGATGTTAAATTAAAATAATTAATTCTGCACTAGAGAATATTTCAAATCTTTAAAAATAATTGGATTGGGTATTATCCACTTGGAGGGATAAGTAACCCATCAGAAAAGATGAGGTAAGTAGAATGTGACATTACAAGAACCAAACAACCCAACAAACATGTGCTATAATATCCTCTAAATTGAACGCCAACATCTTAAGACAACAAAGCCAAATAAAACATGATAATAACATCAAACTTTGATTATTGTTGCATTTTCTTTGATGTTATTACATGAGATAGTCTTTTGTCATTGTTACATAAGACATTGATTTTGGCATATAATATGGCATGCTTAGATGATAAGAAAATTTATTGCAATTACTAACATGATTGTCCTACTTCATGTTATATGATCATATTTATTTCAAATTGATCATTGGCCATAGTGACATGTACACATACATTCTCCTTAAACTACCATACTATAAGAGATATTGCATACTTCATCTTTTTGCAAATCAGTTGCACCTTATTTTATTTCTAAACTTAATGCAAATCACTTTAATATTCAGGTACTTTAGTCACTCTAACCAGATTCACTTCCATAGCATATTTCATGTGTCAAACTAGAGAGCATAGGAGCTCATCGTACACGATGAGGAGCAAAGTTGGTGAACCCCCAACAAAGCGAGAACTGCTGTTGTTACTTAATAATTATATCATTTTGTTTACTTTTCCTTTTATTTAATTTAATAAATGTAATATTAGAGTTGTGGCTATGGCTGTGTATGTTGAGGAACTTTGATTATATCACATTAAATACAAGTTTAACTTTCTTGTCTTTTACTTTGCTTAATACCTTAATAAGTTCTTGCAATCGACAATAATTTGTATCAGAATTGTTAATCTGATAATGACTATTACAAGTTCCCTTGTTAGTAGTGAGATTATCACTGGCTCTTATAATCTTCCACTTTGAGGATGGATTTTGAGACAGTTTGGAGAAAACAAACACCCTCTTTAAGAGGTATTCATAGTTGATGTTCTGGCTACATTATTTCTTTCGAATTGTCGCATGTTTGGAACTATAGCATTTGGATGTTTACCTTGTATTGACAGACATACAGGAGCCGTTGATTTAAAGGCCTTCTTGGCCATATCTTCCGCCCTGATCGAATCAACTCCGGCCTAAGGAGCAAGAAAGAATTTAACTGTTTCAACAATAGTGCCAAATTGCAGTGTTGCTCCTGCTGCTCCAATATTAAGTACTACACCAAAGAGCTTGATCGTAAAGCCATCCTCCAATGTAAAGGTTAACATCTTTGCTTTGGATGCCATAGTTTCAAGTTAAGCTATATATAATTGTCAGCAAAAGCTAGAGTTCATTATGTTTCAATAAAAAATTAAATGCTAGACTTTTGCAACAAAGTATAATTTATGACTTGTGTTTTTCTTTTAAGATATGTCATCAGCTGCATGTTATATTTAATGCTGCTGAAATTAAGTTTTTATATATATTACTCCACATAAGAAGAGAAAATCCTCCAAAGCGGAGTCAACAAAAATTCTAATATCCCTAAAAAACAATCTCCACCTGTTGAGTTAGACTTCAACAGTAGATCTTTAGTGGGGTAGATTTGAGTTTTAACCAAACTTTCCCTGATGAATATGAAAAAATAGGAAAGCACCTTCAAGGGTAAAGCTTCTCGTAGTGGGGAGATAGGAGATACAAAAGTTCTTTCAAAAGTGCCCCTCATATTGAGAATTAGCATCCTTAAACTAAAAGTGCAAAGACTAAAACCATCACAGTAAAGATCATTATGGAGGATAATATCCTATTATGTAAGGAATTATTAGAAAGAAAAAAGATACTTGAAAAATAAATCATTTCCTATGGGAAAGTAATTTATTTTTGTGAGACTTGGGTCATGAGGAATTCTAATTAGTGAGTCTATAGACAAGACTACCTTCATTCTGGGGTTGTTAGCCTCAAATTGTCCTATTCCATTATGTGGAGAAGGATGTTGGAGTATCGTAATATGATGGAAAATTTGATGTATTAGGATACCCTGACTCTTCCTCGTCCTTTTGGTTTGATGTTTGGCCTAAGGTGGGCATGCTGAGGTATATTGTTGAGCCATCTAATCCGTCTCTCAAATTATTGATGGTGTTAGGTTGGGATGAGAGTATCCTTAATAACATCTTACTGACTACCTTAACTAACAAAATTTGCAACGAAATTCTTGTGCTGGGCACCACTAAAAAGAATAGCTCTAAACTTGTTGTTAATGACAAATTTTGTCTTGCTCGGAACTTGGCTTATTACTAGAGCCCATAAAATGACTGATTGGAGACCGTGGTTTTGGAATAAACATATTCCGACTCATTTTAGTAGTTTTTCTGGAGGTTTTACAACAATGGTATTAGTGTTAAAGAGACTCTTCAAAAGAGAGGTTTTTACATTGCTTCTAAATGTCTTTGTTGCAAGAATTTGGAAATGATTAATCATATGTTCATCAATACTGTTATAAGAGGTTTGGGATTGGGCTAACATTAGCAACTAGAGATCTTGATGAAATTTACAATTATCTCTTGAGATGGCATCACTTCGCCATTCTGAAAAGATTCATGTCGGTGAGATTATTGACATTGATACTGTGTGGGCCATATAAAATGCTAGAAACATTGCCAAATACTCTAGCAAATTGATGAGTGTTTGGAGAATCATTAATCATATCACCAATGATTCCCATACTCTTTTTGAGGGGATCCCCCTTATTAAATTGAATTAAAAAAATGTGGATAAGGTCAAATTTAGTGCTATGTTCAACTATCATGATAGAAAAAACCATTAGAGAATATACTCTCTATTGAAAACTTGAGGTGGGGCTTCTATTTGATCACGCATAATGAAAACAAAGTATTCAAGTAGTCGACCCCACCTAGTGGGACTAAAGCTTGGTGGTGGTGTTGTTGTGGATATACCTGCAAAATTATAGTGATATCAAATACTCCAATAGTTATCGGTTTATTTTTGAGAAAAGCTTCAAGTAGATATAATAATTACAGAGTTCTAATTATTGAAAAATAAAAATATCAAATGATGTTATATAAATTGCTTGCAAGTATTTTTTATTTTTGCCTTTGCAAGCCAACAAATTCTATATTTTACTATGAATGCTTCATAAAGTATTTTAGTCTACAAACTCATCCTTTAATTATAGATGATTACATGAGATTGAGTAATTTAAGAAAGATTTATGAAATTTATGTGATGTACAACTTAAAATTTGATCAGGTTGGGCATATAACAATTATAGATTAGGGAAGCATGAAGATTAAACAAAAGGAAACATGGAGGTCAGACATTTTACAGCATTCCATAAAACTAAACAGATATTGTTTTATAAACTTGATCACCTCTTTAGTTTCAATGTTATTGAAATTAATAATAGGAATGGTAGCACAATAAGTTCTAATGCATTTTAAATAAATTTAAATATTTAATTCTTAAATGCACAAATTTAGAGATAAGCTATGAAAATTCAAAAGCAATGTTGTTTTGCAAAATTTTCAGCTCATCTTACCTAGTTCCAACAATCTCCAAAGAATTGAAGGATTGAAAAGGTAAAGCATCTGGATCAGTTTTAACTTTTATCATAGAGGGCCGTATGCAAATAGTCCTTGAAGGTAGCTACAGATGTAAATTTAAGACAATAAATTTTTTATTCATGGTTTTGCAAGAAATAAAACAAGCGAAATTGATATAATGCAGGTACAAAAGGCAAGTATCCAAAAACTCATGCAGAACATGTATTGTGCAAATAAAATGATTAGAGTTATGCAGGCCAACTAAGACAAGAAAATAAGGAAATATTTGCAATATTAACAAATTCCTTAAATTTGAAATGCAATAGCGACAAATAAAGACAAAGCTGTCATCTGATATTGTAAACTGATATAGCACGGCATGTATCATGCAATAACATTATTTATCTTTAGCAATAACTAGCAAAGAAAGTATAACAAACCATAATAGATAACCTATGCGTAGCATTAGAACTAAGAATAAATAATGTAATTTTGTATTTCATTTTTCATTTTGCTTATTTATTCTTCCCATTTCGGCCAACCCATATAGCTCCAACTAATATTTTTACAACTAATGTGATTTGATCCTTAGGCTAAAAGCATAAAGGCACTAGGATGAAATTTTAGAAATACAAAATACTAGTCTTACTGATTTATAAATTATATATCTTATTTAAGGTATGTGGTTTTTAATTAATCTTTCTTGAATAACTTCTATTTGATTATATATTTATAAAAAAAAAAATTTATATAAATATGTTGATATATCTTAAGCTCCATTTGGGGCAGCTGCAGTTGTCTAAAAATTTATGTAGAGAAAATTGCAATGAAGCTGCTTTGTTATTGCTTTGAATGCCCTTCTATTATACTGTTCTGCACAATGTCCACAGTGAACAACAGTGGCCAACGAACAGTCAGCAGGTGAACGGGCGATTGATGAGTTGACAGACATTGCTAGTTGTAAAGGTCAAGGACAAAATAGCAATTTATACATGTTAAGCAGCAGAAGCCATACCCCACATTGAAAATTGTTTCTTAAGAACTATTTTCTGTGTAGCAGCTTCCCGAAGAAGTAGGCAAAAAAAGGCACCCTCAAATAATAGAAATTGGTGGAGTTTTACATAAAGTGCAACAATCAAGAAGCTATCCCAAAGTGCCTTAGTTATAATGACCTATAGATACATTAACTTGATATACAAGACTCCTGCGACATTAGTATAATTAATAGGTTTCACAATATAGAATTAAAAAAAGTATTGAGCTTATAAACAATTTTTAAAAAATAATTTTATTCCTTTATTTCTATCATAAGCATATTAATTAAGTACCCTTGATCTCTTCAAATCTAATTATCAGTTAGCTGATCTAATACTCAATCATATTTTAAGAAATTTAAAATGTTGAATTAGTGCATTCCAGGGTAATGGGAATTTATCTACAGTAGTAAAATGCATAATGATCATAAAATAAGAATCTTTCATTGAATTATGATATGAGGGTCACTACTTTTAAGGGTCTAAGGTAATCAAAAATAAAACATCAATCACTCATCAAGCTATTTTGTGGCAAAACATCCAAAGCAGACAATGACAAGTAAATAGGGATGAAAGAGACCAGAAAACAAGATAAAGCAAATTTTCTGTTTTCTGAATAAAACACACAAGACAAAGTTCGAATCCTAATCAATATAAGCAAAAACTAGATAAAGGTGGGTAGTAAATCTTTAACAAATTGTATCAATTTAAACTGACATAGATTTACAAACTTCCAAAATCTTTAAGTATATATATATATATATACATATATATGAATAACCAAATAATAATTTAATCACAAGCAATGCAACAATACAATTTCCAAAATCACAAAGCATCCAACAATCACAAGAAACAAAAAGAAATAAGAAGATTCAAATGATTTTAAAGAAAGTTTAGGTGGTTGGGCCCATCCATCACTTGGATGTTGCCTCGAGTTCAGAATATCCAACTAAATCCACTAATTACCAAAGATTTAAACAACAGTTCAATTCTAGCACTCGTCTATCACTGATTGCACCTCTAACCCAAGATTTCTCCTACAACACAAACAATTTAATTGATATTCCATCCCTACTTTATGTTGTAGTTCAATTCATGCCACAGACCCAAGATTTCTCTAAACATATTGAATCATACACTAAACTCATGAACAAAATTCAACTTTTGGATCTTACCTAGAATCCAAGAATAAACACCATCTTAAATCTTACCACAAATAAAAAAATCTGTACAAAATGAAAATCACATATTATCAGACGTTTTCTAACTTAAGCAATAAACAAAATAAAAATAAAAGCAAAATTATAATTAAATTCAAAATAAATTCATCAAATGATCCTTCTCTTCTGATAATCTTGAAAAGTCATGCCTTTGAGCCCTAAACGAAAAAATTGACAAAATTGTCCATTCACTCTTGTAAATTGTTCATTTTAGTATATATGATTTTGTGTTCCCTTAACTTTTTATGTTTATAATTTTTTTGGTCATATACAATTATATTAGATGGAAACTAATAAATATGAAGAGTAATTTTGTTCTTTTAAGATTTAAAATATTTTTCTTAAAAAACATGCAAATTTGCATGATAAGAAAAAATATTAGTAACCACAATATTTTTTTATCATAGGTAATTCTTGTATGAGATTTTGATAGTGCCTAAATATAGCATTAAAAATATTTTCTTAGATAATATTTAATCATTTTGAATTTAATTATTTTATTTAGGTATTTTCTATATGTGTAAGAATATGGCCTTCATTATTTAGCTACATTTAAGCATTTTCTTAGGCAAATCAAAATAAGTTGATGCAAAAATATTTGCATTGATAATGTTTTTAGGCAATTAATTTCAACGATGAAGTCATTGAGAGGTTTGTCAGCTTCTCAAGGGTTCGTCGAAGTCGTAAGCTTTGTTGATTTATGAATGATCGTTGAAATCAGAAGCTTTGTCGACATTGAAAGCATCGCCTTCGGAAGCTTCGTCGACGTCGTCAATTCTCCATGGTTTACATGGCAAGAAACGCAGAGAGACACGACAAATAAAAGCGGAATCTAATCGCCCCATAGAATAAAAATGAACAGGCTGCGGGAGAAAAACAATAAAAGAAAACGTCCGTGGGAAATTATCTATGCAAAATATAAGCAACAATCAAACAGAAAATGAACAGTAGGACAAAAAAAATATTTAAATAAAAAGTTAAGGGACTAAGTAATGACCCTAAGTTATTTATAAGGGAAACATTAATGTCCCGCAATATTTAGATTTCGTTAAATCCCCGCAAATTTCAGTTTCCTTTTTGTTAAAATATCCCGCTAAATTACTTTTCTGTTACAAATATTGATTGAGGAAGTTTTTCAAACTCAATGCTGAAATAGGAATTAATACGTCATTAAACCATAATCAAATTAAGTAAAAAAGATAAATTACCTCATTTAAGGCAAGAACCAGCTATCCATATTGAAACCGTCGGCAAATAAGCTAATTCCAATTTTTGATTCTCGTAATATACGGGCATTAGCTGCCGAAACGGGCGTGCGTTACATAAGCACGCCCTATTTAATTGCAAAGGGACCAAACGATTCTCACCACTCGAACAAGCCTTCTCTCCCTCTCAGTCGCTCGACTCTTTCCCACACGGACAAACTACGCAGCAGCCGACATGAGCACACCTTGTAGCAGGCAAACAGGCAACGGCGACTCTATCCTTGCGGCCAGCGACGAAAGCCGATTAGAGTGCGGTTGACGTCCCAGGGCGCACGATCGCCTCTCCCTGCTCCCGATTCTCGATCGCTCCACCGCTCGATTCTGCGTCGATCCTTCTCTGTGCGTTCAACCGAGGGTATACGATACGAACCCTCCTCTCCTCTCCTCTGTTTGATTCTTTTTAAAGGATAAAAAAAAATCAAAATAATCAAAATCAAATAGCTCTAGGAATTTGCTTTGGCATACTATTTCACTTTGTCTCTTATTTATTTGTTATATCAAAATCTTGTATAGTGGGTTAAACTTTTTAAAATTTAAAATAAAATTTATTTTTGAATATGGTGATAAGTTTCAATTATTAGTTTGAGTATTATGGAGAGCTGTCTGTGAATACAATCAATCTTTCATATTAGTGTTATTGGGATTTAAGATCCAATTGCAGTCAACTTAGTATTTTGATGTAACCTTTGAGTTTTTAATAGTTAGAAGATCGGAAGACTAACTGTTTTGAGTTGAGCTTGTTCAATAATAAGAAGCAAGTATTCTAGCATAGAATAAAAATTCTTAAGTTAGAGATTTATAATTGATATATAGTTTCATTAAATTTGTACACAAGGATTTTCCATTATAATCAATTTGCAATATGTGTACAATTTGGTATATGAAGGTTTCAATGCTATTAGAAAACACTTTTAGAATACCTTATGCCGCAATTCAAACCTATAGAGAAAGCTCACTTAGGGTTTAAGAATACATGAATTTTAATATTGATTTTTCTATATTATTCTAAATTAACTCAGATAATCTCTTAACCAAAGTTAATTTATATGCATCATGAATTAAGAAGGAGAAAGAATCCCAAGGTTCATAATTAACCAAAAGTTTATGAATGACAATATTAGCATTCATAGAGCAAATAAGTACTTTCAAAGTTTAATATTCAACTATAATTTCTGCAGACACATCGAATTTGTGAGTGAATAATCTTGAATAAGTCAAACACAAAAGGTACACTAGATATTATTTTTATGCTTTCTACCTTTTGCTGCTTAAGCATCGCTTTAAGCCTGTTACGTATTGCTATCTAATGCATTATGTAAGATAAACTTAAATGATGTTTATGTACCTTGTGAATGTTGCAAAGGGTTTCGAAACGGAGGTTGAATTAAGTTAAGGACGGGGCTAGTCCATCGAGAGTTATAAGGGTTCCATTTGGAGCCTTTGAGGGGCCCAAGTGAAGGTTATGCTTAAATGCATATTTGATGCCATCTAGAGCCTTTAAGGGAGCCCAGGTGAAGGTTGAAAGCCATTTGGAGCCTTCAAGGGGGCCCAAGTGAAGATCATGCTTAAATGCAAATTTTTATGAACCCAACCTCATAGTTCTGGCTTTGTCCATCAGAACTGCTATCGTTGCTTCATAATAGCAATTCAAAAACATAAACATGAATTTTTATGCTATTATTGCTTTTCTGTTTAAAAATTTAGCATGTGACAAGAGAATATTTATTTTGTAGGAGTTATGATTATCTTTTTGCAATAAACTATATTTCCTTGCAATTATTATCATTTTTTCCTTCCGCTTTTGCTTTAAGTATATTTTTAATATCCTTTGTATTTAGAATGTGCACTAAGACATTATTTTTATAATGCCAGATCAGATACAGCTAGAGGAGGCTGATTTAGTTTAAAGTCGTTAGAAAGAGGCATGACGTGAGAAATTAATGAATTCTGACTACCCTTCAAAGGATAATCATTTCTGTATAAAAATATTTATGTAATAAATTCTGGATGTTATTTACTTTAAATTGAATGAATGTTATTTCTTTATACTTGAATGGCTTGGATATTATTTAACTGCTATTTTACTTAACCGCCAATATTAGTTTGGTTGTTACCAACCTAACTTGAGTCTTCACACTAAGAAATCATATATATAAATAAATGACTAAAATGAACAAATTGTAAGAGTCAAGAAACTATTTTAATAATTTTGTCAATACTAAATCAAACCAATAATTAGTCTTTGACCTCACTTATATTTGAATTGAATTGGCATAAATTTTTTGAATATTAAGACTAAAGAATCTTAGGAGAATAGTTAAGTTTTTTTTTAAATGTATATGTTAAGAATTAATAATATTTTCAAATGAATTGAGTCTATCTATAAAAATAAAAAATTAGATTACAATCATCTAGTTCACATTATGGTATTCAATTATAATAATGAGTTCATTAGGTCAGCAAAAGATTTAATTCAAAGAACCATACACAATACTGTATTAAGATTATTATAGCAGGCATAACAAACCTTTTAAAAAGGGCTTTTGTATTAAAACCATTTATTTTCATAATAGTTTCAAACCTAAGAGCAATTTAATATTATGAAAATAATTACTTCGTATAATGAAGCCAAATAATCATAAGTTCATCTTGAATGATCATACCATCATATAATTATAAACACATCATATAATGAAAATAGAATAACAATAAATAAATATATACAATCATATAATTATTCAGGTAATGAAGTGCCATATTATTCAGCATGTACATTACAAATAATTTTAGCATTTACTTAATTACTATATGTAAGAAATAAATATTGCTCATTAAAATTTAAAATACTTATAAATAGTATATATATATATATATATTAAATATTTAAACCTTTTTCATCAAATTATTTTAAGATAATTTTTTATATATATTCAGCATTTCTAAGAGATATAATTCATTAAGATCAACAACATAATCTATTAAATCTAATTAAGCATGTCTTCAAGTCTTTGTATGCTTTATTAAAATTCTAAAGTTTTTTGCTACTAAACAAGCTTTCTCTAACACAAATAAAAAATGTTGTGCCCATAGCATCTTTGTAATCCACTAGTAAATAACTTCAAACAAACTCAAGCAAAACATTAATACTCATTCATCGTGCTTAGTTATCAATCAAAATTCTACGAGTCATAAGAGCTATAAACAATAACACATATTATCAATCTCTTCAAGACAAATTAAATATAATCAAAATTCCCAATGCATATGATATACAACCACCTAAAATAAAGCAAAAACCCTTTCATTTATTATACTTATAATGATATTTACTAGTATTTTGTAGTGACCCAAAAATCAAGCCAACTATATGAATATCTTGGAACATTCATTAAATAATAATTACACAACACTAATAATTTTTAATAGCCACATTTTAACAAATTATCAATAATACCTACACAATGTTTTTATATAGTATAGTTCCAAACTTGAAAATTTCTTCAAGCTCATCAATAGCATCTAAAAATCAAGGCACAAACCTATCAATGATTGATTCCATATCTTTATATAGATGGTCAGACGATTTTGTGTAAAATGCCAGCCAACAAATATATTAAATATATAAATTCAAAGAAAAAATTAAAATTTTGACAAATAAATCTTATTAATAAATATTTTAAAATTTCATAAATCATAAAATTGGAATAATATAAACAATGAAAATATAATTAATAATGGCATGATTTAAATATAGAAATAATCATAAAAATAATATTCAATTTTTCAGATAGAGGCAAATACATTCTTTTAAATCTCAAAAGTGACAATTTGGCTACACGTCATAATAATTCTGATGCAACAAAACTTAAAATATATTTGAAACCATGCTAGCCAAAGTAAACGAGCATTTAGATGAATCATTTGCACTAATATATCATAACAATATATTGTCATATCCATATGGGTTAATATATTAAATCAAATATCAACCAAAA
Source organism: Gastrodia elata (assembly GCA_016760335.1). Classification (NCBI taxonomy): domain Eukaryota; kingdom Viridiplantae; phylum Streptophyta; class Magnoliopsida; order Asparagales; family Orchidaceae; genus Gastrodia; species Gastrodia elata. Next base: position 23,547,407 of record CM028675.1, read on the forward strand.
GCACTAACTGATTAATCCAGAAATTTTGAAATCTCCACCAATTAAATTAAGATACGAATAGGCTTTCCGTGAAATTTATTTAAGAATATATAACCAGATTTTTCTCCAATAGATATGCAGGTAAATTTTATAAAGCCCAGTTTATAGTACAGATAACATTAGAATAAAAGCCAACCCAAAATATTGAAGAACTTGTATATTAAAATTTATGTATATTTATAGTGAAATGAAATGAAAATTTATAGTTCATCGGCATTCTTCATATTTGGATACTTACTTTTACGTGTCCGGTAAAAGTAAAAGTATTTTTTAAAAAAAAGAACTTGTCATCATAGTACTCGCTCTCACCTCCTAGGTCTTGTTGTCACATCTACCTCACCCCACCATAGTTTTAGCTTGCATTTCATCATCCCACATACATGCATGCCATGCCACACAACCAGCAGATTTGTATTTGAGTTTAATAGAATTGTACTAGTCCCACTCCATACTGTTGCTGAATCTCTCCAAATCCACATCTTAACTATGCAAAAACCAAATTATTTAAGAATAGGAGTGTTCTGCCAATGTGAAAACTCAACAACATGGTGGAATTAATAACTACTTTAATAAAAATAAATTAAGTAAACTAGTGAACAAAAAAACCATGGGTTATTACAAAATTCTAATAAAAGGATAAAAAAGTACGAATAACTTGTATAATACCTGCTTATTTACAAGAAGTGTTCCTTTAACAGCATAGCCATTGTTGAACAAGCGTAGTTGAATAAGCAGTGGCTTTGTAGAATGAAAGAAAAAAAATCGATTAAAAACTGTGCGAAACATTGAGAAATTTTAATACAATGTCATATGGTATACATACAGGTACTGAAGTGCTAGAATTATTCTCTCCAGTGTATAAAGCTTTATCCAAACTTTTAAATCCATCTGAAACATTCTGCATGCCATACTGCAATAAACAATGCGAGGGCACAAGCTAATATGATACATACAAATGCCGATCCATGAATAAAGAGAAAATTTGCATAAATCAAAAGAACTATAAATAATTACATTTTGAAAGTTTCTTCCTCTCTTCCGAATAAATAAACTGTTTTGTAAGCTCTATCAAAATAAAATCTATTAAGAACACCTCATAAAACGCTATCACAAGGAATAATACTTTTAAGCCTACTCCTGTAATCAGATAAGTTAATGATTCAAGCTCAAGATCGCAAAGTCTAAAAAAGAATCTTGGCTTTCGCTATCAATCCCAATTTCAAACAAAAATAGTTGAGCTAGAGCTATAACGTACCCTTGAAATAACACTTTGCATTACTTGAATGTAGTGAAAAATATTCAAAGGCCGCAACATTGGCACACGAGTATAGTGTTTTAAATAAACGATGATTCCTGCATTATCGATGAATGCAGGTAAAGAAGCTAGTTTTCAATTCTAAATTAAGATTAGGCAGCTGAACTATTGCCACTCAATGGCAAGCTTTCAGCTTTATAATTTAGATAAAATTATGATAAATAGGAGGATTAATATTTTATGCCTTCAAAAAATAAAGTAGGTGTATAGAAAGCAAAAGAATTATTAATTTAAACTTTAAACTCTAGTACGTGATAAGAATTTTCATAGAAATGGCATTAATATCATCATAGAAATAAATTAAAATGAGAATATAGTAAAATTTAAGGTTGGTAGAAAAAATACATCTTTAGAGATTATAACTTATAGAACAACTTTTAATATTGCAAGTGTTTATACCTTTCAAATACAATTAAATATGAATAAAAAAAATTTAGCATGATTTGAGCATGGTGAAAGAAATATCTCAAGAGAAATGCTATTTTTAGAAAATTTAAGAAACATGGTAAAAAGTTGATTAAAAAATTTAATAATATTCATAACGATTTTGGTGTTGGATAGATTAATTAAGAAGGAAGAATGATTATGAAGTTTTCTTTAACTTATAAATATGAAGTTTGCTTTAGAAAACAATATTATTACTTATATAAATGGGGCTTCTAAAACTCACATTGATTATTCTCTTAAGACAATTATTTATATTGTAAGAATTATAAGATTATTTATATTGCATCAATTATTAATTTTAAATTTTTAAGTAAGACAAGTGATACTAAATCCATCCTAAAAAGACCGATGAAATCTAAAAAAAAAAAAGTATATATATATGTGTGTGTGTGAAAGTTTTAAGTTTAGCAGGTGGAATTTGGAGACTCAAATCAATCTTATGTGAAGTTCAGTTACTAATTGTATTCACAACAAACCTAAAGATTATATCTGGTAAATCAAAATAGAGAGCACAAAATAATAAAAAAGTTTGTTGAAAATAAAATATTCAAGTATAGATTATAGATAAAAAAAATGTTGGAAAATTAGTTTAAATAAAAAAATGATGAGACTAAATATAAACAAATTTTCTGTGAATCCAATATAGCACATTGTGATGCTAATATTGTAATATTTGAAAATTTAAATAATAATTAAAAGCTCCTGATGGAGGCAGCGCATCTATAAGCTAGTCAAATTAAATAATAAAAAAATCAAAATTTGACTCAATTAAAATATATCAAAGATTATAGAAAAATATAGGTGAAAATATTCAATTTAGAAGGGTGGATTATTTAGCTATGTTTTTTTAATAATGATTGTATCAATATAATTAATGTAACTGAGTTTAATGATTATAAAAATACTATCAAACACACTTTTATTTGATATGTTAATAAAGCTAAGATTTGAAATACTTTTAAGAAGAAAAATAATTAAAAAGTGACATGACCATATGACATCATTATCGAGGTGTGAAAATATTTTGGTGAAGAAAAAATTTCTTGATTTACCAAATTATTTAATGCTATTTAAATTAAAAGATATTAGAGTTAAAAAAGTATTGTTATGCATTTGTACAACAAGAATAAAGGCAATGAGGCTGCAAATTATGGAGTAATTAAATTAATGTGTCATATTAAAATTTCGAGAGAGTAATTAAATAAAGATTCTGAATGAATACTCCTATTTGACAAAATAAATTTAGTTTTATACAAGGTAAATCTACTATGGAATTCATACAATTACTAAGAGATTAGCTAGATAAATTTAAGAGAAAAAAAAATCTTTATTAAACTTTAATGATCTAGAAAAGGGTTATGGTAGAGTATTAAGAGAAGTTCATTAGAAATCTTTAGACAGAAAGAAATTGTATAGCATACACTGATATTATTAAAGATATACATAATAAGGTTGTAACATATGTTCAATTGCATGGCAACTTATCTAATGATTTTTTCTTATTACTATTGGATTACATTAATGCTCTGCAACAAAGAAAAAATTTACTAATAATATAAGTGCTAAAAGATAAGCATGTTATGGTAGACAAATGAGTGTACTCATAAGGAAAAAATGAGAAATGAGTCTGAAGTTATATTCGCTCAAATAGTGCCTATAGTTAGAGAATGTCGTCTCGGATGTTTTAGGCATATTAAGCGTAGACAATTAAATGCTCCTGTGGGAAAAATTGAGTATATGAAATTTCTTATGTTAAAAGAGAGAAGAAGACAAATAATGGCATGGAAAGAAACAATAAAAAAGAATCTTCTCTATTTGAAACTTAGGAAGGGGCTTTTATTTGACCGTGCACAATAACAACAAATAATTCATATAGTCAACCCCATCTAGTGGGATTAAGACTAATGTTGTTGTAAATGATATCAAAGGAAAAAGTGAAGAGTCAGAATATTTAAAAATCTTAACCCCACAAATGTTCAAAATATATGATAAAATCCTTTAAATAAGAGTTGATAAAGTACAAATTTAGACAAAAAAAGCATAGTGCTAAAATGGAAGTATGCTTTCATTAAAAAGCAATTACTAGCAATAAATTTACGAACATACAAGATGGAGAACAATTCTTAATCTTTCAAGAAATATTTTTACTACCGTCATCACAGATCCCAAGTCCCAGATGATAACAGAGGAGAATTGTGTTAGGTAGTCAACAACCAACATCGAACTTTATCAAATAATTTTAGGATGTGAAAACATTTAAGCAAATTGTGCTAGAGTTAGGGCATTCCCTGAAAGTGGCACACAAATGTGAAATCTTTAAAAATAGTTAAGTTGAAATCTTTAACATCGAGATACCTTTTGAGATAATGATGAAATTACTGATAAGAACTCCAAAGTTTACGTGCTTTTGTGGGAGAATTCCTAATATGGATGACCTCTTAAAAGTTATCTTCTGAGGATAAAATTGTGAGTCTATTAAGACTAAAATGGACAATACCTTTGTGCTTAAGAATTTGGCATACTGCAAAGAAAATCAAAGTAAATTATTGAGTGTCAGATGTGACCTAAATGCTATATAGGAAAGTTTCATGTCACGGGAATCACCTCTTGAACCCAAGTGCTACATGATGGGTGATACCTACTTGAGCCTATATGGGCCACCACTAGTTTCATCTACTCAATAGATGATTCTTGATCTGTGTGTTGATACAAATAAGGATGTCAATTACTCAAGTTAAAGAGACTGTAAAACTTCTTTAAGTATAATTAAGTTGAACTCTTAAATATCGAAACGTCTTTTGAGATAATGGTAGAATTTTTGATAAGAACTTCATCGATAAGAGTACTTGGGTGAGAGCACTCCTATATTGAGTGCCCTTTTGGGACATTATCTTCTAAAGATAAAATCATGTGTTATTAAGATTAAAATAGGCAATACCTTTATACTTAAGAGATTAGATTATTACAGTTGGATTGCCTGAATATAGTGAAAAGTGAGCAAATGTCACTAAATTAGTGCCTAAGTGCAACATCAATTAAGCAAGGGCTTCAATATTATAAATAAATATGTGTAAATAGTTAGTCTATGATACTACATTAAAATTGGATAGTTACAATATTGATACTCTCACTGATAAATTTTTGGAGTTAATAAATACTATACTTAATGAGGGAATAAACATTTATATCTTCAAGAAACAAATTGAGTGGGAGAGAAGCAAAAAATTTTGATAGTTTAAGCTTTAAACTCTAGTACTCAAGTATGAATTATTATATAACTAACATGAAAATAATCTTGGTAAGAAATTTAATGGATAATATAGTGAGAGTTAAGAGGTTGGGAAATAATATTCTATCTTTAAAGGATAGAATAGCTTTAAGTATTGTAAGTATTTATATCCCTTACATGCAGCAGCCCTCTCCCCATTCCCAGCCAGCAGCCCCTCCTCCCTCAACCCACAGCCGCCAGCCAGCAGCCCCAACAGCCAACAAGCTGCCAGCCAGCTCCCCTACCACAGCCAGCAGTTCCTTCTTTTCCATTCCAGTCAGCTCTCAGCAGCTCTCCCAGCCTTCAAACTTCCATTTCTAGCCAACTCCCACAGCCAGTAAGCAGTCCTCTCTTCTCCTCCCTCTCCCAGCCAGCAGCCTAGCCTCTCAACTTGCCATTCCAGCCCTCTCCAACTTCCACAGCAGCTCCCCCAGCCTTCAGCCCTCAGCCCACAGCAGCCGACCTCCCCTCCTCAGCCCTGAATGCAGATTGAGCGAACTGTCACTCATCCGAACTTAAAAGACAAAAGGTACCCAGTATATGACATGTATTACATTTTGCATTTTTATTACTGCTTTGCTTCTCTTAATTGCTTTGAGCCAAATTTCATTTTGAAGCTTGGTTGGTTGTTCGGAACCAATGTGGTAATATTCGTGGGTTACTGGAAAATGACATCAGTAACATTAATGCTTGGTTAATTGTTAGAAACCATCATTTTCATGCGAGGTCAGTTACTGAAAAAATGACATCAGTAACTACATTCGTGGATAATTACTAGAAATATGACATCGGTAATAGCATTCGTGGGTTGCTACTGGAAAAATAGCATCAGTAACAACATTCGTGGTGGGTTACTGGAAAAATGACATCAATAACCTACATCTTTGAGCTAATATCTTTTGCATAAAATTAATTATTTCATTTGCGCTTTTACCTTATTATTTTTTATACATCTCTTTTTCGCAAATCGCATATCTGCTATTATAAAATGTAATACTGCATTGATTATAGTGGTACTTAGAGTACTCTCTAACTATTGGGAATTCCAATCCCGGTATTATTTGTTGTACAATACCAAGTCCAATACTTCTGGAAGAGCTTAAACAAGAACCCTAATGCTTGAAATTTTTAATCTGCCAATGGATCTACGACGACGTTGTTTTGCTTATCTTTTTTTTTTATATTTCACTCTCGTAAGAGGAGTACGATGAAAAATCTTGTAATATGAACTATTGAAATAAATGAGAAATGTCCTTGATTTTTATGTGTCCATTTTCTTCCATTACTCAATATGATCCTGCGGTAGGTGAACACCTGATGTCGAAACGGTTTCCGCTGAACCGGCTTCGGGACATCACAGATGAGCATGTTATAACTTATAAAAATGAGTCTTTTAAAGCTTAGATAAATTATTTTTCTCTAAAACATTGATCAATTTTAATGTGTAAATTATAAGAAAATTCCAAAAGATTAACTGATAGCCCAATACTAATTATTAATTTTAGATTGAAGCATAAAGATAAAGAAAATAATACTAAATCGTAAATACATCCTAAAATTAGATGGAGTTTTATGAAAAGCAATATAAATAGATTTAAAAGTAAAATTTTATAACTCACATAAAGAGATTTTGAGAGTAAAGTTAACTTAGTTGTATTTGGTTGGTAGTTGCACTCACAATATAATTAAAAGTACACTTAATGAATCAAAAGGAAGAACACTAAATAGTAAGGATGTTTTGTGGTGTAAACAAGATGTTCAAGTAGAAATTAAGGAAAAAATACAAGTTATAAGAAATGTAAATGTACAAATGATAAAAATAGAAGAAATATAAACTATTTTATCATGAATCTAAAAAAATAATTTGTAATACTAAGATTACAATATTTGAGAATTTATATAACAATCTAGAAATTATTGCAAGAGACATACACTAGTCAAACTAAGAGATATAAGAGTCAATGACTTGACTCAAGTAAAATATATCATAGATTATTTATATTATTTTTAAGAATACAAATATTCAATTTAGATAAATAAATTATTTTAGTAAGCTTTGAATAAAAAATATAATAATACAATTGATACAAGTGAGTTTAATAGTTATTAAAATAATATTCATTGTATTTAATCGATGGATTATGTATAAAGTGTTGTAAAATGTGTTTGATTGCAAGGCTGCTTGTTTAATAACTTCCTATTATTGATGCATTATATGAAGGTTCTGTTCTCAATCCATATCTTTTTTGTTTTAATTATGCATGTTTTTATTAGAAAATTCAAGAGGTTTCTTGGTGCATGTTATTTGGAGATAACATGCTTTTAATTGAAAAGACTAGAGATGAAGTTAAATCAAAATTCAAGTTGTTGAGGACAATAAAATATAAGGGTTTCATCTTAATATATCTAAAATAGAATATATAAAATGTAATTTAATTGTAATAGTAGCCAAAAACTTCAAAATATAACTATTGCAACAATGTGATCAAGAAGAGTGACAGGTCAAATATCATACTTCAATTATTAAAATTAATAGTGAAACATAGAGTGAAGTGGTTAATAGGATCAAAGTTGGTTGAATAAAACACACGAGCCTTTCTAGATTATTATGCAATCAAAAAATCCAACCAAATATTAAAGGAAAATTTTAAAGAGCAACCATACAACCGATTATGCTATATCGAGCAAAACATTGACCAACAAAGAAGAAACTCGCTGATAAAGTAAGGGATTTAGAGATGCTGATGCTAAGGATGGTCATTGAGGTATACTCGAAAAGATAGAAAGAGGAATGGATTCATTTATATCAAGGTAAAAGTGACTCCAATAGTGGATAAGGTCAGAGAAAGTTGTCTTTAGCTGATTTTAGCATATTAAGCTATTCAATTCTACAGTTGGAAAAATTTTGTATAGAATTTTCTCATGTAAAAAGAGGAAGTGTATATTGAAAAAGACATGGGAAGAAACCAATTAAAAGGATCTTACTTATTTGAAACATAAGGAAGGACTTCTATTTGATCATGTACAATGGAAACAAAGGATTCATGCAGCCAACCCCATTGAGTAGGACCAACCCTTGGTGTTGTTGTCACTGTTGATTTTGATATATCCAAAATAAGGTATCCAACGTTGTATGCTTATAACAAGCCAAAATTGTATCTATTACCTATTATTTTACTTTGATGGTGTTATGTTGGAAGTTAAAGAACTATATATAAAATTTTGAGGTTGTTGAATATAACAATACCAAGCCTTAGTTCCGACAAGGCGGGGTCAACTATATGAATGATTTGTTTCTATTGTGCACAATTAAATAAAATCCCCTCCCTAAGATTCAAATAGATAAGATCCTAAATATTTGAATTTACTACTCATCAATTTTAATTTAACTAAAATATTAACATATTTGATTTAATTTAGAAATTTATGCTTTTATAAATTTTGAATTTTGGTCTCAATTAAGAAATCCAAATTAAATTTCTCCAAAATCAGCTATTATAACTAATTATTGCTATAAATAAAATTTAATTTATGTATTATAGAAAACGTAATCACAAATTGTTTGATAATGGTGCTACTGAATCAATAACAACTAGTAAGATGGTGAACCCAACATCATCAAACTGTATGGCTACAAGCATTAAAATGAATCAAAATGGTGAAGTCATGCGATGGTTTTCTCATAAATTCATTCCAGCTTGAAAATAATTTAACTTCCATTGAAGTTTGAACAAAGAATAACTTGATCCATCCATGCAATAACAATAATGCAAATAGTGTTGTGAACCAGTGGTGCTAAAGAGAAATACTAGTTGACTTTATAAGCTCAATCTTTGAGGGTCTTAGCCATTGAAATGGGAAACAAGTATGGCAGATGCTTCATGCAGGTTTGAAAGTAAAACTTTAATAAAATAAACACCAAAATCCTTCAGAATCTTTAACAAACTCTCCATAAGTTAAAGTGGCGTAATAAAAGTTCATCAAAAATTGCATTAACGTTATAGGCGTCTTTTTTCACCACAGAAGATAGGATGTAAAAGATTTGAAATATTGATTTTATTGAATATGGCACAGCATTGGGATGCAGTTTCCAGAAGCTTTGTAGGTTCACAAAAGATGTTTTAGGCATCAACGGTGATAAACCAGCAAGCAGTTTTTGTTCTTATGAATCGGAGGGAAAAGTTGAGACATATCAGTGACCAGTCAAAACATCGTCGCAAAGGTTGGTTGAGAATAATAACAGAACACCAATGACAGGTTCCTTTTTATCATGCAGCAATTAAGAAGGAATTCTTTCAGAGTTTACAAGCACTGCAAAAAAAAAAAAAAAAATCTTCGAAAAAGTAGAAGACAACAAAGCTCAGAAAAAGAAATAATAAAAGAAAAGCTGATAGAATAAGCAAAAATAAACACAAGTATAAGGAGAGGGTTTTTGCATGCTCATTCCATTTCCCAAAAAACTAACACCCATAGCCTCTATTTATAAGAGCTTAAGATATACAGCCCAACAACACTTAAATGTGCACCTACTACAAAAAAGATACGTAACAGAAGAGTTGTATGGAATCCTATGCTGACATTTGTTAAAAGGTCACCTCCATGACTTAATTTACAGGCGTCTACAATGCACCAGAGGCAGCTCAATCACTATTCCTAGTAAACCCTCTTGCAAGCAAATACTCTAAAGAGGGAATGGACTAAGTAAGAAAAATACAAATATTTGTACACAAAGATATCAATATGCTTCGGCATGTCATAATGTTAATAGGAAGCCATTAAGGAATATCAAACCTCCATAACATTCCGATTTAAGCATTGACCCTTGAGTATGTTCTTAGGGCACATCATGGCTAAATCTTCAGAGATGAAGCCTGTTCCATCAGTATGAATCATGCGTTCATCATCTTCATCATATATGGCATGTCCAAATTCATCCTACAAAATGGTTAATGCTAGTGAGATGCAACTAATATAACCAAGAATAATAATACAAAAAATAAAGAAATAACTTCCACGCAGAGACATTCTTACAAAATAAGATAAAAGGTTGATTTGGAATAGAGATACCAGAACAAAAAAAAGGGGTTTCTTGAATGGAGTCAGAAAGGAGGAAAGAGGCATACCCTACATGGGATGTCATCTATCACTTGAATATCAACTGAAGAAAGTTCAACATCAAGCTTTATTGTTTTTGACAATATCAAAGAAAACCTGGCAAGTTTTCCCATCGAACAAAATTAACACCATGAATATGAATGTCAGATGCCACTAGCACAGAAAAAACAAAATTCCATAATGAACATAGACCCAATGAATTGCACAAAAAAAACCAAATTCAGAACTTTCATAAACAATTTTGCATACATGCATGTCCAGGATCAAACAAGTTGCTCACCTAGGCATATATTTAGCTAAGGATGAAACTGTATGTACGTGCATAAAAAAAGTTCGGGCTTCACTCATCGACTTGTTGAACAGTAAATAAGGTTTATCCTCATCCATTGCCCAATAGGATTTTGTCCGCACAAAATAACACTTAACAGATGATGAAGTTGGGTTTTTCTTCTTTTCCTCTTTTCCGCCATCTTTAAACACTTCAAAAGAAGCAAACAGAACAACAATTATCAAGAACTTTTTAAGATGGATTACCAGATGAAATCTGTCAATGTCAAAAAAAGAAAGAAAAAAATATTACAAAGAAAACGCAAATGCACAGTTTAGAACTTGAAGCAAAGCTGTGATGTCACGTGTTAGGTTAGTAACAATCTAACATAGGTGCATTTTTTCGCAAGATCATATTAGCAGTTGAGCAAAATAGTATTTAAATAACATCCAGAGTCATACAAGAAAAAAAAATATCATTCATTCAATTTAACATCATCCAGAATATTACATAAAATGAAAATTTATCTCTTGAAAAAATAACAATTCAAGTTTTATTCTTTTAATCTGCACCACGATTCTTTATAACATCCTTAAGCCTCCTCCAGCTGTACCTTGTCTGATATTATAAAAATAATGCCTTAGTGCATATTCTAAGTACATAGAATATTAAATATTGTACTTTAAACAAAAGCGAAAATCAAAAATGATATGGTAATAATTGCAGGAAAAAATGGTTTAATGCAAATGATAATCATAATCCTGCAAATAAATATTTACTTGTCACAGTTATGTCATATGCCAAATTTTCAAAGAAAATCAATAATCGCATAAAAAGTCATGTTTATTTTATGTCTTGATATCATGAAACGATATTAATAGTTCTGATGGGAAAAGCCAGAACCTTGAAGCTGGGTTCAATAAAAGCATGTTCATCACCTGAGCCCCCTCAAAGGCTCCAGATAGCACCCTTACAGCTCCCGATGGACTAGCCCCATCCCTAACCTATTTAACCACCGTTTCGGAACCCTTTGCAACATTCATAAAATACATATACATCATTTTGTTTCTTTTACATCATTAGTAGTAAAAATAACGCATTTAATATCAACACGAAACAGGCTCAAAGCAATGCTTAAGTAGCAATAAAAGCAAATAAAAGTATAAAAAATAATATCCAGTGTACCTTGGTGTTTGATCTAATAAGACAAATCGCTCATAACCATGATGATTCTGCAAAAGTTATATTTAAAAACTTATTAAACTTTGAAATTGTTTATCTACAAAATTAGAATTAATATTCTTATTCCCAAATTTTGACTTTAGTTGGTTACTTTAATCTATAACTCACCTTGCAAATTATATAGAGTACCCCATTCCCCTTCCAATATGGCACTGCCAGAAGGTTTAATTTATAAGTTATGAACATACTTGGGACCATTACATAGTGACATTATCAATATTGAACTCTTGAGAAAATTGATTCTGCTCCGCATGAAGTTATGAAATTGATCAATTCTATTCTAAATACCTTTGTCGATGAATAAGATTACAATACAGTGAAAAGTACAAAATTTTGTATTCTCAATGAAAATAGAATAATTGCACATTCATGATGAGTGAGTGAAATGGGTGAAAACACAGCATGCTAATTTAAACTTAATTTATCTACCACCTTACACTGTATGAAGGTGTTCACCAAGCAATTTTGAAATACAATAATTTAAGTATTAAATCAAATCTTAAACGGTATTGGTCACACAGATGAATAAATGACAGGTGCTAGGCACATCCTTAAGGGGTCGAATCAAAGGTTTAAGCATTTCAATCTACATTGTCTTACATATGAATCCAGTAAGTTTGCAGCAATTTCCAAATTTATTCAGATTCTATTGGCAAAATTTAATCTCGTACGCAGCAGAGCACATCAAATGCAGATTTCCAAATTTTAGTATTCATATGATAATCCATAGTTCTTTCAAAAGGTGGGTCAAGGCCAAAATAATAAATGTGTCAACATAACAAACAAATGTTGATCTAAACAACTATTATGTTCAAATCCTTTCGTTGATTTAAGGATAACTTTGGAAATCAATAATAATAACTTATGAACTGATAAACTTGGAATCTTAAATCTTAGGTTGGTTTTAAAAAAGATAAATCCAATTCAAACTATTCTTAGTCATAACTTAGTGAATCTTTAAATGCAGTGTTCTACTTCCTTATATAATGCAGATGATTATAGGTAGACTAAACTATAGATTACATATGAGATCTCATCTCCTAAAATAAAATAAAAGAACAGATCGTACCTTAGAAATCGGCAATATGAGGCCAAGTGGAGAAGGAGAAAGTCGTGCGAGAGAGGAGCAGACGTCGGGCGCTAAGGATGTCAAGTGCAGAAGGAGATCGTGCGGAAGAAAGCAGACGTCGGTCGTTGGAGCATTCGGAAAACCTTGAGACCGAGCGAAGACGAAGAAGGTCGTGCCAGAAAGAAGAAGCAGGTGTTGATCGACTCGTGTAATCAACAAACGGAAGGATAACTGAGACGGCATGATCAGGCACTGCGTCTAGTGCGACACCGTAGACAGAGTGGTGAGATCGAGAAGGCTTCGACGTCGTGGGTCTGGCGGGGGTTAAATAGGACGTGCGTACGTAACGCACATCCGTTTCTTGCGTACAAGACCTGTAAATGTCTTGAGAAACCGTCGATAGAGCTCTCGTGGGTTACCGTAACAAATAGTCACATTAGGGATTTTCATTATGGGAGACGTTGTGTTCTGCCAACCCTTCTTATCGGAACCGCTGGCTTAATTATCGACGGTTTATGGAAGGAATTTTTTGCTCCCTTCTATGCATTGATGGAAGGGGAGCCAAGGGTATTGCGGCTTAGAAAGTGAAACTCATGCTTGATAATGAAGAATTAGTGCTCACATTTTTCCTAAAAGAAATGTCTTTTTATTATGGAAACTTAAATGAATGAGGCAAAATAATATGAAACCTTTAATTAATTACATTAATAGTAATTATGAAGAGTAACAAAACTTCCACCTCGACGATATTGGGGTAGAATAAAATCCCAAAACTACCTAAAATAATAATTTAATCAATCTTTTATAGCACGTAACAAATATAAGTGAGAATTTGATGAAAACAAATTTTAGCAGGAATTTTTAACTGAAAACAGAAATCCGCGAGTAATCAACAAAAAATGAACCTAGCGAAAAAATTATGATCTTTCTTAAAAATGACCTAGGGTCATTACAATAGCTCTCTTCTATTAGCTAAATGTAAATTTTAGTGTTCATTTGTACTGCAGTCACAAAAGGCCAGTTATATGCACTAAACGTACAAATATTTTTGATGGAAGGATGATACCGCTATATTTTGCGATATGCATTATTAAACCTAGTAACTAATAAATTTTCTATTATAACCACCGAATATTTAATCATAGACAAGAATCAAACAAGAACAGCATTTTATAAAAACCAAATATAGGTGCACAATCTATGATAGGCAAATGTAAAATAATGAAAAAATCTCCTACCATTGTATATCTCCATTGACATTTAATACTGTGTTATCAATCAACTATATATTATAAATGCTAGGAGTCAGACCCATGCTTAATGATAACTGTTAATTATTCATTTGCGCTCCTCATTTTTTCTCCAGTTGATTTAATGTTCTCCAATTTCGTCAGCATTCACCTTCAACATATGCTATGCTACTTGATGCTAATTCTAAGGTTATCATAAAAAAAATTATTGTTCCCAAGAAATTTGGGTTCAGTTCGCTAAGAAGCTTAGGCTAAACTCAATCCATAAGCTAACAAGCCTAGCTTAAACATATATTTCAAACTTGATTTGTTTTCAAGATGAACACGATCACAAATAATGACATAGTTGATCGTGCTTGACTGGATAACAACTTATTTTAATGCATAAATAAAAGAATTTTTATTAATTTAAATATGTAAAATGACTATTATATAGGATTTTTTTATATATATCACCCAAATTTTAGACAACACAAATCTAACACCTAAGCTTCAATATTTACAAATAAGTACCATCAATAAACCAATTTTAAACTCCTAAATATAAATAGATACAAAGTATTCACTTTAGAAATGTAGAAATGAAAGTGCTTACTTTGTAAGAGTAACTATGGTGTTGGATACGCATTATTAAAATTCAAAGGGCTTGACTTATTTATTTAACATTCTATATTATATTAAAGTATGAGTTCGAGTTCGATTCAATAATGACTCAAACTTTAAAAAAAAATATTAATAATAATATTATTATTAAACATAAAAGGAAACAAAAAACAATAAACAATAAAAAGATAAAAAACAATAAAAATAATAAACAAACAATAAAAAATAAGAAAATAAAAAAGCCAAATGCAAAATTCATATATTTCAAGCATAAATGAGCATCGAGCTAAGCTCAAACAAATGTCAAACCAAACGATCACAACAAAGACACAAGCTAAGCTCATTCAAGCTTGACTTCATTATAGCTTTAGTTGGTTCTCACTTTTCTTGATGCAATCGGTTGCTTAATGGCTAACTAATGATGATCAAAACAAAAACTTCAACTATCAATTTATATTTTAAATTCACTAAAAATTAGTGGCTTTCTATGTCATTTCTTATTTCATAATGAATATCTTATAATAAGTTGTATGATCAATTTGATCATTTTGATGAATGTATATTCTAGTGCTATTCTTCTAAGAGCAAGGGTATGATGAATTCAAGAAAATTTCCTTATAGCGTTACACTTTAGGTATTTAAGTTTCAATTTTAAGGTTTCAACAGTTCAAATATATATAGGATATTTATTATTGCTAGCAAGAAGTCTCAGCATCTAAGGTATATATTAATTCTCCCAATTTTATATTTAAGAAATGAATTCGCTATGTACCCAAGGCCATTAAAATATCCAAGACTCCTCATCTAAGGTATATATTCATTCTCCCAATTTTATATTTTTAGCACATTATCTTATGATGCACCCGAGGCTCCACAATCCAAACATATATTGAAGAACGTCAACCTTAGTTCTTAATTTGTGCCCAAGTTAATTTCTTGAAGATTGTCTTTCATGCCATCTTCAAGTGTATTTAGAGTATTTTTTATATTTATTATAAGCTCTTCCAAGTCTTCTTCATCTAAAGATAAGATAAACATATTTTGGAAAGTTGCGTAGCAAGATTCTTTAGTTAAGTCAACATATTGGCCATAGCCAAGACCCCAAGTGATGAACCGCCATTCATATTAACTGTTAAGCATTGTCTACACTCCCACTCTTTTAAAGTAGCCAGCTTATTCTTGACTTTGCCACATGGGAACAAGCCTTTCAACAAGGTACTGGAGAAGTTTCTTGTTAGGACTGCAATGAACTTCTTTTGTCATCCGTACCATCTTCTTGCCTTAGTATATATCTAGTTGAATCGCTTCTCTCAAGTGATTTATAGAACATAATACCCTTTTCTCTATTTCTTTAATAAACATAAAAAAAATCTTTAATACCTCAACACTTGTAATCTGCGGGGCAAAGTCTACATGTGTCATTAAATCTTTCTTTCAGAAGTCATGACTCTTTTCCAAAAGAAAGATATGCTCATGTCTGGCGCTTAGAATCCTCAATCCTCAGCAACTCTCAAAAGGATTATTCATTTTGAATTTCCTCATCATCAAGCTGTAGATTTATCGTGCACTCCTTCAATTTGACAGCTTACTGAGCTAATTATTGATATTTGTCAAGAGTTTCGATGAATATTATGATTTTGAGCCTATTTTGCCTCCGATTTCTAAACTTCTTGGCCTTTGAAAAAGCAGTAATTCTTTGATGAAATTGTCCCCGTATGACATGTCAACAATATTTTGGGATCAACTTTTTCAGTGAGCTACATCAATTGTCATCAACATCTTGATATTTGTTTAGTTCTTTGTGAGATGAAAGGTTTCCATTCTACTTAATCTTCTTTTATTAGAGATAACTTCCCCTTTTGATGTTCGCTTTGCAATGATGAAGTTGCCAAAAATATGTTGGCTTTCTCCCTCTTTAGGTTTTAGCACAATGTTGTTAGTACAAATTTAGTCACTAAATTTCTTCTTATAAAAATTAAAATCATTTCATTATATTTTCTTTGATGCTTAAATAGATTTGGGGACTCGAAAAATAGTATATAAAATTTTACATATACTCAATTATGTTTGCAGTAATATTTGATTCAAAAAAATATTCTAAGTATCTCTTGTATACAAAGATTTAAGAGTTAAATTTGCATCATATCTTGTTTACTAATATTTAGAAATGCAATATTTTCAGTGTAAGAAATTAAGCCCCTTTTGCTTTATTCTTTTGGCATGATTCTAAATAATGAAATACTATATCTATTGTCAAACCCAATCTATAAAGTTTGACCGACTGACATTTCATCAGCAGAGTTGGATTGGGCTGGCAAAGTAATCCTGCCTGAGGTTAAGTTAATTTTGCATTAGTAACAATTCTAAACTTAAATTTCTAAAACTGTATGAAGTTGTTGACAAGGAGCATCAAGTTGTCTATTGTCACCGATATACAATAATACAACAATATTAACATTGTTTATTTTTAATAGTCATATTGGGTGATGGCACGGACAAAATAAAATCTAAAAAAGACAACAATCTCATAATGATGAGAATGATGAATCTACACTCGCATTATAAAATAAATCAGCATACTACAAAAACTAAAAGTTACCAAAGAATCTATAGTGGCGCAAACCCACAGTAATGCCATCTTCTGCAATCCTCTGGTACATGGGGCTTAATGTTTCATAATTGTGTTTAGAATTTTTATTTTGTTCTTCAGCAAACTTCACTAGCAGTATATTATCATCACCCAACACTCGCTGAAGATGAGTCCATGTATGTTGAATATATGGTCCCTGATGAAAGGCATGCTTATATTCTTGATATATCATAAAACAAAAATACATAAGCTCAATTTTGGCAGTTAATATGAAGAGTTAATAAGAGAATGCAACAGCATTAATAAGTAGTTATAAGAATGGATGTTGAAGTAGCCCAATAATTGGGGCTCTTGTATTTGCACTCCTAACATGTGCGAAATTTAAATCCCACTAGCCATATTTTTCCCTTTAATAAGGATGTTTTATTTTTTCGCTAGTTTTTGTTCTTTTTAGAAGTTATTTTTGTAGTGCCAAAATATATACCTCTTTACCAATTATCTCAATATTATAAGATATTGTTATAATTTTTTATTAATGAAATTATTGATATTTATTTGGCAATTCATTTTGTGGTCGGATTTCTGTATTTCCATAATAAATGAATGTAAAGCTAATGTTTTCTCCATTAGATCTTCATTTCAAGACATGGTGATTCCTACCTATCAGCCTGAGTCATGACAACATACTTGAGAAGAAGACAAATGTACATACGAAACCATAAATCATAAACCATTAAAGTACACCTACAGACTCGATCAAAATGTTAGCAAGCAATGCACATGCAATAGATGACTTATCTTCAACAATTTAATTTGTTCATTGAGTACAAGAAAAGCGTTCAAAACAAACAGATCGACCAACAATCTTGACCTCCAGGGATATTGACAACATTACTACGGCCGACAACGCGACTGTTGAGAATTGAGAATAATATGCAAAGGATACGATTTTCGAGAGATATGGCTATTTGTTGAGTTATAACAAAAGGTTCGCAAGTGATCACTAATGATCATCAAGTGACAAACTAAACTCATTTTGAGTTTCCAATGCAATTTGCTCAATAAGATGCAATAGTTATGTATACCAAGAGAGACTAATCAATTGAAGTGGATCAATGAAGTTAATTAGCATCAACTCATTATGGATTCATTAAGACTTATTGACCTATAATGCAAGATAATATCTCTGAATATAGCACATGTAGTTCTTTTAATAGGAAGCGAGGATTGTATCTACCCTACCCCTTCCTACTTTACCATGAGAGACCATTTATATTGAGTTCCATTAAGGACTATCAAATGATTCGAAAAAGTTATAATTGTCTAGTAAATGTTGTTAAGCGATTCCAAAGATGGACATTTTAAACCCATACAAGAATACTACCTTGAGAGAAACTATAAATATATTACATTTCAAGCATGTGTATGTGGAATATGAACTGCCAAGCACTATGATCTCACAGACTAAGATAGTCGAATTCAAAGTAATTTCTAGAGCAATCAATGGGCTATTATAATAAACAAGACTTTGAAATGTAGTACAACCTTCCATACACAAACAGATGATTAGACTAAGGTTGACAATTGAGTCATCATTACTAACTCAAAGGATTCAATAGTTGGAAGTCAAAACACAAAATAAAAGTCGTTTGTATATCCTGTTTGTTTATATTTGAGCCATCCATAGTTCTACAGCTACTAGTCCTTTCGAGACTTGTTCGGACAACTTGCTGCCAACACATTTGATATGTGATTATCAACCTAGTGTAGACAACCATTAAATAAGATTAGTAGAGCTCTAAAGTTCTTTGAGAATAATTAAGACATGCACTTGATGGTAGAATAGCAACTCAAGCAGAGCTGACAATTGTACAAGAAGAAATATGATAAGCATGACTAGAGTCGTTAGAAGTCATAGACCAAGTGCAGTTACATATCACTAAAAATCGACTAAAAGGAGACAATCATAAGCTAAATACACTGTGATATAAACTATTTAAAATCATCAAGAAATTTAACGATATTGTCTATTAGCTAGAGTTACTTGTTAAGGATTGGGAGATCTCCTACAAAGAAATTCTTAGGATCTAGATTTGACTGCTGAGAGTCACCAAAACAAACACGAAAAATATACCAATACAAAAACCAAAAAATTACAGCACAAGCATTCATAAGAACACAAACATACGAACACAAAGATTTACTTGAAAAATCTAAGAATGGGAAAATTCACAGAGCCACACCACCACAAGAAAAATACACTATAGAAGAAATGATTACAGAGTTACAGAGAACTTATCAATCTCTTATATGAAGAAAAGATTTACCGCCTTTGAGCTTCTTCTTCTCTCACAGAATTCTCTATGTTCTCACTCTAGGGTTTCAAGCCTCCACAAACTCTCAAACAGGAAATGGCACATATTAAGCCATAACCTATTATATTAGCATTTATATGAAATCCCAAGCCAACCCTCAAAGTACCCTAAACAGTTCAAAACAAGTAACACCTGAGCTGAGATTTTCGCAGGCACCTGGGTGCCTGTCTTGATGTTTATGAAGCGCCTAGGGAGCGCATGGGCTCCAGCTCTCTGACTGCTGGGCGCCTAAGGCTCCCTTGGGCACCAGACTCTCTGTCTGCTTAGTGCTTGGACGCTAGACTCTCTGTTTGTTTATGGGGCGCCTGAGGCATGCCTAGGCGCCAGTGCACCTGAGCGCGCCTGGACACTAGTCTTATTATTGGTCACTACAGATCTGTTCCAGAATCCATCGGAACACCGTTTGCTCCTCTTAATCCAATTGGTCTCCACACCATAACATTACTAATACATACAAATGAACTCATAGTGAATATCAAAATTTTAAAGACATTTAAGTTCTTGATGAAGTGGAGACCGTGCTGCCAATCCTAGATAAGACATACCATCGGCAAAAATATTTTTTGTTAAGGATGAATAACTCTAAGTAGACTCCCTAGCATTTTAGGAGGTGCGTAGGTCACCTACAAGAACAGGAATAAGGGTAAGCTTATTGATAAAATAAATTGTATATAACTTAGAAGACAAAGCTTCATATTCTTAAGTAGGAGCTAAAGATAACTCACAAAATTGAGTTCAATCCTTCATAAATAGAACATAAAGAGATCAATCTAGAAAATAGTGCGAGAGTTAATCAAGATGTTTCTGATGTGATCGAACTACCCATGAAGTTGTTG
Organism: Gastrodia elata; assembly: GCA_016760335.1. Classification (NCBI taxonomy): domain Eukaryota; kingdom Viridiplantae; phylum Streptophyta; class Magnoliopsida; order Asparagales; family Orchidaceae; genus Gastrodia; species Gastrodia elata. Next base: position 23,567,824 of record CM028675.1, read on the forward strand.
AGTAATTTAATGATCAAATGAATATTTTATTGCCTTCTTTGCTCTTGCTGATCAAGCATTAACAATAGACGATCGATTGTACTACACGAGCTATAAAGCAATTGCTAACGCATGACTTACAATTGAGTCATACAATAGAGATACCCATGCATATTCCAAAATAACATATGCCTCAACCTTAAAAAATATAACAGCTAGAGTTGGCTGCAGATAGAATCTCTAGTTGACATTGTTCTATTGGGTCGTACAAGTAAAGAGAGTGTGCAATATTAAACACACTAGTTTGTTCCATGTGTTTATGTTAGTTACTGTTGTAGCTAGTATAAATAGCTAATTTGGCATCTTAAGTACGGTTGCACTTCCTTGTTCCACACATAGTTTTGCTATGTAACATCTTTACATCTGTTCTTTTATTTTCACTCTCCCAATGTTATTTTTCTTGAGCTTGCACTCCATTAATGAAACTATCCCAGCCTTTGACAATGTATTATTTTTAGTCAATAACTGAGCTCACTGAATTATCTTCTTCACCAAAATCTAAATGTTGTTTGGAATCAAAAACTCATCTACTCAGCAAGTACAGATTATTATTTGAATTGTATGTTGTTGGGTATTAATTTCTTTAGGGGAAGACAGAATTATGGTAGTTTTAGCGAAGAGGATGGTAGTAACTTTTTGGGTGCAAGAGATGATTGAAGAGGATGAAAAAAGGAAAAGGGGGGTGAAAGAAGAGTGTTGTAGATGATGAGAGATGAGAAGAATAAATGAGAAAGTGGAAAAAGTGAAATACCTAAAAAGGAAGAGGATAAAAGAAAGACTAAGAAGAAAGCAGGATAAGAAAGAAAATCCTAAAAAAGAGGGGAGAAAGAGGAAAGGGATGGTAGATAAAGGGGTATTTAAGAAAGATAACTAACAGACCCTCACCAAACCAAAAGATGATCAACATTCCTTGACCCCTCCAGAAAATGGATGGTTTTACAAACTCTACCAAAACTCAAGCCCTAACTTTCAGAGAGCAAGAATATAAATTTATCATGATTCAAATGTATCCATAAGAGTACAAATCTTACCGCAATATAAGCTCATAATTACATAAAAAGACGTCAGCTTAATATATGTGTGACCATTTTATAACATTAATAATAATATAAAACTCAGCGCAGAAATTCAAATGCAATGATGCTAAGGGAGTTAATAGTTTGTGTAATAATGTAATTTGGGTATCACTCGATATCTATAAAACATTAAATGCAGATTAGTTTCCATAAATGGCATTATATCAAGTTTATTTTGTAAATATATTCCCAAGAATTTGAGCGTCATGCAAGTAATTATCTCAATTTTACATTAATTATTTAGTGTGCTAACTATATATTATACTAACTTTACTAATTTAGTATATTAATCATCCCGATTTTCGTATATAACTAAACTGTAGACATTTTATTTCTCATTATATCAATACTGATGTTGTAATCACTTCATTAATAGTTCAGTCTTAATTTAATTATTAGTTAGTTTTCTAAGCTAAATAATGCTAATCACATAAATGAATAAATTGTAATTTCTTTTTATACCAATTATTATAGTTACATAATTATATGTTATTTATATTAATTGTTATTTAATTGTATTATTTTAATAATATAGTTAATAAACTGATTAACAATGTGCTTATTATTAATTAATAATGTAAATTACTTAATTTATTCACCTGTTTCTTGAACTTATATGATGCATAAAAAAATAACCTCAAAAAATCTTATTAAATAGTTCATATAACATCATTAAATTTTTTAAGCATTATGCTCCCTGGCGCTTCGCTTAAGTGGTGGTTGGATGATTAATGAAGCGTTTAAGCTCAAGATAAAAATATGGCATTTAGGGATTAAGCCCAAACCAAACAAGCCTCAAGCTGATATTTTGCAGCTACTTTAGATTAGTTTAAACCTACATAGATATCTCAAATTAATTAATATAATTGTAATTTTTTTCCAAAATAAATTGCTATTTAAATTAATTAATAAGCAGTTATCCGATTAAGAAGAATAAATATAAGCTCTTAAGAAAAACTAATATGTTGAATAACTGATTGATTAATTAATACATAAGAGGTTTTTTCAGAAACACATATTAAATTAAAATTAAATAAAATAATAAATAATTATTAATTAATTAATTTGAAGAATTTAAACTTGATCTTTGAAGATGAACTAAGATTTTCATCATATGAGGATGTCGTATCCTTGATAGAACAACTTCTATTTTGATTAAAATAAATAAACTAAGTCCTCCACTCTCACTTAGGTTTTGATAAAATCAATAATGTAAGTTTAAAATACTTGTGCTCGCTTGCGTGCTTGCACAAACTTCCTTGCATACGCACACTTACGCACTTGCACACTTTTTTTCATTTAAAAAGCAGCAAAAATCTTATCCATTATAGCAAATTAGGAATCAGAATATAATCTAAAACAATATCTTAATCAACTGAAAAAAGCATAGGCTGGTTCCATCAATAATCATGGCTTTAAGATGATACGGATCTAAGAATATAGTCAAAATTTCATTTATAATTCCAATATTAGCCAACCAAACAGCAGGAGATTATCAGGAAGATATGGCAAGAGATCCCCACTCTCACTTTATTTTCTTGCAAAAGTCACCATATTATCAAGAAGATAAGTAAAGAAACTGGAAAGGTTGGACAGCTAAAGCAGCAGCACAAAGCTTTAACAATTTGCTATCATAACATGTACAAGTGCTGTAACAACAATTCTCCCCCCAAAAACAACAATCAGTGACTCCAAAACAGCACTTTTAATAACCACTGTAACAGTTCGTAAGAACACTGTAACACAATTTAGTTCTTGTAGCACAGGCCAGAATAAGAGAAGAACAAGGAATGTTACTTGAATCCCCCAAAGGTATACGGTCCATCTTCAAATCTATACCAATGGAGCTGGTCATAAAAAACTTGTCCATGGAGTGGCGTGAGAGTATCAACATCCCACTGAGAGGCACCCACTCAATAGTGGAGAAGAGGGATTATATTTGTGCATTCGAACAAAGCTCCAATGATGGAGAAGAGGATGAGAGGAGTCTTGCATTTACACACACGTATGCATTTACACGCTTCCTTATGCTCTTGCGCACGCACTATATATAAATATATATATATATATATGAATGTTGCATTTTATAAATATAACTAGAATTGTGTAAACATAATACCAAGAAGATAAAAAAACAAGCATAAAAGGAAAAAAAGGAAAAAAAGGAAAACGGTTACCAAAATCCACTGGATCAAAGTCCTAACAAAAGCAAAAAGATATACCTATACGCTAGAGGGGCATTATCGAGTCCATCATTGCCATGATTTCCGATCGGAGTTGGAGTTTTTCTTAAATTTCTATTTATTATTCTTTTTGCCTTTATACTTGAAAGGAAATCGTGTAAAAGCTCTAAATCCAAAAAGTTATCCTTAGATTCCTCGAAAGAGTCCACCTCCGTTGCAAGCTTTTCATCATCATCAGAAGTAGAAATGAAACTCCATTGAGAGTGGACTTGAGCTCGAAAAAATGTCCCTTCTACGTAAAACAATTGAGATTTCATTCATGAATGCAAGAAGATGATTTTAAAGACATCAACGTCCTCCTCACAAATCCCCTCATCCCTTCTTCTCATTATCTCAAAATATTTCAGCAGAACCTCCAACAGTTCTAATGAGGGACAGTCCACGTATTGCGCAAGCACCCCCCACTAGCCCCAAAAGGGTCAATAGACTGATCCACCAGAACTCCCTCTGATTCCCCTGCCATTGCCTGGCAAGAAGTATCCTTTGAAAGCCCGAGTGAATCAACACCTCCAATTCTTACCAAACTGACATCTTCCACTATAACATCTGCACCGTGAACCTCAAGAGCTGTATCACCAGCATTCCTTGTGTCATAGAAATTATTGATAACATTCTCAGTCAAGTCATCCTCTGCAACCCTAGACACCCATCCTTCATCGCCTATGGAGGATGGCACAACAACTTATAGAGGGCTGACCGGGCTTTCGATGGGGAAGAATATTGCCCTTTGGAACATATTTGAGCTTAGTTGAGTCAGGTTTGTGCACATTTTCCTTTAATCTTTCCTTGAGGTGAGGGTTGAGCTTGAAGAAGTTCGATTCATCATGCCCAACTATCAAACATTGGGAGCAATAGATCAGGAGATTTTCAAATACACATTCCTGGAAATCCTTAGTGTCGATCCGATCTGCAGCCGAGGCAAGTTTGACAAAGCCTCCCAAAATGATTTGGGGCCGGAAATTCAAGACAGACATGGGGTTCTCCCCCAGAGCTGGTGTTCCCTCTTGCACACTCATATTGGAGCACTCGATAAAGGCAGTGTTCGGCAAGCCCCCAACCAGCTACGTAACTGGTACCATCAGCGTCACTCGGCTCTATACAGCACCGCTCCACATCGTTTCGTCGATGGCATCACTAGGATTCGGTATACAACAGATAAATAGTTGGTGACCTCAAACAAGGAAACAAAATAAGAAACAATAAAAATAAAAATAAAATACAAAACATTTTTTATAAAATGCAACTGGTTTAACTTTTTTCTGCTTCTTTTTTTCCTCTTATTCGTAGCAATGAAATCAATCAATATCTCTGAATCCAATATAATCTCATTTAACTCAATTGAATCCACCTCAGAGTTTTTATCAGACTCACTTTCGTCAGTCGGTGAAAAAATAAATTGAGGCCTTCCTTGCACAATCGGATGAAACTCCTCCGCATGCAAATTGAGATTTGATCAAACATAAAAAATTGTCAAACCATAAGTAGGGGTGTTCTCCACTATTTCTCGCCTGCGCAAAACAATATGAATCTCATCAATACAATCTTGTGCCATTCTGAAGAGGCTCCTAGTAAACCTTCATTCCCATGGATCACGTCAATCAGCCCCTGTCCCTCCTCAAAAGGTTAGCTGCCTCCAAAACACAATCCACAGCTTAGATGAGAAGCTCTTCTCGTAGCCTGCTCGATATTCATCAGCACCAAAGGAGTTAAACGACAATGCGAGTTTTTATACCTTGACCATCGTCTTTCCATCCACTGTTTTCTCTAACGACTCAACCAACGTATGCTCGATCAACCCGTTTAATTTGGTCTGTTCATTCGAGTCTCCTCCTTTGAGCCATCCACCTCGACCTTCTCAAGCGTGTCATAACCATTAAATGATCCAACTCAGCTAGGCCATACCCAATTTTCCATAACTCTATAAAATGGCTTGATGGGAATTCCAGTCCACAAAAAATCTCCAATGGTAATGTATAAATCAACTAAATCGTCCCCAACAGGTTTAGTCAACTTGGTCACCCCATTCACTACAATACAATGAGGACCAATTTCTCCATCGTCCAATAGAACTGATCCTTCTAAAATTTCAACACTCGTCGGGCCGCCTTCGACCAAGTCAGATGGTGTCGAACCAACTGTGAATGGGATCACATTCCCAACAAGCAAAGAGTATGATCTATCCACCGAGGAAGATTGATTCCTCTTTGGCACATATGCAAGTTTATGTTTTATTTTTCCTTTGTTAACTTTATTAACAGTATCCTCTTGCGACCCCGCTTTGTTTCTAAGTTGAGGGTGTAGTTTGAATCAATATGTTTCATCATGGACAATAGTCAAGCAATGCAAACAACAAGCCGGAAATTTTCTTCTTTGTATTCCTCTTGATTCTGCCGCGGTATTCAAATTTATCAATCTCGACCACCGCATCTGTGACTTCATCCACTCTGAATTCTCTACACTTACTTCATTTGAAGATGAAATCTCATTTGTAGTTTGTTGCCTCTCAGCCAGATGATAATCCTTCACATAAGGATTAAGGTTCAAATGCATCTCATCATTTGGTTCATTATTTTGGCACGACTTTCAAGGATTAAGAGAATTTTCTTACTAAATTGTTGGAGCCATTCAGATGGAGCTCCCATCAAACATCTGACATCAAGAATCACATCAATTTCTCCCACTTCCCACCTTCTCAATATTTCAATTGATGATGATAAAGCTTTTTGGAGCTTGTAGGAGGATATCATATCACAACTCAATACCTCATCGGCATTACTAGGCATCTGGTCTGCGAGCCCACATGTTGGATCCTTTACGATGGCTTCATTCGGTTGAATTTTTGTGTTCTCATCAGTCTCGACCCGTTCAAACAATTGTTGTTCACCTATATTCCTATCAATATTTTCAACGGCTATGCTGTCCGAAGTAAGGGTAGCCCCGTATCCATCCGGGACCAAATCCGGGGGAAGTAACAAAAGAGGTTCTATGTTCTCCATCTCAACATCACTTCATCAGTCGAGGTGGGCTCGGTACTGAGTTCACCAGATATGGTGAGGTACTTAGCCCCGCATGAATCCTCTTCCCTATTTGGCCCAACCACTATTGCATCTTTTTCCCTTTTTTGACATAAACTGACATTGGTTTTTTTTCAAACCTTTGGGAGCATGTCTCTATCAGAGGGTTAAGTTTGAAACATTGTGATTCCCCATGACCAATAATCAAGCAACGTGAACAACATGCTGTTCGGTTTTCAATAGCATATTCTTGAAAACGAGCACCACATGCAATAACCAACCAGCCCCAGTCATCTCGGACAACAACTCCACCGTAAACATCCTCAACAAATCTGAATGACGCATCAATGTTGACCTTCAACCAACAGATCTGGAGGGGGCACCAACTAGAAGTGGTAAGGGGACCGAAAGACCCGGGGAGCCCCAAAAGTATGTCCTGCCGCAAAGGCCAGCACTAACAAAAGCAGAAAGTATCGAGCCCGCACACACCAAAGGAGTAGGGTAGGGCTTCTCATGTATCCTCTTATTTTGGCTCCTCAACGCTTGGTATAGAGCGTTTGCCACAATCTGACAACTGAACATGCGGCGACGGCAAGATATGGCCACAAAGAAAAGTGAGGAGTGGATACCATGAGGACAACGTAGCAGACAAAAGTCCCCAACTGACAAAGATCTCCAACATGGCTTTGGAGTAGCTGCAATAGACGGCAAAATGCTCTCTGTCCTCCTCAGCATAGCAGCCCCAGACACACATGAGCCACCGTGCTAATTCTCTTCTGTGTAACCATTAGCTTTTCAAAAAGGCATCTCTGAAAATTCGGTACATAAAACAAGCTTCCCTCGGACTGAGCTGGAGCTCCCAAAGTACATTGAACTCCCACTATTGGCCTACTATCTTAGTAAGGTAAAATTGACTCGCGAAGCTCTCGGTGAAACTATCGTACTACCACTGCAGCAAATCTTGTTCCATCTAAGTGTCTCTGTACAATCAGCCATTCCATGTAGAGGATCCTCCAGATAGCTAAATATGCTCTCTTCACGTGAAGTCATCCCCTCCTCCGATATCGGGCCTCCGTGGATCTCACCCATTGAAGGTCCTCCCAATAAACAAAGTTGAGGGTGTGTTGTGCCACCAGAACACTCCTCCACAATCTCAAGTCACGGATCCTGAGGCCCCCTACCGACAACGGACGACAGATTTAGCATTTGATGCAGTGGAGATCGCCACTCTCCGTTCCTTCCCAAAGGAACTTACAAAAGATAGCCTCAATATCCAAGATCGGGGCCATCAGCATAGTGTAACTGGGAATGGTGGCAAGGACTGACCTGATAAGGAAAAGGTGCATTGCCATAAAAAGGAAACGACTGCTCCAGGAGCACACATGTATTCTAATCTGCTCTACAAGACCAGCAAAATCTACTCTCCTCGGGGGTTTGCCATAACTTATTGAATCTCAACAGGTTGACTATCCGTTGTTGGCGATGTATGGGATCTTACTACTAAAGACAATCAGTGCTTCCTCGCGTTCACAAACTATCCAGTCCAACTCCCATACTCATTCAGAATCCTTTATTCGCAATGGCCTTGTCATATTCGTCATTACACGATTTTTAAACATTTCCCAAAGTAGGATCTCAGAGCGAAGAGAATCAAAGAAGTAGCCAAGTGCACCTTAAGGAGTGGAAAACTAATCCACACAGGCGCAATAGGTGGTTCACATGTTGTATCAAATGATGTTCTCCATTTTAATATTTTTCATTGGGCGATTTTCAATGAAGTAAACCCCTCTAACAAAAATTTGTGGGTAATCTACTTCATTAGAAAGTTTGAGTAGCACATGACACGAGATGATTAATCAGCAAAAAATTCTCCAGATAAACCCAAACTATTTAGAAGTCCTCTATGGCAATCATAGCCATTTGAAATTTTCACAATGAGTAAATTCTGATGGATATATATATATATATATATATATATCATCATTGATACATTCAAATCTTTCAAAAACAAATCTTCTCTTTTGCCTTGCTAAACATCTTGTTTTCACCATCAAGTATATTTACTATCAAGAGCACTCCTTATAAATTATCTAAGCACATCTTTAACTACCTTAAGAATATAATTATCAATCATATACCACAAAATTTTAACTTACCCATCAATGTCATATTGTTCAAATTTTAAGCCTATACAGGAGTTTACATTATTTTTATAATTAAGATTTGTCCAACTATATTAAAGCATAGCTTAGATTTAGAACATTTTCTCCAACTATATATTAAAGTCTATTATCAATAACTAATATTGGATTACTGAACTTTCTTGGATAACATTACATACTTGGTATTACATTTAATCTTCATCATAAGAGAATAATCAATTTCAATACTGAAAACACCATTCATATAAATGATAACAAACTCCATTTTTATTATTAATCATACAAAACTAAATTCATTGACAGACAATTAGCACTCTCTAATACTCTTCAACATGATCATTTAAATCTCATTTAGTAAATATCATTTATTCTTGAAGCGTTATATGAATCAACTCTTTTAATATTTCAAATTTGTTATGCTCATATCAAAATCATATTTGTAAGGTAAAAATATTTATAAAAGTATTTGTAAAACTATAAATCAACTCACTACCCTCTCAACTTCCACCACAGTATTTGTAAATTTGTATAAAAAATAATACCTATATTATTTGTTGATTCATAAAGTCTAATCTATCAATACAATTTGTTTATTAACCACCCACTCACTTCATTTCTTGAAAATAAACTATTTGTTTTCCTGTTAAATAAAATATCAAAAGTTAATAATGTCATCTTTATAGAAATTAATAAAAATGTCTTAAAATCATAGTAATCCACAATTCTATGGAATCCCCTATGTGCTTCAAAATGCTTAAGAGAATGGAAGGTACTTCTTCTAGTCAAAAAATAACATAAGATTTTGAGAACAATATATGAGTTTATATGACTATGGCACGTCAAACTGGGAGTTAAAATAGAGAAAAAACATTTCAAACGCTCAATAAACAGCCATGTTTTTATTTGCAAAATTATTTCGTTAGGTAAGAGAAATTTTCAGAACGTATTCTTTTTTTTTCTTACAATCTCCAGAAGAACAGTATTCTACCTTAAAAACTGATGATAAACTCTCTCAAAAACTTCAAAAAAGGTTGCTCGAATTGTGCCAGCAGCACATCAAATGACAAAAATGTACGACCCTATTTGGAATTAAAAAAAAAAACGCAAACCTGAAAATGTTAAGAGATTATCGTTTCAAAGAAGTAAGTGTCTTTTGAAGAATGCAAGATACCTTAAATGTAAGCTCTCCATTAAAACCAACATGGCAGTGGTAAACGTGTGGCTTTCTAGATTCCCAGTCAATAGTCTACAAGATTAAGAAATGAGATTATGCTAACCTACCACCATAACATATGCATGCATAAGGAAAATGTTCAGTAAATAAAAATAGATTTTAATATGCCTAAATCATAAATTTATGGCAATGAAACAAACTCTTCAACTAGACGCTGAAAATAATATTAATAAAAACTTGACAATGTCAAATATCTATATGCAAAGTAACTAATTTGTACTTTGTTTAAAAGCTAGTCAATGAAGTTACTTAACTTCATGGTTCAGTTTTAGCTGAATAACTTCCTAAGAAATTATGGCCAAGTTGGTTGACCTGTTGAGCAGCAGCTTATTTAAGCAGCATTCAATATGCAGCAAACCAAAATGCCCCCAAGCTGCTCAATACCACAAATTCATTTTTTTGATAATACTAAATGTTACAACAATTAAAACAATTCAAACTGCTCACCCCCGACCTCAAACCTCCCTCACTCAATTGCTCTCTCCTGTGGAGAGACATTCTCTCTCACTCACTCAATACCATAAATTTAGTCACCTTCATTTATATATATTGCATCTATTTGGAGTTAATTTAAAGGAGCAGCTATGGTATCACCTCTAATAGCATGAATGAAGGTAATATAAATGACATACTTGTCTACAATCAAAATGAGGAAGACCAATGTCAAATATAGGAGAAGGTATTAGAGTTAATCTAAGTTTCAAAGAAATGTGAATTCTTACAAATACTTGTATATCATGAATTTGAGATCAGCAAAAATGGCATCAAGAATGGCTCTAACAAAGTCAAAGCAGTTATGTGATTCCCTAGCTAACCAATGTGCCTGTGACACGCACCTTCACCAGAGCCTATCAGTGTAAAAAAAAAATTGGAGATAGTCACCCCTCTATATCAACTCACTAAGCCAATCAACCATTCAAAGGGAGAATAGACAAAGAAAAGCATTAAGAAATGAAGGATTGAATTAACCAATCACCATTATTTGGCTAACAACTTAATGTGGTGCCAGCCAATACACAACAAAGTGAATTGCTTTCTCAATCTCAACATTTCATCGCTCAAATATCTCATAGCTTGACTTATCAATTCAACTCATCATGGAATCTAACTTATAATCACAAAAAGTGCAACAATCCCTACCTTCTGAGTTAGTCTTCAAAAGTAAACCTTTTCGTGGGATAAATAGGTAATTTAACCAGACTTTCCTTTGATGAGTGGTTCAAGGTTTAATTAGATCTGAGATCAAAGATTTTGTATAGATGCAAGCCCCTACAATTATTTACTCCTCTTAGTCATTTAGGAGAGAACTCTTGATTAAGAGGTATTATTATCTTTTAATCGGCAGCAAAATGGGGTAAGTGGAAGTTGATCCCATCAATATCCCATGATTCTGTCATCCACGGCCAATCTGTGGTTCAATATGCCAATGCGAATGAAATTATTACCCATAACGTTCAAAAAATATTATTAACAATCATGGGTTACGTCGTCTCAGAAGTTTCGAACAGACTAGGTAGCATTTGTTGAGGGTTTGAATATTAATTTAGTATCTTAAATTTGACGTTTACATTCATTTAGAATACCCAAGTTTGATTTAAGATGGCATATATCTATTGGAATATCTGAGTTTGATTTAGGCTGGGAATTCCATCTACTTAAAATGCCCAATATTTGTATTTAAAATGAGGCTTATATCCATTTAAAATGCCCAATATTTGATTTAAAATGAGACTTATATCCATTTAAAATGCCTGATAGTTGTATTTGAGATAGGGCTTATATCCATTGGAATGCCTAAATTTATTTCATAATGGGAATCACATCTATCTATGATGCTCAGGATTTATTTGGGATATGGCTTTATATACAATGTTTAAATTTGATTTAGAATAGGTCTTATATCTATTTAGAATGCCTGATAAAATGGGTCTTACGGCCTTATAATTTGAACAAGGTGGCCCGATATTTTTGACAAAATTTAGGCAGCATAACACCCAAAAATAATGTAAGAAATATCGCTCGCTAAACCTAATCTAAGATCAACAAACAGAGTTATAATCAGTCAAGTCGAATCTAAGATCAACAATACATGGAGCCTTTAAAATCTTTTTCACCCGGCCAAGTTTAAGATCAACGAAACACGGGGTCATCTCATGTACGTGCACCTACACATGTACCCTATTTTAAGACATGTGTCAGCACCTGTAATTGTCCTTTTTTTTCTTTTCCGATTGTCTTTTTCGTTTTATTCTTACCCTTCTGGTTGCTATGTTCGGCTACCTTCATTACCATTATTGTGTTGTTGCTCAATTGCGTGCCCCGCTTCGTTGTTGATTGTCTTTCTCTTCACGGTTGTCTTTCTCTTCACGGTTCAAACAAAAGGGAAAGTATCGGCCATTTTAGAGGAAGAGAAGGTTGTGATTACACAAGATGGTTCCAACAGCTGTTCTGAGCTCCCGAGCGCTGGCATAGATCATGGGCGGTTTTGAGGCAATAGTTGTTCAGATGAGTGGAAATTTTGAGTGGTTTTGCACAGTCGCTCGACACTCGCAGAAGGCAGAGGTGAAGATGTCATTGATGCAGAAGGCAGAGGCTGTGTCGGCGATGCGCGCAAGTGATGCACAAGATGCAGGTGGAGTGCGGGAGGCAGAGGTGTCATCAGCAGGTCACAACGTCTTCTCCTTCGTCTCCTTTCGCCAATCTCCCCCCTTTTCATTTCACCTCCTCTTTTTCTTTTTCCTTTTTTCATCTTTTGTTTCTATCTGCTTTTCACTTTCCTTTTTTCATATTCAAGCATACTTGCCATAAATAAAATTTCTCTGTGCTCATCTAATTACAGCATGGCACATCAAATGTGGCATATAACCAAGAGCTACAATTTGTGTGCAATAAATATCCACCTCCATAAAATGAGGAACCTTCAAGGACCTTTTCAAGACATTCACTAGTTTCTTTGAACTTCAATTTTTCTATTTAGCCATCAAACTTTACTTTCTTATAAATTCTCTAAATTCCACTCATAAAACCTCTATGCTTTTGTACTTTTTTTTGCTATATAGTTCAAAACTCTACAACCCCAAAAGTGAATGAAATCTAACAAACCAAATCACTATAAAACATTTGTATTCTTCGCACGTGCATTTTGTTGTATTTTTTTGCCCTAATTATAGCATCAATATGCTCAATACTAACTCTCTTACAATGTAAAATCTATAAGAAAGTAAACTTTTAATTGAACTACACTCCTAATCCACTCATAAACACTCAATTGTTACCTCAAAATTCAAGAAATAATAATTACCAATTGGATAGTGTATCCCTCAATTTTGGTTTGAACTTGACATGCACTGCACAATTAAGTCACAGGAGGTAGCACTCCAACATAGAAATTAATTTCTTAAGGGCATACATATAATTTTATTTTGTATTCAGAACCCAAATTCCCCTCTATAAATATGTTGCCAATGAGGGATAATGGCAGCTAGCTTTAGTATTTTCCGCCTCTTTGTTCTCTCTATTATCTGACTCTTCATTTGTCAGTTTATTAAAAATTTTATTTGGCATCAGGATCTTAGAAGATTGGAAAGTTCACTGGGCCTCCTCACTTTTGCAAATACGATCTATGTGTATTCCAATCTTCCATTATCAGCACCTGAAATTTGTGATTTAAGTAGATGCACATATTTGGGCACATTCCTTTTGCCATAGATTCAACTTGTAAATCTAATAAGTGTTATATTTTGAAACAAACTCAAATATTAAAATTATAAAATAATTTCAATACATAAAATTAATTAGTCAACTAATTTAAAAGGTAATAAACTACTATTTCTTATACTCATAAATATTTATCTATTTAATAGACATTTAATCTTAGCAAAATTTTGTAAATAGTAAACATAGATATAAACTATATGAATAAATTTAAATGATATGTATATATGTATCCCTAAATTGATCAAACTAATCGCCTAATATTGTATTCAGGAGTACAATTTGTAGCATATATTCTTACCCAGAAAGTGCATCTATTTCCTACTTTTCCATGGTTTTTGTCTTGCGTATATCTTGTATCCATGTGTTAATATTGTTATTGTGTGGTGCTTTTTACACTAAACCAAAATGTAAATTGAAATAATCAAATTATGCATAATACCATGATGATCACCAAAATTGAATTAAACTAAAACAATGGCACAAATATTTAAAGAAAAAATTCCAATAATCTAGGTTTGTTTAATCTTCACTAAAATCCACACATCATTACAGGGTATGGTTACTTTCATTTGTGCATTCAGAAATACTGTTTATTTTGGACAAACCCAAGTTAAGAATTTGTTGGTTGGCAATTCAGAAATATTTTATCAAAAGGAAACGACCTTCAAGCAACAAGCATGAACATCACCTTTCTCCTTTCGGACTCGGGGAGACACTTGCATCCAATTGCCTTCCAGACTTCACATTCAAACAAACCCATTGGAAAATGTTTTAGTCTACTTAGCATATCTTCTGAAACAATATCTTCCACTTTTCTTCTGAATATCAAGAGAAGGAAACAGCAGTTAACTGAGGTTACGAGCTGCCATCTCATAGCAATAGAAAATAAATGTCAAGATCATAAAACGAATAATTGTACGTCTTTAGAAAGGTCCGATTAAAATAGACGCCAGAGATAGCCTTAACAGCTAAAAATATGGAACAACAATATCAAATGGACTTAAAAGAACCAGACTACAATGAAGGATCACACCACAATTAATTAAATATATAATGTTTCTGTTTTATTTAATTGTTTGTGAATATTTAATGTATATTTTATAACAAATTATCCCGTCTTCTAAACTTAATTGTGTTAGGACTACTATATAATTAATTAATGTCCAGTTAATAAACGTAAAGTTATGCTTTAAAAATTCTGTTTCTTTATTATATCTTCAAAATGCAATGCACCACAGATGATGATACTCAGTTAATACATTCTTTCTATATTTGAACAAAGTATTCTTAAATCAAAAACTAGTGCAGATGCAAAAATGCTTGAAAATAAACACACACACACACATATATATATATATACATTATATATACTTATTTATTTATTTTTATTTTATTTTTTTGGGGAATCTGTTGAAATTTATATAAATACACACACACACAAATATGGACATGCATAATGAAAATGAGTCACCATTTATGGTTTGAGCTACCAGATCATCATATCTGCTTCTATGATACTTTAAAACTTTTTGCAGCAAACATATGGTATTATAACCTTTATGCTCACATATGGGGTGGGGTGCCATTCTCTGCAGCCAGAAGTTAATAATGCGTCAAGAGAATCTCCACCAGTAACAGGAAAAACAAGAATGCGTCCCACTGTTACAACTAGAAAATAGCAAACAGTGATGAGTTAAATTTTAAGACAAGTTTGTGATTTGGATGGCAGATGTTTAAGCTATTCATTCCAAAGAAAGCACAATATATATTGTAATCTAGTTCATATCAAATGATCGAGCACAATCAAAACAAAATTTGTTCATGCACAATCGAAACACATTTGATCGTGCACAATAGAAACAATTATTCAAGTAACCAACCCCACCCAATTGGATTAAGTTTTGTTGTTTTTTTTGTTGTTCATATCAAATGATTATTAAAGATTATGGATATATTATTAGGCAAATAAAAATAGCCCCTGCAATGTCAACAAAGTTACATATATTATAGATAAATGCATACTGTTTTCCATTTAACAGTGATTAAATTTATTTAGAATAGTAATATACCAATATATTTGTAAATAACTCACCTCATTAGTTGATAATTATTTTTCAAGTAACATGCGTAAGGAATGAGTGCATAAAAGATTTTGTGTATCGACACTACAGAACACCTACTAAGAAGCATCTAATTGGTTTAGCCTTACCAGGCGATTGTAAAATATTTAATTAATATTGATGCATGATTTATTGGTAAACTATCGCATGATGAATGAAACTTGCAGCTTTAGCGACCCTTGTATAAAATTGGAAGATTACCATAAATTAAAATTTTTATGAAATGGTTTTTAGAATGCAAAGTAGATTTAATCCTTTAGTCATAAACAGAGTTGTGGCATATCCCTCAATAAAGTTTTTCTAATTCATTTTGCTAGTTCAAATACTGATACCAAAATTTCATCACTGTTTGCCCTTATTTTAAATAAAAGACCAGCAAATTTAATTGATATAGAAATCAAGTTGCATCTAGTTGAGTGATTCAATGAAATTGGATCATTACTACTTATTAACAAGATTTTTTAATCATTTATCTCTCTAATTACACTTCTTCCCGATATTCTCATTGTTGGCTGCTTCAGGGGAACTTTAGTAAGAAAATTAATTAGCTAAATGCAGATTCAAAAAAAAATCACTCTTCCCAAGGTCTCTTTTTGGCTTGCAAGGTTTCCTTAAGAAATATCAGATAAAATTTTAAAGATTAATTCAAATTTGGTGCCCTCTGATGTTAGCTGCATTTCCAACCTTCAATCAAAAACCAGTTTCTCAAATTTTCCTTGGACGCAGTGCTATTAGTACATATGAACTATGCTTTGCAAATGTTCCATACAGCAGCTAAATGCATAGCTTAATTTTAACTTCTAGATGAGAGAACCTTATTCCTGCAGCCATCAAGCACACTTGGAAAAGTTTCTCTCACAGATACGCAGAGCATTAAAAAGGACTCGAGAATCTTTCAATAAACAGGAAAGTCTGAAAATAATATCCAGTGTAGCATCATTATATCTTTAGCCTACTTCGTTATTTATCTATACTTACCGAAGTGAAAATTAATCAATATCTTCAAGGGAATTGATGAAATCTCAACCTCCAAGCTATCCATCCAAAAAAACCTTATAATCATATGTGCTTCGTTCAATTTGTCACTCAATAATTTTGAAGTATATCGTGTGCTACAATGTATTCATCTCTTGTAACCACTTTTGTATCGTTCTTCTTTTATTTTATTAATGATGAGCAATCGGTTTCTATATTTACATAAACAGCAATGGTGTTGCATCTCCACAAGTATATAAACAGATTTTATCCTAAATAAATATTTGTGTAACATCAAACCATACAAGGATAAACCTTATGACCAAGTGCTAGAATTAAAACTTTGATAGCTTAAAAAATTGAGAAACCTCTACCATTTAAATTGGTCTCAGGAGTAGCCAATTTGTGAAGTTGATTTGGATATGTATAGCCAGACTTTCTCCCAATGAATAAATTAGAATCTTTAAAATCTATAGTTGAAAATTTCCTATGAACACAAGCCCCATACATAATTATCCCTTTTAGTCATGGGGGAGAACATAGATTACATAGTTGTTAGTAGACATAAGACAGCATGTGGTTGGGCTAGATGAAAGTAGACCTAATCAAAATTGTGCGGTTTTGTCATCCCATGTCAATTTGTAATCCAAGCTACCACATTAGAGAAAATTTATCAACAACATCCATAGTTTCGTATTAGCAACCAAGGGTCACCCAATATATGATATCCTGAGCCGTAAATTGTTAAGAACTCAATCCTTGGGTTCAACATCAACATATAGATTGATAGAGGACAAGTTGATTATAATGTTCTTTAATATAAAATGCCTTAGACTTAATTCTCTACATGCCACTAAAATTTTATCTATTTTGGCAACTTTCAAAAGAAGGTAACAAGTTTACCCCTTCATGCTCTTTTTTAACATCAAAATTTGCCTCAAAAGCATAATTTTATTTTTTAACATGAATGAAATAAATTAGATAAATTTTGAAGCGAATTTTGCCCAAATTGAATTTAAACTAAAACTTTAGCAATTTTTTGAAGAAAATCATAGTATTTAGTATTTCTAAATAATCAATTTCTATTATAAATCACCAGCCGGCCCTTAGTTGCCCGAATACTCACATAGAGAATTGAGCCAAAAAGAAATCACTCTTTCCCTAACTGACCGCCATCTCCTCCACCTCTTATCTCCTCATAATAATCCTCACATTATTTCTCCTCTCCTTATCCATCTTCTTCCTCCTTTGTTCAATCCTAAATCCTAATTTCATGTACTTCTCAAATTTTTAACCATGATTTATTAACCTAAAATTGTAGAAGTACCCCCTATCCAATAGAATAAGTCTTGGTCTCTGATTTCAAGCTCCAACAAGGTTTGTAATATTGCCTCCAATCTCAACTAATCTCAACAACTTCCCTACAATGCCAAGGTATTTTTTCATAATTGATCAATTTTGTTTTGAAAAATCAAAAATCTTTCTAAGAAACTTAAAGATTAATCCTCTTTTAGACAACTACTTCAATCGTATCCATCCTTACAATCTCAATGAAAATTTTAGAGCAAGGCATGCTGATTTTCCCTAATTTTCAATGCAACACTACAAACCTTAATTTATAGTCTTACTAACTTTCCGATTTCAAGGTTTTAGCATTAGGTGAAATATGATCTACACCTCTTCAAGTTTCTTTCAAAGCTTGATTTTGTGTTAAAGGAAATGATAGAAACAAGGAATTGATCAACAAAGTTTTAAACTTAATTAATTTGAAAAAACATAAATAGTTAGTCATTGCTCTCCTATTAAATCATTCCATTAATTTTAGATGTTTACTAATATTAATTGATCAAGTATGTCTACCATCTAAGGGATATAATAATATTAATATAATTAACCATATTAACCATTAAAATATCATTTTATTAATGATAGAGTCATTTCACAAACCTTAATTCTAGAGTAGTCTATCGAAGACTTGTATATGTTAAGAAAAGAAAAGTAGGTTACTAATTATGATATGCATATATATATATATATATATTGATAAAAGATTTGGTGATCTCAAACAAAACTAAAAAATAAAAGAAAGCTAAAAGAAAAAAAATAAAAAGGAGAAACAATGAGAAAATGGTCACCCAACTCCAACAAAAAAAATCTCAAAAGCAAAATCTAAGAAACCGAAAGATGACCCACGCCAGAAAACTCATTCGGTCAATTAGCGATCGCATCTTTGTTTCAGGTTATGGCTTGATTTTTTATGCTATTTTTTTTTTCTCCTTTTTTTTCCCAAAATCCCAAATGAGGATATCAATATTATCAAGATCAATTTCTGAATCCTCATTTGGGTCCTCTTGGGAATCTAACTCAACGTTCCTACTAGATTCACTTCTGCCACCTTGTGTAAGAGTAGGGTAAGGACTTCCATAATCAGACATGGAAATGCAATGTATTTATGTGTATATATGTGTAATAGTATATTGAACAAGCCCTCTAAAGAAAATGTTAGTTATGTCATATTAACGATAAAGAAAATAGTAATGGCAGTGGAAATGATAATGGTTTTGACAATGCACTACATAAATTATCGCACAATAGTATAAAATGTGTTATATTTTGATAAAATAGTAAAGGTTAGAAGAAAAGATTTATATGGTAAAAGTTAAGAGCTTGTATCTATGCAATTAATAAAATTAAGAATAACCAGATATACTAAATATATGGTAAACACCCAAATTATACACCACCTTGTGTAAGGGTAGGATGGTGTTTCAAATGAAAGTGCTCTATAAGAGTGATGCTTTTAATGACTTGCGCTCAGGGATGTGAGCATTAAATAGTTGTACTCAAAGTAATGTGAGTCAGAGGAGTGTTTGTG
Source organism: Gastrodia elata (assembly GCA_016760335.1). NCBI lineage: Eukaryota > Viridiplantae > Streptophyta > Magnoliopsida > Asparagales > Orchidaceae > Gastrodia > Gastrodia elata. The sequence continues at coordinate 23,587,279 of CM028675.1, forward strand.
CTAGTAGATTTGTAAGCATATGTTAAATGAGAACTCTTATTCTTTTTTGTTGAGTTATAGTGTTGCCATCACTCTTTTGTGTTTTAACTCGCATTGATTTAAAGTCATTAGCATAATGCTCATTCTTGTAGCCATTGTTTTTTAGGCTTGAATGTAATGTTCATAAATGACTCAAATGTGATCCTTAAGTTCAATTTTAAGCAATGCTTAGCTTGTTTTGAGTAAGATAATCTAAGCTAAGCTAATGATGTGACATTAAGAAAAATATGATGTTCTTTTGTTGGCTTTTGCTAAGATTCTAACATTGAGTTAAAAGGGCTTAAGCAAGTTGAGGCTAAGCTAGCTTAAGCTAAGATCAGCTTGAAATGAATAGGACTAAGTGTCAACACAAGTTTGAATTTGAAGTAAAGTTCATTAATCTAGAATCTTAGGCAAGGATTTAACATAAATAATAATTAGTTAACTCGCTCAATTGAGCATCCAATCTATTTTCAACATTTTAATACTCATAAGATCAATTTTATTTGACATGATTAATTAATCAATTGTTTGTATTTAATTTATATTACATAATTATGTAATTTTAAATTGAATTTTTATTTAAAATTTTGGTTAACATATCTTGAATTTTACTAAAATATTGAACACAATTTGGTATCATAACACTACTCAAAATTGCATCCAAAAAGTACTCCTATAGTCGATTATAAGATCAATGGAGGGTGTTTAATCTTCCCAACAAACTCTAGGAGCATCAGAACTCATGATCTTCAAAATTTTGTCAAGTTGGCTCTAAGAGCATCAGAATGCAAGTCTTCACATGTGATTCGGACAGAAAATGCTCTATGGCCTCTTAGGACTTGAGCTTTGAATGTCTTCTATGATAATTGAATCAAGCATTCATAGAGGTGAGGAAGGGGAGCAATTCTTGTCCAACTTAATCAATGGGAATAAAGGTTTTCATCTTTCGATGATTGCCTTATTAAGGCACTATGAGAATTACTTATATATCACTCATATATAAATACTTATAAATTGTTAATTATATTTTACTTCTATATGAATCATTTTAATCATGTAATACTAATTGAAAATTTTACTCTAAATATATTAAATCAAAAAAAGAAATTATGTGACTTGAATTATCCAAATAATTTGATATTACTTTTAACTTGACATATATGACTTAAAATTATGACTAATTTGCATCACAAATCTGACATCTAAAATTATATTTAGGATACTTAATATGCTAGAAAACCTCTACCTAGAAAATTATATTTAGAATACTTAATATTTGACTAATTTGCATTATAGTTCTGACATCTAAAAATTTAACTCAAGAAATTTAGTATTTTTCTATATAATATAATGCAACATTTTAATATGACATAATAATCTTATTCAGAATATATGATAAGTATTTCTTGAGATATGCTAACTGTAACTTGCTTCTTGTATTTTTCAGAATTTTTTTCAACTGTGCACTGCAATTTTACTTTTATTGTGCTTCTTTATTGCACTATACTTTATACCTAAACCTTTTGCATATACTTTTCATTTGTACTTATCAATCAGGTTACATAATCTACAATTTTTTTGTTGCTATTGTATTCCTTAGATTGAGATTTTCATCTGAGGCCTAAGTAGACACTGTTACTTGCTGAGGTCTATTGTTACACTATTTTATTTTATTCTTTAAAGGAAGGGTACAAGTACTCAAAAAAGCTTTCTTATCTTGTGCTAATATGTATGTTTGATACTTATCCTTCTAATTTAATATATAAATATTTTTAAGAATGTCATTCCATAATTTAATCCAAAATGTAGAAAAATATGTGATGATCTGTGTACATATAAATTTTATGCACAATGCAATATGATAAACAATGGACTATGTTTAGCTTTTAGTGTAGTGGCTCTATGATGAGTTATGTCTATATTTCATATTCCTTCTGATTTAACACTTTTTCAACTAAATCCTGGAATACCAAGGAACTTCTACTCATTATGGTTTAGACGTTCCAAAGATAAAACATCAAGCTTCCCTTCCATTTCGAGCATTCTAAGCATAATAGCCATGCAAATTGATAGGCATTGTAGTAATTCACAACCCTTCAGCAACAACGCTATCTTAGCCCCACTACATTTGGCCAGCTATATGAATCCTTCTTCTCCATTGTGCATGATCAAATAACAACCCCTTCCTAAGTTCTAAATATTAGAGATCCTTAACAATTTTTTGCATGTCTTTTTGGATCATTCACTTCCTCTTTTAACATGATAAAAATTCATAAACACAACATTCTTAACTGAGGTATTTAACATTTTATACATAATAAGCTCAAATCATCTAAGACAACTCTTCAAGCTTATCCTTAACTGAAGCAACTCCAACCAGCTACAAATGAGCTTATTTCTCATCATATCCTTATGTGTATGCCCACTCATCCACCTTTGCATCTTCATCTCCGCAACATCAAATGTATCAATATGCTTGTGCTTTGTCGGGCAATATTCTACCCTATATAACATAAATGGTCTTAGAGTTGTTAAATAAAACTTTTCTCTAATTGGAATTTTTCATTCACAAAAAAACCCAAAAGTGATCCCCCATTTCATCCAATAAGCTTGGTTACTATTAATCTCACCTCTCCATTTACCATTATTTTGTATAATTAACTTACAATATTTGAACCCCTCAATCTTTTTAACATAATCTTCAATTGTTATTTCATTATTATAGCTTCCATTATGATTAAACTTACTCTCCGTATATACATTATGGATCTACTAAAGATTCTTTAGATTCTAAAGTTCTTCATAGCTAATGTAAGAAAACAAACTAACGTGAATGTGTTGAGTAAAAATGTTCATAACTAACAGTAAGAAAACAAACTAAAGGAAGAACTTAAAGCAATCCAATTTAACTAAAAAATAATTAAATAAAACCCCTTGCATTCTACAATCAGTAATTGCTCCAATATACATGTTTATATCACTTCAATATAAAATACACAAACCTTTATTAATTCTCTACAAAGAACTTCCTTGGAACATTTTTTTTTCTATATTGTAAATATCAATTGGAGTTATTTGTCTCTCTAAATTTTTCCATCAAACTTCTAAAGAAATGTATAACCTCCATAACTAATCTACATCCAAAAAACCAATTTGATTATGAATAATAGTACTATCTCATTGTAATTTGCATTCAAACACTCTCAGAATTTCAAAATATAGCTCATTAATTTAATTTCTCTATAATTTATGCATCCTTACACATCATCTTTATTCATATAAGCAAATATCATAACTTTTTTCATTCATGAGGCAACTTTTAAGCCTTTAAAAATGAGCCACAGCACTCCTTTCTCGCCCAAACATATCCCACATCAATAGGGATGTCATCCACCCTTATAGCTTTATCAGTTTAAGTTTTTGTTAGTATTCCAAACTTCAATTTTATTAGCTCGGCAAATAAAAAAGCAATTGGCATTATCATTAAAACATGTCGATTTTATTATTAAAAAGGTTCATTAAAAATATTGCCAAAATAATTCAGCCATTTATGTTAAACGCCCTCACCTTGAAAATAATTTTTTGATCAACATCCTCAATATTCTTCAATTTGATAAAAAAATTTAGTTTTTAGCTGTCTTAAGTTGGCTAGCATTATAATGGTAAATAAATATGATGCAAAAAATATGTTAAAACTCATCTATTTCATGACACCTCACTAGAACTAAAATAAAAGAATTGAAATTGAAGCACCTCGCAACGATCAATTTGCTCAAAATGAGAGAAGATTACGGAACCAATAGCCGTAAGAAAACGCATAACTCACCTGCCACAATAACTCAAAATCAAAAAAGCTTTACGAAACTCAAAATCCCCTAAAGCTTTCATTATACTGCCTGCATTCAGTACACGAGGAGGTACCACCGTATATGCCCCGAGAGGAATTGCATATGCCGGTGATGTGGCCTCACCGGCAGCAACATCTGTGCCAGGAAAAAAAATTAAATAAATAAATAAATCGAACCATTAACTCATTTACCTGAAGAAAGGCAAGAAAAACAAATTAAACGGCTGCCTCTGCTAAGCGCTGAATGAGGGGTCGGTGGCCCCGAGATGCAAGCGCTCTCTTGAGTTGCGACAGACTCTGCATTCCGGGCCAGTACAATCTCCGAGTTCTTGCACTTGAATTTAATATAAGCTGACAAGTTCCTAATCCTTTGAGAGGCCAACTCCGTCAATATCTCGAGAGCAGCGTCTTCGCCTATCTCCTTAAGGGAAAGACGAGCATTGTGGTCAGGGGGTGAGAGGAATTGAACGCTGCAAATTCGCGAGATTAATTTTTCAATGGAAGGAGAAAGTGAAGGAACTGAAGCCATCTTGATCGCCCTTCCAAACTCAAAGTCGGAGTTTTCGGGGTTCAGTTGAAGCTTAACGAAGCAAGTAGGGTTTGCCTCTCCGGCTTCATTTTGCTAAGGCTCGAGAGCAGAGCAGTACTGAGAGTGAGAGAGAGAGAGGAGAGAGGAGTCCTGCCTCTCATTTCGAATGTTCTTAGCGGATATAAATGCAAATAAACATACATAATAATATTAGTTATCAAAATTATATGCATTAAAAAATAGAGAAATATTATTTAGATTTGTTGACATGATATTCAAAAATATTCATTCAATTGGATTTGAATTTATTTTATTAATGTTTATTTATTTATATTAAAATAATATAAATATTATTTTTAAAATTTGCATTGAAATAATGTCCAAATCCTATTGAATTAGTATTTTTGAATCTAAATAACATTTCTCTTAACAACATTTGTGTGTTTTATTCTAATAGATTTTGCAATTTGGCAAATGAAATTGAAGTGCTATAATGCATATATTGATAAGATAATCAGCTCAACCTAAACAATATCTTCACTTTCCTTTTGTTCAAATGAGTCTACACATAGTACCTATTTTAAGAAAATAATTTTCTTTAATAAGTGGAATAATTATGGAGAAATGTGCAAATAAAACGACAGTGTATTTTAGTGAAATTATCGATCACCGTTTTGTTTTAGATCAAATCGCCAATGTCAAAATGATACTTAGGGTCTAGCAAATGTACCAATACCAACATTCAAAATGGTGAAAGTTCACAAAATAAAATTCTTAACTCTGTAGTGCCCAAAATTCCTATCATTTTATGGTGCTTGAAATTAGGAAAATGAAACAATTTCACCAATGAATACTAAGAGCAAGATGTAGTTGTGGAAAATCAAGCAACATATATATATATATATAATGTTTGCTTAGAAACCTCAAAAAGAGAGGAAAAACTATCGAACCACTCTAAAAAAAAAAATAAGCTGTGAAATCATAAAGAAGAGATACAAACTTCTATACTAAAATTCACAACACTAATTTAATATATACTTGTTAAAGCCTTGCATGCCCCATTATTGTTGCCATGTTACCTTGCATCCACCCTATGGCCACTTCGCAATTGTCGTTGTTTGGTTTTCGGTACACAATTTCCCATTGCATTGATCGGCTCCTTCCACAAACTTTTGCGACATCCATTCAGCTATCGTGCAACTACCCTACGATATTGTGTCTGCCGTAATCTACATCTAATTCGATTACCCTATAGTGACACCAATTGCCATGCAACTTTTTGCACCTTTTATTTCATCTCTAACATCCTAATTTAGCATACAAGTAATTGTCGTGCAAGTACCTTCCAACATTTTAGCCACCCCACTCCACAACTCCTCTGGCCACGCTGTTTCAAACACTAGCTACCTTGTATGGTATTATTAGATTTCATGCCTCAACTCCAAGTTGCTATCTCTTGAGTATTCATAGGCCTAACTAAGGAACCCTAAACTATGACATTCTCCGCATTCATGCCTTTGACAACTCATATAAGGAGTTTGATCGAGTAAAAATAGTAATATTTGAAGATACTTTGCATATCAAGGTTCGAATATTATCAGTGTGAGATGTATACGTGAAGTAATTATAAAATGATTTATTAAATTATAAACTAACATAATAGTTTTTAAATCATAATAAAGTTTTTCAAATATCATTGGTTTCTCAAATTATAATATTATGACTTTGAATTTGTAATTTCATTTGTATTTGCATTATTATTGTAGTTGTAATGCACTTTTCACTTTCATTTGTATTTGTGCTTTGCATTTGAATTTATATTTACATTCAAAATTTAATTTATACATCTAATCAGGTTTTAGAACATGTTATAGAAAAAAAAAATATTTCTTAAATAAATATCATATGAAAAGAATTAAGCATTAAACTTTTGAATAAAATAGAATTTCCTAAGGTATTAATCATAAATAACTTTTGAAAGGATATACAACCAATGCATGGTTAAGCAAATACATAAACATAATTTATCATAACTATCAAAATGTAGAAAATTAATATTCTTGTAACCAAATTTCTAGGAAATGAACTTACAATAATTGAGGATTTATTAATAAAATAAATACTTTCTTCATAATTATCAAATGATTATTTTAGATGTTATCAAATTAGCTTTTAATAATCATATCAATCATTAGACTTTTCCATTTGATCACCAATAAAAGAAGAATTCAACACCTTTGTAAGTGTGATTTTATAATAGCTCAAGCTTGTTGCTAAGCTGATTAAATCAATCTAATTTGATTAAACTAAAAATCAAGGTTTTTGATTAATTCAAACAAAATTATAAAGGAACACAATTAGATAAAACATAATTTAAGAATTTTATTGCACAAATTTAAGAGCAATAAAAAACTAAGTACTTTTAAATGTCAAATAAATAAGTTCTATTTTCCAAAAAAAAATACTCAATTCACTCTCATGGGTCGTGTTATTAGGCTCCTACAACCAACAGTGACATCAGAGTGTGTCGCTACTATATATGATTCAATGATTAGTAGTAAAGTTTCTAATTTTTAATGGTATAACTTGAGATTATGAATCATCAAACAATATAGGGTACTTCAATTCCTCGACCTCCACTATTTATTGAAACATAGGATTCATGGAAAACAAAATTGCAAATATTTCTACAATCTATTTAATTTTGATATAAAAATGTAAATAGAATATGTACAAAACCCTAAGTTCCCCTAAGTCAATAGATTAGAAAATATAAAAAATAATAAAATTAATGCTAATGCATTAATATATTTTCATTGCACTTTAAGATAAGATATTTTTTCTTTTATCTTTTCTTGCCAAATTGGTTCGAAATTTTGGAATCTCTAAGAAGATTATATGGTACTAAAAATACAAATAAGGAAGTAGAAATAAATAAGGGTATAGATGAATATCAAATGTGCATGATGACCAAAAGTATAAAAATCAATGAAAATAACTAATTAGAAAGCAAAACTGAAGAACCAACTCTTTAGAACTAGAAGGTATGGTCAAAAAACTTTGCCATGCATTAATAGTGTTTAAAATAATAATAAAGTTCTTAAATAAAAGCTACTGAATCTAAAAATATGAGTCTCAACAAATTGAGATTGAAAACTTAAAGACAACTCAAAAGTTTAGATGCCAGTAGTGGAGATCCCAACAAAATAATTTATACTGAAAATTTAAGACTCCATAAAAAAATTATCAATCTTAAATTCATCTATAAATCTTTTAAAAATAAACTGGATGAATATGAACCAAATCATTAGATTACTCGATTGGCAGTATACATTAAGAGCAAAATGAAAATATGTTACAACAATCATTATCATTTAAATATTCTAGCAATTGTGGCTTATTTTGTCATGTATCTAGCATGGTCAATCGAGTAATAATAGGAAATTTGTCTGGAAACCAAAAGAAAACTAAGAAAGCTTGTGGGCCGACTTTAGATGGGTCCAAATACATATTACTTAATGCAATGTCATCTCCTTTGGTCATGCACCCAAGCTTGCATCTGCATATTCAATTTTTGTTGGTACAATAGACTTTCCATCAGCATATTCCAAAATGCAAAATTTGTTTTGTTAAACTTCTCCAAGAAATGCCTCATCCTCTGCCATTACTCTCAGTTGAACAAAGTTCAATTCGTTATGATACCAGTGGCTGTGGATTTAACCAACTCTTTAGTTCTCCTCATCTAAACATTAATGAGAAACTCACATTAGAAACACTGAAAGTGATCTCAATTTTTCCAAGAGCTTTCAAAGCCTTTCCCAGCCCACTCATAGCTTCCTATTCCTCACAACACTTAGTCATCACAACTTTTCATCCTCTAACCACTAGCACAACATAAATGCATCACTCTTATGTATTTATAACACTCCCAATAACCCCTGTCTGACCTTAGTACTAATGCATTTTGGCCACATATCCCATGTTCCCCATATGGGAATGCCACAAGTTCACAATTAGGCAATCCTAGTACTTTGATTTCCCTCCCGATATTCGCATTCCCAGCCTGGCACTTGGACGCGCTCGTGTCTAGGTCTTGGGCTATTTTAGCTTGGCAAAAATGCACAGAGTGCTTAGACGCGCCCAAGCCTCTATTCTGGCTCTTGCTTGGTCCAGCTGCTGACGCTTGAGCACACCCAAGCGTTAACTTCCCAACCAAGCCAATTCCTTTAGCAATTTTTAGGCTTACTTGATTTGATTCACATTCAATACGCACCTGGTAAATATGTGGTTAACCCTGAGTCACTCCAAGCTCCGCAATTGACCCATACTTCATTCTAAGGCCTATCCATTGCACTTGAGATTTCACCACATTCAATGTTTGCTCAAATTTACACACCAAGCTGTAAGTTTCGATGCACCCAAACTCGTCGCACCACTTTAGGTTGCACTCGATGCTCCACAAAACACAGCACGTTGGTTGACTTATTAGGCTTATGATATGTGAGCATTGATTGCCTTATTAGGCCTGCAATCTATGGCATATTTGGGCACATGCTTATTGTGTGCCTGGGCATCACATCTAGAGGTAGACTGTATGAGCCTGAGCGCATTGCATCTAGGCGCGCCCTTCAAGCAATATGAAAGCGTAACATGCTAGGTGAAATTGCTTAATGTGATTTAGCTAGCTTTTAAGTATGATCTCTCTCAAATTTTATTAAGTATACATACATATCATTAATACATGCAAAAATACATCTTAAACAAAATAAAATAAAACAAAATATGAAGCTAACTCTCTAAATCAGATGCGATTGAGTTGCTATCTTGAGTTAATGAGCAAATCCGAAAACACAACATTGGATAAAATGATTAGCTCAAAATATATATATATATATATATAATTTGCAATCATCAAAACCAAATTGAGATGTTGACTTGAATTGAAATCTTAGAGTCAATGGTTTTGGATGGGCAAGCAAGGTCAATATAGAATATGGAGTCCAACTTTATTGGCATTACTTCTAATAATCAACAACCTCAAAACCCTATTATGCTAAGAATGAACAAAACTACTATGACATAATCAAAACTTTATGTGCATGTTGATAAGGCAAAATTAGAAAAATAAAGTTGGAAAGCCATAGAAGGGGCACATAACATGCACCTCCTTACATAAACAACTTCATCACAAGTAATGAGCCTCCCAATCCATCTTCTAAAGACAACTTGAATATAGTTCTTTCCAATTATATACCTATCATCTTCTCCTTCAATCATCTATCCATAGTTCATATTTAAGAACCATATACACTATGTTTATGTTGTGTACCACCAGCAACAAATCTCTCCTAATATCTTGATCTTAGCATTAATGAGTCATTTCATTGATCCTCCAAGTACCTCGAGATGAAATCCTCTACTATGATAAACCTTTTTTATCTCCCCTTCTTTTATGAACTTATCTAAGAACTTTGTGTAAAGCTTTGCACTAATCCTCCTACCAACTTTTGGCATCTTCAATAAGTCAACCACAAAAATGTACTCTTCTCTATTGTTGATCTTTTAACTTTAAGCATTCAAAGCTCTTAAATTCTTCATTTGCTCTCTTAATTAGCATGAATGTAAATCACATCTTTCGATTCATATACTTGGTCATCCATGCCAACAGTTTCCCTATGGTTCAAGGTATTTTATCATTAACACTGAAACTTAAAACAGGAATTCTTTGAGCCCGGGCATGAACGCGTGCTGAGCCAATGGCTCTTCTTAATCCACAACACATCTTGGGATGCCAAAGTGATTCTTGCAACATAACTTCAGAGAGAATCCCATACTTCAAGCTTCATCAATAATAATGATGACAAGTACTCTAATGGATGGCAATTAGGCTTACATGGGACTCCAATATCAATGCATCAAATAACATGCATTTAATTGTACTGCTTACATTGTACAAATATATACTTAACCTTATATATGAAGCCTGCATCACATGAATTCTGTCACACAGGAAATGAGAAGATACTTTAATAAAAACATAACTAACTCCACTAAGATAGTACCAACCCTAACTATAACAGGATAAAACAGTATTAATTACTATACTTTGGAGAAATAAATAAAATATACTTCTCCAATGCACTAAATTACAGAAACAGAAACATTTCAATGCCATGGAAAATATTAGATGTTTGGTACACTATACAAAGCTCAGCTATTCTTTTACAGGTGAATAGACATTCACAACAAATCATCAGTTAAATGAAGATGGGGGAATGTAACGAGCAACAACAAAGCTTGCCCATAAAAAACCTCTGCTAAACCAAAATCGCTCATGAAACAGTTCTTCCATAGCAAATGGACGCAATGTACAGATTTTTTGCCCATTTTTCCTGTAACGACGACTTAGTTTTAGAAAAATGAGGAACTGGCAACTAAGTAAAATATAATGCATACAGTTGATGCAACTTCATTCAAAATGCTTGAAAAGGGGCGTAACTGAGTCAAGCTAACACGTGCGCTGCTTCAGCAAACCCCACTTGACTCATTAGCTTATGTGCTAGCTCAGTTAGAATTTGCCAATGTAAAATACACATATTTATTAAATTCAATAGATTATATATATATATATATATATATATATATATATGATTATTAATTAAATTTAATAATAATTCTCTCTTTTACAATTTGATTAACATTTAATGTTTTCATTTATAAATTATATTACGTGCAGCATTTTGTTAAAATTTTTCTTTAAAATAAATCATTTTAATTATAAGTTGATCAGATCCTGAGATGACTTGTGAGTTGACCCAAGCTCCAAAATTTGCTCGAGCTTGGATGTTGAACTCAGTTAATCGATCATGCTCAAGCTTGAGCTGGAGGCTGACTCGAGCTCGGCTTGGCTCTTTACACCCCCTTAAAATGTTAAGTGTTATGCATGTAATTATAAGTTTTATAAAATAATTAAAAAATGTTTGAAGTATAGGCTAAATCAAACAGTACTGATGCAAACACATAGTTAAGACAGCATCGTGCTTCAGTCTGGATTTTTCAGCATATAACTCTATATATTTGGTATCTTTTTGGAAAATGAAGTAAATGGGCAGATTAAAAAAATTACCTTTACATGTTTGACTGGGAAAAGCAGAAGTCCTCAACGTCTCTTGCGTTTCATCAGTAGGTTTCCTTCTTGGCACACTTAATACAAGTGCAGACTGTTCCCATGTTGCAGCCGTGGAGGTTATACGGTAACCGTTATCCCATCTACGATGAATCCCTTCACTCGGATATATGAAGTCTAGCTCAACAACCTGCCAATTATTAGTCAAATAATAGAATAAGCACAAGGAAATGTGTTAATGCTTAATTAGCAGTTAGAGCTTCCGTCATCCCAAATGGTAGAGGTTCAAAACTCATCAATCATCGCATAATATTAATCGCTATTCTAAAAAACATTAGATGCATTACCTAAAACTTAAATATTTACATATTAAAACACATAATTTTATTATTTACAAAATTACCACCTAATATTAAGAATATTCTCAACGTGTAACAATTAGAAAGAGCACAATGGGGTGGGGTGGCATTTTTGTTGCTAGGATGGGAATTATGGACAGTAGTTTGTGAATATTCAATTTGAGTATTCAATATGAAAACAAGAAAAGTAGAATGCATTAATTTACACTCAAATACTACACACATGCTGCCAAAACTAAATTATACTCACCGTACCATGCTGAATGCATACATATACTATATATATATATATATATATATATATATATATATAAAATAAAAATAATATATATATATATATGAACATGTATGTATATATATAGACACCTATCTGATTTCACACTCACACTGAAAGAAAGAAAAAAAGCAAGAAAAAAAAAGGGAAAAAATAAATAACCTGATCTAAAAAACCTGCATTACGAGACATTACTACTGCCCACTTAGTTCCAGTAGTGGCCATGGAAGTAACATAAAAGCCCTCCTTCCATTTTTTGTTTATCCACTTGAAAGGAAAGGAATCACTAACTTTGTAAGATTGTTGCGCATATTGGGTACCTAGAAGTCAAAACCGCAGTGCACAGTAGGGAAAGAACAGTTTGGAGAAAGAAGTCACGCAATATCATATTGAACACGGAAATTTATTTACCTTTGGACATCACCACAAAAGAGCTGCCATTATTTGCTCCAGCTAATGCACTTATATAATAATTTTTCTCCCACTGCTCCATTATCCATTCCTTCATAAAATTACCAAGTAACATAAGAACAACATTAAACAAAATGTACTCGTTCCCCCTAAAAAGCAGAAATAAATGTCGAGATGTAAGATGTTCAGGTAAGGTTCTTGTTTAATATGATGTATTAAAATCAGTGTAAAATATTTTCAACTCTTTCAATCATTGTTTGTTTTTAAGCAAAAAAAATCAGAAGTTTAAATTTTGATGTGCACATTCTGGGTTTTTATAATACTTGTAATTCTAAAAATAAAAAAATGGGTTTCAGTTGTGTTGAGCAGAGGCCTCCGAGAGAAGAACGTGACAGGTGCGAGGTAAGCTTAGACATAGCCAGCATCAACTAGGCAAGGAGCAGTGGAGCTGGATTGGCAAGGAACAGAAAAGGTAAGTGCGGTGCTAACAAGGATGAGAGGCTTTTAAGTGTCCATATAAAAGGAGATTTTTGGTAAATTAAACCTAAATTTTTTTCATACAAACTTTGCCCGTAAATCACAGGCAAATCTCTTACTTTTTCCTCACTCTTCCTCAATCTAATTAGTTACTAAAATATATTGGAATTCACAGTCAACTGGAAACCAGAAATGTTTAATCAAACTTTCTATCATTCAAACAAAATAACAAAAAATAAACTATAGTGCACAAAATGAAAAAAAATGAAAAAATTGGGATAATTGAAAAGTTGCAAGATAAAAAATAACGCCCAAATTACTTTCTTTAATCAAACCCAAATAAACCAAGTGCAACATTAAATGAAAAAGAGGATAAAAATAAAATAAAAGATATCGCCTCAGCAAAATAAAACTGTTCAGATTTAAGGTAGCTGGCAGCACTCCATTAAAAGCTAAGAGAATAAAATTGCAAGATATTATTTTTTAAAAATTAAAATTATGTATTTGGAATCCAAAAGATGGTAGTCTAAGATTATATAAAAGAAAAAAGTTGAATGTTCCTGGGACTGCTGTCATTATGCGTTTGCATCATACCATAATCTGTATAACTTTTATATCATTGTGTCGCACAGCCTTTACTGACTCGTCATTAAGAAACAGTGTTGTTTAGGCACTAGTTGAAAATTAGTGGGCTGACATAAACCAATTTACAAGTTATTGCAAAGTAAAAATGATTTTAAGTTTCTGAAACAAGATATTGGGTGCGTAGAGAGGGTTTAACTGGTCTTCCTAAACCATTAGTGGCATGCTGCAAGCTTGAACAGTCGCTTGATGACGTGCTATATTTTTAAACTAAATGTTTTACGCTAATGATTTTAACTGGGCTAACCAAAAAAAGCAACGACTGACTAATTTCATCCTTATTATCCCTTTAATAAATTACATACAAAAACTACTATATTTTAAAATATTTTAGAATAAACTAAAATTAACAATGTGCAAGTTATGTTGAAAAATAGAAAAAGTAAGAAAAAAAGGAGGCTTGCTTTTTGAATCTTTCAAAATCTTTAAAACTAGATCTTCTTGAATGCAAGTGAGAATTGTTTTTGCCCACATGTTAAGAAAACCATAATCATAAGGCAGCAGCATAGTGCTACAATTTTAACAAGCAAATTATCAATCGTTCAACGAATCTGAAAATGCAGGCCCAACAATCCCCGCTATCACATCATCTAATCTGTAAGATAGCTTCATATGTGCTTTTACTCAAAAACCAACAACAACAACAACACAAAGCCTCAATCCCACTAGGCGGTGCGGCTAGATTTTAAATTAGATCTAAGGTTGAAGTAAAATGTTCTCAGTTAAGAGTCAAAAGGATGACCAAATTTATGGTGTTCTCTTGCATAAAACAATAAATCAGCGGACGCCCTTCCAAAGCAGCAAGTTGTGAATGTTTCTTTCTCAGAGGCTAGCTTCTTTGCTGTTGGCATATCAGCTATTTGTACATTGTTTAAGAGAGCAGCTTTTTTGCTATCTCTCAAAATGTAGCTTTACAGAAGTTGAAACTAATAACAGCCCAAAATAATCTCAGGCATCCTTGAATAATGGATGTAATTCAATCCTTAAAAGATACTTACTGTAACTATAAATGCGCATGTATCTTTCCCTGGTACCATGGAATAATAATCCTTTCCTGCTGATCTCTGACTACTCTCGCTCTCTCCCGCCTTCAACATGGTATCAAAGCGGTACATTCCTCAATGCTTCTCTCTCTTACCTCTTCAACCCCAATTATCACGCAAACCTAAATCTACTTTCGTCAAGATCTATGAGACGCCTTCGTCATTCTCTTTTATGATCCAATCCTTTCTCGATCGAGGCGTCTATGACGATCTCATCCAAATCTAAGCTCGTCAATCTCGACGGTTCTTCAACTCCACCCGATCAACGCATTTTAGCCAAAGTCGTTATCAATGAAGTCAACAAATGTAGAATTACAATCCAGTGACAATTCAACATCCCGCAGCAACTCCACCTTCCTCACTAAATAAAAAAGCCTCAAATTCCTAATACACAACATAAAAAACATCATCCACTCCTTTAACAGCTGAGAACAATCATATTTGGAGAGCTCAAATTCTTGAACTTTCAAAGCCAATAATCTACAAGGCCATCTCGACGGATCAAATCAAGCACCACTTGCCTCTAGCCCAAATTACTCCTCCTAGATTTCAGTTGGCGGCAATCTAACCGCAGCCCTCTACTCCATTATATCTTTTTCCATTCTCCCCTATATTCTCAAAGCTGATTCTTGTGATGATGGGTGTGAAACACCCAAACCAAATGACTTCAATCCACCGATTGTTCTCGAATCATTCAACTCAAGAACGATCTCCATAATGTCCTTGAAGGATAGATCCATGCACGACTATCTACCAGAAATCAAATCCATCATAGATAGGATTGCTGCAGCTGGATCCAAAGTTGACAATGAGGACATCATCCTCTATACCCTTAATGGCCTCTCCTCCAACTATTAAGCCTTCAAGACTACTATCCACGCCAAAATAATATCGATCAGCCTGGACGATCTATATTCCCTCCTTGCATTGATGAAATTAATGTTCAACAAGACCTCCACAAAGAAATACAGCTCAGCAACCCATCGCTAGCCCACAAAAACAATCACCTATCCCCTTTCTCGGGCTGAATTTGAGGCAAGGCAAAAACTAGCAGTGATGAAGCCGATCATCTGTGCCATTTCAAGGCTCCTCCCCGTCACCAAGAGAGCCCAGGTCATCCTATATCAAATGTCAAATCTGTGGCAAGCCGAGACACTCGGCCAAAGATTATTGGTATCACATGAATTTCAATTACCACAACATTCCAAACCAATCAGTTGTTCTATGAACAGACGGTCCGACTGGTCCCAGCTTGTATCTAGATTCAGATGCTTCCACTCATATCACCAATGATTTCAGCAATCTATCCATTTTTGAACCATACCAGGAGACCGACTGGGTAATGATCGGAGCCAGACTCTTCCAATCTCCAGCATTGGCAACGACATCCTCCCCGCCCTCAATCTTAAGTTTCTCTTAAAGCATGTATGCCACATCCCTCGTTGTCAATACAATCTTCTCTATATTCATAAGCTAACAGTCGACTCCTGCTCCATCTCGCCACACTAACGAACCTCCAAGCGAACATTCTTCTTCCTAGAGGTCATTACACTAACGGACTCTACACAATCCATCCATCACCAGAACCCTCTCCTAGCCAGAGTATTCTCCGATCAACCACAACAACAAACGAACTTCTATGGAATCTACGGCTAGGCCACCCTAGCCATGACATCTATCATCTGCTTGTCAAACAAACTCCATCTGTTAGCATCAACAACTCCCCAATTTTTCTCCCAATTCGACTGAAATCCTATTTTACGCAAAGTGACGGAGCTTCGAAAGGGAGACTCAACGAATGAAGTGAACGCGTAGTGATCGTGCGGAAGGGAGGCGACGATGCAGATCATGATGTTCACTGTGCTGAAGACGGCGGTGATGCTCACGACCTCCTATATTCCAGAAGGCGCATCACCAGCGATCCGTTCCGAAAGCGGGTTTACTGTTGTCTCTCACAGACAATACTTGCCCACAATCTCGAGTCGGTCGCGCTCCTTGTCCATCGCCTCGTCGTTGTTCTTCCTCCCAGTGAAGAGGTTGAAGTTGTTCTCCTCGCCCAGGTAGATGTCATAGCTAAGGATCGGTCATCCAGTGTCGTTTGACAATATTATTGATGAGCCCCCATATTTATAGTGATTTTATATGTTAATTTATGGGTGTTTAGATAAAATCATTATCTTTTAAGTTATTTTTGCATTTGTTTATGTTTGTGTAGCATGAGAGCAAAAAATTCAGCAAAAATAGTAAATCTTCAAATTCAAAGAAACAGAGGGCTAGGCGCTACAGCGTGACTCAACGCCCATCCCAAAGGGTCAGGCGCTGCGGCGCGCGTCACAGCGTCCCATCCCCGAAACACGGGCACTACGGCGCGCCCTGACGTCCATTCCAGATCAAAGAGCTATGGCGTGCCACATCTCGCCTTCAAATAAAATAAGGATCCAGAGCCTCTATGCAAACAGAACCACGGGTGCCTAGGCGCGTCCTAGCGCCCGCTGTTCTGAACAAACAGTAATCCTAATGGTCAAATTAATAAATGATGAATTTTTAATAATTGCACGTAATTTCCAAAGAAAGAGGAGAATAATTAGTGAGCCCCTTCAACTCCCTAAGCTGATTAAAGTAAGAAATATTCAAGGAATTTGATTAATTATCCCCTTCAGCTCCCTAAGTTAAATGAACGAGGAATATTTAAGGAAACAAGAGAAAGTCAAAAGGGGGATCTTTTGAAGAATTTTTAAAGAAAACCCTAGTTACCAAAGAGATTTTCCCTGAGTTTTCTCAGGTAAGGCAACCACAAAAGAAGGAAGAAGTCTAAGGATACTAAGAAAGGAGCTTCTGAGTAGAAAAAAAAAAGGAGAAAGAATGATGTGGAGAACGCAGGGCACAGTTCCTATCATATTATATTTCTTCCCTAAATATTGCCTATTTTCTGCAATGAAAGAACATCTCTCATGTGTGTTGTTTTATTTTTGTGCTTTTCATTTGTAATGACAGCCTAAACCCTTATTTTTGGGAAGAATTAGGCTCAAAACTATGGCTTTATAATTTTTATGTGCAATACAAATAAAATTTTCATCTAGTGAAATGTGAGAGTCAATTTGTGCTCAATCAATATTATTATTTAAATAAAAATAATAATATGGTTTTTGAAAGAAAATATTCAGTAAAGTAATAGTCACATAGCTTCCTTTGTTCGTTTCTGAATCTCAATACAGAAACTCGATGCATGTTAATTGTGAATAATTCATGTTTTCACAATCTGAAGTAAAAAGTATATCTATTGCTTGGACATAAGAATAGGTTTAATAAAAGTGTAGCAGACCCATCTGCACGACTCTCCTTAATAATGAAAATACATGTGTTGTTCGTGAACCACAACGAGTTTAGAATTAAACTAGGTAAGGCATCATAATAAACACATAACACCATCACAATCGAAGTTGAGATCTAAAGTCAAGAGGACTCATAGAAGATAGACTAAAGACAGAATGGTTGAATGTGATGAGAGATCCATGTGCGTGATACATCATTAGTGGATCTACATAACTACAACTCCATAAAAATATTTTCATAAATAAGCCAATCTCTCACATTAAACTGAATTAAGGAATTGCATGCACTAAATTTTATATACCATATGTTCTGACCTACACTCCCCAATCAACTCCAACTGCTCACACCAATTTAAAGTAATATTAGTTGATTGATAAATAGATCAAATCAACATTTTGATCGTTCGAACATTACTGAGAAAGAGAGTAATTAGTAGCTAATACACACCAATCCCTGAGGAAGATAATCTGGATTTTGTCCTATATTACTTCAGACCGAGTGCACTTGCATGTTTATACAGACACACAAATTTAAGTTTTGTCAATTATCACCAATGATATCTTCGTCGATCAAAGCTTTGTCGAATCTCTCTTCTCCGAGTATTTTCATTTCCTTCTTAGTGAAAAATGAAGACGAGTTTAACTTTTACTTGTTGGGTCAGACCGTCTGCTTGTGTGATTAGAATTAGGTCTTTGGGGATTCTTTCTTTTTTTTTAGCTTATTTTCGTTGGTCTGTCTATGTTTATTAGATTACTTCTTCAAATTTAGATCAGAGTTAAGCCAATGATGATTTGCTTGTTTAAGTTGGAATTGCCGACTGAGGTTAGAAAAACCTAATTTGTTTGGAAGTACAATGGCTGTTGTTTAGGGTTATTTTAATAGCTTTTTGGGGGCTATTCTAAGCAAGTATTTGACAAAAACTTAAGAGTACTGGCTTAGTGGTTGTTTGGGACAAATTTAATAGCCATTTCTGAGCTTAAACCACCCTATTTTAGAGTAAAATTATGTTTTATAGTACAGTAACCAGAACTAATTATGTGACTATTTTAGGAGTTATTTTTGTCTTGTATGGCAAGAATATATATTAAAATGAGTATTATATTGGGTATACTTTTAACATCTCAATGGAGCTATTTGAGGGTTAATTTAAAAAAAATGCAAATAATTATCTTCAAGGGTAATCTCACCATATTACGCAAAATCAGCGGAGAAGTCGAACAAGAAGCGAGAAAGAAATTCCCTCTTCTCCGTCAACGAATCAAACGAATCGTTCATTCGTTCGAACGATCGAATTGTTCGTTCATTCGTTCGAACAATCGAATGAACTATTCGTTCAATCGTTCAGTCGAACAAATCATTTTGTTTAAAAAACCTAAATTTCAAAAAAAAAAATTGGGGGTAATCCTGCACCGTAGTTTACTTAAAACACCACTCTCAAATTATTTATTTCAAATAAAAAAATCTTAAGTTTCCTAAAAAATTACCAAATATCAGTAAAATAATTTGATTATACACTTAGATTTCTCAGATTCTCTCATGCCAAACAGTCCTAATGAAAAATTAGTTCAACATTTTGAAAGGAAATTTGGTAAAAGAACCTTCTAGGATGCTCTAGTAGTAATAAAGCCTTTGTAAGAAAATCCTAACAGCAGAAAAAATGGTACACAACAACACACCACACCTAGAAAATAATAATGTTGAGCATATAGAATAAGATAGGCTTAAATAAAACCATATATACCTATAAATAAATAAAATGTAGAAGTAACATTTAATAGTGATTCACGATCACAAGTTATGAAAGAAAATTAATTTAACTTGGCAGAGAGCTTTTATAAAGTAATCATAAAGTCGATCCTTGAGTAACAGCTTAAAAATTAAGATAACTAAAAAAATCTATAAACCTGCCCTAAACATGCCTTATTCAAGACCATATTATTAATTTATCCTCATAAAAAAATATATTATGATCTTTATCTTGTACTTTCCTACTGATTTTTATCCTTAAACTTTCCCAAAGAATGACTTCTCTAAGCTGCACCATCATTAGCAAAATCATCATAACATCATCTAAGATTAGATTTGAACATCCATCTTCCTTCAAGAAACCCAACTCATTTTAATGTGTGCAACTGCAAGTTGTATCACAATTGGATGATTGAACTTCCACTATGAATTTAAATAAATATTCTCTCATCAAAATCACGGGCTACATATGTTGGTCACTACATTAAAATGATCAACTGTCAATTGACATGCTTTGTGGCCTAAAGAATATTAGGTGATTTGACATAGAAAAAAATTATGGCATTAGGTGATTAACTGTGCTTTCTATGTTTTAATTTTAATGCTACTTCATTGTAATTCCTTTTGGTTCACTATAATTTTTTTTTACTTTTTTATTAAATGACAAAGGCAAAGAATAATTTTTAAGAATTAAGAAATGGAATGTTATAATTTTAGAGTTTGCATCGGTACAGGTTTATGCTTATGTCTAGGGTTAATTTAAATTTAAGTTGTGCTAATTATGTCAATGCTTAAATTTTAATATTTAATATCGCAATAATTTAAGGGAGACAGGATTACAATTTTATATTTTCAAAATATAATTGCTATCAAAAATAAACAAAAAATTGTGCTACAACACTAAAAAATATAAATTCTACTTCGATGATTATAAAACGCTAAAAATTTTGTTTATTTACTTTTTTTGAATTATGAGCATAAATTTCATAAGTAACAAAGCTTATATTTAAGCTATGCATTCATTTTTATCATACGCACACATTTGTTAATCATGCACCATTCATATTTATGATTGGCTGTAGCACTACATTAAAAGCTTATAATGAAAAGCCAAAAGTAAAATAATATTCTGCAATCATATATTCCAAAAAATGGTCCTTTAAGGCAATACAATTTCAATAATATAATTATAGGTAAAAACTAAATGTTTATTATACGCTTTAACAATAACTGAAGAACACTTAATGTGGAACCACCATTAAGTGTGCATCACAACTTAAAATTGGCGAATGAATGGTCTTATTTACGCCTTTATATACTAAACAAACATTTGTTATCACTAATAAAGAAAATATTGTTAACCACGTAAGCCCAACAGGTATAAACACTATTTGATGATCATAAGGCACATTGAAAAAGTGGTCTATTAATTATTTATGAATTATGAGCAAATAATAAGGTCACCTACAAAACTTCATACCTAAGAAATAATGTTTATATTTTAGTTATAGATTTATTTTTCTCATTGTTATAGAGATGTTAGTCATGCACCATTCATATTTAAGGTTGCTTATAGAATAAACAACAAAAGCTTATTTGAAATGATAAGCTTAAAATAAAATTCCACAATTGAATTTTCCAAAAAAGATCCAACAAAACAATATTATTTCAAAAATAATATTTAAGAGTTGAATGCTTACTATCCGTATTACCAAAAACTAGCCACCACTAACTTCACCATTAAGTGTAACTTGCATCATAAATGAGAAAAAAATGGGTAATGGCTATTTATGTGAATGAACTGCCTTCATCAAAATTTTATACTGTCATATTATATTTATTATCATTAATAAGGGAAAACTATTAATCTCATAAGCCCAAGACATAGAATAAGTATTTTGATGAGTATAAAGACGTTGGAAAATTGAATTATTGAATATTTTTAAAATGTGAGTAAATGAAATTCAGCACGCACAACTTCAAGCATAAGAAACAAATCTTATATTTAATAATACTTAATTTTCTTATATGCACAGATCTGCTAATCATGCACCATTCATATTTAAGACTACTCATAGCACTACAAAAAGAGCTAATGTGAAAACTAAAACTAAAATAAATTCAACAATTATTTTTTCCATAAAAGTCCTAAAAGATGATACAATTTCAAAAATGTAAATTAAAGTAACTAATCACTGCTAAATGTTTGGGTCACCATTAAGTGAGCGTCACATAAGAAACAAACAAAAAATTCCGGTCATAGCTATTTTGGTAAATGAATTGTCCCTTAAGCCTTTACTAGCTCATTATCAAGAGGCTATTTTTTAATTGAACTTAAACTAATTAGCTGTTCATAGTAATCCTCGGAGTCCCCGTAAAGTGACTGTAATGTAAGAATGAGAACCGCCACAGTAATTAATAGATTGCAAATAAACTTAATAATCATCGCTAAAGTTGTGCTAAGTTGTAAACTAGTCGTTTTAGTTTAATGATTTCAACATTTGAGGCTAATGCAACTTTCATTTGAACCCTGTGTTCATTGAAGCAGGTCTGGATTAAGCAATGGATGACTACTTCCCTGCTGAATCTTTCTTCAATATTTTACATGATAAAACTAGCCTGAACTCAAATATTTTCAAATAATAGAATGCAAAATATATATATTGTATGCCAAATAAAAAATAAAAGTTATCCAAAAAGCTCCTTCATCTCTTTAAAATCCTCAAAATGTTGAGATTGTGATACAACGTAATAAACTTTTTTATCTTATATTTCAAAATATTCCAAAAATAACTGTAATAAAAAACAACATAGTGCTACATCATTATGAGACACATAAAAGTTTAAAAGTGAAAGCATAGTGTTCTTAAGCATAAGCATCTTGTCTGTATGATTATTTTAATTTCATGTACTTTCTTATATTTCATAGTGTTCAAATAAAAAAATTTGGTGTCCTCTTATCCATAGTTGTGAAGGAATCCTGTCTAAAACAAAAGTTTTTTCTTAACCAAAAGCAGAAAGTATATATCAATAACCACAACGAAGGCAAGCGAGTGTTATAATGATTTCATCACATGCTTTATGGTAGCAGAATGAGGCTGACAAGGTTTTCTAGACTTGGGAGTTAGCACTTTATGAGGAGGCGTAGAGGTGCATGAAAACTTCAGTTTCATCACTTTAAATCATTATGTGCACTGCATGTTCTGCAACTTAATTTTCCTATGATAACAGTTATGAAAGTTGACTGAATATGAACATTTTTTATAAGAAATTAAGTTTTAATAATAAAATTTCAATTTTAATTATCTTGGAAAATACTAATCTAGTATCAAACAGTTGCCTCAAAGCAAACTCAAATTGCATAAGTGTACATTTCAGGCACCTCGCACGAGAGAATCCCTGAATGCAGCGTAGGCACTTGAGCATCCGATCAATATGAAAGTTATAAGTGGTGCAGACCACCCCATAGGCTAATAAGGAGTGAACCGAATGGAGAACTCTTATGAGCAGTCTGGTTGTTGAGGACGATTGTTGCGCTCATTTAACGGGTAGCATCAAGAATTGATCCAATGGTTGCAAAATAAAATCCATGGCATGAAATTAAAAAATTCATAGCAGTCCCTGCAAAATTACTCCCTTAAAAATAAAGATAAATCTCCATAGGACAATATATCTCTCTTGTCTATACAAAACAAAGTGCACATAAAATAGAACTAACAAAAACACATGCAAAAATATCAAGCCCCAATGTCATACTCTGTTTACAACATGCATACATGATACCTATAAATTTACTATGGCTCAATAAATTGCTCTAGCAAATTTGCTATTGATAATCATCAAACAAGAATGAGCATGTCCATCAAGTCATGTGTAACTTGAATAAAGAATCATCATGTTTATGTCTGTTTGGCTAATCGACCATATAGGTTTGGATCTACCATCAATATTGACAAGATAACATTGTATCAAGAATAGCCTTTAGGACTACTTTGATTAGAGTAATTAGCAAGGTGTAAATTTTAAGTTCACATGAGGTGAAAAGAAAGAAAAATTCAAGGTATTGGTAGGCTAATTAATAGACTCCGTATAGGCCATCTTTTTGAGAGCTTTACTTTCCAAGAACTTACAAAGTGGTTGTTTGGGTAGCATGACCATTCCCATTGCTTAACAAAAAACAGAACAATAAGTATCATAAATCCAATTGCACTTATTCATATGCAGAAAGCCAAACTGCACTCTACCTTTTATTGGGGACTTGTCCAAGAATGCCCACCTTCATTTGCAATAAAGTGAAACTTCTTGTCCCATAATTTCCCAAATCAAGTGAGTTCTATCCATCTACCTTAATCATGAACTGTCAATAGACTCCATCAATCTTCCATAGTCGTAAAAGATCAATCCCATGATTTCGATGACAGGCTACTCCAGGCTAGCCTTCCCCTATAGTCAACAGCACCCTATGTAATGACCCTTGGTCATTTTACTAGAAAAAAGGTTACCCTCCTCACTAAATTATGTCTTGCATTAAATACCCACTAAATTTCGTTTTACGTTAATGTCCCTCATGTTTCTATTTTACTTTAGTTGCACCTACTAAATTCAGTTTTAATTTAATTTCCCGCATATTTTTGTTTCGCACTATAAACAACCTGTTCGAGTTGAAGGTCGTTATTTTGGAATGTTTTATTTTAGAAATTATTTAAATAATAATAATAATTATAGCAACCGTTCAAATTTGCACACAAAACCGTTTCTCAAGCCCGCCATCCTCCTTTCCTCAAACATAGAGAATTTAATGCAAGATCTAATTAAGAGAAATTGTCGACATAAGAGTTACGGTTTTTGGAACCAGTCGTTCGTCTACATCTCTGGTAGATGCTATTTAGGTTTCTGCGATTCCATGACACCTCGTCACTACCTTCTAAACTCGCAACCACTCTCATACCATTGAAGGAAACCCTAAGCATCTTCAATTTTTCTCTCGTAACATCCTTGTTCCGTCGACAAGAGGCTTTGTCCCGAGTTCCTTCGATCGATCGATCCACGTCCTCGGTGAGAAGATCTGCTTCGATTCCTTCGTTCGAATCCCTGTTTTTCATTTCTAAGCCTCTTCCCCCATTGTCATGACTCTAAATCACAAAGGTACAAATTCACGTTGCTTATCTCTTCAATTTGGTTAAAATAAAATAAGAGGTATTTTTGTAGCTTCATAGAGTATGCTATATCCTCATATGCTGCAATTAAGATTCCTATACTCCACATCAATTACTTAGAACTTCTTAGTCAATGTAGCTAAAAGTTTAAGACTTATACAAACCTTTGTGAAACGCTCTTAGCTTTCTTAACAGTAGTTATTCATTGAGTATAAATATGACTTGCTACTCCTAGAATGGTTTGCAAATAGATGACCAAAAATGGCACATAATGTTAAATCGGGAAGTGAATTTTGATTGGAATCCATCTGCTTTCCAACCTTAGATCCTAAGTACCTAAATAGATTTGAAATGTGATCTCATCTGGAATCTTCAGTTTGGCCTGTCTATTATCTTCCAAAATTCCATAATGATTTCACCAATTTATGATTAAGAATAGTTTAGATTGTATTTTTCTCTTGCAAAACCCGCCCATGATTTAAGATTCTAAGTTTATCAATTAATAAGTTATTATCATTGATTTCCAAGGTTATTTTTAAATCAACGAAAGGAATCTGAATGTAGCAGTAGTTTTAGATCAAAATTTATTTGTTGTGCTGACACATTTATTATCTCAGTATTGACCCACCTTTTGAAGAACTAAGTATGATTGAAATTTATCTGTGTTGTCAACTTATCCAACGTTTATTAGAATTTGACTGAGTTTCCTGGAATTAAGGAGAACTCTGATAAGCTCTTAGATACTTCCAGAAATTAATTCTTAGTACTTTCCTACACCTAATGAACTATTCATATCAATATAATTGTCAAGATCGTAAATTCTATTAAACTTGCTAACCTTGAATCTATTCATAAACTTTCTGTCATTTTTGAGAAAATTTTGTCTCCAAAGGATCAAATGAACTATTGATTTATTAATATGAATCTTAAAGAAATTTTGGAAGTCGGAATTTTTACATATGGATGCAATAGGTTTTAGACAACTGTAAGGGATTGGATCTAATTTATTTTCTTTGAAACGATAATTTGGCATCTTCCACTAATTTCATAGGTGAAAACTAAAATCTGCTCTTATATAAATCTGCTTTGATATGCTCTGCTGCATATTAGATTAAATTCTATCAATAGAATCTGGATAAATTTGGAAACTGCTGCTAATTTACTGGATTCATATATAAGACAACAAGGTTGAAATGCTTAGACATCAACTGTTTGTCTCATTTCAGTCGTATTACCATTATGTATAAATGATCAAAATCCAAAATTCATATTATAGCAGATTTTATAAATTGTTGACGTGTCATCACAATAAATGAGTCAAGCGCACATAAAAGCAAGGTTTAATTAATATTGATTTCTTAATTGTAAATTATTTCATTCAGCGAATCTCAATATGAAATAATAGTGCAAGCTTTGATATCTGCCATTGATATGAAAAATAAATTTTCTCAGTCAATCATATCTCTTCAGCCATTCGATACTTGAACGGATGGCTGAAGTCACAAGATCTGAATAATAATAACCGCAAGTATTAGATTGTCTGCAGTAGCTAGATAGTCTAATGGATAAAGTCTCAATAGCACTTCAATAATAAGCAGTAAAGAATGATTTATTTAAATCTATGATTGGAACTCTACATTGCAACCACTCACTGTCCAATGAAGAAAACTGTTAAAGAAATAGAACTTGAATTTAATTATATGTTTGGCAATCCAATGGGTCCTGTGAAAAGATTATTATACCACAAATGAAATGCTGATGGTTAAAGGCAGTTAAGGCAACAAGAATATGTTGTTTCAGGCTGGTGAAATGGATATGTTGAACTAGAAATCACAACCAGGAATGTCAAGAATTCAACAGGGCTGCTTTAAGGCTTCAGGATGAGTTCAGCTGTGACCAAGGGTTAAATCTGACGTGTAGGATAGATCCAACTGAATCTAGAATAAGGTTGGGCAAAGCTGGACAGATTAAGATCTGTCATGATGTTTAAACCATTGAACCTTGGCCAGTTCTAGTTAGGACAAAAAACCTAAGCAATGCTAGTCAGTTCCGAATAAATCTAAACTTCCAACATTATGATTTTATTATAATCTTCAATAGTTCCATAAAGCTCTAAGTTCAGATATAATAACTAACATTGGAAATTTAAATTCAAATGGGATTAAATTTGATGATTCAAAGTTAGTCTAGAGTTAATGTGAAGGCTCATCTAAAACCCATGCAATACAAGCTTCTAATTGAAAGTTGAGTTAGTTTCATTACAACTCAATGAAATTTAAGTTTGTAAACTAAACCAAGTACTATAACCAAAGTTAGGAATAAGAACATATGTTTTGATAATATAAGAAAACACTTTCAAGGACTAGTAAAATTACATATATATAACTTTTGCAGACACACCGAAATTTTGAATACTTTCTCAGCATAAATACTAAGGTGCCCAGGATATTACTTTTTGCACATATTGCTTTTTAATATTGTTATTGCATCACTTGAGCCTATTTTTATATGAAATGTGATGTCTTTTTTACTGCCAAAAAATGTTATGATTCAAAGTGCTATATTGTTATGTATTGTGATTAAATGCAAATGTTATGATTCAAAATGTTATATTACTATCTTGTGAATGAATGCAAAGGTTATGATTGAAAGTGCTATATTATAATGTCTTGTGAATGAATGCAAAGCCATGCTATTGCATCATTTTGAGCCTATTATTATATGACTTGCGATTTTTATTTTACTGCCAAAAGAATGTTATGATTCAAAGTGCTATATTATTGTAACGACTCAACGTCGTTACTTTGTAAATTAGGTCAAAACCCGCCTCAAACATCAGGATCTCGGAGAATTTCAAATTAGAACAAACAAAATTTCCATTAGATAGAAATAATTTTTAGATCAAAGTGCTATAGTTTGGGAGAAGTCGGATAACGGAAACTCTCGCTTTATTTTTTTCTAAATTATTTAAATTTAATAAATTGAGAAAATTAAATACATGTCTGAATTCATCAATTTTCATGTCCTTATGTTAAGTATATTATTTAAAGGCAACTCGAAAAGTTTCATCGATTTCTGAGCGTCAGTTTGGCCTCAATTAAATTTTGAAGTTTCAAACTTCATAAATTAATTAAAAAAATAAAATATTTGTCCGAATCGAAAATTTTTGGCGCGAGGATGTTCGTTACATCGTAACACACCTCGGTGCCAAGTTTCGTTATTTTTAGACGTCAAACGGTAAAAAAATGTGAAAAATTTAATTTCAAAATAACTAATTCTTTTCCTTGAGAAATCCTCCCTACCTATTTCCCGATTCCCCCCCCCCCGATCGCAAGCTCTGTCCAGCGACAGAGCCTGCTGCGCGCAAAGTCCTGCACCGTTTTGGTGCAGGATGGTCGACCAACACCCCTCCTCCTTTCCTCCCTCTATATATCATCCCTCAGCCCTCCCTCTCACCCTCACAACTGCCCCTCTCCCTTCAGCCTCCCTTCCCCTACCAGCAGCCAAAAGCCAGCAACCCCCTCCTGCCAGCAGCCCTCTAGCCAGCCACTCCTCAACCCTTCCTTCTCCTTCCCACCAACAGCCCACCTGCAGCCTCCGACCAGTTCAGCCAGCCACCTACCACCCCTCCGACCACCCCCTTTAGCCACATTTGGCTCCCGACAACCCTAACCATAGGCTAAAGGAGAAAGAAAAAGGGGAAGAAATGAGAAGAAATTATTTTATTTTGTTTTTTTTATTTCTTTTTATTATTAATAAATATACTATCTATATTATGTCATTCACATTATTATGGTTCTCATTAATTAATAATGAAAATTGTACAAATGTTATAAATTGACTATTATTTCAATTCAAGCATTTTTATTCTGTCATTTTCCTTTCTTATTATTATTATTATTATTATTATTATTATTACTTTCTGCAGATTTTTACAGCATTTCTATTTTTATCCTTTCTTTCATATATTATTATTATCATTATTATTATTACATAATAATAATAATAACATTATATTAAACATAATTGCTACCTGGGAGACTTAAAGACGTTGGCTTCTATCAAGAGAAAAAATGAACAAAAGACAGAATGAAAAAGAAGAAAATAAAAATCCTTTAAAATATCATTATAATATTAGCTAAAAGGCTAATTTAAAATATTAAAAATTTAAATACAGATTCAATCAAACTGTTGAACTTTTGACTTTAAAAGAATAATATCCTAGATATCTTTTATTACTCTTATTTAAATATACTTTTTCTGCTCAACATTGCACAAATTGATAAAAATACTTTTAAAAGTCACATAAAATGATATATGAACAAGTTTAGATAACTAAGTAGCAAGGATTCTATGTTGATATATTTTTAGTTTGATCAGATAACTGCTATGATGGGGTTGTTCGACATCAGGAGTCATAAGACGCCTATACTGATAAGCCTTTGAGGGGGCAGATATAGAGGGAAGTTGGGATATGTAACACAAAAGATGAACCCCTTTTTCTCGATTTTGTACTTGCCCAACAAAATCATATTTTGCGCCAGATAACAAACGCTAAAATTCTATATTTATTTTTGTGACTGCAATTATATTTTCAAGTGCAATTAAAACAGGTTTGCATGGATAAATACGTACAACTTTTATTTCCTATCAAATTATTGATTATTTTACTTATTATTTAACATTTGTAAGGATGACATCTATTAGTACTTAGTTTCACAACTAACTGGTATTCATATGTCCGCACTTTTGAAATGTGCCCATATCAGGAGTTCGTCCTATAGGAAAGGTGTTAAGAATTAAGCAGCACTGATATTACTTCCAACTGATTTTTCACTTTCTTTTTTAGTCTTTTTAAAGTTTGTAATTTTTATTTTATTTTGATCATTTGTAATCAAGACTTGTGAATTAATGAATAAATGAGTTATATTTGTCTTTTAAATCACTTAATATGATCATGCGGCTAGAGGAGTTGTCACCCCAAAAACCGGTGCTGGATTAGCTCCCGCTGACCTAGCACCAGGTCCTCAAAATTGTTATCTTGTGAATGAATACAAATATTCAAGAAACGGTGGATAGTTTGAAGGAGTTAGGTTAGGGACATGGCTAGTCCACTTTAGAAGTTATAAAGTTGTCATACAATAGCCTATGAGAGGGCCAGTAAAATGTTTATTTTTATATAATAAACCCTAATCTCAAGGTTTTGAACCCAACAAAACAAAGCTACATAACAATAAGGCATACATATACATGCACATACATATGCAAAATTTGTTGATATGAGTGCATAAAGAATTTCTTTGAGGGAGCAGTAGGATGTCTATTTTTATATTATGAACCCTAATCTTAAGGTTCTAAACCCAGTAAAACAAAACTACATAACATTAAGGCATACATATACATGCACATACATATGCAAAATTTATTGATATGCGTGCATAAAGAATTTTCTTTTATGCAAATATTTATGATTTTTGGCAAAGACAATGCTTATTTATGACAAATTTTTTTGTCAAAATAATGTTGTTTTGCAGGAATTAAATCATTTTATGCTAAATCATGTTTCCTTTGCGTGCATAAAGAATTTTCTTTTATGCAAATATTTATGATTTTTGGAAAAGACAATGCTTTTTTATGACATTTTTTTTTGTCAAAATTAATGCTTTGTTTTGCAGGAATTAAATCATTTTATGCTAAATCATGTTTCCTGCAATTTTTTTTATCCATATTTTTATCGCAGACCACTTTTAATATTTGAAAGGTGTAAAACTTAGCATCCATTTGGTACTTGAAGTATTCTTTAATTACTTTGAATTCAAATCCCGGCATTATTTTTGAAATGATGCCCCAGGTCAGGCACAGCTGGAAGAAAATGAATTGGCTTGATTGACGTCAAAGGAATGGAAGGAATCAAATCCAAATTTGAAGTATTTTATTTCACATTTTTATTGAAGTATGTTGTAATGAAGTAGCTATATAATTATTTTGGTATATTATTTTGTGATGTATTATTCTGGATATTTTTATATTAAATTGAATGGAGTTCATTATTTCTATTATGAATGGCTCTATATGATTATATGAAACTATGTACTATTTTACTTAACCATCCAATATGACTCTTGAAAGATGCACCTAATGTTGGATCAATTTACTAACTCGACAACGGGCAATCACACCTTATCCTCCAATAAATGGCCTTGAAGCAACCAATTTTGCTTCCTCCATGCCCCCCTTTGCAATGACCTCTTGCAACATAACAATGGACCTTTTAGGTTTGGGTTTAGTTATTAAATAAATTATTGAATACTTAATAAAATTGATCTTAACAATAGGCTATAGATAAATCCCAAATAACATAAACAGCTTCGTCCACAATAGCTTCAAACAACTACATTCCCTTGCAGCTCCTTCCTAACAAACTTCAAAGATAATCAACACCTAAAATGAATCCATAGCATAATATCAATTAAGATACAATAATATCGAATATCACTTAAGATACAATAATATCGAATATAACCTAACTCCACAATATGCTATGTTATTTTATTAAAACTACACTTCCAAAGATTATATGTTTGAAGCCTTTCCAAAATTATTAATACAATTATTTTATTCATAATATATACTTCTGCATGCCATCTATTTAAATTAACAAATTTATGATAATCATATTTAGAATCTCAATTTTATACAAATGTTATGATGTAATTATGAATGAGTTGTGCAAATGCATTAGGTTTAGAGTTTATTGGCACGCCAATAATATTTGTAAGCATTTTAGGTTTAATAAAATAAATTTATACAATATTAGTCAAAGGTAAAAATCAAGGCTCGTCTAATAGCATAGTCTTTCACCATACTAGATTACAACAATTACACAAGATCATATTGGTTTCTCCAGTCTAACCACCAATCTATAGGTGGTTTGAAAAAGAGAAATTTAAGCACAATATTGATCATTTATCAAATAACTTCCAAAAACAAAACATACACAGTAGCCGTTGAATCGTGTTTTTTTTAAAGAATGTAAAAGTCCTAGAACTAAGTCATGCTAACATCCTCCCATGATTTGCACAGAATTTGTGAATGAGTTATGCTTTCTCATGCTGGCTATGGCTTCATCCCTCTTAAAATAGCCAACTGCTAAAAAAACAAATTTAGAATAAGGAAATCTCTTATAAATAATTCAAGTATGCAATGTAGTTTCCCATAAACAAGCAGCCATCTGTATGCATGCCCTCATCAACTATATAATGTTTAATTAAACAACAGCTTGACTCAAAGCATTAGTAGCTAAGTTTTCATATATGATACATGTTTCAAGACAAGGCGTACAATAAAAATTCAACTCACTTCATGTGCCTATCTTTAAACTCATTCTGAGAACTCAAATAATTTAAGCCTAATGATTCAGAGGCAACACAAGCTTCATTCACAGAAAATAATGCCTTCAATAATCAAGACACCATATTATAGTGTGCAATTTCTTTAATAGTTATAATTCTTGTGATTGCCTTGCTGAACTTCTATTAAAGTCATAATAGCGTGATCATCATGACATCGTACCCCTTTTACATCTACCAGAATAAACACAAACTATGTAGAATCTCATCACAAATTTGATTAACAAGTTCATTGATAACAAGATCCTTAGCTTCATCAAAAGCCCAATTAGCAATCTTAATCCAACTGAATTCTCCTTTCTCCAAATTAGTGAAACCAATATAAATTAAATCCTTTGATGAACCTTCAATAAAGTGTCCAATCCATGAAAATTCAACGTCATAAAAACTGGAAGGGGTGAGCCAATCACAAACTACATTGACCTTATTTGAATATACGGCAAAACACCCTCTTAATATAACAAATCCTAGAAAAATCTAATGAAATTACAAAAAAAAAAGATTTAAATTCTAAAAAATTTCTCTACTCTCAAAATCTAAGAAAACCATAGCATACACAAATGAATATCCATTATTTTATTATTGATCAAGATATCATCAAATATATTCAAGGAACTTTCTAATAAATACTTGCAAGATATAATTTGTTATCTGCACGTAATAAATGCTTTCAACAATCCAGACATAAATCACTCCCATGAACCATGAATCCTCTTGAAAGTTGTTTTCTATTCATCTCCCCCTCTTATCCTCACCTAATGATAATTGCACAAATAAAATATCAAGCTCACCATTTTTGTCATCATATTTAACAAGTTCAAATAAATAATCAGATATCTAACAAGCACTCTGTATTGATGTGCAATCTCCATATCTCATCTTTCTTTCATATCACATAGTCAAACAGAACAAAGACTCGTGCTTTACCGTACAAACCATATTACAAAAAGTTAAAAGCTTGTTGTTTTAATTTGGCAAGCTCAATAGGATTCATCATTTAAAGAGAAAATTCAATAGAAAAGATCCAACTTTACATCAATTGCATGTTAAATATCTCTAAGCTAAATAAACTTAATCAAAAGCTCTAGATGCCCCTAAAATTAAAAATTACTCTCACAAATTTAAGTAAAACTAGTCCCTAAGTCTTTTTTCACCTCAACTCAGTGACAACTAAAATATAAATCACCACTACAACAACAACACCATAAAACCTTAGAGCTAGTAGGTGAGATTGACTAATCCGTTGTTTCCATTGCAAACGATAAAAAAGAAGCCCCTCGCTAAGTTCCAAATAGATAAGATCCTTTATAGTATTTTCTTCCAAGTGTCTTTATTGATCTTCCACTTCCTCTTTAAAAATGGGAAAAACTCATATACTTAATTTTTCTAACATGGGTATGCTTAATACGTTGAAACCATTTAAGAAAGCATTCTATAATCTTATACACTATTGGAGCCACTCCAACCATATTGCAAATAAGTTCATTTCTCATTGTATTCTTTCAAGTATACCACTTATCCACCTTAGCATCCTCACTTTTGTAACACTTTATTAATTAGCAAATTTATTCTCTGTTGACTAATATTTAGCCCCATATATCATGGTTGATTGTATAAATGTTCTATAAAATTTTCTTTAATTTTGAGTGAAATTTTCTGATTGCACGGTACTTAGAAAAGCTTCGCTATTTCATCCAATCAGTTTTTGGATTAGATTAATCACATCATCTTTATTTTTCCATTACATTAAAAAATTGAACCTTGTATTTGAACCTCTCAATCTTCATGATCACATGATCCTCTATAATTATGTCATTGAGATTATGATTTTTAGTTACAATTAAACTTGCATAAAAAATAGTGTTTTAAATCTGCTAAACCAAAGCCCTACAGATTCTAAGTCATCCTTCACAACTTGAGTTTAATTTAACACCATTAATAGTGTTATCAATTAAAAAAACATATGCAAATAACATGCACTAAAGAACCTCTTCATGAATATGTTAATGACCTTATTTCTTTAAAAGAAAATACTCAATCTACGTTTTAGAAGACCAAATTTATATGAGAGAACATGCTCTTCTCTTTTTTTAAAGTATTAGCAATCATAAAATCATAAGCCAAACAAACTCCAAAATCATTCTTCCTTCCTTATTAATCTATCCAAAACCAAAATCACCATGAATAACATTAAATTCTTCAATCATCACTCTAACATGTCCAAATTATTTCTTCATATAAATAATATATCCTCTTGAGCCATTTCTTAAATTAGCTCCTCCAATTCATGCCAAAATTTCTTTTATACTTATTTCCAATCCTGATTGAGAAGCATATACACTTGAGATACTAAATATTAGTCTATCAATTATAATCTTTAAGAATATAATTCTATCTCTTAACCTCTTAACTTCCACTACATTATCTTTTAAAGTATTATTCAAGATGATACCAACATCATTCTTATGACAATTATTACCCAAATATCAAAAATTATAAATTTATTTTTCTTTCTATCCCACCCATTTCGTTTCTTGAAGAGCGAGGGTGCCAATATTCCAACTGCTTAATTTCTGTATAGTATCATGGACCAACTTCTTTATCCACATTCATTCATTGTGCAGGAATTCTCGTTTATTTGCACTCAACGCAGCCGCCTTTGCACACTATACGCTGTATTCACACAATGTTGTGCGTCACTTTCAATGGGTGCGTCTAGCCCTAGCACAATTTCTTAGAACATAAGTCACCCCTGCCTATCTATAGTCCCTTTTAAAGATATGAGTATTCTAAATGTTTGATGATTTAGATACACCATTAGCAGCACTAGATTTTTATGATTAGCTTTTTTAACCCTTATGCTTCATAGGTTTTAAAAATACCCTTCTATCATTAATGTTAAAGGCAAAAATTGAGTTCCCAATGTGAGTGACTTGTAAGTGTCAATAGCAAAGATTTACATGAAAAGAGGAGCTACAACCATGAAATTATACTCCATATATTATGCGTGTACCTAGTTAACGGGAAGGTTATTAAACATCTCTAGGATATGGAATTCAAGAATCTATCTACTAAGTTCATTTTATAAAATAGCAAATATGATTTGGGCTGAAGTTTAAGCAATCCAATGAAAATTCAAACATCATACTCATACAAACCCACCATCTTCTGATCAGAATGTCTTCTATCGCTCATATTTCAATGGCTCAAAACATTTTGTGAAAATTCATGGACAGTGATTCAACGGCTCAAAATATTCCCTCTTACAAAACTTTGAGAAACTCTTCAATAAGCACTTGTATTTCATTGGACATACAAAGTAAAGTACATGCAAAATTGCAAAAACAATTACATAAAAACAAAATAAAAATAAAAAACCCCAATTCCTATGTTTCATACAATGTTTGTTATATAGATAAGACAAGATTTACAATCATATGTTTGTTAGAGGAAGATTCAAAATTGTGTCATATGGGTTCGATAAAATAAGGTAAACAATGCACCAATTATATTAAGAGAAAAAAGAACTACGATATACTCACTTTGTGCAAAAAATGAGGTGATAGCTCATAAACTTGAGCAGTGAAACCAGTGCCAGCATCCATGATAAGTGCCCATAGAGTGGTACAAGAAGCAACTGAACTAATAAACAAGCCATCATCGTTTCCTTTCTCAATATGCTGTATAAGTCTAGTGTCTGCAACATTATAGTGATACCTAACGTATAGAAGGAAAAAAAAATTAGCATTAAAGTTCCTATTTAACTGAACAACATGTGAGATCAGTAAAACAAACCTCTGTTTCATAGGCCTCCTGGCATTATAGACACTAATCCACTGAGTTGCAGGCATTCCCATTCTGACTTTCTTTTTAGGTTGTTCATCTTCCTCTTCTTCCATCATTAGTCGACCTCTCTTTTGACCAACTTGATAAATGAGCTTCACGTAGAGATGAGTGAGTGTAAGCATAGATTAAGATAGGAACTACAAAAGATAAAAGGAGCTCATGAAACCTTCTGAGCACCATCTGTATTTATCGGTCTATAATCAGGATTTGGACCTATTATGCCATCAAAAAGGGAAATGTATTTTGCATAGTTTGGCTCTTCATCAAACTTTAGGTTGACTACATATTCAACAAATTGTCTAAAAGGCTGAGGGCAAAAACAACAGAGAGCCTCTGATGAAGTAGCCATTTTTTTCTTGCAGACAAGGAAACCTTTGTTCTCCCCCTGTAATAGAAAATAGCCATGTGAGAAAACAAATTTGCAAGCAAATCCCATGTTTCCAGTGAAGTATAAACCCATTGCACCTGGTATCCTTGCCAAGGAAGACGACCACGAAGAAGAAAAATAAGTGTGTAAGCAAGAGATTCTAAATCATCCCTCTTACTTCCAGTTCTACCTAGGTGAGCATGCACACTAGCATAACGTACGGTTCCCCTAACAAAAGCAATAGTGTATGCAGCACACTTAGAAGCTTCATATTAAATTTGATATGGAAAGAGATGTAGCTCTTCAATAAAAAAAATAAAAATAAAACAATACGGTAAGGATACTAAGAAACCTGAAAACATCAGGCCTCTGATCATACTCAACATGCTGACCTGTGGTTTCGTTCTTCCACTTTGTGGCTAATAAATAAAGCAAATTTAAATAATAGCAATTGAAATTGTTAACCTTAACAAGATAAAGTAATTTAGTCAAACAGATCATGCTCAATGAAACATGAACAAAGTAAAGGGAAGTCCATTACCTAGCCCAAGATCAACAAGGAAAAGCTTCTTTTCTTCCAAGGTACCAGGAGGACCAAGCAAAAAATTCTCAGGCTTCACATCACCATGAACGTACCTATTATAAATGAGGGGTATCATTAAAATAATAAATATAGGAAACTATGACCAAACAAAGCAAACAAATAACAAATACAGCTAACATGAAAGGGGAAAAATGAGCTTACCCTTGAGAGTGCATCTTCTCTAGAATAGAAATTGCTTCAATAGCAATGCAAGCTACCATTTCTATAGACATCCTAAAAGCATCATAAGTGATTGAAAATACTTAACGTAAAGAACTTAAGAGCTAAGTTGCATGAGAATTAAAATATGAGGGCTCACGTATGAGAGCTATTATTCCAAACATCCCATAAACTTGGTCCAAGCATGTCCATAACCTACATAATTGTCATATTATATTGTAGGCATGTTCAACTAGGGATACTAGAATTTAAAAACACAAGTGTTTAAATATAAAGAACTAAATACCATGACATAGTAGTCACCCTGACGACCTTTGTAATGAACATGGGGAACACCATGCATATCACCAAGGGTGCTGCACAAACAAATGTGCATAGAATTCAATATAGTTAGCCTTGAACCTAGATATTCAACATCTTTAATATAAATAATTGAATAATAAAATATATGGCAAAAGTAGCCTCAGGAAAAAGATAGCTCACTTGTAAACCTGCCATTCATACGGCGGTCCATAGTTGCAACCTTTACTATTTCTATGCTCAAATTTCAGGGCCATCTAAAGTGCACAAATTCACAAAGCAAAACTTTTGATGAAACAGAACCAATGATAGAACAAGAAGCGCCATAAGGAAGCACACCTCAACAGCATTAGAACCACCAACTCTATCATTTGAATTGAAAGCAGTTATGCAACGGCCAACATATACTTGTCCAAATCCTCCCTTCCCAAGCTTCCTTTCAATCCTATACACCGATGAGTTTCCCACTTGAACCTACAGAAAGTAAAACCATGCTTGAAAACTAAGGTTACTTAAGACGATTGAAACTTAAAATGAGCTTAAACCAATCAGTACATATTTGCACGATAACCTCGAATCATTGAGGTATGTTGAAAATAAAAGGAAACAAATTATCATAGAATAAGAAAAAAAAAAAAGAACACATTACATTACAACAAATACTTGTCAGTATAAGCATACAGATATTTCAACACTAGATAGTCATGAAAAATAATGGCCTCCAGAAAAAAGGTGCATTGTACATGCCACTGAGCAAAATAAGAGAACTCAAAACCAACATGAGTAGGACATATTCATTAGTACTTAAGGTATACATATGGACAAAAAAAAGTGAGATGCATCCCCATTGCTTTGGAGCTTGTTAAAATAAAAAGATAGCCACTTTTAAGTACGAATTAAGTAGAACTTAAATCTATTAACCAACAAAACTGGACACCATAAATCCTAGGGGCTTGGCAAAATCAAGATTTCTTTATGCCATAATTTTTTGGATTTAACTTTATGGGATTTAGATGATTAGAAAAGATATGCACTTTATTGTCCCTATCCCAGATTGAGCAGCCAAACACTTCTTGCACTTGCCAAAAGTGTTGTTCTCATTGCATTTTACCAGCACCTTTTTCATCTAAACCGATCATTCAACCTCACCCCGTTATTAGCCCAGTACCTTGATTTCACTTTTATCAAATGATTTGAAAATCAAGTGAACCAAAACCTTATTACTTGCTTATAATGTTCTGTACATATTTATTGTCTTCATACTTCTCTCAATCATCAAAACAGCTAAATAGTATTCAAGCAACAACAACTATTTAGTTACAATCTAACACTAATTTAAAATTAATTAATGATAAATTTAACAAAATTAAATCAATTAAGCATTAATTAAACTTTAGCTTATCATTTATTGTAACATTAACTAAACCATCTAAACACTATATACAGTTTAATTGTCATTTAATTTAACAAAAATTACGATATCTAAACTCTTAACTTTGAAAGTTAACTATACCCTCAGATATAGCTGAAAATATCCCCAAATTTCCCAAATTAGGATTTAAAAATATTTAAGAGAAATCATAACAAGTTATTTTTTCCAAATATAACAGCTTCATGAGATTTA
Source organism: Gastrodia elata (assembly GCA_016760335.1). Taxonomy (NCBI): domain Eukaryota; kingdom Viridiplantae; phylum Streptophyta; class Magnoliopsida; order Asparagales; family Orchidaceae; genus Gastrodia; species Gastrodia elata. The sequence goes on from CM028675.1 coordinate 23,626,552, forward strand.
GTAAATCCACATCTACAGGATTTACAAAATCTTAATTGACGCCAAACAGCTCCATAAATGCTTCAATAAGAAAGCCTCTCGCTAATTGCTAGAACATTCTTCGTTTCTACCAAAATATTTCTAAGCTACAGAATATCTTATAATATAAACATTTCCCAGAATAAAGTAAAAGTACACACCACCCTCATTAGCAAACCCACCGATGATTAAACTAAAAGAAAATGCACGCATCGATAATGCATGCATGCCAAAAGAAAAGCCTTTGAGGGGCAAAGAATTTCAAAGCATGGAACCATAGAAAAAACGCATCTCCCGTCGCAACAATCGCAAGCGCCTATTGAAATTACAAGAAATAGTTCAAAATTGATGCCAGGGATAAAACAAAATCACAAGCAAACACTAACCGTCTCGGGAATCGGCGCATTCGTCCCCTCTTCTTCTTCTGCGCAGGGAAACATATCAGCGCTCCTCGCACCGCTATCAAGCTCATCCATCTCCTCTCCCCTACCTCTTCCTTGGTATCCCCAACCTCTCCCACACCTTCAACAAGATCAATCTCGCGTACAGTCTCGATCAGAACATCGTGGCACGAATTCCTGTTCCTCGGCCCAATCCGCCTCTCCGGCTGAGCAATCTGATTCGGCTGACCACGGCCCCTCCGCGCTACGCGCGGCATAGCTTACCTATTCCGCCCCATCCCCTCAAATCTCAGCGCCTCCGATTCTTCAATCTCCTGACTCAAAGGATCAAAAGGCGAGGGCCAAAAATCGAAAGCGTATGCGAACACAGGTACGCAGCAGCACTGATCGATGATCGGTTAACGGTTGATCGACGCCTCAAACCGTAACAGCGAAGCTGGGACGTCAAGAGAGAAGCGTAGTTGAGATCCTCTATGCGTGGAAGTGGGAATCGAATGAGGAAAAGAGGCGGCTTAGGCGATGCTGGACGATCAAAGAAGATGGGAGGAAGGGATGTATACGTAGGCACACAAATGCGCTGCAGAAACGTGGAACCATATCGATCTAATGTAACGGTTTTTCTTCCAACTTTTATTCATTACAAATATTAAACAACTACAATCTAAAGTAGATAATAGAAATTTTTCTTAGCCCATTCAAAATCAAGAAAATATTACTTTTTTAAGAAACTTTTTATTTTAATAAAATAGTTTAATAGTTAATAATGCATTTATAGAGATTTAAATTTTGAATATGATGTACAAGGGGATGAGCTTTAATTTGTAGACTGCATTCACATAATTTTAATATTTTAATATTATTAAATATTTATGCTACCAATTTTAATAAGTTTTAAAATGCAAAGATGTGAACATATCAGAGATGTGAGCTATATTATTTGGCCCTAAATATATTGGTGTTGCTAGTTTATTGGCTATTACTATCTCTGGTGTTGCATGGGCTATACTAGTTGTTGTTGCTTCTGTTGCTGCATGAGCTGCTTGTTGGTGCTACCTTTATTGCTACTTTGGTTGCTGCATTAGCTGTTTGTTGGTGCTACCTTTATTGCTACTTTGGTTGCTGCTGCAGCAACCTCTGCTGCTGCAACCATATAACAATAAATGATCCTAAAAAATAAATGAGCCAAAATCATAATCAAATTTTCAATGTTAATTTAGATAAAATTAAGATAAGTAATGTTTGCAATTATTTTTTGTTTTTGCAATTTATTATACTTTCATTTAAGATAGTTAAATTGACCTAAATTTTAAATAATATTGCTTGAAATTTTTTGTTTGTTATTTCTTGCAGACTTACTAATCACAATTTGCGGCCTTGGCTTAGGAATTAAAGCTACTTGTGCTTTGGCTTGGGGATTAAAGTTGATTGTGCCTTGGCTCAGGGATTAAAGCAAACTTGTATATTGCCAAAATTTTAATTAATATTGCATGTTGTTTCTTGTGTAGAGTACAGACTTGTGTAAGAAATATTAATATATTAATGTGTAATTGTAGTAATGTTGCAAGCAATAAATATTGTGTCAATAAGATATGGAGTTGTTTGTATGGTTAAATGTCTTAACTTTAAGCTGTGTATTGAAGATGTGATCATATTTTCAGTCTTGTTTGTTTGTTACAAATATATAATATGTTAAAAGAAATATTAATATTGTTAATTATTTTCTTAAAAAATATACTTAAATTATTTTTTACAGGTTCAAGTCAGCTCGAACTCGAATTTTAATGAGTCAAATTTCTCAACTCGAATTGGATTAGAGTTGGAGTCGGGTTTAACTCAAATTTCTAAAGTTCGAGTTTAGCCTCTCGCTCGAACTCGAATCAAATCCAACCCTAACCATATGTCTTCATCCCTCCTAAGGAAATATTAAAACCTACAATATGGGATTACTTAAGGATAGACAACAAAATTAATGGATCATTGGGCACCCAAAGTCTTTTCCCATACTGTATAACCTCATTAACATCAACTTTAATATATAGAATAATTTTAAATTGTTGATAGTTAATATAGCTTATTTAATTCTAAGTAATCAAAATTAATATATGAAATATATTATACAAATGATGTATGAATGATATAAATAATATACACCATTCGTTAATTCTACATATGAAAAGCATTAGAGCAAATCTTTTGAAATTTTCATTTAAGAATTATTTAATATGAATTAAATAGAGTGAATACTTAGGAAATTTTTTTAAATATGTAGGCTAAACTTAATAATAATTATATTTAGATTTCCCATTTTAAAATATACTGTAAGCTAAAATTCTATTAAATTTAAATTTAAAATGATAAAAAAATACGCAAAATATCTCTTGAATTAAATAATTAAGATTTTACTATAATTTAAATAATTAAAATCTAATTTAATTCCTTTTATAAATGACAAGTGAATTCTCAGAAGTCGAATAAGTGGATTTGATCAGATGATAGTTAATAATTTAAACAATGATGGAGAAATCTACGTGCAAAGCCATGAGCAAGGAAAAAATATATTTCAAAAAAATTTCCACAATCATAAATCATACGGATCATAATGATATAAATATTTTTTCATGAAGATCCTAGATTAGCTTATTAATCCCATGAAACTCTAAATACTTGTAATCCAGAGGACTACACTCCAAGCTTTCAACACTTAGAGTTGCAATTTGAATCATGAAAATTAGTTTATACCCTAGACCTAACATGGGTTGATCACTCTCTTCACAAACCTTGAGCACAAGTTGAAGTGCCTTCGAGGATTGGATACTAAGCCACTCGATGGAGCTCCCACACCAAGCTTGTTATTGGATTACTCCATGTGGACACCTCCACCATCGCAAATGGTTTGTTCGACGCACAAAGCATGAAAAGTAAAAATCAAATATTGACAATTAATGACCAATATCCTATCCTATTCGTTGGTAAATCGACCCAAATTAGTCTCCAATTGTAATGATCAATATCGTTACTTTGATAATTAGGTCAGATCCCATCCCAGAAATCAGGATCCCAGAAAACTTCAAATTAGGGCAAACTAAAATATCATTAGATAGAAACAAATTTATAGATCAAAATGCCCTAATTTGGGAGAAATCCGGATAACAGAAACTCTTGCTTTAATTTATATTTTTTTTTAAATTCAACAAATAGAGAAAATTAAGTACAAATTCAATTTTATTGATTTTTGTGTCTTTAGGTTAAGTATTATTTAAATGCTACACAAAAAGTTTCATCGATTTCGGAGCTCCGGTTCGATCGTGATTAATTTTTGAAGTTTCAAATTTAAAAATTAATATAAAATAAATTATTGCTCATAACAAAAAATTTTGGCTTGAGGGTGTTCATTACATCATAACATGCTTTTACGTCAAGTTTTGTTATTTTTGAAAGTCAGATGATGAAAAAATACGAAAATTTTAATTCAAAATAATTATTTTATTTATTTTTTCTTCCCTCTATTTTTATTTTCCTCTATTAATGACCAATATCTTATCCTATTCATTGGTCAATCGACCCAAATTAGTCTCCAATTGTAATGATCAATATTGTTACTTTGATAATTAGGTTAGATTCCATCCCAGAAATCAGGATCCCAGGAAACTTCAAATTAGGGCAAACTAAAATATCATTAGATAGAAACAAATGTTTAGATCAAAATGCCCTAATTTGGGAGAAATCCGAATAACAGAAACTCTTGCTTTAATTTATAATTTTTTAAAATTCAATAAATAGAGAAAATTAAGTACAAATTCAATTTCATTGATTTTTGTGTCTTTAGGTTAAGCATATTATTTAAATGTTGCACAAAAAGTTTCATCGATTTCGAAGCTCCGGTTCGATCGTGATTAATTTTTGAAGTTTCAAATTTAAAAATTAATATAAAATAAATTATTGCTCATAACAAAAAAATTTGGCTTGAGGGTGTTAATTACATCATAACATGCTTCTACGTCAAGTTTTGTTATTTTTTGAAGCCAGACGATGAAAAAATACGAAAAATTTAATTCAAAATAATTATTTTATTTATTTTTTCTTCCCTCTATTTTTATTTCCTCTTTGATTCCCTAAACCCCCCCCCCCCCCGGGACGCAGAAGCCTACATGCGCGTCGACCTTTGTTCATTAGTAAAGTATTTTTATCAATTTGTGCGATGTTGAGCAAAAAAAGTATATTTAAACAAGAGTATTAAAAGATATCTAGGATATTACTCTTTCAAGTTCAAAAGTCAACAGTTTGATTGAATATGTATTTAAATTTTTAATATTTTAAATTAGCCTTTTAGCCAATATTATAATGATATTTTAAAGGATTTTTATTTTCTTCTTTTTCATTCTGTCTTTTGTTCATTTTTTCTCTTGATAGAAGCCAACGTCTTTAAGTCTCCGAGGGTAGCAATTATGTTTAATATAATGTTATTATTATCATTATGTAATAATAATAATGATAATAATAATATATGAAAGAAAGGACAAAAATAGAAATGCTGTAAAAATCTACAAAAAGTAATAATAATAATAATAATGATAATAATAATAATAATAATAATAATAAGAAGAAGAAGAAGAAGAAGAAGAAAGGAAAATGACAGAATAAAAATGCTTGAATTGAAATAATAGTCAATTTATAACATTTATACAATTTTCATTATTAATTAATGAGAACCATAATAATGTGAATGACGTAAGGTGATATTTAAAAAGCATAGCATTCACTTAGTCCCTTCAGTACTTTCAGTTAGTAAAGTATGTCCTAGCTTAGTCCGCCTCTTCAATTCTAATTTTATTATAGAATAGACTCAGACCTAGCTTTGCAAATGTCTAGGATGGATACATGTCTTATTCTATAAGTTCAATTCAGATCTAGCTCTGCGGATGCCTGTAATGGCTACATGTTGAACTTTTAGTTTAGAGACCATGTATGGCCTATTTCTGTTATGGCAGCACTATGTCTTAAGCTTATTTCTATTTCAGTTCAATTTTCAGTATTTGTTTTGCTCTGCCACATACTTCAATGTCCTTACTTTAGTGCTTGGCTTACTTTGCCACATGTCTCAGTGGCTTTACTTGCTGTTCATTCATATGCTAAGCTTACTTTTGCCACATGCCTTAGTGGCCTTTTACATATTAATCTGCATGCTTGTATAAATGCTCTTATTGATTAGTATTAAATATTGGCATATTTAGGATGCTAGAATTGTATGTTATTTCAGCACTTGTGTTCTTTATATACCCATTATGTAACCATGTGATTATGAGCATGTTATGATCAGATTTATTTTAGTAGTTATAGTTGCTTTTAGTCTCACCTTGTTTAGTTGTTGCTTTGTATGTTACTTTACATACTTATTCATTAGTTATAAATGAATAGTTTATAGTTATCCCTCTTCTTGTAGCTTGATGCACCATATGTTGCTTGCATGTTTAAAAGTAGTTAAATGTGATATCTTAAATAGCTTAAAATATTCTTAGACAATTTGTTTAACTGTAACCTTTTTCTTTTATTGGTTGGGGCCCTGGCATTTGTGATACCGACAAATATCAGATTTAGAGTTGTTCGTAGGCAGTACTGCAGGAGAGGAGCCGGCGTAGGAGGAGGATCTTCCTACTACTGTTTAGTTAGATTTACTTTCTTGCAGTGAGGTTTTGAGAGACCTTTAATTTCATTTAATTCAGTTTGTAATAATTAAACTCTAGATGTATTACTCTCTTATACTATATTATGATATGGATATTATATTATACTGTTTCTTGTTTCTACCACTTTGATTTGTATTGATGTATGTTTACCAGTTCTAGATGATAAGTCCTTGGCTTAAGGCAGGTTGGGTCCTACCTGACTTTACTTAAGTTGGGGAGTTTTCACATTTGGAGCATCGTACTCCCTGCGATTATGCTAATATTAGTGTTAGCATTACCGTGGGAAAGTACAGGGCCCCACAGTTGGTATCAGAGAATACCATAAGGTGTCAGAATGAGATCTGTGATTCCTTTCTACCTAATGGACTATTCTTTTGAAGTGTAAATATCAAGGTAGAACACCCAAAATATAGTACTAAAACATGTAGAATGAAAATACTCATACCCTATATATCTAGTCATCTATAGCTAACAAAAACCCATACATTCTACTATTAGGATGAAATGGATCATGAAGAGTCTGATTTGGAATATCATCTACATACCTTTGAGTTGGCTTGGCGTTATAGTTTCAAATGGAGACAGGAGAGAAATGGCAAATCAAAGGAGTTTTAACAAAAGGAACCCTAGTCTTGGACAAACTTCTATATCAAACGGTGTACTGAGGGCTTGACTTTTCCATCTATGCACAGGAGTGGTTGAACCGAGTAGAGTCAGTCCTGAGGCACATAGAGTGTCCAGAGTCCCTCTAGTTGATATAGTAACAGATCTGATGCTAGACTATGCATGAGTTTGGTGGTACTATACCATTAAGAAGCTCGAACGGAAATGCAAGAGAAAGCGTTAGAAAGTGACCTTTAAAGATTTTTGTTTTGCATTTAGGACTGAGTACATTAAGGAAATCTGAGTGCTAGTTAGAGTAATTGTCATTTCCTGATTTTAGTAGTGCTGTAGTTTTTGGCATTTTTTAAATCTTATGTAATCCTTCATTTCAAGAGTAATAAGAATTTTTGGCATATATTAGAAATTTTAATTTCTATCTTCCCTAGAATGATTCTGAAATCTAGGTTTGTGCTGCTTAATTAGAATGAATTCTGGATCACCTCCTGCTACTATCCCAATCAAGAATGCTGTCGCTTCAACTAGTTCTTCTGATGAAGTAGCTCATCTACGAGCAATGGTGGCAACCTTATTGGAGAATGAGGCTCAACAAGCACTGGTAATGTAAAAGATGATGTCCGATCGTCCAGTATCAGTTATTGCTACTGCTCTTGCTATCCCTGTTCCACAACTTACTTTTTCTTCCCATCACTCTATGGATAGTCTTCTCCATAACTTCTTAAGACTAAGGCCTTCCATATTCAGTGGAAACTTATCATCAATGGATACAGCCGACTGGCTGAAAGCAGCAGAGAAGGATCTTATTAGTTTAAAGATCCCAAACTCAAAAGCTGTCCATCTCACTACATATCTGTTTCATGCTGTAGCAGAATACTGGTGGGAGGAGGCCCAGAATATAAAGTTCATTGACTATGAATTGGAAGACATCCCATGGGATGAGTTCGTTGAAGCATTCAAAGCTGAATTCATTCCCCCGTATGTACAGAACATCATTACAGACACAATTCTAAGGTTGACTCAAGGAAGTTGTTCTATCGCTGACTACGAAAGGGAATTTTGTAGGTTGATTTGTTTTGCTCTAGAAATTACCTACTCCGAATCGGCTAAGTGCCATTGCTTTCTTAGTGGACTCCGAGATTCACTGAAAGATCAGATTGTTCCACTTTGCCTGACTAGCTTTTTTAAACTAGTAGAGACAGCTAAGGTGATTGAGCATCATCACTCAGAAAAAGATCTCAAGCAAAAGGCACAATCAACTCCTAACCAGCATGAAGCCTTCAAGAGGCACAGGCCTAACTCTACAAAGGTCTATCAACTTAAAGCTGCACCAACCGCCATACAAATTCAAGGCTGCAATAGGCCGCATTCATATGGCAAGTGTTACCACTTCGGCCATAAGTGCTATAATTGTGGGTGACCAGGCCACATGTTCTATCGTTATACATATACGGAAACAGTGGATGAAGTTCCAATGAAGCCATCTCAAAAGAACCAAGTGTTTAGAGCAACTCCGCTGAACAAGAGAGAACCAAATTTGATAATAATGTCAGCACCTGCACCTGAAGTTGCTCCAAAATAGCCCTTAGCTCCTAAATCCCAGAACTATCCCAGGAAGCAAGTAAATAACCATCCTGCTGGTCCTGTGCGAGTATATGCTTTAACACCTCTGGAAGCTGCTGAAGATAATAATGTGGTTGCAGGTACACATTTCTGAACCTCTTCTTTAAAAAAAAAAATCATTTCCACATCTTACAATCTATTAATGCAAGCGTATGAATAAATTAGGCACGCTTTATTTTAATGACCAGCCTTGCAATATGTTATTTGACACTGGTGCTAGTCATTCGTTTATTTCTGAACATTTTGCCAACGTACTTAAACCACACTCATACAACTTAGTAAAATCTTTGAGTGTTGGACTTCCATATGGAGCCCAACTAAGTTCTCATAAGTTTTGTAACATCAAAATTCCATTAAATGGGCAGGAGCTTAACTCTGAATTAATCATCCTGCCATTAGCAAACTTTGATATCATCCTTGGGATGAACCGGCTCACTGACAATAATATCGTAATAAACTGCTTGAAAAAGAAGGTCACTCTCCATTCCCAGGGCAAGTCTGAAACCTTTATAGGAAAAATCAGTATATAGTTATCATTGATCAATGCTATTAAAGCTGAATAATTGATCAGTAAGGGTTGTGATGCTTTTCTGGTCACTGTGATGGGTGAAGCAAAAGAAAGTATCCCACTCTCTGATTATAAAGTAGTAAAGGAATTTGTCGACGTATTCCCAGAAGATCTGCCTGGTGTACCTCCTTCTAGAGAAGTCAAGTTCTCTATTGAATTAGCTCTGGGTACCCAGCCTATATCTAAAGCTTCGTACAAAATGGCACCTAAGGAATTTTAAGAACTCAATGAACAGTTACAAGAGCTCTTGAATAAAGGTTTTATTAAGCCAAGTATGTCCCCTTGGGGAGCACCCGTTCTATTTATAAAGAAGAAGAATGGATCTATGCAAATGTGCATAGATTATTGTGAACTAAATAAAGTCACCCATAAATAATAAATACCAATTGCCTAGAATTGATGATTTATTCGACTAGTTATCTGGAGCTATCATATTCTCTAAAATTGACTTAAGGTCTGGATATCATATATTGTGAGTAAAAGAAGATGATGTAGGAAAGACTACTTTCCGTACTCGCTATGGTCATTTTGAATTCTTAGTGATGTCTTCTAGACTCACAAATGCGCCATCGATCTTCATGGATTTGATGCAGCGAGTTCTCAAACCATACTTAGACAAATTTGTAATTGTCTTTATCGATGATATCCTCATTTATTCTTGAACCTTAAAAGATCATGAAGAACATTTGAGGGTAGTATTAGAAGCTCTGCATGAATATCAGTTGTATGCCAAGTTCTCCAAGTGTGAGTTTTGGTCTAATTCCATTGCATTCTTGGGACATGTAGTCAATGCTCTGGGTATTCATGTCGATCAAAATAAAGTGAGCGCTATTCAGGACTGGGTTCAACCTAAGACAGTCACTATTATTAGAAGTTTCTTGGGACTAGCCAGGTATTACATGAAGTTTATTAAGGGCTTTTCCCATATTGATTTGCCTTTGACTAAATTAACTCAGAAAATCGTTCCATTTATTTGGAGCCCTGAATGCAAGGAAGTATTTCGAACCTTGAAGGACGCATTCTCTACCGCTCCAGTACTTGTTCTGCCCAAGGAAGGCTTGAACTACCATGTATACACTGATGCCTCTAGAATTGGACTAGGTTGTATTTTAATGCAAGAGGGTAAGGTGTGCAGGTCGTGCTGAGTGAAAATTTTTACGCCTCTCGATAGTTAAAACCCCACGAGAAAAATTACCCAATTCATGATCTTGAACTTGCAGCTGTAATCTTTGCTCTAAAAATTTGGCGTCACTACTTGTATGAAGTTCAGTGTTCAATTTTCACTGATCATCAAAGCTTGAAGTATACCTTCACTTAAAGAGAACTAAATTATCATCAGAGGAGATAGTTAGAACTCATCAGTGATTATGATTTGAGCATTCAGTATCATCCAGGGAAAGCAAATGTATTGGCTGATGCTCTTAGCCGTCATGCTACTTTATCTGCCATAATTGCCTCCAGTTTGTTAGGATGAGAATTTTGTAAGCTAGAGATTTCTCTAGTCAGTGGCGATATGCTAAGTTCTGTTCTAGCAAATATCAATGTGGAACCAACATTCCACAGAGATGTCTCTATCTCGCAAACTAAAGATAATGATTATCTGAAATTCAAAGCAGATATTGAAAGTGGTCGTCATCATGAATTGTAAATGTACAACGACATAATTTATCAAAATAATTGTTTGTGGATTCCTAAATCTATGCACCGTGAAGTGTTGATTGAATGTCATAATTCTAGGTATCACATTCACCCAGGCAATACCAATATGTAACAGGATTTAAAGCAATTATTTTGGTGGCCCGGTATAAAGAACGATGTAGCTGATTTTGAGGCTAAGTGTCATGCCTGCAATTTGGTAAAGGCTGAGCACCAAAGACCTGGTGGTCTTCTGCATCCATTAAAAATTCCTAAATGGAAATAGTTCGATATATCTATGGATTTCATCATGGGATTGCCTCATGCAAAATCTAGTGTCGATGCAATTTGGGTTATAGTATACCGTTTAACTAAATAAGCACACTTTCTTCCTATCAGTCATACTGACTCTGTGGAGAAGCTAGCAAAGCTCTATATTAAAAAAATTGTCAGACTGCATGGTATTCTAAAATCAACTGTATCCGACAGAGATAACAGATTTACTTCTAAGTTTTGGCAAGATGTGCATCAAGATTTGGGTACTACTCTAGCTATGAGTAAAGCTTTTCATCCTCAAACAGATGGTCAAGCTGAAAGAGTGAATCAAATTCTAGAAGATTTGCTTAGGCTTTGTGTTCTTTATTTTGCCAGTTCCTGAGAAGATCATATTCGGTTAGTGGAGTTTTCATACAATAACAGTTTCCAAGCTAGTATTAAAATGGCTCCTTATGAGATGTTGTATGGTAGAAAATGTAGTACACCGCTAGCCTGGTCAGAAACAGGAAGCGTTCAATTTTTTGGGTCTGAGTTAGTTGAAGAAACTAACAAGAAGATTCATTTAATTCAACAAAGAATTCGTTCAACTCAAGATTGTAAGAGCAAGTATCATGATGCTCATCATCATCTCTTAGAATTCAATATTAGTGACTCTGCTTATTTGAAGGCCAGTCCAATAAAATATGTCTACAAATTTGGTGTAGCAGGGAAACTCAGTCCCCGCTATGTTGGGCCTTTTGAGATTTTGACCAAAGTAGGATCATCTGCCTACAGGTTGAATTTTTGTGATGATTTTGCAGCTATCTACAATATATTCCATGTATCGTCATTAAAGAGATGTCTCAAAGACCTATCTCATCTCGTTCAACTTCCAGCAATTGAAATCCAACTCGATCTTTCTTATGCTGAAGAACCAATCAAAGTCTTAGCTCGTGATCAGAAGCAGCTAAGAAATTGATTAATTCCTATGGTCAAGGTACAGTGGAATAATCGATCTTTAGAAGAATTTACTTGAGAGAAAGAAGTGGATATGTGCAATAAATATCCACAGCTCTTTTCAAGCCCAGGTACTATCCTTTTCTTTCATATCCATTTCATTTAAGCTTTTAGTTCTACTAGTACTTTCTTCACTTAAGTGATGTCAAGGATTGCATCGTTCTTAAGTGGGAGAGTCTGTAACAACCCTAATTGTTTCCCTAGCTAAATTCAGATTAACTAAGCTAAACTAAGCTCTAATTTTGATTATATTAGACTCAATAGATCACTTAAACCTAACCCTAGAAGTTTGACATCAATAGGAGCTTAATTGAAAATTTTGGTATTTTTGCCTATTTTTTATCTTGAAAAATACCTAGATTAATATGATCTCCAAATTAAATTCTGATTTTATTTTTGAATTCCTCATGCCCTAATTAGCTAAGGGTGAATTTTTAAAATTTTTTGGGGATCATTTAATCTTAAATTGGATTTATATAATTAATTAGGATTTAAGTTAATTATTAAATAATTTAATATTAATTAAATTATATATATATATATATAATTTTAATATATGGGATTTGCTGTCGGGATCGCGGCAGATTCGCTGCGGGGTCCTGACGGCAGCGCATGGGTTCTAGCCATTCGATGCTATGGCACGCATCCTAGCGCAAACCATCTAACAGCGAGATCTCCTCTGTGGTAGGATCTAATCCTAAGCATCGGATCCATCGCTCACATTTGAAGACTAGCATCTATCCCGCTTAAGTAATCCATCTGAGCCGTTCGAGACCAACAGTCGATCCATCAGACGGCGGGCACGAGTCCGAGCACTGTGGATCATCTCCCTCACCTCGCCTGTTCGCCTCTGGTCCCCCACAATAACTAGGATCCTTCCAGCCCCCGTGGCAGTATGGGAAAGACTCGTTCTTCCTCTTCTACCCTTGGCGCGATCGTCTGCCGGTAGTAGTCTCCCCAATTTGCCCATGGCCGTTGGAACCAACGCTTCCCTTTGGCCAGAGCCTTCCTTCATTCCCGAGCTCTGGAATTCCACCCTCATTGCCTCCTTCTACCTACAAATACCCTCAGAGTATTATAGTGAGTCCCTTTGCTCACTACGATATCTCAATTTCCCAGCCGAAGTCCCCTGGAGCTCCACGTCTCTCTCAGCATTCTCGGTGATTCCAGCAGCCGCGTACCGCTGATAAAGGGCCCGTCTGGTGTTCATACTCCCTATGAACTCTTATCTGCTACTTGGGAAGCTCCAGCTTGCCTCAATCCCTCTCGGTCATGCCTGCAACCTCAGTCTTCAGGTGCAGCCTCTTCTACTAAAGTCAGTGAGTTCAGCTTTCCATTAAAGCCTCTGGATGAGCCTCTAGATGTCGCTTAGATTGCCTTAGCCACTTAGGAAACCTATCGTGATTGTCGCCAGGGTTTGAGCTAGCTTGGATCGATCGTATCGATCGATTGAGCTAGCGGCTGAGCCGAGGCTGAGTTTGAGTAAGGACCCAGCGATTGGCTGCACCCTAAGCTGTGAAACCTTGGGGGTTTGACTCGCCTCACCTGACTGATGGTGTCGGGATCGAGCCCTGTCAATTTGGTGGCTTCTGTGAGGAGAATTACTCGCTCACAGTGAACCCTAATTCTCCTGCCTTAGCACCTCTTAGTCGAGTAGCACCTCGACGATCCAGCGCGACCCAAATGGGGGTTCTTACCTCAATCGACACGCCTTAGTTCCCTGAAGGTGTAGCCGTCGAGATCCGGGTGTAGCGTGGCCAGAGCATGGAGAATTTCATGGTTAAAGAAATCCCTAGGATTCGGGTATCGGGACTCAGCCGCGGGGAAGACGACAACTGGCGCTTTGGGCCGGGTCGGTCCCCGACCCGCATGGTTTGATTTTTGGGCCGCAGCTTATTTAACTAATATTGGATTTAATTTTCTTAGGTTAAATAAGTGAATAATATTAAACCTATAGTTCTAATTTAAATAAAAATACAGATTAAATTATTTAAATAACTTTAATTATACTTAACCAAATGGTATAATCTAATATACCATTTTAATCAAAAAATACAAGGAACAATAATATAAAATAAAATCAAAGATCTAATGGTTATATCTTAAATAATTGTCTAATCTTTCTCTATTTTTATTTAAATCATAATAAAATCATTAATTATCCAAAAATGCTGATTATGGTCTCTAATTGCTCATGAGACCATAAAGAACCTATGTAGACCATTAAAAGTAATTTAAGATCTTTAATTTTGCTAATCACTCCTTAATTACCTAAAAATAAGGTAAATAAAACCATAATTAGTCCTCTGATTTTGGTGAACTAAGTTCCTAATGTCTTCTTAAGTGTGTTAGAACTTATAAATGTATTTAGATCATATTGGTATGTGATAATTCCCTTAATCTTATTAATTGGCCTCTTAATGTAATTAGTGCTAATTTAGTCATTAATATTATTGAAAACCTAAGATAAGTGTGTATCCTACTTCATTAACTAATATGAAACTCATTAAAATAGACTTGGATCAATTTAGATGAATTAATCTTAAAATCCCATTTTTTGCCTTAAGAGGGGTATTTTGATCATTTTGACCAAAATGTGTGTAAGCACCCCTTAAATCTTGAAAATTTAGTAAAATATCTCTAGTTAGATTATTAGCACCTTTTTGAAACCTTATGTTAGTAATATTGATGCTAAGTGAATAAATCTTAAGTTAGTCCTATTAAGATCTTAAGACCTTAAATGTCCTTAAAACCCTATTTCTTAAAAGTTAAGTCTAGTTACCTTTAAGTGCTAGATCCCTAGTCTAATAGCTCAATTAAGCTGATTCACAAGCTTGAATCCTAAAAAGAAATATTCTTGTATAACTCCTAAGTTTAAATTTTAGCTTAAGGTCTAAAGTGATTAAATTTTAGATCTTAGATCTTAGACTTTAGATCATCTAATTGAATTGAATTATCTTCTTTAGAATTCCTTAAGTGATTTATTATTTAATCCTTAGAAACCTTCCTTGTGAGTGTAAGATTGATTCAATCTATAAAATAATATAATTATCCTAAAAATTGAATAGAGATCTTAGATTCTTAGTTCTTAATAATTATTTTATCTTATAACATTAGAACAACCTTTCGTTAAGATCATAGTTCCTAAATCCTTCAGCTTACAAGGTATTGCTCATTTAGATTATGTTTGAGCATGAACTATAGATCCTTATTAGGATACTACCTTGGATTCAGGATTTGAACACCAAAAATAGAGTTTAAGTCCATAATCCTTAATCTTAATTTACTTAATCAAGGTTTGGGTTAAGTGAGAATCATAATAATAATCAGGTCATGGATTTAATTACTTTAATCCTTATAGTCATCATATGATTATGAATTAGAACTTGTTAGGTTCTAATGTTAACAATAAGGTCATGAATTTGGGATTATACTTGATAGCTGGATATTGAAGATCCTAAACTTGTATATTCTCAAAATAGTTAGTTGAATAAATTAGACAACAAGAGATATCACATAAGTCTTGATTGAGTCTTTTGCTTACTTTGACTTTGATTACTTTGCACACCTTGAATATTGAGCCTCGTTCCTTGAGCATAATAGATAAACTTAGGATAAGGAAGTTACATCCTAAGTTAGTATTTGAAAAGCATAGCATTCACTTAGTCCTTTTAGTGTTTTCAGTTAATAGAGTATGTCTTAGCTTAGTCTGCCTCTTTAGTTCTAATTTTGTTATAGAATAGACTTGGACCTAGCTCTACAGATGTCTAGGATGGATACATGTCTTATTTTATAAGTTCAACTTGGACATAGCTCTACAGATGCGTAGGATGGTTACATGTTGAACTTTCAGTTCAGAGGCCCTGTATGGCCTGTTTCTATTATGACAGCACTATATCTTAGGCTTACTTCTACTTCAGTTCAGTTTTCATTATTTATTTTGCTTTGCCACATACTTTAGTAGCCTTACTTTAGTGCTTGGCTTGCTTTGCCACATGTATTAGTGGCTTTACTTGCTGCTTATTCATGTACTAAGCTTATTTTTGCCACATGCCTTAGTGGCCTTTTACATATTAATTAGCATGCTTGTATAAATGCTCTTATTGATTAGTATTAAATATTGGCATGTTTAGGATATTATAATTATATGTTATTTCAGCACTTGTGTTCTTTTTATACTTAGCATATATCCATGTGATCATGAGCATGTTATGATCATATTTATTTCAGTAGTTGCAATTGCTTTTAGCCTCACCTTATTTAGTTGCTGCCTTGTATGTTACTTTACATACTTATTGATTAGTTTTAAATGAATAGTTTATAGCTATCCCTCTTCTTGTATCTTGATGCACCCTATGTTGCGTGCATGTTTAAAAGTAGTTAAATGTGATATCTTAAATATTCAGTTTATTTAAATAGCTTAAAATGTACTTATACAATTTGTCTAATTGTAACCTTTTTTTTGTTGGTTGGGGCCCTAGCATTTGTGATACCGACAAATGTCAGATTTAGAGCTGCTGGTAGGCAGTACTGCAGGAGAGGAGCCAGTGCAAGAGGAGGATCTTCATGCTGCTGTTTAGTTAGATTTACTTTCTTGCAATGAAGTTTTGAGAGATCTTTACTTTTATTTAATTCAGTTTGTAATAATTAAACTCTAGATGTATTTACTTTTCTACATTTAATCTGAGTTACTGCTTCTTTTACTCTCTTATACTATATTGTAATGTGGATGTTATATTATATTGTTTTTTGCTTCCGCCACTTTGATTTGTATTGATGTATGTTTACCGGTTTCAGGTGACAAGTCCTTGGCTTAAGGCAGGTTGGGTCCTACCTAGCTTTACTGAAGTTGGGGATTTGCCACAACTGGAGCACCGTACTCCCCGTAATTATGCTAATATCAGTATTAGCGTCACCGCGAGAAAGTACAGGGTGCCGCATAAAGAAAGTTGCAAAATTACACTAATTGAGGAGCCAAATATCTAAAACATTCACTTATTGTTTAAATGAAATAATGTAAGAAAATATGGAATCCTTCTAGTATAAGGAGAAGAATGACACTAACTAGGTCTAAATCGAACAACATTAGATTTTTAGGATTTTCGGGACTCCTAATTAGGGTTAAAAGATGATTAAAAAAATTATGGTTCAGAACCAAAATTGAATTACATTATTATGTTCATTTCAATTTTCTGATTGAAACAATATATAATTTTGTATATTTTGGATGTATATTATTAAAGTTATAGATGAAATAAAATTTGCACTAATTAGAATTAAATTAAGATTAATTAAATGCATAACTGTCAGCACTAATTCCCATGGCACAAAAAAAATACTAGCGTAAAAAATGGGCATTGATGGACACAGAATTCGAAGCACTGACAGCAGCTCCAAAAAATTATGAGCTGTCGGACACGTGTCATCCCTTACGAGTGTCGCGTGTCTATGCGGGGGCCTGTAGCACAACGATGCGGATCCATCTAAGCTGGGCTGGCCTGGCTCCACAATTAAACCAGAGCCGAGACACAATCCAAATAAACCGCTTCGTCCTCGTTCCCATCCCGCGAAGGCTTAATTATGGTTAGATTTTTCGGCCGACTCTGGTGGTCCCTCAGCACGACCCGCACACCAATAGAAGAATCTTGCCACGGCCGATCCAATGGACCTAAGAATGGCCCGTGGGGTCGACTAGGATGGCAATAGGGTGAAGCCATAGTGTTCACGGGTTGGAACCCTAGCTTCTACTGTGGACGGTCTAATTGGTTCAGGCTCGATCAAGCCTGATCATTGCATAGTTCGACAATACAGAGCTTGAAATAAGCTTAGGCAAATGTAATTTCAAGAAAAGAAGAGAGGATAAGTCTATGAAAATTTAGTTTCATCTTAGTCTATGAAAATTCAGTTTCATCACCCTTTTTAGGGTTAGCTTGAAGACGATCTCCTCAGTTCCTCGAAGCTCCTACAGCTTACAGCAAGATGAGAAGAGGAAGACTGAAAGCAAATGGGAGAATTGAGGTAGCGGAAAAGGCTTGAAAAGTGCGAGAGACCAGCCGTAGCACGGCTTGCTAGCGGGCAGGCTCACGATCTCTGCCTGGGATAGAGATGTACAGGAAACCTAACCAGAACGTCGGATCAAGGCACTGATCCAACAGTTAGATCTACTTAATTAATCCCATGCCATAGATCTGATCGAGAAAAAGCGCAATGGTCTGGATGCGCTGGATTCGATGTTTCAAGCATGGCGCAACCTATCGGATTTTCGCCTTTTCAGAAGAGTCATTGGAATAAATATTAATATATATATATATATATATATTAATTTAATTTAAATATATTATTTAATTGATAAATTATACAAAATTAATTACTCAAAATTAAATAATCAAATAGACTCCGAAAAATCCCAAAAATTCACCCTTACCTAATTGAGGGGTGAAGAACTCAAAAAAAATAATCAGTTTTTGATTGGATGTCAACTTAATTATCCTAATTTTTTGAGTATTTAAATAATATTAAAATAATCAGGAAAAATTTGACAACTTCCAAACACTCCTAAAATATCACTCCAAACTAATTTGGGGGTGATGAATTCAGTGGCAAACTCTGATTTTGATTCTGATATCTAAATAGAATAAGCATTCTCTAAATTATCAGGAAAATCAAGAATGTGGAAAATCTCAAATGATCTACAAATTGCACGAAACTTAAGGTGGAGGCTCTTAACATTATTATAAGAGCATTAGAAGAAAAAAGAAGTTGATTAGGATACTAAATACATGGTGATAATACTAGGGTTTTTATAATTATATTCCATAAAAATATAGGGTCTATAGTATTGTTCAAGTTTGGATTTGGTGTACAGTAATAACCATAGATAACATAAGACAACTGAAGATTTTTAAGATAGGTTATGGTGTGAAAAGCATAATACCAAAATTATGGATGATGATTAGCTTTGGTTAATAAAGTTCATCCAAGTTAAACAATGTGTTTATCTTTCATTTAAAAATACCATTTTGAGATGGAGTGCAATGCATAAAATTGGTGATGAATTATGAATTTAAGTATGTTTGAAGTGAAAGAGCAGAATTCACCCTCAGCATTAGACTAACAATTTACAATATTATCCTAAGAATTTCTCAATCATATTCTTAAGAGATAAGAATGCCTGTAAAGCATCAGATTTATATTATAAATGATAAAACTAAGTAAAATATGAGTATGTATCTACAAATATAACATAATATATATAACAAAAAAATAAAGATACGGGAGCTAGATGTAACGACCACAATAATTGGATAGATCATTAATCTAAATATTGGGGTGTTACCTTAGCACCCAGCACTTGATTAGAAGAAAACAAATCAAGTGTTGATGCTAAGTAGCCAAGTCACTTTTTGAGCATGTGTTAAGTTAAATGAATGAAAATGAAAATGTAAGTAAATACAATGTTTCAAGTATTTACAATACTCAAAATTGATTAATCCACGCAATCATCCCAAGCAGCTTTAAATATATAGAGGATACAACACAGATTAACAAATGAAAGTAAAAGTAACTTAAGCAATCTAATTATTACAAGGCTTTTTAATATATGGCAAATAAAAGAAAATACAACTAAACTATATATGACTAAGCGGAAGCAGATTTCTTTATAAGTTCTTCAAGTACTTGACCTGCATCACCTGAATAAAAGGGCGCTTGATCTATCATATTTTGGTATTTAAATATGATAGGGCAAAGCCAAGAAAAAGAAAAAGTATAGTTATACTAAATAGTCTAAGCACATTTTAAAATTGGCTATATTTTTAGATTAATAAGATATCACAATTATGATTTACAATTTAAAGTAAGCAGCGGTGCTATAAAAGCTATAAAGTATGGGAAAGTAAAGTAAACATAACTGTAAGGAAAACAGTATAAAATAAGTTGAGTAAAAATACTCACTTTTAATAAAGTTCTAGCCTATTACTGAAAATTGGTAAGGAAGGAATTTTAAAGGCTAGAAACTACTATGTGCATAAAATAAAAGCAATATATGATCAAATGGAATTTATGCTAAGTAAGCAATTGACATACAGTGAAGCATTAATTGAAGTTAAGCAACATACTGAAAATAGAGAGTGTAAAGCTAAAGGAAATGAGGAAATATCTTAGATTCTCAATCTAAAATAATCATAGTCTAAAGCTATGATATGAAAGCATAACTAAATAGTTATGAAGAGAACTTACAGTTTGTAAAAGAATCTCTTATATCTTTAGTTAAAATTACATTTAGAAATACCTCATTCTGTAGGAGTACACAACAGAATGGGCGAGGAGTTAAGCACATCTGCTTAACCAGATACAGTGGGGAAGTTGAACATTCACATTTACCCTCTCTAAAATGTGAAGTCCTAATATAAGCGCTTTCTTTTGTACTCAATTTAACATAAGGCATTCCCCTTTAAAATGTTAAGAAAAATCTTTATTTATGCACAATGCTCTTGAATGAATGTTCAAGGAAAGAGGCTCAAAGCTAGGCAAGCATTCAATAGATTACAATAATTGTAAATTATGTGATATCCTTTTTGTTGTTTAAACTTTAATAATCTACTTAATGGTTAAAGCTAATTGAGCTCTATATTGACTGATAAATATTGATCCTTAAGTCAATTTTAATATAAGTAGAAGGAAGATAAGTTTGGAAATTAACATTTCCATGAAATTGAAGTTCATCTTATACTAGTCCTAAACAAATCAAATCAAATAGATTTATGATTAAAATTTTAAGGAAACCCGTAAGGAAGAAAGATATTTATAAATTTCTATCTTAATGAGAGTGTAAGCTAAAGGATATTCTAATAGTTTTACTTATTTAACTTATAAACAAAAAAGTATCAACTCAATTTAATCGTAAAGTTAATTAAGATTTATTGATATTGAATATTTGAAGTTTAAGAAAGGAGATAGATTGAACCCTACTTGAAATAATTTAACTTATGATTATAGGGAATTAGGAGTCTAAAAACTTATCTAAAACTTGAAAGGAAGTTAATACCTTCAATCTAATTGATTGAGGTTAATGTTTTTAATTGAACAATTGAATTGAATACTTATAATTGAAGTGAATAATTCCAATTGAAGTTAATACTTACAACCCTAGATATTAAAACTCTATATGTATTATAAGTAATTAACATGTGAAAATATCTAATATTTTCCTTAAAATTTCTAAGTCCTAAGATTCTTAAAAATTTTGGCAGTCTCCTTTGTTTTTGTTCAAATAAATATTTTCACAAATCAATATATAAGTCAATCCATTGACTATTTCCAGTTCTAAAATAGAGTTCAATCTATTAAAGGATTGCTCATTTCTAATTCTAAAATAGAGTTCAATCCATTAAATGATTGCTCATTTTTAGTTCTAATATAGTTTTGGCAATTATAAAGAACAATAATTTATAAGTTATAAAATTAAATAAAACAATCAACCAACCTATAAATTCATACACCCTATATCAACATCTATGAAATTAATAGAAGATGTAGAAATTAATTTAGCAATTTATAGGGGCAGCTTTATTTGGCTTATTATGCCATAAGGCAATAACATTTATAGCAACATTTCATTTTATACTCATTTATAACTCAACCTGCAAAATATAACAGCATTAAAGTTAGCATTTAAATATAAAAGAAGCAATAATCAGTTAAACTAAAATCTATCACAACATATATTTCCTTACAATGCATTTAATGAAAGAAGTTAATTTAATTTAAACAATATAAAGGATAGTATTCGACCCATGTAATTCATTAATCCCTTTATTTATATAATTGACCACATATAGAAGAGGTGACATTATTTGATTACTTTAGTGTAACTAAAAGCAATTGTTCACTTTAAATTTTATGACAGTATCTAATTCATATTGAATTTAGTAGCAGAAATTGTCCTTTTAAATTATTAGTGACAACATATGAAATGACAGCATTAGTTCTTTCTTATATAACCCATTTATCTTACATTAAAATGAAAGGAGGCATATGATTTTATTTACAAGAAATGGTAGCACTTAATCACATTTAATCTCACTCTAACATAAAAGGCAGCTTATATTCACATTTGATCTCATACCAATAGATGGCAGCATGTGACATTTAATAAGAGAAATGATGTTATATGTTCTAGCATATAGTTAATGACATCTTGTGATCTTACTCTTAATAGATGGCAGTATTTATTCTCTTTTGCAATTAATGGCACATATAATCTTACACATGATAAATGATGGCATTTGGATCTCCTAAGATCCATAGTAGCATATAAATTTCATAACATACTTGGCAGCATTTGGAGTTCCTAAAATACATGGCAGCATTTGTATCTTACAAAGTAAATGACAGCATTAATGATCATATAATCTATTAATAAGATATGAGTCTATAAGGGATGGACAGCATGTGATCTTAATTAAGGAAATGATAGCATTTAATTTCATCAACTTGACTAAAAGCATTTGATTCATACATATATACATGATAGCATAGGATTCTAATAAAAGAATGACAACATGTAATCACATTTGAAGTAAATGGCAGCTTTTAAATTTACTAAAGAAAATTCACGGCATTTGATCATAATGAAATAAGTGACAGCTTTGCTTCTCATATAATCCTTTGGCAACATGTGATTCTAATGAAAGAAATAGCCATATTGATTCTCATATAATAAGACAACAATTGATTATGTTGAAGAAATGACAGCGCTTATAAAAAGGGGGTAGCAGTATTCTACAACACATATAAAGTATATTATTACTCATTTTCAGCAATTAATATCAGTATCTATGACTGAAACATATCACCAGTGTCCAACAATAATACAAAGGCCGAAATAGAAAGAAAGTAACTAGTTACGTTTTTCCTTAGTAAAATCTATAAATATATTCATTGAGACATAACTCATTGCATTATAATTATAAATAAAACCTATGAGGAATGCTGAAAAACAATTCCTAAGTAAAAGTAACAATAGTCTCAACGTTTATAGCAATCAAAATCAAAGTACAATAAAAACCACTATTCATCAATAAATATAGTTTTATAAGTTCAACAATAGTTAACCAAACAACAACACTATCCCTTTCTCTCTAAATATAAGTATCTGTAATTTAAATAAGCAAGAATATCATATAATTCTCTAGCAATTATAGATCCATAAATTCTAGTGTTGCTCATCTGAGAGTGTGGGGCCCCCGTACTAACAATAAAGAAGTACGGTGCTCCAACTGTGGCAAATCCCCAACTCAAGTAAAGTTAGGCGAACCCAACTTGCCTTAAGGCAGGGACTTGTCACCAAGTGCTATAACATTCATCAATATAAATATCAAAGTGGCGGAAGCAATATAAAAATAGGGTAACATCCACAAGCATACATAGTAGAAAAAGAAAATGCAATATAGTAACTCATCACAATGCAGAAAGTAAAGTACATCCAGAAAGTTTAATTATTATAAGTTGAAATGAATAACTGAAAATGAAAGACTCTCGTCCTCACTGGAATAACAAGACAAAGCTAGCTAGACAGTAGCTGGAAGGTCCTCCTCCTGAATTGGCTCCTCCTCAGCGACACTGCTCACGAACACATCTGAATCTGACATTTGTCGGTACCACAAATGCCAGGGCCCCAGCCAACAAAATAAAAAGGTTACAGTTAGACAATTGTCTAAGTACATTTTAGGCTATTTAAAGTAAACTGAATATTAAAGGATATCACATTTAAATTTAACCATACATGCAGCAGTAAAGGGGTGCAACAAGCTATGAAAGAACTGGGATACTATAAACTATCTATTTATAGCATGCAACATGTATGTGAAGTAACATACAGAACTCAAAATAAGCAAGGTAAGGCTAAGAGCAAAAATAACTGCAACTACTGAATAAATATAATCCTAACATGATTAAGATCGAAGTAAAACATGCTGAGTATAAAAGAACACGAGTACTGAATATAATAAAATTCTAGCATCCTAAATATGCCATTTATACATATATCTAAGCCATAAAATATACATACAATATGCAGATTAATATGAAAAGAAAAGGCCACTGAGACATGTGGCAAAAGCAAAGCAATATATAATAAGTAAAGCCACAGAGACATGTGGAAAAGCGAGCAAATATTGAAAAATAAGGCCACTAAAGCATGTGGCAAAACAAACCAGAAAACCAAAACAATACAATACAGGTAAAGTAGTAATATGCCTAAGTTCTAATACTGCCATACCAGCCAATAGGCCATACAGGGCCTCCAATATCAAACAATCAGTCAATCCCCAGCCTAGCCATCCAAAATGCTAGGTCTGAGTCCAGTCTATACAATACTACTACTGAAGAGGCAGACTAAACTAGGTCATATTCTACTAACTATGACAAAACAAAACTGAATGATATGTAAACTCAATACTAGCTTAGGATACATCATCCTAAGTTTTCCTACTATGCTCAAGGGCTAAAGCTCAAAATCCAAGGTATGCAAAGCAATCTAGTCAAAGTAAGTAAGA
The DNA here is from genome assembly GCA_016760335.1 of Gastrodia elata. Classification (NCBI taxonomy): domain Eukaryota; kingdom Viridiplantae; phylum Streptophyta; class Magnoliopsida; order Asparagales; family Orchidaceae; genus Gastrodia; species Gastrodia elata. Next base: position 23,650,928 of record CM028675.1, read on the forward strand.
GACTCAATCTAGACTTATGTGATATCTGTTGTTGTCTAATTTCCAAATCTAACTACTCTGAGGAGGTACAAGCTTAGGATCTCCAATATCCAGCTATCGAGTAGAATCTCAGATTTACATCCTTAAAGTCAAATATTATAACTTAACAAGTTCTAATCCAAAAATCATGTGATGACTATATGGTTTAATAAGCAAATCAATGACCTAGTTTTATGAATATTTTACTCTCTTACCCAAATCTTGATCAAATAAATCAAGATTTAAGAATTTAGAACTTAAAAGGGTTCAAATTTCAAATCTAAGGTGCTATTCTAAATAGGATCTATGTTTCTCACTTAATCCCAAAGGTAAAGAATCCTATAAGTTGAAAGATTCAGGAACTAAGATCCTAGTGAAAGGCTATTCTGCTGATTACAAGATAAAATAATCAATTAAGAACTTGAGAATCTAAGATCTATATCCAATCTTTAAGATAACTCCATTATCTTATTAATTGAATCATCCTATACCCACATGGAAGGTTTCAATAAATCATTAAAGAATTTTAATTGGAGGTGGTATGATTTGAATTGAAAGCCTAAGTCTAAGATATAAGATCTAAAGATCTGAAGTTTGATCACTTTAGACTTTTAATTAGAGTTTTGACTTAAGGGTTTCCATTTGTGATTTTCTTTAGAATCTAATTTCATAATTAACTGTAAGGAGCTTATTAATGTTAAGAACTGACAATTCCAAGTATTAGATTAACATTAAACCCATTTTGACCTTCTTAGGCTACTTAAGATCTAAGGGTCTGAGTTTTGATCACTTTAGAACTTAGCTAAGGTTCTACTTAGACATTTCTAATTCCCTTTTTCTTTTAACACTTAACTCTAATATTATCTCAACTGAACTTAATAATGAGATAACTGACCATTTCAATTATTAGACTTAATTAAGTTAAGGTCCAATGATCTTTATAAGGAATGCTTAGATTTAAGTATCTTAATTAAGGAATTAATGAGACCTTATGGATTGGTGATTATTATTGTTCTAGGATTTCAGAGAACATTTCCAATCTATGTTATAGTGGCTTACTGAAATTTTCAATCCTTAAAGAACACTAAATCACATTTTGGCCAAAATGACCAAAATACCCCTCTTAAGGCAAAAATTGGGATTTTAGGGTTTTATTGTCCAAATTGCTCCAATCTGTTTTAAAGCATTTCATATGACTAAATGAAGTGGGAAACACCTTTACTTTAGGTTTTGATGACCTAAATGGTCTTAATTAGCACTAATCACTTAATTAAACCATTTAGGGTGCTTAGTGAGATTAAGGCACTTTAGGGCAATCCAACCATATACATAGGCTATACTAGGTCTAATATGATATTAGGAACCATCCCCACCCAAATCAGAGGCTTAATTAAGGTTTAATTCACTAATCCTTGATTAGGGTGATTAGGGAGTGATTAAGAAAATTAATTATCCAAAACTAATTTCAAGGGTCTGGAATTGTTCCTTAGGGTACAAGGAGCAATCAGAACCCTTAAACTCATAGATGGGATGTTTAGATGATTTTATATGATTTATTTAAGGACAGAAGTTTTGGCCAATATTTTTAAATCCAATTATTGGATTTGAAATTTTATTTTATATTCAGATTTTTTGAATTTTTCTGATTCAAATGATATATTGGATTATACCATTTGGATATGTATAACTAAAGTTATTTAATTAATTCATTCTAAATTTTTATTTAAATTAGAACTTTAGGTTTTAATAAATTAAATCATAACTATTAAAAATACATTCCAATATATATTTAATTAACCGCGGCCCAAAATCGGAACCGCGCGGGCCGGGGCTCGGCCCGCCCCAAAATCGGTCTTCGTCTTCCTCCCGACGCATTCGCAGCCCTTATTTCTAAGACGGGCTTCCAGCGCCAAATTCACCGCGCTCTGGCCATGCCACGCCGCGATTTTGACGGCTACACGTTCCCTGACCTCAGACGCATCAATTGAATCAAGAAGCCCTAGCTGGGAGGCACCGGTTTGCCAAAAGACTGCTCGGCCGAGACTTCCTAGTCTGTGCACCTGTGAGGAGATAATTCTCCTCACAGAGTCCATGAGCTGCCAATGTCTCGATCCCTACACGTTCAGGGATCAAAGATGGAGCGATAGGGCGCAACCAGGGATCCTGGGGTGGTCTAGACCGTCGGGGTGCTACTCGGCATTTTCTGCCGCTCAGAGCTTCGACTGGATCGATCAAGTTCAGTCGAATTGATTGATCTGGTTGAACCTAACCCTCGATACCAGTTACAATTATTGCCCTGAGGGTTTCGATACTAATCAGAGGGCTAAAAAGACTCGGGAGTACGCCGAAATCACGCGGATTGGCCCGACTGGCAGTGTGCTCTGAGACGGTGCTTAGGCCGTCTGGCGCACTGCCATGGCTCACTAGAGGTCCAGGATGATCGCTAGGAGCTGCGGGAGGGTCCTAACACATCATCTATAGCTTGAGGAGAGGCGAATCGAGCTGGATTCAGCTCGATAGAGAGGGAAGAAGGTTGTACCTCAGTTCGAAGATTCACAGCGAATGTAGGCCATCTCGAGTGAACTTAGAGGTTTCAGGAGCTCCGCAAGGGGTTCTGAACTCCAGACCTCACCCTCAACCAGCAGATGCAGCGGGTTCGATCGCCGAGAGAGCTTGGAAGAACTGGGAGCTGCGAACGGAGGGCAGTGGGAAACATGAGCCTCACAGTGAGCAAAGGAGCTCACTGTGAGATCAGAGGAGGTATTTATAGTCCCCAAGGTGCCTAGGTCTAGGTGGAAAGGCTAGGAGCCAGCAAACCAGGCTCGGGGAAAAATGGCAGCCTCGGCCTTCCTCAATTGGGAGGTTCGACCCCCACTGAGCCCCTCTACCGGGTTCGGCCAATCATGGAAGGAATCATAACGGCCAGAGGAATATGGTGAAGGCATGGCCGACCGTTTTGACATGGCACGTAGGACAGATCTTCGCTGTCAGGGCTGAGAGCGAGCAGGGACGAAGATGAACAGCGACCGGGAGATCGGAAGCCGTCTGATGCGCGAAGTCGTTGGGATTGGATGGCCTGATGAAGATCCCGGTTAACGGCTGCGCGAATTTAATTCGAGGTGTTGGATCCCAAATGTCGATCGTGCGTCTGAGATTCGATCACGGGACGGAGCGACGCGAGCCCTCGGATCCGGCGCTGAGATGCATGCTAGCGCATCGGGTGACTCGTTGCTATGCGTCGCTGTCGGGACCCCGCAGCGGATCTGCCGCGGTCCCGACAGCACATCCCACCGAAATATTTTTATTAAATAATTTAATTTAATTAATTAAAATCAATTAAATTATATTTAAATTATTCAAAAATTATTCAATTTCAATTTAGGGACAAATGAGCTCCAAAAATTCCCAAAAATTCACCCTTAGCTAATTTGGGTGTGAGGAATTCAAAAATAAAATCAGATTTTAATTTGGAGATCAAAATAATTTAGGTATTTTTCAAGGCTTAAAAATAGCCAAAAATACCAAATTTTCCAATTTAGCTCCGATTGATTTCAAACTTCTAGGTTTAGGTTTAAATGACCCATTAAATCCAATGGAATCAAAATCAAACCTTGGTTTAGCTTAATTAATTTAGTTTTAGCTAGGATAACAACCTAGGGTTGTTACAGAGAGAGACATTGAAGAAATATGTAAACGTAAGTATTTACAAACATCAGAGGACTTCAAATGCCGGTTGTCATTACATACAAAAATGGCATCTCCAAATAAAGTAATGAAAATGTTAGTTAAATCTCAAGAACATAATGTCCATATACATATGAAGCAAATTCAAGATACCAGCCATTATAGTCTAAAAGAATTTGTACAGAGATGTTTAAATCTCAATTACTTTTAAATCTAGTTTTGCTATCAAGACGAATACAGAAAAATAATTAAATTCAAAGATTAATTACATAAGGGAAATAAGATAGGAGATTTAGATATGACTATAATATTTCAAATTAATCAAGACAAAGCATTAAGCAATCCTTTTTAATCTCGTGGATTCAAGAAGTAGGATGAATTTATTTGTCTTAACACAAGTGGAATGAAATGGAAGGAATGAAGTACATTGATTCCTTCATTTTTCTTATTAACTTTTAGTCTATTGAAATATTAATTGACTTAATGAATATTTTGATAATGAGTTTAAACCATTATAAAGATAACATATATTTTCAATGCTGTGATAATATACTCAAAGTATCCTTACAAGCAGTACAAGTACTTGCTTAGTAATTGCGAAGATGAAAATTTACAAGAGTTAGACTTTGAGTTATTATATAGTTAAAAGAAATCATGTAGAACAATTTGAATTACATTTTCATTATAGAATAGGCAATGGAATTACTGCAGCAAGTTGTCATAACACATGTATAGCTCTAAGAATAAAAATAAAGATCAGCAAACATGCATATTACTTATGGAATTATAAGCTTGAAGTATGGAATCTTCAAAATAATCATGAATATGTGCACATAAGTGAAAGGGGTTTCAACCTAAATTGATTTAAGTGATACCAAACATTCATACTATAAATTGAAATTTCGAGCATGCCACTAAGGGAAGGCAAAATGAAGAGGTACCTTATTCTTTGAGGTGCGGCTAGAAGAAGCGCTCGGCTTGGAAGGCTCGGCGAGAGGAACTCGGCGAATGAAGAGGTTCGGTGAGAGATATCGGCTAGAAGAAGCACCCGGATGGATGGAGGCTCGGGGAAGATGGAGGACTCAGCTAGGAAGGCTGCGCCAAATGGAGAAGCAAGATCGGCTTGAAGAGGTGGTTTGCTATCCTCTTCGCTACCTTACCTTTGGATGATCCTCCCTGCTAAGAGAATGAGAACGAGTTGATAAGGAGAGGGATCGGCATGGGTGCGAGCCTTCCCATTGGAGAGAAGAGCGGCGCGATCCACGCGTCAATACCTCTCTTCTCGCTTGCTCGAGAGAGATATGGATGAGGGGGCTCATCTCTATCGCGTGAGGAGGAAGAATTTTCGGCTGTATAGAGAATTTGATAAGGATGAATTAGGTTAGATGAGATTATATAAGTAAATATAGGATCTTATATTAGCCGTTGGATTAAAATAAATGGCTGGAATTTCTGAGCCAAGATCTGAAGTCATTTAAGCTCCAAAAACTACAAACTTGGTATCGATACGACCGTCTCGATGAGACAAACACACGCATTTAAAAATTATTGAATTTGAACAAGTATTTTATTTTATATTAATTTTTAAGTGAAAAACTTAGAAAATTAATTACGATAAATCAGAATCTCAAAATTTGACAAAACTTAAAATATAGCATCCTCATATAATGCTTAATTTAGATATACAAAAATTTCTAAATTTTGATTTATATTTTTTATATTATTAGCCTTTGAAGTTTAAACTTCATAAATTTATTCAGGACAATCCGAGATCCCAAACGTACTCAAATTTTTGTAGTAGGATCCTTTCAATAGGAATTATAAGAGAATATTTTTATTACATTTTTATTTGACTTAAATTGGAACCCAAATTTTAACGAAAATTTTTGAGCGATCGAAATTCAGCAGAAAATCCGGGAAAATCAACGATTTCCAAAAATTCTCAGAATAATATTCTTAGCTAATTTAGATCTACTGAGTCTAATGGCAGACTCCGTTTTTAATTCTGATGTTTAAATAATTTAGGTATCTTTAGAATTATTTGAAAACCAAAAAATGCTGGAAATCGACAAACGATCTCCAATTCGCATGAAATTTGAGGTGGAGACTTTTAACTTTATTATAAGAGTAATAAATGAGAATTAGAGTCAATTAGAGTACTAAATGATAGGTAACAACCTCTGGGTTGTTACACTAGACCCCACACATCAGAGTAAGTAAGTGCAATAGTGTATAAATAGTAATCGACTTAGAAGGTAGATGGAGCCATCTACTGTTGACAAGCTAACATTGTAACAGCACCAATATCAGATAAAAGATTAACCCGATATTAGAGCATTATCTTAGTATCTAATATCTAATTAGAAGAAAACTAATCAAATTCTAGATGCTAAGTTGGCCAAGTATCTTTATGAGCATTTACTAAGTTAAAATAGTTTGTAATAAAAACATATAGGGAGATAGGAAATAATGAAAGTATAGGTAATACAAGTAATAATTATCCACTCATTCAATTCAACCAAATTTAAAATAAGTAAACTCAGCACTGAATATAAGTAAAAATATCTCAAGCAGTTTAAGTTAAGTTATTGCATGCATTTTAAATTGAAAGAGTTAAAAGTAAATAAATCACTCCCTCACTGCTAAGTCCAACTCCAACTAAATTATACTGCTCTTGATATATCATAATTTGGTATTTAAATATAATAAGGTGAAGTCAAGAAAAGAAAAATATTAGTTAGACTAAATAGTTTAAGCACATTTTAAAATTGGCTAACATTTAAGTTCATCTGAATGTCATAAGCTAATTTACAATTTAGATAAGCAAAGGAGCATTTGAATACATTTAAGTAGGAAAGGAAGGTAAATATAATTATAAAGGAGAATAGTTGAAAGTAAAGAAGTAAAAGTACTCACATATAAAGTTGTTCTAGCCTACAACCAAAAAGGTAAGGGAAATACATCCTAAAAGAGGCAAGAAACTACTAAAGTGCATTTAAAAGTACAAGAAATAAAACATGTATATGTTCAAATGAAATTATACTAAGTAAGCAAGAGAAAAATAGTAAAGCATTTAAATAAAAATTAAAATAACATGCACTGCATCCTATTTGAACTGTAAGTAAGTAAAGTACAATACTATACATAGAAAGTACAAAGCATAGTATATAAAGAAGAATCTTAGTCTCATTGACTAAGAATATATAGTCTAGAACTATACAATGAAAATATAGCTAAAAGGCTATGATGAGATTTTACAATCAATAAGATTGTATAAAACTCATATAGTATTAATTGAAGTTATTTTATGGAAGCGTCATTCAGTAGGCACATACAGAATGATATGAGGAGAAGCATGTCTTCCCAACTAATAAGAAAAAGTGAGGTTTCAATGAAAATAATACTCACATTCACTCTTTGAGAATGTAAGGTCTCTTTATTACTCCTATAGCCTATCCTTGGATATTCACTAGTATAAACCCCTATAGTTTTATTGTGAAAGTTTTATTTATGCACAATGTCTTGTAAGTATGTTCAAAGGAAGAGGCTCAAGGCTAAGCATGCATTCAAGAAAATTCAAATAATTGTAAATTATGTGATATCCATAATTATTTAATTTTAATGATCTACTTAATGATTGAAACTATGTTAGCTCCCAATTGACTTGTAAATATTGATTTTAAAGTCAATTTTAAGTAATAGTAGAAATGAAAGAAGTTTGAAAAATAATACTTTAATGTAGTATATGAAATGAGAAAATAATTTATAACTAAATTCAAGCAACTATAGCTTATTTAATACTAGTCCTAAATTAATCAAATCAATTTAATTAATGATTAAAGTCTAAGAAACTAGTAAGGGAAGAGTGAAATTGAAGATTTACTAAGCAAAAAGAAGTGGAGGTTAAAGTACAACTTATTAACTTCATCATAATAGCTTATTAGAAGAAAGGTTTCAAATCAAACTAATCACTAACTTAATTAAGATCAATTGATATAAATTATTTAAGTGTAAGGAAGGAGATAGACTGTTATCTTCAAGAATTAGTTCATTTTAATTTGTAGGTAAATTGAAGTCTATAAATTTAATTCAAGCATGTTATGAAGCTAAGGTTCTCTTAGTTTAATCATTAAGGAATTAAAATAGAAGATTTGATACTAAGTGAGATGTGTATTAATGTTCTAATAAATTTGTTGGGTATTAATCTTGTTAATCCACTTAGGGAAAGAATGTATACTATCAACATACAAATTCTCAACTTATTAAAGGATCTATTGTAAGGTCTATAAGTAAAGAAATTATCTCCAAGTTTAATTCCAATTGTATACACTAGTTATAATAAGTTCATTCATAGAACTAATACCTACAATTAATAAGGAATAGATTAATTACAACATTTAGGAAACTAGAGAGTCCTTTAAGTAAATTAATTATGAACTTAAAAGAGAACTAAGAACATAAGGAGAAATGAAAATTAGAGATTTAAATCTAATAATTAAACACTAGTTTTATAGATCCTCTAAATGAAATTAAACATATAATTAGAATCCATATTCTCAACTTACTAGAGGGCTAAATAAAAAGATTAGTATTGAAGAACTATCACTAAGTTTAATTCAAATCATAGAATACTATATCTAAAGAAATTATAACATGACAAGAAGGCATGCAATTTGTAATCTAAAAATCATAAAATATGTTAACTAAGATCTTAATGACAATCCATTCAAGTTAAGATCCTAAATTTCACATGAAGTATACAAAAATGGAAGAAGTGAATCTAGAATGTGTCATGCAAATAATTTAACTAAATTCATGATATTAAAATCACATGAGTGTGAAAACAATCAACAATGATTGAAAATAATCTAGTTTAAAGATCCTACAAAATTCATACAATTCAATTTATTCCTATAATAATTTTACAAATGAAGAAGATCAATTTAAGTAAGTGATCGACATTTTCAAATCATCAATTATGAAACTTTATATCTTAAACATACAATTTAAAAGTATATGTGATGTAAGAAAAGTGAGACAAGATTGTTGTCCTAGAGTTTAATAAACCTAAAATAAACATAGATGAAAATTATAAAATTATAATTTTACCCAAATTAAGGAGCCAAATACCTAAAATCTCCATTTGTTGTCCAAATAAAATAATATACATATTAAATAAATCTTTATAGCATAAGGAAAAGAATAGCACTAACTAGGTCAAATTTGGACAACTTGAGATTCTAAGGCTTGGAAGGAATCCTAATTAAGGTTAAAAAATCATTAAGAGATCTAGGATTCAAAATCTAAATTGAATCTCATATTATTGTCCTACATATTTTTGTGAATGAAATGGACTATTAAAGTGTCCAATTTGAACACCAATAGATCAAGTTATGATGTAATTAAGATTTAAGATTTAAATCATAATTAATTAATAATACTAAAATAATGATTAATAAAAATAATCCTCAAAACAAAAATTTAATGGCATAATAATATTCTACACCTTTTTGTGGTCGAAATGGTATATAATATTGCCTATATTGGATAATTATTTTGCAAAATATAAGTAAAATAACTTTTACATAAATTGATATTAATCATTTAATTTATATTAATCATTTCGATTAATCAATATCATTAAAATGGCGTTGTCAGCAAAGAAGGAATCTTCCATGCCATGTCACCAAGTGAATCGGTGCGACCAAAATAAAATGAATCGGGCCAGTTCAGAACAGTAATTCACAATATCGTCTTCCTCAATGAAATGGCAAAACTGCAGATCTTAAGGCATCATGATAGTTATGACACGGGCGTTCTCATGGTGCGATAAGTATTTTAAATGGAAGACTATCTCACATTCTTTAATCTAAGTTTAATCTTTCCATATAGAACAAACTTTAAAATATACGAAAAGTATGCCCTAATTTCTTTTAATCTACTTAACATTAATGAACAACTCCAACTGAAATGAAATAAATCAAGTTCAATTAAATGATATATCGATTTGCTTAGAATCATTAAAAGAAATAATCACAAAAATATAAGATTCAATAAGAGAGCTTTTATTTAGACGTGAAGTGAATTCACAATATGCATCATTTATAAATTAAGGAAGATTGAGATGAAGTTTGTTTTGATCTCAACTAATACTGTTTTATCATTCTTCTTTATTACAATTAATAAGGAGTATTCTAAATCTGTGTAAATGATTGCATGATCGAAATATAGAATAGAATATAAAGATATGCTTTATGATATTTCAAATTGACTGAAACTTTTTTAAAATACTTCATTCAAATTTAATAAAACTCGTACAATAAGTCGAAACTCATCATCAATTAAATAGAAATGAAGTAAGGTAAAGAAGAAGGTGTACTTGCACTCTCTTCGGCCAACTTAGGTAATTTAGGATGCGATTTGTTTTCGATTGTAGCAGAAGCCTCCAAGCTCCCTTCACAGCTCTCATATGCAGGAAATATCACCAAAGTGAAGGATAGGATCATTTGGGGAGACCTAATGTCACGAAGGAGAATGGCTGGCCGCTGAGCTTTGTACGCCTCTGCACCTGATCATGGCGCAGAGAGGCGTACAGTAAAGGCCTTCAGAGCTGTTGGATCATAAGGCCGATCCAACGGTAGAGTCACGATCTCAATGTTCACCGTCTGATCTTACATAATATAAGATCAACGGATCGGATGGAAGGGATTCGGTGCTTGGTATTTAGCGCATAGCGGGGGATCTCTGCATTCCTTAATGTAACCATTTGGGTATTTTATTAATTAATTATATTTATATATATATATATATATATATATATATATATTAATTCAATTCAAATGATAATTAATTAATTAATTTACTTATTTAATTAATTAAAATTAAATACTCAAACACACTCTAAAAAATCCCAAAATTTCATCTTTACCTAATTGAGGGATGAGGAACTCAAAAATACAATCAATTTTTTGATCGGAGGTATTTTAATAATCAAAATTTTCTGGATATTTAAATAATATTAAAATATTTGTGAAAATTTTGACGACTTCCAAACACTTTCAAAATACCATCCCAAGCTAATTTTGGGGTGGTGTCCATTGGCGAACTCTATTTTCGATTTTGAGGTCTAAATAAATTAGGTATTCTCGGAATTATTAGGAAATCAGAAAATGTTGGAAATTGTCAAATTATCTCTAAATCGCACGAAATTTGAGGTGGAGACTCTTAACAACATTATAAGAGTAATGGAAAAAAATTATATTCAATTTGGTCACTAATTTATGGGTAACAACATGAGAGTTATTATAAACATGGAGCACACAATAAGGCTGATGGGCGATAAGGAAGCTATAGTTGTTGAAGGATGTGCTGATGCTTTTGAGCTGTAGGATGACATATACGATCATGCCAAAGAGTAGTGGTGGCCTAGTAGGTAAGAGCTTATGGTAGAGGATGCGGAGATGGAATTAACGTAAGGCAATATAGTCCTTGATGAAGAGGCTCACGAAGGAATTTTCAATTCATCTTGATATCCTTTATAAAACAATAAGAAGGGTGAAACTCAAACTAAACATGATTGTCTGAAGTAAACAGACTAATTAAAAGAAGGATCTTAGTAATGCTTGGAACAAGAAGAATATAATTTAAATAAAAATCATTATTATAGTGAGAAAATTAAGAGTACTAGTGTGTAATGGGAAGGTCATCACCATTTCTGATTTGAACATGATCCAAACCATTGTATGGTTGAGACAGGTATAAGTTCTACAAATCAGAGGTTATATAATGAGTAGCCCCAAAATCATGGAACCAAGGATCAACTATGGTAGGCACATCCGGATAATATGCTTGAGCTCGAGTATTAGGATATAAAAATAGATTCTTCATATAATATCAATCTGCTACAAGATGACCAGTCTGATTGCATAACTAGCACATTCGTGCATTGAATTGACCTTGGGCTCGCCCACGAAATCTTCCATGGCCTCTAAATCGGCCAAGTTGAGGAAGCATCATAGACTTGTTAAGAATGCTTATGATGATTCTAATGAAAGACTGAAATGTTCTTTTCAGTGAATTGCAATGAATTCGCCAAGGGGATTGGATTCACCTCTTCGGAATGTGAGTATATCATAACATAATTGAGAATAATGTCGACAAATTAATCCAAGGAAATGGGACCTACTTGAGCTGTGATACTTGCAGCAAGAGATTCATATTCTGGATCGAGTGCAGCGAGAAAACTCAAAATCACGTACTGATGAGAAACTAGAGAACTGGCGAAGGCAAGATTCGAGGCAATGGATTTTGCTTTTTGGATGAATACAACCATATGAGTGGAACATTTCTTCATTGTTTTGAATTGAAGCTTAAGTTGTTGGATCCGCACTTGTGAGGATGAAGCAAGAATCGTTGCTAGCGCCTTATATATTGTAAATGTGGTTTCATTATTAAGGATTTGGGCAAGAATTGGTTCTATTAACATGGATATGATCCAGCTTAATATAAGCTAATATTGCTTGAATCAAGAAACACAGTCAAGATTTAGATTAGTAGATCCTAATGAAATTTTTGATGGAGAGGGTGTAGAACCATCATTGAAGCCAATTTGCCCATGAGCTTAAAAGATGGTAACAAATTGAGACTTCCTAACTGGTACACAAAATAGTCTCTCTCTGATACTATGTTAAAAATGAACAGTGATATACAAAATACAATAAAAGAATGAGAAGATTATACTTTTCATTGAATATCAAATACTATATTTACACATGAGATTGTCTTAACGATTGATAACGTCTTAATGAATCACAATAGGTAACATTTGAATAAATTCTTGCCTAAATAATTTCTAAGAGCATGTTGCTTTCATGAAAATAACTTAAGCAAAATGCGAGCTCCAATTATTATATTACAATACAATTCATCAAAAAAATCTTAAAATTATGAGGAATGCAAATAATATGAACAACATAATAATTATCTCTTAAAAATAAAATATATCTTTAGAGATATGTTTCTTACATGAAAAAAAATAGATAGTATATGATACATGTATTCGGCAAATTCATATATTATCTTTGTATATTTAACATAGAACTATAAGTAAAAATTTGTTATTAAACAAAAACTATCATCTCATTTAATATATATATTTATAATCATAATATTCATTTAATTTGAAATTAACGGGCATTAAAATAACTTTTTAATGTATTATAACAATAATATTTTTTGTTTATTTTAGAGAACCTCCTGCTGGTTTTAATGGTAGCAAATCTCTCCACCCCTGCACGCATCTTCCACGTGGTCTCTCTTTAATCTCACTCTCACTCTCACTCTCACTCGGTCTCACCCTCACTATGGCTCATTCTTCTTCTTCTTCTTCTTCAGTTTAGCATAGTTGACACTATCTCCATCACTGTTTGTCTCTGCCCTCAAGTGCAGCGTTAACATCTTTTTTCTAGCCCTTATCACGCTGCCCTGTCTCTGTCGATCTATCTGTATACATAGCCATCGGAACATTGCAGGAAGATCAGTTCACTTTAATACTGAAAGTAGTTTCAGAGGATCATCAACTCTGTCTTACTCTCAATCAAAACCCAGCATGATAGCCTTAAAAGCAGTTTCAGTGGACCTTCTCTCAGTCTCCATCATAATACTCAGCAAGCAGAGAGCAAGAAGAAGTTCAGCAGTCGCACAACTTGTTCCATGCGTCTTCATCGCTCTCCTCTGGACCTCCAGCTCCTCCCTCTCCCCTGAAGGCGAAGCACTGCTATCCCTCCTCCCTTCCCTTCCATCCACATTGCTGCCTTCATGGTCGCCTTCTTCCTCCACGCCGTGCTCATGGCAAGGCATCACATGCTCCCCAAACAGCAAAGTCATCTCTCTCTCCCTTCCCAATATCTTCCTGAATCTGACCTCTCTCCCTTCCTCCCTCGCCTCTCTCAACTCCCTCGAGCTTCTCAACCTCTCCTGCTCCAACATATCGGGCCCTATTCCCCGTTCCCTCTCTTCCCTCTCCTCTCTCCGCTGCCTCGACCTCTCCTCTAACTCCCTCACAGGCCCCATCCCCTCTTCCCTCTCCAATCTCACCTCCCTTCAGATCCTTTTTCTCCATGACAATCTCCTGAACGGCTCCATCCCTTCTCAGATCGGCTCCTTGCTTTCGCTCCAGCAGCTTCGAGTTGGGGGAAACCCTTTCCTCGCCGGCCAGATTCCGCCGCAGCTCGGCCTTCTCACCAATCTCACCACATTCGACGCTGCCGCAACCGCTCTATCAGGGCAGATCCCGCCCGAGCTCGGAAATCTCTTCAAGCTTGAAACCTTGGCTCTGTACGATACAGACATATCCGGCCCTGTTCCGCGGGAGCTAGGTGGCTGCTCAGAGCTACGCAATCTGTACCTTCACATGAACAAGCTCGCTGGGTCTTTGCCGGCTCAATTGGGGGATATGAAGAAGCTCTCCAGCCTTTTTCTTTGGGGAAATTCGATTACTGGAGAATCCCGAGCTCTATTTCGAATTGCTCGTCCCTCGTCGTGCTCGATCTGTCCGCGAACAAGCTGTATGGAGAAATTCCTGCCGGGATTGGGAAGCTGTCTACCTTGGAGCAGCTCCATCTATCCGACAATGCTATCCACGGGTCGATTCCGGATGAGATTGGGAACTGCAGCAGCCTGACTACGCTTCAGCTGGACAAGGACGATGTCTCCGGTTCGATTCCTGGTGAGATTGGGAGGCTCGAGTTTCTGCAGAGCTTGTTCCTGTGGGGAAACTCGATCTCGGGCGCCATTCCCCCGTCGTTTGGCAATTGTTCCGAGCTGAGCGCGCTGGATCTTTCGAGGAACGAGCTCGAAGGGGGAGTTCCGGAGGAGCTCTTTCGGCTCGGAAAGCTCAGCAAGCTGCTCCTCCTCGGGAACTCGTTGAGCGGAGAGATTCCGGCGAGCGTTGGAGAGTGCCAATCGCTCGTCAGACTCAGGCTGGGTGAAAACCAGCTCTCGGGAAAAATTCCTGTAGGTATCGGTCGGCTCCAGAATCTCGTCTTCTTGGATCTCTACAGCAACCGCTTTTCGGGAGGGTTGCCCGCTGAGCTTGGCAACATTTCGATTTTAGAGCTGCTCGATGCGCATGACAATCGCATCACGGGGGGGATACCGCCCCAGGTGTGGCAGCTGGCAAATCTGGAGCAGCTTGATTTGAGCCGCAATAGCTTCGTGGGTGAGATTCCGTCGAGCTTCGGCAATTTCGGTTACCTGAACAAGCTCGTGCTGAGCAACAACTTGCTCTCCGGCCGGATTCCGACCTCAATCAAGAACTTGAAGAAGCTCGCGCTGCTGAATTTGAGCCGCAACAGTTTGACGGGGCCGATCCCTCCCGAGATAGGCTCGCTGGCGAGCTTGACGATCGCTCTGGATTTGAGCTCGAATAGATTCTTCGGAGAAATTCCGGAGGAAACAAGAGCCTGGCGCAGCTACAATCGCTGGATCTCTCCAACAAACATGCTGCGCGGCGGGATCGAGGTCTTGGCTATGCTGACAAGCCTCACTGCCCTAAACATCTCATTCAACAACTTCTCCGGCCCGATTCCCTTTTGCCCGTTCTTCAAAACTCTCTCCGAGAGCTCGTACCTTCAAAACCCTAACTTGTGCCAATCTTTTGACGGGCTCACGTGTTCGTCCGATCTTCTCCTCGGAAGCAGCCTGAAATCAATCAAAGGCGTCGCGATCGTCTTCTCGGCCGTGGGGTCGCTGACGAGCCTTCTTCTCGCAGCTTGGATTCTGCTCCGCAGGCATTATCGAAAGCTTGAGGCGGAGAAGAAGGCGATCTCGTTCGCGTCTTCTTCGGGCAACGACTTGTCGCACCCATGGACATTCATTCCGTTCCAGAAGCTGAGCATCGGCATTGACAACATTCTGGAATGCATCAAGGATGAGAACGTCATCGGCACAGGCTGCTCCGGAATCGTTTACAAAGCCGAGGTGCCCAGCGGAGAGATCGTCGCTGTCAAGAAGCTGTGGAGATCGAAGGAGGAGGAGGATTCGTTTGCCTCTGAAATCCAAATTTTGGGGAGTATCAGGCACAGGAACATAGTCAGGCTGCTCGGCTACTGCTCCAACAACTCCATAAGGCTGCTGTTATACAATTATGTGCCGAATGGGAATCTGCACGAGCTGCTGCAGGAAAGCAGGAATCTGGATTGGGAGACGAGGTACAAGATCTCTGTAGGATCCGCTCAAGGATTGGCTTATCTTC
This sequence comes from Gastrodia elata, assembly GCA_016760335.1. Classification (NCBI taxonomy): domain Eukaryota; kingdom Viridiplantae; phylum Streptophyta; class Magnoliopsida; order Asparagales; family Orchidaceae; genus Gastrodia; species Gastrodia elata. Next base: position 23,666,883 of record CM028675.1, read on the forward strand.
ATCACGACTGCATCCCTGCAATCCTCCACAGGGATGTCAAGTGCAATAACATTCTGCTGGATTCCAAGTTCGACCCATACTTGGCTGATTTTGGACTGGCAAAACTGATGATTTCCCCCAATTTCCAGCATGCGATTTCCAGAATTGCAGGATCTTATGGATACATAGCACCAGGCAAGTCAATTAGCTTCTTGTTTTTGCCATTGACATGCTTGAACTTGATATAGTAGTCTCACCTTTTGGATGATTATCAACCAAGTCTCCCTCCTGAATTTATCATAAATCCAAAACAACTGTGAAAATTTATGGCTTGCATGCATCTATGTATTATATCTATGTGGTTGAGTGTATCCTTTGTGCAAGATTATTGATTTTGTTAAAAGTTTTCATTTGTTGAGACTTCTGAGAGTGTGGATGATTAGTCTCAATCTTAAAATGTGATAAAAAAGAGCAGAATGGAAATAGCATTAGTTAAGCTCACAGCTATAAGCTAACTAATGGATCAAAATTGGGTCTGGCAATTGGTGTATTTGACCTAATTTCATGAGTTTGTGTCCGCCATTCGGCTCACTCCTACCAGCTAATAATGATAAAAGATGATTATATATGAGATTCCATGAATGATGTTGTAGCTCAGTGGTTAAGTTCTTGAGTTTGAACCTTGGCTTGTCAATGATTCAAATCTCATCGGCCATATATTTACCTTATAAGCTTAACTTCTTCAATGTATATGTGTATATGAGATTGCCTAACGCACTTCTCTTGTGCATTTTGGAATGATTTCAGAGTACGGATACATGATGAACATCACAGAGAAGAGCGATGTCTACAGCTACGGAGTGGTGCTACTAGAAATTCTCAGCGGCCGCAGTGCAGTCGAGTCCACGACAGCGGACGGACTCCACATAGTTGAGTGGGTGAAGAGGAAGATAGGAAGCTGTGAGCCCACAGTGAGCATACTGGACTCGAAACTGAGAGGCCACCCAGACCCGATGGTTCAGGAGATGCTCCAAATGCTGGGCATCGCCATGTTCTGCGTGAATGCTCTGCCCTCAGAGCGGCCGACCATGAAAGAAGTGGTGGCTCTTCTAAAGGAGGTGAAGAGCTCACAAGAAGAGATTAGGAAAACATCACAGCAGCCTCTTATAAAAGCATGCGAACTAGAATAATAAAAATGGCCCATTTTCAATTTATCTTGCTGTGTTAAAAGGAACGGTTTGGTCGTTCTTCTGCTGTCATGAGCAGGATGGACAGTTAGTAGAGGATAGGAAGGAGGAGAAGCTGTGCTGCTTTGAGCATTTAGTAGGTTTATAAGAGATGGATAGTTCCAGTTTTTCTGTTTTCTTGATATTGCAGGCTGGTGTTCTTCCTTCAGTCTCTTCTTGTGGCATCCCAGGCTTCATTTTATTTTTGGGATTTTTATCCTATACTACAAAAATTCTTTAATATTTACTCTTAAAATACTTGATTTTTAAATATTATTTATATAAAATTTGAATCTTTGAAATTAATCGAACTTACCGCCCAATTAATGACATTCAACTCTATTTAATGATGTTAAAAAAGAAAATGATTAAAATCCTTCGGGTTTGAAGCCCCTTTTTAAGTTCAAATAGGGTAGATTCTTCTTAACCAGAAAAAGGGTTTTATCATATAGTTTTTATATATATTTTCTATAATTAAGATTTAGAGAATTAAGTGAAATAAAAAATTATTATTAAATTTATTTTTATTTTTGGGGTTTATAAAAATGTATATTTTAAATTTTAAATTTTAGCAATCATATTTTTTTGGGATATATTTACGATCTAAATAATATTTTTTCAAAGAAAAATTCATAAATTTAATTTTTCTATGGAAACATTCTCTTAGCACTCTAAAGCTCTAAAGCTCTATGGACATATTCACAGGAGCTAAGTATCTTTTCACTCTAAAGCTCTATGGAAACATTCTCTTAGCACTATATCACAAGTCTTTTCAAGTTCAATAAAAAAAACTAAAGATTTCCTTTTATATTTCTAAATTTCTCTATCAAATCTATTTAGTCGGACAATTTGAGATTACCTGTATTTGATTTGCAGTAAAACATGTGAAAATTTTTTACACTGTAATCCAATTTTACTTTTGTATATAAAACAGCCGCGTAATCAAGTTATCCCCGAATCGGGCGTAAATTACGATTCAGTGGAACATGCGAAGAAGCCGAAGGAGATGCTAGAAGCTCCGCAAGAAAAAGCCAAGTAACTGCGATGTAAAACCCCTCTTCTCCGACAATGAATAAAACTAATCATTTTCATTTAAAAACCTAAATAAAAAAAGGGATTAATCTTACCTACTAATTCATCCAAAATCCCACTCTCAAATTTCCATATATATTCCAAATAAAATATCTTAAATTTTCTAAAAAATTATCAAACCACAATAAATAATCAGATTACTTTGCATTTAAAGTTCTCAAAATTTTCATGCCAAAAAACCACTTAATTTATATGTACATAACTTCTATGATAAATCTATGTATCATAAAAATAAATTAATCATGAATCCCAACAAAACTTAAGGCTTGAAACTTTGGATCTTACTTGAATAATATAAAGTGTTTTATTTTATAATTTTTGGATCTTACTTGAATCAAATTCAAATCGACTAGACTCCCCTATAAGGGAGGAGCTCCAAAGTTCAAACCCTGCTTTCAGAGCCTTTTTGTCAAACAAATCATGATCATCGTTCAAACATAACTTCTCCAAGAAGAGGATTAAACAAAATATCAAAAACAGAGCTTAAATGGTTGCCCAAGCAAAATATGAAGCATGCGCCTAAAGCCATCAGTCGGTCAGTTTGGTGCAACCCCTGCTTTCTTTCCGATGGAACTCCGGCCCCTAAAGCCGACAATGCTGAGCCTTGAGCCGGCTGATGCCGCGGCGCAGATTCTAGTATTTCTGGGTGCCTTTGGAGAGCTCTTAGGCCTCGATTTTCTGGCTGAATTTGCAGGCGGAGTGAGCCTTCTGGGCTTCACGGTTGCCGGCCGGCCGACAGATTTGATCGGGTCGATTTCCGGGACGCGGCAAGGGCTGCTTTCCGTCCAATTGCACGCGGTTTTAGTTTGGGCGGAGTCGCTTTTGAGCTTTTCTGTTGGTATCAGCCTGCCTTAGCCTTGTCTTGGCTGCGTCTCTCCAGATGCTGCCTTGGTTGAGGGCTTCAAGGCTCTCGTTTTTCCTCAGAGCTTCCTCGATGCGATTGGCGAGGAGCAGATCCCTTTTGGTGACCAAGCTTGTAACTCTGCCTGCAAATATATATGATTAATGCAATTCTTTTCAATGAAGTGATTTAATTTTTATGTTTGAACTCTTAACAGGACGAAGGTTCAAATTCTACCATTCACATGTTGGCATTATAAGGCTCAACTTCTTCCAAAAAATTGCAATTCTCTTTAAGATAGCAAGTGTTAACATAGTATTCTTTAACAGTATGTTTCCAGAATCTAAATAATTAGTACTTCTGATCACTTCAAGGGAATAATCACAGCGGAACAAACAAAGAAAAATACAAACTTTTATTTCCTAAAGATAGATAATAGACGAGTTTGATTGGATGGGATCTTGAAGTAAAAAACCTCATTTAAAGGCAATGGGCAAATGAAGATCTGAACACAAAGTGTAGAATGTATAACCACAGCTCCTTAAAATTACTCAAAATAGTACTTCTGATCTTTGTAAATCCCAAATTTTAAAGAGTTGTCGGACCATTTTGACAAATAACCATGATCAGAAGCAAAAAAATGACGATTTTTAAAGTGCGGCGGCGGAAGCAGCGGTAAAATCTAATGTTTATGGCGTACTAGATGAAACAGCTGCTTCCTCAAAATCACAAGAGGCAGCAGCATCTTGGATAGACAGCCAAAATAAATCTAACAACAATTATAAATGTGCTAGTTTGCTAATCATTGATGACAAGGTGGAAAGGGCCAATGGCCACAACCTCACCCACCAATATGACCACCCTGTTCTCGATTGTTATGATCACCTCTAGTCTAAGCAAGTGGCTTCAACAAAAAGTTCAAACTGAAAGAGAGTTCTTGTATTTGAACTCTCGACATGCCAAATATTTGAAACCACCAGCCATATATTGGTCTTAAAAGGGTTTGATAGCAAGCTCACCGACCAATATGACCACCCTGTTATCGATTTATCAAAGAAAGTGGATTTGATAGAAAGCTCACTCACAAGGAGAAGGCAAGTATGAAGTATAGATGTTGGCAGTAGTGGAATCAACCATCAAGTGTGTATGAACATAGTAATAGAACCAAGAACACAGTCCCCAGAGTTAGGCCACAAGAAACCCTTCGCTAGTCAATGCAAAAGGATCAGTCGTAAAGAGCTGCAGAGGCAATGTTGAAGTTCATAGCACATGCCAAAAGGCAATGTCGTAGCTTTGCAAAGATTTTATCACCGTGATATAATGTGAGTGATTCAAGCATACACAAAAACATAGTTGTAATGCAAATGGGTAGAGCACAAAGTAAAATAAAAAATGGCACGACACTCCAGCAATCTAAAGCGTGGAAGATTGGATGGCATATGTATTCTTATCCGATTCGACTGACTGCAATTTAAAGCCACAGAATAACAGTAAGCATTTGACCGCTAATGATTAATTAAACCACTATTTAACAACTAATAACGACAGCTCGAGACGTACCCTACGAACCCTTGAAAATCCTAATTCGTATTACGGCTCAAACCCAAACCAAACCAACCCATTCTGGCTAGATCGACGTGTTGTTTCATTTAGAGCTTAATAACATTGAATTTAGAACTTGATTGTGTATGATTAGGAAAAATTTTAGAATAAACGAATGTGCAATAAACGTTAATTACACGTTATTAACACCACAAATAGAGCCCTATTTATACCCAAACACTTCCCCGCTACCATAGCTTCAAATCACGTCTAAAAACCCGCAATCTCGTGAAGGCTCACTGAACAAAAGGTGAAAATCGAATTTCGCCATTTTTCCTCATCTTCCCGATCATCCCTGCCATCTCCTTCAACCCTAATACTCTTCTCACCTTTAAAAAAGTGAATTGAATATTTCTAACTGAAGGAAAGATGCTCTGGGAGGCAGACCTGTGAGACCCTAAACTGGCAGCCACCTCTTCTTGGCTTGATCTTCAGGGCTTACCAGCCACCCCAACTCCTACAAGATCTAGGCTTCATCCAAGAAATCCAATGAAGGAACCTAGAACCTAGAAGCTCAATCTTATACTTCTCTTCTTACCTTAGGATTAGGATTGCCGGAAAGCGGAGGAAGAATGGAGTGGGGTTGCTGGCCGGAATAGGGTGGCCGGACGGCTGCTCGCTGGCTGTTGGCCGGCTAAGGGAGGGCTGCGGCAGGAGAGAGCTGGCTGCAAGGTGGTCGCTGCTGCTGTAGGAGGCTGGCTAGCAAGGGATGGTTGGCTGGCAGGGAGGGGAGGATTGCTGGTTGCTGGCTAGGGTTTGGAGGGTTGCTGGGTTGGCTGGCTAGGGTTTGGAAGAGGAAGCTGTGGGAGAATAAGGAAAGGAGGGGAGGGTTTAAGTAGAGGGAGAGGGGGGTCGGCCAGGTGGGCCGACCAGCCTGAGCCAAAAACGGCGCAGGCGGCCCTTTTCTGGCTCGGAAGGTTCCGCGCCAGTTGCGTCTGCTACGCTGCCGAGCGGGGAAGGGCCGGTCGCAGAAGGGGAGAGGGAGGAAGGAAGGAAATAAAGGAAAATTTTAATAAAAATACTTAAAGTTAAATTTTTCGCAATTTTTCGCTGTTTGGAGTCCAAAAATAACGAAACTTGATACCGATGTGTGTTATGATACTACAAACACCCTCGTGCCAAAAAAATCGATTCGAACAAATATTTTATTTTTAATTAATTTATGAAGTTTAAAACTTCAAAAATTAACCACAATCAAACCAGTACTCAGAATTTGATAAAGCTTTTCGAGTAGTCTTTAAATAATATACTTAGCACAATGACACTGAAAACGATGAATTCGGACACATATTTCAATATTCTTGATTTATTGGATTTAAATAATTTAGAAAAATAAAACGGAAGTTTTCGTTATCCGAATTCTCCCAAACTAAGGCACTTTGATCTTAAAATTATTCTTATCTAAGGGTATTTTTGTTTTCCCTAATTCAAAATTCCTCGGGGTCTTGTTGTTTGAGGCGGGTTTTGACCTAATTCGAAAAGTAACGATATTTGATCGTTACAACATGAACATGGCCATTGCATATTCAAGGATGTGAATGATTGATTACTACATGTCTACTTTACAACTACATAGTGCACATTACATTTGACTATTATCACTGCAACAATTTTCGAGCTCACCCACCTTCCCAATTGGTTTTAGTACATTGCACATCAATATATTCTTACAATCCATAGTATATTGACTTTAGAGTTACACACTATGTCATTGTCTATCTTTTTGTCAATGAACCATGTTATGGCAACATATCGATTCAACCTTTACTATTTATCCAAACAGTACTCTCGTACTAAAATATTTCATGGGCCTTAAGTAACTACAATTCTTGTATTTAATCAACAATTTTTTAGTGGAAGTTGTATTTCTTGGAATTTTACTCATTTTACTTTCTATTAAAGGTCATTCAAATGAGTTAGGGATCACCCTAATCTTGGCCTTTACTGTATGTCGCCACCTCAAAAAAGCCCAACTGTTCATGCCGCTAGCAAATCATCAATAATAAACAATTTGGCAAAGCCACCATAGACATCATTCCCGTCAAATACAACAGCATGCATTTTGTAGTGTATCTTCTTACCAACCACACAATATCTATATACAACTTGTCTTCAAGCGAAGAGTCATTGTTTATCTTTACCATTTGAATATATCCCTTACATTAAGTCTATATAATTTATCTATTCTATAGTATAGGATCCAACACTCACAAATGCTATTTCTAATTAAGTGTTCATATCATATTTATTGATGCTTGTTTTCACATCATAGGGTTCTTTCTTTTATATAACAAAGTATGTGCTTTAAATATTTTTCCTTACCTTAAAATAATGATTGAAGATCCCTCTGCCTTCTAATTATCAAGTTTCAATTTAATGTTGGGAGTGCTTTTTGAAAATTTAGTATTGAAACTTAATAGAGTTGATACACACCAATTTTGAGCTCCTTGCACTTCTCAAACTAAATGAAAGCATTGTCACATTTTTGAAATTACCCTCTTCAAGAATCTTTACCACCACAATTGTGTTAGTGCAATCCAAATGACAAATCATTTATAAATTGATTCTCAACTAAAATCTTGCATAACATATCACCCAACACAAATCAATATCTCAAAAACCCAACTACACATTTACTGGGAGTTTGTATGCATTTGCTTTGGTTATCTCAAATCCAACAGCACAAATAATTACAGCCATGCTCTAAACCATCTTTTTTCTTTGTATTGACAACTGTCACTACACATACATATGCTTCATCTCCACCCAATCAACAATTTAGCCTTCACTCTGTCATATTTGATGAAACAAACTCTGTTATGCCAAGATAATCACGTCTGCCTCTCTCAAGTACCACTTGATTCATTATCTGACTAAGTTTCCTGTCACGACGCCTTAACCCTATCAAAACACCACTTACATATAAAACACATCCTCCGCTACCTCAGCCAATGAACCCCTTTCCCAGTCTCAAGCACTATCTGTCTACCTTCCACAATACCCTAATAGTCAAGAACATCGCTCAAAACCCATAAAATGATCACATGTTCTCAAAGAGGCTCTCTTAAACCCAAAATTTGGAAAGTATGCATTGTGCCAATGCTATACACTCACCATAAAAAACATTAATCCAAACTTCCACCTCATATCTAGAATGTGGATATTTCTTTAAGACCGATCACCCTCTAGATACAAAGCATGATTGGTTACTCAAAAGTGATATAGTATTTTGATTCAAAGAAATTTTTAGTCCCATCATCAAGCCTACCACTATCAAGCTATTCTAACGCTTGCAATCATCAACAAGTTGAAATCTGGATGAACCTAATTTTAACAATGCATTTTCAAAAGCAACCTTGCAGAAAGTATTTACAAATTAAGTAAAGCAATTTATTGTTTAAAATCTCCAAGAGCATAGTATCACACTCACTACTGCACTGCAGCTCCTTTACAAATTACAAATTCAGCTCGTTATTCTTCTTTCACAACCACAAAGAACAAATATTCTACCTATTTGTTTGCATAAATGTTATTCTTCTAATCGCCTTCAACACACCATCATCATAATTAGCATCAAACAGCTCTCCTCTATGTTCCTATTTAATGATCCCATCACTTTTCACTATTTTGTGTGCATCCACGCAATTCAAACAGCATGGTGACTTCAACAACCGCTATCAACCTACCCTGCAAAATTGGTCCATGAGATTATCTTGTCCAATTCAAATCTTTCTTTACACCAATACAAGCTTGCATCAAATAATTGCAAACATGCCCTCTTTGTTATATTTTTTTCTATTTGTTTTCCAATTGAAGCACCTTGATACCTCTTCATCACTTGATCAAGCATCTCACTCAATTTTAACCAACAAATTAAATTCATGCACAACCGATAGAGAAACCATGGGTTATGACTAAGGGAATCTCGGAGTCTCTAAAGACACTCAAGTATCCTTGTTTGACTAGCCTATAACTTAAACGCAATTTTATGGCATTGTTGCTAGGAAAATTGTCTTAATAAAAAAAAAACATTGGCTACACCATCTTATTGTGTGGTAGAGCTTTGAATGCTTTAGAACAATCACTTAAGGATTTCGGATCGACTTGAGACAATCCGGACGAAGATTGAACTTGGAAATGTAAAGGAGGAAAATATAGGCTCCCAAGTGCTTGGCATTTTCCTCTGAGCCGAGAAGCCGATGCTTGGGTGTGTCATGGTTGCTCAGTAGATATTCTAGAACCTGATGCTTGGGCACGTTAAAGTGCTGACGGCTTGAAGGATTCTCACAGTGGATTGAGGAAGCGGTGCTTGGGCATGCCCTCGCTGCTTTTACTTAGAAGCCAGGATTACCCAAGGACCTGGCGCTTGGGTACGCCCAAGTGTCGAGGCCCAAAATTCTCTCCATCTAGAGACTGATGGGCAAGCGCTTGGGTGCGCTAACGCGCCAAGCGGAGCGAGAACTTTTGCAAAGGTGATTTTATGCTCAAAATTGGGGCCTGTTTTGGCCTTTTGATGGTGGGAAGTGTTAGGGTATTTAAACCCTTATTATGCTAGGGTTTGGTGTAGGATTTTGCATAACGTGTTCGACTGCTGGAAAATTTTTGAGAAGTTATCTTCCTCTATGAGCTAAGAGCACTTTTTGCTATTGGAGTTGTAAAGTCTGCATTCTCTTCTTCTTTATTTGTAACGATGGCTCCATAGTTTTTCCCCGTCGTAAGATTTCCCACGTTTGCTGTGATTGTACTTTTTCCATAATTTTCGAGAAGTTATCTTCTTCTATGATCTAATTAATGTTTGCTGTGCTTGTACTTTTTCTTCTTTTTGTGTTCTGATCTAGGTTATGAGTGATTTACATAATTGTTTTGAGGACCTAGATTAGATCATTGGTTTGAGAGGTGTTATTTTGCTCTCTGCTTTATCTTTTCACATCTTTGCTGGTCTCAATCTATTATCCTGATTCTTAAAAGCATTAAATAACAGCACACTCATACACCAAGAATGAACACAAAACAGTTGCAATGCTGTAAAAGAATCTGTTTGGATCTCTTCCCTTTTACTAAAATTAGGAACCATGAATCATGTGACCATCGGCATCCATTTTGTTCTAGACCACATGCTACAAAAGAAGATACATGCTACCACTCAACTCACCAATTCTTTCCCTATGCCGTTGTACTCTTGGAATGCTCTAGAATCCACTCATAGGAATAACAAGCTCATCTAATCTTATCCATTTGTAACAGCTTCAAGATCTGAACCTAATATGCATTAAATACACAAACAATGCTGTTCTCTTTTGTATCGATACCTCTCCCTCATGTTATCAATGTTTAAGAGGAAACTGAGAAGTTCTGTTTCTCTCTTGTTATTTATTATAACTAAACTTTTATGAAGGCTGACTGAATTTGTTCTGTACAGAAGATGTCAGTTCCCCTGCTGCTTGTAGTTTCAGGCTATTGACAGGCTCAGACAAGTGACATTCTGGCTGTTTTGTGAGGGACGAACTAGGAATGCTTGAAGGATGTGCCCTAATGGAGTTTTGCCTCTGGGATTGAGTCCAGACTCGATCGGGCTTGGATCGGTCTGGACAGGTCTTCAAATGGATTTTATCCGAATGGTACACTAGTGTCTGCCTCTTGAGCCAACAGTTTAGCAGAAGAAACTTCACTAATGTAAGTATTGTTTCTTTAACTATATTATTTAATTTGCTGTTTCTTTAAAACCGCATGTCAGCCAATCTAGCAGCGTGCTTTAACTGTTTATAAACCTGATTATACTAATGATTATTATTAATTCTGAGAGTCTGAAGCACTGGGACCCCTCTTTGCATAACACTTGTAATAACAGAAAAAAAAAAGTAAGTTTTAAAAATCTGGGAAATCAGAATTGATTGCTTCACAATTATGCTGTTAGGAAGTGATGGTAAAACCTAATGGCAGACTAAGCCTACATAATGGATGTGATATTATTTAGGACTTCGTTTCAATCACACACTTAAAAAAACATAATGTATAGATGTGCATTTTTTGTGTGGGACTATCAATAAAAGAAAATGACTTTGCTACATTTACACTCATAAAAATGATAATCTCATGTGTAAATATATCATTGATGTAATGGCAGACTAAGCCTACATAATGAGGATGTGCATTACTTGTCAGGCCCGAAAAGTTTTTTTTTGGATTTATGAGCAAGAAATATCATTTCCTAAGATTGTCTCAAAATGTTGCTACATTGTTTGATCAAAATTCGTTAAAAGAGAAAGAATTTTACTCTGCTTAGATAAGAGAGAAATACATGTTCTTTGAGTCGTTCATTGAAAAAGGTGGAATTCTTGAATGAGTAAAACTCATTAAGACTAACGAGGATTTATTGCACTTATTCAAAACACAATATTTAATAAGATTAAGACTAAAATGTAATGTGAGATTGTAACAAATAGCTTAAATTTTATGTACCTAAAGTTCAACAAGTATAAATGTTAGAAGTAGAATACCCAACTTCGCTCCTCTTCAATCTGATGAGATTTATAAGGTTTTAGGAAATTTGATGTAATCATTATATATTTAATACTTTTATAATAATTATAAATAATTATTTAATCATTCTAGAGAAAAATATTAATTTTCTTATAAGTAACATTTTATTCTTAATAAAAATCCTTATATTTAGACATTATTAAACATTTTGCATGAATGAGCCAATTGATTCGAATTGTTCGAATAAGGTCTTGATCCTAGACTTTCGAGCACATCAGATCAACGTGGTAAAAGTGAGTGAATTGTTGAATTATAGGCTTTTGATTATTAATTTAGAAGTGAAATAATGGCCATAAAATATAAATATGTCAAGGTGTCTACTTAAAGGTTTTTCATCTGAGTACTAGATATTTCGAACACTACTATGGGAGGACATGATCCAACACCATATAAGGTATTTAAAGTTTAATTAGACACTTTCTAAAGTATGAGAAGATAACTTATGGGTTTAAACATAATTGAGATTCATTTAATTTTTATTAGACAAGAGAGAAAAAGGGTTTTTTGAGGTAATTAACTTAATTAAGATCAAACTTTAAGTCATACTAACCTCCAAAGGTTCTAGAAAGGTGTCTAAATAGTTAATCCTCTAGAAACTATAGAAACATTGGGAAAGTGTTTTGATAATAAGGTTCTTAGGAACTCTGATATGATGAGTTAAGCTTATCTACAATAAGATGATTTGAAGTCTTTTTCTCTAGGCTTGGCTTAAATTTTCAATCTTTGATTTAGGAGTCTTCTAATATAAGAATCTGTAAAATGATCAACCTAAGAATTTGATAGGTGGTCTCAGAAGTAAATGGTAAGGTGGAGATTAAAATTTATAAGGGTAGATTACGTCAATTATATCAAGTTCACGGCATCAACTCTACAACCAAATGCAAATATTAGCTTTTAACAAAAAATTGGTATCACAACCAGGGTATAATCAAAAGAATGAAAAGCAAATCAACCATAATAAGAAAGATAATTAAAATAACATATTTTGGCATTACAAAATCATGTATTTTTAGATTTCTCATGTTAAAATACACTCTTTATTTAAATTTCAAAATTTAGACTTAAAATGACAAACATACACAATTTTATTACTATTAAATTAATTTAATTTTTTTATAGTTTAAATAAATATCTAATTATTCACACTTATAATAAGTCGGATCAACAGATCCGATCTGATGACAAGGGTTTAATCGGAACTGCATGAAGTACTATAACTTAGGATTTAAATAGGTTATATATGACGGCCCAGATCGATGCAACCTCAACGGTCAACTCGACCTGTTGGCTTAAAGGAACGATATTGTCTTCCTTTGCGAATTAGTTCGACTCCCTAAAAATTCCAAATTGGGGAATTTTGATTTTGCCGCCAAATTAAGTGATTAAGAAATTGGTTCCAGGCGTAATCACGATTAAAATGCAATGGAATTGGAACTAGGAATTAATTCACTCTAAATTGCAGGAATTAAGCCTCTCTCCATCAGGTGTTTGCATTGAATTTGCCCCCCCCCCCCCCGAAAACACATCCTTTCCTTGTCATCTCCACTTAGGGTTTATATCACATCGTGGTTCGAAAGTTCATTTCAAAAAGGCTGAGATCATCTTGGGAGGATGGCTATGCAATCGTCTTGAGGCGTCTAGTCATTTTCCATCTGTCCATTGCATCAAAAAGTATCAATTTGACCTTGTTGACATCCCCACGACCACCACTCTCGTGAATAACAATATTTTATTTTAGTCTTAGGCATGGAATGGGAGTCTCCTTGTTCCTAGCTTTGATTTCCCCTCCTATGTCAAGCCTAGCCTCTTTGTAGACCTACTTGTAATTTAGCCTTTATGACACCTTGTTATTGTTCCACTCATTGATTTAAATGCTCACACACCCTCACATGATGTATTTAATGCCAGATTAATCACTTCATATCACTTGAATTATACACCCGCTTAGACCTAATGCTTTTTATTCACTTCACCTTTTTGCAATATGCATTTGATCTAGTTAATTTCATACTCAAGTAACTATGAAATAAGCACCATAACTTGCCACAATCATTTAATTTCTTGCTGATTTTAATGTTAGTAATGTTGCCACAACATTTAACCTTAGTTTAACCATGCATGTGACCTCTTATGTTAAGATTATTGTTATAATTTAGCCTTAAATCACTTGAGCACCCCCATACACCATGTGATGATCTCAGCTCTTGTGCATAATTTATATGTTGATTCAAGCCTCCGACATAGTTTAGTAGTGTTCACATAAATCTCTTAAAACTATTCCTAGAATAGTCTGTACTTTTTAATTGCATAAGTAGGCATAGAACTTGATTAGTAACCTATACTAGTCAAGGTCTATTCAATACACCTTCCATGATCTTAATATTACTTTGGAGCACTTAGCTGGTTAAGTTTTTTTGTTCAATTGTTTAATAATGTTTATTAAAGGCTTGGTTAATTATGTGGCAATTTATCTCAATCATATCCAAGTTATTAAAATAGTAGAACTCGCAAGTATTGAGATAAACCCTAACTTGTATGCTAACCTTCCATAAGCCCAATCGTTAGTACTCCTATACGATAAATATAAAGCTATTTAAATGCGTAATCATGTTTTAAGCCTAATCTAAATTAACCATGAGCTCACTAAATCTAGAAAGGTCATACCACTCCCTTTTTTTGTATTAAACTCATGAGAAGCTTAGCACATGTATGTTGGTTTGAGAACTCAAATTATGTAACCTTAATTATCTCACCTCAACTTAATGTAAGCTAATTGCATTTGAACCTAATGAAAATTTATGCATGAAAAGCCACATAATTGAGAAGAATAAAGCTGGATTAAGAGAAGGATAATGATAGTCTAAAGAGAATAGGCTCATACTCCTAAATGTTTAACTAGAACTATTAATGATATACAATGTATTAATGATCAAAACCATGATTAATTCAAAGATTTTGTGAAACTTTAAACTCTCTTTGTAAAGTTTTTTACTTTGCAAGGGAGCATGTACTATAATATTTTAAATTTATAGTTAAACGTGTTGTTCTTACTAGCTTTTGTTGGCATGTTTTTTTATATATACATCCACTATGGTTGCTATTGCATTAGAATTTGTTCATCACATACATATATAAATTGCATATTATGTCTTAAATAAGTTGATTGAATTAAAAGATGAAGGAAGTAGTTTTACATTGGAAAATATATGAATTTGCACATACATCAGATCTAGCACTGTCCACTTGGGGAAATAGAGAAGACTTTTATTTTAGACACATTATGAGAGTTGGTATAAGTATGATTTAATATTAAAAGGAACCCAAGTTCATGGTAGACTTACTATGATATAAAAATCAGCTTGTTCGACTGCCTAATTATGAAATGCAAGCAAAGCTAAAGTATGGCGTTGAAATCATTTATTTTGATCAATGCTTTTATCATTTTATCGTATTACAATAAAATTTGTGATTTGAAATGAAAATTGGCATGTGACATAACAATGGAAGTTGGCTTATTAAAAATTATTGGCATGAAATTTAGCATATTTTTGTCATATGGAAATTATTTTGAAATATCCTAGCATGAACGTTTCTTGCATGTGTTATTGGCTACATTGTAACATAAAATAAATTTGAGACATCAAAACTTATTAGTGACATAAGAAATGATAATCATGTAAGATTGATAGCAAGTTTGTATTACATGTGAAACATATAGCATTTGTTTCTTCCTTTTCCTTGATAAAATGATGCTCAATTTCTTATCAAATACACAAGTCATATTGTTTGCAAATCATTTAAGCCTCAAAGTGTTTAAATCACTATAATCATATTCAATTTTTTGGCACGTTTCATGTGTTAGACCAGGGAGCATAATGCTGGTGGAACACTATACGGCAAGGACATTTGATGATGATGTTACCTACTTTTATTTTATTTTGGTTTTGTTTATTTTGATTTTAATTTAAAAGGCTTGTAATATTAAACTATTATTGCCTTTGGTTTTGTGGATTGTGGAGCTTATTATTTCTGCTAGAAACCCAGAGTTAATTTTCTCAGTGAACCTATTTGAAGGTGATTAGCACATCTTGCAATTGGATGATAGGTGGAATGATGTACTTTGATACCATGATAAAATTAAATGTGTGTATCATATATGAAGATATTCGAGAGAAAATAGTGACCGTCGTTCATTTTATTGCATTGAAATATTAGATTGTTGTTCGTACATATAAAGGTAATAAGGCTCATATTTAAATCCAATACAAATAGTTGAACAAATTAAAATGCGTTTGCTATTCTTTGAGTGGGTTCTAGAATATTCTAAGATAATATTAAACCCACTGACACCTACCCAACAATTATAACTCATGGATCCAAATGTACTCAGTTTATGCTCCCCTACCACCAAACAAAACAAGTAATAAATGCCTTTTAGACCTACCACAGCTAAATACCCATCACTACAATTTAGAGGAATATAATGCTCCAATGAAAAACTACACAAAAATTCATGCCACCTAAATATTGATAAGATGAAGTGATGAACCAATTAAGTTCATTACAAACAGAAGTAAACGATACTATTTAAATTTGATTAATTCACCTCTAAAATG
Source organism: Gastrodia elata (assembly GCA_016760335.1). Lineage (NCBI taxonomy): Eukaryota > Viridiplantae > Streptophyta > Magnoliopsida > Asparagales > Orchidaceae > Gastrodia > Gastrodia elata. Next base: position 23,682,779 of record CM028675.1, read on the forward strand.
GAACACAAATGATTTTTCATAAGGATTTATTTGGAGAGCTGCACTCTTCAGATAATGGTCTGGAGATATACAAATCATCTAACGATAAGCAAGTAAGAAAGTTTCATAGCATATAAAAAGCATGCTAGAAACATGATTGTATTCATACATGGATGAACTACGGTTGTCATCAATCACCATAAGTTTTGTATTGTTGAAAGAACAAGAACTGGAAACTGAAAAATGTAAGCCAAAAGACTGAAGTTGCATTGCTTCATAAATAATTCCTTTATTCAGAAATTCATCTACAAGGTAAATTAGGTTTAATTTGCCTTATAATCATGAATCATATTGTTATTTGCATATCATGGACAATATTGAACAGTTCATGAGGGAAACTTCGATCATTTTGGATGTAAAATTGTACAGATTTCTCAAGTAAAATTTCAACTTGTCTACATACTACAATTCTTGCTCTCCAAAACTGTTATCTTACATATTCCACCTGAATCGTAATATCCTTGACACCAGCTTCATGAAATAAGTTAAAAGCTCTTTTCTTAATCAAAACTACATCAGATTCAGAAGACACACGAAGATGCACAGTTCCAACAATCTCTGTGTTGCTGAATCTCCAAACATGTATATTCCAAATGCTGCGAACACCTTCAATCCTCATTAGACTATCACGTACTACCACAAGCTTCTGTTCATGAGTTCTTGGAATCCTCTGCAATAAAATCTCAGCAGAGTTTCTCAACAGAGGGATAACAGAAGAAATAATGATTACTGAGATGAATATGGAGCAAGCTGGATCTGCAATCAGCCAACCATTATACTTAATAAGAAGGGTTGATATGACGACTCCAATACTCCCCATTGTATCAGCTACAACATGCAAAAATATGCCTTCCATATTGTGGTCAATGTGACTATGTTTTTCCAAACCTTCTTCATTAATTCCAGATGTTAAGTGTTGATGTTCATGATCATGTTTGCTGGAATTCTGATGATGATGATGATGATTATGGTCATGATTATGATGTTCATGATGCCTATGATGGAAAATGGACCGAGCATGTTCATCATTGCAGATGTTATGGCCATTAGGGATTGAATCAAAATGATAGTGTTCATTTTCAGTTTTGCTTGAGTAATGACCGTGGCCATTATGAGAGTCCCCATCAGAATGAGAATGCAAAATGGAATGAGGCTGAGCAGAGGAGTTCAAATGAGAATGATAATCAAAGCAAGACTGCAACTGAGAATGGGAATGAGAATGCGAGCATAAATTATTCCCACCATGAGCATGATGATGCTCCTCATGAAAGAACACCAATCCAATGATATTCACCCCAAGTCCCCCAAGTGAGACAATCAACAAACTGCTTGTAGAAATCTCCTGAGGATCAAAAATTCGCTCCAACGACTCCAAAACAATAAGTGCACCAACAAGTACTAAAAAGACTGCATTTGCATAACCTGATAACACCTCAAATCTTCCCCGACCGTAATTGAACTGGCTGTTTGCCGGCAGCCGTGATATATAGGAAGTATAAAGTCCAATGGCTAAAGCAGCACAATCAAATAGCATGTGGCAAGCATCTGATATCAAACCAAGGCTGTTGCTGAGGAACCCGGCAACAAATTCCACAACCATGTACCCAGCAGTAATCAACAAGAAAAGAGCTATCTTTCTACTTTTCCTGTCACTCAGAATGTGCCTAACTGGCTTCATAATCAATGAGTACATACTTTCAGAAACATACAAGTTTCCAAGCTCTACATGTTGCAAAGATGAAGAGCCCAATCCCCATACTGAAACCCACAGCAACGATCCACATATCAGAAAACCAGGCAACGAGAGCTTGGGAAAGTAAACCAGCTCCAGCACAAGCGTACAGCAAAACATCACAAAAAACTCTCTCTGGGAGTCCTTGACACTGAAACAACTCTTCTCATCGCCACTAAAATTCTCATTCAGCAATACTCCGAAGATAACCGTGTTCAACAGAGGCCACCCCAAATTCGTCATAGACACAGAAATACCCACATTACTTCCATCGGCATGAATAAACGAACTAGCACAAGCAGGAACAAACAGGATTACCGTAGTAAAGGCAAGGGAAGCCAGCCGAGTCGTCTTCCTATCATGCAGCCTCAAAGCTCCGGAGTTTCCAACAGCGCGCTCATGGAACCCTAAAAAGCCTGACAAAAAAGGGAGCGCCACAGCCGCTACACGGCCACATCCCTCAGAAGTAGGAGAAAAAAAAGATAAAAACGGGAAGCAGCCCGCTCTATCCCAACTGTACGATAGAAGCATAAGCGCAATCGTCAGGGTACTGAACCCTAGGATCCGGCGTCTGCGGAGGCGGAGGCGGCCATGAAAGTGGTCGGAGAGCGATCGTGCGGCAAGGGCGCCGGAGTGATCGGCGAGGATCAAGGCAGCGGCGCTGCAGTAGCGGAGGGAGTGGAAGCGGAGGAGGAAGACGAGGGTTAGAAGGAAAGATTTGGCAGCGAGGGGGCGGAGGAAGGAAGGGGTTGAGATTAAGGTCAGAGGTTGGGGTAGAGAGAATGGAAGGGAGAGGAGCAAGGAGAGGAGAGACACAAGGAATGAGAATGGGAAGAGGGAAAAAGAAGGAGGGGTGGAGCGGAGAAAAGGGAGAAGAGAGTATAGAGAGCGGAGTGAGAAGAGAAGGAGGAAGAGGGAGGAGAAGGAAGAGGAAGAGGAATGGAGGCGGCGTTTCTTCGAGGGGGTGGGCATGGTGGTATAAGGAGAGAAGGGAAAGGGCGACGGCTGAACGGCCGCGCCGATTGCAGGGGAGGGAGTGAATGAACCGTGAAGTCGGGAAAGGGAAAGAAGAGAAGGATTAGGGACGGAGAGGTGGAGCTGAGGAGTTAAGCGGCGATGATCGGAGCAATTGGCCATGCCTACGGCAGCGGGGAGATCTGTGAGATGAAACTCGGACTGCTTGAAGACGATAAAACTTTTTTTTTTTTATTTAAAGAAGATAACCTCAAATAAAAATAAAATATATAATTAAAATGATAATTAATTTTTTTGTATGAAATAATAAATTAAAATAAACTAATTATTATGTTATAATAGCATTCATAAATATAAAAACTTTAATCTAAGAAAATATATAAATTCAGGTCAAATTCATTAGAAGATTGTATATTTGAGTGGTACAATTTGTTTGCGTCTAAAACAGATATGATATGGGCAGAAATAACAAAGCAATTAGATCAAAAATAAATCTACAAGAGTTGTGCTCTTCCCATAGGTAAAATATTATCATATTTATTAAATATAAATAAGATTTAAATACCTCAATTGTGATTTAAGAGATTTTTGTTCTAAAATTTGGGGAATTCTATAGACTAGCTCAAGCTTCTTATTAGTAGATATAAGGCTCCACATCAGCAAGTTAAGTAGCTCCAAGCTCAACTAATAATAGATGTAGCTTATCAAGTTTCCTCCAAGGATAAGTTGAGCAAAGGTTGCAAGATTAGTTGGAGGTCTATCTGAAAAGATGATGATGTAAATAAGATGTAGAGGAATGGCTTAATGTGTTAGTGAGGTCCTCTAATTAACAATAATAGCTTAAATACTAAGGATGCCTGAGAAGAGACTTACAGGGAAAATAGAGCTTAAGCAACTATTATGGCTCAATAAGTGTTCAACGCCTTTCTATAGTAGCATAGGCTTAAATGGGGTGCTTAGAAACCGTAAATTCTTGATGAAAGGCCTATGAACCAAGATGTGACATCCCGATGTTGAGTTAGTATGACTAATCCAATATTATACGTTAATTTTGCCCATAATCTTATTAAGGTGTAACACAATAATGCAATTAGTGAAAAGTGAAAAGAAAAGAAAATACAAAATTTCATGTCCATTCATTCAGAAAATATAATCGAAAAATATTGAAAATACATTTATCTCATAAATAAAATAAAAATCATACATAATTGAATACAGATTGATCAAGTAAAGTTCTCTTCTAATAAAACACCTAAAATAAAATGTAGTTAAGTGGTTTCTTCCTACTGAATAAACTCTACCTTTTACACGGGGTCCTCCACCGGCTCCTAATCCAGCATATAGATATCACACATTAGGGCACAGCAAAAGAAAAAAAAACTTATTAAACATAGAGATTTAAGTAGTAAAAGTTTTATTATATTTTAGGATATCACAAACTTTTTAATTATTTATAAACAGTGCAAAAAAATTGAAATTATAAATGCAAAAAGTAAAACTGTAAGAGAAACTAAAACCTGTAATATTGTAATAAGCATAATTTAGATACAATCTTGCAGAAACTATCAAACTGAATATGATATATTATAATAACTCAAGATTGTTATCATGGCTAATCAGAACTAAGTTAAGTCTGAATTCTTATTCCATTAAACTCAAAATATCATTAGAGCATAATCCTAAAAATTTGGAATACATCAAAGCTCGATTAGATCGATTGGCTATATTGTCGATTTATTGATCTAGAAAATTAGCAAAAGTAAATTAATCTCCAAATCAAAATCTGATTACCTTAGATCAGACAGGTCCCATCTTCGCTTGCTCGGGTCCTTCGATAGCCGTCAGATCGCATTCGTTGGAGCGAGCTGTAGCGCCTTCCGCTGCGGCACGCTATAGGGCGCTGGCGGTGTGCTGCAGTGCGCCAAAGGTACAATGAAATCCAAGAGCCTCGGGCTAAGCATCGATAAATCAAGCTACACCACTATATAGTGTTGAAGACCGAGTAAGGATCCAGCATTTTGGTCATCCCTTGTGGCGGCCCAGCCCCACGTGGTCCTGTTAACTCTTAAGTTAACATGATTACGATGGAGAGGTCACCAAATGACAAGGCCCTTACTTATAATTAGATTAGGCACTCATCCTAATCCCTCTTAATTAAGGACTTTGCTATTTCTAAAATATCATCACTAAATGAGAATACAATAAAAGCAAAGTGCGGAAGCATAAGTACAAACATCCATCCATCATATAAATACAACAGTCCAGAATAAGTAAAGTACTAAAAATAAAGTAAATCCCTATTTTATTACAATATTTAAATAGTTTTAAAAGAGATGAAATAAATACTCATTCTTACAAATATAGAAAGAAACTAAGGATCTTCAATATGATGCTCCTTCTCCAAATACAGATCTCCTGAAGGCTCTATCACCTCAAATAACTCATAATCTACCATTGTCAGTATCACAATGATAGGGCCCCAGCCAACAAAAGAAAAATCTAGTTAGATAATTTGTCTAAGTACATTTTAGGGTAATTAATTTATTAAGTTTGTTAGATATCACCATAAACAAGTAAGATAGAAGCACATAAATAGGTGCAAGAACGCGTAAGAAAGAAGCAAGTAAAGTTATAAACAACTAGTTTATAGCTTAAACAGATAGGAAGTAAACACATACCTCCAAGTATAGCTGCAATAATATTAAGTATAAATAAAGACTAAATGATAATAGAAAAGAAAAGTAAACTGCCTAAACATGCTTATGATCAATTCAAATACATGCTAATTTACATAAGTACAATGAACATATGAAACATTTAAGTAATTAAAAGCAAAACTAACATCCTATAAAATATGAGTAAATGACAAAACTAGCAACCTATAAGTAAGAATAAAGCTAGAAATGCAGTAAAGCAGTAAATGGGAAAACGCTAAAAGTGCAGTAAAGTAACTGAAACATAAAGTATAAGCTGAAACATTATATTGGCCAAACTTGCCTTTAAAAGAAGTATATAGATAAAGACTCACTACTGTCATATCAAAGCCGGGCTAACTACCACATAAGATGAATAAGATGAAGTAAGCGATACCGAGAGGTATAAAGCTAATACTACCATATCGACACCAGGCTAGTAGCCACAAGAGAAGTATAATATGAAATAAGTGGCAATGAGAGGCAAAAACACTAAGTAGAAGTGCACCTAAAATTAGTACTATTTTATCGGTACCGGGCTAATAGTCATATGAGAAGTATAAGAAGAAGTAAGTGACACCGAGAAGTAGACTAATTAGGTTACATTCTACTTAACTGAAAGTACTGATAAAGAAATGTAAATGTTATTTATGCAATTTCAAAGTTGACATGTGATACTTATCAAATATCATATGTCCAATATATGTATACAATGTATGAGGCTCAAAATAAGGTAAGCAAAGCATCAATATCAATGTGAGTAAGAGACTCTATTAGGACACGAGTGATATCCATTTGTTATCTAATTTAATCGTTCTATCTACTCTAAGTTACACAAGTTCAGGATCTCCAAGTCCTAGTATCGAGTATAACTCAAATTTACAACCTTATAGATTGAAAATAATTAGGACTAGCTAGGTCTCAATTATAAATAAATTGATGTCGACTACATAAGTTAAATAACAAATCAATCGACCTATTTTAATACTTTTAAGAATCCCAACCTCATCTTAATTTGCCAAATCAAGATGAAAAGATTAAGAATTAAACTCCAAATATTGAGGTTTAATCTCTTAATCCAAAGGTATGTCTAAAGATCTAAGATTTAATATCCATACTCACTGATTTAGATTAAGGAAAATCCTAATAAGTAATCATCTTATTAGGATAGATCTCTATTCTTAGTTCTAGGATTCAAAGATAAAATAATCACTAAATAATTTTAAGAAAATCTATAAACAAATAGACTCAAGATTTCATCTATTGAGTAACCCAATTTACTCAATAGATGAACTCTAACCTAAGATCTATTCATAATCCTAGAAATTTAAGCTCTTAATTACTAAAAGTATCTCTCAGACACATATCCTAACTAGTGTTATAAGACCTATGGGAGGATCTAAGATAGTTAAAGGAAAGAAGGAATACTCACATTTTTACTTAAGGATTTTCTTAAGGTCCTAAATTGAGATTTTAATCTAAGATTAAACTAAGCCTTATAATCACATAAATTATGATCTAAATCACTTATCTTGCTGTTTATAATGTTTATAATATGATTTTAGCATATTAAAATGCTAAACCCTAAATTTGGGCAAAATGACTATTTTGCCCCTACTTAAGGGTTCAAAAGATCAAATTTTTGATCTAGGATTCTAAATCTAAAATTTTCTATTGCAAAGTGTTTCTTACTATCTAATATAAGATTAGACAGTAATTATACAAATTTTGGGTAAATAATAAGTCTTATGAGATCAAATTAATGAATTTGATTCATAAGGGTAGTTTGGTAGTTTGGCTAAATAAAATCTACATTTTCTTTTAGTTTATTGTTGCTTTTTGTCTAAGGTTTCCATAGAACCAAAAGTTATTGAATTCTGATAAGTATTGGCCAAATTATGGCCAATACAAGCTTAAGGGTAAAATAGTAATTTATAGTTTCTTAATTAAGGGTCAAAAATTCTAACTTCTCCAATTAGTATCTAAATTGAGCAAAATCAGTTACTATAATCTACAAATGATTCCATTGATTACATTGACCAGTAGTAGGCTCAATTTGGATTTTAATTAGCTAAGTTATGGCCTAATTAAAGTTTAGGGTGATTAATGAGTGATTAGTAAAATTAATCACCAAATTACTAAACTAATTATACCACTAGGTTCTAATCTACTTTATGAGTTTTTTGAAACTTGAATTATTTAATTTGGATTATTATATTTGCTAATATTTACTAATCAAGTTTTAGGGTAATTATGGTTGATTAGTAAATCTAACCGTTGGATCCTAATTATTTTTATAGTTTACTGTAAATTAGGTTTTTCTGATCTAAATTGATATTTGAATCACCTAATTTGGGGCTAATCTGACTAATTTATGGTAAATTGAAGTTCTAGGGTTATTTGACATAATTAGGATTAGGTCCTAAGAGTAATTAGTCTAAAACTAATCCAAACAACAAAATAAACATTCTCAAATTATTCTTTAGGGTTTGCTGATCACCTTAAGACCCATATTGGATATGTTTATGTTAGTGTGCGCAAAGATATGAGGGTTATTTGAATGAAATTGTAATTTTAATAATTAATTAAATACCTACAAATGTTACTAAGTAAAACATTGGTCCTACAGAAAAATTAATGGCATCATTAAATTCCTCATATTTTTTTGATGAATTTGGTATATTCATTTATATGATTTGGACTTATATTTATTAAGTTGCATATTTAAAGTTAGGGTATTAATTAAATTAAATACAATTATATATTCAAATAATGATGTTTAAAATTAATTCATTGTTAATTATATTTATCTAAATTAACTAATACATTATTATATTTATTAATTAATTATTCATTTTTCTATTTGTATGTGTGTATATATATATATATAAGTATATATATATATATAAGTATATATATATATATAACTTTAGGTAGTTTAATGTATGCATCTAAGATTTATAAAATTAATTATATGTATTAATTTATTAAATTATTATTATTATTATTAGTAGTATTTCTTTTTTATCTGCAGGTGGTGGGCCCAACAGAAGGCAGACGCGGCAGACTTAGGCCACGCGGCAGACTTAGGCCACGCGGCGTGATTCTACTGGATGAAGAGCCTTCTGGTGGGTCTCATGGACTACCGTCGCCAGCAGATAGGACGCGGCCAGATGAAATGACGCGGGCCCCACTCTTCCACGTGGCATCTTCGGAAGCTGGACAGTACGCATGGGCGGGTCCCGCACTTTGACACGCGCACACCCGGACCTGAACGCGGGTAGGGTCGAACCGGCCCGTCCTAGCCGGGCTCCGTCTTCTTTACCCCGAAGCCGACGCTTCTAGGGCACCCGCTTTGCAACTCTTCCGACGACGATAGAGCTCATCCCGCACGGTGACGCGAAAGGTGATCAAGACCTAGCTAATAACATAGGGTTCAACAATTGGGGTGACCTAAACAGCTCACCATATCCAACCCTATATGACTAACTCGCGGTTGCCCCGTTTCTAACGGTATGTACTGTGGCTATATCGACAAATTGACAAAATCGGCTTAACAATCGATCGATCGAACAACTAGTTGTTACAATCCATAAGTGGAAATAAGCATACGATTGTTTGTCTTGAAAATCAAATGGTAGATCTAGGACATAGGGTGTACCTTGAATGAATGGCGGGGAAGACTTGAGATTGATTTCCAGGTGCCGGACTTCAGGGTTGAAACCAAGCAAAGCCGAGGTTCCAGAGGCCTTATACTAGTTCTAAAGGGTCACGAGCGGTGAAAGCCATATGGAGCAGCTGCATCGTTGCAACACGCCGCACGTCGCATGCGTATGCCACGCGCAGCGAAATCGGGGAAGAGAATTCCCAGACCGTCCAATTTCAATCGGACGGTCAAGAATAACTGTGAGATCTAACAGCAGAAGAAGGATAACGGCGGGAGGAGTAGACGACGTCGTTTAAATTTAAATTTAAATTATTATTATTTAAATTATTTATATATATTCCATTAATTAAATTTAACTAATTAAATGTAGTCCTAAAATTTCTAATAAATTACCTCTAGATAATTGAGGGGTGAGGAACTCAACAGTGCACTCGGATTTTTATTTCGACGAGTATTTAATTAATTGATTTTTTGGGTATTTAAATAATATTAAAATATTCGATGAAAATCCAACGACTTCTAAATCATCCAAAATATCACCCCTAACTAATTTGGGGGTGGTGAGCGCAATGGCGAAGTCAGATTTTCAATATGAGATCTAATTAAAAAGTCAATTTCTAGGATTTTGAAATTTTCTAGAAATCCAGATTTAATTCAATTGATTCCAGATTCGACCTAGATCATAGAGATGAATTCTAATTCACTTATTTAATGTATTAGAACCATAATTAAGACTTAAATTAGTCTTAATTGACCTAAGTAACAATTTGGATTGTTATATTCCCAAACCCAGCCAATAGAGGGCTTTACTTTATCTCAACATGTTGAACGTGTCCAGATTAAGAGCTAGCCAAATCCTAACTTCTGTGAGAAGGATTGGCTATCCATAATAAACCCTAAGTTTTGCAACTATAACTGATTAGAGCATCAACCAATCTGATGATTCAGGCACTTTTGTAAGGGGCTTTTAGATGGATTAGATGTGTCTTGGATCTGTGAGCATGTATTAATCAAAATCTAGCAATGGCATGGACTGAGCTATAAAAATTTAACGGATTAGCATGTCATGAATAAATCTCATGGAAGAGGAATAATATAACAACATAAGATTGTTATCCAGTTTAATTTTAGCTTAATAGCATTTTAATTATCATTCCATTAAGTTTTTATAGCCATTAGAACCAAATCCTGAATATTTGGTGCGATTCGGAGCTAAATCGAATATTTAGAATATTTTAATAATATTTAATTAAGAAAAAAATTAAGATATTTAATTTGACATCAAAATTAAAATCTGACTTCGTTATTGCTATCGTCACCCTCAAATTAGCTAGGGGTGATATTTTAGACGCGTTTGGAAGTCGTTAGATTTTCACGAATATTTTAATATAATTAAATACCCTAAAAATAAACATAATTAAATAATCATCAGAATTGAAATCCGACTTCACTGTTGAATTTCTCACACTCAAACTAGCTATGAGTAAATTTTTGGGATTTTTTGAAGCACGTTTATTAAATCTAAATTTTAATAAATTAAAAATTATAAAGAAATAATTATTTATTTCTTTATTTTCATTTTTCCCTTTATTTTTCTCTCTCCTACGCATGGGACCCGCCTCCTCTTCTTGGTTCGGTGCCATATACCCCCTTCCTGGCATACGCAAGGGGCACATCCTCCTCCCCTTTCTCCCTTAGCCCATGCTCTTCCACACACCTTCTCCTCCTTTAAAATGAAGCTCAGCCCCCTCCTTCCTCTCTATTTTGCTCAAGCTGAAGCTCCTCCTTCATTTTTCCTAGCTGTGCTTGCTACTGCAGAAATCTTCAAGTCCTCAAGCTCCCAAGGAAGAAGAAGTTTCTTCCTCCATTCTTGCAAGGTCTAAGGTACCAATTTGCTCTACTTCCTTGCTACTTTCTCTTTAATTTATTAAAATGATGTGGATGATACTTTTATTGGCTCTTGCATAACTTCTAAGTGTAATCGTAGGGTCTCAATAGGACTCAAATGAGTCCGATTGAAGCTCATTCATCCATTAAAATTTATGTCAAGAAAATTGAGGGATTTCTATATACTAATAGTTAGAACTTTAATTTTTGCTTGTTATAATGATCCATTCATGCTAATTTTGATATTAATAGAAAGGTCTCGGAAAGACCTTTCCATAGGTATATGGAACCACATGTGAGGTTCCCAAAATTATGAGTATTTAAGTGTAAAAGAATGGCCATCACGGTATTCGCATAAGCAAAATCACTGTCAGGCGCTGCTGCGCGCCACAACGCCCAAGTTTCAAATTTGGGTCTACCGTAGCGCATCGTAGAACGCTACCGTGCATCGCAGCGGCATAATAATTCGATAAAGTATAATTTTTTTTGATGAAATTAAATTAAACCCACCGCGGCGCCTGAAAACGCTGCAGCGCGCCGTAGCGTCTGCACCTCGAGGAAACAGGCGTCACAGCACTGCAATCAAGTGCTAATCATTTTTGTGTTTAATTTGAGATTTGATTAGTCTTAATTACTCATCATTTTAATCAACGTAATATTTATATATGTTAGAGAACTTAAATGCTGATTTGGACACCTTGATTTACTTAAATTAATATTAAATTATAATTGAGTATAAGAATCTTAAAAACTTGATTAAGTAAATAATACGTAATATAAATCTAAAATTTGGCATCAATAATACATTAATAATGTATTGATTGGCCATTAATCTATAAATCAATAATTTGTCTTAATTGGGTAAGATTAGGGGTTAAACCCTAACATGTTTGATTAAGATCTAAGCCATTAAACACTTAAACAATTAATTTAATTTTAAGATAACTCAATTGACATGATTCCAATAATCCATATGATTTGACATTGATTTTAATTTATTAAATTAGAAGTGTTAAGGTAATTAAAAAACTTATGTGATTAAGTATCTGAACTTAAACTTTAGATCTTTAATTTTCTCTTATATAAAATTTTTAGCATAAAGTTAATTATAAAACTAAATTGATTTATCACAAGATCAAATTTTAATAATAAAACTAAGATAATAACTACTTAACTATCTCTTCATAAAATCGTCTTGAATTATTTAAAAGACCTAAATTCATATATCATGAGGTAGGAGTGTAATAACCCAGGTTATTACTTAGGTCAATTAAGACTAATCTAAGTCTTAATTAAGAATCTAGTATACTAACTAAGTCTTTTAGAATTCATCTCTAAGATCTAGGTCAAATTAGGAATCAATGGATCAAATCATAATTTCTAGAAAATTCTAAAACCCTAGAAATTGACTTTTTATCTTGACCTCAGATTAAAAATCTGACTTCACCATTACATTCAGAACAACCAAATTAGCTAAGGGTGAAGTTTTGGAGGCATTTGGAAGTCGTTGGATTTTCGTCGAATATTTTAATAATATTTAAATACCTGAAAATTCAAATAAATAAATACTCGTCGAAACAAAAATCCGAGTGCGCCATTGCGTTCCTCACCCCTCAATTAGTTATGGGTGATTTATTGGAAAATTTTGGGATTTTTTAGAGCTTGTTTAATTATTTAATTTTGAATAATTAAAATGTATTTAATAATTAATTAATTATTAATTATTAAAAAAAAAAGATTTCCTTTCTTCCCATCGCTCGCTGACTTGGTACGCGGGCGTTAAAGTGGATAGGTGGCAAAATCGTCGTTTAAGCCCCAAAAATCTCCTAATTTTAATCTCTTTTAGATCATAAACTTCATTGACATCAGTTGACTCTATCCTATAGCAGAGTAGCATCTTCATCTTCTTCCTCCAAGCTTCAAATCGAAACCTAAAGGTACACTTTATTTTTCTTTAAGTCTGAATTAAGGCTTGAAATTTATTAGATAATTTGTAAAACTATGAGGTGTATTTGGTATCAATAGAAAGGTCTCGATGAGAGCTTTCCATTGATATATGACATACCTCGTGAGGAGATCTGTGTATGAAGAAATTTGATCCTAAAGTTTTAGTTTTTTTTTAAATTTTTGTGGGCTGCAGAATTATTTCAGAAATTTTTATATTTTTCTTTTCTTCAAATTTTGCTTATTTCAATCCATTTCAATTCTTCAAATACTCATAACTTTGTAATTACATATCCAAACATAGTGATCCAATATACCATTTTGATTAGCAAAATGTAAGGATTAATATTATATAATTAGTTTTTTTGTTTGAAAAATAATTTCATCAATTATCATTTAAATTAATTAAACCCCCTTAATCTTAAAGTTTGATAAATTAATAACTTAGTCAATTTAGTTTCAAATCATATGATCCAGTATATCATTTTGATTAAAAAAATGTGTAGAATGCTAATCTACAATAAAATTTTAGTTTCTGTAATTATATTTCTTAATTTTGCTTAATTACTTTAAAAATTGATTAGTAAATATTAGCAAATTTAGTAATCCAAATTGAGTGATTTAAGTTTCAGAAGACTCATAGAGTCATTTAGAATCTATCTGTAATGTTGAATTAGTGTTTGAGTGATTAATTTTACTAATTACTCACTAATCACCCTAAACCCTAATTAGGTCATAACTTAGTCAAATTAGATCCAAATTGAATCTACCACATGTCATTGTGATCAGTGGACTATTTGTAAGCCATGTCCACTGATTTTACTTAATTTAGACACTAATTGACAAAGTTAAGATTTTGACCATTAATTAAGGATCCCTTAATTATCCTTTTAACCATAGATCTTGTATTGACCATAACTTGGCCAATACTTATCAGAATTTAACAAATTTAGATTTTATAGAAAGCTTAGACAATAAATAATAGTAAACTGAAAGAAAATTTAAATTTAATTTAGCCAAATTACTAAATTTCCCCTATGAGTCAAATTTACTAATTTGACCTCATAAGGCTTATTAATCATCCAAATTTAGTGTAGTTATTGTCTAATCTTACATTATATAGTAAGAAACTTATTCCAATAGAAAAATTCAGATTTAGAACCCTTGATCAAAATGTGATCTTTTGAACTCTTAAGTAGGGGCAAAATGGTAATTTTGCCCAAAATTAGGGTTTAGCTTTCTAAAGCTCTAAAATCATTTTATAACCATTAGAAATAGTAAATAGAATAATTTCTAGCAAAAATTAATTAAGTTCAAGCCTAAATTAGTTTTTGATTAAAATTTCAATCTTAACTCTTAAAGGAAATTTCTAAGTCATAAGTGAGTGTTTCTTCTTCCTTAAAATTCTTCTTAGATCTTCTCATAGATCTTATAACATTAGTTAGGATGTGTGTCATGAGAGATACTCTTAGTAATTAAGAGCATAAATTCTTAAGATTAGGAATATATCTTAGGTTAGAATTCATCTATTGAGTAAGTTGGATTACTCAATAGGTGAAACATTGAGTTTACTAGTTTATAGATTTTTTCTAGTTTATTTAATGATTATTTAATCTTTAGACTTTAGAACTAAGAATAGAGATCTATCCTAATGAGTTGATTAATCATTAGGATTTGCATTAACTTAATTAGTGAGATTTGGGTTCTAAACCTTAGACCTTTAGATATACCTTTGGATTAAGTAATTAGATCCCATCATTTGGAGTTTAATTCTTAATCATTTCATCTTGATTAAGCTAATCAAGATGGCTTGGGATGGTTTAAATTATCAAATTAGGTCGCTGATTTATTTATTTAAATCAAGTAGTCGTCTTTTGATTATATATAGTTAGGACTTAGCCAGTCCTACTTATCTTCAACTTATAGGTACGTGATTCTAAGTTACAAACTGTGTAAGAATTGATGATTCTGAAACTTATGTAACTTAGAGTAGATAGAACGAATAAAGTAGACAATAATGGGTATCATGTGTGTCCTAGTCGTGTCTTTTGCTCACTTTGATTTGATGCTTCACATACCTTGTAATTGAGCTTTATACCTTGAACATATATTGTGTACATAGGATATTTGATGAGTATCTTGTGTCAACTTTGAACCTGCATAAATATCATTTTCATTTCATTATTGTTTTGTGACCTAATTAGTCTGCCTCTTCAGTTGGTTTGGCCTAGTAGTGGAAATACTAGTTTGTTGGTGAAGCCACCTAGTGTTTCACTTACTAGTTTGTCAGAGAGAGATAACAATTTTGATTCAACCTAGTAGAATTAAAACTAGTTTGTAGGTGAAGCCACCTAGTGTTTCATTTATTAGCTGTTGAATAAAGAGAATATATTGAATCTGTTGTGACTTGAGGAGTCATTTGTTCTGATATGGCAGTACTAATTTTAGGTATACATCTACTTTTATCCTTCTGCCTTAGCCCATCACGCTAAGAGAGTTGATATTTTCTTTCAGCTAGTTAGCTTAAGTAGCCAGTATAGTTTCAGTTTACTGCTTTTAGTTTACTTTCCTGCGTGTATGTACTACTTTACTTCTAGTCATTACTGCATTCTCTAGCCTTGTTTATTTATGGGGTGCTGGATTTACTTATTGTTATTTATATAGAATGCTAGTCTTGTTCACATATTTTCTTACTTTATGTCGATTAACATATAATTATATTGATCATAAGTATGTTTAGGATGTATTTTATTTCTAATCACTTGTTTTATACTCACTTGACCTTGTTGCAGTTGCTTGGAGGAGGTATGTACTTACTTCCTAGTTATTTAAGTTATAAACTGTTTGTTTATAACTTTATCCTTTTCTTTTCTTACGCATTCTGCTCCTATTATGTTTTTGTACTTAGTTGTTTATGGTGATATCTAATTAACATAATCAATTGATTACCCTAAAATGTACTTAGACAATAGTCTAACTAAGATTTTTCTTTTATTGGCTGGGGCCCTATCATTATGAAACCGATAATGATATGTTCTGAGTTTCTTGGTGTAGTAGATCCAGTGGAGGGCTTACCATTAGAAGAGGAGTCTGTACCAGAAGATTTGTAGACTTAGCTCTCTTTCTGCATTTGTGAGGATGAGTGTTTTACTTTTCAGCTCTTTTAAAATGTTTAAAGTTTGTAATAATACATGTTATCTTTACTTTACTATTTTACTTACTATGAGTAGGATGCTTAGTTCCTTTTATATTGTGATGAATGGATGTTATATTTTTATGCTTCCGCACTCTGTTTACTTGTATTTACATTTGGTGATGAATTCAATTGGAGAAATGGCAAAGTCCTCAGTTAGGTTAGATTAGAATATGTGTCTAATCCAATTCTAAGTGGGAACCTTATCATTTAGATGACCTATCCACCGTAATCATGTTAACTTAAGAGTTAACAGGACCCCAGCGGGGCAGGGCCATCACAAGGAGGCCTTGTATGAATCCTTGAGGTAGAAGTATAGAAGATCCCATCACCTTATAGATTGATATATTCTCCTTGTGGTAGTAATCACTTATTAGAAGAGATACATCTCCTTGTGGTAGAATCCATATTAAGTGATCTTGGATCACATTCACTTGATGAAACTTTGTATAGGACTTACATATTAGTTTAGGACTTATAGTTTTGACAAATTCTTGTTCTATTAAATAAATTTGATTGAACCTTGATTATTGGGTAGTGTAGTATAGTATACCCATATTACTGGTCCCCAGTAATATTCGGGATTAGTTGAGTCATTCTAAGTGAGATTTATCTTTGTTGCTATCCTGCGGGCTTAGGCGGATATAACCTCGCTTAGAGTAAATCAATCGATCCTAAGAGTGTATTAAACGGGTGTCCATTCCTTAGTTTAATTGAAAGACAAGTTACCATCGGGCAATGCCTCCTAGTGAAGATCACTTCAATAGGTTTGGCTCAAATAAACTAAGTAACGGGATTCAGCTTCCTTAAGACGCTAAGTATGATTGTGAGTTTAGTGACTAAATGCTTAGTTTGAGATACAAAATCATCATCGGATGGTGCCTCCTAATGAAGATCGCCTTGTTAGGGTGGCGTAATCAAACTAAATATTGTGAGTCCTATCTTTGCAGCATATTTAATATGTGTATACAATCACCCCGCCTAATGATCTTTAAGTAAATAAGCAACTTTAACTAAATATCGATCTAGAAATTTGGAGTCCGAATCCTTTTAGCAGGATTCTGCACAGTGGATACTTAAGATTCATTACTGTTTCTTACTATATTCTTCATGGATTTTGGGATTTCTCATTCATTTAACATAATGGCATAAGCATAAGCATAAACATGAGTTGAACTCATTCCTTCTATTATGACACATGGGTATCAGTGATACAGTATGAGATATGGAATGTTATATACATAGACTGGGAAATTTCAGGGTGCATCTGCGTCACCATATTGACTTTCTAACTATTGTGCTTACATTGGACCATACTACTCATAAACATTCAGTAATAGTTCTGTGATATATCGTGGCATAGCATACTTGTGAACATTGTTTCAGTGGCATATAGTGCAGCTTATAGCATTCTTCTCAGCATTTGACATTCCTTTCACATTGATTTATGAGCATTTGATATTTTTATTTACTTTCAGTATTTATTTTTGATGCAATTTTACTTTGCTTAGTTCTTACAGTTTCAGTTATTTAATGTCTTTACAGTTTTTCTGCACTTTTAATTTACTTTGCTTCCATTTTGTACAGCTTATACTTTCAACTATTTACAGTATTTCTGCAGTTTGATTTCTGTCTTACTTTTATGTTGAATAACATCTTCTTAAATGTAAGTATATGTTATGTTATAGTTTATTGTGCTTAGACTTTATAAGTATAATATTATTTTTCCTTTGTTAGCTTGGCCCTGTCATATATGTACATATGGCAGCATCAGGTGTTAGCTCAGACTTTATACTTATGGTGTGATGGTGATAAAAGGTCAGGTGAGGTTGATACCCTGCAAGGAATGAGACCTTGCTCAGTTAGTAAAAATTCATGTTGTTCTTATTTAATTAAATGTAATAAAGAAGTTTCTTTCTTGTTATTCTGCATTTTTTATATTATATATGAATGAATGGATGTGGATACTGTTGAATGCCTTTTTTCTTAGTTTATGCACTGCTTTACTTATGTTTATGCATAATACTGTGCTCACCTTCAGATTAATACCATGGATAAGTTGTCTATTATCTGTGGTATTAGTGACAGCCCCCACTTGATCGTAGTTGAGTTAGTGTTACTCGACGACGGTCAAGGGGCGGCTGTTACAGTCAGATTCAGAGTTGTTTGTCGGTAGTGTTGCAGGATCGGAGCCGGTGCAGGAGGAGGATCTTCCTACTACTACTTAGATAGATTCTTTCCCTTTTTGCAGTGAGATTGAGAGACTTTACTTTCTATTAAATTCAGTTTATAATAATTAAATTCTGGATGTATTTACTTTTCTACATTTGATCTGGGTTATTATTTCTTTTACTCTTTTATACTATGTTATATCTGTGGATGTTATATTACTCTGTTTTTTGCTTCTGCCACTTTGATTTGTATTGATGTATGTTTACAGTTCTCCCACAATATGGTGACAAGTCCTTGGCTTAAGGCAAGTTGGGTCCTACCTGACTCTACTTAAGTTGGAGATTTGCCACCACCTGAAGTGGAGCACCGTACTCCCTATGATTATGCTAATATCAGTATTAGTATGACTGTGGAAAGTATAGGGCCCCACAATATCATAGTCATGGACAGAACGATTTCCTTGCGTTAGTTGCATGAAGTCATCCTCGATTATAGTTTGTGCGAAAGGAGGGATGAACTTAGTGCGAAAGCCTTGCTCAAATTTAGAGTTAGAAATTAATTCCAATTAGTGTTGATCACCTTAGCTCTTTTGTAATTGCAATATTATGAATATAATAGAGCAAATTATATAGCATATTCTCGATTCAATTTCCATTCTTAGAATAATCTTACGAATTTTAAGAACTTAACTTGAGTGATTTGCCATTAAAATCATAATTAACATTTTCCTTATTGTAGAATACTAATTGTATGTCTTGGTTCAATAAGAGAATTTATTGGACTAGTATAATACAATTAGAATGAAACTTAGTATTAATCTTTTTATTTATAGATGTTCTTAGACTATTTATTTAATTAAGGATTAGTATGCTAATAGTATACTTCATTTCACTAAGTAATCTTAATAAGATCAGTGCCCAACTATTTAATTGGAAGTACCTAGAAGGCTTGGCTTCTGCTAATTGAAAAGGAAATTAGAGCAAGTAGTAAGTCCGCAATGCACACCCGATCTAACGAGAAGAAGTAAAGGAAAATGTATGCCAAAGGCATTTCCTTAGGGTGACTAGGGGGATAAGGCTCGACTGGATGGACGTGCACCCACTCCTTCGCAGCAGGGGTACGAGTGCAGACTGGCAAAGGAGATGTACAGTAAAACGGATCATGACCGTTGCTTTCCTCGAGCAGTTTAACGGTCAAATATGACCTGATTAAATCGAGTCACACGTCAACCGTTCGATCGACTGAAGATTAGGCGTTGTGGCTGTGATGGAGTTGTATATGGGTCTCGTGCATAAGCCCGCGCAACAGCTTTCTGCTATTTTGAAATCAACCATTTGGACATTATATATATATATATATATATATATATATTAATTTAATTTAAAATTCAATATTATTATTTAATTACTTTTATTATTAACTTAAATTTAAATGCTCATACGGACCTCAAAAATCTTTAATTTTTACCCTTACCTAATTAAAGGATGAGGAACTCAAAAATGCAATCGAATTTTTGATTGGATGTCAATTTAATTATCATAATTTTCTGGGTATTTAAATAATATTAAAATAATCGGAAAAAATTCGATGACTTCAAAACACTCCTAAAATACTACCCCTAGCTAATTTTGGGGTGATGAGTCCAATGACAAACTCCATTTTTGAATCTGATATCTAAATAAAATAGGCATTCTCAAAATGATCGAGAAATTATGAAATATTGGAAAGTTTCAAATGATCTCCAATTTGCATGAAACTCGAAGTAGAGACTCTTAACACTAATATAAGAGTAATAGAAAATGATTGGAATCAATTTGGCTACTAATTAATGGGTAATAATACTAAAATTATTACAGGTTATTACACATATAGTCATAATAGAATCACATACCATATATAAAGGCAAGCCAATAGCTTAGTGCACCTAATTGATAGGTTTACTAAACCTATAATGCAAATTAGATAAGGTTATGGATTCTCAATATACACTATCTCTCATAATGTTGAGGATTAAATGATGAGTTTATTAAGCTACTCAAGGCATTTAACTATCCTAGGCAAGGCTTAATCTCATAAATTGAAGTGACATAAAAGTTTAATAATTAATTCAAGATTATTGTACTAAGACATAAAGGCCTAATTATGCAAGTATTAAAGTCAATAAAATCACATCAAATAAGGATTAAAGTAGCCAAATACTTAATTTATCCAAATAATATTAAATTAATATAATAATAACAAATATGAAATCCTTATATTATCAGAAGAATAATGACACTAAATAGTCAAAATCAAACAACATTGGAAATTAAATGTGGGGCCCCCGTACTGACAATAAAGAAGTACGATGCTCCAACTGTGACAAATCTCCAACTTAAGTAAAGTTAAGTAAACTCAACCTGCCTTAAGCCAAGGACTTGTCACCAAGTGCTATAACATACATCAATATATATATTTAAAAATATCAAAGTAGCGGAAGCAATAGGCGAGTAGTAACATTCACAAGCATACATAGTAGAAAGAGAGAAAACAATATAGTAACTCATCGAAATGCAGAAATGAAACACATCCAGAATTAATTATTACAAACTGAATTTTAAAGAGAATGAAAATATCTCTCAATCTCACTGAAATAAAAATGCAAGATCTATCTAAACAGCAGCAGCACGATCATCCTCCTGAACCCGCTCCTCTTCTGTAACACTGCCCACGAACATGTCTGAATCTGACATTTGTCGGTATCACAAATGCTAGGGCCCCAGCCAACAAAACAAAAAGGTTACAATTAGATAATTATCTAAGTACATTTTAGGCTATTTTAATGAACTGAATGTTTTAAAGATATCATATTTAAATTAGCTAAACATGCAATCAGTAATAGGTGCAATAAGCTATGGAGAAATAGTAGCTATAAACCATCCATTTATAGCCAGCAACTAGTATGAAGAACATACAATGTAAAATAAATAAGGTAAGACTAAAAGCTAAAAAAAAATGAAATAGAAATTATAATACAATTCTGAACCTAATATGCTTATGATCATATTAACACATGCTGGGTATATAAAAGAAATACAAGTACTGAAAACATGCAATTCTAGCATCCTAAACATGTCAATATATATATAAGTAAATCATATGAGTATACATACAAAATGCTAATTAAGAAAAGGAAAAGGAAAGGCCACTAAGACATGTGGCAAAAGCAAAGGAATCTATGTAAAGTAAAACCACTGAGACATGTAGCAAAGCGAGCAAGTACTGAAAGTAAGGCCACTAAAGCATGTGACAAAGCAAAACAGAAAATAATACTGAATAATCCAACTAAAGTAGCAATAAGCCTAAGATATAGTATTGTCATACCAGCCAATAGGCCATACAGGGCCTCTAATATCAATCAATCAATCCCCAGTCTAGCCATCCAAATATGATAGTTCTGAGTACAGTCTATATAATACTACTTCTAGCTAATTTAGAGGTGATAAATTCAATGGCGAACTCTGATTTTGATTATGAGGTTAATTTAAATTATGTATTTTTAGGTTGATTAAAATAATCAAAAATATTTGTCGACTTCAAACAATCTCCAAATCACACTAAATTTCAAGTATATGCTCATAATATTATTATAAGAGCACTAGAAGTGAAATATAATTAATTATGCTACCTTATAATGGATAATAATACTAGGTTGTTATAATGTGTATTTTGATGAGACTAACACATACATACTAAATTTTTTCAATTTAGAACTATATTTTATTTTATATTAACTTCTGAAGACTAAAACTTCAAAAATTAATTACGATGAACCTGAAACTTCAAATTTGTCAAAACTTTAAATTTAGTCATCTCTTATTATTCTCAATCCTATGGTACTAAATTTTTTGGATTTAAACTTGTATTTTAATTTCTTAAATTTTTAAAATTTTTAACATTCATGAATTAATTCAGAAGTATTTGCTATCCATATTATTTATAAGCTTATGCATTATGATCATAAGAGTGTATTCTATCCAACAACATATTTTTTTTTACTTAATTTGGAAGTTGCCTGGGATTCTGATTTTAATTTGTTTGAGCTAAGTTTAATCATAAATAACTTAGTAACGACATTGGTCGTTACATTTATGTTCTTAAACCTAATGAGATAAATCAATGTGAGTTCAAATCCAATGAAATAGGTTAGGTTGGATTAAAAAAAGTAAATCTAAATGAATTATTTAATTTAAATCTAACTTAAATGAATATGATAATTAAGTCAGCATATGTTCAAAAATCTAAGAAAGAGGTAGGTTTGAATTCAAACCCATTGAAAAATTTTAAATAAGTTAATTTTAGAATAAACTAAAGTAAGTCACATCAAATTTGTATTTAGATTGATTTTCTTAATGAAGTCTTAAATAAAAATAATAGATTTTGATATCTTATTAGTACTTAAATTGTATCTAAGAGTTATTAGTAAAATACTAAGCTATATAGAAAGTAAACTTATTTACTTAGATCATAGTCACATGATCCATCTTTATCCAAAATTTGTCCGGGCACAGCACGTTAGGATTCGTTTCAATGCGTCTTGACTCATCTCACGCTTGGACTTAGCTATGGCAAGTCTGTGCTTGTCACGTATCTATACACACCTAAGGCGTATTTGGACTTGTGATGATAATAATAATAATAATAATATTATTATTATTATTATTTCTAATAATGGTGATGATGATACTTAATAATAATTACAATATTTTTAATTACTATATTAATATGGTGTCATATATAAATATACAACCTATTTTTCTATATTAAATATAATTTAACATATATATATATATATATATATATATATATATATATTTATATATATATATCCTAGGTTTGCATGTATTTTAACATTATCGACTAATTGGCATTAAACTTATGCATAAGATGGCATGCAAGTTACATGCACATGTAGTGCTCATTAGGTTATGTTGGGAGCAAGGTGATGGGGCATGCTATGGATGTAAGCACCACATGGCATGGTGGATGGCATGGGCACAATACTGAGATGGCAACAACTTGCAAAAATCAAACGGCCTTAAATGATAATTACTAATAGAGTAATGCTGCTCACATATATTGATGCCCGTCTAATGAGGCATGAGCAATATTGAGTGCTATGTGAGCGGAAAATAAATATCTAATAAAATAAATATTTAATAAAAATATAATACAATACTGCTCACACATTATTTAACAGACTTTTTTGAGTGACACATTAACGAGTGTGAGCAGTATCTCTCTTAATAATATACAATTAAAACCTTTGATGGGTGTCGGTCTTACAACATTTCCTCCCTAAATCTCAAATAGGAGATTGTAATCCACATGATAATATTTAAAAGTTCAATTATTATAAAAAAAACTCTAAAATAAAAGAGAAATGTTATTTATAATTGATTGTAATCCACATGATAATATTTAAAAGTTCAATTATTATAAAAAAAACTATAAAATAAAAGAGAAATGCTATTTATACTTGTTGACGTGGCATTTAAAAATACCCATCAAATAAAATTTGGACATATAATTCAATACAAAATTTAAAAATAATATTTATATTATTTTAATATAAATAAATAAACACTAATGAAATAAAATCAAATCCAATTGGATGAATATTTTTGAGTGCACGTCAACGTCAACGGATCTAAATAGTATTTCTCAAAATAAATTTTAACATGATGCAGTATTTATAATGACAGATATAGTATAGTAATTAATTTTAAATACTTTTATTATTTCTTAGTTTTATTTATGATCTATGAAAGATTTTGTTCGACGTTTTTTTTTCTTACACAATTTTGATATAATTAATGCATCTAAATATAATATTAAGAATATTAATTGGGATTAATTAATCAAAATTATAATTATAATTAAATTAAAGATATTTAATTGCATAAAAAAATTGAAATTGTAGAGGGGGCGACAAAAATATTTTTATTTTTTTGGGTAAATTGAGATTATCTGCAGTTTGTTTTTACATTGTAATTCAATTTTGCGTTAATATATATAGAGGCCGGGTAATTCAGTTATGTCCGAATCAGACGTAACTTGCGATTACACGGAATCGCTAGCGATGAGAGCAGAGCCGATGCAAGCGAAGAGAGGGAAGTTCTAACAAGTGTTTCGGTTCCATTTCTCCAGCGAAATACATGGAGCCCAGAGCCAAATAGCTGAACAGCCGAACAACCGAACGAGAGCGATTTTGACGAACGTTTTCGTCTTCTCCAATAATCCATTTGAATCATTCGAACGTTTTCGTTAACTGGAATCCTTTAAAAAAATTGGGGGTAAGTTTATGCCCCAAATTACTCAAAGATATTATCTTATTTCCGTACAAAAGAAGTTAAACTATTTACACAGTTAAACTATAAATAAAATATATTATAATCAAATTATTTTACCCATATTTTTTCAAAATTTCATGGAACATTTATATAAATTAATCAATTAGATTCCCTAAAATGAACTCCCTAAAATGAACTCTTAGTCCACAAAATTGAAATATATTAGATAATAATTTGGAAATTAAAATAGATATTGATACACTTACATATTAGTATACATCAAAATATATAGATGATGTGTCAACCCAATATATAAGTAGATTATTGACTGAATATTTTTTTTTTGTGAAACTTATATACAAAATTATAAAAAAAAATTTATTGATCCTAAATATTTTTTAATTTATATTATTATATAATCATAGTATTTTTCAATTAAAATATACATGTGAGATTAACTTTAGATATTAAAATATTATTTATGTCTTTGTTTAACAATGACGTACAAACAGGAAAAATCAAAATTTTTACAGTAGTTTTATCCCCAGTTGCTGCAATAGTTTATTGCCAAGTGATGATATATGATGTTAGGGTTTCGTGCGCATCATAATGATTTGAGATTGTTGGGCAACGGTACGGAGTGGTGATCTAGCAGGCGGCAATTGGTGGTCGGCGAGATGTTTGCTGACGGAATCGAGCAGGTGGAGTCGGAGTATTTCAGGAGGCACCACCGCCACGATCCCAAGGAGAATCAGTGCTGCTCTTTTCTAGTGAAGCACATAAAGGCCCCTGTTACTCAGGTGAGATTTTGCTATTTTAAGTGTTTTTGCTTGAATCGATTTTCTTGAAACTGTCTTGGTTGATAGCTAACGCGTCCATGACGTTGTAATGGGAATTTTTATAAGTGCGCTGTTTGTAGAAACTAGGATTTTGAACTTCTTTGTTTGTTGAATTGGATTTCCCTCTAAAGGTGATGCTTTTAATATCTCAAGTCTGCTAAGGTTTATGTTGTGAATATGTTGGCAGGTCTGGTCCTTAGTGAGGAGTTTTGATCAGCCGCAGAAGTATAAGCCATTCATAAGCCGATGTGTGGTGCAAGGGAACATGGAGATTGGGAGTGTTAGGGAGGTGAATGTTAAGTCTGGATTGCCTGCGACCACTTCTACGGAGAAACTAGAGGTCCTTGATGACGATGAACATGTTCTCAGCGTCAAGATTGTTGGAGGTGATCATAGGCTCAAGGTTTGAAGAAGCTTATTTTGATGCCTTATTGTAATCGTGTTTACTGTTTCTTTAGCTTGGTAGAATGGACATTTATTTTCTTGAGCTTGTTTGAAGTGATGAATACTTGCATGAATGTTAGGTTGCACTGAGTTATTATGATATTTTAGGGAACTTGTGAGGTTACATATTGGGTTAGGTTCATACTTTGTTTTGCAATTTGATAGTTTCATTGTGTTGTATTTTAATAACTTAAAATGTTTTAGAATAATTTATTATTTCAACTTGCAAAATATTTTTGAATAATTTATTATTTCAACTTGCAAAATATTTTTGAATAATTTATTATTTCAACTTGCAAACAGATACTGAAGGAGCACAGTTCAATTTTTGTTATGCTGTAAAATGTCATGCTGCAGTTTTGGATACTTGTTTGATTTTTGTGCTACCTGTTATTTCTTATTGTGTTTTTCACATTTTTAGATGATGATTGTTTATACGTGGTACAGATTTTTAATCTCCATTGACATAGGAAGCATGCTCTCAATATAAGCAATTCTAATCATGAGGTCAGTTTTTTTGTTGCAGGAGTTAACTTCTTGAAATTTCTTAAACGCATAAGGTGTATTTGATAAATTGAATATTTATTTGCATAGTGAACAAAAGTATACCTTATTTGGGTTGGTACTTAGATTATCATGCCTCAGCTTAGTGCTCCGAGATGTCGGGGGTGGTATCAACCGATGAATATCATATTTCATTTTTTTACAGACAAAGCACACAAATAATGTTAAATATGCATATTTGGTATGTGAAGTGGAAAATTTGATTGCTGGAGCAGCTGTCAGTCTCTCAAAAACAGTAAGTAACTAAGTATGTTGCTATGATATTTAGTCGATCTATCCATTGTTGATTTATTGTTTCCCAGGAAGTCTTTTATAATTGACAGTTATGGGAGGCATCTTATTTCCATTGCAAAGCCTGCAGGGTAACAAAGAACCAATTAACCCATGTTCAATTGAATGGTGTTCACACTATTGTGTAGTACATGTAATTGTTTCCATATTTGATCTAATGACCAATGTGCATCTTAAAATGAATATGTTACTGAAAATGACATATACCATGTCATAAATCTTCGTTGAAGTCATACTAGCTTAGTTGGGTTGGTTTTGTATTCTATTCTCTATAGTATTTCTTTCATTTGGGTGATTCGTTATAGAGAGGATTTTGATTTTACTCAATGGTCAAGTTGGCAGTCTTTGTGAAAGGAAATTGTTTAATGTGGTAATATTGTGGTGAATCAAAAATATTTAGATAGAGCCAGATCAAAGTGTTGGCTAGGTAAACGTCCTATAGTACGAGGGGTGGTTAATAACTCCGTAGATAACCCCCACGTGGGGTGAAGATCAATCCTCAATTGGTCGAAAACGACCTACAACCCTGTGGGGTTATGTTGTTCTTGGAAGAAGTTAGAGATATAAAAAATATAGCAATCTATTTATTATTTGTCGGAAATAGAAAAATTTAATATTAAAGACAAAAACTGAAATAAGGGACTAAGACATTAACATTTATAGCACAGAATAGAGTTTCTGTGAAGAGATCTAATTACTCAAACCTTGCATGATATTTCTAGAGTTCTAAGAAAGAGTCGTACCATGGTGGGTCTTCATTCATATATATCATGTGCCAATTCTTGTGAGTTGGGACTCTCAAAATAAGATGCCATGATGACACATCAGGATAGTCAACTTTTAATTAAGCTCATCAGGAGGCCATTATGGGCGCGATTTTATGCAATATCATTTCATTTGTATTTAGAGCGGGGAAAGTGATGGTGGACATGCTTATAGTTTGATTACAATCTTCTTGGGATAGTTGCCAATTTGTTAGAAGGCAACTGTTGGAATGTAAGTCCTTCAGATTTGCCCTATCGGAGATGATGGGCTAGAGTGATGATAGACATCATTTGGTTGATCCTTGGCCTTATGCTAGCATCTATGTTGCATAAACACTTAAATTTAGTATTGAGCACCAATAAATGCTATATCATTTGAAAGCAAACATGCCTTTGACATACTTGGTTACCTGTTGATGCATTTATTCAAGGATAAGTTTGGTTACAACATTTTTAGGAAAGACGTCAGATTATGTTCGTAGGAAATTGTTTGAATGTAGGTGCTTTGGATGCGTCCAACCCCAAATTATGGGCAAAGTGTAACTTTACTCTTCTAGACTTCTTGATAAAGGTCACTCAATTGATACTTGGCCTTATGCTAGCATCTTATTAGCATGAACGCTCAAAATTGGTGTTGAGCACAACACCCAAAGTCGCCTTCCCAACAAACATGCCTTTGATGTGCTTGATTTTATGTATGATGCATTGAAATTCATATTTAAAAGTGGTTTCCTTGGCCAAAGTTAGGGTTGAGTATGATCGGAGCATTTCCTAATATTGGCAGAACTTGAAATGATAATGAGTTTTGCATTTTTTTGTTGAGCTAGCATTGCAATTTGTGTTTTATTTTCTTAATGACGTTGAAAGTTTTATTGATTAGCACATTTGATATAAGCAATGATTTTTATTATGCTGTTGAATGTGTGCCAATCAGCAAAGCATCATTCTGCTTTATTGTGTGCTGATTTCAAAGTTTGTTATTATTTAATTTTTGTGTAGGCTGTAAATGTTGTTATTTGGCATAATCGTGCCTACTATTATTGTCATTATGTTGTTGATAAGTACATTTTAATAAAGTATTCTATGTAATTGTGATTATATTGCTTTTATTTTTATTTTGTTGATTTTAGGAGTTATATATGATATGTATGATATTTTACTTCATTATCATTTTTCTTTTGTTGGTTATACATTATATATTATTGTTTATCAAATAATACAACATCTTTGTGGTATCATACTCTGCTTTATGAAGCTATATTATGCCCTCATATTCATAATGCGTTTTGTTCATCTCATTTTAGTGTTTGTTGCTCATTGGTTTTGTCTATTTCATTTTAGTGTTGTCATTCTTTTGTCAGCTTCATTCATTGTTGTCTAAGTCCATGTAGGGAGTGGAGGGAATGCATAACAAGGACATTGTACCCAAGCGTTGAGCAATATTCAAGAAGGGTTACTTTTGTTCCAACATCATTTAGTATTGGGACATTATAAAACGTGTGATAGTTTATGATGTGTTTACCATTTTAGCAAGTCATATTAATGGCAACAAGTGTGTTCGACTAAATTTTTGGCTTTTATTGACTTGGCACGTTAAATGCTTATAATTTTAGTCCTTTATTCAGCTATCCAAACAGCAGTGCCTTTGCTTTTTTTGTCAAAGTAATCAAGTTCTATGATTACCTTAGATAGCGCCTTATTTTGTTAAGATTCCTTAAGAAAATAAAGGCATTGCCTTTGCCACCTTAATTTATTAGATGACATCTTAACAAATTGGTAGAATACCACCTAGCCTACCCATTGCCTAGTCGGAAACTTGCCATCCTGAAGCACATTTAAACCCACTTTCACATAGTTTTAGTTTCATAATCTCTGAGCCAGCTAATGTCTAGTTGACATTTTTACACCCATTACATCAACACGTCTTAGCTTTCTTTCATGGCACTACCTACTAACAAGGTTAACTGGTCTGTCTAGTCGGCCATGAATTTTCGCTTTGCTCTATCAATCACATAGATTGAATGACTTTTGTTTGGAGTATGAAGCGCGACAAAAAGCAGAGATTTGTGTGGGGATTGTAGGGAGATTTAGAGACAGTTAGAAGTTTGAGCAACAGGAATTTGTGATTAATTAAAATTTGGCTATTTGTGGCCGTTATAGAAGGATAATTGAGTGTTGTGTCCTGATTAATTATTGGGTAACAAATCTCATAACAAATTCATATGCTAGTGGGTCATGTGTGCTAATAAGTTATGCTACATATATCTTCTTCTCCCAGGTATAAAATCCGGATGTGATCTGAAATAGATGCTGCTCACCAAGTTCTCTTAGGTGGTGGGTTTTGCTGGTTTAATTTTTTGAGCCTGGCGAAGCTATAGCTTGGCCAAGTCTTTTGACATCTTAATATTTGGATTTGCTGAACCATAGTTGTTATAGGTTGATTGCATGAGAGGTTGCTTGATTATAGTTTGATTGCTGGGAAATTGTTTGGCTGCTAATCTCATTTGATTTTATGATTGTTGGTCCTCTTAAACATCTAAAGGAAACTTTTGTGAGTCAATTTTAGTCTTAGAAATTTCTGTTTGGCCTTCTCTCTAGCTCAAAAACCCCTATGCCTTGCGGTCTAGTTCAATAATTTGCTTGATTGTCAATGCTCTACAAATTTGTTCTTAAACAACTTTTCTTTCTAAGGAACAACTTTTCTATTAGAGATGACACCTCTGGTTCTTCAAGTTCAAAGTATTTAAAGTTTCAATGCTGATAACTAAATATATTTTCCATATAAACTAGGAGTTTCAATTGGTAGATCTTCAGAATCTCTGAAAGAACTATATATATCTAGTGGACTTTCTTTTTTCCTTTCTCTTTAAGCTGGTTTTTGAACGTGTAAACATATTAAGTTACCTGTTCAAAGGTCTTTTCTATTAAGAAGTTATTTTTCCATTTCTTTCTTTGCCTATTTAGAATATAATTCTCTAAAAAGTTGCAGAAGAGTATGGTATGCACTTTGGTTTAGCCATCTATTTGTATTTGAAATATTGTACTTCTTTTCATGGATATATCTATTATTGTTAATAAGCTCTTCTTGAATCCACTTTGAATTGGGTGTCTAGATCAGATATATTGGAGCCTTGTAGACCAAAAGATATACATGGTGAGGATATAATTTCTTACATCTTCACTTATAGTGGTATTTTCACATGACATCAAGATGGTCATTTTGGAAAATTTGCCTATTATCATTAAAACACAAGAATATCCCTTCTTCGCTGTTAAAATTCCTCTTTGGAAGTCCATATTAGTACTCACCTAGGTGTCCTTGATACAAATTGTGAGGCACACATTCTTAATTTTTATTTGGTCGGCTTCAAGGTACAATAGAGAGCATATACTTCTACAAATTGGATGTTCTCTTGCTTTCTCGTTCCAACTTGATGAAACTGCGATGATGTCACTTTAAGCAACAAAATCGTGATGATGACATGCTGCCCTGGGCAACAAACTGATTTGGGCGAAGAAATCGCACTAAGGGTGAAGCCCAGTGGGCGATGGACAGAGACGAAGTCGCGTAGGTAGGGAGGGACCTCCATGTATATGGAATTTGCCTGACTCGGGCGAAATTTTTTTTTAGTGAACATATTAATACTCCCATAAAATTGTAACTTTTGATATTATATTTTACCTTATAAATTCCGCTTACCAAACAAGCTAAATTTGTAAATTCTAGGATTTATGATACAAATCTCAGGAAATCGACTTACTAAACAACCCCTTTAATTTTTAGTTCTTATCTTTTAATTTGGCTAGCTTATGTATGTTTTTCTCTCTCTTAATACTTTCTAACTTATCATATAAATTCACAAATACTGCAATCTTAGCATCACAAACTGTTATTTTAGATTCACTACAAATTAGTTTATACATTTTTTAAATTTCATCATTCTTACATTTAAATTATTCTTTGTAATCTATCCTTTTTTTTAATTTTACTTAAAATTTTTTTCCATTACCATTTATATCTACTACTATGTGCTCTTTTTTATGATTTATCTATCAAGTATAATTTTAGCCACATTGTGAATACAAATAGTAACCAAATTTTACTTAAGATTGGCTTTATTCTTAAAATTCAATTGTCAAAGTTTTAATATTTCCTTCATCAAAGTATTTATAATATCATTGTTAATATTTTACCATCTAATATTTAATATTTAATATTATTTTTAACTTATTTTCAAATCTAAAATTATTAATTAGTGTTGGGTAATTAAACTATAACATGAAATAATCTTACAATTATTGTTATATAAATGATCTCTTTTCTTTCAAAGAATAATTAATGTGTTCTAAAATTTCATTTTTATAAATGATGCTCCTCTTTTCTTATAATATTGTCAATCATAAAATCTTAAGCTAAAGCAAATTCCAAAATCTTTTTTTTGTCTTTGTTAATCTCTTTAAGACTAATATCACCATAAATACTATTAAGTTTTTAGTTACATTTTCAACATATGTTCATTTAAAGAAATACATATAATATTTAAAGTTATGTTATCAATAAAATAAAAAAAAAATAAATTAATATCTTCCAACCTTTTAATTTTCACTATATTTTCCTTTATCAATTTATCCAAAATGATATCAATGCCATTTTTATGATATTTTTTACTCGAGTACCAGAGTTTAAAGCCTAAACTATTAATTTCGCTTTTACTTTCGTTTGTTTTATTTCTTGAAGACTTGGAATATTTATCCTCCTATTAATTATAATATCTACTCTCAAAAAGCTTGCTAGTGAAAGTGTCAACATCATGCTTGCTTTTTTGTTTGTATTCATTCATAATGCGGTACTCACACTTATTTGACATTATACTTGGCACTGATGTAGCGACTTTTTCACACGTTTCCTATATCCAGGCAATGCAACACGTCGTTTTTAGGGAATGCTCTAGCTCTAGCATAATTTTTATAGGACTCTTGTCATGAGAATATTCAACACAGTTTTATGATGGACATCGGTTACTTAATGCAACATTCTTTTCTCATTCGGGACATGGGACCTGGCAATAGCGTAGTTATTCAAAAACAAAATGATGAATATAAAGTTATAAATTATTTTAGCATATCTTAAATTAATGACTTCATTTAGCTATTAGTGCAAATCATTGTTTCAACAATTGAAGGATCTAAAGATGGTTGTTTCTCAATTATTACTGTTACTCTAAATACTAAATGCAGACTCAGATGCAACCTTGCTAGGTGGTAGGCGTATCCAAAACGTCCTGTGCAAGTTTCTCACGAGTTGGTAATTTGAGACTACATCACCAACTTAATAGATCAAACTATGAGTTTGCATATATTTTCCCTTGTTTCAAATATGAATCTAACTCTGATTTTTGTTGGTTCTCAAATCTTTGGTTTGGAACTGTATACCAAGAGTGAAAGTTGTCCAAATTCTCTAACGATTCTTAATGAGTATCTAGCTACTAGAAGCTTTATCAACATTGTTAAGGCTTGTAACATTAATGTTTTCTTTATATATGTAGGAATACTTTAACTCTTTTGTTGTATGTTTGGCTATCAATTTAATCATGAATTGTCTTAAATAATATTTAACAATTGACACTTATATTTAGGGCAAAAACAATATCTACAACCAATACTAAAGCTTTCATATCACTATTTTTAGAATAAGTATCGGTTCAACCATCATTCTAATCTTTAAACTATCATGCAACACTAAGATATTCAATTGAATTTGAATCTTGCACATCTATGAAGAATAACTTGCAAGTGGATTACAAAATACCTGAGAAATACAAGTGTTTCATAAATCAAACATGAAAAATATATTACAAGTAGGATACAAATTTTGTGAGAAACTTAAAAGTTGCTTCATAAAATATTTCAAAAACATGGAATAGATCATTAGTTATTTTCCATTCTTCTTCAATTAAATTATTCGTGTAATTTTAATAAATTATCTTCAAGCTATTAAATGCTTCTTCATAGGTAGAATAGCCTCATGAATCAAAACTTTGAGTTCCATCTACAAGAAACATCCTATGGAACTTTCTTTTTGGTATTAAAATTCAACTATTCCGATACCATCTATTGGATCTTATTGATATGACCACCCGTATGTTTTAGTCCATCTTGCAGTAATAAATTTAGTATAACAAAAATGAAACAAAGATTTCGATTTAAGCTATTGGTTTTTCTCATTCAGCCGTTTCAACAATCTGACTTTAACATTATTATTTGAAGCATTATTTACAACAATACAAA
This sequence comes from Gastrodia elata, assembly GCA_016760335.1. Taxonomy (NCBI): domain Eukaryota; kingdom Viridiplantae; phylum Streptophyta; class Magnoliopsida; order Asparagales; family Orchidaceae; genus Gastrodia; species Gastrodia elata. Next base: position 23,716,603 of record CM028675.1, read on the forward strand.
ATAGTTTATTCTTAACATTCTAATCTCATTTCCAAAATGTATGCATTAAAATAATTTTCATTATGAGGGAATTTTAACCTTTAGGCGATAATATTTTTATTCAGATTCTAATCATTATGTATATAATGAGCTATCAAGCAAACTATTTAAGGTAGAAAAATAAAGCTATTAACTGATGCTAAGATGCCACAAGTTTATAGTTATAGAAATTTTAGAAGTAATCGACTCAAGCCATTCATATGTTTTCTTCATTGCTTGATTGTATATTGTCATTATGTTAGATCTACGAGTATTTCGAATAGCCATTTTAAATAATGGTTGACAATCACTTAAGAAATTGTTGGAAAAACTCACGCTCACATATTTTAAATGGATATTGATGTTTTATGACTGCAAGCACAAAATATCTCCTATATTTATCGTGGTTACAACTCCATTCGTTGGATTGAATACCTCTTTCCTAATTTTAAAAAATTCATGATTTAGTTGCCCTTGCAATATTTTCTTCACATACTTTTGAAAATGCATTCTAAGATGTGATGTTCCTTTGGTAACATCATTACACAGTTTTTTCTTACAAAGATGACAGCTTTATATTCTCATTTTATCTCAAATGTTTTCAAAGTCAGACCAAACAAAAGATGTTAGCTTTCTTTTCCGGTTCCTTCTAATGTTAAATTATCTCAGCAAGTGTTATGGCAATTTTTTCAATTGCATATACATTTTTATTTCTATTGACATTTGATTTGGATGCATCCATGCTAACCCTAGCTTGCATACACTTTTAACCTAATAAAAGATAGATTACACATTGTAGCTTGATTTCACTATTGCATTTTTTAAATAATAAAATAGATTATAAGATTAAAATTAATGCTTGGCTCGACATTATTATGACACATGATTAACATTAAATTAAATTATGAGAGCAAAAGCTAATATATTACTTGACATCATCATAGCATTTGATTAAACAATAAAAATTATGAGAGCAAGACTATTATGTGGCTTGACATCACTATGGTCTCAAAATACAAAATTAAACATTATAATAGATTATAAAAGCAAAGGTATTATATAGCTTGACTTCATTATATGAAGTAATTGAACAAAACTAAGGACGATAAATTTTGCTCAACATCACCATATCAAATGAATAAAAATAAAAATAATAATGCGAGCAAATATACCTTGACAATTTAGGCTTATATATATTGCTTCTTTGTATTCATTGAGTTGTATAATAATTAAACTATAGTTAATATAAAATACTATGACAGGACTGAATTAATTGCTAATTTTTTGAAATAATGTACTTCAAAGTCTACTATATCATACATCTTTTGGAAATCTATGAAAATATTTTCATCTCATCAACACAAAAAATGCCAAATTTGAAAAAGATCAGCCAATTTTTGGAAAATTTTATATTTGGGAAGTTGCACATGAAAAACTTCCATGAGTTTAAACATAAAAATCAATTGTGAAATGTTATTATCATCAAGATCATAAGAAGATTCAAATAAGAAATGACGAGAATCACATCTGCACATAACCCAAGCATCAATATGATTGTTGTTAAAAATAGTAATTTTGTTTGTTTATTTTAGATGTATGAAAAATGTCTTGAGATAGTGTTTTATGCATCATCAATCTTCATTAACCCCACATATTGTTATTTTTAGCCTTCAAATTTATCCCATCAATCCCCATTTTTGAACCGTTAGATTTGAGTCCATGGATCAACTGTTTAATGACAAGATTTTAGCATGCAGGTCATCAATTTCAATTATTAGATTTCATCTCATGGATTATATCATCTTTAGCCATCAGATTAGAAGTCCACAAATTACCAGCTACAACGGTCAAAAAATTTTCTTGAGGATTCATAGTTTTCTCATTTCAAAGCCTTGTAATTCTACAAAACAGGCTCAAGCTCTCCTTTTTAAGGTACACAATTTGGAATGAATGAAATGTATGTGAATTTTTTCTCTAGTTTATCTTCTCATCTCTTCTCTTCTTAAAATTTTCTATTTCTTCATTCTTAAATTTTCTCTAGTTGATAATGAGAAGTTGGATTATTGGTTTCCTAACATATGAGCTTATGAAGCTAGTGGATATCATTATTTTATAGGAAGACAATTTTATGTTTTTATGAACCAAAATGAGTTGACGAGAAAACCAAAGAAATTGGTAGTTTAGGCTTTAAGTCATAGTACACTATTATGAATTGACATAGGTATAATGTGAATATTTTGGTTAAGAATTTAAATGATTTCTAATGGAAATTTGGAGGAAGGCAGATATATTTATGGCTTTAAAGATTATAATTGATGGAGTAATTATTAATATTATAGGTGCATGTAATAAAAAAATATTTGACATGACCATTAAAGAATTATGGCACGACTTGGAGGACTTGATTGCAAGAGAAATATTTTTGGTTGAGAAAATTTAAATGACACGTTGAAATAATATTTGAAGAATTTAGGGGATGTCAAAGGATCAATCAAAGTCTGTTAAACCTGACAAGAGCCATCGGAAGGGGATTGAGAGGCATGACCAAGTGACTAGAAAGGGCTGATTGCGATTGGGAAGACTTGCTGAAGACTAGCGAGGGTTATTAGCACCATACGGGTGCTGGCCAGTGCGTCTGTTCTAGCTTTTGCTTTTATTTTTTTGTATTGATACACATTTTGCGTGTAATTGAGAACTGCTTGTTTTGTGTGTAATAAGATTCGATGCTTTTTGAGGTTTTGGGAGACATCAAATCTCCCAAAATTTTATAATGCAATACAATTACTTCAATTAAAAAGATCTGAAATTATGAATGAATTTTAATTGGATTACTTTATACTTCTTTTATAGCAACCAAACATCCCCTTTATGGTATCTCTTGTGATTTTGACTTTGGTTAGACTAGGTTTGATTATTAGTCCGGCCGCATGATGAGTTTGCCAAGCGCTTCACATAGATGGGCAAGTTTAGATATAGGAATTTGATGCCTCCCAAAATCCCAAAAAGCATCGAATCTTATTACACACAAAACAAGCAGTTTTCAATTACTTCAATTAAAAGGCCTGAAATTATGAATGATTTTAATTGGATTACTTTATACTTTTTATAGCCAACCAAACATCCCCTATGGTATCTCTTGTGATTTTGACTTTGGTTAGACTAGGTTTGATTATTAGTTCGACAGCATGATGAGTTTGACAAGGGTTTGGCTTGATAACAACTCGGTTATAAGTTTATAGATCGAAAAATCTCGCTCAAAATTAAAGAAACTCTTATAAAGCAGTTATACGACCAGCTATGCTACATGGGACTGAATGTTGTCCAACTAAGAAGAAACTAACTGATAAATTAAGTACTCTAGAGATGGGGATGTTTTGGTGGATGAGTGTTTATTTGTTGCAATGTTGGAGTGGCTTCAATAGTGAATAAGATTAGAGAATGTCACTTTAGCTGGTTTGGGCATATTAAGTCTAAACATTTTAATGCATCTGTTAGAAAATTTGAGTTTATGAATTTTTCTGTATTCAAAGTGAAAAAGGAAAACAAAAAATGACGAGAAAAAATTATTAGGAAAGATTTCTTTCTAGAACTTAGGGAGGTGCTTTTACTTGATCGTGTGCTATGGAAGCAAATGATTCATGTGCTGATGATTCATGTTGCTGACCCCAGGGAGTTATTTAAAATTTTAATTATATGTAAACATGAAATTTTTCATGCACTTCAGGAAACATAGATGAAATTAGTTTTATAAATATAAAATACTTGGTACAAGATATATTATTATAGAGATTTAAGTACTATGTATGTAAAAAATTTTATTTAAATATTATTTATATAAATTTATATAACACTAGTTTAGGCTCTTCAAGGGGCTCGAATATATAATTAACAGATTTTCCTAATATTCGAGCAGGCATCGGAAATTGCGAGATTAAGTGCTATATAAATTTTCTCACATTTATGATGAAGCCATTATAAAAAGCGTGCTATATCATTATAATTGTGAATAAAATTTATAAATAAGAGGTATTATTTTGCAAAGAACAACCTTCCTATTTTGCTCAAGTGAACCAATCAACCGCTCATCCTACAACTCTTGAAACTCTGGATGTTGCAATGGCACTTTGCAAAACAGCTGCGTTCGAGTTGAAAAGCCATCACTAGGCTACATTTCTCATCTCGAACTTAACAATCTCTTAGCTGTGATTGGTTCAGCTTATCATAAATCAAATTCAATGTTTATATTCGATATGCTTATTTCTGTTCTCAAACTTATCAACCTCTTATTAGTTGTGTGCTCAGTTCATCTCATCATAATTCAAATTCAATGTTTATATCCAATGCTTATTTCTGTTCTCAAACTCAAGCTTTTAGTTGTGCTTGGTTCAGTTATCATTATTCAAATTCAATGTTTATATCCAATGTTTCTCCGCTGATCTATCTTTTTAAAAAAAATAATATTTGCTGGGCAGAATTACTCGTCTGTAATCAGCGTTCATCCAGAGATAATTGATGGGAGGCCAGGCACTCTTGTGATAGAATCCTTTGTGGTAGATGTTCCCGAAGGGAACACCGACGACGACACTCGTATGTTCGTGGAGGCTTTGATCGGCTGCAATCTCAACTCGCTGGCCGACGTTTCTGAGCGCATGGACTCTTAGTGCGCGGATATTTCCTTCTCATCTGTATGATTATTATTATTTTTTTAATTGTTGTTTAATGTTCATAAGCAGAAAGACCTCTGTGAATATATACATACATATATTTATATATATATATATATATATATATATATATATATGTATGTGTATGAGTTTGCCTTTTCTGCTGCTATTTGCTTAGTTTTTGACACTGTTTGTACAACAATTTATATTATATATACACAGCCAGATTGAAACCCATTGCTTGGATATTGGAATGAATCTTTTCTTCAGAGTTAAATTTATTTATTCATTTTCTTATATTTTTTTGCTGCTTTGCTTTGATGATATAAGATAGTTTGTTTTTTCAAGCTTTTCTGTGGTTTTATTACATTTTTGGTGTATTCTTAATGGGTTTTTTTGTACCAATTTCGATTGATGGCTTTTAATTAATTATATCATATATCTATATATATACATATAGCAATGCTGCTGTAGATGTGACATTCAAAAAAATATCCAATAAAGTGTGAGTAATATTGTATTATATTTTTATTTAATATTTATTTTATTAGTTGTTTATTTTTGATTGTTCATAATTTTATTGGAATGAGTTTTTTTAGGTGCTATATAAGTGGGTTTAAAAAGTATTTTTCAATAGAGAAATGCTATTTGAATCCGGTGATGTGGCACCCAAAAAAATTCACCCAATAATATTTGAATATGATTTCAATACAAATATTAAAAATAATATTTATATTATTTTAATATAAATAAAAAAAATTATTAAAATATACTCAAATTTTATTGATTTGGGCTTTTTTTGAGTTACAGAGGAGATACTAAAAATGTTAATTTAAAGTTACTAAAATAATATATATTTATTAAAACAATAATAATTATTATAAATAAAATTTGTAACTAATAAAGTATTGATTTTGCAAAATACAAATGTAAGCGTGAAACTTTTTCTTTCTATTTTTATAGTGTAATTAATGTATTTAAGCTTATTATTTAAAAGATTAATTATTTATAGTATAATTAATGTACTCGAGTTCCTGGCGGCGGTGGACGTCTCTGCGGAGTTCCTGGCGGCGGTGGACGTCCTCTGCGGAGCTCCTGGCGGCGGTGGACGTCCTCTGCGGCCAAAGGGCGAGATGAAGGCGAGGGAGAGAAGCGAAAATGTGATTTTTTGCTACGTATTTAAAAAATTTGTATTATTTTTTGTAAATTTAAAAAAATCGTGATAAATAAACAAATAAATAATAAATAACAATAATAATAATAATAAAAGCATAGTATCTTTAGCATATTTAAATTTTAGCATAGTATCTTTGATTTAATTCTTAGGCAATAAATATAAAAAACTCGTCTATACATAAACCCTAAAAAGGCTCCCTTCCTGACCTCTTCGTCGCCTTAACGACGATCGCGATGGCGTTCTATAGTCACCTCCCACGCACTCTGAGAAGCCGACGATCCTCCTTCCCGGCATTCACTAATCTTCGATTCTTGTTCTCGTCGCCAGAGGAAGCCGCCGTCGAGCGCCGCCGTCGCTGTGGTCTTCTCGGAATGCTCCCCCCTTCATCCCTAGGCGACATTGCACCTCCCTCTGCGCCTGATCAGCCTCCTGTTCGAAAGCCTCAACTAAGCCCTGGCATTCCGAAGCTCCCCGAGCCCCCCTCTTCACTCTCAGGCAATCGCCTCAATCTCCACAATAACATCCTCTCTCTTCTACGCTCTGGGGATCTTCAAGAAGCCAGCCTGTTAGTTCGGCACTCGATCTACTCCAACTGCCGCCCCACCATTTATACCGTAAACGCCGTCCTTTCTGCTTTCCTTGTCAACTCTCTCCACTCCGACCTCTTCGACTTACACCGCTTCGTCAATCAGGCCGGCATCACCCCTAATGTCGCTACGCATAACATCCTGATACAGTCTTACGTCGATAATAGCAAACTGGATCTTGCAATCAGCTACTACCGCTTCTTATGCTGTGAGCTGCCGCTCCTTCCATCCCCAACTACGTATAGAATTTTAATTAAAGCGCTTGTAGGTGCATCTAGGCTGCAAGAAGCTCTGCAGCTAAAAGATGAGATGATCGCTAAAATTGAGCCGGATTTTAATGTTTACAGTTCCCTTATGTCTGGGCTTGTTGATAATGGAGATCCGGACCACGCCCTTGCTTTATATGAAGAGTTGGCAGAGAAGGTGGGGGATGATTCATTGAAGGATTTTGGAGGAATTGTGTACGGGAGTGTGATGAAGGCTTATTTTAGCAAGGGGATGCAGAAGGAAGCATTGGCGCTGTACGATTCTGTGATAGGAGAGGAGGGTACCCAGTTTAGGCTCAATGTACAGAGTTACAACTCTATACTTGATACTCTCTGTAAAAGTGACAAATTTGAATTGTCTGTTCCTTTATTTGAGAGGATGATGGACTCACATTGCCCCCCGAGGAGACTATCTGTTGACTTGGAAAGTCTTACTTTGATGGTGGATGGGTATTGTGCAGCAGGGAGGTTCAATGAGGCCATTGATGTGTTTAGGAAGATTGATGAGAAAGGAATCAGTCCGAATGCTTGCTATTATAATAATTTGCTAAGGAAGCTTGGGCATAATGGAATGGTGGTTGAGGCTAAAGAGCATTTTAGAGAGATGTGTGAGAATGGAATTAAACCAAATGAACTCACTTTTGTAATAATCATGGAAGCATGCTTTGCAGTGCACATGACTGAAGATGCAATTCGTTATTTTTCTGAAATGCCGGATTCAGGAGTTGAACCAGGGACATTGGCGTACAATACTATTTTCTGTGGCCTTGTGCTGGCAGGAAATTTTGCTGAAGCTATGCGCTTTTTTGATCAGATGAGGGAGAAGGAGGTGAAGAGAGATATTATGAGTTATGACGTGCTGTTAAAGGCATTTTGCAACTCCAATAGATTGAATTATGCATTTGTGGTGGTCAGAGCCCTTCTATTGGATGACAAAGGTGTTTTCCAACCACAGATGAAGGACCTTGTGGAGACTGTTGCAAGGAGAGAACAAATGGAGGAGGAATTGACTAGGTTATATAATGAGGTGGAAAAAGAAAAGCAAGATGCATTAGCTCAGGCAGCTGAGGAGAAGGAAAGAGCATTGGCTCTTTCCAGGGAAGAGAGGCTGAATAAAAGAGCTGAAGCTAAAGCTAAGCAAGCTGCTACTACAAAGATTACTAAAGAACATATTGAAATGCATATTAAAAGGTTTTCACTAGGCAATGTAGAAGAGAGGCAAAATGTACCGCACATTGATGGGATTTTTGGAAATAGTAGTTCATTAAAACAGCTTTCTGGAAACAATGTTTCTAACGAAGTATTCAAGGTTGAGAATGAAGTTGCTGCTGCCAAGGGTGTTGTTGACAAGTTAACAGTTGATGGTTTCTTTGGGTAAACTGAGGTGTAGAGGGAATTTCTTTGATCCGATTGGTGGTCATGGTGCTCGAATTTTTCTTGCCATTTCCTTTCTGAGGTAACTTTATGCTTCTAGTTAGTACTGTTGTTTGAGTTATTCAAGCATTGATGAATGTTAGAATATGCCACTTAGCATACATTTCTATAAATATGATCTACTATACTTGTGTTTTGTTTTGATGTTAATATTGTTGTCTTAATTAAATATTGATTTATAACTTTGTTCCCAAATAGTAAGGACAAAAGATCAAATGATGTTGATTTTGTTGTCTGCCACACTTTTTTGCAGTGTTTTTTCTTTGACAGTATTTACAGTCAACGTTTTGCTATTTATGTTTGGCATACCAACAAGAAGTACCTCATGTTTTTTTTTTTAATTATTTCATTCCAATCATCGTTTTGCATATATTACTTTGGATTGATTTAATGTCTTGATATGAGGCAGTCATTTTTGTTTTTATATAACTTGAACTTTAAGTATTGCATTGGATAACAGCCTTCATGTTTTTGAAACATGCAGTTATTTTTATTATTTATGAAGGTGCCAACTTGACATGAATTTAGTATTGAGATTGTTATCTAATAGCAGCCCACTGGGGACTTTTTTGTTTATCTAACTGCATTGGCTTCACACTTGGAAAATTTTCTAGGTTGAGGTTATGCTGTGTAAATGGTGTTTTGTCTGAACCATCCATGAACTTTTGCCACATGCACTATTGTCTTGGCCTGCAAACCCTAGAGATTTGGATAATAAACCATGGAAAATACCTTACAACAACAATACCACCACTACCAAACCTTAGTCCTACTATGGGGTCAACTACTTGAATCTTTTGTTTCCATTGTGCATGATCAAATAAAAGCCCCTCCTCCAAATAGAGAAGATACTTCCTAATAGTTTGTTCTCATGTCTTTTTTAAGAAATACCTTAAAACTGCCTTTAATCTATTTTGAGGATGGATTAGAACTCATTCAATATTAATTACTTTGTAGGATGATCCTCAGGGTAGAAGATTATTACAAATGTACCATATGTTTGGTATGAGTCGGTGGTATTTGATGATTTGGCTTTGTGCCTTTATAAGGTACATATGTTTGGTTGTATTCTAAACACCCCTAATTATGGCTTTTGTGTATCAACTATTGATGTGAATGAAATGATCAAGTTTTGCATCTTTCTATGTGCCTTATTTAACCAATTATTTGTTCTATTCTCATTTCCATTTATTCAATATGAAGCATGATACGGATATGATGATATACCCAAATATCATAAAAACGCAAGACATTATATATCTAGGTCACACACCATTCTCTTGATAAAATATTAATATGAAATATACAACTTAATGTATGATGTTGATATTTTGTACTAAAAATGAAACACGATAAAATATATTTTATACATATCACATAAGAACTTATATTATTAAAATTATTACTAATTTTTTAAAAATGGATTTAAAATTAATTGCTTAATAATATCAGTTTTGTTTGATTCAATTATCTATAACACTAAGCCTTAGTTCCCATTAGGTGGGGTTGGCTATATGAATCATGTGTTTCATTGTGCATGATCAAATAGAAGCACATCCTTAAGTTTCAAATTAAAAAAATTCTTTCTATGTGATTTTTTCTATGCTATTTTGGGTTTTCCTCTTCTTTTTTAACATGTGCAAAATTCATAAAATTTTCTAACAGAGGAATATACCCAAATCATTTATAATATGGCATTCTTTAATCTTATCCACTATTGGAGCCACTCCAACCTTGTTACAAATGAACTTATTTTTATTATGTTCTTTTGAGTGTACCTGCTCATCCACCTTATCATCTTCTGTTGACTCTAGGAGTTTAGCACATTCGGTCAAATTGATATTTCTCTTTTGATAATAACAAACTTTTAAGAAATAAATTTTGAATAATAACATTTTTTTTTGTTGAGATTGCTATTTTTTTAGAAACTTAACAAATTCAGGAAACTAGCAATGTAGATTAGATGATGCAGCATGAATCAAGCTTTAGGTTCAACATTTAATAAAGAAGAATTTTATTTCATATTTTAATTTTCTCATTGTAACTTAGATGTAGGTTTTCTATGATGTAAATATCCTAAGCTTTGAGATTAAGCTAAATAGAACACATAAGAGCCTAAAAAATTACTTAAACTAGCCACACGCCTAAATGCCCAGTTTGCGCGCCGACCCGCATCCCTCCCAAATGCACTAAGCATGCACCCGGATGCATAATCTCTTTCTGCGTCGGGGCTAACCCAATAAGGCAAGACGACAAATATGGCTAACCCAATAAGGTAAGACGACAAATATGAAATATAATCATACGCCCAAATGCTTGTATATGCCCCCCGGCGCATTTCCATATCTCTATATGATTATTACTATTTTTTGGATCCGAGTTTCTTCATTATAAATATGAACCCAGGCCGTGTCCCAAATCACTCAATGCTCTTATAACTTCAAGGAAGAAATTCAAAATGCTATCGACTCTTTTTAAAGTTCCCTTGATCTTGTAATCTCAAAGATTTGGAAAGCTATATGGGAATTTCTCTTAAAGCATTTGTATGTTTGTTTTTATTTTTGTTTTTTAAATTTGTTTTTTTACCCGACTTTAGTTGTGATTGTACTAGAGAAATTTTTTTTTTTAGGCATCTTTGTCTGACAAAAGATTTAGAAATGAGGGATTGTATTGTTGCTCTGCGAGCAAGTTTTTGCAAGGAGGGAATGCTTCTCTGTGTACAAAGGATTACGTTGATTGGAGTGGATTTTCTGAAGAGGCGAATTCTGAATACTAAATTTAAGGTTCAAGTGGACCTGAACTACTATAAAATCTTGTGTTCGATTGTTTTTCTTTATTTTATCTTATTTTATCTTATTTTATCTTTGTGCTTATTACTGCAGTTCTCTTTTATTTTTTATTATTTAATTTGTAAACTTTAAATTTATGAATTTTGAATAATATTTAAGTTTTATTTTCCAAAGTGTAATTAAAAGTCAAGAACGTGTCTCAACAATACAAGACGTCATGAACTGTAGAGTAAAATTTTGTTCTTTCTAAATGGCATTATTCGAGAAACGGGAATGTTCATATTATAGAGACTGCATCTTACACCCGTCCTCCACTAATTGACATCAAAGTTTAAACATTGGAAAATAAACACAAAGCAATTTCTTCAATCCATTGATTTCTATGTGAATCTTAATTGAAGAAGGGTATACAAGACCTTCAATTCAACATTATCAATGGAATCAAGAACAAATCAACAGTACACAAACTAATGCCAAAGCATTAACCTATTTTCATTGTGCCTTGCGGGAAGATGTTTTTGTGCAAGTTTCCTTATACAATATAGGTAAAGAAGTATGGGGTAATTTAAAAAGGATTTTTGAACCTGAAAATATTAATGCAAAAATTTTAGAAAAAGTAGATGGACTACATAGGAAGAAGAGCAAACCCCTAACAGTATGAAAGAATAGAAGGAGAATTCACAATAAGAGAACATGTGCTTAATGACTAGAAGCCTGATCTCAGGTGCCTACAGCTCTGTTGAAAGCAACGTAAGCAAGCTTTCTTATTTAGACTAGAAGGTGAGGTCAAAGAACTTTATTTAGCCTTTAATACTATTAAGAAAAATAATAAAACTTTAATACAATAACTTTAATAATATTTTTTAGCATGTTGTTATACAGGACAATTTAGTCGGGCTTGTTGACAGGTTATAGCTTGGCTGAGTGTTGTTTTCACATACTGAGTTATGTTGATATATGTTAACCTAACTGGCTAATTTATGGTGTGCTATTAGTTTCTTGGCTACTATTTAAGTCTTTTGCCAGGGAGTCGACAGGTGATAGCTTGGCTGAGTGTTGTTTTCACATGCTGAGTTATGCTGATATATGTTAAACTCACAGGCTAAATTATGGTGTGCTATTAGTTTCTTGGCTACTATTTAGTCTTTTGCCAGGTAACACTTGATAGTGCTTCAGTTAATAGTTGTATGTCTAATGGAATTTCTGGCGTGTACTGAAGACAAGACTTTAAGGGAGTCGTTGATGTTGATCAGCGGTCAATTATGATGAATGTAAATGGATGTATGGACGACTTGAATACCAAACTGTCAACTGCTTCGTATGAAATTCTTTGAGCCATTGGCCATTGGCCATTGGCTTGTGGATGGAATGCTGTATTATTTCTCAACTATGCATCCATCATCATCTAACCCCCCTCCTTATTCTTATTTAAAATGTAGTATCTCAACTGAAAGTCATGCAACCCAACAACTGGAATCTCATCTAAATGCGTTTGAAGAACTATTTTGCTTCACCCATGATAGTGTTGGGATGGACATCTGGACAACTACCCTTGGGAAGCTTTCTACCATAAAGAAATAGGGAAAATATCTTTTTAGCCCCTATATTTTTATGTATATATTATCTTAGTTTCTATTTTTATTTGTATCAATTAGGTCCTTGTAAATGCTGAAAAAATAATTCAGTCTATGAGGGAGAAAACTAGTAGCTACTCCTTCCAGATCGCTCGAAGCTTTTCTCCTTGCATTCAAAGCTTTTCTCCTCCGATGGCACCTAGGTTGTGGCACCTAGGTTGTGAGCCGAAGAGGGAGGAGAAAAGCTTCCATCCACAATCATGTCGCTTCCACCTTCGATTGCATCATTGCCTGCTGATCTAACGGCCCCTCTGCGCTCTCCTCACGCCTTCCCAAAATTCGGCAATCATTTTTGCGTTTACGAAACATTTCGAAACATTGAACCCGTTATCGGAGTCATCTCTGACGTTGTCTCTTGCAATCTCCTGCTGAAGTCCCTCTGCAAAGTTGGCGAGGTCAGGGCCACCCGCAAGATGCTCTACGAAATGCTGCAGGCAGGCGCAGCGCCTGATGTCATATCCTACAACACGTCCTGAACAGCGAGGGAGTTCCAATGATCTGCTGAAGGAGATATCGGAGAAGAAGATGGATGCCAATGTGTGTACTTTCAATTGCAAAATTGCCCTGCTTTGTGGCAAAGGAAGGAGCTTTGGGGCAGAGGAGCTTTTGGATTGATGTGTGGAAGGGTTTTCTCCCAATTCATAAGCTTGATATCTTGATCAATGGATTTTGCAGGGAAGGGGATACCGACTCGGCTATGAGGGCAGCAAAGAACAAGGACGACAGTGCAGTATCTGCGAATCGGACTGCGAATCGGACGGTCTATACCGCTCTGCTTGTTTAAAATAGGAGATTCACCATAGAGGGAGGAGAAAAGCTTCTAGCAATCTGGAAGGAGCAGCGATAGAATTTTCCAAGGACTACTATATATATATATTTTTGTATTTTCAGGGATCTAATTGATACATATAAAAAGATATGTACTAAATTGAGGCAGATATAAAAGTATAGGGACCAAAAAAAAAAATTCCCAAGACATAATTATATTCACATTGTCATTGACAATCCCACGAGAAAATTTATTGAAAAGTTTTTCTATGATCTAGTTAAGGCATCTTGTAACAGGACGTTTTTGTTGGCTGACTGTACATCAAAGAACATATCTTTGGATATACCGAGCTATATCTTACTACATTTCAGACAATATGCATAGTTCAACAAATTGAGCAGTATCTTACTGAGCTTTAAGTGTCTAACAACTCTTGAGGAATCAGTTTTTTGAATTTACTGCAATCATTTAGTTTGACCAAATTCGATAATTTTTCTTAATTTTTTTGATATAGTATATTAGCTTATTAGCTATATATTGGATTGGAAATTCCTTCCCTAAATCTCTTCCAAAAATCTCTCAAGTCTTCATTTCCATTAGTGGTTGAGATAACTTATTAGTCATTTTAATTTTGAATCCTTTTATATTTGATCTCTAGGCTGATTTGTTGGAATAAAAACATCTATTCCATTTGTCGAGCATATTATTTCTTTGTCCGTGTTTGTAGATATTTGAGCAGTTTGTGATCCATGTTAGCTGTATCCCTTTGCTGAATCAATAATATTTTAGTGCCTAAATGCATTATGCAGGACAAACAACTCATTGCCATAGTTCAAATAGCCTTATTAGTGTTTCTTCTTGGAGTAGGCTAATAGTCTTTTGTCCTATGTGAGCACGATGCAGATCAAGTATTCAGTAGTATTGACTTTTACATTGACTTCTGTAGGATGTATAAAGCTAATACCAGTGCCCCACTAATTCGCCTCCTTAGATTTGAAATACAGGTTGTTGTTCGGTTCGTCATTGTCATTGCCGACAACCTTTATAAGGTGTAGTGGAGCAACTATAGTCAAAATTTTCTTATGATCTTTCAAACATATTGGCAAGCACCGACGTAGTAACCAAGTTCTTTTTTAGTTGTGTTGCTTGATTATGGCCAATCTTGAATGGTCTTAATTTAGATGAGATCTATTTTCTCTTTTTTATCGCCAACCACAAATCTCTAAACCAGTTGCCACTTTTTCTAAAACTCGCATTTCTTCGAACTGTGTAGCAAGATGTGCTCCCTTAGTAGTTTAAATACTTTATTCAAATACTCTGCATGATCTTTTTTTACTGTAGCTGTAGACAAGTATATTGTTCAAAAGCATACATGGACAAATTCCTCTAGGTAGGGATGAAGGATGCCATTTAGTAGCCCCTCATAAAAGTTGATTGGGCGTTTTATAAGCTGAATGTCATTACTATCCGTTTGCACAAGCTTTACAGTCTTGAATATAGTCTTCATGTATCATCAGGGTTGAGTCAGACTTGCTTGTAATTTGTTTTCAATTTGGCTTGGAGAAGGTGATGGTGTACTTCTATTGACACAATGCAATTTATCCTTGAAATTGGATATCAATTTTTATAATAATCTTATTCAATGCCTTAAATTCAATACACATCCTTCATTCATTATTTTTTGGCACCATGACTATCAGAGCTACATGGCAAGGTGTTGGTAATGAAAAAGTAACTTGGCCGCTCGTTTCTTGATCCTGTTCTCAAGAACACAGTTTTTGTACATTGCAAGGTTAGGAAGTGTAGTATAGTTCAAAATAAATGGCCTTCAAAGTGGGCTTGTGGGAAAGTAAAAAAAAATACTAGTTTAGGCTTCAAATTTTGACACTAGGAAAAAATATTGAAATTAAAATGATGACTGTGCTATCTTTAATAAGGATTTGAAGGTCAATGTAGTAGAAGTCAATGAAATGGATAGTATTATAACTAAAGTTTGTAATTGGGGTGTGAATAATATATTGCTAAAGTTGATGCTTCTGAAATAATTTGAGTTTATGGGGTTGTGTTTTAATAGAGTATGGTGGAGAGAAATGATTCATGTAGATGACCAACTTAATGGGACTAAAAGAGTTGTATTGCAGTTATTGATTCTTTGATCAAAGAATCTCTGATAATCTTTACCAAACCCTAATCATTGATTTGAGTCTTGCAATCCATGCTTAAATCTGGGATATTATTGATAATTACTTGAGTTGTGAGTAGAATCTTGGCATAATTTTCTTTTTGTTTCTTTTGTAAACGCACTCAATTATGCAATCCAATGGTTCGATTCATAACTTCAAAGTGCTTGGGCCTGAGCTCCTAGTTCATTTAATAGTTTGAGTAATACTGCTTAAATAAGAATAACTCAACTTTACTTAGGTTCAACCTGATCTAAATTGACCGATATGATCCAACTTGACTTGATCTCACATGCCCCTTTCTTTCCTCAACCATTTAAGTTATTTGCATTGGAATCATTTTTTGTAAAATGCTAATTTAAAGATAATCCCAAATTTTATTTAGTCTTCCTTTTTTGTATTAATATAGGTAGAATCTATAAACCCAACTTTCTTTTAGGACACCATCAAACAATTATGCTTAATATGATCAAAATTTTTGGATTATCCTAATGATGATTTATGTTTAGTATATCAACTTAAAATGATTTCTAATAAATTTATGTAGGCTATTTTGAAAAATTTAGACTTGTATTTTGGAGCCCCTACATATATAGCACCTAAATTTTAAGAACATACATATCTAGCATCCAAATTTTAATATTTATAGAGAACATTCTCGTTTCATTGATCTTAGAATTCTTCTTATTCTATGTAGATATGAGGAGTTATCCACTTCAAAAATGATATAATAGTACTTTTTTTATAAATTCTTAAGTTTTGATATAGGATATGTATCTTTTAAAAGGTTAGGTGTTAGGCACACAAACATTTTTGTTTGTTTTTGTTTTTTGAAATTAGGCAAGACCCCAAAAAATTGTTTATTTGAGTATTTTAGCTATAATATTTTGGGGCTACTTGGTTTGCGAACATTTATTCACTAATAATATCAAAAGCTCTAGTCATTACAACATGGGCATCATCTACCATCAGAAGAACACCAAAAACTGATCGACAATGAGATAGCAGTGTTTTCCTTCATTGTCTGCGCCTCCAGCCAGTTGCGCCTCATCGCTGCTGTGTCCATGACTTCTTTCCCTTTTCCACTTTTTTCTAATTGGCATGCATGTATACCGATAAAAGTGAGTTTAAATAGGGGTAATGCTATGTACAAGCAACCTAAATAAAAACAAAAAAAAAATTATTTGGCTTCCAAATAGCTCCCCAAAAAGTTGGATGACTAAGATTCACCTTTTAAATATGTATTTATTAGTAGGCCCATCTGCAAAAGTGAATTTAATGCTTCTTTTTTGTGAAATGAAAAAATATTTTGTATTTTCGGGAGCTATTTGGAAGTTGTGTAACCGGGTTCTAAACACTAGTACACAAATAAAATTGGACCAAATAAGCACAGAAAAAGGTTAATTGGCTCCCAAATAAGTTCCCAAGAGGTTGTAAGATTAGGATTTGCATTTTAAATATGTATTTTTTAGTATGCCCTCACGCAAAAGTGGATTTAATGCCTCTCTTTTTGTACGACTAAAAAAATATTTTGTATATTTCGGAGCTATTGGGGGATATATTTGGGAGCTGTGTAACTAGATTCTAAACACAAGTGCACAAATGACATTGAACCAAATAATAGCAGCGTTCTATTCATTCTAACATATAGACTGACTGACTGACTGACAGTTCGTGATTGTTTCATTTCTCCATAATGCCAGGAATTGCGCAAGCGCAGGTCCAGAGGCTTGAATTGTGCCCCCCCTGCTCGACTTCTGAGGATTGCTTATCAGAGATTATTATTGCCACTCTCTGCTGCTGTTTTCCTCTCAATTCCTTACATCTTATAGGTTTATTTAATAATTATATATATATATATATTTGTGTGTATATATATATATATTTAATATTTTTAATTTTTATATTTATTTTATAGGAATAAAGTTTCCAGGCATCTCTGCGACCTGTGTGCTGCTTCCTTCTTCAATAAAACAGCAGAATTGCTTTATCTTGACAATCATATGTTGATTTGTTTAATTGATTACTATACTATAGGAGTTGTACTGCTGTTGCCCATTATGGTACTTTATATACTCTTATAAAATCATATTTATATATGTATATAGAGAAATCTCTTGTTTCTAGAAAATTTGCATATGCTGACATGTTCAGTCTAGAATCTTATTTATTGAGGCCATATTGTGGAGAAGACATTTCTTTCAACGATCAAAAGATAAAGATTCATCCTAATGGTAGGGAGAGAATAATTTGTGATAGACAAAGAACATACTGGTGGAAATGGGTTTGGTTTGAGATTTATAATTGCGATAGAGACAAACCAAGCGGGCCCTTCAACATATTTGAGTTTATAATTCTTAAACCAAACTCATCTCCACCAGCAGTAAAATCAGTCTTCCTTGACATTGCCTTGATCCTGACATTATAGAACAATGGATAAGTTACTAGCAATAAACTCATCTTGAGGGAATTATAGTGAGTCGGAGAAGCACTTGTTCATAGATTCTTGAATGGGTGGATTCAGATCTTGATTTATTGTAAATTGTTTTTGTGTATAAGCCTTACAAGAATGGCAGGCATCCACTTGATGGGCAGCTGCTGCAACTCGGATTGCTTGTGTTTAGCTCGCCGCTCCAAGCGTCTCCGAGCCTCTCCTGCTCTATGGATTGTTTGTTCCTCCATGAATGGTACGAATGTTATGTAATTTGTATTTGCTTTGATAACTGGAATATAATACTTGCTGGCCTAATGCTTCCAAAGAATTTTCTAGACAGTAAAATAAGACAAATGTAAATATATATATAAAATTTGAGCTGATAATACATTCGATACCTCTTAACCACTAAACAGAAAATCCTCCAATTTTCACATGCGAAAGCTCACATGTGGGCACTTAATGTCATTTCTATCCGAATATATATGGATAATATATTGATAAATTTATTGCATCACATGCTGCGGTTTTCTCCACAAAATCTAGTTAAAAATGGCAGGGCCACCCCCTTGTGCGCCGCATCCACGTGGTAGAGCAGGGGATACATTCTTTATTGCGCATTTCGACAGACTGCAAAAATAGAATCCAAACAGGTTTATTTTTTCATGAACGAATAAGTAGAGGCATATTCATTTATGGGCCACATATTTTGATTTCGAAACTGACTCTTAATTATTTCTTCTTGTAGTTTTACAGTCTTTTGTGTCTACTCTTGTAAATATTCATTTAAGCAGTAATAAGTGAAACTCTTAAATATTGAGGCATCTTTTTAAATAACGGTGGAGTTTCTGATAAGAATTTCAAAATTAAGCGTGCTCATGTGGGAGTACTCCTGGGATGGGTGATCTGTTGGGTAAAATTGTAAGACCTTTCAGGTCAAAATGAATAATATTTTAGTATTTAAGAGTTTGGGTTGTTACAACTGTGCTCTGTACTTTAGTTATTTTTCATAGAAAATTATGATGATATGAAAGGAAATTACTAGCACATGATGATTGCTACCATCTTTACTTCAGATAAAAGATGTGCACACTAAAGATATCCTCTAAGATGGTCTGACAAACAAGTGATTGGAAACTCCTATTTTTTATTAATCTTATGGATATAAGATAGAAAATGGTAATCATTTCCTCTAACCACTAAAACAATGCTGGCTTGGTTCAGTGAAGCAATTCTCTTGATTGTATCTTCTACTGTGGGGACCTGTCACCACGATTAGTATGAACTAAACCCAGTGGAGCTTTTGAAGTTCAGAATCTATTGAGCATTTAAGTGAAATGATACTGAAGAGTATTGTCATTCGATTTCATATAAAATTTTAACATCCATCAATTCATATTAATTTAATATTTATAAAATAAAGTTCATATTTTTTAATATAATACTTTACTTAAAAGCACAAAGCTTTAACAAAAAGGTTGAAAAAAAATGCTACCATAGGAGTGGATTTCTTTATCCTCTAGAAAGCTTCTTAATGTTCTCTTTCTTGCACTTCAACTAGCTCTTGATATAGCATTTTATATATAGCAAAGATGGTGGGATTTGAATCTCTAAAATTAAAGAATACTCTAAGTGCCAAATGATATCAAGCTTTATATTTTTTCAAACAAAATCATTGTGCAGCCATTGAAATATGCAGAGAGATAAATAATAATGAATAAGATGAAATTTGCAATAATACTTAAAAGATATTTATCCCTGCAAAATAGTTTATTAGTATGTAAGAAATTTTAAATATCACACAAAATATATATAAAAATTAATTGTCAAATAACTCGTGCATTAAAAATGTTCTGTTTGGCAAATAATGTATATGGGAAATAAAATTCATTCATCACAGATATTAAGATATTTTATGTATAATTTTGTTCATGATATTTTAAAATATATAACAAATAGAAATAAGCTTATCTATACTGCTAACACTAGTATAAAGCATTAAAGGCAAAGAGTGATATTGAGTACCTTATTTTAAGTTCTTTAACTTTATTTGCTTGCCTTTAGCATTTATTATTTATTTATTTAATAATATTATTAATATTATGATTTTTCTTCTTATCATCTCTTTCTATTATCATTATTCTTTTGATTATGATGGCAAGTAATAATAATAATATTATTATTATTAGTAATAATAATAATAATAATGAAAATAATAATAATTATGATAGTGTTATTATTTACCTCACTTTCAGTCAATATATAGTCTTATAAATACATGTTTTTGATCCCTAAGCATATGTTCTCTTTTTGTAAATTCTCTTTTTAAAATTCTTACTCGTGTAGGGATTTATCTTTCATTCTTGCATAATCTATTTAGTTTCTCTTAGATTTCTTGCATTAGCAGTTTCAATTGAGAAAACTACTACAAAGATATTTTTTCATAAGACACGATAAAAATAGATTTTATTCTTCATTCTTTGATTAAGATTCATATATAGAAATCAATGGATAGAACAAAAAACTTGATTTTTAATTAACTGCTTAAAATTTGGAGGACAATTTAAGTCACACCCTCCATTGAATGAATATCACATTCAAATTAAAAAAAGTGAACATTTGCTTTACTGATCTAGAGATCTTGTATTATAAAAACACTCACTGATACTACTTGTATTTTAGAGACACGCTCTGATTTTTAGTAAGTTCTTGTCAATTTAATTTATCGGCCTATTACTTAGATCGAAACTCTTAGTTCATATGTATATGCCTAGTCTTCTCCTTGCAGGGTGTTGAAGATTGATAATTGAGAATCATAATGATCTCTAGTGGCATAGGATAATTAGTTCTTTTTGGGATAAAATGTATGAGCTAACCATTGTTCCTCCTAAGTAAGCATTAATGTTGTTTGCTTTTATCTAAGTTACTTATTCATGTGATAGTCCTCACTCATTTTTTAAAAGAAGTGTAAGGGTAGGCCCAAATATATTAAACTATAGCAAAGTGTATATTAATTTAAGAAAATAAACTACTTTTTTTTCTTAAATATTAAAATATACATTTTCCACATCTTACAATACTAATCATACTATAGTTAATGAGCATATAGTTTAAAATAAACAAAAATTAGAACGTGAGAAGGCTAAATTCAATTAAAATTTTTATTTTTATTCTTAAATTTTATGATATTATTCATATAAAATAAGAAAAATATTATTTTGTTCTAAATAATTTTTTAATAAAACTAATTTAATGCTATGTTATAATTATATCAAAATATACACAAAAATATAAAGAGGATGTATTAAAAAAAAGAAAAATGTTATTTATCTCTCAAATATTTTTAGGATTTAAGATTTAAAAAATATATTTTTATGGGCCTCATAAGCAAAAGAGTATTTAATAAAAAAATTTTATTTTATTTAACTCCCTAAATTTTAGTCATCAATATATTTTAGGAGATATTTAGAAGTCATATAATAATACTCTAAACAAAAATAAACATTATATAAAAATTAAGAAAATAATCCCAAATATATAAATAATTATAGGAAGAAGACGGGTCGAAGAAGCCGACACCCGACAAGGCACATGCGGGCACCACTGCGCCTCTGATCCCGTAATTAATACCAATATTAAAATTAAATTAAAATGTTTTCCACCGACAGAAATATAAATCAGTGGCAGATTTGTAATTTAATTGATTGTGGAGTAGAGAGGCAGGCAGGAGGGGTCAAACGGTCAAACGGGTTAAAGCCGTTAAAGCAACCGTAATTAACGGCTTCCCGCCGAAGCCGAGATTCCCAATATCGGAATTCGAGCATTTCCGCTTTTTTTGACTTCTTGGTTTTTTATTTGTATTATTATACTTAACAATAATATATATCAAAATATATAGATGATGTGTTAATTTTATGTAAGCAGATTATTAGTTGAATAATTTTTTTGTGAGGTTTATATGTAAAAATTTAAAAAAACTTTTTATTGGTCATAGATATTTTTTGACGTATATTATTATGTAATCATATCAAAATTATTTGTCTATCATATCAGATAACCTTAAATAAATAATAAATAATTTAAGGTTTTATTTAAAATAAGTATTTAATTTTAGTTCTTTATGAGATAAAAATATATTTTTTATTTTGAAAAATAATTATGCTGGATTTCTTCTCTGTGCTGGCTACTTGGGGTCGGAGTAGGTGTAGAAGATCACGTCGAAGGTCAACTAGAGCTACCTCATATACTTCGAGTAGGTCTGTGATTGTTAACGTGGCACCATCGACTTTACTTCATACCATCGTAGAGGCTTCTCCTCAATCTTAGTCACTTATTTATCTGGAATCTGTTGAGATCAATCCGAAAAGTCTATTAAACATTTCATCTTTGTTGCCCTCTTCTTCTTCCCTAAATCTTGTGGCCCCGAATATGAGTAATCAAAACTGTAAGGTCAACGATCACCCATTCTTTGCGAGCTAAGCTAGCATAATCTGTTTACCTTGGGAATCATTTTGTCGATCAGGATTTTTGTATTCCTCTCTTCTTTCTTTAACGCGACATTTCTCCAAAAATTTTATTATATTGGTTTTTGCTTCGCCTGTTATTATGTCCTGAAACGTTTAGGGCTTATACAAAGTTGTTCGTCTAGAAGACTTAGTTTCTCAAATTCATTCCTTTATGCCTGATAGTATTGAAACTTTGGAGCAAAAACTCACTCTTTATTATCTGAATAATACATTATTGGAGAATGCTTACAGAGGTCCATATCAACCTTGGCTCTTTATTGGAAATTTTCAATGCATTAGAAATGCTAATGAAAAACAAAGAGATTCTCCAATAAACTCTCAACCTTCAATAATTTTATATTCAATTTGGCTCTTATTGATCTTCACAGTTGGAAATAATTTTACATTAGACAATCATATAATCAATGCTCCCATTAAATCCAAGCTAAACCACACTTTATGCAATTCAGTTCCAATAAATGATTTCACTAATTCCACCGTCTACTTCAGATCACTCTCGACTTTTCATTCCTACTCCATTACTGTCTGAAAATTTTCATACTTTTGCTTTAAATATTTTTGGATTTCAATAAATATATATTTTGTTAATTAAAGCTATTTAGATTACAGATTATAGAGGGGATTCATAATTCTTTTCTTAAAGAAGAATTGTTTAGTACGAGAATTCTTAAATTTCTTATCTAAGCTCGAGGAGAATAAATATAAGAGATTCATAACTATTTAGAACTTCTCAGGCTTCTATTTTATCTCAGCTAGAGTTTAATCTTGAAAACTCTACTCTTCTTTAAGAATATTATAAGACTAATAAATTGCTTAAAACTTTTATTTTCAAATATATTTCTTGGGCCAAATAAAGAGCCAAGGTTCATTGGCTCTCATTGTGTAACATCTCAATGATAGTTAATCAGTATTTATCAATCAAATCAACTCATAATCATCTCCATTAGTCTCCATAAGATGTTTAGACCAAACCATGCAAATTTTGAGCGATTCGGAGCTCAATCGAATATTATGATTATTTTAATATAATTAACTAATTAAAAATTTTAGATAATTAATTTGAACTCAAATAAAAAATACATCTTCTCCATTGCGCTCATTACCCTCAAATTAACTAGGGGTGATGTTTTGGAAAATTTTAAAAGTTGTCAGATTTTCCCGAATATTTTAATACATTTAAAATACCCTAAATAATAGAATAATTAAATAGTCGTTGATATTGAAATCTAATTTTGCCATTGTGTTCCTTACACCTAAATAAGCTATGGGTGAATTTTAAAGATTTTTTTGGAGCACATTAATCCATCTAATTTTATTAATTAACACCTGCTAATTAAAAATCAGAAAAAAATTAATTTATAATTTAATTTCCCTTCTCCTACGCTAGGACCCGCCTTCTCCCCTTTTCCCGTGCAGAGGTGATGTTTTGGACGTGTCGTCGGATTTCGTGAATATTTTAATATAATTAAATGCACCGAAAAATAGAATAATTAAATAATCGTTGGAATTGAAATCCGACTTTGCCATTACGATCGTCACCCCAAATTAGCTTGGGGTGAATTTTTGGGATTTTTTAGAGCGCGTTTATCAAATTTGAATTTTTAATAAATTTAATATTATTCATTTAAATGCATTTTTCTTTTTCAATTTTTCTTTCCTGTGCATGGTCCCCACCCCCATTCCTCTGTTCGACGCCTTCTCTGTCCCTGGCGCACACAAGCATGATGAGGCCATCTCCCCTATGCCCTATCACCTCCCTTCTTCCTTTTTGTGCTAGCTGCTGAAGAAGCTTCTCCTCTCTAAGTTCCTAAAGAAAAACAAAGTTTTCTTTTTCCTATTCTAAAGGTTAAGGTACTATTTTGTTTAGTCTTCCTTGTGCTCTATTTATCTGATTTATCAAGTACTGTGAATGGCATGTTCATTAGCTATTGTATGGAATTTATGTGTGATCGTCGAGCTTCAACTGGACTCAAATGAGTCCGGTCGAAGCTTGTTCTCCATTAGAAAACTTGCTAAGAAGTTGTGAAATTTTTGTATACGAGTAGCTAGAACTTTAATTTCTGATTGTTATAATGATCTGTTCATGCTGATTTTGGTATTAATGAAAAGGTCTCGGAATGACCTTTTCATCGATATATGTCACCACATGTAGAATGTTCGGTATTGAAAGTATTTGAGTGTAAAAGGAGACACATTACGGTTTTTGCGCAGATGAAATTACCGTCGGGCGCTCCAGCGCGCCGCAGCGCCCGAGTTTCGAATTTGGATCCGCCGTAGCGCGCCTTAGCGCGCTACCGCGGCATATTTGTTTGATGAAGCATACAAACATTTTTGATGAAATTAAATGATATTCGCTGCAGCGCACCGCAGTGCCTGAAAGCTTTGTAGGGCACCGTAGCGCTCGCATTTCAGGAAATCAGGTGCAGTAGCGCGCCATAGCGCCTGAAAGCGCTGTCGCGTGCCACAGCGCTGAATTCCGACGCAGCACCTAAAAGCGCTGCAGCGCGCCGCAATACTGAATTCTGCTGCAGCGCACCGTAGCGCTTGGTTTTCGGCCAAAAGGCGCTATGGCGCATTGTAGCGCCCAAAATTGCCCGAATGTGCCCAGAACTATCCGGAATGGCCGAAACTTCACATTTTTCGCATTCTAAGGATCTTAGGACCTTAGTGGGGCCAAAATATATCAAAATTGAACCTAGTTTTAATAAAATTAAGCATTGTATAAAATTATATGTGAAGGGTTTTTAATAAAGGGTTTTTCTCCTTTACTAATGTGATGCCCCACCCCTTAATCCGCATAGGTTTAAGCTAAGGGGTGGTGTGTCACTCTGGCTAACCCTTCTCTTATCATTGGATTATGATGAAATCCACAATCCACCTAATAAGAAAAGTAGTGAGCACATAATCAAATATCAGCTACTATCAAATAAAAACATATAGAGTACAGAAGCAATTTAAAAATGAGAAACATCCAAGCATCACAATATATATAGCAGAAAAATAACTTAGAATAAAAGCATATAATAATCCAAACATACAGTCGTAGGTACCTGTATTATTACATCATTTTAAAGTTTAAGAATAAAAGTGAAAATATACTCATCCTCAGATACTAAGTAACTAAATGTCCTCTGGCCCAAGCTGCTGCACCTCCTCTAAGTAGGCTCCTCCTCAGGTACAGGATCCTCAAATTGCTCTATATCTGACATTATCGGTTTCACAATGTAGGGCTCCAGCCAAAAAAAGAAAAAATCTCGTGTTAGACAATTGTCTAAGTACATTTTAGGCTAAAAAATTTTACATGTTTTACAATATCAATATTTTATGACTTCTACGCAATAACTACATCCAATAATAGGAGCAACTAGTAGAACAATAAGTAAGGAAAAGCTATAAACAATATTTATAACTTTAAGCAAAAGGAGGCTAAGGCATACCTCAAATTTAAGCTAAATAAGCAGGGCATATATATATATATAACTAAACAAGTACTAAAAGAAAATACTGTATCCTAAACATACTAGTAATCAAAAAAAATATGCAAATTAAATAACTTAACTCAGCAATAATACATATAATAACAGCAAAATTCTAACATCCTAATATATATATAAGCAAAATAAATGAATAGCTGACTGAATAAAAATATTTGAAAAATAAATCAAATATCAAAGCTGTACATTAAACTCTGTGTACTAACTATCATATCAGAAGAATTGGCCAATCTGGCCCATACAAATATCCGTCCATTCCCATAGCCTTTCTGGGCTAGGGAAACATATCTCAATAATAATGTGTGACTGAAGAGGCAGATAATACCATGCAACATCTTTTAGTTATTTTACTTTTTTTTCTGTGGATAATTTCATAAACAACTGAGGGGTCAAGCATGTCTACAAGACTAAACGGGTCCCAAGCCTAACACACTCTTCTCAATGAGTAGCGTTAAGCATCCTGATCTCACCTTACCCCTGTCCATTAGAGTAAATGTGCACCATAATCCACCATGAACTGGACCCAAATGCAAATGTTTTCTTAATTTTCTAAGTTTTCATTTTCATATAACGATATTTTCTTGTATATTATGCCCAAGGAAAATGGCTCAAACATCAAGGAATGCATAGCAACAAAATATCAAAAGTAAGCAAGGGACTCTATTAATATAGTGATATCATTTGTTTTCTAATTATCTATTCTAACTATTCTAAGTTACACAAATTTAGGATCTCCAATTTCCTACTATCGAGTGTAACTTAGAAACTCATCCTTATGAGTTACAAAATATTAGGACTAGCTAGGTCCTAATATGCTTAATCAAAGTTGACTGTAAGAGTTAACTAATAAATCATCATGACATAATTAATGATTTTAGACGCTCTATACTAATCAGAACTACTAACTACAGATTATAGATTAAATACCCTGAGATTAGGTTTAATCATATAATCCAAGAAGAGATAATGCTTAAGTTCTAGGTTTTATTCTGAAAGTGATCTACAAATTAAGGCCAACCCTATTAAGTAATTAAACTTAATAGGATGAATCTTCTATCTAAAATCTAAGGTTAGAAGACAAAATAATCAAAATAAGTTGAAAAATTCTAGAAACTAATAAAACTAAGGTTTCACTCATTGAGTAATCCATTTACCCAATGAATGAACTCTAACCTTTGATCTAGTCCTAGTCTTAGGAATGATCCTAACTTAGAAGGATTTTCAAGTGTCTGACGAATTGACCTAAATACTAATTTTTCTCATTTAAATGATTCTAATATAATTCTAATATTGGTTGTAATATTTTAAAAGACTAATTAAAGTTTAAAGGTACTTAACTCAACTTTTAGGCAAAATGACTATTTTGCCCCTACTTAAGGGTCTAAAAAGTCAACTTTTGACTTAAGGGTCTAAATTGAAGTTTCTTAATTCCAAATGATTTCTTATTGTCTAACTTGAAGTTAGACAGTAAGTATATCTAATTTGGATGAGAAATGGGTTATACAAGTTCAAACTAAGGTTTTTGACTTAAGGGCATTTCAGTAATTTTTACTCTAATGAACCTAACCTTTTATGCAGTTTATTGTAAGTTACTATTCAAAAATTCCATAGAGTCCAAGAACACTAGATTCTGAGTTCAATTGACTAAGTTATGGATGTTTTAAGTTGTAAGGGCAATTTGGTAATTTTGGGTCGGTCAACGGGTGACAAAAACTGAACTTTTCTATCTGAAGTTCAATGTTATCAAACTCAGTTTTTATAGCTTTCCTATAATATTCTGAGTATATTGATAGAGAGTAGACCCAATTTAGACCTCAAATGATTAAGTTATGATCTAACTAAGGTTAGGGATATTTGGTAATTTTCTAATTTTCTAGGGTTCAGATCCTAAATATTATTTCAGTTTATTGATGACATCAAAATTCTAAGCTAGTTAGCATCTTGAAGTTTTGAATTTGAAGTTGAATTGACTAAGTTATGATCATTTGAATCCTAAGGGCATTTTGGTCAATTTTCCCTAAAGTCAACTATGAGATATAGGGTTAACTTTTTGTCATGATGTCCAAATGGGAAAACTAATACTACTACAATGATTGGGTTATTCTCCTGAGTATTTTAAGACCCATATTGACTATGTTTAGTCAACTAAATCAAAAGTTATGGGGTCCTAAATAGGTCCTAATATGCTACTTCGTGATATGTACCCAAAACTAATTTTTACATTGCGCTATTTGATTCCTTTTATTTTCTGAGTAAAATAAGACTTATATTGGCTATGTTTGGATCATCATACAAAAAGTTATTAAAATTTCAAGATTTTTGATTTAAATAAATTAAATCAAATAATTTTCATTGAGCTATTCGTATTTATAGTTAAATAATTTTATTGTATTTATTACTTAGTTAATTAATTATTATTAATCTATTTCTTTAATTATCATTAATTATTACTTAATTTAATGTATTAATTATCAAATATAATTACATATTAATTTAATTTAATTAATCATAATCAAATTTAATTAATGACCTAATATTAATTATCTGCCTAATATAGTTATTTATTAGGCTTAGGATTAATATTGATTAATCCTAATTAATTAGTGTTAAACTAAGTACAATTATATCAGCGACAGAGCGGTGCGCTACTCGGGGAGGAACAACTCGTCTCCCCGAATAGCTGAGAACTAAGCCCATTTGGAGGGCTTGTAACAACCTAGCTAAAACTAGATTAATTAAGCTAAATCAATGTTTGATTTTGATTCCATTGGATTCAATAGGTCATTTAAACCTAAACATAGAAGCTTGAAATCAATTAGAGCTAAATTGGAGAATTTGGTATTTTTGGCTATTTTTAAGCCCTGAAAAATACCTAAATTATTTTGATATCCAAATTAAAATCTGATTTCATTTTTGAATTTCTCATACCCAAATTAGCTAAGGGTGAATTTTTGGAGCTCATTTGATCCTAAATTGAATTTGGAAAATTCTAGAATAATTAAGAAGTAATTTAAATAGTTTTAATTAATTAAAATTAATTTTATTAAATTTTTAGTTCCTGGGATTCGCTGTCGGGACCGCGGTAGATCCGCTGCGGGGTCCCGACAACGGCGCACGGCTTTGCGCCTGTAGGATCGCTAGCACGCATCTCAGCGCGCTTCGATCCAACGGCTCGCGCCGTCGATCGGATCCAGCAGATCTCGACCGTTCTGTGGTTCTGAGATCTGATCTGACGGCGCTTAATCCATCCGCCTTAAGTAAGCCGCTCGCCCGTTCGATCCGTGGATCAGATCCAACGGGTGATCCAATCCCACGCACGATCGTTAGATGTCGGGTGATCAGGACCTCCCCGCGCCAACTAACGAACCATCAGACGGCTCTGGTGACCCCGCTACTGTTCATCTTCGTCCCCAGAAGGCTTCCTTCCCGACAGGAAAAATATGCAGAAATTCGCCACGTAATTCCTGTCTGCCACGCCCCGCGCCAGGTCAGCTCGACCGTTGGTACCTTCCCGTTTGTGGCCGAGCCTAGCCGGCTGAACCAGGTGGCCTGGATCTCCCCAATTTTGGAAAATTAAGGAAGTGCCCGGGTCGTGCCAAACTCCAAACCCGAGCCTCGGCCGCCATACCTGAGCCCCCCTTAAGCCTATAAGTACCCCTAGGACTTCACAGTGAGTCCATTTGCTCACTGTGAATCCCCATTTTCCCCATTGAAGGCTGCTGAAGCTCTCCTTTCCCTCGGCGATTTTCCCAGCATTTGTAGGACTTAGGACCGCTGATAGAGGGTTCGTCTGGTGTTCAGACCCCCTGTGCACCATCGTCTAGCCTCCAGGAAGCTCAGGAGCACCTCAATTCCCCTCGGCTAAGCCCGCAGCTCGACCTAAGGTACAACCTCTTCCCCATTAAAATTCCTTAGGCTCGATTTCGTTCCTGCCTTCTGAATGAGCTTTGGATGCCGTCTAGGTTACCTTAGCCACCTAGGGAACCCTCTGTGATTGTCGCCTGGGGCTAAGCTAGCTCGAGTCGATCATATCGATAGACTGAGCTAGCCAGCGAGCCAATGGCTGAGTCCGAGTAAGGACCCAGTGATTGGCTGCATCTCGGGTTAAGATAGGTTGGGGTTTCGACACGTCTAGCCCCCCTGAGCGTGTAGGGATCAAAATCCCGTCGAATCGAGGTCCCTTTGAGGAGAATTTCCCCCTCATAGGTGACCTGAGACGCCTCGCAGGAGGACGTATCGGGTGAATAAAACCCCATTGATCCAGAGGGATCCAGATGGGGGTTCTTGGTCCAATCGACGCGTCTTGACTCAAGAAACGTGTAGGGATTGATTTGAGCCCCTGCTGTCGCCGGAGCGCCGAGAATTTCAGCTTTGAAATTCGATGGGCTCGGGACCCGTCGATAGGTAGAAGACGAAGTCGCGGGTTCTGGGCCGGGCTGACCCGTGACCCACGCCTTTTTGATTTTGGGCTGCGGTTATTATCGAATTATTGAATAACATTTTTAATGGTTTTGAATTTAATAAATCAAATCATATGATTCTAATTTAAATAAACATTCAAAATAAATTAATTTAATAACTTTAGTTATCCAGATCCAAATGGTATGATCCAATATACCATTTGAATCAGAAAAATTCAAGAAATCTGAAAATAAATAAAAATTCCAGATCCAATGGTTGGATTTAAAAATATTGGCTGAAACTTCTATGTTCTTAATTAAATTATATAAAATCATTTAAATATCTAATTTATGAGTTTAAGGGCTCTGATTGCTCCTTGTACCCTAAGAAACAATTCCAGACCCTTAAAATTAATTTTGGATAATTAATTTTCTTAATCACTCCTTAATCACCCTAATCAAGGGTTGGTAAATTAAACCCTAATTAAGCCTCTAATGTGGGTGAGGATGGTTCCTAATATCATATTAGACCTAGTATAACCTAAGTGTGAGGTTGCATTGCCCTAAAGTGCCTTAATTTCACTAATCACCCTAAGTGGCTTAATTAAATGATTAGTGCTAATTGAGATCATTTAGGTCATCAAAACCTAAGTTAAGGGTGTTACCCACTTCATTAAGTAATATGAAACACATTAGAACAGTCTAGAGCAAATTTGGTTAGTTAAACCCTAAAATCCCAATTTTAGCCCTAGGAGGGGCATTTTGGTCATTTTGACCAAAATGTGATTTAATGTTCCTTAAGGATGGAAAATTTTAGTAAACCACTATAAAAGAGATTGGAAATGTTCTCTGAAGTTCTAGAACAAGGATAGTGTTAATGTGATCCTTAATCCAAGAAATCTTCATTTAGTCCTTAATAAAGATATTTAAATCTTAAAGCATTCCTTATAAAGATCATTTGACCTTAAACTTATTAAATTAATAATTGAAATGGTCAGTTATCTCATTAATAATTTCAGTTAAGATAACTTAAGAATTAAGTGTTAAAAGAAAAGAAATTGGAAATGTCTAAGTAAAATATTAGTTTAAGATCTAAAGTGATCAAAACTTAGACCCTTAGATCTTAAGTAACCAAGAAGGTCAATATGGGTTTAATATTAATCTAATACTTGGAATTATGAATTTTAACCTTAATAAGCTCCTTATAGTTAATTATGAACTTAGATTCTGAAGAGAATCATAAATAGAAACTCTTAAGTCAAAACCCTAATCAGAAGTCTAAAGTGATCAAACTTCAGATCTTTAAATCTTAGATCTTAGACTTAGATCTTCAATTTGAATTAAACCATCTCCAATTGAAATTCTTTAATCTTTTGAAACCTTCCATGTGGGTATAGGATGATTCAATTAATAAGATAATGAAATAATCTTAAAGATAGAATATAGATCTTAGATTCTCAAGTTCTTAATTGATTATTTTATCTTATAATCAGTAAAATAGCCTTTCACTAAGATCTTAGTTCCTGAATCTTTTAACTTATAGGATTCTTTACCTTCAAATTGAGTAATAAGTGAGAAACCTAGATCCTATTTAGAATATCACCTAGGATTTGGGACTTTAACTCAACATAGGGTTTAAGTTCTAAATTCTTAAATCTTGATTTATTTGATCAAGATTTGGGTAAGAGAGTAAAATATTCATAAAATTAGGTCGTTGATTTGCTTACTTAAACTATATAGTCATCACACAATTTTGGATTAGAACTTGTTAAGTTCTAATATTTAACCTTAAGGACGTAAATATGAGATTCTACTCGATAGTTGGATATTGGAGATCCTAAGCTTGTACCTTCTTAGAGTAGTTAGATTTGGTAATTAGACAACAACAGATATCACATAAGTCTAGATTGAGTCTCTTGCTTACTTTGATTAGACTGCTTTGCATACCTTAGATTTTGAGCTTTAGCCCTTGAGCATAATAGGAAAACTTAGGATGATGTATCCTAAGCTAGTATTGAATTTACATAGCATTCAGTTTTGTTTTGTCACAGTTAGTAGAATATGACCTAGTTTAATCTGCCTCTTCAGTAGTAGTATTATATAGACTAGACTCAGACCTAGCATATTTGGATGGCTAGGCTGGGGATTGATTGCTTAATATTGGAGGCCCTGTATGGCCTATTGGCTGGTATGACAGTACTAGGACTTAAGCATATTACTACTTTAACTGTATTATATTATTTTGGTTTTCTGGTTTGTTTTCCCACATGTTTCAGTGGCCTTATTTTTAGTATTTGCTCGCTTTGCCACATGTCTCAGTGGCTTTATATGTTATATATTGCTTTGCGTTTACCACATGTCTCAGTGGTCTTTCTTTCCATATTAATCTGCATGTTGTATGTATATCTTATAGCTTAGATATATGTATAGATAGCATGTTTAGGATGCTAGAATTTAATCGTATTCAGTGCTTGTGTTCTTTTATACTCAGCATGTTTTATTTCGATTATAATCATGTTAGGATCATGTTTATTCAGCAGTTGCAGTTATTTTTACTTTTAGCCTTATCTTGCTTATTTAGTATTTTGTATGTTACTTCACATACTTATTGCATGCTATAAATAGATAGTTTATATTATTCCATTTCTTTCATAGCTTGTTGCACCCTTTAATGCTTGCATGTGTAGTTAAATTAAATGTGATATCTTTTAATATTCAGTTCATTTAAATAGCCTAAAATGTACTTAGAAAATTGTCTAACTGTAACCTTTTTATTTTGTTGGCTGGGGCCCTGGCATTTGTGATACCGACAAATGTCAGATTCAGACGTGTTCGTGGGCAGTGTCGCTGAGGAGGAGCCAGTTCAGGAGGAGGACCTTCCAGCTGCTGTCTAGCTAGTTTTGTCTTATTAATTCCAGTGAGGACGAGAGTCTTCCATTTTCAATTATTCATTTCAGTTTGTAATAATTAACTTTCCGGATGTTCTTTACTTTCTGCATTGTGATGAGTTACTATATTACATTTTCTTTCACTATTATGTATGCTTATGGATGTTACTCTATTTTATATTGCTTCCGCCACTTTGATATTTATATTGATGAATGTTATAGTACTTGGTGACAAGTCCTTGCCTTAAGGCAAGTTGGGTTCGCCTAACTTTACTTAAGTTGGGGATTTGCCACAGTTGGAGCACCGTACTTCCTTATTGTCAGTACGGGGGGGCCCATAGGGCTGCTAACTCAACCTCAAGTAAGGTTGAGAGCTAATACTTAAGATAAGAGTAGTATCCTTATCCTAAGTATTAGATAAATACATACATTAGATTTATAATACAATAGAAATCCAATATATGTATAAAACATCAACATTTCCAGTATGATGATCACATCACAATACTAAGTATAAGTAGTATATAATAGAGTGCGGAAGTTTAAAGCAAACATCCAAAAACATTCATCACAGAGCTGTAAGAAAACATTCGTCTCAGAAAAGAAAAGAAAATATATCCAGAGTTATTACAAACATTTTACTGAAATAAAATAAGGTACTGAACTGAAAAATACTAAGCAAAAAGTAAAACTGAAGGAGAGTCCACTAGTGCTCCACGGGCTCCTCTAGAATATCCTGGGTGTCCTCCTGACCTGTCTCAATATACTGCTCAGGATCTAGCAAGTTGCCGGATCCCAAAAGTACCCCGTGTTAGACAATAAGTTTAACACATCGAAACTAATCTAATAGTTCTAGTTATTTATTTAACATTTACATAGTGTAATTAAATCTGTACAAAAACTGTAAAGGTAACTGAAAGTACAAAACTGTCCAAAATTGTACAAAATTGAAGTAATGTAAAGTAAAACTGAACTGTAACTGAATACTTAAAATAAATCAAAATAGTACTGAATTTGAAACTGAGTAATCATATGTACAACTATGCTGTATGTCACTGAAACTGTGTATCTGAATATGCCATAATACTGTATGCTACTGATATGCCACCAAAATATCACTGAACTGTTATGAGCAGTACGGTCCAATGTATACATACATCCAGTTGAGAATACTGTCTACTGATGATACTGATGCATCTTGAAATTCCCCAGTCAATATATGCAATATTCCATAACTCATAAATCGTCACTGATACTTATACATCATTCTGATTCTCACACATCATTATGATACTCACATATCATGCTTATGCTCATGCTCATGCTTCTAAACTACATGAGATAAATCTAGAAAATGCCTTAAAATTTGATAATGAATCCAAAGTCTCCATTGTGCAGAATCCTGCTAAAAGGATTCCGACTCTTGAATTTTAATCTCGATAATTGGTTAAGATTGAGAGTTTACTTAAAAATCATTAGCTAGGAGATTGTATACACATATTTAGCATGTTTGCAAGAAAGATAGATTTAACCCTTAGCTTGTTTAAACTACAATTATCAAAGCGCACTACGATAGGAGGCAAAACCCGGTCATCGTTTACATCTCAAGCAAAGCCGTTAAATGCCCTAATTATAAGCATACTTAGTGGTCTACGCAAAGTGACTTAAGATACTTAGTTTGCTTAAACTGCACTTATCGAAGCGCACTACGATAGGAGGCAGAACCCGATCACAGTTTACATCTCAAACTAAGGATCCTATTCACTAATTGTAACACTCTTAGTCTTGGAAGATTTATTCTAACGGGACTTATTCGGCTAATCCCGCAGGATAGCACCTGGTCATAAGTCCACATTAGAGTGAATCAACCAATCCTGAATACTACTGAATTAACCCAGTAATATGGGTATACCCTACTATACCCAACTAATAATCTGAGTACAGCAGATTCTATTTAATCGACAAGAATTTATCAAATCTATTAATCCTTACTCTAAATAGGTGTATCCTACACAAGGCTCCAAGGATGTGATCAAAAGATCACTCAACATAAGTTGCTATCACAAAGAATGAGCCACATTCTAAGTACTTTAGATAATTCCTACCACAAGGTATCAAGTTTAACTTCTAAAGTTATGAAGGATCAATTAGGTTTCTACCTGAATAAGTTATAAAAATCTTTCCTACCTCAATGTATCATTAGTTAAGGTCTTTAATCATTTCAATGATGAATCCTATAGCAAGACCCTTAAGGTCTCACTCCCTTACTTCTTAAGATTTTCTTGCTATACTTAAATTAAGATGATCAGATCAAATGATTAAAATTCATTTGATCCTTTCCTATTCTACAATTATAGGATAAAATTAAAGATCTTATTAGAGTTAGATCATTGCATAAATCATTATAATTTTATTTCCATCTTATGCTAATTATCTTATATAAGAGGAAATCAAAGGTCTAAAGTTTGGATTCAGATGGTTCAATCACACATATTTAATATTATCCTTAGCACTTCTAATTTGATGATTTAAGATCAATATCGAATCATATGCATTATTGAAATAATGTCAATTAAATTATCTTACAATCAAGTTAATTAATTAAGTGATTAAGGTTTAAATCTTAATCAAGACAAGCTAAGGTTTAACCCCTTACCTTTCTTTCATTAAGACCAATGTTAATTTCAAGGTCATTGACAAATCAATGCATTATTAGTGTATTATTGATGTCAAACTTTAGGTTTGGATTAAGTATTATCTATTTAATCAAGTTATCAAGATTCTTATGTTCTAAGTAGGCACATTTAAGTATTCAAATAAATATTAAAGTTCTCTAATATACATCCTAAAAGTACATAGAAAGAAAGATGACACAAAAGGGTAATTAATGCTAATCAAATTCTAAATCAAATTAAAGGGATTAGCATTTAATCACAAATCTAAAAGACTTAGGTTTCATGCCATTACTATTATTAGGATATACATATTCAATTTAAGCACTTAAAACTCTATTACTTAGCATTTGGCACAATACATATTTAGGATCATAGTAAGTTTTGAGCACTAATTCAATTTCAACATGAAATTTTATGCAATGCTCAATTTTAGCTAAAACTCTAAAATATCAAATTTTAGCTCAAATATCAAATGCACAATACATATTTAGGATTAAGTTAATATCAATTTTATGCAATGTAATGCTTAATTTTAGCTATAACTTAGTCCCACTATGGTCCTAGGGGTTTTAAAATATCAAAATAGTAAAGTTTTGGCCATTTCAGCCAAAACTGAGTAGTTTTACAAAATCTGAGCAGTTTTTAGGAAAAATCTAGAAATTTTGCAAATTCAGGGCGCTACAGACAGCGCGCTGTAGCGCTTTTCGCGTGGTAGTGCGCGGTAGTGTTTTTCGCGCTGTGGTACGCTGCGGCCTGCTGTGGTCCGCTGCGGCGCGCTGTAGCGATCCAATTTGTAAAATCACTGTTCCATTAATTTATTTTGTCATTTTCTAAGTTATGAAATATTTCTGCTAGAGTCCGCTGCAGCGCGCGGTGCGCTGGAGCGACCCATTTTGCAAATCTCTGTTCAATTAGTTTTATTGGCAGTTTTTCTTAAGTTTTCATAAAATACAGCTGCAGATCGCTGCAGCGTGCTACAGCGCATTGTAGCGGTTCATTTTGCAATTCTACTATTCATTTAGTTAATTTACAGATTTCTTAAGTTTTCTTGTCCGTTGCAGCCCAGCGCGCTGCAGCGGCAGACGGTGATTTCGCCAGGCGCGAAACCCATGAGACTCTTCTTTTGAGTTTAATTAATCCTAATCTAGAGCATTCTATGAGTGACTCCATATATCAATGGAAAGGTATTTCCGATACCTTTTCATCGACACCAAAATCGACATGAACAAAGCATCCTAGCTATATTAAAAATGTAGATGAATGATAGGGTATATGAAAAAGACAAAAACAGAGCATATTCCTTTGAAGCTTTTAAGAGCCTTAATGGATTTTATTCATGCATATGGACTTCCAAGGCTGTATTCTAGCATAATAACAACATGTAGAAGGCAAAAGGAGAGGAGTAAACGGGTACCTTAATTCCTTGGAAAAAGGGGAAGAAGGAAGCTTTGTTTTCTTCTTCTTCTTCTTCTTCTTTTTCTTCTTCTTCTTCTTGCAGCAATGTAGAAAAGAAGGGAATGGAGAAAATTTCAGCAAGCTCAAGAGGAGGGCTGAGCTCTCCTTTTAATGGAGAAGGGAAGGGTATGGCTTCATCATTAGCTCTAGAGGAGCTAGAGGGGGAGAGGCAAGCTCTCTCCCATCAGGTATGGGAGAGAGGGGAGGGAAGCATGGCTCAGCCGAAAGAAGGAGGTGGCCAGCCGAAATTTTGGAAATAAAATGGGGAAATTACATTTTGGGATCCAAAGATTGCTTATTTATTTTTCTTATTTATTTAAAAATTCGGATTTTTAAAACGTGCTCCGAAAAATCTCAAAAATTCACCCATAGCTAATTTGGGGGTGAGGAATCCAATGGCGAAGTTGGATTTTAATTTTGAGGGGTGAGAAACGCAACGATGAGGTCGGATTTTTGATCCGACGAGTATTTTAATTTTCCAACTTTGGGGTATATAAATATTATTAAAATATTCGTCAAAAATTTGACGACTTCCAATTGACACGAAAACATCACCCCTAGCTAATTTGGGAGTAATGAGCGAAATGGCGAAGTCCGTTTTTCGATTTGAGGTCAATTTAGAAAGGTCAATTTTAGCATTTCTGGATTTTCTAGAAATCAGGATTTGATCCATTTGACTCCTGATTTGGACTGGGTCCTGGAGGTTGACTCATATTGACTGGATTAGCACATAGGATTAGATTTAAGACTAAAATTAGTCCTAATTGATTAAGATAATAATTTGGGTTGTTACAACTAAGGGCCTTATAAAAGGTTGTTCTTTATCTCCATTGCCATTTTATTTTAGCCATAAGAAATCTCTCTGCTATTCTTGAGGAGGTTTGCACTAAGAACTAATCATTCATATAAAGAATGGATCTTTCAGGTGCACGCATTTACTGTTTGTAGATGACAATTATTTGGGGAAACCACTCATGCTAATATATTGGTTTCAAATCCTGTATGAATCATTTTTTTGAAGCATTAGGATTTTGTTATAAAGAAGAGAATTTTTATATTTTATTTTCAAATAATGTCTCCAAAGCTATTGATGTAGCACAAATCCTATGTTTTAATATATCTCATCTCCTAATAAAATATCTCTACCTTTCGATTTTGAATCTTACCACTAAATTTGAAAATTGCATCCCTTTGAATTATAAAGTTTGAAATTGGACTTTGAGTTGGGCTCAAAAATTATTATCTTTAGCTGGCCAATTTCAACTTCTAAATGTTTGTATATGTCCCTTGTTATTGCATTGGTTTTGTGCTATTCATATTCCCACTATAGTGATAAAAATCATTAATGATATATTATAATAACCCAAGTTATTATCCTAAATAATTATGACTGATCCAAATCCTAATTTTGATCCTAATGCACTAATTAAGCTATTAGGAGTTCACCACTAAGGCCTAATTCAAATCAGAGGTCAAATGGATCAAACTCTAATTTTGGGAATTTCAGGAATCTTAGAAATTGACCTAATTAAATTAACCTCAAATAAAAAATCGGCCTTCACCATTATGCTCATTGCCCCAAAATTAGCTATGGGTGATATTTTGGTGGCAATCGGAAGTCATCAAAAACTCGTCGAATATTTTAATATTTTAAAATACCCTGGAAATTAGGAAAATTAAATACTCGCCGAAATTGAAATCCAACTTCACCATTGTATTCCTCACCCATTAATTAGCTAGGGGTGAGTTATTGGAAATTTTTGGAAAGCCATTTATTTATTCAATTTTAGCTAAGAAATTAAGATTTAATAACTAAATATTGATTATATTGCATCGTTAGTTCTGTCGTTCGATCGAATGGCAAAATATGGCCGATTGAATGGCCCAGAATCCCTCGTCTTCATACCTCCGTGCGCGCTCCACGTGTCGCGGCGCCGCAGCCCGCGGCCAACAGCTGCCTCCGTCGACCTCCTGATATCCTTCTCGCAGCTGGCTAGGGCTCTCATTTGCAAGCAGTGAGTTATCGAAGCGTTCGAAGTTCTCATCTCCTTCCTACATACTCGACTGCCTGTTTGAGGTACATCTCGATCCTTCTTCTCATTCAGTGAATCCTTGCAAATTGATTTTGCTTATTGATTTCAAACCCTTGATTACCATTTGGTCGGTCTGATTTGAGTTTATCGTAGTCGATCGATTGCAATTGCAAAAAGTGTCTATAGTGTTCTACAGTCCTGTCCTTGTTGCTCCATCATTAGTATCTAGGGCATCAAATATCATAATTCTTGTGTTCTCCATCTGTGTCAATTTTGGCTTCTATCGAAAGGTCTCAATGAAACCTTTCGATCAGCATATTAACTCCGACGGTTGTAGCTCGGAGTTGCGGGATCTTGGAAGCCCTAGCCTGTCGTTCGTGGTACCTCTTGGGAGCACAGGTTGCTTCAGGTCGGGTTGGGTCTGACCCGACCCGCTCCTCTCTGGTGCAGCACAAAGGCAGGGCCCGCTCCTGTCTCGCGGTTCTCCCCCTGTCGCATGGGGGACCCGCCCACCGTCAGCCGTGGGGCCCACCCAATGGCATCCGCCTATGTGATGCCACCACGCATCTGTTTAGGGCTCGCTAGTCTGTTATCGTCTGACTGCTAGGCAAGCCGAGTCCCACCATTTAATTAAATAAATAATTTAATTAATTATGTTATGATTAACTGAAAACAATAAAGTTAAATTAATTTAAATTGAAAGTTTGAATTAATTAAAATGCTAAGACTTTATATTCTCATAACTTTTTAACTAATGATCCAAATATATTACATATATATATATATATATATATATATATATATATATATATATATATATATATATATATATATATATCTTTTTGCTCAGAAAAATGAGAGAAATATTATGATTGTGTTAATTTTTATTGTAGGATGCCTATTTAGTATAATGACATTTTAGGACCCCCACACTTGTACCAAAATTTCCTCTGGCCATAACTTTGCACACACTCATCTTGTAGCGCCCCACCCTGCCGCTGCGCGCAAAAGAGATAGATAATCATTTCAACGGTGGAGCGGCGCGCCACTTGAAAAGAAATATCCCATCTCCCCAAATTGCTCAAACAAAACCCATATGAAGGGCTGTTGACGCAATCTCAAGGAAGGTTGAGAGCTAATACTTATGATAAGATTAGTATCATTATCCTAAGTATTAGACCAATACATACATTGGATGTAAAACACATATGAGGAATCCAATATATATATAAGATATCAGCATTTCAAGTATACTGATCGTATCACAATACTAAGTATAAGTAAGATAATAAAATAGAGTGCGAAAGCTAACGCAAATATCCAGAAACATTCATCACAGAAGCTGAATGAAATATTCATCTCAGAAAAGAAAAAAAATACATTCAAAATTATTACAAACTGTTTACTGAAATATAGACATAAAGTATAAGTACTGAACTGAAATAAACTTAGCAAAATAGTAAAGTTATAGAAGAATCCACTAGTGTTCCATGAATCCTCCTAGATCTCTTGAGTCTCCACCTGGTCTGGCTCCACTAACTGCTATGAATCTAGCAAATTACCGGATCCCAAATGTACCACGTGTTAGATAATAAGTCTAACACATCAAAACTAATCTAAGCAGTTCTAATCATTTACTTAATATTTACATAATATAAAAAAAATTATATAAGAACTATAAAAGTAACTGAAATTATAAAATTGTACAAAACTGAAGTAAAGTAAAGTATAGCTATACTGGAAACTAAATATTGAAAGTAAACAAAAATAGTAATGAATATGAAACTGAGTAATAGCATGTAAAACTATGCTGTATGCCACTAAAATTATACTTCTGAATATGCCATAATACTGTATGCTACTAATATGCAACCAAAATATCACTGAACAGTTATGAGTCATACGGTCCAATGTATACATACATCTAGTTGGGAATACAGTTTACTGTGATGCTGATGCATCCTGAAATTCCCCAATCAATATATGCAATATTCTGTAACCCATAATTCATCACTAAAATTCATACATCATGCCTATGCTCATATTTCTATACTACATTAGTTAATGTAGCGCCCCACTCCATCGCCGCACGCGATAGGGTTAATCACAATCAATTTCAGCGGTGGAGTGGCGCGCCACTCGGGAAGGAATATCCCATCTCCCCAAATAGCTCAAATAAAACTTATTTGAAGGGCTGCTAACTCAACCCCAAATGTGGGTTGAGAGCTAATACTTAAGATAAGAGTAGTATTCTTATCCTACGTATTAGATAAATATATATATATATATATATATATATATTAGATTTAAAATACAATATGAAGAATCTAGTATCTGTATAAGATATCAGTTTCGCTTCATATAATCAGATGCCCTCTGCTATTGGTGTCAGATTGTTGAACTCTCTGTTGAGGACAAGAGTCTCTTACGCATGTTGGCAGTAGAGTTTTCCTTTCTTGATGTGCGTCCTTAATGTATTTTGTTTTTTTTTTTGTGACCTGTTTTTCCCCTTAGGTTGTAATTCTGTGTTCGTATCAATAAATTTGAAAGATTTTTTGTGAAAAAAAATAGTATAAGATATCAACATTTCCAATTAAGTTAAGTATTCGTGACCCCTAAAATTAACTTTTAAATTATTAAAAATAGTAATAAAACTAATTTAGGACAAATTTAAAGTCATAAATCTCCTAATTTGATTAATTTGATAAAAACCCTAATTAATAACTTAAAAATCCCTAAGGAGAATGTCCCTTACTTAGCTAAAATCTATCCCTAACTCTTTTAATTGAACAAAAATAGTAAATGAAGTCAAATTATAATGAATTCCATTAACTCCTAAATTTTTCTAAGTCATTTTATTAAGGAGTTCATTAGGATCTTTTCCTTATGAATAGGAATAGATGCTAGATTAGATTTTATTCATTGAATAAAATAAACCCTAAACACTTATTTAATGAATAGAACCTTAGTTTTATTAGTTTTAAGATTTTTATACTTTAATTCTAATTATTCTATCTTTCAACTTTAGATTAAGAATAGGAGAATCATTTTATTAAGTTTGATTATACTTAATAGAATTTTCCTCAATTACTAGTTCACGTGCAGATTTAAACCCTAGATCTTAAGTCCTACCTTTGGATTATGTGATTAACTTTAATTCGTGGTGCTTAATTCATAATCCATAGTCTTAGTAGGATCTTAATTAGATTTTAGCTTAGAACATATAAACTTATCAATTAGGTCGTGTTGATTTCTTATTTAATTTACGCAGTTGACATTGATTTAATCATATTAGGACCTAGCTAGTTCTAATATTTTATAACATATAATGATGAATTTCTAAGTTACACTTGATAGTATGAATTAGAGATCCTGAACTTGTGTAACTTTGAATAGTTAGAATAGTTCAATAGATACAATTGATGTCACCATGTGTAGTAGAGTCCCTTGCTCATTATTGAATATTTGTGCTTATGCATTCCTAGTATTTTGTGCTTTAAACTTTGAACATGACATATAAGATAACATTATTGTATGAAATAAAAACTTAGAACAATAGGACAACATTTGCATTAGGTTTTGTATTCAGATTGATTCTGGTGCACATTTACCATAATGGATAGGGGTAAGGAGAAATAAGGGATAATTTAGCATTACTCATTGAGGAGTGTTGTATTAAGTTTGGAATCCATATAGTCTTGCAGACATGCTTGACTCATCAGCTGCTTCTAGACGTGTCTATAGGAGCAAAGTAAAATAACTAAAATTTACTACATTTGTATTTACTTCCTCCTCAGTTTCGCTTGTTCAGTTCAATTCTGCCCTAGCCCAAAAAGGCTTTGGGAATGTTACTATGGCCCGATTGGCTAATTTATGATATGACAGTTTGTACATACCTATTATTATATACTATTTTCTATTTATTATTTTACTGATGTATCTTACCTCAGTCAGCTTTACTTTATTTTACCGGCTTACTCGTATCTTATAGGATGCTGGATTTTGTTTGTTGCTTACTATATGTATCATAATCGGATTGTTTATTTTCAACCTGCATATATTTTATGATCATCAGCATATTTATGATTAGTCTTTCTTTCAGTACTTTTCATACTGTATTTATACATATATGTATAGCCTTATTTTAGCTTATTTTGAGGCATGCATTTTGTCTCATTCTTGCTTAGTTATAAATACTTTGTTTATAACTTACCATTTCTATTTGTATGCATGTTGCTCCTATGCTAGTTAGGTATTGTATTGTTAAGTAAATAGTGACATTAATAAATTTATAAAAAATTATCAACCTAAATATACTTAAACAATTGTTTAATAAGATTTTTTTTCTTTTATTGGTTGAGGCCCCGGCATTATGAAACTGATAATGTTAGATCCAAATCATTTTGAGGAGCTTGTGCCTGAAGAGAAGCCTTATCTTGAGGAGGAGCAATCGGGTGAAGCAGAAGCCATTTAGATCCTTTTTCTTATTGTACTGTTTGTTTTGAGCTGTATGTTGAATCTTTCTTATGTATTGTTGTAAATTGAATGTACTATTTAGTTTGCTTATGCACTCTGAGTTTGTGTTTACTTAGTGATTGATTCAAGTTGTATATTTTCTGAGCATATCTCTTTCTTATTAGTGGATTGTGGATTAAAAGTACTTAGAGTTTTCTCTAACGAGTATTCATTCAAGGCATTTTTATTGTAAAGGCCAAGTCAGAACGATACTGACGAACTAAACAATACAAAATAATCAACCACTACACTTTTATTTTCTTATTTTCTTCATGTATTTCAAATAAAGAAGAAAAGTCTACTCTTGTAATTGATGTTATATTGAAAAAAAAAATTCTTATTTTCAAATAAATTGAATAATTATTTATGATGCTTATGTTATTATTCTAAAATTTTGACTACTTAATATTGGGTTACTTCTTACTAATTCAGTTTTAAGTAATACAATAACACTCGATATTGGATTAGAATACATAATCTGGTACTGGAGCATTACATAATCTATGATGTGTTAATTATGAATCAATACATATAGAATGATGTAGAATGTAGTTAATGAAAATGGTTTTACTTAGTGTGTTGTTGTATATCAATCTTCTTTCCTTAGTGAATGTTACTTAATTCGGACAATAACTTAAAATAACTTTATATTTTAGTTCATGATTTTTTTTCATGATATATACTTAATTTGGATTATACC
This sequence comes from Gastrodia elata, assembly GCA_016760335.1. Classification (NCBI taxonomy): domain Eukaryota; kingdom Viridiplantae; phylum Streptophyta; class Magnoliopsida; order Asparagales; family Orchidaceae; genus Gastrodia; species Gastrodia elata. The sequence continues at coordinate 23,761,241 of CM028675.1, forward strand.
ATATTATGCTCACATATAATCTAGTTCCTTCCAAATAATCAAATTGGTACGCACAATATCAAGCTCACATACTGTATGGTTCATTCTAGATAATCAGATTGGCAGGCGCCATATCGGGCCCACATACAATTTGGTTTATTCTAAATAATCAGATTGACAAGCACTATATCGAGCCCAAATGCAATCTAATTACTTCTATATAATCAATTGGAAGTGTAGCGTCCCGCCCCATCGCCGCGCGCAAAAGAGACAGTTATAATCAATTTCGGCGGCGGAGCGGCGCGCCACTCGGGGAGGAATATCCCGTCTCCTCGAATAGCTGAAAACACCACCCCTCTGGAGGGTTGCTGACTCAACCTCAAGGAGGGTTGAGAGCTAATACTTAAGATAAGAGTAATATCATTATCCTAAGTATTAGACAAATACATACATTGGATTTAAAATATAATAAGAATCTAATATATGTATAAGAATATCAGCATTTCCAGTATATTGATCACATCACAATACTAAGTATAAGTAGTATATAATAAAGTGCAGAAGCTTAAAGCAAACATCCAGAAACATTTATCACAGAAGCTGTATGAAAATATTCATCTCAGAAAAGAAAAAAAAATACATCCAAATTTATTAAAAATATTTACTAAATAATAAATATAGAGCTAAGTACTGAACTGAAAATAAACTAAGCAAAAAAATAGTGAAGCTGGAGGAGAGTCCACTAGTGCTCCATTGGCTCCTCCTGAGTCTCCTGGGTAGCCTCCAGACCTGGCTCAATATAATGCTTAAGATATAGCAAATTGTCGGATCCCAAAAGTACTCCATATTAGACAATTAGTCTAATATATCGAAACTAATCTAAATAGTTCTAATTATACATTTAACATTTATGTAATATAATTAAATATGCAGAAATACTATAAAAGCAATTGAAAGTATAAAATTATATAAAACTGTACAAAATTGAAGTAAAGTGAAGTAAAGTAAAACTAAACTATAAACTGAATATTAAAAGTAAACCAAAATAGTACTGGATCTGAAACTGAGTAGTGATCTGTAAATTTATGCTGTATAACATTAAATATGTGCATCTGAATATGCCACAACACTGTATGCCACTGATATGCAACTAAAATATCACTGAACTGTTATGAGTCGTACGATCCAGTGTATACATACATCAAGTTGGGAACTGCGATGCCCATGCATCCTGAAATTCCCCAGTCAATATATGCAACATTCTGTAACCTATAAATCATCACTGATATTTATATGTCATCACCGATACTCAACATCATACTTATGCTCATGCTCATGCTTCTAATCTACATGAGGTAAATCCAGAAACATGCTTAGAAATCTGATAATGAATTCAAGGTTTCCATTGTGCAGAATCATGCTAAAATGATTCTGACTCCTAAATTCTAATTTGAAAATTGGTTAAAGTTGAGAATTTACTTAAAATTATTAGATGGGATGATTTTATACACATATTTAGCACATTTACAAAAAAGGTGGTTCTTATCACTTAGTTTGATTAAGCCACCATAATGGAACGATCTTCGATAGGAGGCATCACCCGATGGCAATTTGTATCTCAAGCTAAGCTATTAAGATGTCCAACTCACAATCACACTTAGTGTCCTAAATAAGGTGACTCGAATTACTTAGTTTGTTTAAGCCACACATATTGAAGCGATCTTCGCTATGAGGCATCACCCGATGACGATTTGTATTTTAATCAAACTAAGGGATGAGTCCCTATTTATAACACTCTTATTCTTGGAATATTTAATCCAATAAGACTATATTTGTCTAATCCCTCAGGATAGCACCTAATCATAAGTTCACATTGGAGTGAATCAACCAATCCTGAATACTATTGAAGAAATCCAGTACTATGGGTATACTATACTACTCCAACCAATAATCTGGGTTTAGACAATTCTAATTAATCAACAAGGATTTATCAAAGCTATTAATCCTTACTCTACATGGGTGAGTCCTACATAAAGCTCTAAGGGTATGATCAAAAGATCACTCGATGTAAGTTGCTACCATAAGGAATAAGTCTCATTTTAAGTACTTTAGGTGATTCGTACCACAAGGTATCAAGTTCAACTTCTAAAGTTATGAAGAATCATCTAAGTTTCTATCTCAAAAGTTACAAAAGTTCTTCCTACCTCAAAATATCAATAATTAAGGTCTTTAACCATTTCAATAATGATCCTATATCAAGACCCTTGAGATCTCACTTTTCTACTTCTTAAGCTAACATTCAAATGGTCAGATCAGATGATTAAAATTCATCTGATCCTTTTATATTCTATAATTATGGGATAAAATCAAAGATCTTATTAGAGTTAGATTATTTCATAAATCATTACAATTTTATTATCTATTTTATGTTAATAGTCTTATATAAGAGAAAATCAAATATCTAAAATTTAGATTCAAATGGTTCAATCACACATATTCAACATTAACCTTAGCACTTCTAATTCAATGATTTAAGATCAATATCAAATCATATGCATTATTGGAATAATGTCAATTAAATTATCTTTCAATCAAATTAATTTAGTAAGTGATTAAGGTTTAGATTTTAATCAAGATAAGTTAGGATTTAACCCCTAACCTTTATACCATTAAGACCAAAGGTTAATTTATACATCAATGACAAATCAATATGTTATTAGTATATTATTGATGTCAAACTTTGGGTTTAGATTAAGTGTCATCTACTGAATCAAGTTAGTAAGATTCTTATATTTAATTATAGTTTAATGTCATTTACACATGATTAAGTGCCCAAATAGATATTTAGAGTTCTCTAATATACATCCTAATATCATGAAAATATCTAAATATAAAGATGACATAGAATAAAAAGGTAATTAAGGCTAACCAAATTCTAAATCAAAGTAAAGGGGTTAGCACTTGATTACAATTCTAAAAGACTTAGGTTTCATGCTATTTGGTTATTAAGATATACATATTCAATATAAACACTTAAGATTCTCTTACTTAACATTTGACATAAAATATATTTAAGGTACATAGTAGGTTTTGAGCACTTATTAAAAATAATAAAGTTTTCAAACTTAATTTTCATATAAAATTTTATGCAATATTCTATTTTAACTAAAATAGGTTCACATTTGATAGAATTCTGTCCCACTAGGGTCCTAGGGACCTTAAAATGCGAAAATAAAGAAGTTTTGGCCATTTCAGCCAATTTTGAGCAATTTTACAAAAATCTGGGTAATTTTTGCAATTTTGGGCGCACAGCACGTTGTGGCGCTTTTAGCGCTGCGGCGCGCGGTAGCGCCCTCAGCACTGCGGCCCTTTGTGGTCCGTTGTGGCGCGCTACAGCGGACCAACTTGCGAAATAATTCTTTAATTAATTTATTTTTGACATTTCCTAAAGTTTTTTCAAAATTCCGCTACAGCGCTCTATGGCGCGCTGCAGCGGTCCAACTTGCGATTTACTATTTAATAATTAATTCTATATGGTTTCTGCTGAAATACCGCTGCAGCCCGCTACAACGGTCCATTTTGCAATCTTTCGCCTGGACGAAACATGTAAGGCCTACTTTCGAGCTCAAATACTCCTAATCTAAAGCATTTCATGAGCGGTGCCATATATCAATGGAAAGGTCTTTTTGATACCTTTCTATCGACACTAAAATCGGCACAAAGGAAGCATCCTAGCTATACGAAAAATATGAATAAAAGACAGGATATACAAAATGAACGAAAACAAAGCATGCATTTTTCGAATAAATGAGCTGAGCCTTAATGGCTTCCGTACATGTTTATAGACTTCTAGAGATACATTCAAGTGTTGTAGTAACATGAAAGAGATAAGAAGAGGAACAAATGAGTACCTTAGCCTTGCAAGGGGGTGGAGGAAGAAGCAACCTTTGCCTCTCTTTAAAGTCTTAGAGATGAGCTCCTTCTTTCAGCATAAGGGATCAATGGAGGAGGAAGATGAGAAAATTTCAGTAAGTAAGAGAAGAGGGGCTGTGCTCTCCTTCTAAAGGAGGAGAGTGAGAGGGAGGCTCCATCATTAGCTAGGGGCTAGGAGAGGGGACGAGGATGTGACCTCACATCAAGGCATGGAGTGGAAGGAGTGGCCTTAAGCTGCTTGCATAAAAGATAAATGGGGGAATGGTTAGCCGAAAATGTAAGGGAAGAGAGAGGAGAGGAGATAAAAATTAAGGAATAATTAAGTATTATTCATAATATTTTTAATTTATTAAAAATTTGGATTAATTAAACGTGCTCCGAAAAATCCCAAAAATTCACCCCTAGCTAATTTGGGGGTGAGGAATTCAACGGTGAAGTCAGATTTCAATTTTGACGATTATTTAATTATGCTAATTTTTGGCGCATTTAATTACATTAAAATATTTGCGAAAATCAGACGACTTCCAAATGCGTCCAAAATATCACCCATAGCTAATTTGGGAGTGACGATCACAACGGCGAAGCCGGATTTCGATTTCGAGGGTCAAAATAAATACCTCAATTTTCTAATTAATTAAATATTAAAATATTCCAAAGGAATTGATTGAGCTCCGAATTGCTCTAAACCTTCAGGGTTTGGTTCTAATGACTAGATAAACTTAATAGGATGATAATTATGATACGATTAAGCTGGATAATAACCTTGAGCTGTTACAGGAAGGCACCAAATCGTGCTCATATACAATCTAATCCCTTCCAAATAATCAGATTGGCATGCACCATATTGAGGCCGCATACAATCTAGTTTCTTCCAAACATTCAGAATGATGGACACAATATCGATCCCACATATAATCTAGTTCCTTTCAAAAAATGAGATTGGTTGACTCCATACATCTTTACTAGTGTGGATCCTTCCCTTGCCCAAACCCAAAAAGTAGTGTGTGATCATCCAAATTCTTTTTATAACCATATTAGTATCACTTTCTCAATTATTTATGTAAAGTAGGGCACTTTCCAATGCAATAAAAAAGCAAAATAAGAACATGAATCTCTTAAATAGATTATTACATTGATAGAGTCTTTTGTGTACTATTTCATCATCTTCATGAGGTTACTTTGATATCACTTGAAAGGTGATCGCAATGTGGTGCAAGTCCCTGACGAACCTCTGCATCTTGATCCACCTGAGTGGGGAAAGCTCATAAGATTCCGATCTCCTTTTGCAAGGTGGATCTGAAGTCGTGGCCTTCTAGAGCAAGAAGGGTTCAAATTGTTGCATATCAAGGACCGACACATGGACATCTTCTATATGGAGCCAGAGAGATCCAGCAAAGGCACATGGCACCAAGATAAGTAACAGGAGATCCAACCGATGAACTGCTCAGACGCGGCATCGGCGTTCAAAATACGACGAGTTGATGGGGTGCGTGCACTTCAGAGCAGACTCCAGCATGTGATGGCCCAAGGCATCGTCACTGCCACTATAGTTGCAGCACCAACGAATCAAGGCGGGGAAGGATGCAGAGACAACGAAGTTCCGAGGTCCAATTCAATGCCAGCGAAGACGAGATCTGAAGGTGAAGTGAAGCCGGCAAAGATGCGAAGCTCGTTGTTTCCGAAGGTGTTGGCCATGTAACTCGAAGGTCCGATCCGTGTGAAGGTGAAGCCCATGAAACCGATTAAGCTAACTCAAGATAACATTTAGACTTGAGCATAGCACCCAAAATAACTCATCTAATCAGATTTTGATATTATTTTCAATACAAACTTTAAGAAACATATATTTATATTATTTTAATATTAATAAATAAACACTAATGAAATGATATTCAAATTCAATTGGAAGAGTTTTTTTTTTGATGCCACAACAGCGAGTCTAAATAGTATTTCTGAAACAAAAGATTTGGACATTATTTTATTAGTGTTTATTTATTTACATTAAAATAATACACATTAATTTTTCTCATAATAATTATATATCTTAACCATAGTTTAATTATCCAAATATTACTAATCATTATTAACTTTTAGAGCTATAAAAGTATAAAGCATGCTTTATCAATTTAAAACTATTTATTTAGGAAGTTTGTGAGTTATCATTAGTTGTTAATTAATTGATTTGTTTTTTATAATAATTAGTTCATGAAAAATAATATTTAGACCCGTTAATATGATACCTAAAAATTCATTCAATAAAAATTAGATATTATTTTATTAGTATTTATTTATTTATATTAAAATAATACAAATGTTACTTTTAAAAATGCCACATAGCAGACTTAAATAGCATCTATATTTTACTTCATGAGCAGTCTAAATTTAATACATTATTAAAATTTAAATTTAAAATAATTAAAGTTAAGTTTTTCTGCTGTGTATTGAAAGGCTTATTTAATGCTGCTTGCATCACTTAAGAATATTCCCTATTTCTTCGTTTGGCATTAACTTAAAGTTAAAAGTTAATTTGTTTTTAACAAATTATAAATAAAAATTAATGTGATACTTAAAAAAAAGTCATCAAATAAAATTTTAATATTATTTCAATATAAACTTTAAAAATTATTTTTTATATATTTTTAATATAAATAAATAAACACTAATAAAAATTTTTCAAATCATATTTTATTATTTATTTATTTTGTTCCATTAAAAAATATTATACATATTAATAAGCAAAAAAGCTATTTTGCTTGTAATTTACTTATAAAAGGTATTATGATTATGATTTATATTTAAATATGTATTTTTTATGTGCTAAAAACTTATTTAATTTTTGTTTTTTGATGAGAAAATATTGTTTTTTCAAGAATTACTTGAAATTATAATATTTAAATGTGTATTTTTATGTGTCATATGACAAGGAATTAAGAATCAGACCGGACTGACCGGTTCAATCGCGAACCGGTTGGTTAACAGGTCCCGTTCGCATAAATAAACTGCAAAATATCAAAACAGGGAAAAACTAGCCAGTTTTGCGGTTCGACCGTCGAACCGTAAGATTGGACTGGTTTTGATAGAACTGTCTAGTTCTCCTTAATCCCACTCGAAGCGTGCGATTTAAAAGGGACTGTCGGATTTACCTCATTGCCTGCGAACTGCGAAGGTTATATGCGAATATAGAATCTCGTTGCCTCGTGCCCTCATCATTTTCTTCTTAATATATTCTGCATTTCGGCTTTTCCTCCTCTCGAATTTCAGCTTGTTTGGTTGCTGGTTGGCTTCGTCTATTGCTAGCTGGCTTTGTCGGCTGCTGACTGGCTTCGTCAGTTGCTAGCTGGCTTCGTCGGTTGTTGGCTGACTTCATCGATTGCTTGGTTGGTTCATTCTTAGTCGGTATGACTTAAGAGTTAAGAGCATAACTGTAATTTTTTCGATCAATTAGAGTAACAAAATTATTATTTATTTTTCAGAATAAATCTCTTACTGTCATTGTTTTCATCTCTAATAGTCATTTGGTATTTTACCATCATTTTATTTTATGAGTATGATAAGAACAACAGCAATTTTCAAAATTATTATTTGATTTTCAGTATGCATTTTTTGCTATTATTATTTTTATATTTAAAGGTCCATTTGTAATTTACAATCATATTTATTAGATGAGATTATTATAAACAAAACAGTAGTTTTCAAAATTATTAATTAATTTTTAGAATGTATCTCTTACTGTTATTATTTTTTATTTTTATCTTTGAAGTTCAATTAGTATTTTACTATCATATTCACTAGATGAGAGTATGATAACTTGATAAGTAAAAATAATAATTTTTAGAATTATAGTTTATTTTTTAGAATGCGTCTCTTACTGTCATTTTTTTATCTCTAAAGGTCAAGTAATATTTTACCATCATGTTTATAAGATGATAGTGTGATAAACAAATAAATAATTTTTAGAATTATTATTTATTTTTTCAGAATGCATCTCTTATTGTCATTATTTTTATCTCTAATGATCATTTGGTATATTACCATCATATTCATTAGATGAGAGTATGATAAGAATAATAAGAGCTTTTAAAATTATTATATGATTTTCAGAATACATTTCTTACTGCCATTATTTTTATATATAAAGGTCCATTTGTAATTTACAATCATATTTATTTGATTAGATTTTTATAAATAAAATAACAGCTTTCAAAATTATTATTTGACTTTCAAAATACATCTCTTATTACCATTATTTTTAATTTTCATCTCTGAAGAAGGTCAATTAATATTTTACTATCATGTTCACTAGATGAGAGTATGATAACTTGATAAGCAAAATAATAATTTTCATAATTATTATTTATTTTCAGAATGTGTCTCTTATTATTATTTTTATCTCTAAAAATTAAATGGTATTTTACCATGATGTTTACTATATAAAAATATAATAAGTAATATAACAGTTTTTAGAATTATTATTTATTTTTCAGAATACATTTCTTAGTGCTATTATTTTTATCTCAAATGGTCATTTGGTATTTTACCATCATGTTCATTTGATGAGAGTATGATAAGCAAAACAGCAACTTTTAAAATTATTATTTGATTTTTAAAATATATTTCTTACTGTCATTGTTTTCATATCTAAATGTCCATTTATAGTTTAAAATTATGTTTATTAGATGAAATTTTTATAAACAAAATAGCAGCTTTCAAAATTATTATTTGATTTTTAGAATACATCTCTTACTAACATATTTTCAATTTTCATCTCTGAAGGTCAATTGGCATTGTACCATCATGTTCACTAGATGAGAGTATGACAACTTGATAAGCAAAACAATAATTTTCAAAATTATTATTTATTTTTCAGAATGCGTCTCTTAATACTATTTTTTTATCTCTAAAGGTCAAGTGGTATTTTACCATCATGTTTAATAGATAAAAGTATGATAAGTAATATAATAATTTTTAGAATTATTATTTGTTTTTTAGAATGCATCTTTTATTACTATTATTTTCATCTCTAATGGTCATTTGATATTTTACCATTATGTTTATTGGATGAGAGTATGCTAAGCAAAACAATAGCTCTCTAAATTATTATTTAATTTTCAGAATGCAGTTGTTACTACTATTATTTTCATATATAAAGGTCTATTTGTAGTTTACAATCATATTTATTAAATGAGATTTTTATAAATAAAACAACAGCTTTCAAAATTATTATTTAATTTTCAAAATACATCTCTTACTACCATTATTTTCAATTTTTATCTCTGAAGGTCAATTAATATTTTACCATCATGTTCACTAAATAAGAGTATGATAACTTAATAAGCAAAATAACAATTTTCAGAATTATTGTTTATTTTTCAGAATGCGTCTCTTACTGCCATTTTTTTTATCTATAAAGGTTAAGTGGTATTTTACCATCATGTTTACTATATGAAAGTGTGATAAGCAATACAGCAGTATTTAGAATTATTATTTATTTTTCAGAATGCATCTCTTACTATCATTATTTTCATATCTAAAAGTTATTTGGTATTTTACCATCATATTCATTGGATGAGAGCATGATAAGAAAAATAATAACTTTCAAAATTATTATTTGATTTTCAGAATGCATCTCTTATAATCATTATTTTCAACTTTTATCTCTAAATATCAATTGATATTTTACCATCATGTTCACTATATTAGAGTATGATAACTTAATAAGCAAAGCAATATTTTTTAGAATTATTGTTTGTTTTTCATAATGCGTCTCTTATTGCTATTTTTTTTATCTTTGAAAGTCAAGTGGTATTTTACCATCATGTTTACTAGATGAAAGTATGATAAGCAATACAGAAGTTCTTAAAATTATTATTTGTTTTTCAAAATATATCTCTTACTGTCATTATTTTCATCTCTAATGGTCATTTGGTATTTTACCATCATGTTCACTGGATGAGAGTATGCTAAGCAAAACAGTAGCTTTTAAAATTATTATTTAATTTTTATAATGCATCTCTTACTGTCATTATTTTCAATTTTCATCACTGAATATCATTTGATATTTTACAATCATGTTCATTAGACGAGAGTATAATAATTTGCTAAGCATAATAGCAGTTTTCAAAATTATTATTTAATTTTTATATGGCATCTCTTACTGCCATTGTTTTCAATTTTCATCACTGAATATCAATTGATATTTTACAATCATGTTCATTAGATGAGAGTATGATAACTTGATAAGCATAATAGCAGTTTTCAAAATTATTATTTAATTTTTAGAATGCATCTCTTATTATTATTGATTTCAATTTTCATCACTAAAGGTGATTTGATATTTTACAATTATATTCACTAGATGAGAGTATAATAACTTGATAAACATAACAGTAGTTTTTAAAATTATTATTTATTTTCAGAATGCATCTCTTACTATTATTATTTATAATTTTAATAGTCATTTAGTATTTTACCATTATATTTATTATATAAGAGTATGATAAGAATAACAACAACTTTTAAAATTGTTATTTGATTTTCATAATACATTTCTACCGCCTGACTCCGATAGCTCCTAGACGCGACCCGCACACCGGCGAGTTGGTCTCACTGAAGTCGCTTATCCAGGGTTAGTATTGAGGTCAAACAGTGTCAGTGAGAGATAATAAGTGATGCTTTAGAATCTCTCGGCTTAATGGCGTAACACTTATTAACCTTAAATCTCTAACTGACGAGTTCGAGCTCAATCGAACTCAAGGATGTTCAATTAAGCTCCTTCAAGGCATCAGAGTTACTTGGAATTAAAGGAAGACAATTATTTAAGGAAAATTAAAGTAAGTACCTGGATAAGGCGCCGGGTATAATTAGAGTTTTCGCAGCTCGTAATTTACATCTCCCGAGAGTCGATTCACAGTATATGGCTTCCGCAGTAGCTTTAAGAGGAAGTAAATGGAGTATATGGAAGAATAGGGAGATTAATTGGGCTCGGTAAAGGACAAGCAGCTGGATGGGTATGACGACAGGCTCATGACCGAAGGTTGCATAGATGATGTACATGAAGATGATCCTGACCGTCAGATCGAGAGATCAATTCGACGGTTTGATCATTGGATCGCTCGCGAGCCATTGGATCCTACCCAAATCAACGTGATAGACCAGATCTGCGGATCCAGCTACACGTTGCTCCGCTTGGCGCACCAAATCTGCGCAGTTTTGAATTTTTGGCAGTTGGATTATTTATTAAATAAATTATATGTATTAATTTAGATATTTTTAATTAAATAATTAATTACACAATTTATTACTCAAAATTAAATAACTAAATGCACTCTAAAAAATGCCAAAAAGTTACCTTAACTTAAATGAAGAGTGAGAAACTCAAAAATACAATTGAATTTTTGATCAGATATCAATTTAATTATCTTAATTTTTTGAGTATTTAAATAATATTAAAATATTTGGGAAAAATTTGACGACTTCTAAATACTTCCAAAATACTATCCTTAGCTAATTTGGGTGTGGTGAGTCCAATGGCGGACTCCATTTTTGATTCGAAGGTCTAAATAAATTAGTCATTCTCAGAATTATCAAAAAATCAAGAAATGTTAGAAATTATCAAATGATCTTCAAATTATATAAAAATTGAAATAGAGGCTCTTAATACTATTATAAGACTAATGGAAGAAAATTAGAGTCAATTAAGTCACTAATTTATGGGTAACAATACTAGGGTTGTTACAATTTCTTACCTTTTTAATTAAATGATATGTAATAACTTAAACTATTTGTATTGTTTCACATATTTTTGTGCTGAGTTTACTTATTTTGAAACTGTTTGAATTAAATAAGTGGATAAATTCTACATATTTTACATATACTTGTACTTGCTACATACTTTCCTTACATGTTTCATACATACTTTATATATTGTAATTTTTTTTTAACTTAACACTACTCATAAAGATACTTGGCCAACTTAACATGTAGTATTTGATTAGTTTTCTTCTAATTAAATATTAAATGCTAAGGTAACACTCCAATTATTGGATTAAGCTCATATCCGATATTATAGTCTAGTTGCTCTAGCATGCAATTTTTTTATATTTTGTAGTGAAATAATACTCTGTACAAATGAAAATGAGCATAACATCACTTGTGCTAAAAGCTCTATTTGATATAGCATCATTGGACTTAGTTACATACTTTTCAATTAAAATTTTTATCTAATTTCTTATTTCATGATATATTTTATGATTTTTTTTTTTAGCTTAAGCATATATATATATATATATATATATATGCTTGAGCTTGAAAAAAAAATTCATATATACACACACACACACACACACACACACACACACACACACACACACATATATATATATATATATATATATATATATATATAAAGTATACAATCAGCTTGAATAAAATCTCACAATATCATTAATAATGAGGTCTAAAAGCCTCTTCAGTAGCACTTTTCTCCTAATAAAATAAAACGTAGTTGTTCTAGAGATAATATTATTGTAGGCAAATTTAACAGTTGGCAAGTGAAAATCCTTAGTACCTAAGGTCTCTCACCCATAGGAATCCTTAACAAATTTCTTAAAGTTCTTTTAACTACCTTGGTTTGTTCATTTATTTGAGTGTGGAATATAAAGAAAATTTTAGGGAATAACATAAAAGGAGTCATAAGGTTTTCTTAAAATATGAAACAAATTTTACATCCCACTCCGGTAAGATAGTGTGGGATAATCCATGGAGTTTAACTATTTTTCGACATTATATTTTAAATATGTGATATGCGTCATTTATTTTTCTTTATGGAGTAGAGTGAGTCATTTTAGAAAACATATCAACCACTATATAAGTACTATCACTGTGTAACAACCCATACTCTTAAATATCAATGTATTTTCTATTTTGGTCAGAAAGATGTCATGATTTTATACTCATAAGATAACTTTCCAGCATATTACCCATCATAGGAGTGCTCCTACATGAGCACACCTAACTTTGAAGTTCTTATCAAAAACTCCACTGTTATTTAAAAAGACCCCTTGATGTCTAAGATTTTCGTTTAATGCTGCTTAAAGGGGTTATTACACATTGTGATGCATAGTTCTTGAAAATCTTAGCATAAAATATATAGATAAATCTTCACATTATTGATATGGCACATAAAAAGTAATGCGTTTCCCTAGTCTCTATTTTTGAGATTCACCTTTTTTACTTGTCAAACATTGAGATATATACTTACTCATGTCTCATTTCAATAATAGTCAAAATATTTATACCAAATGCATGATTTTATGCCTCTTTAAATGTTCTGTTGTACTACTAGAATGCAGTTGTGATGACCCACATAAGTAGTAATAAGTGAAACTCTTAAACATCGATGCGCCTTTTCAGATAACGGTGGAGTTCCTGATAAGAACTCTAAAGTTAAGCGTGCTCAGGTGGGAGCACTCCCAGGATGGGTGACATGCTGGGAAGTTATCTTCTGAGGGCAAAATCGTGAGGCCTTTCAGGCCAAACGGACAATACCTTGGTGCTTAAGAGTTTGGGCTGTTACAAATGGTATCAGAGCAAACCATAGGGTGTCAGATAGGAGCTAAGTGTCATACAGGGCAAAGTACCACTTCATGTGAGCAGCCTCTTGAACCCATGATGGTTAAGGTGCTACATAGTTGTGGGTACCTCTTGCGCCTGTAGGGGTCACCTCTAGTTCTATCTACCCAATGGATGGTTCTTGGATCTGTGTGTGGATACTGACGAGGACGTCAGTTACTTAAGTTGGGGAGATTGTGATGACCCACTTAAGTAGTAATAAGTGAAACTCTTAAACATCGAGGCGCCTTTTCAGATAATGGTAGAGTTCCTGATAAGAACTTTAAAGTTAAGTGTGCTCAGGTGGGAGCACTCCCAGGATTGGTGACTTGCTGGGAAGTTTTCTTTTGAGGGCAAAATCGTGAGGCCTTTCAGGCCAAAGTGGACAATACCTTGGTGCTTAAGAGTTTGGGCTATTACAACAGTTCACCATTTTAAAATATATGTAGGAAAGTATGTAAAAAGCACAACAAAAGGCCAAAGGAAATATAATCATCTACAATGTGACATAATGATTGGTAAAGTGATGCACATTCACATGACTCTAAACAGATCAAATGAAAATTAGGGCAAACAACATAATCATCCTTGAGGCGATCAAAGAATGGTATATGGCTAGTTAATGATGAATTCAACAGAGCTATTATAGATAATGCATTTGTGGGTTTGTTCTCAACACTTGACTTGTGTTTGAGGATCAAGTATAAACCTATAAATGTTCTCCCCACTTGGCACATTTATGGTTTAGCTTTTTCTAATGATTTATGAATTTCAGTGTTTGGTTGTCCGTGTGGAGGATAAACTCGATGCAAAAGAAAATGTCTCTAATATTTTAGTGACATAACGATCACATAAAACTTACAGGCATATGTCAAATATTGTTGCGTAGCTTTATTTGGTATCTTGCTAAAGAATGCAACTGGATGGTTGCTGTGCTAAAAGGACTCCTCCGATACTAATTCTGAAGGCATCGCAAGCTACTTCAAAAATCATATTTATGTTGGGTAACTTAAGCTCAATAGAATGTTGTCAAGACTTCTTTGATACGCCTAAATGCTCACTCTCAACATTACTAGTCCATGAAAACTTATAGGTTTGCGGAGCTTAGAAACTGAGAGTAAGGCTTAGAAAGTGATGGGATAAATTGAGGACAGTCGGAAGGATATGGAAATTCGAATTTTCTCGATTATGTCTCAAACAACTTAATTAGGGTTTTTGTAATCCTTTTAGGAGAGTAAATACAAAACTAAGAGAATTATGTAGGTCATATAGAACAATTGGAAAGCTCAAATGGAAAAAACAAATTTAATGTTGGAAGTTTCGAACTATACCAAATGAAGTCGTATTAATTGGCCATTTGAGGGTAATATCATGATGGTTAAGTCACAAGCAACATGCGGGCTCAATTATTTAACCATTAAAGATTTTAATCAACCAAACACCCAATGTTTATATCATTCGATGTTAAGTTTAATTATTGCAACAAATGATTACATAAGGTTTGATGAAGTTTCTAAGGACTCAATATTTCTAGTGGAATTCAAATGAAGTGAATTTACAACGGTTTAGCAAAAATTTCCCTTCAATTTAAATTAGGGCGACATGAACGATTGACTCAAAGATGACGGCTCTATTTCTTACAATGGTTTCTAATCTCTGTGAACTCAACGGATGTGCAACTAATCCAGTAATTGTAGCTTCTTCCTTTATGTAATATAATTATTATATATGTAATTGTAGCTTCATCCTATATGTTATATAATTATCATATATAATACATTAATGCATAAATCCTATGACTATCGATCTTAACATGCATCTTAGCTAAAGTTTCATTAGTCTTAAGCTAAAGTTTCATTAGTTATGATTCAACTCGCAATTTTGTTAATTTAAATACTCTGGATTTTTATAAAATAAAATATCATATGTTATTATTTTAAATATGAAAACATAAATTGTTTTTAAAAATTAATGTTTTAACAAATATCAATATTTTAATATTTTAACTAAAATTATATTTTATATTATTTTCTAAAAATAAAAACTTTAAAATATATTAAAATTATTTTAGTACTAAAAATTCAAACTATAATAAAAAAAATTTGCTAAAATACACTTAAGAGTAGACCTTTTTTTTTAATAATATTCCAAATATTTTGATTTTTAAAATAAAATTCCAAATATTTAAATAAAATTATCAAATTTTAATTTGTTAAATATCAAAGTTACAAACACATACAAAAATATATACATATTACCAAAGTTACAAACACATACTTATATAAATATAAATACACACAAAGACATTTAATGTATTTTCTTCTATAAATTTTCTATAATATTTTCTCTTTCGTCTAATTGGTGGGTGCATTACCTTGAATTCAATGATCGTGGTAACACGCTCAACGTGGTAGAAAGGGTAAATAAGGTAAATATTTGAATATCTCAATAATTACTTAAATACTTTTTAAATGTAATTAATTTATAATCTTAATTTTTATTAGTGAATTTTAATTATTATGAGTTAAATATGTATCTTAAAAAATAATTTATTTACATAAAATTATACATCAAAAAATATTCATAATTAATATAAATTTTTATTTTTTATTTTTATAATATATTAGTGCATAAGTATAAAAATATTACTTAATAAAATATAATGTTTAGAAAGAAAAATATTATTTAGCTCTTAAATATTTTTTAAAAAATATAGATGATTAGAATTTAAAGTTTAAAAAATATATTTTTATGGGCCCCACAAGCAAAATTAGATTTAATAAAAATTTTTTATTTTATTTAATTCTCTAAATCCTAGTCATCAATACATTATGAGAGATATTTGAGAGCGATATAACAATAAGACAAATATTTTTGATATATATTATTAATAAATAAATTTCAAAGGTTAAAAACAGTAAACTCATCCACCGCACGTCGTTCGCACCATGTTTTTGCCATTCCCTAACCGTATCGCATCCTCTGAGATAAATAAGTAAATAAAATATTTCATAAAGATTAAATGTAAAATATTATAATTCTAGATTGCCTAAAATAAACAGCCTCTTAATTATTTTTTTTTGCCACAAAAATAGAAAAAAATAAATAAAAAAGAGGGTATTTACTAAATTAATCCCTGACATCTCGGTCTCCTCCTAACTCTCCATATATTGGGCCGTTGAGCTTCCTCATTCCTCTACACCCACCATCCATTTTCCCTTTTTCATCTCCCGCTGCCATTTTTCTCACCTTTCCGCCCTAAAGCTCAAGCCGCATTCCCTCTTGAACTTCCTTGTCTATTTTTCTTCGCGAGGGGATGGGAAGGATTCTGATTCTGACTCTTCTCATATGTTTTTCTCCGTTTTATACCGCATCCGCTGCACATGACTACGCGAATGCGTTGCAAAAGAGCATTCTCTACTTCCAGGCTCAGAGATCTGGCTATTTGCCGGAGGATCAGAAGATTAAATGGAGGGGAAATTCCGGCCTCCTGGATGGAAAGGCGAATGGGGTAATCGATCTATCCCGATGGGTTCACTCTTCTTTCGTTTCTTTATTTATTGAAACGTTCGGATCTGAATGCAGATAGATCTGGTCGGCGGCTATTACGACGCTGGGGATAATGTCAAGTTCGGACTGCCGATGGCTTTCACCATCACGATGATGTCTTGGGGAATAATGGAGTACTCGAAGCAGATGGCTGCAAGCGGAGAGCTCAGCCATGCCATGGAAGCAGTGAAATGGGGCACCGACTATTTCATTAAAGCTCATCCTGAGCCTTATGTTCTTTATGGCGAGGTAAATTAACCGATGAACCTTGACTTGATCATGATGCACATCGTTCCTCTTCTCCATCAATGGAAATTTGTCTTTTATGAGCTTCTTCTCGCATGCTGTGGAGATCCTTCTGTGTCTAACATTCAATCATTCTTAGTTCGCTTTCAAATTCCTTAAATCTTTTTTTCACATAATTTCAAGGCATTTTAGTATTATTTTACACAAGCTTTGAACCCAGGAAGTTGGGAGTTTCTCTGCAGCTACTTCACTTTTGATTCTTATTTATTTATCCTTTGGTTTTTTATTTATTATTATTATTTTGTTTAATGATGAATCCGTTGGTCTTTATGAGTGCCTTTATTCCGGAAATAAAGTGAGCCTGGCCTTTTCCGCCCCCTATAAACTAGCTAGCCTGATTCTTATGGGATTTTTACCGTTTTTTTTTTTTTTTTTTTTTTTGAATTCATCATTTAAAAATTTATACTTCTAATTATATATTGAAAATTAAATTTAAATATTATGAATAAAGGAGATTTTTATAGGAATTGAAACAGTGTTCATTCAGAAGATGTCTACATTGGGAGTACGGTTTTACTTGTGAGAAACATGGGCTGTCTTTGTCTTGGCTCCTTCATTTTCGGAACAAATTAATATAATATGCTTTGAGATTAATTTATTCTTAACTTCAAGATCATGGCAATCCGATATGAATTTATAAGCATTTTGCAGTCGGCGGGCCATTAATTTACGAATTTGTGGAATTCCTGTTCATGGATTTACTAAATTTAACGACTTGGTAAAAGTGATTAATTACTAAATCCAGCAAATTTAATCTCGTGATTTTGATTGATAAAATATAAATTATTATCAATTTAATATTAATTTAAATACACTAATTATGTTGGAATATGTAAGAGTGCTGTTAAATCCTTTTGTTGAGCCCTAACTGTTTTTCGCTTTTTATTGTACTTATTTTTTATTTGATAATAATCTTGAGCAATACTCTATTTAAAATAATATAATTATTTTATTAATATTTATTTTATTAGTGTTTAAAATATTAAAAATATTATTTCTAAAAAAAGTTTATTAGTACATCATTTTATTTATTTATTTATATTTTTAGGTGAAATATATTTAGATTCTTTTTTGACGTGTTATTCAAAAATACTCATTCAATAGAATTTGAGATTATTTTATTTTATTTATATTAAAATAATATATTGCAATTATTATTTTATTTTAGAGCGTATCTCTTTAAAAAAATATATATTGCAATTATTATTGATTTTAATTTTTAATTTAGTTACTATTTTAATCATGATTTATTTTGTCACCCACGAGTTGCAAACTTCACAAATTTTTGGTTTTAATATTTTGCTGGTCCCAAAAGAGTCGCCTGAACATTTCACATCGCATCACCTCCGCATTTACTTCCCTTCACATTGTGTATTGGAACCTTATTTTTGCATATAAATTACAATTCATCTATAAAGTTTAAACCTGCTATTAAGCTTAATTTTTATTTTTATTTCAATTTTGAGCAACAACAGGTGGGTGACGGGAAAAGCGACCACAAGTGCTGGCAGCGGCCAGAGGACATGACTACGGATCGGAAGGCCTATAAGATCGACGCTAACAATCCTGGCTCCGATCTCGCCGGCGAAACCGCAGCGGCCATGGCCGCTTCTTCAATCGTTTTTCGGCGCTTCGATCCGGCTTACTCGAAGGAACTTCTCAGCCACGCTGTAAAGGTAGGTACCTACCTGGAACGCCCCCCCCCCCCCCCCCCCCCCCCTCTTTTTTAATTATTGATTTAACAGGTTTAATAAGCCAAAACCCTCTTTTTTTAACGATCGATCTGTGTTTGGGATTCGGACCTTTGCGGTCACATGCGGAGGCGAGTGTCGGTGCATACTTCTGTCAAATGACTATTATGGCCCTGCAACATTTTTTTGAGCAGCTACCGGCTCTAAATACTTTTACCTCAACAATAAATTATTTTTTATATTTATATTTTAAATACAAATTCCTAAGTTATTTAAGGATCAACAATAAATTATTATTTTTAAACGTACAGGAGGGCAATCATGCAATTATAATTAATTAGTATTAATTTAATGTTAAATTTAGAAGCATTTTCCTGCATTAATTGTGGTGAGACGGTCATTCGGCGCAGGAGTGTCGAAGCCGACGCGTGTTCATCGTGTCTAATCATGCTGATTCGTGAATCAGTCTGACAGCGACATTTCTGTTTTGCTTTTAAAATATTTTAATTTTGCCGCAGCTGTTCGAGTTCGCGGACAGGTACCGCGGGAAGTACGACAGCAGCATCCCCGTCGTCCAGAAATTCTACCGATCCTTCAGCGGCTTCAAGGTCTGTATTATCCGATCCTTGGATCGATCGATACGATATTGGACGGCTCTGATTGTGGTTCTTCGTATTCAGGATGAGCTGCTGTGGGCTGCGGCCTGGCTGCACGAGGCCACAAATGAGCCCTATTATCTGGACTATCTGGCTAACAACGGCGACTCCTTGGGCGGTACTGGATGGGACATCTCGGAGTTTAGCTGGGACGTCAAGTACGCCGGCGTTCAAGTCCTCGTTTCGAAGGTGATTTATTTTTACATCATGTACTTGCCTCAGTTTGGGAGTTTTGTATTACTGAGCGTGCTATCACCGCAGTTTCTCCTCCAAGGGAAGGCGGGCGAGCACCAGCAGATCTTCGAAAAGTACAGGAAGAAGGCGGACAATTTCATGTGCTCCTGCGTTGGAAAAGGCACCAAAAACGTGCAGAGAACCCCCGGCGGGCTGATCTACCGGCAGAGATGGAACAACCTCCAATACGCCACCAGCGCCTCTTTCCTCCTCACCGTCTTCTCAGACTATCTCCAATCCGCCGGCCAGAATTCCGTGCAGTGCTCCTCCGGCTCCACCACCCCCTCTGACCTTCTCGGCCTCGCCAAATCCCAGGTAATGCCCCAATTCTCTTCTTGAGCAACGAACGTCGTATGATCGTTCTGAATTCTCCTCCAGGTGGACTACATTCTGGGAGACAACCCGAGGGGG
Source organism: Gastrodia elata (assembly GCA_016760335.1). Lineage (NCBI taxonomy): Eukaryota > Viridiplantae > Streptophyta > Magnoliopsida > Asparagales > Orchidaceae > Gastrodia > Gastrodia elata. The sequence continues at coordinate 23,781,609 of CM028675.1, forward strand.
ACGAGTTACATGGTGGGCTATGGGCGGACCTTCCCGCAGCACGTCCACCACCGCGGATCCTCAATCGTTTCGATCCACGTGGACAATTCCTTCGTCGGCTGCAGGGACGGGTACGCGGCCTGGTTCAGCCGGAAGGATGCCAACCCCAATCTCCTCGACGGCGCTGTCGTCGGCGGCCCCGACGCCAACGACAACTTCGCCGACGAGAGGGAGCACTACGAGCAGACCGAGCCCGCCACCTACAACAACGCCCCTCTCGTAGGCGTCCTCGCCCGCCTCCATGCCGGCAACTCAGGCGTCAACCAGCTTCTCGTCAATGGTATATGCGACCTCACCCTAAACCCCTAAACCCTATCCTCACTGAATTCTTTGCTGTTCCAGACGTGGCTGATGTTCCAGCTGAGGGGCGCAAGTCGAAGAAACCGACGAGGACGCAAAGTCCTCCGTGGCCGGCCACCGCTGATGTTCCAGCTGAGGGGCGCAAGTCGAAGAAGCCGACGAGGAAGCAAAGTCCTCCGTCGCCGGCCACCGCTGATGTCTCTCCGCTCAGCGTGACACAGACTAGTACGGAATCGTGGAAGGACAAAGGAAGGAACTACAGGAGATACAAGGTTGTAGTGACTAACAACGATTCGTCCAAGACTGCAAAGGATGTATACATTGAGATTTCGAACATCTACGGACCCGTGTATTGGGTTGAGCGTCTGTCGCGAAAAAGCTATTACAGGGTGCCTTCGCTCCTGCCCGGACAGAGCTTCAGTTTTGAGTATTTTCATGCGGCCGAGCAGGCAAGTGTATCCATCACCGGATATGTTCTCGTCTGAAGTGTATGGAAGGAGCAAAAACATACGGTCACAGAAAAGAGAACCCATTTTTATGGTTTTCGGGTATATGAGATCTTAATAATAATAAGAAGAAGAAGAAGAAATGGGAGGTAGAGAGGAGAAAAGTGTGAAGAGACGAGCGAGCGGGTGCTCATCCTCTTTCTGCTCCACCTTCCTTTGTTTTACATACTCTTTTACATATGAGGGAGCTTTGGGGTTTTGTTAATGAAGCCTCCCATAAATGTTTCTTTTTGTTTTGTTTTGCCCCCTTAATTAGCATATTTCTGTTACTTGCACGAAGATTGCAAGAAGTGAGCTCTTGACTTTGTGGGAGCTTTCGGGTTTTGTGAGTAAGAGTTGTTTTTTCCTCCTTTACTTAGTTAGCATCATCTCTGTTTCTTGCAAAAGTTGAATTTCCTCCAGACTGAAGCAATGTGGCCTGCAATGCATTTGTGGAACGAGGTTTAGGGGCTGTGTGCGCAATGCTGTGTTATTTAAAGATGTCCTTAAGATTGAAGCTGTTTGGTTCAATACTATCTTGCTAATGACATCTCAAATTTTTGAAAATGTTTCTGTCTAATTTTATCTGGATGGATGTTGGCCGAATCCGGTCGACATGCAGATGACATCGCGACATATGATTTGGTGCTTCTCCTTGAATCGATGGAGAAGGCGAATCATCGTTGGCAACGTGCTCTTATCGAATCGTCTTCGCCGTAGTTGGTGAATTGGGGACGATGAAGATGACTTCCTCCGGCAAATCAGCCTTACGAGTTCGCGAAGAACACTACGAAGTCATGCGTTCAAATCAAGGACGGCGCAAGGACAAACAATCTACTAAAAATATTCACACTTTTTGGGTAATTTTACCTTATTTATAACATAAGCAGGCATAACTTGTAATTTTCAGAAGACGGTATTTGCAGAACACATTGCGATGCATAAATTAATGAACAATGTGACGAATGAATGATTAACCCAGGGCCTCTCCGTCTCCCTCGCCAGGGATCTCCGCGAGATTAAGATACCCCTGGGGATCCCTGCCGGCCCTCCAGCTGGCCCTGCAGATCACGCACTTGGGCCTCCGTCTGTTCGCCCTCCTCCACCTCTCCCAGCAATCCCGGTGGAGGCGATTCCGGCAGACGCAGCAGCTGACGGCCGCCCGTCCGCTGAGATCCTCCAGGCAAATGGGGCAGGCGGCAGGGGACGGGCCATCGCCGGCTGCGGAGGAAGCGCGTCGGAAGCGGCGGAGGAGGAGGGGGGCGGCGAGGGAGCGGGGGTCGGTGGGGGAGGCGAGGACGCGGGAGAGGAGGGGAGGGCGGAGGAGAAAGGAGCGGGGGAGGCGGAGGCGGAGGACGCGGAGGATGACGAAGAAGATGTGCTTGCAGGGGACGAAGGGGTCCGGGCAGGAGCACCTCGGCCTTGGGCTCGACAGGGTTATTCTGTATACATTGCAGGTCGACCCCAGTACGTGGAACGTCCCGCCGGAACGCTCCAGCAGGAACAGCCGCTGCCGCAGGGCGCGCCCGGCGCGCGCGCTCGCCCTCCTCGCCTTATCGTTGTAAGAGGAGGAAGGCTCGTCGTTCGATCCCACCGACGATTCCATCCGACAGCTCTGTTTCTTCCGTTTCTAGGGTTTTTTTATTCGGCCGGGGAAAGGTAGTTTCTTTGGTTGGAGAAAGAAGAAAGCACGGATGGGAGGGGCAAGCAAGGGAAATATCCGAACCCAAGCAACTGCGTGCGTGCGTGCGTGCGTGAGCTTTACATTATTTGAGAGCCGTTGCAGAAGAATTCAATGAAGCTATTATATTGAGTTTGATCATTTTCTTTTATGTATTTTTCCCTACCTCATACCGTTTGATGAGCCCACAAGCATTTTCCTATAAAAAAATGCTTTAAAGCACACAAAAGTATATCAACCTTAAATTATTCTTCTTGAATAAAATCTCGGACGATGTGCGCACTCTGTCTGGTCGATTGATTCAAGATGTTTGGTTCTCCGAGATTTGTTAATCTCGAATGAATTATTAGTTTAATCATTCATTTGATTGGTACTCGTTACATTTAAGGTTTGTTAACCTGGATGTTGATTATGCTGGTTAAGCTTGCAACCATTTGCATAGTAAACACCTTTTGTCAGAAGTTCTAATTATGAGTTCATATAAATTCAGCTTGTGCTTGCTAAGCATATATCTGAATTTGGTTAGTCTTTGATCATATGTGATTATTACATAATCCAACCTATAGGTCTTATGATCATGATAGTTATCTTGATTTAGATTGCTTGGGATCTCATAAGTATTATTCGAGTATTTTAAGCTTAAATTTTGTAATTTTTTCTATCTTAGGGCTCAACCTTTGGTGTTTAAGAAGGTTTATTAGTTAAGATGTCATAATTGGCAATGCAGTTAACATTGTATATTTTGAGGATTATCGATATTACATTGTTCAAGAGCTCAAGCTTGATTAACTTGATAATTAGTACTAATATATGAATGTTCTTTATTAAACCTTAAGATTAAGATTGATTATAAGTACAGAGTCCTTAAGAATACTAATGATCGAGAAGATTTAAGTTAAATCTTACTCATAGTATGACACTAAAGTGTTGATCGAATCTATTTTTTATATATTCTTTGAGAGCTTTATTTTCTTACTTTATATTGTGGTTCTAAGAAATAGGCTTCTTTGTCAAAGTGATCATAAAACCTAAAGCTCATGTCTTGAAACCTCAATTAGTAAAACCCTAATTAAAAAATAAAAATTATATTTCTTAGAAATTATTTCTAAGCCTAAAATTAGGTATATCTCATCTCAAGCTATAGAATATATGTTGAGATCCTTAAATAATAATATATTTTTACTAATTATACACACATAATTAAAAATTGGTATTTGATTTTTATAAATAACTATTAATAAAGGGATTAAGTTTTCTAAATTAAGTGATAATAATTATTTAAAATTAAGTAGCTGAACTTCAAATTAAACAGGCTATATAAAGCCCAAAACCTTGAATAAAAAACATATTTGTTAATCAATGGTAGCAAAATAACCTAAAAAATCGAAGCGAAGCTCTCGCCCTACTTTTTTAAGAGCAGCGGTTTAAACCTCGTCCCTCTTTTTTTGTCCCTCGCGTTTCGCGCGGAGCCCGAGCTAGGTTTTGGTTCCTTTTCTTCTTCCTTGCGAAGCGACGATGAACTCGGCTTCGAGGAGAAACCCTAGATCAGAGAGGCAATCCATCTTCTTCCATGATCTCGCCTCGCCGGTTTCCGTCCATCGCACCGGGGGAAGATTCACAACCCCCGGCCAAACGGCAGCCCTTTCCGCCCTTTGGCATGAAAGCTTCGGCGGATCGGAATTGCCTCCACCTCCTGCGTTCACGCTCGAGGATCGCGTCCACTTCTCCCCCGAGCCAACCCTGGGTGAGCTTCCTGCGTCGCCGGAGCCAGGGTCCGATTCGAGGACTTCAAAGCTCTCGCGCGGATATGTATCCTCTCCTCAACATAAAAGCTGGGCTGAAACGAGTAGCTCTGTGCTGAACGCTGGGTTACAAGGTTTGAAGGAACATCAGAGTCCGGGTAGTGCGAACTGGTGGTCTCCAGTTAAGAATGGGGAGACTGACCAGGAAGAGAAGGGTAGGGGTTCTCCGGTGGATGGTGTAGTGAAGCCAGGAGCTTTGATCATGCTGCCTCCTCCAAGCGAGGCTGTCAGGCCGGAGATGCAGAGGAATAATCTTCCCATTGGAGCATTAGATGAGGAAGAGTGGGTTACTGTTTATGGGTATGTTGTGTATTCTTATTTTTCTTTTTCTATTATCCGCATGCCCATGCCTTCATGCTAGCTTGTGCAAAATGCTATTTATTTTCTTTTTTGTGCTTTAATGTAATGTCTTGTTTTACCTGCTTCTTTGTTATTAAATAAATTACAGGGTTTATAGTGGATTTTGCTATACAAGTCCGTGTTTATTTCAAGTTCTCCTAGTTGTAGGTGACCCTCTTGATCTACGGGGAGCTACTATTAGTTAAATTTAAAGTCAATGAATTATTTTATTATGAAAATCCTTGACTTTAGCTATCTGTAGGATGCCGTATTGGCATTGATGTCAGCTTCATTTAAATCACATCAGTTGTGTCGCTAAAGAAAAGGATGATTATGCAAATGTCCATACTAAATCTGAAGAGAAATGTCATGCTTGCCGATACTTCCCAAAATATATCCCAAATTTATCCTAAATTACAAATAATTATAGAGACGGTAAAAAGATATATTAAGTGGGCCCATTATAAAGTGAATTGCTCTAATCATGAAATTACAACTATGCATATCATGTCATCTAGAATATTAGTGAGTTATAGGTTGGAAAGTGTAGCAATACTCAAATCTGAAATATGCAATTCTCTTGCTACCGTATGCAAAAGTAATAACTAAATGAAAATTCAAGGGAGTTAAACAATTATTTAAGGATAATTCTCAAAACACCCTACAAACACCACATGGTAAATTATATAAAAAAATAGTAAATTAAAACTATAAAAACATTAACTAGAATTTAATAAGTCTGAATTCTAATTCTAAGTAATTTAAAAAAAGGAAAATTGAGTTGAGCAAAATATTAAATGATTTTGAAATTAAGAGTTGTCAGTATTTTATATTACTTTCTTTTATACTATATATCATTTTATTTTTATTCATGCCTGCTGATTGCCAAAATTTACCACATTTTAGGATGAATGTAACCTAAAATGATAAGTTTAGTGGACATACTGATGATTTTCTGAAGAAGATTTGTAGATTTAATTATTAAAGAGAACACAACTCCTTGTATAGCTTCAATTTTCTTACATTTAATATATAGGTGGATTGTAGAGCATTAACAAAATCACCATTAAATATAGCTTTTCTGTACATTGTTTTGATGATGCTTGACATGAAGAATGATATTGTGTTTTCTTAAAAAGTTGATATGAAATGAAAAAGGAAGATAGTGATGAGTTTATTTTCTTAAGTCCATTAATGGATTATATAAGTGGTTCATGAAACATTATTGCAGCTAGTGCTTACATGAGGATATTGAACTTTGTTTTCTATGTTTTTATCAATTTTTTGTTGTTTAGTTTTTCCTATTTAATTTATAACAAAACAAGTGATCAATTGGTGAATCTTGGAAGAGCTTTTGAAAATTTGCATTCTGAAAACATATTTTTGAATATGGAAAAGTATTGCTTTGCAACTCCATCAATGATTTATTAATTTGTTGAAAGAGGTTGCACAATCAATTGATTTTGATGTGGTCATTGCTAAAAAATATTTGAATGTCTAACACATAATATACATTATCTTAAACGGTGTCTTGCCTTTGCTTTTTTTTTTTTGTAGATGATTCATCAGGGGATTCGTTACCAACATAACTATTGTTCTCTTATCTAAAGAAAGGTCTTAAGTAAATAAAGGGGATGTTTGTTTGAGGTTTTATTTGGATTTAATTGATTTAAGTATGTTAAATTGCTTAGCTAAACTTGTTCGATTGTAATAGTGTTTTAAGTAGGATTGTAATTATCATTAATTAAGTTGGTCGAATTTGAACTTACTCATTTTAGATTTGATGATTGTAATGGTGTTTTAATTAGGATTGTAATTATCATTAATTAAGCTGGTTGAATTTGAACTTGCTCATTTTAGATTTGATATTAGTCTATATAAAATTAATAATTATTTCAGGTATTATAAAAATGCTTAATTATATATTGAAATATTAATTAAATTAGACTGGATTAAATAAATTATTTTTTTAATTAATTTATAGTGAACTTTTATGTATCATGTTAATTATTATATTAATTATGAAATTATATGTCATTAATTAATATTATGGCTTAAATATAAGTTATTATTTAAAAGCATAACAATAATTTTCATAATTATTTTTATAAATAACTAATTAATTAATCTAATATATCACCTAATTAGTTATAAATTATCAAATTAAATTTATAACTTTAGATAATTAAATATTGATTATATAATAAATAATTAATTAATCTAATACTTTAATTACTAAATAATCAACTTTTTTTTGTTTGTTAGTTAGCATGTAAAGTTTTATAAATTTAAGGTAATTAATGAATTTTTTAATTAATTGTTATACAATACCAACATATCAATATATTCCAGCTAAGATTCGATAATAATTAATGGCGATATGAATCCTTTGTTTCCTTTGTATGCTATCAAATAGAGGCCCTAGTAGGCTCCTAGATTCTATATTGTGGGATCATTCCAATTAGGTTTTTACCATGCTTATTTTTGTTAAAAATAATTATTTTGATTAATCTACAATTAGCTTACAATCTTTATTTAAATTAACTAATACTAATATTAATTAAATTATTAATTAATTAAGTAAAAGTATTTTATTGATTACATACAGTTATACAACAATAATAGTAATAGTAATATAATAATAATAATTATTATCATTATTTTTTATTATTTTTATTTGATTAATTATTATTATTTAAAATATTTGTTATTAGTTTGTTTAATCATTGTTAATAAATTGTATTTGAATTATTTTTATTTTATTGATAATGATTATTATTATATATGTAATTTGTACTAAATTAATTAAATATTAGCTAATCAAGTTTAAATGTATCTTAATGTACAATATTATTAACTAATAAATATAAATAATTAATAAAAAATACAATGGCTTTAGTTCAATTCAAGCTTTAGATAGATAAGCAACACTAAGATAAGCTTAAAATACAAATTGTTCAGGCTAAGTCTTTTATAATGCTTTATGGAGATAAAGGGAAGAATTGAAAAATTACATGCCTAATTTTTTTTTTTAATTTGGTGTTTGTAATCTTGTGAGGTGTAGTAATTGGATAATGCCAAGTTAGAAGGTATTGAACCTAAATAAATAAAATTTGTTAAAATAGGATTGTTGTTTTATTGTGTTGTGCAAACTTTTTGTTAGCGGAAACGTTATATATTATCAATGTGATTATATAAGAACATGACTATCAATGTTTAAAATATAGGTTCTTAAAAGAAGTTGGGACATAAGATGGATTGAGTTTTATATTAATTACTTTTTTTTTCCTTTAATATTGTGTTAGAACAATGAATATTTTTTAAAGATATTTTAAATAGAGTTGTCATCCCTTATAATGAAGGTTAAAGTTCTATGTTTTTAACATATAAATGAGTATGCAACTTATAATAAGTTGATGAGATTATTTGTAACATGGAAATTCATATGCAGCGGTCAAGTTTATGGTTAAATATAATTATTTATTTATTTATGGTCATCTTTGCATTTTAGATTGATTCATTTTTGAGAGACTGTAACATTACATTATGTGTTAGTGTTATTTCGTTGAGAATAAGAAAATCACATTTTAATTGGATAATTTATTAACTATTTTTAAAAAACAATTGGCATGCGTTATCTCATATTGTAGTATTTATTATTTTGCTAAGGGTTTAAATATAACATGAGGATGTACGTCTTTGCAAATTCTTTCTAACGCTTTTGAAAATGAGAGTACAAATTTGTGTAGCGGTATAGGTTTTACCAAAAACAGCTAGAAAACATGATATTTTTTGGTAGCAGTGAATGTTCTTAAAATAACATTTCATATCCTGTCATTAGACTGTTTAACCATCTCACTTTGCTGAAGTTGCTAAATGATTTTGGTTGCCTAAGTAATTGTGTTAGTTGAATTGTAAATTTGAATTGTTATTTCTTTTAACGCTCCTGAAAAAATGAGTACTTAAAGTTCCAATTTTTTTGATTACTTATAAATTGATGTAATAAACAGTTTTTAAAATTATGCTGCTAAATTAAAATTTATGAATTGGGTGGAGTTTGATTTTGCCTATGATTGAGTGGAATTTTGATTTTGCATACAAATCATTGGTCAATATATTTGTTTGAATGCTTCCACCTAATTTCTCAAGGCTTCAATTTAGAAAGCCTTTTGTAGAGCTCCTAATTGGCTTGACCTGTTATGTTTGCACATGCATAAATTGAAAGGGAATATTTGCTGAAAGTTGATCATCAAAGATAACAACTATAAACTTTCTACTACTGTGAACATGAAAAATCTGGAGTTTAATCTTGGTGTTATAGTAATGTTGCAAATAAATCAAAGAGGATTTTTCTTTAGCAGTTTTCTCGGTAAGTTTATTTTCGCTTTCCTGCTTATGGTTGCTTTCTTGCCTATGTTTTCATGACACGGCTTGCCAGGTCTTCTCTAATAAAACAAGCATGTGAAACTTTCAACACGTTTCTCCATAATATAGTAAACACATCTCTCTTCCACACTTGTAAAAGTCACAAAAGTATAAGAGATAACTTTTCTTTCTCTTTGTTCTCTTGCTACTAGCTTTTTTTTATCCTGGCGCCAGCTTTAAATAAATTTGTTTATTTTCTCTCATGCACTTTCTTCTTCCATCATGTCACCCTAGTGATTCCCATCTCATACTTCTTCTTTTTTTTTTTTTGGCTTTGGCTCTTTTCCTTTGTATTATTTGTCTCTCTCGCACCTTAATAGTGTTGGGATGCGAGGACTGATTAGATTAACACGGGAGGTGCCAACGGAGTTTCGGTGGATTCCAGGATGTTTCGGGGCAAGGCTACACTAGCAGACAACAAGTCAGGTGTCCTATAGGGCCTGTAGCCCGAGGAGGGGGAGCCCAGGCGCATTTAGGCGCCCGTGGAACAGATTCATGGGCGCTCAGGCACACTCAAGCGCCTGTGGAATAGCAGCTTGGGCTCTCGGGCGCGCCCGTAAAAGTTTAGACGCGAATACAGGTGTCCCGTGGTCAATTGTGGGTGGTTTCGGGCGATCTTGGGCTTGTTTTAAAGTTTGTTGGAAGCTTTAATTAGTATGATGTTGAGGAAATATTTTCGAGGGAGAAATCTTGTGACGGCGAGGGTTTGAGTTGGAGAGCTAAGGTAAGGGCATAGCAGAAGTGAGGTGCTAGGGTTGTGTTTTCTTAGAAGGTGAGCACTTCTTATAAGGGTTAGGGCTTATTGGGTACTCCGAAAAATTTGTAATCATCATAGTGGAATCTTTCTTGGTTGTGGGCGTTGTTTTACCAATTCTTTAGTTTTCCACGTAATTTTTTTGTGTTAATTTGTTTGTGATTTTCTGGTTTTATTTTGCCTTTTGTATTCTCTCATAATTGTTCGGTATTTGCTCAAACTACAAACTCTAAAGCGGGTTTAGAATCCTAATAGATAGAACCACCATTTTTTTATTCCACTCATGCACCCTCTTATCTTTTGTTAGCCCATTTTAATACATGATCTCACGCTTGCACATCTTCCTCACATTTGATTTCTCTGTTTTTTGCTCTAGACCTTCTATGCTCTATGATTAAACGTTCACCAAAACAATTATTGAAAATGGAAGATGAATGATGGGAAGCATTATTGCTTTTTATTCAGTTGATTCCCTATTACATTACATTTTCACTCACCCTATTGCCTTAACTAAGTTATTAGATGAAGTCATTGACCAAAGGGTAAACATAACATACAAATTAATCAGAAATGAAGCGTTGATGGACGATGGTGAAAATAATAAATTGTGCAAGGACACAGCCATTTGCTTTGAAGAAATTTTTATGTCATTCAAGGCTTGCTTAAAGTTTTGGAGCAGTAATTTATCATCTTTTCAATTCAATTTTCTTTTACATTCTATAATGAAACCAATGATTTTATCAAGGGATTTTAAATAAACAAAAGAGCAATCTAACTAGGCAACAGCTCACTTAATCTCACGGAAAGCCTGAAATGTAACTTTGTATGCAAACTGCTGTTCCAGTATCGTTCACCTTTAATCCAATGTATGCTTTAATTACCAGATGTTTTAAAATGTGTCCACCTATGCACACGCAAGCTTCGGTATAATTTTCTTACTCTTGTACGCTCCAAGATTCAAAGGATTACTTGCTCAAGTACTTTAGTCTTTTTTTTAGCATAATTCCAATGCAAGTAACTAAGTTGTGCAAAATGAATTCAATAGAGAATACAAACCATTGCTAATGCAGATGAATGAATCTGTCATAGCTAGATGAAATGGAATTGAAGTGGGTAAATAATGTGAAGCTAATATCCATACAGATAATTTACTTTAGGTGGAGTTTAAGAGAGTGGTAAATAACAATTTTATCTTGGAATTAAAGTTTTGTATGGTGGCTAGCATTAGTTGCAGTTGTGGTGTTGATCAAAGATTTTCCAGTTAGAGCTGGAATTGATCAATTCAACGCATTATCTATATTTATCTATTATGAATCTAATTATGGAAATCATGCAAAGACACCTTGGTTTATATGTAGATAGTATAATTTTATGGTTCTGAGATACTGACATTTAAAAAATTGGATAAACTTTTTTAAAGGTTAATGGCTATATGTTTTTGTGACAAAGGTTGCGTACATGCTTTACAATTTTGTTTTTTCTGAGAATGAGAAATTAGTAAATACTTGTTAACATTGTTGGAAGACTAAGTAGTAGTTAGATGTAGTTGGTTGGCACTTTTTTGATATGTTAGGCATATCATTGCTGCATACATCTAACAAGTGCATTTGGATATATTATTTAAAATATTTGTGGTAGCAGTGATATTTATTAAGCATAGATTATGATTTTTAGAATTTTCAGATATTAAAAGGCCTTTAAACTAAACTTGCAAATAACATCCCAAGTTGGTTAATTTAAACTTAAAATTCATATACAACATAAATATAAACATAGCACACATATATTCATGATATTATTTATGTTTGTGTGTATTTGTATCTGTACCATATTTTATAGTATAACTTTATAAGCAATATATATATATATAATACTATGATTATTAATTTAAATTATATGTTTTTTTGACATAAGATGGCTCAAGAGGCTTTTGTATAAATGGAACTTTGTAGAATACAAAATATAAATGATAAAAATACATTTATGTAATTAAAATAAAGAATTTTAGAGTTTCTTGACTATCGGTTACTTTATTAAAAACACTGGCTTGGTTAAAAAGTGTATTAATTTTAAAATTTGTTGTTTTAATGAAATCAACTCAATGAAATTGTATCTCAAGCAAAAATTCAGAAGCAATGAATCTAATACCATAATTTAGATTTTCTTAGCTATAGTTTATATATTTTATTTTGGAAAAAATGCAAATAACTTGGTATATAAGAATATTGAAGTAAAGATAAATGAATGAATTTGCTCAAGTAATAAATCTAGGCCTAAATGCAGTGAAAAGTGTGTGATGGCTGCTATGTCGATGCTCGTGTACAGTGTCAAATAAGCAAAGGTTTTTGCATTATAAATGAAAGGGAGTATAGAGCTAGTTTATAATACTAAATTAAGATTAAGTAGATAAAATAGTAGCACTTTTATTGATAAGTTTTTTGAGGTGGTAGATGTTATGATTAATGGGAGAATAAACATTTTGTCTTTCAAGAAATAAGTGGGTAGAAGAGAAAACAAAAAAAAATGATAGTTTATGTTTTAAATTTTGGTACTCGATAAGAATACTTATAGGAATGACATTGGTATCTTTGTGGATAAAATTTTAATAATTAATGTAGTGGAAGTTAGGAGGTTGAGAGATTGAGTTATATCATTAAATATTATTATTTGATGGATTAACATTTAATATTGTAAATGCTTGTCTTTTAAATAGGATTGGATGTGAGTATAAAAGAAAATATTTGGCATGATTTGGAGAAGTTGGTTTGAGGAATACCCATATTTAGGAGTTGGTTTAAGGAACATGTTGTCATCTTTAAGTGTTGTTTCTAAAATTTCGATAAATTATTTTTTCTTAAAGAAATAGATCTTTTATATTGCAAGGATTGCTAGATTATTTCAGGTTATTATTTGACAATTAACATTGATAATTTATTTTAGATTAAAGAAGTAATAGTAAACATAAATATATCCCAAAACTAGTTGATGAATCTTAAGAAGAATAATATGCATACTTTATAGGTGGTAATGTGATTGTTGGTTTTATTTGCAATGTTGCTAAAAGTATACTTAATGAATCAAAAGGGAGAACACTTGATAGTAGAGATGATGGTGAAAATAAGATATTCAAGTAAAGATTAATAAAAAGATATAGTATAAATAATGATTTAGTACAAGAATAATAATTTGAAAGAAATGTAAACTAGCTTATTCAAATTTAAGGTATCAATTCATAAATGCTAAGAATGCAACATTTGTGGATTTATTTGATAAATTATAAATTGTTGAGAAATACAGATATTTTTTTTTATAAATACATATACATATATATATATATAAATTAGCTAAATTAAGAGAATGAAGAACCAAGAACTTTACTAAAGTAAAACATATAAAAATGATGATAAAATAATTCCTTTTGGGGTTTAAGATAATCATATAAATAGATGAATTATTTTATTAAGCTTTTTAATGAAAGTTGTACTACTATATAATTAATATGAGTGAGCTTTAAATTTTTAAAATAATCTTAATTGCACTTTCTTTTAGTTGGTTAATAAAATCGAGACTTAGAATGTTATAAAAGGGATGAAGAGTAGGAAAGCTATAAAACTAGTTGATATTCGTATTTATGTGTGGAAATGTTTGGGTGAAGAAAAAGTTTCTTAACTTATCAAGTTATTTATTATTATTTTGAAGATTAAAAAGATGAATGAGTGGAGTTACATTTTTTCTTAGCTTATCAAATTACATTTAGGCTATGCTCTTAAAACTCAATGTAATGTATAATAACCTAGTTCCTGAGATCAAGGCGTTGAGGCCTAATATTAAAGTCTTAAAACAACGCTCAAATGTTTTAGTATGAATGAATGTTCGGTTGGCACAATAACACTTTAATAGGACTAAAAGACTCCAACACTTTGCAAAATAGAGATTACAGAGAAAGGAAACATAAAATATTATAAGGGGAAAGGTCAAATATCTTTGACACAAAAAGTGCGGTGTAAACATTTTTCAATTCTTAAAGTGTGCGAGCGAGGGAAGGCTTTTAACGAGCAAGCGAGAGAGTTTTGAAGCTCTGGAATTTGAATCGTTTCTAGATCACACTCATTGTGTTTTTTCAAAGGAGTGTAGCAATAGAATTCAAGGATCCTTTTTTGATTTCCAGAATCTTATGAACTGCACAACCCTGTTTCAAGTATTGCTACTTTAGGCCAGAGAGCATTGAAGCCAAAGAAGTTTGACCCTCGTCCCCAAAGATGGCTATAATGGATTTTTTGGAAGAGGCAATTTCCTTGTGATAGACCTGACTATCTTTATATCAGACATCACAAGGGACAAAGTGGATGAAGTTGTCAAGTTTTTTAACAATAAGGGGTGAAATTCCTTGGATGGAGATGCTCGAAGAGGTGCGACAAGGAAAGGTGAGGAAACAACAGAGGAAACAACAGGAAGCCAGGAGGCCTTGAGGAATGAGTCTCTTATTGATGAACCCAACCTAGGAGGAGGAACTTAAATACTTTGTGATTGGATATATCCGAGTGAGGCGGAGGTGACCTTCTATCCTGGGATGACTTATCTTGGAGCAGGTCAAATTTGGAGGGAGAGTTCTCCCAAAATTGAGTTTTCTTCGAGTTGGAGATAGTTTGCTTGAGAAGTCAGGCTTATGTTGTGGGGTCATTGTCTAGGCTTTGTTAGGCATATCTTGTGAAGATCAGTACAAGTGATTACTCTGTCTTCTTCAACTTGCAATCTTTAAAACTGAAATATCTGTACACAATAGTTAGTTTATGAGTCTAGCATTGGATATATCCGAGTGAGGCGGAGGTGACCTTCTATCCTGGGATGACTTATCTTGGAGCAGGTCAAATTTGGAGGGAGAGTTCTCCCAAAATTGATTTTTCTTCGAGTTGGAGATAGTTTGCTTGAGAAGTCAGGCTTATGTTGTGGGGTCATTGTCTAGGCTTTGTTAGGCATATCTTGTCTCTCGGTCTTAGAAGATCAGTACAAGTGATTTCTCTGTCTTCTTCAACTTGAAATCTTTAAAACTGAAATATCTGTACACAATAGTTAGTTTAGGAGTCTAGCATTGGACAACCATTTGATGAAGAATGAATTGGAGGCATGAATATTTAGTTGCAAATGAAATTCTTGGCAGCAGATGTGGCTAGGAACGAAGAAGAGGTAAAATAATTGAAAAGTGACTTGCAAGCTCATGTAACCATGTTATCCAACTTTTTTGCTTGCACTTTATATTGGCAACACCGAATAAACAATACAAATAGTCTGTCGAATACTCAGTATAGTTCAGTGAACCAATACTAAAGCTAGAATTTCTTCCATTTGAACGAGTATCACAACTATGCCATCATTAACTGCATGCATTTTAGTGCATTGGAGCTATTAAGGACTGAGTGTTATATAGGATCAAGGAACAATCTTACCAACTTTAATGTTTTGAAAACTTTATATGAATAAATAAAAAAGCATTTATGGCCTACTCTTGAGATGAGATATATTTTGCACAGATGAAGAGATGTTGAACCCAAATGACTAGAAAATTTGGTTGCAATTGGAACTCTTCCTGCTGATGCGCAAAGTTCTGAGTGTTTACAACAAGGGGAGCAGAAATTCATTAAGTACTGGGACATCCTCATTCATGAAATGAGAAGCTGAAGAGCTGGGTGTCAAGTGATGACAAAATATCTTCTTAAAATTGTATTGTTGTTTGTTCATATTATAAAATGTAACAAATGCATGAACAAAGTAAGTGCACCCATTTTGAAGTGTTATTAATATGTTTTGTGGCAATGTTTGTGTCATGCATGTATGAGAATGTTTGATATACACAAACACACGCACACATATATATGTATTTGCGTGGCTTAGTGATACATCATACATCTGAGTCTTTGCTTGAGCTTGTGAGTTTTAGCATCTTTTTTTCATTGTGCTCGCTCCTTTGAGACTCATTCCCAGTGTTATGCAGCCTTACTTGACTTATCATTGAGTATTTGCATGATTAGCTTTGAGGCAGCAGAGTGTTAGTATTTGAGTGTTTTTAAGAGAATATGAAGCATAAACCTTGAATCGATTATTTCTTATAGGAAGAAGAAAGACTTCTTGAGCTTATGTTTGGTTATAACACTTCTAAGTCTATAACATGCATATTTAATTATGTAATGTCCGAATGGTTTACTTTTTATATGTGCACCATGATATAGAGCCATTTTACTTTGTAAATGTCTTACTCCATTCTTTGTGTGATGCTTGATTATGTTTTTGCCAAATTTTTAGCATAACACTTCCCAAGGAGCTCCATCCTTGACTGAGCTTTTCAAGTCACCCCCTTGACGTACTTTGTGATTAGGTTGCTGCTGAATGATCACTATCCTGGATTATTAAGTATATCATATAGGTCGACTAGTGGTACATTTCCAAACTTTTGAGTTTGAAATTCTCTCAATGATTCACTTAAATATTACTCAATAATTGAACGAAGTGATCAACCACCACTTGATAAAAATCTTATGAATTCTCTCACACATAAAAATAAAAACACGTAATTAACAAAAAATGCAATATTATTAAAAAACTTCACATTGAGCAAGTTAAAAGATCCGTTCTCTTTTTAGAAAGAATAAAAAATTCTTCATACAAGCCAAATAAAATAAAATAAATAGCAGTTTTCTATGCTTGTGTATTTTTCATGACAGCAAAGTTGTGATTAATTTGATTGGCCAATCTTCCTCAAAATACGTAACCTTATATTAAGCTTTCCGCATTTAAAATTCTGTTCTCTTCTCCTACCACTCAAGATAAACAATTGTTAAACCAAAGAATCTAAAATTTGGGGAGTTCATCCTTCTCAAAAGTTTTAAGTTTATAGATGAATTTTTAATTGAGTTTTTATAACGATTCATCCCAAATTAAGTAATAACTTATTATGTGTAGGATACCTCGAGACTTCAGCTTTCCTTAACACTTAGTCACTCAGATTAAATTCATTGTGCTGAAACTTTATATTAATGTTCCAAGTGACTTGTTCATTGTCTTTTTATTCGATTGAATGCCATAAGTTTTAATTCTTCAAACATGTTTATTTCAAGTTACCCAGTATCATCCTTGGTTATTTGAAACTAAGTTAGACTAAGGCTTTTTTAGTTTTTTCTTTATCCTTGGAGCAGGAATTATAGTTCTTTGGGCGTTAAAACTTGTGTTGAAGGCAAGGGAAGATGGTGTTTCTCCTGTGGCTAGGTTTGGTGTGGGCCTATAACCCCACATGACTTGGTAAGTTGTCATCCCAGCTTCCCCATAAGTGTTGAGTGATTTCTTGAAGAGCTAAATGACGTTCTTATTTATTACCTCAATTTGTTCTTATTTATTACCTCAATTTGATCGTTCAATTGTTGATGGTGGGTTGATGTAAATCTAAGTTGGATGTCATATCCTCTATAAAGCCTTGGAACATTTTAAAGGTGAATTGTGATCCATTGGTGACTATTATGGCCGAAGGTATGATGAACTGAGGAAATATTTGTTCCTTATAAATTTGATAATGGGCTTGGATGTTGTTTTGGCTAAGTCCATTGCCTATTAGGACTTTGGAAAACTTTTTTCCTAATAAACTTGGTGAAATACTCTACTAGGATTGGGTTGATTCTTTGTTGAACTGAGGGTTTGGGAATGTGTAATAGAATTCATCCCCCACAGTGCGAAATGTTAAAGAGAATAAGATTGATTGAGTTGGGTAGCTCAGCTCTTTGAGTGCGTTAATGTACTTTTGACAAGTTTTACATCATTGAACCGCTATTTTGCCTTATAATAAATAGCCAGAAATAACCTTTCCCAAAGACTTTTCAATTCATGTTTTTCCAGCCAAGTGACATGCACTCTCCCAAGTAATTCAAAGAAGATTTGTTGGGTTTCCTCTTTTTTGACACACATGACGCATAAGTATCATTTGTTGCGACTGATGAGTGTTCTGACTTTGAATTTGTTCCCCAACAATTGCCGTTTCTTAGGAAATTTAGGTATCCTTAAACCAGACATTTGGAAGGTTTGTTTCTTCAATGATAGTGATTTTAGAGGGTTGTATGGTGGGCTGAAATAATTTTTTAGTGGGTGGATTAAGGATAACCATACTTAGTTTTTAAATTGGCTACAATATTGTTTTCTCTTGGTACTTGCTCAATACTAATCATTGAATTTCAAGCTTTCAGCATGAACGACTTGGGTGTAGTTTGCGATTGCTATCCTTGTATTTTAAGTGCCAAGAACTTGATTTATAATTAATCAAGGGTTAGTAAAAACCCTGAATTTGCTAATTTATATTTCTGTAGCAAGTATGGGTCCATCAAGAAGTTGCATAGATTAAGCTTTGTTGTTAATTATGGGAAAAGTTAGCTTTAGTGAAGACCATAAGGCTATGTTTTATGGGTTTACTAGGGATATACTTGCCATATGACTTTGTGACCCGAATGCCTCGTCGATGAACATAAATCAAAAGTCACAAGGGTTGTCTTTCTGCTATTGTCGAGTCTTTTGGCTTTTCATGAGAAGAGTCAACAATAGTCGCCAACACTTGTGCCTTGATGATGTTTTAAGCAAAAACTCTATCGATGGGAGCCTGATGTTGTTCACCAATACAACGAACCTAGGGGACTCAACTCACAACAACACTCAGTCGGACACACGGGAAACCAAACTTGGCCAACACCATTTGAAGACTCCATCATGTCATAAGCCTATTCAATGTTCACATTGATCGTCATGTTTTCAGCGGTTGAGGTGGAGTATGTGAACAGTGAGGAATTTCTCATTAATGCCCCTTCCTAGAATGAAGCACTCTGCTCCCTGGAGATTAACTTGGGTAGCAGACTTTTTAGGCGATTGCTCAAGGTTTTGTCAATCCCCTTATAGACTATACAAGTTGATGGGTCTGAATTGTCTTAGAGTAGATGCTCACTCCTCTTTCGGAATGAGCACAACAAGTGTGTCACGCAGGATTCTGGCCTCCCTCAAAAATATGGTGAATTATTGTCAAGGTATCAACCACTGTGATGCTCCAATATCCTGTGAAGGAGGGAGTGATGTCTTCGATCACAGGGGCACAATTGAGGCCAAGATCTGTCAGATTTTATCTGTAACCGGCCTTGCGAGAGCGTCAGCATTTGCGTTATTGAGAGTACAATCATGAATCAAGGTTGAAGGACAACTTGTGAAAGGGCCAAAGATGCCTCACTTTCTATAGAAGAAGCCACGGAAGATTTGGCCAATCCTCCCTGCGTCTGATGACGTCTCCCTAGAGCGGTGTTCGATTTGTGACGCTGTGTCGCAAATCGCTAAAACACCACGGCGTTTTGGTCGCCATCTTGATTTGCGCTTGGTTAGCACTGCGTGACGACCCAGAGCTATTGAGAAAGCTCTAGATCGCCACTCTCGGTGTCCATAACCTTCTGCTGTAGCTGCATCAGTTTGGAAGACAGCTCCTTCTCCCTCTTCCTCAGGTCGGAGAGAGTGTCATGTCCCTAGCGCCAAAGAGTTCTCATCGCCTTTGCCATCATGTGGTTCATGATTTGGCCATCATGTGGTTCATGATGGAGGACGATGAGTCTCATGGCGGCCATCTTCAAGTGGGCCTAGGAACACCAACTACCTCTACTTTTTTACCTTTACGCTGAAAGCCCGATCTCTTCCTCACCTTTTAATTAACCATAGGCTCAACAATTTGTTTAGTTGTGGTAGTTGCGGGGCACTTTTTTGAGTTGGTATTAGTCAACACTTTCGCAAGTACCTTCTTTTTTCTTCTTTGGCCAAGTCCATGGCCCCATTTCGCTCTTCGATTAGCCCACCACTGTTAGGTGCAGTGATACCCATTGAACCTGGCGGTGTGAGTTTCAACATCGAGATTTGTGATGGCTCCACCGTTGTACCCAAAGCAGGTGGTCAACTAGATGTCAACGTCTAGGTAATTCAGCACAATTCTACTTCCTTTGGGGGACAAGATTCATCTTTATGTACCACTTTTTTGCAAGAATAACCAAGGACAGAAATGAAATGCCTTCATATATTACAGGTACATTAAACATCCCAAGGAACTTTTAACTTTGTTTGTTGGTACAAGTTTTTTAAATAAAAACACTAAAACACATACCCCTGTATACATGCATCTCTTCCCATTGGCTGTCAGGCCAACAATGAAGAAGGGTTTTTCAATTATTGATGCAATCTCGTAAGGCTTGTTTTACTCCAAAGTCAAAGTGGCAACTTGGAGAGGCGGATCCAAAGCGGCATTGAGTATGCTATTTTCATACTTAAGAAAAATTTGGAATCCATTCTTCAATCCAAGAGCTTGGCCACCCACGAATCAAGGCCCTTTTGAAATAACATGCATTCACGCTTCATCTTTATTGATTTTGATGAACAAGCAATCGACATCGAGCCAGTGGATCATAAAGGTATCAAGGTGTCCCCAAAAATTCAATTCGTTGGTAAGCACATGAAACAAATTTGGTGACCAAAAAGCCTCACAATAATAGACTCTGCAAACTTCACATCCTGCTATATTCTTCTTCACGATTCATTGAACATTCACCATTTTTGCCAATAAATTTTTCTACTTCTCGAACGCTTTAAACTTCTACTTATGCCAAACATTTTTAATGTTTTTATCTCGTTCACAATTCCCTCCACACGCTAGGAGACAACCATGCAATCGGTTTATTTGCCACATAAAACAATAATTTCCTTTATACCCTTAGTTCCACTACATGTTGAAACTTCCATATCCAAGGTCAAATGCATCAGGCATGACTTTCGGCGAACCCAGATTAGCTGGTTTCGCCGCATGAACATGTGCATGACTCATCTTCTCCATTGCCTTGAGAAGATCACCCACCTCCTCACCAATATCCGTCGACGAAACTGCGCGGGATCTAGTTTTCCCCTTCACTGGCAAGCCAGTAATGGTGCTGTCCAGGTCTTTGAAGCCATCCACTTTCGGAACAATGTCCGTCGCATCTGCAGGGCTGTTGATTTCCCGCTTTTGGCAGTGACGCTGGTTTTTCCGCCGCCATCCTTTGCAAGATTTTCACTGCTCGTGCAGAGGCGTTGGCTATGCCATCCTTTCGAATGCTCCTCTCTTTCTCCCTTTCCTTCATTCCTGTTTTCCAATCTCTCCCCAAAAGTTGCGAGTACGCCTTAGCTTTCAATTCACTTACTAGTTCCGCGTCACCCCGAGGAAATGTCGATAATTCATCCATCTGATGGACTCACCCGAATTAAGCAGCCCACTCCTCCTTGATTGCCCTGGGTGTTTTAGATCACTCGTGGCAGATAAAGGCCTCTATGAATCTTCCTTCTTAGTTGAAGCTTCAGAGTTATTCTAAAAGCTCACCACCTCTTTGACTTTAGTGTACTTTGTAGCACGTGAGATTAACTCGGGCATGGACTCTAGAGATTTCTTGGAGGCAATGAATTGGAATCACAATTTCTCTAGGCCGTTCACAAAGGATAGACGAGCGATATGCTTGTCATGCATAACTCTGGTGAACCTGGCTCTCAATCTCTTAGGGATTTGTTTTCTTATTGTCCAAGTAAGATTAGGTTTTGAGAAGATTTTGGTAGTCTTATTGCTAATTTGAAGTGGCTCATAAAAGAATTTGCCAATTGATCAAAGTTGGTGATGCTTTCATGAGGGGGGATTGAACAATTTGCAATTCACTTCTTTGCCCACATTGTATAGTGAGACCTAGGTCTCAAAGTAATCCATGTGATTAATGGGATCAATGGTCCCTTTGTAGGTTTCAAACGTAATAGGTTTGAAGCCTTGGCATATAATAGCTGACTTGATCATAGGATACTGATTGGTACTTCAACTCTCTGTAGCTTAGCATCATCCAGAATTTCCTTCATCTTGTCATCACTGTCTTACAAGTCCTCGCATTAAGCCTCATTGCTGACTCTCTCAAGGTTGCTCCTTTTGGGTACCTCTGGTAGTGGTGGCAGATTGTTGGTTGGCACCCTAAAACTCCCTCGAAATCTTGTGCATAGGTTAATTAGCTGTAGAGGCGTTACAGTGCTGGGTCTAATGGAGTACTTCTGCTCCATCTGTAAGATGCGTTCTTTTTAATTCATTATTTGTTGCTGGATATTTTTGGTATCCAAAGTTGCTTGGGTCCGAGTTTGAGATTTTGCTGAAGTATCTGTGGGGTTGCTCAAATTGTCTAATACATAACGAAGATTAAGTGATGGTCACTAGAATTTGGAGAACTTCTTGAAATTCCCATTTCTTCCAATGTAGATTTGTTATTCTTAAGCTGAGGTTCAGCCAAATGTGGCAGAGTTTCTAGTTGAAGTAATCAGATGAAGTTCAGATGATGAAATTCTTCTCCGAGGAGGGATGAGTGTCTAATTATACAGATATCGCAGAATGTCATCAAATTGATAAAGAAAAGTAAAAAAAATAAAGAGACAATTTTTATAGTGATTCGATCTTATAGAATATATCTACTTTTGTTTAGGAGAGCTCTTTTATCACCATTCTTTGTCATGAAAAGAGTTGCAAAGATTGATGACTACGAGTTTGAATACTCCCCCTCGTGTATATAATAGAGACAATTTAGAAATATTTATTTTGTCATTGATAAATCTAAGATTTATAATAATTAAGACAATAAAAATAAACACTTTCTATTAGAATCTGGATGCTTTGATGTGTTTTTTATGATTTCAAGGCAAGAGAGAGCTAATTGTAACGTTGGGCTGAAAATCTGGAATTCTGGAAGAAAAACGCTGCGGCGTGCCCCAGCGCGCCACAGCGTGCTATAGCGGACCAAAGATAGAAACTTCGGCTCTACCGCGCGCTGCAACGAACTCAAGACAAAGATTCTGACACTACTGCGCGCCGCAACGGAAACCAAACAGAGGCTTTGGCGCTACCGCGCGCTACAACGGAAATATAATATTGCCCGGACTTTAACATAATTCAAAGCATCCCGCTACTGCGCGCTGCAGTGGAGACCAACAGAAACTCTCGCGCTACCGCGCGCCACAGCGGAAGCTCACAGAAACTCTGGCGCTACCGCGCGCTGCAGCGGTCTCAAGATAGAAACACAGGCTCTACCGCGCGCCGCAGCCCTACAGAATTTTAAATCTACGCGCTATCTCGTGCTGCAGCGCTCTCTAAACAGACTCGGGCGCTACCGCACACTATAGTGCCTGTCGGATTTTCTGTCAGGCAAGAGCACTAAAAGCAGCATAGGGAAGGCCAAAAATCTTAATTCTTCATCTTCCCACAGTTGGAATTAAGGGCAGAACAATTAAACCATCCTCAAGTTTTAAAGGAATAAATGAATAAGTCTTTAATGCAAATCAATTCTCAAGAAGTGAAAAAAGATGGCAGCACAATTTCTGAGAAATTATTCAAGGGGCTATAAAAGCTGAGAAAAAAAGCTAAGTAGGGGTTCCACATTTTGACATTCAAGGGTTCAAAATATTGGAGGATGTTGAGGAGAAAGGGAGGAGAGTCCTCCTGCTCAAGGAAGAAGAAGGTTACCATTGAAGGAAAAGGTCAAGCTTAGGAAGCAGAAGAGGGAAGGAACTCTGAGATAGAGAGAATGACTAATGAATGTGACAGTAGTTCCTAGTATTGCATCTCACTCTCAAATCATTTTCATTTCTGTAAGAGACATGAAAATGCTTTCAGTTGTTAATTGCTTTTCTTGTCTTTCCATTTTAATGGAAGCCTAAACCCTCCTTGGGGAGGGTTGGAAGGGTTTGGCACATGCATGTAATAAGTTAAGGGAAAAAATGTTGTACTCTGAATTTTGTCAATAAATAATTTATTTAGTCAATATGTTGATTGAATAATGTGGTGAATGCTTGGATGAACTATTTTACTTGCTTACATTTTAAGAAGATAAATATTTTAACGATCAAATCATCATGCTAGTGAATCTTTTAGAACTAAGGGTTTGCATATTGAGCGTCCTCGCTGCGAATGTCAGTGACAGCATTCGCCATGCGAGGATGACCAATGCAAATCCTCAGATCTAAGAGTATGAACAGAGCGATGAAATAATAATGACTCTTTGAGCTCCATAGCTCACTATTGGCTTATGCGAAGAAAATGTGCATGATTGCCTTAGAGCCTAGTGACAAACTCTATGAGCGTCATAGCATAGTTTCTTTGGCTAAGCTGAGAAGTTGATGCGTGTGAGCCAAGAACCACCGATTGAGCTCCATAGCTCGTGCTAGGTTTACGTGAGGGTTAAGATGTGATGTGTGCTTGCGGATGATGTGACATAACCCACTTAGCTTGATTTCTCTTTCCATTAGCTAAACCTAGAACTGATGCACGTGAGCCATCAGTGGAATCAAGCTCATGTGATTACTAACTAAAACTATGAATTTAATAACTTAGACGTAAGTATGAAATTCAACAAAAAATGGTCACATGAGGGTCTATGTGCCGAGATCTAACCATCTCGTGTTCATCTCTGAGCACTAGGCAAAACTTAGTACGATTGGGGGACACCCTGGAGAAGATTAGGCTTCTTGCTTATAATTTAAACATCTAAACCATTTGATACCAAAAGTTGATAAAGAAGAGTACTCACACAAACTTTTAACGAATTGCATGCTAAACTCAACTCTCCCTACTGTCTTAACTAGAAACTGATATTGCTAAAATTAAAACCAAAATCAAATAATTAATCATTATTCAAACGTCAGTGAACATAATTATACTTTAGCAACAAAACATACCGTTCTCAGTGGACTATATAATCTCAGAACTTCACAATCCCTTATTACTTCAAGCCACGTGCACTTGCGTATGAGCGCAGACGCGTATTCTCAGTCTGTCAGTTATCTACAGCATAATAAAAGGAAATGTAAAGGCATGTAATTCTTTGGTGAGATGATTCTTGTATCTGAGTAATAATTCTGTGATTTAGCAAGAAATTTTGGTCGTCCACTGTTTATCCTTGTAGAGCTCTCCCAAATATAATATGTATTCGTTGTTCATGAGATTAAGGTATAGGGCTGGGTGCTAGAGTCTGAATGCAATGTTCAAGTGTTATACTCCAGATGAAGACTCGGCTGGCACAGTAACACTCAAATAGGGTCAAACAACTCGAACACTGCAGAAAAGAGATCACGGAGAAAGTGAATGCAAAATTTTGTTAGCCCAAAATTCAAATATCATTAGAGCCAAAAATAAAGATGACTTGCCTTGAAAAATGGGATTACATTTGTTAATTGCTCGAATGAGCTACATGCATCCATGAAACAAGAATGAAAGTGGGGAGAATTATTTTATTAATGCCAAGCAATGTGATTTTATAAACAAATGGAGGCCTTATTTACAAATCGAATAGGATCCAAGGCATACAAAGCTTAACTAATTAGCAAAACAGAAGCACAAATATTAATTATAGCAGGACTTGTTTGATCAAAAGTTTCACAAATCGCGAAATCACTTCACGTGGGTCCTAACAACCGAACTATGGTTTTGAAATGCATCTAAGTGTCCGATGTTCAATGCAGTTCTAACAAACTTCTCTCTGTTTGCCTTGAATCCAAGGGTTCTCTTTAATTCGCTTGGTTTAATCCAACCACTTATTAAACTTATTGTGAATTTCTAAATTATTAGTAAAAGCTTACTCTTTGTTTTTTTAACTAAAAAATTGCGAATAAAAGTGGAATAAATTAATAAAATATAGCTACATGAATTATGGTTTTTTTGCTAATTGTGATACTATTTATGGACAGATTAATTGTGTTATAGTTGCTTTTAATTGGAAACTGACAGTGAACTCACAAGAAATACATGAAATTGGATAAAAAATTCATGACATTAGTAGGTAATTCATGATAGAAATTTAAATCACCTACGTTTATTACCGGATGTATTCCATTAGTTCCAGCATCTCAGATTGTAGACCTTAGTTCTAATGTCACTTAATTTTAAAAGCTTGTCTTCTTTTCATGTAATATTTCAAATAAGTGTTTGATTAGGAGTTAATAGTACTCAGGATTAATTTTATTTCAGAATTTTTTATTACTTCAGCATTTGTTTAGTTTGAGTTTAAGACGTGTTATGAATTGAATTTGAATGTTTGCTTGGTTGGATTATATTTACTTGTAAAAAATACGAAAAAAGAGTTATCGAAAGAACATCAACCCTTACAATTTAGACATCGGTGCGTCAGCTGGACAAGGGGCTCTGGGCACCAGTGGGAACTAGCTATCAGGAACATGACAAATGAGGCCAAGCAGGGGATGCCAGCCCATGAGGGTGTTAATGAAGGGTGTCAACAAGAACATGTGTAAGAGGGGTCAGCTTCAATGAACGCAACCTTCAGCAGCAGGGTCTGGTGATCACTAGTGGGGATTGTGATCACCACTGGGTGTCGATGAATTGTATGTAGCATAAACTGAAATTCCATGTGAAGTCATAAGTGAGGCTGTCATATGAACTTGCGTATGATTTAGGTCATTTTGAATTTTTGAGAAAATGGTTGCATATGGGAATAATTTTAGACTAGAAAATTGCTTGATACCCAAATGTTCAGTCAAAACACAAAATATTAAATTTTAGGATCTAAAGGTTTTCACCTTAGTAGATCAAAAATAGAATATATAGAGTGTAAATTCAATTGTATTAGAAGTCATAATCTAGAGAACATAATTATTGAGGATCATGTGATCAAGAGCGAGAGGTTCAAGTTCCTTGGTTCAATTATTCAAAATAATGGTAACATAGAGAGCGATGTGATTAATAGGATCCAAGCTAGTTAGATGAAATAGAGGAATGCGTCTAGAGTGCTGTGTCATTGGAAAATTTCATTTAAAATTAAAGAAAATTTTTATAGAGACAGCTATAAGATAAGCTATGCTTTATGGAACTGAATGTTGGCCAACAAAGAAGAAACATACTTATAAAATAACTGTTATAGAGATGAGGATGCTTAGGTGGATGTGTGGGTATACTTGTAAGGATAGATTGAGAAATCAATTTATCCGTAGCAATGATGGAGTGTCTCCAATAGTGGATAGATTAGAGAATGCCGTCTTTAGATGGTTTGGGCATATTGAGGGCAGGCCATTTATTGCCCTTGTTAGAAAACTTGAGTTTACGAATTTCACCCATATTTAAAAAGACGAGTAAGAAAAAAAAGATATGTGAAGAAATCATTAGAAAGGATATTTTCTATTTGGAACATTGGGAGGCGCTTCTATTGATCGTACACAATGAAAACAAATGATTCATGTAGCCAACCCCACCTAGTGGGATTAAGGCTTGATGTTGATGTTGATTTACATTACCCTAACTTTTTTTAATTCCCAACAACCCTTTAAAATGTTTCATATGGAGGTCTTTTCATTATTAAGTACTTCATGAATCTACCCCAATATTAAATTCACATATCTTTTGTTCATATCAACAAAAAGTTTCTCCTTTTAATTAACATTCAATTTGAGCAAATATTCTCATCTAACTGTATGCTACCAAATGCTTTGCCAATGTGCTAATCGGTGTTGATATGATCTTTTAGTCTTTTAGGATGACAACTTGTGATTATTTAAATTGGCTCAAAGTTTGTAACCTATTAATAAATGACATATTTGAACTCTTGTCATTGTAAAAATTAAAAATCATCCGGAGATGTAATTTTTACCCGTACAACTTGATATATTTTTATACTTTCAGTTATCATTTTGTATGAGTTCATTTGTTCTCAGTAAGTGTTAGATATTAAACAATTTATCAATTTTCTTCTATTGTTTAATCTGTAGATAACTTTAAAATCTTATATCTCAAACAAAGCAACACTAAGCTTTACTTCCACTACTTGGAGTCTGCTACATGAATCCTTTATTTTCATTGTTTTTTTGTTTCCATTTAAATATTTCAAATCTCAATTAAAAAATTGTTTTCCGCCAACCTATACAATTAATTTGCTTTTTTTATTTGAATATAGTAATATCCACTCCTCAAATCATTACTAGAAAAATGTCAGTATTTTTTTCATCATATATAACACCTTATAATAGAAACTTTGGGAATTTACTTCTACAGTAATTTTACTAGATTATTAAATTCTTCAATTTATATTTTAAAGTTGGTACAACACAAGGGAGCTCATATCTCCTTTCACTTTTTTTTTTCTAGCTAGCTTGTATGATTATTTTAATTTGTTGTATTCCATATTATTAATCTTATTTGGTAAAAAATTCTTCAAAGGTTTTGATAGTAAAATCAGTTATCGATGCGTCTTAAGATGCATCTTCTTAAAATTGTCTATAACCGTTTACATCCCAAGGTAAGATCATATTATTAGGTTTATCTTATTTTGATCACCGTCTTCTATTTGCATTATTTCGCAAAGGTATGATTATTCAAGATATTAAAGGAGTATTGAACTTCATTGTGAGCTGTAAAATAATTTGTCGTGTATTTTATCTTTAGATTTTGTAAGTTTTATTACTGTGTTTTGATTTCTTGAAATGTGTGACAATTATGTCATCAACCATGGTAAGCCTAGATTGATGAGAAACATCCGTAAATGGACAATTGTGGCATCCCAGGAACCAGCTTAAAGAATGGATGTTAAACTACTTAGATATATTCTCTTAATTAATAATAAGCCATATTCTAATCATCTAATCAACATATCACATTGTTAGCTAATTAGTACAATCAATGTGTTTTCAAATTAAGTTCAAATACAACAAGATATCTCACTGCAAGCAGCTATCCCTCAAAAAAGTAACAATAACTAAATATACTTGTTAATTAAAAGCTAATAATATCTTAGTGAACCATTACTAATGCTCTCTTACACTGTGCCGACAATTGAAATATGATGATACGAAGAGTAGTTAGTTTGCAAGTTCGATACATTAATCCAAATTACTAGGTTATTTTTAACAGATAGAGTAAAAAATAATGTACTTGTGAGATGAGCAATAATCTGTGTGAAAAACTTGAGAGCATCCATGTTATAATGTCATTGAAAAAGTACAAGTAGACTAAAGACAAAAATAGAAGATATTAAAGTAATCATTCGAAATGGAACTTCAGAGACCCAGAAAAGAATTGGTTGTTGAACAAGATTCAATTAATGCTACATGTGATCTTTGAAATGATTTGAAACCCATTAATAAAGAATGATTGTTTTTTATAAGTATCAGCAATACAGATATTGATTTTTCTTTCCTAAGACTCCCTCAAATGAACAAATGCTGAGATCTAAATTATGTGTTAATCACTTTATAGATATGAAAATACCCTTTGATTGAAATTGGCCATCAAAAATGTAATTCACAAGTGTTTAATTATTGATTCAAAATGTTAGTTAACACATTCAATATTCAAAATTTCAAGAATATTAGATATATCATAAATACGAATAGATTTTTTCGTAATGGAGTTTTAGACACAAGCAAGATTTATAGTTTCAAGAAACAAACAACTCATCGTTGCAGTTCTTAAAATATTATATATACATGTAAATCAAGATGTAAGGACTATCAATCTAATATTTTTGCAGGATTGTTAAGCATCAAGTGTATAGTGGAGAATCTGGTTCTCTTTGTTTTGGCAGTGCAGCCACAATCTCTTAACTACAGATCTTGGCTTATATATTTTTATGAATATAATAAATTTTTACAATCAACTACACATGTATATAAATATAATCATTACAATAAATGTTATATTTTTATATATAGATATTATATGAACTAGTCTTTAAATGGAAAAAAGTTTCTTACTTACCATTTAGATGGTTTTTAATTGCATATTTTACACTTGATTCATGCAGGTAGATTTAATCGACACCAAATTTTGTGTAGTATATGCAAATGAAATACTTAAATTTTAATCACTAGACATTGCTCCACTTGCCATAATTAGAGACCTAATGCATGCAAATTTTAAAAAAATTAGAAATTGTTAAGTGTATCCATTCTTAATAGAGCATATTTTGCAATGATTAAATGGACACAAACATGGATGAGTGGGCATACTTGGAAGGATAACATGAGTAGTGAGTTTATTCATAGCTAAGTTGGAGTGGCTCCAATAGTGTGGATAAGATTAGAAAACGGCATCATAAATGATTTGGGAATATTAAGTTTAGAACTATTGACCATCGTTTTCATTTACAGTCACTCCTTTAAACTTGTGAATATTTTTTTTGTCATTAAGCTTGCATTTATATATATATTTTGGATATTCGCTGCATGATTTTATATGCTGCATAAGATTATATAGAGCATTCCAACCCTTGTTTTCCGTCATCAGGTTTACCCCAGGCGATACCAACTTGGTGCTGCGCGAATTTGAAAAGTGCGGTTCAATATTGAAGCACGTCCCCGGTCCTCGTGATGCTAACTGGATGCATATTCTCTATCAGGTCCCTCTTTTTTCTTTTATTGATTCCCTCTCTGGTGTTCTTTCCAGGCTCTGTTTTATAAATAGCACAGATTTTTTGTTTTTTTTTTTTTCGAGAATTCGAATCATCTTTAACTCGAACTCGATTCTGAGTGAGTCCTACTCATCTCAAAAATTTTGAATTCAAGTTTTAATTAACTCGAGCAAACTAGAATAAGTTCTAACCCTCTATCTATCTATCTATATATATATATATATATATATAGATGCACACATGCACATTATAGTAATCTTTATTGCTTATATTTTCAACTTTGAAAACTTTGATTTTGGCAAAAGTGTTCATATTCCTTACGCTGCACAGAACCGATACGACGCCCGGAGAGCTCTTGAGAAGAGCGGAGCTCAGATAAACAATGTTGTCATAATTGGGGTGAAGCCGGTGGATCCCATGCAGCGGCAATACCTGGATGAGCGGCTCGTATGCAGCGGCGGCTATCAGACTGGCTTCTCAATTCCTTCCTTCTCCCCCCGCGCCGCTTGTGGAGGCGGGAGGAACTCCGGTGCGCCGCTTGCTCCCCCAAGCAGCGGTCACCTTAGCGCCGCCATTGCTGCTCCGGCGAAATCTGTGGTGTCCAAAGTCATGGACTTGATGTTCGGCATATAGACCCTTTTGAGTTGCTGCAATAGGGGATTTTTTGGGAGCAAGAAGTTGCCAAAGTTTAATTTCAGAAATTAAAATGTATTAGCATTATCCATTGAAATTTATAAGAAATACAATATCAATATGTAAGCTAGATTAATGTATATTTTTTAAGTGTTTTCTCTTAAATTCAAATGAAAAAACATTAATTCTACGCTTAACTTGTTAAATTGACATTAGTTTTGAATACAGTGTTCAATAATCCCATTGAAATCTAATGATTAGAGATTGAATCTTAATGACCGACCTCTTTCTAGCATGATTGATCACCATGGAACAACCAAAGAACATCAAAAGCTATATCGCTCATGGGATTCTTGTGTTTAGATCATAAGGTTTCCAGATTTCAGATTTCCTTTATCTAATGATGATTAAAGTGCCATTTAAGTCCTAAAACACTCTTTTAGTGCTTGTGCCCTTATTTGAAATATGAATTGGTGAAATAATTGGCTCTGGATAGAAGTCTTGATTTCTCTTAAGATTAGGGCATTTGGTCCAATGTCTTAAGCCCTAATTGAGGGTTTTTATTTTGAGTTATAATCATTAATTTTAAGTGACTGAAATTTGTAAGTACTGTCGGCTAGAAATTAGGTCTCAGGCATCTAAAAGGAAAGTGATAGCCAAAAATGCTTTTAGGAAATGGGACCCATGTGTCGCGGTCAGCGCGTGGTCAAATAATAGACCACGTCAAAGCTGTGCTATTCCTCCGTTTACTTCTGTGCCGGATTTCAAAGATCCTATAAATTCTTTTCTAATACATATAAATATAATATTAAATACATACTAATTAAAGTTTATTAAGACTAATCCTCTTTCCTTCCTTGCTGCAATGAGTCAGATATAAAGAAAGGGAGGATTCCTCGTACAAGCAAGTCTCCATATTCCCCAATGAGCCATCCTCCCCTCCTCCATGCGGCGCTCTTGATCGCCGCCCTTCTTCTTCTCAGCCTATGGCGGCGGCGGGTCCGGCGGCGCGGGCCTCCCCTCCCGCCGGGTCCCGCTGGGTGGCCTGTTCTCGGATTCCTCCCGAAGATGGGGCCCAACCCGCACCGTCTGTTCCACGGCCTGTCGGCGAAATACGGGCCCCTCGTCCACGTGCGGTTGGGGCGTGTCCACGTCGTCGTACCCTCCTCCGCCGCGGCGGCGGAGAAGCTCCTGCGCAACGACGCGTGTTTCGCCAACCGGCCCAGGAACTCCGGCGCCGAGCACATCGCGTATAACTCCCGCGACATCGGGTTCCTCCCCTACGGCCCGCGGTGGCGCATGCAGAGGAGGCTCTGCGCGCTCCACCTCTTCTCGTCCAAGGCGATGGACGAGTTCCAGGACGGCCGCCGCGCCGAGCTCGGCCGACTGGTTCGGCGCCTTGCAGCCGGGGACGGCGAGCCGGTGGACGTCGGGAGGGAGGTCGCGGCGTGCATTGGGAACTCTCTGTCCCTCCTTCTGTTCGGAAGGCGGGCCTTCGACGACGGCTCCGGAGCCGACGGGGAGCTCAGGAGCATGGTGACCGAGCTTATGGCCCTCACCGGCTCCTTCTGCGTCGTCGACTTCTTGCCCGGCCTAAGCTGGCTCGATCCACAGGTTTGTCATCTTCGGCTTTTTTTATCAACTACTTATTTTCTTATATAATTTAATTGATTATTATTATACTAATATTCAAAACAAAATTTATTTTCTTTTTTTTTATATTTAAAATTTAACTTATAAAATTTATTACTATTTTAAGTATAGACTGCTCAATTAAATTTCAACTTATAAAATTGGACCCAAAAATATATATATTAAAATAATATAATGCTCAAAAAATTTATTTCTCAGTGCTTATTTATTTATATTAAAATAATATAAATATTATTTTTAAAATTTATATTAAAATAAAGTTAAAATTAATATATATATATATATATATATATAATATTTCAAATTTAATTTATAAAATAAGTAAATATTATATGCTAAATACAGTAGTAGCGAATATATTCTTTATAAAATGTTGTAGTATTTTTTTAAAGTAATATCTTATTCTTTGTATTAAAATTATAATTATCAATTATAAAAATGCATTATTTATGCTCAAATTTTATTAGATAAATTTTTTTAAGATAATACATAGCATCTAAATAATATTTCTCTTAAAACAATTTGCTTGTTTTATAATCATGTTTATGAACAAAATGGCAGGGAACAATAGGAAGGATGAAGAAGCTGAACCGCAGGTTCGACGGTTTTTTGAGCAAGTTCATGGAAGAGCACCGGGCGAGCAGTCGTCACACTAAGGATCTTCTGAGCGTGTTGCTGGAACTCCAGCAGCAAATGACCGCAAACGATGACCAGGAAGCCCCCCATCTCACTGACACTGATATCAAGGCTTTGCTGATGGTATATATAACTAATAAGCTCTTTCATGTGGCCACCTTTAGTGCCTTAAGTCCTCTATGTATTGCAGGCTCTGTATGCAGCAGGAAGTGACAGCAGCTCCATTCTTGCCGTGTGGGCGCTAGCAGAAGTCATAAGAAGCCCGGGAGTCGCGGCCCGCGCGCAGGCGGAGCTGGACGCCGTGGTGGGCCGGAACCGCCTTCTCTCGGAGTCGGATATCCCCAATCTTCCATTCCTCCAAGCCGTCGTCAAAGAAACCCTTCGCCTCCACCCGCCGGCACCCCTCTCCCTACCGCGCGTCGCCGTCGAGGACTGCCACATGGACGGCTACCTCATCCCCAAGGGCGCCACCCTCCTCCTCAACATTTGGGCCATAGGGAGGGACCCTGCGGTCTGGCCCGATGACCCGTGGGCTTTCCAGCCCGACCGGTTTCTCCTTGGCGGGGCGCACGAAGGGGTGGACGTCAAGGGGAACTTTTTCGGGTTGTTGCCGTTCGGCGCGGGGAGGAGGATGTGCGTGGGGATGAATCTCGGTTTGCGGATGCTCAGCCTCATGACTGGCACGTTGGTTCACTCTTTTGACTGGCTCCTGCCGAATGACCAGGAGCCCGAGTCTCTGAGTATGGAAGAGAGGTCCAATGGGCTCTCTTTGCTCAGGTCGGAGCCACTGGTGGCTCAGCCCGTGCCAAGGCTTGCGCCAGATGCATACACAAATAGCTGAGCACAAATAGGCATGCAACTATTATCAATGTGGATATGCCCCCGTTCACCCTGACAAATATATTCTCACATCAACCTAATCATCAAAGAGACATTTACCCATCTCTGCCATCAGAATCCAGATTCTCGAGAACCCATCAGCATTCAATTTTGGGTGCCAGGGTTCTAATCTAATAATATCCACACTAGGCTGCGATAGTTGCATGGACTTGCTTGCTACTACAGACAGTACCATATTACTGGCACTCCTTTGATCCCATCATCACACCCTGTGTGATGGTAATCACATCACCTTAGTCAAAGTATTAAGCTTGCTTGACACGTTTCAAGTGTTCACTTTGTCAAAGTCTTAAGTTTAAGAATCAGTGAAAAGTAAACCAGCCTTTCATTACTGAAGAAAAGCAAATCAGGCAGCTAATTTTCTCGCTAATCTGGGCATTAATATAATCAACATTGATGATCTTCCAAACAATCCTAAAGGGCTTATGTTCTCATTTAAGTTTTAAGCATTGGGCTTAAATTTTGAGATATAGTATTTCTTTTAAGCATGCTTTCCTTTGAATACTTAATATTTGCTCATTGCTTCCATAATACTGTGTATCATTTTGATTATGGTTACTTGGGCACAAAAAAATATAATTGTATCAAAATAAATCATCATAAATTAGTAGATAATAGAGTCAGTTTTATATATATATATAATCTTCCAATTGAAACATTACGCAATTATAGGAAGATAATCCAAATTTTTTTTTGAAAAAATGTAGCTGAAACAGATATGAGTGAACGATTATACCCATAAATATCATATGGCCAGAAAATAAAAGCAGTCAAAATGATGAAATTAATGAATAATTGGAAGTTCACTCATTTATCTTTCTTTTTGCTTCCATCCTAATGGTCATACACCTGAGCAACATGACATTTCCTGCATATCATAAAACAAAAAAAAAGACCAGTGTTCTTAAAAAAAAAAAAAAAAAAAAAAAAAACTTCATGGGATGATCCTTAAGAGAGACAGTGCAACAATCAATTCAGCAAAATTTCCTCTGCATAATAATTTTATCTTCTTTTTTACCTTGTCTACGATAGCTATTCCACCTCCTTTCTATGGCATCTGGAAGCCAGGAGGAGCCTGAAGAAGATAACTCTGAGAAAGGCCAAGTGACTTCAAGCATTAGGCTTTTGGAGAACAAATAATCATAGATGTTTGTGGCATGTACAAAGAAGAAGTTTGTGTTAATGCATATAAAAAAAAAGACCACCTAGTAAGCAAAGATGATTATTTGGTGCGCAATCCTGGGACATTGTTCAGTCCCATCTTTCTGAGAATAATCAAAGAGAGTGCGGGAGGGTTGTCGAGGCCCATGCTGCGGCTGAACTCATTAGCAAGGAGCACAAGCCTTGACTTCTCGCGCCCGACATCTCTGATGGAGTTGTAATAGCCCAGCCATGCTTGGTATGCAGATTCCTTGCTCTTCATCTCCACTTGAGCAATCGCCCTCTCCACCTTTTCGAACCACAAAGAAGCATGCCATAGTATGTGAAATAAAGCGGGGGATATCGAAAAATGCAGTTACGTCAATTTGCGTGCATGAATGTTAAATCCGCATCTATATTATCATTCTTTTACTTTTTGCATGAACAAGCATGTGTTATTTCTTACAAACACAAGATCTAAGCATTATTTATATTATAATTAGTAACATCATCATTATTTCATAATTACGTTAAACAACAAAGAAAAATTCATATTACAGTAATCATACTGAAGGTTGGAATACTCACTTTTTTCCTGGTGTCAGGGCCAATGGGAGGAGACTCGGCCTTAGTTATTGGCAAGTCTCGAATGTTATTTAAGAAGAAATCTTCCCATGGTGCCAATAGAAGTAAGCCTTTTCCTACTTTGCCTTTCCTGCCAGTTCTACCAAGCCGATGAATGTATTGATCTCTATCAGCAGGCACTCCCACCTGCATTGCAGGATTCAGTCTACTTGGGAGGAAATCCATATTCATTTGGTTGATAATAATAATAACAATATATCCCTAACATAAAAATTGAAGCCACACTGAAAATGAAACACATATTTAGGCATATTGACAATAAGGGTAAAAGAAAACGTATAACAATTGTAATGTTTATTAATCATCATGATAGATTGATCTCTTTGGTTTCCATGAGAAAGGAAAACAAAGGTTTGTCATAAACATCAAAACCATGCAATATAAAATATTATGGAATAAAGAATTTTTTAAACTAAAATAGCTCCCAATTCTTCAGAGTTAAATGGGCAAGGCTTTCCATTTTGAGCTCAAACAATCTCGACATTGCCTTTTAGCTACTGAATAAATACCCTCTCAACCATATTGATTGCACATATATAATTCATTGCCAAAAAGTTACACGAGGACTATTCCAGAATAAATAAATAAAGATTCGTGATTTTTGGAGCAATTTAAAAAGTTCAAGGCTACATTAGATGATGATACCCAAGACTCAAATGACTACTTTGACAAAAAAAAAACTTAAATTAAAGGGTAACAAACAAATAGACAACAAAAATAGATTCATTAAGATAACTCTAATGATTGGGATGAAGCTAAAACCAAATGAAGAAAACAATAATGATGGCACGAAATGCAAGTATGATGAAAAAATTTGAAATTAAAGGCGGTTGAAAGAAGATAAACTGAAAATATGACACAGGTAAGCAGCAAGCAGATACCTGCATAACAAGGGAGACATCAGGATAGTCAACTCCTCGTGCTGAGACATCGGAACTGACAAGAATAATACCCTTAGACTCCTTGAACTCCTTGGAAACCCTAGTCCTATATGTTTGTGGCTTTCTAGAGTGCATTTCCCGAACATTCAAATTCAGCTCGCCCAAAAAATCAGCAACAAATTTAGTAACCATTGCAGTCGTACAGAACACAATTACCTGCATGCATCAGTTTATGATATAGACCATAGACTTCTAAAATGAATTTGAACATGAATATGCATGCAGGGCAATCATATACCTTGTAATCAACATCTTCAGCAATATGATCAGTCAAAATACGATAGAGTATCGAAAACTGTTGCTCTAATGGTGCAATCAAATGCATCTGTGTAACCTGAAAAAAGAGCCAAATTTTTGACACATCAGTACATAAATTACAGATTGAGCATCTCTATCATGTACACCAATAAGTAGTACCTGGGAGTGTGTCTCCTCAGAGCCCTCTTCAACTGTACTAATAAATTCATTGTCTCTTTTCATAGCAATGTAGCAGATTTGACGAACCTAAGTTATATCACACAGATCAAACTCTAGAAAGAAATGAGAAATTTGAGCTTGAGAAAAATACCTCATCTGGAACTGTGGCAGAAAAAAGAAGTGTTTGCCTTTGTTTTGGCAGTGCAGCAACAATCTTTTCAATATCTTTCCGAAATCCCATATCTAACAATCTATCAGCTTCATCGAGAACAAGAACTTTCACTCCGTTTAGGCGAGAAGTAAATCCCGGTGTATTCTCCATATGATCTCTGAGCCTTCCGGGTGTTGCTACAAGTATCTGATCAATTGAGGATTAATTTAAATAAAATTTCAAGTTATAAAATCACAATTGTATCATCTATGTCTTAGTTGTGTTAACCTGGCATGGGTTAGCTTGCATGCGTTTCTGTTCTAGGGCCAACCTAGTACCACCCATAACAACCTGAACGCCAATAGAAGCATGAAACCTCGACAACTTTGAGGCTTCTGCGGCAGCTTGATCTGCAAGCTCCCTGGTTGGGCAAACTACAAGCACATTGATAGGTGGTCTTCTATTATCACGATCAGGTGGAGGTAACTTTGCAACCACCTCAATTGCTGGAAGCTAAACGAAACAATTCAAATATAATTTCAGATATAGAAAAATAAGTAAGAGCACAAGTGCATACTTTTGCATCAAAAAGAGAACATGGAAATTACCAAAAATGCTACAGTTTTGCCAGTTCCTGTCCTAGCTTTAGCAAGCACATCTTTGCCTAAAATGCAAACATGAAGCAATTAAAATCTAATACCTCAACAATGAGAGTGTTACCCCAAATACTTATATCAGTCATATCTGAAAATTCAATATATCTTTGCCTTCCTCTACAAACACCGCCCAGCCACACTATATCTAAGCAAGGGAGCTCATTTCTAGCCCTCCAGTAAAATCTTAAATTTCCCTGAGAGTTTCCGCATATACATAAAAATTATGAAGTACTGTTCCAGAATTTTCTTACCACAGACCAGTTAAGCGATAACGTATCTGCAAGCGAGTGTGTTTTGCGTGCATGCAATGCAAACAATAGAACAAGAAAAGGTATGAGCGTGTGCAAGAAAAAGAGGCAGGTCACGATGGGTATTGGAATCCAAAAGAAAAAAAAAAAAAGCAAAAGGGAAAGAAATTGGGCTAATTTTCATACTATGTTAAAATGCATGATTTTTTCAATCTACAACAAATCTGCGAACATAATCCGAGTATAGGGAACTTCCTATTTTATTATAACCAGCAATAAATTCTGAAATTTCATTAATTACCTAAATAACTTATTTTTAAATTAACCATTAGTGCAAACGTTAATATTCCCAGTTTAATCTTTAGTTATCAAAGCTTAAATTTTAAATATTTGGAATATCTTAAATTATTTTTATTTTACCTCATCATTTTATAAATATGGGATCTGAAATTCATTAGACATTCTAAACTTTAAATGATGATTGATTTCTCTTAAATTTAAAGATTTTACCCTCACAACTCTTTTCTAAAATTCATTGTCATTACACAAGAATAAAGAATAATTGGATATACATTTCTGCTATGCATCAAGTTTGAGATCCTAGTAAATGATTTAGAATCTTCATAGTTAATTTTGTTGATAGAACTGTCATTATTTGATTAAAATTCAGGTTTCGTTGTTATCTATTGAAATCAAGGTAACAAGCAGGTACCTGCATTAGTGGTTGACTTCATCATGAATCGCTGTGACTTATTTGTTATTAATTTTGCATACAACAATTCCAAGAACTCCCTTTTTATACTTGCATCACATTTCTCTTACAAATGCAACGTTTATTATCTCATAAAATATGACATCAACTAAGAAATAAAAAAACCTGAACTGGCCTGCACACATAGCATAGCATAATTTGGTCTGGATTAAGATTCGATAATTTATGGCAATTCTCAAGAATCATAGAGAACTAACAATGATTTAGTAAAACTCAAGAATCAACAAAAATAAGCACACATCATATCACAGACAACTCATTCATAAAGACAAACAGTAACTTGGGGGGGTAAGCATTTTTATCCAACAATCTAATATTTAATGAGCAGAAGAAAATTGGAAAAATACAGTGAGCTAATCAGAAGTATCTAACCATTGAGAATGACCGGAAAAGTTGCTTCCTGCACTAGAGTCATCCTTTCATAACCAGCGGCCTTTATGCCTTTCAGTGAGAGCGGAGAAAGGGGAAATTGGTCAAATCTGTATAAAGAAAAATAGCACAATATAAAGTTAAGAGACCAGATAATTTGGAGCAAAATAAATGGTGTATAGTAAAGCAAATTCCGCGCAATATTTTTTCAAATAATACAAATCTAGTGTAAATATTTTCTGGAAGTTTGAAATTTACAATTTATTTAGTTTTATTGTTTGTTTTGGTGAAATGCTAATTCAATAAAACTATACAAAAAATTGAAAAAAAAAAATCCTTAAAAACCTATGATGTGACCGGCTATGGTTCAGCAGCGACGAGGGGTCGGTCAATGTTCAAGTCCAGACCCTTGTCGGTGAGAGCCCAGTGGCAGGCAGCTTGCCATCCACCATCAGACCTATAAATTGCCAACTAGGGCCTTGTAAAGATGTGAAGACCAATTGGATCACAAAAAAAAGGCGTCAACGCAGTTCCAGTGGGTTACGGAAGGTTCCAGGGCAAGGCAACACTACACGGCAGCAAACCGGGCGTTCAGGCGCTCCTCAGGCGTCCTACAAGGCCTGTAGCCCTAGGAGGGGGCGCTTTGGCGCGCCCAAGAGTCCTTGGACAGAGGCACGGATGGTCAGGCACACTCCAGCGCCAGTGGAGCAGTAGCTTGGGAGCTCAAGAGCATCCCAGCACCCGTGACGATTCAAATACGAAAACAGGCATCCCGTGATTAATTGTGGGTGGTTTCAGGCATTCTTGGGCTTGTTTTAAAACTTGTTGGAAGCCGGGCGCTTTGGCGCTCCTCAGGCGTCCTACAAGGCCTGTAGCCCTAGGAGGGGGAGCTTTGGCGCGCCCAAGAGTCCTTGGACAGAGGCACGGATGGTCAGGCACACTCCAGCGCCCGTGGAGCAGCAGCTTGGGAGCTCAAGAGCGTCCCAGCACCCGTGACGATTCAAATACGAAAACAGGCATCCCATGATTAATTGTGGGTGGTTTCGGGCATTCTTGGGCTTGTTTTAAAGCTTGTTGGAAGCCCTAACTTTTACGAGTGTCAAGGAAAGATTTCCAAGTAAGAGAAATCTTTTGGCGACTAGGGTTTGAGTTGGAGAGCCAAGAGAAGGGCATAGAAGAAGTGAGGTGCTAGGATTGAGTTTCCCTAGTTGATGAACACTTCGCCTTCCAAGGAATAGGGCTTCTCGGGTACTCTGTAAGACTT
The DNA here is from genome assembly GCA_016760335.1 of Gastrodia elata. Taxonomy (NCBI): domain Eukaryota; kingdom Viridiplantae; phylum Streptophyta; class Magnoliopsida; order Asparagales; family Orchidaceae; genus Gastrodia; species Gastrodia elata. The sequence goes on from CM028675.1 coordinate 23,822,300, forward strand.
GTAGTCTTCATAGTGAAATTTTTCTTGGTTGTGTGGCCGTAATTTTTCCCATTATCGGGTTGTCCATGTAATTTCTTTGTGTTCGTTTGCTTGAGATTTTATGTTTTCCTTATGCCTTTTGTATTTTTTTCATAATCGCTCGGTGTTGCTCAAACTACAAACTCTAAAGGAGGTTAGAATCCTAACAGGCCTAGCATTGGACAATGAGTTTATTTGGGTGGACAATCAACTTGAAGTAAGAAAACAATGGAAACGCCAACAAAGCCATCAAAGGTCACCAACCGCTGCAAAGGCCCAATGTTTTACATGTGGTCGGCAAGGCCATATGATGGTCGAGTATGGATCGACACAGAAAATTTGACTAGTTTGTAAATTTTTTAAATGTTTTGCATGTATTCAAAATTCGCACAAGTTTGAGTGGAAATGAAACCCACATTTTTGAGGGAGAAACCATATCCCCCAAAATTTTACCCTATATTCCAAATTCCCATATTTTTTTGGAATCCTATCTTACATCCAAATCCTTCTAATCCCACATCAAACCAAACAAAATATAAATGAGGAATGCAGGAGAAAGCTTATGCTCTTATAAAAAATTATGTGCAAACAAATTCAAATTTAAATAAGATTATAAGTATACCAATTCAAATTCAAATTTGACCAAGAAAAAAGTGATATTTACTAAAAGTCAAAAATATAGGATTTACATCAAGGATTAAAATGTGAAGAAGAGATTAAAAAAGCTACAATTTAATGTTTTAAAAAGGCCTAAGAAATTGTCTATAGAAGAACAACAAAGAAAGGCATTATACGTACTATGTGCAACACCATTCAAGCTAATTCTTGGTGGTTAACTTTATAGTAGAATAACCAGTATGGAGAAGTGCAATCAAAGAAAAGCATTATAAAATAGATTGATTAATTTTCAAATGTCAGGCAAGATTCTGTTGGTGTAAATTTAATAATATAATTAACTAAATGATTTAACAAAATGAAGATACTTGGACAGTAAAATTTTTTATAGATGTGATAAATGATTTAACATAAGCATTACTAATATAGAATAATAATTTCAGGGGGTATTCACACCAAAAACTGTTAGGGATCATGTGTTAAAGTTCTTTTTTTTTTTTTCAATTTTAATGTGTTAGTGGAAATGCATAAAGATCTATTAAATGAGGCCACCCATTCTTGTCTCAGAATTTAAAAGGCCATTCAATAAACTTGCCAAGAAACTTAAATGAAAAGGACAATTAAGAAAATGAAGAATTGAGTACAAATATAAAAAGTATCATGGATATAATTGTAAAAGTCACTAACTGTATAAGACGTAAGAACATAAATAATGTGGGGAAAGATAAATTATAGTTGTACAAATATAGGCAAAGAACAATTATTAAGGACTATTCTTTTATAAGAGTATCTCCAAAGCATTGCACAAAGATATTTGATATTTGCAAAAGGCATTGCAGCAGTAAACTTAACATCAATTAAAAGTTATGACCTATTTTTTAGTTTTAAAATACAATTAAGCTTAATAAGAGATCTGCAAAATTTATGGAACCAAGTTTTAAGGATATTATTTTGAGATTTACTTAATTAAAAACAAATTAATCACCCCATACCTAAATTTAAAGTGGATTAACATATCATCAATATATTAGTTATTGTGAGCATACTTCAAGTGCAAGCACTTCAAGTGCAAGCACTTCAAGTGCAAGTACTTCAAGTGCAAGCATTCTTTTGCCATAACATGAAAGGCATCATTTATATGAATAGAAAAAATAGGGTTGTTTGTATAAAACTCTCCATAGTTAAACCTTTTTTGTTAAAGAGGTCAATAATTCTCACAACTTTGCGAACAAGGACAACTGATCCTAACATGCGTGCAAAATTTTATTGAGACATGTCATGTATGGCTATAACCCTAATGTTGTTATTAAAAAGTGTTCAAAATCTTGTATAAAACCCTGCTAAGGGGTATCAGCTGAGCTTATAGAGCTCAGGAGCCGAGCTCTAGTCAATAAACGAGCTCATGCTTTGTTTTATGTGTAATATCATAATAAATATATAATATTATAATAGCAATGATTAACTAATAAATCATTAATCTAATTAATTTTAACTTATAAATCATCACATGCAAAGCTCATTTTATTAGTTTATCATGTCGGTTGTAGGCTCCAAATTTTTGTTGCACGGAGCCTAAGCTTAAAAAATGAGCTTGGGTTAAACTCATGCTCAAGCTCAGAAAAAATTAGCTCAAGCTTGGAATAAAAAGAAGATAAGACTTTTCTCCCAAACTATGAAAAGTTTTTAAATAGTGGTACAGTATATGTAATATAGATTTTGCTAAGAATTAGTCAACAAGAGAAATGTAGAGGTAGTTTGGACGTGCATTGTTATATAATGGAGTAGAGAAATCATCAGCAAAATAATAAACTAAAACAAATGTAAAAAGGTTAAAAAAGAAAGAGCAGAGCATGGTTGAAAATAACAAAATGTCTTAATCAAACAGAATTTATAACAAAAGCTATATCATTTATAAGGTATCTCATTTGATATAAATGCAGATAAGGAATAGCATGATGACTCAAATTGCTGAAATACAGCACACTCCAATGGATTTGTTCATCTTCACTTTAAGAAAGTAGAAAGCAATGATAGAACATTTCTACAAGGTATCATTTAATGCTTATGTTTTTTTATATCCATGGAAAGCATTTAATCCTCAAAATATTCTATAAAAATTCAGGCCATCAATGACAGGAGGCATCCCAATCCCCGCAGAAATAAACCCTGATTTTCATATGTAAACTAAGTGACCTCCAATGGATAAGCCAATTATGATAAAACCTAAAGGCAGGCACTTTTGAAATTCAGTTTTACCGAGCAAATCAAGAAGAATTAGTTCCTACTAAGTTCGTTAACATTACCTTCATACGAAAATAACGACTTGAAGACACTCTTAGAACAAATCCATAGGTATAGCATTTATCAGCCATTTAGTTTCAAGAAATCAAACTTGACGGTTAAACATACCTAGTCTCACTCAAGTACGAATCACTGGCAGGCACAGAAGCTTTTGGTACTGCTTTAACGATATCAACACCACTTGACACAAAAGAACGGCCTTTTTCAGAGGCATCTTTGGCAACCCTATCCTTCGAATATTCCTTGTCGCCAAAAAAATCATTATCAAAATCTGTCATTCCATCATCGCTTTCCTCCCCTTCCTCCTCTTCCTCCTCTTCACTCTCTTCCTCCTCATCCTCCTCATCCTCTTCTTCATCCGATACAACAAGATCTTGCTGTGTCTTTGGTCGGTCTAAGATACCGCCAGTTTTATAATCCCCCTTGCCTCTCTTATTGAAAGCAGAAGAAGCTCCAAATCGATTACCAAGCCCTTTTCTGGAATCTGAAGAAACCCCAGATAGCTTTCTGAATCCATTCGTCCTCCCACCACGGAAATCATCTGCATTGTCACCACTATCGATTCGCCTTCTCGAGGATGAACCCCTCTGAGTGCGATTTGAATACCCATCGGAATCACTACCCCGATTACGAAGCCCTTTTCTGGAATCCGAAGAAACCCCAGATAGCTTTCTGAATCCATTCGTCCTCCCACCACGGAAATCATCTGCATTGTCACCACTATCGATTCGCCTTCTCGAGGATGAACCCCTCTGAGTGCGATTTGAATACCCATCGGAGTCACTACCCCGATTACCAAGCCCTTTTCTGGAATCCGAAGAAACCCCAGATAGCTTTCTGCGTTCATTCATCCTCCCACCACGGAAATCCTCTGCATTGTCACCGCTATCGATTCGCTTTCTCGAGGACGAACCCCTCTGAGTGCGATTTGAAAACCCATCGGAATCACTACCCCGATTCATCTTCGAAGATGGCCGACTAAAAGCAGCAGAGCTAGAGTCCCTCCCTCTCCCTTTAGTCAGCCAACCTCTATCAATATCCCTGCTTCTCTGATTACCCCGATCTCGACTCGAACCCTCGTCTTCACTGCTGTCCCTTGTGCGAAAAGAGTTGCTCTTGAGGTCGCTGACCCAATCGCTGAGTTCGGCTTCGTCTTCAATGAGGCTCTTGTTCTGCCCTAAAACGCGCGCCCCCGGACTTGCAGGTCGTGTAGAGAAGGCTCGGCCACCAGAATATCCCCGATGGCAAACGAAAATACGCCGATTTGAAGAGAAAGGCGAGTTCTTCAGCCTCAGCTTTGCGAAAAAAACGCCCGACAAGGTGGAACAACGGCAAGCTCGGACGATCGAAGAAGTTGGGACTAACAGGCGGATTGGAAGGAGTTGGACTGCCATTGTAGTCCGAGGGGATGCCACCCTTGGGGTTTTTGAAGGGTTTAGGGCTTATGCCGTTTTTTTTTTTTTTTTTTTTTTTTTTTTGGTTGCAAAGCGCTTTTCTAGGTTTTTTTTTTTTTTACATAAATATATCTCACAAATATTTCTAAAAAAAGTATGAATAATTAAGATTTAAAAAATTAAATAAAATAAAAAAATATTATTAAATTTATTTTTGACTGTGAAGCTCATAAAAATATATTTTTTAAATCTTAAATATTAATCTTCTATATTTTTTGAGAGATATTTGAAATTTAAGTAATATTTTTCAATATATTTTTAGTTTGAATTTTTAATTTATATGACAGCATTTGTTATATAGTTTTTATGTATATATATGATAAAAATTTGAGATTGTATATAATAGTTTATGTTTTGTATTAAATATAAATATTAAAAAGTATTTAAACATATATATATAAGCTTTTATTTAAAATAAATCAAAGCAAAATTATTTTATGAAATTATTTTTTTCTAATATCTATTAAATCTTTTTGTATCAAGGTAAGGTTTTATTTGTTTAATAAAAAATTTATTATTATTATTATTATTAATGAAGCTCAGATCATTTCAAAAAATATATTATATTTGAATTATTATAATAGAGTAACATTTAGCTCATCCTTCATTAGAGCATCTTGATAGTCATTATGGAGTAATTGGCTAATCATGCATTATATTATTGTTAAACTAAATATTATAATAGCTTTACACTATAAAATATGATAAACTCAAAAAAATATATCCAATAAATTTTAAATATTATTTCACTAATATATTTATTATATTAAAATAATACAAATATTATTTTTAACATTTGTATTTAAATAATATCCAAATCTCATTGAATAAATTGATCTAGGTGCCACATCAATGAATTTAAATATTATTTCTCATTAAAATATGAATATTTTAAATTTAATTTACATAGTAAAAATTTACTATATTTTTTGAAACAAATGTAAAATTTTACTATATTGTTTTAAGATTCTTGAAAGACTAACAAAATTGATATACTTTTAGCAATTTTGTATCTCAAATAAAATAAGCACATAAGAATATTGTTAGATACTTAAAATATGATCATCTTTCTTAATAGAGAAGGAATAATAAGCACATATGTAGTTTTTTAATATTTGAATTTTTAAAATATAACATATTTGTATAACTTTTAAGTGTATTAATAATTGTTACTTCCTTTAAGAAATATAAGAAAATTATTTATTATTATTTGAATTTATAATCTACATAAATATATATATATATATATATATATATATATATATATATATATATATATAAACACACAAACTAAAATATTGATCATGCCTTTTATTTTTTCTTACGTGTGACCAATAAAATTTAAACCCATGCCTAAGATAACAAATTCTGAACCTCAACTACTAGACTACAATATCATTCATATATATATATATATATATATATATATATATAAAAGTAAAACTTTATTATTTATTTAGTTTAAATATCTCCTTTATGTGGCCTTCTCTCCTATATATACATCGTTCCTACTGAGAAAGGAGTATATTTTGTTGTGTATTTTTTTTTCACTTAACGCAAACAATTGACACTATTCGTTAGAAAAGGGCCCAATAAATAAATAAACAAATATAAATTCTTATTAATAAAAGAAAAATAATTAAATACCTTTAATGCAACCAACATCATAATTTTAATTAATAAATCTTAATTATTATTAATTTATCACTAAATTTAAATACAATAATTAGTTGGAGCTCATGCAAATAAAAAAAAAATAAAAAAAAAAATCCACTCTATGGATGCACAGATAATAAGATAAACAAATATCCACAAACAAGAGATCCTTAGGTCTTTACTCATGCATTAGCACCCAAACTTCAATAAGAAAAACCGTTGGGTGTCATACATAAATATAAAATGTTACGAGTGCTGTAAATGTAAATATCTTCATAAATTAGGCTGAGGGGTTGTCGTGATGAAATCTCACCACAATGCAGGTTATGTTGTCGGCGCTGCCGCGGGAGAAGGCGGTTTCAGTCAGCTTTCGAGCTGCGGCCTCTGCCTCCTCTGCTCTTGCCAGCGATATTGCGTCCTTTCAATAACACAAGCATTTAACACTTAATCCATCTATATCTAATGTTAAACTGATATTAATTGAGATTCGCTAATCCACTAAGAATAGTTAATTTCCTTTTATGGAGAAACTGAAGCCTTTTAGGACCCCATCTTTGCATACACAAATCAAAAATATGTAAAAAAAATACAATCATAATCATAACAAAAAAGAGAAGAAAATTATGAAGGCTTTGGAGTCAGTCGGTACCAACAAGGAGTTTGCAAAAGATAGCTAACCTGAAGCATTTGAAAATGACAAAGACCAATGTCCAGCCATCCGGCATGAGCTTTTAGTGGCTCTGTGCCATCACTCACATCTTACTCCAACAAAAGTTGATCAGTAAAACAAATCTCCTCTAAACTAAGCATCCCAAGCCATTAGTTTGCAAGCAAAAACAGTGTAGCCATCAAAGACCTTAACAGTAACCCTTTTGTTTCTTTCAAACCAGAGTGTGGCAAGTAATAGTAGATAGCTTAGCTATCATTATAATGGTTTACAATCTGAAGTAAGGTGGGGAAAAAATAGCTTTTTTAGAACCTCGAACTTTTACGAGGGTAAAAGTAGCTAAAATATTTGCATTAGAAGCATACAAGTGATGTAATCCACCCAAATATATTATAAAAAGATTCATACTAGAAAATGTAATTAGTTGAAGCCTATCTGCAAATGATAAAATTTTAGCCCATCCATGGAACCACATTCTGATTTTACCTACCAAAGTCCAGCCAATCCCTCTCAAGGATCTACAATAGATAAATACCCTGGGTATCCGAAAGAAGTACTTATAATAGTAAGGTTAAAAGAAGTCCTTACAGAAGTATAATTATGTACTAATTTTGAGATGAAATTGATATTTTTTTCAGGCATTTCAAGAAAAGAAGCAAGTCATTCTTTTAAAAATAGATAGTATTCTCAGCAAGACACAGGTGCTCTCTTTAATGGATGCCCCAAAACATAATAGATCATCACCTAGTAATAAATATGAGTATTTAGTTGTGCTTGGAGCATAGTGAAGAAACTGATTTCTTTCTGCCTCATGAAAAAATTTTAATAGATGCTAACGATAAGCTAATAAATTCAAGTCCGGATATATCATGTTTGCTTTTTTTATTTCCCCTACGGAAGTAATTCATTTGCGCTGCTTGAGATTTAAACCCCAAACTCTAAGTTGGCAACAAGGCTCATCAACCACCAAGCCACACCCTCACATATACATACATATAGCATGGTTGATAGTAATTCATCGTCTTAATGCGATGTGATCACATCATGAATACTACATGTGTTAAATAATTATATAAACATATCTTTTAATATTTACTATTCCTAAATATCATGAAAAGTTAAGATAGAAATGAATAAAAAATTGCAATCAAACTCATATATAAAATATATTTAAAATAATAATTTATAATTACAATATCAATCTAAAAAATTAAAATAGAGATATTAGCATATACTAGTTTGTAAATAGTATCCATGTAAATATGGTGTGCTTAAACTTTTCCAATAAAAGTTAAATGTTGTCTAAATGTAAGGCTTTTCTTGAATACCCTGATTCAAAAAGACATAAACTAAATCTAGGTCAACCTACCCCTATTCATGATATAACTCAATCCGATGAGACACCTGATCTTTAACCTGATTCAATGACAAATTTACCTACATAACACCTAAAACCTCAATTAATACATATAGAGCACAAAAAATATAAACAGTACATACAAAGCACCAAAATCCCTTAAATACAATAAGTACTATATTCAAATCCTCATTGTTCTATCATTCACAACGGTGTTGGCAAATTCAGAGTCTGTGGACAAAGGAAATCCACGATGTGGTCGACTAGTGAGGTGGTGAGTAATGATGGGCGGCAAAGGCAAGGAGAAGTAGGATTGCAAAGTTCAAGGCAAGAAAATTGATTCAGATTAAGATGCTCACAATGTTCACCAAAAAAACTTGGCCGGAGGAGAAGAAAGAGAAGAAAGGCCACAAAGTTTCAATAGAATAAAACTAAGTTGGTGGGGAAGCTTGCAGAGTTGTCCCAAGAATAATATAAAAATCTCAGTCAAAGGAGAAGGTCAAAGATCAAAGAATTTTTGAAGGAAACAAAATTGAGATGATGTCACCAACCTTGCAACCAATGTAGACCTCCTTAAACAACCACCTCGCCACCCTACTGTTGGCACAAACAAAATGGTGAGGACTGAGATGAGAACGATTTTGTTAATATTTAAGAGATTTGGATGCTTTGTATGTATTATTTTAACTTTATGTGCTTTAAATATAGTAATTGAAGTTTTGGGCATCATGCATAAAGATTCCCTTTTTTATATACCAGTTTCCTAAGATATCTAGATCCTTAAAAAAGGAAGAAGAGCTCTAACAACCTTTCAAGGTTACTAATAGTGATATTCAATGGTTATGCATTACAAAAGAAATAAGGATTAAGCTACCTCATTTGGTACAACATCCCATAATCCATCACTAGCCAGAACCAAGAGATCCAAGTCTTCCCCAACTTCTTCTTCCTGTATTAAAAGAGATTATAGATGATAAATTGAAATATTGAATAGCCAAATAATAATAATAATAATAACAATAAGTAAAATTAAGAATTTGAAAGACATAAAACAAGTAAAACATCAGGGTTTATTTTTCTTTAACTGATTAAGAGGCAAACTGATAGTAGCTTAATCATGTTTTATTTTAAAGTTATTCGATTGTTAGTCATTTTTCTATTATGTTATGTTATCTTCTAATAATAGAAAAAAATAAAAATCAACCAAACACTTGTTAAACTGGCAGACTTGTGTTATCTACATAACACTCTAAATCGGCTGCTATTCGAAGATAAACGCAATATTCGGTATCTGTATCTTCCCCATGATTTGCGATTTTGGCAAATATAGAGATTCTCGTCATCGCAGGACATTTTTCCTCCCTTTGCCTCTGTCTCCGGCTGGCTTTGCATTTCCTATTTTTTGCATAGTTTTGGTTTGGGTAAAGTTTCAATTTACTCTATCTATATATATATGCATATATATATAAACTAAAAACTTGCTATTATAATGGGATAATATATCCTAACAAAACATATAGCTACAAATAACACTATCCAAACACCAACTATAGTAATAATTACCAATGTTATCTTAATAACATGCTCTTTGCGTAGCATACTATTTTAACAAATTCACACAGCATCCAACCCAACCGCCCCTTATTTGAATTTCAAATGAAGTTGCAGAAACTCAAAGAGCATTATATTATTATTAGAAAGCTATCCCAAAAGATAAGTATTCACCTGAATCTCAGGCTCTGCAACCACAAACTGCTTTAGCAGACGATTACCAAATGCACGTGACATTGCGAGCACTCCCCCAACCCTCCACGTGCCTGCAAATCCAAAGAAAATAATACTAATTAATTGATTAAAATGCTCTCATTCCAAACATAAATGGCTGAATCTACAAAATGTTTCTACTAGTGCCTAATCAAATACTAAGAAAATTTTTCATATAAAGCACACAAATATTTTTATTTGCATAATTTTCAATTTTAATATTTAGAAAAATTGCCAACAAAATCCCAATTTATACATCAAAATCATCTTAGCTTCCATGAATCATTGAAAGTAAATAAAAATGCATATATGGTATATTATAAAGTGTTTGCATCGTAACTATGAATAATTGGGTCAAAAAACTATGGGAGACCGAGGCACAAGAAAGTAGCTGACATTTCTTCTGATTATTTCTCTTACTTTTGTATTAGAACAATTCTATTGTCCATGGATCTCACGGTCATAATCGAGCCATAAAGTATTGCACTTCTCATTACCCATGGCGGGAATTTTGTTTTGGAAGGGATACTACATCCAAAAGTCCTTTTAGTATCTATTAAGAGAATACGAGAATAACTCCTAAGGCTGCTCATTTGTTCTGCTTTTGATATATATTTTAGGCTTGAACCAGCTTTCACAAGAGATATTGGGTGTTGGAAGTTTTGTAAATATCAAATTTTGAGTGTTAGATATATAAATAGCCACGCATCTCAACAACAATAATGCATATGTAGAGTAAAATGCCATCTGCAGCAATTAAGAGCTTACCAGCCCACATAATAACTCCTCCAGCATCCTCAATGCGCTTGCGCTCATCACTTCTATTTGGCTTGTGGTCATCAGAAAGAGGCACAGCTATCCAATTAAAGCAAAAAATAAAAAAATAAAAAAGAGAATTTAGGAGAAAATATAAGAAACAAAATTGAACCTTCAATTGCATATAAAACCTTAATCCCAACAAACTTCCTAAATTGCTATAAGAGTTAAACAAGAAATCTAGCAATTATATCAATCAAACAGTACGAGCATATCTAAGATTCCTTATGCCTAGAATTAGTTTGGAACTTGTTCAAATTTTAATTTAACTTTGTAACATCCCCAAAAATTTTATGTTTACAATTATTTTTATTATTATTATTATTATTATTATTATTATTATTATTATTATTATAAAAAATAAAAATATATTGTGTTGTGTTGGGCGCCCAAAACGGAGCACCCAAGTGCGTGCCAACATAAGATTGGCTGAATTTCTTCTAATCTACTTTGTATAGGGCGTATGTTAGCTGAGATCACAGGCGTGTCCATATACGCGTTCAAATGTGACCAAAAATCTATAAATAGGCCTCCTCAGATGTTAGAAAATTTTAGAAAAATTTAAAAAAAAGGTTGCCGGAACGCAGAGGCTTAGTGAGCACTAGAAATTCACAGTAGCCAGTGAAGACATTGATAAGGAGTTTGAAAAGCGCTCTTTCGTCCATTTCTGAAAATTGTTAGCTACAAGGAGAATTTTATGAATACTTATTATGCATTAATACTATTAATTGTTAGTGTTGTGCTGCATAATTCTTTAAATTCATTGCATTGATATACTACCTGTTTAGTATAAAGAGAATTCCAATGGAATTGTTAATCCCTTAATTATGCTAATGGTTTGTTATCATTGAGCTTCGTAATTCTTTGAGCTCGTTATTGATATTGAATTGCAAATCCTGATTGATAACTTGAATTACTTGATCTCAATCAATTAGTGCTACTTGACATGAAAATAAAACCCATTGGGATTTTCAATTCCTTTTTGTCACAATTGATAATTAGCATTAATAAAATCTTTATATGAAATAATGCTAAAAAATTGGAAACTTAAGATAAAGAAAAAAAGCTTGTAAATAGGATTTAAAAAAATAAATAAACATATTACACCCAATTTACTATCAGAGGGAACCAAAGGGCCACCTCTCAGTAAAAAAAACTACAAATAGAATAATACATCAATCCCAATATAACTATATAATTTTGGTCCGTAGGATTTCTTGGCTCAAACATAGTTGGAAATTTCTCTCGGCATAATGTTTGCGGAACGCAAGAAAGGGGCTACCTCCTAGTGCGCCTAAGTGTCAACATGAACTATGGGTTGTCCCCGACTACTGCTTAGAATGATAGCAATATTGCCTAGACTACAATAAAGAAGAAAAATATTGATCATTCTTGTAATAACCCGTGATTGTTACTTGAATTTCTAACCGCCAAATTAGCTTAAGAACCCCACCATTAGTCCTAAAATAGCCTTAAGAGCAATCCCTGAGGTTTTGGTGAGAATCAGAAGTCATTCAAGGAAAATTAGAATTTTGATCAACTTAAATAATTTGGAAATTAAGATAATTATGTTAACCTCAAATCGAAAATCCGACTTCATTTTTTAGTTCCTTGCACCCAAATTAACTAAAAGTAAAAATTTGGAAAATTTTGAAAATTGTTTAAATGGAGATTGGAATTTATTTAGATTAACTAAATTAAAATTAATTAATTAAAAAATTATTACTTACATTTTTATTAACCGATTGGATAATCTTATTATTTGCGGAAGATCAGCCGTTCAGCTGATCTTCCCGATCCATTGGACCGGACATAACTCCTTTCGAGGTTCTGCCCCTGGGAAGCAAGCATTTGATCGAACGGATGACTGGGATTCGACAGACTACTGTCCTCTGTTGATCGTCCCAGCTTAGCTAGGACCCGATGGATCGCAGGCGGTCGTTCGGGGTGGTCGCCTCATGCATACCTTTGCCACGACAAAACCCAAATCCTCAGCTCCATTCAAGCCTTTACAGCCTGACTCATTGATTGGTAGGAGTTGCTGGCAGCTAAGGGTTACGCACGTGACAAACGAGCTCACCTGCGACTAGACTGGAGGTACGCTTCCTTACCCGTTCTCAATTGAATTGATTGGCATGCTTGCATTTTGCAAATCAATTTAGCATAATACATTAATGTCTAATCTGGTCGATTTGATCTGAACGAGTCTGATGGGGGTCGTTTGGGCCGGGCACAAACAGTAATACACAGTGCCCAGAAATATCATGAACTCCACATCACCTGCGTCGACCCCATGTCGCATCTTTGAGTCCCTTGAGTCGTCCTTAACCCAAGGAACTCAACAGGAACTCGTCCCGGTGAGAAGCTCACTGAGTAGGGTACGAATTGTCTTTGCAGCAACCCTACCCTATTCCTCGATCTTGTCTAAATTAGGACGTTTATGGCTATTATGTTTAGGGCAATTGGATGATTTAGGTAGTTTATGTCATTAGTCATGTTTCTATATATTGGGCAAGGGCTGACGAGGAGTAGACGAGGAGTGGATGCAAAGAAACCGAAAGCCCTAGTTTTCTAGGGTTCGTTAGGGACGACTCTATCAGAAAAGTGTACAGTGCCGAGCGGGCCAACCCGACCCGGCACTGTAGATGGACAATGCCTCAGCCAACCCGTGCACGCGCAAAGGAGCTTGCATGCGAGCAGAGGCTGGACGACGAGCATGCGTGCGTAGAAGATGGTCTAGGTCAAAATGAACAATAGAATTAATTAAAAATCAGAAATTCAGAATCTTGTTCCTTTCATAACTTTGCAACCAATGGTCCAAATATATCAAATTTATCTCATTTTGCTCACAAAAATGTGTAGAATATTATGGTAATATTTATTTTGCAATTTGAACTATATTTTCAATAATGACATTTTTGCACTTTAGTCAATTAGATCAAAATTCATAACTTGCTCGTTTCACTTCCAAATTGACCTTACTCGTTGTCTAAGTACATAATATGTTATAGGGAGTGTAATGACATTGTTTTCATTCAAATTGGATAGTAAATAAGGAAAATGACTTTTGGAGTCAAAGTTGTGTGAATTTTGATAAGTGGGGATTTTATTCAAGTTGTGATCTCTAGACCTTAGAGTAAAGTAGTTTGAGTCTTATTCAGATCATATAATCATCCTAGGAGAGGGAGCAATGATAATGAAACCCTTAGGAGGATCTTGGAAACTTGGAGTAAGGAGATATTTGGGAAATTAGGTCAAAAATAGTGTATTATGTGAATTGAGAATTTCACTTGTGATAAACTAGGTATCAGTAGTAGATTGATTGTTCAGAGATTTAGTTATGGATTGTTCTATTTAGTATGATTTGGTTCTTCAATTGAACACTTGAGAAGCTTAGGATAGTTCCTAGACTTTGGGATATATCTTATTAGCTGGGAAGTGCTTAACTTAGAAAAAAGTTAACAGTGAGGTTCAAACCTTAGAAACTCCTTGAGGTAGATTAAACCTAGACATTAGGTTAGAATTCTTAAGTTAGCACATCTTGTCTTAGGAGCTTAATTAGTGTCAATTGATGAATTTGATGATGGCAACCTTAAAGTTACGTTAGAGAGTCTTAAGTATTGTCTATTATTATAAGTTATTTTCAAAACTACAAAATCATATTTTTACATATATATATATATATATATATATATATATATATACACACACACACACACACACACATATTCAGCAATTGACTTAGGACTAATATCGTAAGTCAATTGGGAGTTCAATTAACCCCAATTATTAAAGTAGATAATTAAAATTAAACAACAAAGGGATATCACTTGCTTAGTTACTTTGGCATTCCCCCATTGAATGCTGTTATGCTTTGAAGCCTAATCCAATTGATCATAATCACTGTATAATAACAATTATAACTAAATAAGGAATTTCACTCTGAGTGGATTAGTCTATACACAAGCATTTGAGCCAGGCTGGCTATGGAGTGATCAGGAGACCACACATGTCCTTGAGGGGGAGTGTGTGGTTATACAAGAGGCTCTGTCTCAGATAGTTGGGTAGACATACCTACTTCGATTTGTTTTGTATGATCCCACAAAACATAACTTAATTAAAACACAATATTAATTAATTTCTTTACATATTTCTACAATCATTTGCATTTATTACAGTTCAGTTGTTCCTTTACTATACTTGCTTATAAGATGATAGAAACTATCTTTATATACCCTTGCTTGCATATAGGATGCTAGCCTTTACCTTATTTAGCTCTTTTACTAAATGTCATAAATGCTTAACCTTTCTTTGTAGGGCTGCTTAGTGTGCTTTAGCACAACTACTGCTTTACTTTAAATGCTCTTCACAGTATGTTACATTTCCAGCTTTACTTTTCCTTTAATGCATTGTGCTCCTTACTGCTTAAACCTAACGTGATATCCTTCAACTAAAATAATTAGAAATCCTAAAATGTGCTTAGACTTTATTAGTCTAACAACTTAATTTGATTTTATTAGTTGTGTGCCCTATCGTGTTAAAAATCAAACACGGTAGATCAAGAGCCTAGAGTGGAGCTAGCAGGTGAACCAGAGAACGAGCTGGAGTACCAAGAACAAGTATGAAGAATCCATTAGAGATACCTTCTTTTATTTTCTTTTATATGAGGATGAGAGTACTTTCTGTTCTTATATACATTAAATGTTGTAGTTTAAATATTATGACTGTACTATTTATTAAACTCTGAGACCAATGTTTTACTTTTATTTTATGGATGAATGTAATGGAATGAATGTTTATTTATTATTACTCTTAGAAATGCATCTATGTTTCTCTATTTTATAGATCCTATGCCTGTAGTAGTGCTTAATAGTGGATTAGGAGATATTAATCCAGTATTGAGTACTCCAGTAGTATCCAGTGTTGGGTCAGGACATAACCTAACACTGGGTCATCACACTTTTAGTGAAATTATTTGGTCAAACACAATTGTGAATTCCTATGAGTATATTGTCTAGATAGGGTAAAAAAGGAGCTTCCTCTCTATATACTAAATGAAAAAAACAAACTATTGATTTGTCTTAGACTATCGTTCAAAATCATAATGATTCAAACTAATAGGACAATATGGCTTGTATAAATTATATTATTTGAACCTGTATATGAACAAGAGATGATAAATAATAAGAAATGTGTAATTTGCATATATGACATTATTATTTCACTTTGTTGAATCACATTTGTTCATGTACTATGTTCCAATTATTGAGGCATGTATTCTTGAAACCTGTAAACTTTGATTCTACTATCTTCCTAATTGAAAATCAAACAGGAGTTAACGTGTAAAAAATAATGCCCCATTAGACTTTCTTTGGTCATGATGATAGATGCTTATCACCCTAAAATTGATAATTAAAAGTTGAATATTAACATGACTGGTGGCAAAAAATGTTTTATTAAATATTTGTGTTGTAACATTAAGTTTATTTTGTTATCAAAATTAATAGAGTTTATATGTGTGCTTGTATAAATCTTTTAATCATGTCAAATAATGCATGTATGAAAATAGTATGGATCCATGTTTTGAGCTGAATGAAATCAAATTTGTGATATAAATAAATTAAAATTTTTATTTTTAATGAGAAAAGTTTATCTCTCCAGTTCCGGGCCCCACAACTTGGCATCAAAGTCAAGATTTGAAGAACTTGAAAGTAAAAGTAATTAGAGCCATTGTGTTTGATTTTGATCATTGGGTAGAAATCTTTAAGTTGGAGAGAGATTATCTTGTATTTCATTTATTAGATGAAACTCAAAAAGTGCTTATAATGAATTGTCCTAGGAAAGTGAAGGGAACTAAGAATGCTAATTACTTTAATCTAAATTTAATGATGCCTGAAGTGAATTGTTCAGTAGAAGAAGAAATGAACCCAATGTTTCATTTTATAAATTGTATGACACAGCTTATGACCACACAAGCAAATAATACTACAACTGCCCCTCAGTCCTCTAATTCAAACAAAGTATTGAAAATATTTCTGAAATTTCAGCCGCCAAAGTTTAATGGATCAGTTACACCCAAAAAGCAGAAGAGTGGCCGCAGCACAAAAAAAGGAATTTGATTGTGTTGAATGTCCAGAGAAAAAAAAGGTGTCATTAACTACTTGTTTATTTCATAGAATGGCAGATAACAGGTGGAAATCAATTATGTCCACCACATTTAAGGGAAAGAGCGTTGCAAACATCACCTAAGAAGAATTTATACAAACTTTTCTAAATAAGTCTGTACTATAGTCTACTAAACAATTGAAGAGACAAGAATACATGAGACTAAAACAAGGAGGCAGAACTAATTGCGGACTATGATGAAAATTTTAATTAGTTGGCATGATTTTCCACAGAACTTGTTAAAATGGACAACATACGGTGCAAATGCTTATGAATGGATTAAGGAACTCTTCTCAGAAAATTATAGCATCCTAGCGTATTACTAGTTGTGGATTAGTAAAAAGTGTGAAACTGCTAGTAAATCCAAGAAAAGGTATGGTGATTCACTAGTTCATACTTCCAAAAAAGCATCTCCAGTAGCACATCACTTTCCAATCAGACTTCATGCTGCACATAACAACAAACCTAGACACACCACTGAAGGAGCTTGTAAATCTAGTGAAAAGATTCAAATGTTTACCAAATGTTTTTCATATTCAAATCAATGTTTCAGATGTGATAAGAGTAATCAACGGGTTCGAGAATGTAAGGCAGAGTATACGGTAGATGATTTTCATTTACCAAAAATGCCCAAAGTTGAGGAAGATCTCCGCTAACTAGGAACACACCAAAAGTTGAGTGAAATGCTCCAGTTGCACCAGTTTGGGCCCGTGTTTTTAAGAGTACTCCAGTGGACGCACAAGATGCTCACAATGTGGTCACGAGTATGATTAATCTACAAAAGCATTTATGCACAATTCTTTTTTATTATGGAGCTAGCACTCTTTTACTGCACAGCATTTAGTTAAGAATCTAGAACTACTACTAGAAGTAGAATTACATAATTCCTCATGGGTAAGATTATCTTCTAGAGATATTATAATAGCCACAAAATAATACAAGTATGATCTAGAAATTAACAAGATATTGAAAACCGAGATGATAACCCTTCCCATAGTCATGTTTGACATTGTTTTGGAAATTGAATGAATGAGCTTATATGGTGTAATTATTGATTGCACAAGAAGAGTATATATTAGAAAAGGAAGCAATAAGATAACGTTTGTTGGATGACGAGGATTATTATCTTCTGTAATCTCTTCAGCTCAAGCAAGAAAGTTGATAATAAAAGAAAAAAAGATGCATCTAGTCGTTATGATGGGAGCAGAAAAATCTACTAGTGCGTTTGAAGAAACCCTGTAGTAAGAAAATTTATCAACACTCTCAGAAAAACTCCCTAGATTCACCCAAACGAAAAGTAAAATTTACCATTGATTTAGTACACAACACCATCAATTTCTAAAGCACCTTATCGTATGGGTCCAAAAGAACTGCAAGAGCTAAATAAACAATTAAAAGAACTCTCTAACCGCAGCTTTATATGTCTAAGTACCTCACCTTGGGGAGTGTCAATATTGTTTGTTAAAAAAAAATGAATGCAAGAGTATGTATAGATTACAGACAAAATCCAGTCAGTATTTGTGAAGAATATGTGCCCAAGTTCATATTTAGAACTCAATATGAATATTTTGAATTTCTTGTGATGCGCTTTGAACTCATGAATGCAACCTCAGTATTCATTGACCCCATGCATAGGGTGTTGCACCCATATTTAGCTCAATTTGTCATCATTTTAATTGGCAATATTCTTATTTATTCTAAAAAAAGAACAAAACATAAAGAGCATCTGAAGACTATTCTAGAATTACTTAAAAAGCAACAACATTATGTGAAATACTCCAAATGTGAATTTTAACTAGAGTCAGTAGCCTTTCATGGGGCACATTGTAAGACTATGAATCCATAAAAAATTAGCCTAATCTGGGATTGGCCACAGCCTACCACATTATAAGAGGTAAAGAGCTTTCTAAATTTAACTATTTATAATAACAGTTAATTAAAGGGTTTTTCCATATTACTATTCCACTAACAAGATTGGCGCAAAAAGGCATAATATTTGCATGGAGCACAGAACACGAGTTTGCCATTCAAAGATTGATTTTAATAGCAGCCCCAATGTTAGAGCTCCAAACTCAAGGAAATGACTTTTAACTCTAGAGTGATGCTTTATTATCAGGACTAAGTTGTAAATTGATGCAAGAAAGATAGGTGATAGCTTATGCATCTAAGCAGCTGAACGTGTGTGAAAAGTATTATTCTATACAAGATTTAAAATTAGTTGTCATTGTATTTGTCCTCAAATTCTGAAGATATTATCTGTATGGGGCAAAAGGTGAATATACAAAGATCACCAAAATTTAAAATATATTTACACAAAAAAGAATTAAATTTGAGACAAAAAAGATGGTTGGAACTCATTAAAGATTATGACTTGAGTATATAATACATCTAAGAAAATTGAATGAGGTGGAAGATGTCTTGAGCTAAAAACTAGCAAGAAATTTACATTATCAGGTCTTTGTATATCATTTATATGGAGAACAGCACATGGGTTTGCCTTTCAAAGATTGATTTTGACAGCAGCCCCAGTGTTATTATAGCTTCATACTCAAGGAAAGTACTTTCAATTATACAGTGATGCCTTACTATCAAGGCTAGGTTGTAAATTGATGCAGGAAAAATATGTGATAGCTTATGCATCTAAGCAGCTGAAAGTGCGTTTAAAGTATTATTCTATACATGATTTAGAATGTTCTCATTGTATTTGCCCTCAAATTATGGAGATATTATCTATATGAGAAAAAAGGTGAATATACATAGATCATCAAAATTTAAAATATATATACCAAAAAAAAAATTTAAAGCAAAGAAGATGGTTGGAACTCATTAAAGATGACTTGAATATACAATACCATCTAGGAAAAATGAGCATGGTGGAAGACACCTTGAGCAAAAACCAACAAGAAATTTACATTATCTGATCTTTGTATATGCAAATTGCACAAAAAATGAAAAAGTATAGAGTTGCAAGTTGAACCTTGCTCCTCTACTTCAACAATTCATTATCAATTGTCGGTCGGATAGCCTTTACAAGAAAAAGATTAAACTAGTCCAGAAGAAGAATCAAGAATGTAAGGCTTTAGTTGACGCTATCTTTTTTGGTGAACTAGCAAATCTCATACTAGATTCAAAAGATATTGTATATTTTGGAATAGACTTGGGTTCCCAAGCAATTTAGCGCTCAAATCAGCTATTCTAATTGAGGACCATACTATAGAAAATATGATCCACCCGAGAGGTACAAAGATGCACCAAGATTTAAAAACTTCATTTTGATTGTCGAGAATTAAAAAAAATGCAGAAAAGTATGAGTCTAAATTCTATAGGTGGGTCAAAGATGAGCACCAAAAGCTATAAGAATTACTTCAATGTCTTCATACTCTAGAGCGAAATGAGAATATATTTTGATAGATTTTGTAATTTTTTTAATATTTTTTATTTATAAAGTTGATAGATTTGGTAGAAAGGTTGGTAAAGGTTTATATAAATGAGATAGTAAGGTTGCCCAGTGGGTCGAAGAAAATTGTGTCAACGTGATAGCAGATTAACATACAAATGTTGGTACAGTTCAATCTAAAGTGGGGACTAAAGTAAATATGAATATTGGAATATTTGCTTCAACTTTGTATACTTGATTTTGGAAGTAGTTGAGAATAGCATATACCATAAGTGGGTTTTTTGTCTATAATAATAGCAATTAATCCAGTACATGCATAGTACCATACAAGGTCCTTTATGGAAAAAATGCTCTACACCTCTTGTATGGTCTGAAGTGGGATAAAAGCTGCACATGACAAACAACAAATATTTCGATCCCAAGCACCAACATAGATTTTGAGGTGAGAGAATTTGTTTTTGTTAAAATCTATCTTTTAAAATGGGTAAATCGGTTTGATATTACTAGAAAGCTCGATCCCATATTTGTAGGTCCATTCAAGGTCCTAGCTCGAGTTAGGCAAACTTCCTACAAATTGAGATTTCCATATCATAAGAGCACAATTAATGACATATTCCACGTATCTTCACTTCAAAAATGCTTAACAAAACCAACCACTAGAATTGCTATTGAAAATATCACACTTCGGCACAATCTTACCTATGAAAAAGGTCTTTAAAAGAATTTGGGCTCAGATACAAGAAAGTTGCAAAGCAAAAAACATTCATATGATTCAAGTTCAATGAAGAAATTGTAAACAAGATGAAGCTACATGGGGAGAGAGAATAAGCACGAGAGATTATTAAACATTATTTGTTCGTAAAGGCAGTCAATCATTTTAACTCTTCTTATGTATTAAATGTTTATAATCTTTGCAATTTGTGATGTTCTCCCATTAAGTTAGAGAATTTGTAATATCCTGAAAATTATTAAATTTATGATTATTGTAATTATTATTTATAAAAAGTTTACTTTGCTGGGATGGGCACCTAAGCATTCAACAGGATGCTAAGTGCAACCTAGCACACACCCCGAAAAGATTGGCTAATTTTTTTCTTGTATGCTCCGCACAATCTGTACACCAGTTGTTCACCCAAGCGTGTCCACGTGCGCACCCAAATGCGACCAGAAAATCTATAAATAATCGTCAGATGTTATAAAATTTTGGAAAATTGTGTTGTTACGCTGCTGGAACACTGAGGCTTAGCGAGCACTAGAATTCACAATAGCTAGTGATGAGAGTCATAAGAAGTATGGAACTCTAGTTCATTGGTTTTCACAAATTGTCAGGTACAAGGAGATTTCCATATTAATATTTATTCTATATTAATGTTAATAATTGTTGGTGTTGTATCGTTTAATCCTTTGAATTCATTGCATTGATTGTAACGACCCATTGTCGTTACTTCACTATATTAACTCAAATTCCACCTCAGAAATCAGAATACAGGGGAATTTTGAATTAGAGCAAACAAAAATACCTTTTGATGAGAATAATTTTTAAATCAAAGTGTCATAGTTTGGGAGAAATCCGGATAACAGAAACTCCCACTTTAATTTCTAAATTTTCTTAAATTCAACAAATTGAAAACATTAAATACGTGTCTGAATTTATCGTTTTTCGTGTCATTGTGTTAAGTATATTATTTAAAGGCTGCTCGAGAAGTTTCATCGATTTTGGAGCGCCGGTTTGATCTCAATTAATTTTCGAAGTTCAAAATTTCAAAAATTAATTAAAAATAAAATATTGCTTTGAATCAAAATTTTTTGGCTCGAGGGTGTTCGTTACATCGTAACACACCTCGGTGTCAAGTTTTATTATTTTTTGACTGCCAAACAGTGGAAAAATGCAAAAATTTTAAAGTTAAGTAATTATTTTTTAATTTCCTTAAGAATTTCCTTCTTCCCTCTCCCCCGAAATCAGATCGCCTCATGCGATCCAGCGATTGCATGCTCTGTCGCAAGATAGAGCCTGCAGCAAAAGCTTCCCTGCCCCTCACGCACACTTGCTGGCGCCGTTTTGGCGCCAGTTTGGTCGGCCCACCTAGCCGAACAGCTCCCTCCCTCCCTCTATTTATACCCCCATAGCCCTTCCTTCCCCAGTAGCCCTCAATCCCACCCACAGCAAACCACAGCCCAGCCACCCTCCTTGCCAGCCTCAGCCTCTCAGCCCTCAGCAGCAGCCAACCTCCTCTCTCCTCAGCCGGCCAACCACCTGCCAGCCTTCTCAGCCCTCCCTCTGCCAGCCAACCAGCAGCCTTCGACCACTCCTCCGGGCCACCCCCATCAACCACGTCCAGCTCCCGGCAACCCTAACTCTAGGTGAGTGGAGGAAGAAAAGTGGATAAGAAAAGAGAAATTATGTTGCTATTTTCTTTATTTATTATTATATATACTTAATAATCTCTATGAAGATAAAACTATATCATCACATTAGTATTGTTGTCATTAATCAATAAT
Organism: Gastrodia elata; assembly: GCA_016760335.1. Classification (NCBI taxonomy): domain Eukaryota; kingdom Viridiplantae; phylum Streptophyta; class Magnoliopsida; order Asparagales; family Orchidaceae; genus Gastrodia; species Gastrodia elata. The sequence continues at coordinate 23,845,009 of CM028675.1, forward strand.
GATAAATAGTACATATATTATAAAATGACTATTATTTTCATTCAAGCACTTTCATTCTAACATTTTATTATTATTATTATTATTTTCTGCAATTTAATTTAGTCATTTCCATTCTATCTTTTACTTTATATATTATTATTATTATCATTAAATGAAGATAATAATAATGCTATTATAAGTATTATTGCTGCCCTTAGTAACGTAATGTAAAAGTGAAAGAAAAATAGAATGGAAAAGAAGACAATAATTACTCCTAAGAATATTGGCTAAAAGCTAATTTAAAATATCCAAATCTAAATGCAGATCTAAAATCGAACTGTCAAACTTTGGATCTTAAAGAAAAAGATACCCAGTATATGACATGTATTACTTTTTGCAATTTAGTGTTGCTTAGCTTCGCTTCAAGTCAAATTTATATTGAAAATTTGTTAGTTGTTCAAAACCAACATCATTTTATTCGTGGTTGTTACTAGAAAAATGATATCAGTAATATTCGTGGTTGGTTATTGGAAAAAAAACATCAAGTAACCTCCTTTATTCGTGGTCGGTTATTGAAAAAAAAAATTAACCAACATCATTTTATTCGTGGTTGTTACTGGAAAAATAACATCAGAAATATTCGTGGTTGGTTATTGGAAAAAAAAGACATCAAGAAACAAACATCTTTGTGATAATACTTGTTGCAAGAAAATTTTATCCAGTTTGCGCTATTTCCTTATTCTTCCTGCATCTTATTACATCCTTATATCTGTTAATCGCATCTCTGCTATTATAAAATATAATATTATTTTGTTTACTGTGATACTTAAAGTCTTTTCTAATTACTGGAAATTTCAATCCCGATATTATTTTCTATACAATATCAGGTCATGTACTTTTGGGAGAGCTTGAACGAGAACTTTAAAACTTAAAATATCAAATTGCCAATGGATCTACGGCTTTACTTTACTTTTACTTTTATTTTTTAATTTTTCTTTTGTTTCAGTTCATCTTTGGTGAACGTTATAAATTTTTGTAATATGAAATATTAAACAAATGAAAAACATCTCTTAGCATTTGTATGTGTATTTCATTTTCTCTTAAATTGCTCAATATGATCCTGCGCTATGTGAACTCCTGAATGCTGGGAAAGTTTCCGCTGAGCCGGCATCGGGTCATCACATTGATACTATTTGTTTAGTACACAAATAATTCCAATGTGATTGTTAGTCCCTTAACTATGCTAATAATTTGTGAGCGTTGAACTGTATAATTCTTTAATTTCATTGTTGATAATAAATTACAAATCTTAATTGATAACTAATTTTTTTTATCTAAATCAATTAAAGCCCAACGAAACTGTTGATTCCTTTTTACCGCATTTGATTATTACGTGTTGTTATATATTTTATTATGATGTAATTCATTAAATGAAAATCAAGCATACAAATTCCTGATTATCACTTGATTAAAGTTGAGATATTGACAACCATTAATAGAATCCTTGCATGAGAATAATGCTAATAAAATTGAAAACTTAAGAAAAAAATGTTAATCTCAATCTACTGTCTAAAGAGGCAATAAAGGGACGACCTCCAAATATGATTGAAAGGGCAAGTAAACAACAAGTTTATCTCAATCTATTGTCTGGGGTTTAATAAGAAAAAGAGGTTTCTCTCAATTAGACTGAAAAGACAAAGAAACATGTTACACCCAGATTATTGTCAAGAGCAGTCAAGGAAGGGGCTACATCCCAATAAAACAGAAAGTACATACATCAATCCAATATATAACTAAAAGATTTCTATTGAATAAAACTACTTGGTTCAAACATAGTTGAAAATTTCTCTCAGCATACTATCTAGGGAAGGCAAGAAAGGGGCCATCTCCCAAACTATTGTTTGGTATGATAACGACTACTATAAGTAAGAATATATATTATTCCTTCTAGTGGAATTGTTTGATCAAGCTTAGTTGTGAATTTCTTTGAGTGAATTCCTTTGAGTATATTGTCTAGAGGAAAGAAAGAGAGCTTACTCTAGGTATACTAAATAAGGAAAACAAACTATTGATTTCTCATAGATCTCAGTAATGATTCAGCCATATAAAACAATATGGCTTGTATAAATTATATTCTTTAGATCCATATATGAACAAGAGATGATATAAATAATAAAAAAGTGTATTTGCATTTATGACACATATTACTTCACTTTGATGAGTCACAATTATTCTTGTACTAATTTTTACCTGTTGTGGCATATATTTTTGAAACATGTAAGCTTTGAGTCGCTTGATAACCAAAAAATAACAAAAGTTAGCATGAAAATGAAATAATGTCTCGTTGGACTCTCTTTTGTATTTATAATGATAGGTGCTTATCACATAATATATTTCAGGTGAATAGACCCTTAAATTGATGATTAATTATTGAATATCGAAATATTTGTTTAAATGCTTAAGTGTTGTGTAATATCAAGTTTATTTGTTATCAAAATTGAAATAGTTTATGTGCATGCTTGTATAAATCTTTTGACCATGTAAAATAAATGCTTCTATAAAAATATTAAGGCTTTCTATTCTGTAACGAATAAAGAAAATTTTATAGCATAGATAAATTAAAATTTTTAATTTTGATGATCAAAAATTTACTCCAATCCCTAGTCGACCCAGAGCTTCAACCCCACAATTGAAACTCCAATAATAAAATAAGGACAAGTTTTGAGTCAAGAGACAAACTTGAGTTTGTTTTAAATCAATTATTAGTATTGACTTGATTAAATAATAATTCAAGATATACTGAAAGTTCTAAGAACTTTATTTAATATGATAATGTTCAAATAAAGTGGCCATCATTTAAGCGCAATACACATCTAGTTCACTTAAATTTGATTCCAAGCCATGTAGTTGCTTATAAATTTTGAAATTTTAATTTTTGAGTTAGCTTGAATTGATTTATGAGTCCACTCATAATCGAATCATTTTGAAATGAGCAGGCTTGACTTGAATCTAATTTTAAGTTTGAATACATCTTGACTTTTTCAAACTCAACTAGGAGCCAGCTCTACTTAAGAGACTTTGAAGTAAGCAATTGATTGTATTTTGTTTATTTGACATACATAAATAGGCCTTCATGTAACAGCACACGATGATAATACTGCAAGTATTAAGCTATAAGGCATAATCAAACTGCTAGAAATAAGTAAACTATAAGCCTTGATAATACTATCAGAACGCAACAGCATAGCCAAGTTCCCTATGAGGTAAATAGATTGCATTCGGCTGATTTGATCATACAACTTTCTGTCATGTATTAAATATAAACGAAGCCTCTGCAAAGGTAATAGAAAATAACGCCTATCCTAACTATCCTAATGTTGATTAATCAACCTACTATACTGATAGTACGTACACGCTAAATTTATACCAATAAAAAAAAAAGAAGAAGAGGTAAATTAGAACCTTTGCCTGCTTTTGATATAACCGCACGAGAATCCCCAACATTTGCCACATATAAACGTTTACCAAATAGAACTGCGGTTGAAGCTGTAGAACCATCATCTCTGAAGGTGTTACTTTCAGAATCCAAGAAATCCGAATCAGTTTTTTTATATGTTTCATCTGCGCTTAACCAAAGGAAGCAAATCAATAAAGAGAAATGATTCCATATCACAGCGAGCATGACAAGAGGAATATCACACATAGTGCTTTTTTTGTGTCTGCTATAAAATCTGGATGCTGGAGAAGGTTTTTGAATAAGTGCTCCTTCAAATATTCAGCTGCACGTGAACCACCATGACCTGAGGTGCCAATTAGTAAACAATGAACACTACAGTAATATGAAAGAAAAAAAATTTAAAGAAAATTAAAACCTACCATCAAATATCCCAAAGAGATGAATAGTTTTCCCATCTATTGTGGAGTTCCTTATGTCATAAAAGTCCTCCATGCTTGCTCTCTTTCCTCTAAAGCTAGAGTATCCACAGCTCAATCTACCATCCTCACTGCAAGCCGTCATATCCACAGAAGCCAACGTTCAGTTTACCACATTAACGAAAGAAAACCAAAAATTATGATTAATTAAAATGTCAAATATTTAGTTCTAAAATAAGCGGATATCATAAAATATAAAGCAGCTCTTTTTAGGAAAATGAGTCACTAAATACTGATTAATATATTCATCATTTTGTATAATTAATTAAAGATAAATTAAATCCTAAAGCACATTAACTTTGATTTGTCAAATCCTAGTGACAAAGTAAGATTGAAGGATTATTCAATAATGCCAGCATAATTTTAAGTTCAAGGATGAAATTATGATGAGTAGTGAATACTACGATAAGAGTTCAGAATTTTAAACTAAGAAGAGAGGATTACTGGATTTTGTAGGAAAGGTTTGCAGATGGATGAAGGCTTTGATGGGGTTAGTTTGTGATAGGAGCAAGAAGAATGATACTGAGAGAAGAAAAAGCTGCACTCTTTATGCCTAGGTGAGATAGAGAAAAGGTTGGTCGAACAGGAAGAACAAAAATCTATAGGCATAATCAGCAACAATGTCAGAAGGCTACAAAGATGAAATCAGACGCTCCTGACATATCATCGCTGAAATTGTCAACAATTAATACAGAAATGAAAAAGGCATGTAGAGAAAACTACCATCAATTAAACGGCCACCTAAATTAGTGCCAGCAAGCAGATCCGACAAATATCCATGTAATAAGAAAACTCAAAATTGCTAAAAATTGGTTCTAATATATGTTCAGGAGAACCCTTATTTTAAAAGTTTCATTATCTTAAGAAAACACTTTTCTTGGCTAAATCTAACTTCAAAAATGCCAACGAGTCTTAACAAATTGATCTTCATATAGTGCCACAGGGAAAAGCATAAGTATCTGAGTGTGTTGGCCAGCTGTTCAGTTCCACCCCAATCTCACTAATGCTGAAACTGGTGTGAACAGAAGTTTTGTTCCCATAAGTTGGAAAAGGCGGCAACAAGTAGCAATCTGTTGGCTGTAATCTCTACTGTGTTGTAATCCACACTCTTGGTCTACTTAAGAACAAAAGCAAAATATGACATGCTAACAAACAAAATATAATTGCTTCCTACGCCATTACTGGTCAGTGAACCCTGCATATTGGTACTGATCACAACCCAGTCTGACAAATTTAGAATAATCAAGATGAGCAAAAATGATCTAAAAACATTATATGAACTTTTTCCTAATCAGTAAACCTTAAAAATATGAATCATTTGCTTTAAGAAAAACAGTGAATCAATCAAACACACAATAAATGCTGACCATCCATACCTTAAAACAAGTAAACTTAATACAATCGTAATTGATGCGAAGTAATAAGTAACATTAGCACTTAATGTATTAAACTTGAGTTGGTTTCAATCATTTGAAAAAAGATTTGAGAATTTCATAACAAAATTTTCTTTTAATATCCATAACATTTAAAGTATATATTTTTCATAATTTTGAAAGTATATAGGACTGTTTTTCTTAGCAAAATAAGTGATTAAAATGAATTATTTAATATTGTTATTAATAATTATACATGTCAAGCTCATGAATTCTAGCATTAAAAATGTTTTTATTTGTTCAATCTTTTCAAGCATGATTGCCTTATTTAATAAGCACGCAAGAAAAAAACATTATAGCGCTTATGGAGATGAGCATGTACTTATCAGAGTCAACAACATACTTCCCACCTCTCATGCATATGACGTAATTGATATGCAAATAATCATGAAAGAACTCATGGCCTAAAGTAGATTGGCAAATAACTAAATCTCTAAGTTAATAAGCTAAAATTCAACAACAATGTCAAGTTAAATCATGCCAACAGATCTAACAAAGTTAAATGTAAATTCAATTATGAGAACAATCAAAAATTACTATATGATTGCTTATCAAACAATCCAAAAGGTCACCAAAATTTTTTAACTAACTCAATTTTTCTATCATGGTGAGGATGACCAAATAAACTTTTTGTTAAATTCCCAAATATTTATCATAATGTTCTCCAAATACAACAAAAAAATTTTAAATATCTATTAAATATGATAGCTTTAGGCAACTTAAGAAATTTAAAAGCTTCATTGAAATATGACAATGTTTTATGTGGTGTATCAGCTAATTTATTACCAAAAGAAAGAAAAGGTATCATTCAATGAAAAAGATCAACTAATACAAAGATTGTTCAATAAATTTTAAGGTAGCCCTAGCAGAATGTCATACTAACATCTTTCAAAAAAAATTTAAGGAATAGGCCAAGTATACAAGCTTATATTAGTTCTTTTTCCCAAAACTTTAGCATTTTCTAAATTATGACACTATGCATGCTTCATCTTGTTCAATTTGAACCAAAAAAAAATTACCTCAAGTATGGATAATAGTTCAGCACTGCTGAAGCTACAGACAACACCAATATATAAATCAAAAAAGAAAAACTCCAGAAGAATATTTTAGAAACAACAACACCAAACTTAAATCCTACTAAGTGGGGTTGGCTACATGAATCCTTTGTTTTCATTGTGCACAATCAAATAGAAGCCCCTTCCTAAGTTCCAAATAGAGAAGATGCTTCCTAATAGTTTCATCCCATGTCTTTTTGGGTCTTCCTCTAGGAGAAATTCATAAACTCAAATTTTTTAAGGGGCATTGCATTGTCTATGCTTAATATGCCTGAACCATCTAAGGCAGCATTCTTTAATCTTTTCCACTATTGGAGCCACTCCAACCTTGATATGGATAAGCTCATTTCTCATTCCATCTTTACGAGTATACCCACTCATCTACCTAAGCATCCTCATCTCTGTAACACTTATTTAATCAATGAGTTTCTTCTTCGTTGGTCAACATTCAGCCATATAACATAGCTATTTACTAAGTCAAAAATCTTTGGATTTTAAAATAGCCCTCCAAAACTCCAAGTTTTACTTTAATTCCATCCAGTCTTATCAATTAATAGAATATCATCTACAAATAACATGAACTGAGAAATCTTGAATGTGCTCAATAACAAAATTCATAATTAAAGAAAAAAGATATCGACAGAGAGCTGAGCCTTGATATAATCCAATCGAACTAGAAAATCAATAGACAAAACACCTTGCGATTGAACACTTGTAACAGCCCCATTATACATCTCTAATAACATCAATACATGCAACACTAATTCCTTTTCTCTCCAAAACTCTCCAAAGCCCTTATCTTGGAACTCTATTATCCTTTTCAAGATCAATCAAAAATTAAATGAAGATTTGTTTTTCCTAAATTTCTCCATCAAACCTCTTAATATATGTATAGCTTTCGTGGTAGATCTACCTATCATAAATTCAAATTGATTTTGAGAAATGCAAGTATCCTTTCGTATTTTATATTCAATTAGTCTCTCACACAATTTCAAAGTAAAACACATTAATTTGATTCCTCAATAATAAGCACAACCTTGAGCATCACATGTATTCTTGTAAATATGTATAACAATACTCTTCTTCCACTCATCTGACATCTTTGTCTTTAAAATAACATGAAATAACTCGGTAAGCCAAGAAATCCCTTCCTCCCTCATATATTTCCATACACAATAGAAATGTCATTTAATCCTACTGCCTTTCCTTTCCTCATCCTCTTTAAAGTAAATTCCAAACTTAGCTTTAATGACACAATGAATAAACATAATTGAGACTATTTTTATAACTATTAAACTCACTTAAATTAATTTTACTAACATAACCTTTATTAAAAAGCTAAGCAAAATGATTCAATTATCTATGTTAAAATTTTTAATCCTTGAAAAAAAATTACTATCTTTGATATATTTTGTATGATCAAATCTTCGATTCTCTTATCTCTTAATTTGGCTAGCTTATAAATCTATCTTTCTCCCTCGACAACATCAAATATATTATATAGATCCTCAAATGTTGCACTCTAAGCATTATGAATTGTTATTTGGACTCACGACAAGTTAGTTTATAATTCTTCCAATTCTCTTCAGGCTTACATTCAAGTCATTATTCTAGCATGCTTTTGATCTTTAATCTTAACTTGAATATCATATTTCCACCACCATCATCTTTATTATTGGGTACTCTACCCTTCAATTCACCAAATAAAATCTTTACTACATTACGAATATAACTAGCAACCGAATTTCACAAAATGTTGGCTACATCGGCAAAATCCTGTTGTCTAGTTTTAAAATATCACTCTTAAATATCTATATTACTCTTCCTAAGATTCTATCATCTAGTTTTAGAAAAAAATTTAAATTTATTATTACTTTTATTATCTCTTAATTTCAAATCTAAAAACAATAAAAAATACTAGCAAACAATCACTTTGAACAATTTTACAATCCTTACAAAATAAACGATCCATTTTCTTTAAACGAAAATAATCAATTAGAGTTTTAGATGTCCCATTTTATGAGTGAAAATATGTTTTCTCTTTTCTAAAAATAAATGTTAGCAATCATAAGATCATAAGCTATGGAAAAATCCAAAATCATCCTTCTTTCTTTATTAATATATCCAAAATTAAAATTACCATGAATATATTTAAGAACTGTAAGATAAAATAAAGTACAAACTTATAGACATTAAATAATAAATACAACATACAAGTTTTTAGATCATAATATTTTATTTGATTCAATCTTGTTAAAATAAAAGATGCAATACTTTTTTGACTTAAAAAGCCTCTAAAACAACACAAGGAACTCAAATAATGTATGAAAATCAAACACTCGCACAAATAATGGTAAATGCATTGATATCTTTTATGCATAATAAGTAAAATTGTTTAATAAATCTTTTTTTTTTTAAGACAATCAGTACTCAATGCATTAATTTCCCTAAATTCATTAATAAGAAAAAAATTATGAAAGTAGTAGAGTATAATGGAATTTTCCCATCCTCAAATTGCTTTTAATTTAACATGCTTAGAAATATTCTATTTTTTAATACACTGAATGATCTAAAGATATCATAATGATATAACATGACATTAATTTTCAATTTTAAGAATATATCACTAGCCGTAGAATAGCTAAAACTTAAACAAAATAAACAAAGTGGATTTCAATCATGATAAATATCAATATTATCGGAACACTATAACTAGAAAGTTTATTATAAAGAAAAGGGCATTTCAAAAGTAATTGATAACTAGTTAATCTAATAAGCATCACCAAATACTCACACAATCCATTTAATCTAAAATTTAATTAAATATTTATCTTCTGCACACATTCTATGTTGAGGAAAATGACCCATCAAATCACTTAAATCAATATTAAGTGATGGTGATATCATCCAACATAAGAAAATAAAATCATTATTGAGTAATAATCAAATAAATCACTCTACTACATGTGCATATATGTCAAATACTATCTTGTTATACTGCAAATATCACCACAATTATGTCAGAAATAAAATCAACTCTGAGTTTTCAAAAGTATATCCAATAAATCCCACATTCAGTTGAATTCATCAGTGTAAGACTCATCAAAAAAGTTCCCATTATTCGAAAACTTAAACAATCCTTATGTTAGGTTGAATTCACCAATGTGGACAATTAGAAGAAGATTATCCAATAACTATATCAAAATTATGTAGAATGCTAAGTGATAATGAATCATCTAGAAAATAATCAATTTGTATAATACTTTATAATCAAATCAAATATTTAATTAGCACATTCAAATATTTTTATAGTTTCAATAGCATGATCCTTAGATTTTATGTCCAGTATAGAATAACTAATTTTTTTAAAGCAAGTTGATTTAAAATATAAAATAATTTTCTATTAAAAAACAATTGAATATTAGATTTGGCAGGCTTTTTAAGAAACATTTTCCAATCAAGTAAACATATGATAAGAATTTATTATGGAGCAACATCAACATCATATAAACACAAGACAAAAATAGAATTTGCCTCATTTTCAATTAATATATCACAGTAGCTAATTGCCATACACAAGAAGTTACATCAACATAGTCATTTTAATGATGAAAATTAAAGTCTTTTCCATCAACGCAACATCATATGTTATCAACCGTTTTGTTTTAATTTCAAATGCTTTATATCCGTAGTAACCACAACATTCATACATATTATCATGATAATCCTATGTAATTTATCATCATATTCATAACACTAACAAATGAACCAACAAATCATTTTCATAGTAAATTTCCTTCATTATTTTTATTTAGCCTCCTTATCATCTTCTACCACTATAACAATGCATAAAACTTTGTTTGGATTTTTATTTGCATAAAGAAAAATTTACGACATTAAAAATGCCTATTAAAAATATGAGTAATTGATTTAATGCTCTAATGATGGATACATTTTACGATGAATGCACTAAATCTTTTAGTAGCAATTGTTTTCAAATTTTGCTAGAAATAAAACACATTACAAAAAGTATTAAATTAATGATATAATATAGGGGTAAACTCTTTTTAATTTCAGTGTTCAAACAAAATAATATATATATATATATATATTATATAATTTAGCAATCTCACTCATAACACATTAATAAATCATCAATTTCATTCACAAATTAAACTATAGTACCTTATCCTTGTTTAAAGCATTAGAATCTTTGAGCCACTAATCATGATATGCCAGCTAAAGGCATTATTCTTTAAGCATGTATTTCATTTCTTCCGAGCAGATGTGTACTCCTGGTCAAACAATTTTTATATTTTATCCCATTAGGCGGGGTTGGCTACACGAAACATTTGTTTCTATATTTTATAAACCTTGTAGAGTAAATATTAGCATGCCTAATAATTTATAACTCAATATATCATACTTGAAGCTCACTAAAACTAATTTTCTTTAGCAATGATTCACAAGGAAAAAAGTTTTCTAACCTAAACGTTGCATCATACACCATAATATTTGTTATTTCTAGCAATTTTTTTTGCATTCTTATTTCTAACATCCACCCAAATAAATATTCAAATAATCAAATTGCTTTATGCAACTATATAATTAAAATCAACTAGTTATTAACCCAGTTAATGTTGAATTTAAAATGAACAGTTCCAATAGTTATTATTCAGCCTTGACTTAAATTGTGCCTTCCCTCATTTGATATATTCTTGTTTAAACTTGAAAGCATACAAATGAAATTCCAGGCAACTGAAACCAACTAAACCAAAGCAAATTAAATAACAATTTTTCATTTAGTAACAAACAAAATGTAGGAGGAGAAAGAACGAAAAAGAACGAAAAAGAGAAAGAAATCACTAGCAAGAAAAATAATCAGTAATAAACTCATAGAGTTACATCTTAGAAAAAAAAACAAATACCCATTCAAAATAAAGATTTTAGCAGCACAAAAGGATTTCTTTACATGCCTGAAATCCTAATTTATAATTATAAATAAAAACCTCAAACAGTAGTCAGCAATAAAAAAGAGAATACGAGATTCATAAACAAAATATCTAAAAGCAGTTAAAATAGCCATATGAAACCAAAATATCTATAAGAAAATAACACCCCAAATAAAATGAAACCACAATAAATTTTCTATTAGATATAAAAAGATCCATTAAGAGTAATTGAATTCTAGTTGGCGTCTTTAAATAAAAAGATGGCACTAATATGAAAGCATAGACTGCACTAATTTGAAGCACTAAGTTGCTTTTCCTCTTAATATGTGCACACAATCCAACTCACAATGCAACTTACGATTAAACTGCATTTGGTTTTCTAAATCATAAAGATGAGAGGAATCTCAATAAGTCAAAGGCTGCTCAAAGCTCAAAAATAAGCACATCACACAAAATTTTAGTGTACATCTCTCGACCAAACAACAAGAAATTTTTCAGTTAGATACTTAAGCCACATGTAAGGTTATTCCTCCAGTCGTTACAAAATTGTTAAGCAAATCTATTAATATTGTTTGATCAATAAAACAGATTCATTAATTCCCATCAATAGAATTTTTTTTTATTTCTGGCCATTTCAAAGAAAGTCTACCAAAAAGTTCATTACTTTTGCATCACTAATCAATTTTGTGTAGAGGGTAACCAAATGAAGTAATTTACTATAATGTGCATTCTCTTAAACAGAGAAAATGAACAACTGAAAGAAATAAAAGGGTACAAGAAAAAATTTTGAATTCTTAAACTCATCCAACACGGACGATTGAATTGATAAACAAGAAGGAAGACTAGAAAGGGTTTAGGTGCAACAGAACAGCCTCCTCTCCAGCTCTCCTGGATCACACTTCACGAGTTATCAGGGAAATAAAGATAATGTTCTTACAATGCAAAGTGCGCTATTCATTGCTGCACGAAGATGCACTAACGTTCACATTATTACACAAGAATAATTGAGCCTCCGAAATGAACTACTGTTGGGTTGATTGGACAATCCAAATAAAAACTGAAGATCAAAACATTTTTTCTTTTGTAGTTTTAAAGTTGAAGAAGAGTGACATAAATCCATTAATAAACAAATTAACATATTAATAAATAAAAAATGTCTCTTAACATGCCCTGTAAGTTCAAATTTCACTGGCAGCACAAAATAAAATCTTCCATGAACAGAATATACCTCTTCCAACTTCCACTAGCGTAACCCCCTTCCCCCTCCTCATCATGATCCTTATCTTGAAACGCATTAACAACGGCTCCAGGTTCCCGTGTCTCGACCGAGTCAGCCATCAACGTCACGATTGATCTAAACCTCCGGTATATTCTCTGCGGACGGCTCACCCGTAATTTCGCATCCAGATCGCACCAAAACCGGCCAATCTGGCCTTCTCTCCTCGAAGATGAGCAGGGTCTCAAATTAACCGTCCGTGTGAAAAAGCTTCTCAGGCCAGCAATGCATACCATCTAATAAAGCAGACCAGCGGCAGTCGATGAGTCCGGGAAGCGAATCCAAAGAATCTCAGTGATTGAAACAGGGAAGAGATTCACACTTTCGCACTAGATCGATGCCAAAACGCAAATATATCAGAGGCTTTGCCCAGCATCGGACTACAGACTGGCATTTACATGCCAGTGAGAGAGGGTGGAAGGACCTTGTGAATCAAGTGTCCGAACAAACGCCAGAAATCAGGCATTGCAAACTGCTTCCGGATCACAATAAAGAATTGTTCATAGAGAGAGATTGCATCCGTGTACAAATACGGAGAGAAAACAAAACCCTAGAGAGTGTGGAGAAACTGAAGTGATCCTTGTGATGCTGGAAATCGAGCTGGAGAGAGAGAGAGAGAGAGAGAGAGTGAGAGCGAAAGGTGATGTGCCGCCCTCTCTTGTAGCTCAGTGATCGCCACGGGGCAAAGTGAAACAACCGATAGTGGATCTTCCTTTCAGATTCTAGAATTTGGATTATTGTCGTTGCTGTTAGGAAGCTACGATATATATATATATATATATATATATATATATATAAAAGCACCAAATTCGTACAATGTGCGAGGCGACAACACATACAGAAAAAATATATATATAAGATAGTATTGTGGAAGACACATAATTTTTGGACATAACGACATATAAAAAGGAAAAACAAAATAAAACAGTAGTATCAAACTCGCACAATGTGCAGAGACGCAAACATATTGAAAAAAAAAATATTATTGTATAAAATTCATGCAATGCACAGTAAAAAATTTCAAATACTAGAGGCTGCAACATATTGAGAAAGTACAGAGGCGGCAATACATTGAGAAAGTATGAAGATGACAACATACTAAGAAAGTAAAAGCACTTGTTTTTTTTAAGTTCCAAATTGAATAAATTCTATGAAACTCGTGCCATGCATAGAAAAAAATTTCAAACCCAAATTGAATAAATTCTATGTGGCTTTATTCTAGGCTGAGAACATCTCTTATTTTGGAGTGAATTTAAAAAATTTAAACTACAAAAGAACATCAATTACATAGCTACTGAAAATGAATAGCTCATTGCTACAACCCAATGAACGGACCTCTAAAAATTATGATTTTATTATAGTTACAAAATTAGTTTGACAAAAATACAAAAAAAAATTAAATTTATTTAAAAAGTTGAAGAAATGAAAAAGAGTAATAGGCATAGCACAAATCAATCAAATTGTATGACTTTTCCCATTTATTTGTTTTTATAAATACTTTAATTTTTAGGAACATATGAAAAATTTTCAAATTTGAATAATCTATTGAAAAAATATTTATATCTTAGAATCCAAAAAAGACTATTTAATTTTATAAAAACTATAAATCATAAAATTAAAAAATATATATTATAAGAGTTTGCATAAAAAATAAATTTAGGAGTTTCAACTAATTGACATCTCTAACATACTGTTATGTAGTTAAGATGTGATGTTAGGTCGTGCTTTAATTTATGCGACAAAATAAACTCAGTTTGCTATGAATTTACTCTGACCTCTATATATTGTAGAGAAAAAAATGGCTTAGAGATACTCACTTTGTTGATGTGAAGCTCTCAAATTGACGGTAAATATTCTTTTTCAAATCCCCAAAACTTGACTGAATGAAGGATAAATACATTTAATTGTAACTTAATCGTATTCGTAAATAATTTTGAAAGATGTTACAAATCAACCGTAGTCAGCTAACCTGAAAAAGAAATTATATTGTTAAATAAATATCTAAGTATATTGATATATTAATAAATTATAAATAATTGAAAATTTATGTTATAATTAAAGCAGTAGTGGTGTCACTGAATATTTCTTTGTACAAAATACAACTAATAAAAATTATTTATAAAATAAGTGCAACAAAGATGAGGATGTTAAGATGAATGAGTGGGTAAATTTGAAAGGAACTAATGATAAATGAGTTCATTATAGCAATGTTTGAGTAGCTCTAATAGTTTAAACGATGCAAGCATATTAAGCACATATTATTCAATGCTCTATTAAAAAATATGAGTATATGAATTATGCTCATATTAAAAATTTGATTATATGAATTATGCTCATATTAAAAAAGAGAAAAATGAAAAAAAATATATTGTACCATTAAAAATCACGTGCACAATGAAGATAAAAAATTTATCATCAAACAGCTTTATGTTGCTGTATGTAAAAAAATTTATCATCAAACAACCTATAAATAGATATATTTGTATACATTTATTCCTTAAATATCAAGTATTCTTTATGTACAGTTTATATTATTATTTCAATGCCACAATTTATTCTAATACAAATCAACTACTAAAATATAATATATATATATATATATATATATATATTTGTGTTCAAAAATGATAACTTGAGTCTATATATATTTTTTTAATATTGTTTATTTAAATTGTATTGACAGTAATTAATGTGTAGGTAGATAAGGATGGCCTTTATATTTTATAAATAAAAAAATATAAAAATTTGAGAAAACTCTATTCCCATTTCTTGAATTTTTACACATTCTCTCGCATAGACTTTCTCTCTCCTATATATATATATATATATTACAATCAAATATAACTTTTTTTTCTTAACTAATTATTAATTAATTTATAATTTATAATTTTAACTTAATATTAATTTTAAATATTTTAATAATAATAAGATACCTTATTTTAATATATAAATATATAAATATATATAAATATATATATATATATATAATCTATAAGGATATAATATGCATATAGAAAAGAGAATATGAAGAGAGAATGTTAGGTATCTTTCTTGTAATCCTCTTAGTTTATAATTTATGTTTTATTTTTCTAGATGAATTAATGGAAGCTGAACAAAAAAATCAGAGAAACTCAATAATATTCTTATCAAAATCAAAATCATATATTTATGAAAGCTCACTCAAGTTTAAGTAAATCTCTTAATCTAACCCAGAATACTTTTTTAAAGCTCTAATGCTTAAATTATTCCAAAAAATTAGATATAATTAAAAATTGTTAAATGTAAGCAAATAATTGGTTTGATATAATTCTGGACATCTTAACATTTTTTTCAGCGGTGAATACTTGCTGATAAATTTGCAAAAGTAATTTTCTCGGTGAAAAATTCAGTGGGCAAACGTAATTTTGCATTAATTTTTTTTTTGTTTTGCATAGGGTTTTGTTTGAGAAACAACACAGCCGGAGATCTACTGCAGAATTTAATATTTATATTTTCTTGGTGAATTTTGGATGCACTCTTTAATTGTTCTTAGGTAATGATATTTTTTTTAATTTAAAAAAACTAAAGTTTTTTTGACATTGAAATATCATATTTATATAATCTATTTCTATATATAAGTATATATATATATATTAGTATATATTATATATATTATATATATATATATATATTATATATTATTATATTATATAATATATTGAGATTGGAGAGAGAAACAAAAAAAAAAAAAAAGTCGTGTGAAATAAAAATGCACTATTTGAGAAAAAAATTTCTCAATTTTTTTTTTTTTATAAATTAGGGCCATCCTTTTTATAAAATAATTCTGAAAGCTGAGACTCCTCATTTCTGACTTATTCTTCTTCTTGAGCTTAGGGCGCGGCTCCTCAGTTCCTTTTCTCCTATGCGCGACGCCTCTTCTTCGGACTCGAACGCCTAACGTTAATCTCTTCACTTCTCTCTTGCTACACATAAGATATCCTTAATTTTTGTCAAAGAAGAATTTTTTTGTTCTTACATTTTTTTTGTTTTTTTTTTTTCAAATTTTATCTATTTCACTTGCAGCTCTCCTCAGTTCCTTTTTTGTGAGTACGAAATCAATATAATTTAATAAAATATTTGAATGATGCAGTGTAAATTCTTTATAATAAATCAAAATTTGGGCGCTCAGTTCTCCCAATATTTATGTTTTGTTTTTAGAGATTCAACAGCATATAATTGAATGAAGTAGCTAATGCACGATTTTATTCATTTTTTGTGAGCACGAAATCAATATAATTTAATGAAATATTTGAATGATGTAGTGTAAATTTTTTATAATAAATTGTATATGTTATTCGCTCTATATATTTTATAAGATGTGCTTAAATATGAAAAATGCAGCACTACTTAAGTTTTTGTTAATATAACAAAATAATTTTGAGACATGCATATGCTATTAGCTTTCTTCTCAGAGTTAATGATATTAGATGCTTTCTGTTTCAAGTTTAGAAAGAAGCAGCTTTCGTTTTCAAGTTTAGAAAGAAGCAAAAGAAAGTTACTTTGGTTTACAATTTTTTGGGAGAATGAGGAGAGAGCCAAGAGCTGCATCATGTGATGTGTTCCTTTAATCAAATTCAGTTCTATTAAAAATTTGTTCTCTTATTTCTCTGTTGTGTGCTTCACCAAAGCATGGGAGAATGACGATTGCCGTGTGTGTTTGGCTCACTTTTATTTATTTTAATTTTTTCATCAATAAAAATAATATTTAATTCCAAATAATTCTAAAATATTTGATAATTACATCTTTCATTCAAAATAGCTTGATTTTTTTGCTGTTTTTTTAGATTATTTGGAATGGTATATCTCACATAAATATTATGCAATAGAAGAATTAGACAAATATTGAATTAAACAGCATAACATTAGCACTAGCATGATGCTAAATTATTAAATAGTTTGTATTATAAATTTTAACTTTATTTTTAATATGCACCACAATTAACTAAGTTAGATACACTTTTTTATTGACAACACATATTTTTATTTTTCATATGGTTGTGTTCATTGCCTATAACATGTTTTATAATAGAAGTAGCTTCAAGCCCAGTGTTATGTTCAAATGATTTTTTTCTTATCTATTGTATAAATTGGTTCAATGTTTGGTTTCATTATGTTCTCTTCTTTTGATCTAGCTTTTATTTGGAAGTATTTTTCTAATATATCGTTGATGCTTTGAAAAGTTGGCTATGTCTACATTTTCAATTAAAATTAGTTTTAGTTTTGGAAGTATTTTTATTTACCTTTATCTTGAGACTCTCATTTTCTCATCTGGATTAACTTTTATTTTCTTATAGAACTCAATGATAACTTTTATGCTACTCATCTTTCTCTCCAAATTTGTAGATTATTAAATCCTATTAGGTGAATCAATTTGTGAGATTTACATTCACACGATTTAAGCTAACAATGCTGATTTTAATGAAAGATAAATCTCTTTAACCTTAAATCATGCTTAAATGTCACAATGTTACCATCAAACTCAAAGATTGAAAGCCTAAACAAAGTAGAGTATTATTAAGAGGAATGATGAATTTGTTTGTTTAAAAAGAATCATAAAATATGGACCAAAACTATAATATAGCCAGAGCCACAAGAAGTAAATTATGTACTAAGTTCTTTAGATTTGTGCTCTTTTCAAAATTGTGAACTTAAATATTAAATTTTTGGATGGGTATGATTCCACATTATGTAGAATTGTCTGGAAATTTTTTTTTTCTATCCTCTTAAGCTTATATGTCAATAGTGAAAATGTTGTGTTTTTTCATTTAATTTGATCATGAATATATGTTATTTGTGCAGTTATATTAACATTTTAGAGATGACAATAATGATGATGAGAAGATGATTTTAGCTGAAATGATTTTATTGTGACATAACAATTAAATATGTTATATTTATACTTTAGTTTTGAAATATTGTGTTTTGAATATTCTTAATTTGCATGTTACTGCAATTTTTTGTTTATTTAATCAGAGTTAATTGCATTTAAATTAGCATTTCCCTCCCAATTTGCTCAATTATTAGCTGTGCGTGATCTTATCTCATGTGGAATATAACTTAAAATAATACTGAACCAAACACAAAATATATAAGGCACTGAAGTAAATAAGCAATGTTAAATTTTAATGAAAGAAATAGTTGTCATATATATCCATTATAGATGAACCCTATTTTTCACCAAAGTTGATTTAAATTTATTTTTTTATTAATTTTGTCATTAGTCCAAAATTTTCCTTTTTAATTTGTTCAAATTTATTTTGGATTTGGATATGCTTTCTATTTATTATTTTTTATGTGTTTTTTTATTAGAGAACATAACGTCAGCTAAATCTAATTTCATAAGCTTAATCCTAACATGAGTATTGTTCAATACATCACAAATTAAAATTTTCTTTGTACTCTTTGCAATCATATTTTTTATTCTTTTCTTTTTTCTTTTTCTTTTTTAAATTGAGGGTTATTTGGAAATGTTTAATTGAAAAAGTATGTGAGATTATGATAAAATTTTGACAATAGATTATTAATATGTAACATTTGCATGAAAATTTTTGATTTTATTTGATGATTTTTTTTAAGCATTGCCTGTTATTTTCTTATTTTATAATATTTATGTATTATGAAATTGTTAAAATTAGGGATAAAAACTAACTTATTATGAGCAAAAGTAATGAAATTGATTTTTATGTTGTGCTTTTTTTAGAAAATTTTGAGGGCACATCCCAATAATAAATCAAGAATAATGCACAAGTATGAATGCTAACAAAAATAAAATAAAAATAAGAAACCAATAAAATTAACAACAAAGAAACGCTTAGAGCCAAGTTTCATGCAATTGATTCAATCAAAAGTAATTGGAAATATATTATCAAATTTTATTAGTGCAGAACATATAGAAAAATAATCTAGGAATAAAAAAAGATTAACAGTCAAATAGTAGAATTTAAACATAATTTTATTTTACTTAATATTTTGCAATAGGTTTAATCTTATTAGCCAAGGGCTTAAGCAATTGAATATTATTAATGAAAGGTTGTTGTTGCTTTTATATTTTTTGTTTTATTGAACTATTATGAATGGCTTGAAGTGTTCAAGCAACCAAAACATAATATTTTTTCTAATTTTGAGAAGAGTTTTGGACAAACATTAATTTGTTTTGGTTGACTTTGAGAAAAGAGAAAAAAGTTCACATATAAAATACACATTTGCACAAAAGAGTCATTAGTCATGTTTGAAATTTTTTGTGTGCATTGCACGGGGTTCATGCTTGTATATATATATGTAGATAGGTGAGAATATAGAGAGAGAAATCAGTAATATGCTAGAAATTCAAGAAATATGAATGGATTCATTTCCAATTTTTTAGATAGGAGAGAGAAAGTCCGATGAATAGTCCAATGCATGCTCAAAACAAACCAATTCTCCAAGAAAAATGCTACGGTTACACAACTATATCCACAGTAATTTCTAGATGAGCTTGTCTTGCTGATGTGGCTACTTGCCACGTTAGCAAAAAATCGATATATCCTAATCCTGACCGAGGCTCAGCCGCTAAATCTCTTGATTTCTCTAAACTTAAATCCCGTTGTGTGGCGCCCCACCCCTTAATCTACAAGATTAAGCTAAGGCGTGGTGTGTCACTTTGGCAAATCCCTCACTTAATATTAGATTATGTGTAAATCCTATTCCACTGGTAAGGAAAAGATAAGCCAATGCATACATGTTATGTAATTAATCACTAAGCAAATACAGAATCATAGTGCAGAAGCAAGGTAAAGTAAACATACATCTAATTTATCACATTAAATAGAGAAAATGCAGCATATAACTCAGAATAAATATTACAGTAAGAAAAATACAGTCAAATAGTGCATGTATTATTACAACTTTAATTAATTTTAAATGAACTGAAATGAAATCACTCATCCTCACAATAAGCAAAAAAGACTAAACAGCTTTAGCTTCTTCCTGATGCTCATCCTCAAGATATGGCTCCACTTTTGGATAAGACTCCTCTTCAACACAAAGCTCCTCAAATCTATCCAATTATGATATTGATGGTTTCACAATGCTAGGGCCCAGCCAACAAAAGAAAAATCTTATTAGATAATTGTCTAAGTATATTTTAGGCTAAATATTTTTTATATGTTATTAATGTCACTATTTTACTTAAACAAAATAAAAATTTTAACTAGCATAGGAGCAATAAGCATATAAGGAGAATGATAAGTTATAAATACAACATTTATAATTAAACAAGATTTGAAGCAAAAAGGCACACCTCAACTAAACTAAGCAAGGATACGCATACATGTATAATACAATAAGTAAAAGTACTAAAAGAAAAATCTAATCCTAAACATGTTGATAATCATATGATATATACTAATTTAAAAGAAATTAATCAAATAGGAGTACATATAAGTAAGCAACAAAGGTCTAGCATCCTATAATATATAAGTAAACAAGTAAAGCAAGGTAAACTAAAGTCAGGTATGACGGTAAACAGGAAATAGTGAATAGTAAACAGTAAATAGTAAACATTGAAAAGGTATGTAAATATTGCCATATTTGAAGAAGGGTAATATAGCCTACTGATATCAAAATAATTCTTAGCATCAATGCGAATGTTAACATGACAAAATATTCCTAACGTCATTTGAGGCTAGGTCAGAATAACAAAACTCAAACTGAACTGAAGAGGCGGTAATCACAAATGCAGAAATATTTGAGTTATTTAATTTACTTCTATAGACATGACCAGAGGTAGCTAAGGAGTCAAGCACATCTGCAAGTCTATACGGGTTCCAAACATAGCACAACACTCCTCAATGAGTAATGTCAAGTGCTCCTTATTTCTCCTTACCCCTATCCCGTAGGGTAAAATGTGTCAGATCAACAAGTAACTGAACCTAATGTAATGTTATCCTAAATATTCTATGTATTTATTTTATGCAATAACATTATCTTGTATGACATGTTCAAGAAATAAGGCATAAAATATAAGGAATGCAAAAGCACAAGTAAAATAATAGTGAGCAAGGGACTCTACTACACATGGTAATATCAATTATTATCTATTAAACCATTCTAACTATTCCAAGTTACAAAAGTTCAAGATCTCTAATTCTTATTATCGAGTGTAACTTAGAAGCATGACCTTATAAGTCAAAAGTAATTAGAACTGATCAGGTTCTAATTTAGTTTAATCATAATCGATTACAAGTTAAATAATAAAACATCACATCCTTAATTGATGAATTTAGATATTCTAGGCTAAGATCTGATCAAAATCTACTAAATTAGGGATTATAAGTTAAACATCATGAGATTAGAGTTAATAATATAATCCAAGTGTCAAACATAAGATCTAAGATTTTTAAGTCTAAAAGTGAACTAAAGATTAAGGCAAATCCTATTAAGTGTAATCAAGCTTAATATGATGATTCTCTTATTCTTAATCTAGAGTTAAGAGATAAAATAATCAAAATTAAAATATAAAAATCTAGAAACTAATAAAATCAAAAATTTATTTATTGAATAACTCACTTTACTCAATGAATGAACTCTAACCTAGGATCTATTCCCATTTTTAAGGAAAAGGTCATAAAGTGAAGTGAAGATTCTTAATAAGCTCCTAATGAAAAGACTTAGAGAGATTTTAAGAATTGCTTGAATTTATTTCAATTTAACTTAATTTATTATTTTTATTTAATTAGGGAAGTTAAGAATGAATTTTAGCTAAGTAAAATATATTATCATTACTTATAGAGCTTTTTAAGCCTAAATTAGGATATTTGACAAATTATTCAAATTATAAGATTTAAGACTTAAATTGATCATAAATTAGTTTTATTATTATTTTGAATGATTTAAAAGATATTTTAAGAGTTAAGAACACTTAACCTAAATTTTGGGCAAAATAACCATTTTGCCCCTACTCAAGAATCCAAAAAGCTATTTTTTGATTGAGGACTTCAAATTGGATTTTCTTACTACCAAATGATTCCTTATTGCTTAACATGAAGATAGACAATAAGTATACCAAATTTGGACAAGAAATGAGTCATATAGGTCTAAACTAAAAAATTTGACTCAATGGGCAACTTAATAATTATCTCTTGATGGAATCTAAAAATTTGTACAGTTTATTGTTTCTTGTTATTTAAGGATTCCATAAAATCCAAGAATATTAAATTCTGAGGTTTATTGGATTAGTTATGAGTGTTCTAAGTTTAACGATAAATGTGTCATTTTTAGGATTAAGAGGGGTCAAAAACTTAACGTTTTCATATGAGATCCAAATTCAGAAAACTCAGTAGTCCATGGGGCGGATTGCAGCGTTGTGGTGCGCTGCAACGCTTTCAGGCATTGCGATAGGTAAATTTAATTTCATCAATTTTTTTATGCTTCAATCAAATTATTATGCCGGTGCAGCGCGCTGTAGAGATCTATGGTGCGCTGCGACGGACCCGATTTCAAAACTCGGGCGCGCCGCAGCTCCCGACGGTGATTTTGCCTATGTGAAAACCGCAACGAGTCATCTTTTGGGCTCAGATACTCTCAACCTAGAGCACTTCATGTACGGTGCTATATACCGATAGAAAGGTATTTTCAAAACCTTTCCATCGATACCAAAAATCAACACAAAGTAATTATTCTAACTATGCAAACAATGAAGTTAAAGGCTTATGTATGTAGAAAGGAGGAAAAATAGAGCATTTTATTTATAATGAGATTTAATACCTTAATGAACTTTAATGGCTTCCATATCAATCACAAATTTCTAAGGATGTAGAATAAGTATAAGAGTGAAATGAAGTAGCTATTGAATCCATTCAATAGGAGAAAGGGAGATACCTTGGCTTTTAAATGGAAGAAGATGGAGGAAGATAGGTCTATTTTTTGTATGATCTTAGGAGCTTGAGGGCTTGAGGACTTCTTCAGCATCACAATAATGGAGAAATGAGGAGAAGAGGGGAGCACAGCTTGGCAACAAATGGAGGAAATGAGGAGAGCTGAGCTTTGGAAGAGAAAGCATGGCTTTGGATGGGATGGGCATGAGTTGTCCCATCCGAGCTGTGGAGATAAGGGGGGTGGCAGTTGGTTGAGAGAAGAGGGGGAACAAAGCATGGCAGGAGCAGAGGAAAGGAGGAGGGAGGCGCCAAATTTTCAGAAGAAAATAAAGGGAGGTATGGTCCAGCTAGAGAAAAAAAGGAAAAAAGAGGGAATAATAAAAATAGATTTTAAATAAATTAAATTAATTAATCTTTAAAATCATATTTTATAAACGATCTCCGAAAAATCCTAAAAATTCACCCATAGCTAATTTGAGGGTGAGGAACGCAATGATGAAGTCGGATTTTGATTTCGAGGACAACTTAAATATCTCAATTTTCCCCTTAATTAAATATTATTAAAATATTCGACAAAAGTTTGACGATTTATGATTGCCGCCAAAATATCACTCATAGCTAATTTGGGAGTAATGAGTGTAATGGCGAAGTCTGATTTTTGATGTGATATCAAAATAATTAGTTTAATTTCCAGGGAAATTTCCAAAATTAGGATTTGATTCATTTGACACTTGATTTGGACTAGGTCTTGATGGCGAACTCCTAATGACTTAATTAGTTTGTTAGAAAGCAAATCAGAACTTAGATTATAGTCCTAATTGGATAAGGTAACAACTTGGGTTGTTACACGTTGCTCTCTCGTTTGCTTCTCCCGTCGCTTCTCGCTTTATCCAACTTCTCAGTTGCGAGCTTTCGTCCCCCCGTTCTCTCATTTGCTTCTCCCGTCGCTTCTCACTTTGTCCAACTTCTCAGCCGCAAGCTTTCGTGCTCCATTCCCAGTCGCTCTCTCACTTTGTTTTCTCGTCGAGAATTGACCACTTCTCTCATCTCTTCTCGAAACCCGACGCAGGAAGATGACGTTTCTTATCATCTCCCTCCTCAACCATCACTGCGTGAAAACATTGTGTCATTTCAGAACCCTTCACTATAGCCGCAACCTCAGGAAGGGCCTGTTTCCTTGCCTCCTCAGCCGTTGCTTCAAGAAGTTCAAGGTCGCTCACGTTCTTCTCAACGATATATATATATATATATATATATATATATATATATATATATAATATTTCCATCTATCATAGTTCTACTATGCGTCTGCTGCAATGCATTGGCTGAATGTATTATAGTTTTTAGCTTTGCTCTTGCACCTGAACAAACTGCTTTCTATTGTTTATTTTACTATGAAATGAAATTGAGCAAAAGCTCCTTCGTATGATGTGCAAATTTTATGACATGCTATTTTGAATGCATCTTTATCAAGTTCTTACTAAAACTTTATATTTCAGCTCTTGAAATACTGTCTCTAGTGAGCTTTCTGCTGTGAGATGCACCGTACAAGAAAGTTTACTCTTTGTTTTTTAAGAGAGTATATTTGTTGAAATATTTGTCGACTCTGATGGAAGGAGGAATGTTTGTTTGTTGAATCTAATCAAGTTTTAAGAGAGTATATTGTTTTTCTTACTTATTTTCATTTATTTTATTGCATGAGATCATGATAATTGTAAAGATTATTTCCTTGCCTCGGCTATTGCTTCTTCGAATTTATATATATATATATATATATATATATATATATATATATATATATATATTGTTTTTTGTTTTTTCATCTCTTTTAAAATTTTTGACTACTGAATTTATTTTTAATTAGTAGCTGTTGATAATTGCTAGTGTAGTTTTGCTGGAACTAGACAAAAATGTTAAAATGCATTTCTTCTAAAATATTAAAATTACTATTCTAGTTCTACTGGAACTAGACAAAAATATTGTTGGAACACTATATACTAAAGATAGCTTTACCCTAAATTATTAAAATTTGAATCTCCAAAAAATATCCTATTATACTGATTGACACAACTTAAAACATAATTTGAATAAATATTTAAATCATAACTTGAAAATATTAAAGTTTGGATGTTTGTCAAATGAAAAAAAAGAATGTGTTGCTTTTTTAGGTTTTCAGATGAAAAAAAAAATGTTTAAGATGTGTTATTATAATAGCACTTTGATATGGTTAAATTCTATTTTATTATTAGAAAATAGTTGCTTTAATTGAATACTTGGATTAGATGATGGTAAGAGAAAGTACTATCTCAATACTAACAAGCTGGTAATAGATTTTCATTGATATCTATTAAATAATGGTATCATATCATTTACATGATTAGATGTTTATCTATTATTTTGAAATTGAGTATGAGATGTCATTTTGCATGTTAGATATTTTTTTTCAATTCTTATTTTTAATTTAGATTTTTATTATTTGAGCAGATTATTACTGTAATGACTGATGAGAATACTTGTAACAACTCTAGTTATTACCATAGCTAAATTTAGATTAATTAAACCAAATCAAGCTTTAATTTTGATTCCATTAGACTCAATGGGTCATTTAAACTTAACCTTAGAAGTTTGAAATTAATCAGAGCTAAAATAATAAATTTGATATTTATGGTTATTTTTAAGCCCTGAAAAATACTTAAATTAATTTGATATTCAAATCAAAATATAACTTCATTTTTAAATTCATCATACCCTAATTAGCTAAGGGTAAATTTTTGAGAATTTTTAGAGCTCATTTGATCATAAATTAGATTTAGAATATTTAGGAATAATTATATATTATTTAATTGGTTTTTATTTTATTTAAATTAAATTTTAATTAATTTTTAAGCGGTGAGATTTGCTGTCGGAACCGCGACAGATCCGCTGCGGGGTCCCGACAGCGGTGCATAGACTTAAGCCACCCGATGCTCGAGCACGCATCTCAGCGCGTTTAATCAAACGGCTTGCGCTATAGCGCACCGGGATTAGATCCCTGCCGCTCGATCAGCATCTTCCATCTGGCGCTCGGGATTTAATCTGTGATTCGATTAAGTAGAAGTCGCATCAGGCCGTCTATCCTCAACGGTCCCGTGATCAGACGGCGGAGACGAACCCCACCACTGTGGATCTTCGTTCTCGCGATGATTCTGCCCGACAGAGGAATTTTGCCCGTACCCAACCACGTTGACCCTGTCTGCCACTCCCGTGCCACATCAGGAAGACCGTGGTGAATCATGGTTCGTCTCCCTAGCACTCCCAGCCAAGGTCGAGGCCCGGTCCACCATAATTTGGGAAATTGAGGGAACCCCTCGGGCCGAGCCATTTTCCCAAACTCGAGCTCTGGCATCCATCCCTAGGACCTCCTAGAGCCTATAAATACCATCAGGACTTCACAGTGAGCCCCTTTGCTCGCTGTGAATTCCTAATTCCCTAGTTGAAGGTCTGCTGGAGTCCCCGTCTTCTCGGCGAGTTCCGGAACTCTTGGAGCTGCGAACTGCTGATAGAGGGTGCGTGTCTGGTGTTCAGACCCCCTGCGAGCTCGAGATGATCCTTTGGAAGCTCCAGCTGCTCACATTTCCCTTTCGGTCGAGCCTGCAATCGACTTCAGGTACAGCCTTCTGCCATTGAATTCAGTTTATTCAATTCTCCATTCTGTCTCTGAATGAGCCTCTGGATGCCGTCTAGAGTACCTTAGCCACTTAGGAAACCTATAGTAATTGTCGCCTAGGGCTAAGCTAGCTCGAATCGATCGTATCAATCGATTGAGCTAGTGGCCGAGCCATGACTGAGTCCGAGTAAGGACCCAGCGATCGGCAAATGTTGTTCCTAATGATATCTTAAGTATATTAGAACCTATGAGTAAGGTTGGATTGTCCTAAGAATGCCTAAATTTACTTATCACCCTAATTGGCTTAAATAAGTGATTAGTGCTAATTAGCTTAATTAAATTGTCAACACCTAACACATTAAATCAGGTTAGATTTAAATTGGATGACTAAGCCATAAAATCCCAATTTTAACCTTAAGAGAAGCATTTTGGTCATTTTGGCCAACATATATTTAAGTACCCCTTAAACCTTGGAAAATTCAGTAAATTATCATTAGTTAGATTATTAATGTTCTATGAACTCTTAAGCTAATAATGTTAATAATATGAATATTAATTTAAGAAATATTTAATTAGCCCTAATTAAGACACTTAGATTTTAAGTGACCCTAAAAAAGTCACTTGGCCTTAATAATTGAATCCAATAATTTCAATTGTAAAATCTCACTTTAATAAGTTCAATTTAGTTATTTTATGAACTTAAATGCCAAAAGAGTTGCAATTAGTAAAGTCTAAGTTAAAAACCTAGCTTAAATCTAAAGTGATCAAATAATCAGATCTTAGATCTTAGATCATAGACTGTTGATCTTCTACTTGAATTGAACTACCTCCAATTGATTTTTTTTAAATGATTCATTATTTAATCCTTTGAAACCCTTCATGTGGGTATAGAATGATTCAATCTATAAGATAATGAAATTATCTTAAAGGTTGAATATAGATCTTAGATTCTCAAGTTCTTAATTGATTATTTTATCTTATAATCAGTAGAATAACCTTTCACTAAGTTCTTAGTTCCTAGATCTTTCAGCTTATAAGATTCTTTATCCTTAACTTAGGGATAAAGTGTGAACCCTAGATCCTAGTCATGACACCACCTTGGATTTAGGATTTGAACACCAAAGTGGGGTTTAAGTCTAAAATCCTTATATCTTGATTTACTTAATCAATATTTGGGTAAGAGAGTAAAATATTAACGAATTAGATCGTTAATTTATTTACTTAAACCTTATAGTTGTCACTTGATTTTGGATTAGAACTTGTTAAGTTCTAATATTAACTTTAAGGACGTAAATCTGAGGTTCTACTCAATAGCTGGATTTTAGATATCCTAAACTTGTACATTCTCAGAGTAGTTAGATTGGGTAAATAGACAACAACAGATATCACACAAGTCTGAATTGAGTCTCTTGCTTACTTTGACTAGATTTGCTTAGCATACCTTGGATATTGAGCCTTATACCTTGAGCATAATAGGAGAACTTAGGATATGGATGATACATCCTAAGTTAGTATTTGTAAAGCATATCATTCATCTATTTTTACAGTGCTTTCAGTTAGTAGAATATATCCTAGCTTAGTCTGCCTCCTCAGTATTAGTATTGTATAAGACAGACCCAGGCCTAGCAGATTTGGATGTCTAGGTTGGGGATTGACTGATCTCAGAGGCCATGTATGGCTGATTGTATAGTGTGGCAGTACTATGTCTTAGGCTTATTGCTACTATAGTTTGATTTTTCAGTCTTGTTTTCTTTTTGCCTTGCCACATGTTTTAGTGGCCTTACTTATAGTATTTGTTTACTTTGGGACATGTCTCAGTGGCTTTACGTTACATAGATTGCTCTGCTTTTGCCACATGTCTCAGTGGCCTTTCTTTTCTTTGTATTAATTAGCATGTTGTATGTATACTCTTATGGCTTACTTATGTATATTGGCATATTTAGGATGTTAGAAACTCTTGTTATATTCAGCATTTGTATCCTTTATATTCAGCATATTTCAATGAGATCATAAACATGTTAGGTTAAGAATTATATTATAATTGCTATTACTTTTAGCTTTTAGTCTTACCTTGTTTATTTTGTGTTGTATGATATTTTACATACTAGTTGCTTGTTATAAATGGATAGTTTATAGTTACCCCGTGTGGCGCCCCACCCCTTAATCCACAAGAATTAAGTTAAGGGGTGGTGTGTCACTCTAGCTAACCCTTTACTTATAATTGGATTAGGATGAAATCCACAAATCCATATAATAAGGGAATGAGTAAGCATAGAATCAAACATTCAGTCACTATCTAAGTAAACATACAGAGTGCAGAAGCGATTTTCAATATATAACATCCAAGCATCACAACATGAGTACAAAGGAATGCATCTCAGAACATAAGTATAGCATCCAAATACG
Source organism: Gastrodia elata (assembly GCA_016760335.1). Lineage (NCBI taxonomy): Eukaryota > Viridiplantae > Streptophyta > Magnoliopsida > Asparagales > Orchidaceae > Gastrodia > Gastrodia elata. The sequence goes on from CM028675.1 coordinate 23,874,581, forward strand.
CAGTCATCAGTACCTGTATTATTACATCAATTTAAGTTCAAATAATAAAGATAAAAGTGCTCATCCTCACTTAAAGAATAGAAGGGCTAAACAGCTGCTTCTTCCACAGGCTCCTCCTCCGGATATGGCTCAAGATCCTGATCGTCCAACTGAAGAGGAACTGCCATTGTCGGTTTCATAATGTAGGGCCCCAGCCAAAAAAGGAAAATCTGGTTAGACAATTGTCTAAGTACATTTTAAGTTGATAAGTTTTATACGTGTTATGTAATATCACCATTCTATAACTTTTAAGCAACAAATGTATAAGGGAGCAGCAAGCAATATAAAATGATGGAAAAGCTATAAACTATAATTTATAACTTAAGCAATAAGAGAGGCTAAGACATGCCTCAAATGCAAACTAAACAAGGTAAGGCATATAAATATACATAATCAAACAAGTGCTGTAAGAAAAATGCTACATCCTAAATATGTCGGTGATCAAAAGAAATATGCCAATTAAGATAAAATAACTCAGCAGTGATACATATAAATAGCAGCAAGGTTCTAACATCCTAAAATATATAAGCAGTACAAAGAAGTAGCTGACTGAATAACAATGCTGAAAAGTAAACAAAACATCATAACTACATATAAATATCCGTGCATCAACTGCCATACAGAAAAGAGTTAATCTAGCCCATCGAATATCAAAGGGTCTTAGCACCATCAAGTTTAAGTCACAAAATTGTGTGCCCCTAGCGATATAAGGAAGCTAGACAACTAAGCACACAAAAGTAATCGAAGTATCTTAGCATCAGTACAGCTAAGGCACCAACTGTATGCCCCTAGCGACATAAGGAGGCTAGTAAACTAAGCACACATAGTAACCTTAGCACCAGTACGGCTACGGCACCAACGGTGTACCCCTAGCGACATAAGGAGGCTAGGCAACAAGGCACACAACAAAATAAGTCCTTCCCCTAGTGACATAAGGAGGCTAGGCAATAAGGACATATTTGAGAGGCAGCTCATATAACTATCATCTTTTTATAAATCACTTTAATATTTTCATAATATTTTTATAAGGAATATAAGGAGTCTCCATATTTTCCTAATATTTTATTCATGCATCAAAAATCTTATATGTTATGCTCAAAAAAATATGGCACGAAAATACAAGGAATGCGTAGCAATAAAATATCAAATAGAAGCAATGGACTCTACTAAATATGGTGATATTATTTATTTTCTACTTAACTATTCTAATTATTCCAAGTTACACAAGTTCATGATCACCATTTTCCTACTATCGAGGGTAATTTAGAAATTCATCCTTACAAGTTAAAAAGGATTAGAACTGATCAGGTTCTAATCTAGTTCAATCGGATAGACGGCTACGAGTTAAATCAATAAATCATACATCCTAGTTTGGTGAATTTAGATGTTCTAACTAAGATCTGATCAAGATCTTCTAAACCTATAGATTATGGATTAAATACTACAAGATTTATGTTTAATCACATAATCCAAAATAAATAAGACCTAAGTTCTAGGTTTTATTCTATAAGTGATATACTAGTTAAGGCTAATTCTATTAAGTAATCAAGCTTAATAGAATGAATCTCCTATCTTAAATCTAAGATTAAAAGACAAAATAATTAGAATAAGTTGTAAAATAAAAGAAAAGTCTAGAAACTATTAAAACTAAGGTTTCACCCATTGAGTAACCCATTTACCCAATGAATGAACTCTAACATATGATCTAGTCCTAGTCTTAGGAAAGGTCCTTAAGGTATAGTGTTTAAGACTTAGAAGAATCCTAGAATCTGACCTAATGGTTGGTTTTACTCACTTAGATGTCACTAATAGATTATAATATTAGTTTTAGTATTTTGGAATATTAACTAAAGGTTAGGGGTACTTAGTCTAATCTTAAGGCAAAATGACCATTTTCCCCCTACTCTAAGGGTCAAAAGTTAACTTTTGACTTATAGGTTGGAATTGAATTCTCTTAGTTCCAACTGATTCCTTACTGTCTAACTTGAAGATAAACAGTGAGTATATCCAAAATTGGACTCCAAACGGTCAAGTTATGACCAAAATGAGGCCAATGGTATTTTGGTCATTTTCCTAATTTCTAGGATTTAGATCCTAAATTTTATTTTAGTTTATTGATTACATTTAAATTCTAAACTAGTTAGCATCTTGAATTTTTAAATTTAGAGTTGATTTGACTAAGTTATGGCTATTTGAAGTCTAGGGGCATTTTGGTCATTTTTCACTGAGAATTCTAGGGTTGACTTTTTGTCCTGATATTCAAATGAGAAAACTAATACTACTACAGTGATGGGGCCGCTCTCCTAAGCATTTTAAGACCCATATTGACTATGTTCTGATAACTAGGTAAAAAGTTATGAGGTTCTAAAGAGGTCCTAAAATGTTACCTCGTTATGCGTACCCTGAAATTTATTTTTGACTTATGTTATTTGATTTCTTACATTTTTTTGATCAAAATGAGACCTATATTAGCTATGTTTGAATCATCCTATAAAAAAGTTATTAAACTTTTAAGATTTACTATTCAAAAATATAATTTGAATTAATTTACTATTCATTTATTCAAATTAAATTAATTTACTGTTCATTCCTAAAGTTATATATATATATTTCTGAACTTATTTATAATTAATTAATCTATCATTAATTAGAGCTTAATTATTAATTAATATTAATTAATCCATTAATTAATCTAATTATAATTATTATTATTATTTTTACTGTAGAAAAGTAATTAACTATTAATTACTATTTGCTTAGTCTTAATTATACACTAATTACCTAGTTAAGACTAATTAATTACAATTACTATTTAATAGTAATTAATTATTCTAATTACTATTAAGATTTAATTAACATTAAAATAATCCTAATTAACCTCTAATTACTAATTATAGTTAATTAATTATAAAATTACTGTTCAAAAGTCATTAACACTAATCCTAATTTAATTAAAAACTAACTGTAATTAATTAAGCTAACAGTAATTAATTAATTTAATTAACTGGCTGACTGGGCAGTAGGCTCCACCTATGACACGTGGCAGCACCTGATTGGGTGCTGCTCTGCGTGTGGACACCCACTGTACACGTGGCATGCCCAGAGGCTGCCACGTGGCGCTGTGGGTCCCACAGGGAAGCTGAAAGGTCTCGGGTGACCGGGCAGTGGGTCCCACTTGACACGTGGTGGGCCCAGAGGCTGCCACGTGGCACTTGTGGGCCCCACAGGGAAGCCGAAGTGCCGCGTGGGCTCAGGCTGTGGGCCCCACGGGACACGTGGCGTGCCAGCTGGCTGCCACGTGGCGCAGTGGGCCCCACGGCCGAAGCCGAAGAGGCGCGGCTCGGTTGGTGGGTCCCACGTGACACGTGGCAAGCCTGGAGGCTGCCACGTGGCGATGCGGCCCCACCCGGCTTACGCTGACCCGGACGCGACCGGGTCGGGCTCGGGTCGACCCGGCCCGGCCCGGACTTCGTCTCACTCGCAGAGACGTCCCGAGGGCGCCGGGCTAGGGCACGGCTTTTGCCAGCCTTCCCGGCGCCAGACCATCTCGGCCCACACGGCCGACGGGAGCCCTTGACGAGGCCTACATGCCGGCGGGCGGACCTTCGCCGGAGGTGGCCGGAGGCGGCGGCAATTCCTAACCCTAATCCTAGGTCTACGGTGTGAGGGGACGAGGTAGAACCCGTAGGGTTCAAACACTGATCTGGGTGGATCGGACCTGATCGAACTCGATCAGGTTCGATGGATCGTCAATCCAACCTAAATCCTACAATAATCAGGCATCAAAATGCCAATCAAAGTAACGTGAGGGGAGTTCGGGGGGGGGGGGGGGGGGGGGGGTACCTGGATCGACGGTGGACGGGGGCAGGATTGTGTCAGCTCGATCTGGGCTCGAGTTCGCAAAACCTGGAGCTCAGAGGCCGGCCGAGGCCTTATAAGCTCGTCGGCGACCTCGACGAGGCCGGAGAGGGCGCTGGTTGGCCCGGAGGGCGGCGGGGCGCGCCGCGTGGCGCGCAGGCGACGGGGCTGAGGGAGACGGCCCCGTAGCCGTTGGATCTGGATCAGATCCAACGCCTACGATGGTGCTGTCTGATTAGACGGCGCCGTCAGCTACACTGACGACGAGGTAAATAAATAACGGCGCCGTTAAGTAATTAATTAAATATTATTATTATTATTATTATTTTCCAAAATTTCAAACATGTTTTTCCTAGCTATTTGAGGGGTGAGGAACGCAATGGCGAGGTCAGATTTTTGATCCGACGAGTATTTTGATTCCTCGATTTTCGGGGCATTTTTATTATTAAACTATTCGTCAAAATTTCGACGACTTCTGATTGACACGAAAACTTCACCCCAATCTAATTTGGGGTCAATGAGCGCAATGACGAAGTCTGTTTTTCGATCGGAGGTCAATTTAAATTGGTCAAACTTCAGGATTTCCAAATTTTCCAGAAATCAGGATTCGATCTATTTGACTCCTGATTTGGACTAGGTCTCAGAGGTTGACTCCAATTGACCTAATTACCACTTATAATTATATTTAAGACTAAGATTAATCCTAATTAACTACAGTAACAACCTGGGTTGTTACACCCCATTTCTTCATAACTTGTCGCACCCATAATTAGCTTGCATGCTTTGGAAATTTAAATGTGATATATTTTAATACTCAGTTCATTAAAATAGGCTAAAATGTACTTAGACAATTGTCTAACTATAACCTTTATATTTTGTTGGCTGGGGCCCTAGCATTTGTGATACCAAAAAATGTCAGATTCAGACTTGTTCATGGGCAGCGTTGCAGGAGAGGAGCCCGTTCAGGAGAAGGATCGTGCTGCTGCTGCTTAAACAGACTTTGCATTTTCTATTTTTTTCAGTGAAATTGAGAGACCTTTACATTTTTTTTTAAATTCAGTTTGTAATAATTAATTCTGGATGTATTTCATTTCTGTATTGTGATGAGTTACTATATTGTCTTCCTTTTCTCTACTATGTGGTGCTTATGGATGTTACTACACACCTATTACTTCCACCACTTTGATATTTGTATGTATATTGATGAATGTTTATAATATTCTGGTGACAAGTACTTGGCTTAAGGCAAGTTGGGTTTTCACCTAATTTTACTTAAGCCAGAGATTTGCCACAGTTGAAGCACCGTACTTCCTGTTATCAGTACGGGCCCCCACAATACTAGCATTGAATACTTGTTGCCCGCAGTAGGTGAATATTTAGCAATGCTTAATATGGATTTATTAAATATTGAATAATTATGCACCGATATTCTTCATATTATTTAAGTAATTATTAGTACCATTTAGATGTTGCAGAATCATTGTGTTGTGATGAAGACATTGTGAATGATGAGTTGACCACTTTGGACATAGTTATTGATGTTAGAAGTTTGTATTCATTTTAAATAATTAATATTTTATATATCCATATTTTTTACTTACTGGATTTGTTAATTGTGAGAGCATATCGATGAATGTTGCAATATTTGTAGTGACACAGAAGACTGCCACATGAAAATTCCTCAAATTGGAATGAAATTTAACTTGATTGATGATGCTCTTAATTATTATAAATCATATGGTTATTTGAATGGATTTGGAGTTAATAAAAGATCAAATTATAACTTTTACAGTCCTAACTCACATTGTTTATTTACTTGCTCTAAAGAAGGACACCCTAAGAATAATGTTGGTCCTTCTAAGCTACGCTGAAAACCTATAGTACGCACAGGATGCAAACCTATGTTGGTTATCATTGATCGATGTTTGAATGGTATTTGGAAGGTTTAAGAAGTGAATTTAGAGTATAACCATGACATGGATCCTGAAATGGTATGCTTTATGCTCTATTTTTGTGAACTATCTATAATAGTTCAAAGATGACTAATAATAAATGAATGTTCTTTGATTAGTACATAAATGCACTCCGTAATAAATTTGAGAAAGAAATACAAGAACATTTCAAATAATTTCATACTAGTCCAGAATTAATATCACCCCTCCTATTTGAAGAGCAAATCTCAAGACAGTACACGCTAAATAGTTTTTACAAATTCCAGGTGGAGGTTAAGAAACTTATGCATTGTACGTGTTCATTGACAAAAGTCAACAAATCTATCAAAACTTATGTTGTTAAAGAACACAATGGATTGCATCGGCTTGAATATCGTGTTATTTATAATTCGATGGTAGAATACACATGGTGCATTTATCGATTGTTCTAGTTTAAGGGGCTCATTTGTTGTCATATGTTGTGTGTGTGGCGACAAGAAGAAATAACTGTTATCCCAAAATAATTCATTAAGGCAAGATGGAGGAAAGACTTCAAACGATTGCATTCATCCATACCATCAATCACCACATCGTCCTTTGCTTATGAAAATGACAATGGGTACTGGCGCCACACATATGAGTGCACTTCTAATAAAATTGAGACTGGCTCAATGAATGAAAATACTAAGGCATACACACTTTTGATACTACAGAAGGCTCAACAGAAGGTTCATGAATATTGCTTTCGCACACAATCAAGCGCAATCAAAGATCCAATTCGTGCACACCCAAATGGGAGGCTGCCAAAAAATAGAATCTCGAGTCATACTGACAAATGATTTTTTTTTATTAATGATGAATATTGAGATTATTTCAATTTTGAAGTTGTTGAACTAATTTTAAAATTCTCTTCCTCATATACACATGATATTGGAACACTACTATATATTACTTCCACTATTAATTGTTGGACTGCATGAATTCTTATTTTAGTTCATATGTCAATTTAGCCTTATTTAATCCTTTCCTGTTAATAATGTTATTTCACTTTTAAAACCTATCATTTGCTGATTTGGTGTCAGCTGTTATAATAACTAATTGAATGGTTTACATGAAGTTAGCCCTAGCATGCCTCAATCATTGAGCACAAGCTCTACATTGCAAGGTTCTCAAGCTACCTTGGCTACACTAGTAACGTAGATTGGAACATACAAGAAACTTTTTCTGAATTTGAAGATTCATATTTTCTTTCCTTTGTTTAACATTCTGTAGGGTATGTAATGGTAGCATTATTTTCTAATTTTAATTTCTCCTCATTTTAAGTATCTCAGACTTTTATGTAATGGCAGCATTATGCTGTTATAGCTTTGTTTTTGGGATATTGGAGGTGTTCTAGCATGCAATTTTCATAGCAATTCATACTTTCTTTGTTTTTTTATAACTTTTTTCTTATTCTCTTTTGCATTAGTTTCTGCATCAAAATGATTATACCCACTGACCTTATCAAACATGTTAACACTTCCCTTGTATGCTATGATTTTGCATTATCAACTTATCGGTGAAGGAAAATTTTGTTGATGCAGGTTCTCTTGAGTTGGTCAACAAATTTATCTAATGATTTGAGCGTCACAGTATGTCTTAATATCAGTGGGGTTAAACGTTATTAAATTCGGGCTCTCTTCTTTGCAGGTTTGACTGCGCTTCTGCTGTTTTCTTCCTTCGCACGGCCAAATATCTGGGTTGGATTTAATATGCAAATATTCCATAATTTGCTGCTAGTAAAATTAAAATAAAAAATGCTGCTGATTGGCGAATTAATCATATCTCGCAGATAGAAGGAGGTTCACAAGAATGATGGATCCTAGACTTGAGGAAAAGTATCTCTCAGAAGGAGCTCCCCACGCAACTCAGCTCACACTCAGATGTGTTGTAGGTGAGCTAAAAAGCCATCCATCAATGAAGGAAGTATTGGAGACTCTAGAAGTAATTGAAGCCGTGAAGGATGGTCCTAAGGAGTCCAAGAATTCGTCCAATTGACATTATTTGTTCTAATAATGTAGATTTTGTAATTGCTATTGGTTATTGTTTTTTATTTGATGTTTGTATCCACATTGAGGCATTATTAGTTAAATAACATTTGTTACAAATAGTTGCTGTAAAATTTAAAGCTAAAATTTTTGTGTGATGTTTGTATCCATATTAAGGCTATTGGTTACTATTTTTTGTGTGATTTAACATTTTTTATGTGTAATGAGCAGTGGAATAAATATTTTCATTCTTATTACAAAGTGAAAAGTACTTAATGCGTGATGTATCTTTAGCTCATACCATTGGAGCAGCATAAAATTATGTATCCTCAAATCTGGTTGGCATGACTTTATGAGCAACTTCTAGAGCAAAAGATTGAGTATGAAGGCATGACATTATGAGCAACTTCTGAAGCAGAAGATTGTTGTTATTATTCGTAACTACAAAAAAAATTCTCAGTTATTGATTTGTATCATACAGTTGCTATATAAACACCATGTGCTTTGTTAGCAGTAAAAAATAAGGTATTTTCCCATGCTCCCTGTCCTCTGTCGCAGCTCCCTATTTGCTGTTGAGCAAGCGAGCTCATAAAACAACACAAAACCTTCAGACCAGTTACAATGATGAAGACAAAAGTTATCCTCACCAACCTAACTCACACACCTTTATAAAACCTTTTTTTTCTCTTTCAGCTACCCCCCTTCTTTTCTTCTTCATTTGTTTCATCGCTATGGCTGCATACCCTCCTTCAAACTTCTCTACCCCTATACAAGTCTCACCACTTCAAATCATGATCCATATCACATTAATGTAAATATACACCATCTAGTATCTGTTAAATTAGAAAAAAAAAAATAATTCTATTTAGAGTTTACAAATTCTCCCAATATTTTGTATTCAATGCCAAAATTTGGTGATACAGGGGATCAAATCCTGATCTTCTCGTATGTAATTTGAGCTACATCACATTCAAATTTTTTTATTCAAAGCAAAATACATAAAGTATTAAATGTAAACAAATGAGATTTAATCAAATGGTCCTACAAAAAATAATACCATCTGCATAACATATGATGAATAACATTTTGATAAAATTATGCAAATATATAGAATAATATATGTAGATATTGATATTAATACCTAAAAGCGGGATAAGAAGTGTCCTTCAGAAGGAGGGGGAATGCCGAGCCTTTTTAAATTATCATACGAGATTGGACGTGTGGCGGCCCAGCCCCGCCGTGGTCCTGTTAACCCTTAGGTTAACATGATTACGGTGGAGGGGTCACCAAATGACAAGGTCCCCACTTAAGATTTGATTAGTCACACATCCTAATCCAATTTAAATAAGGACTTTGCCATTCAATCCAGAACTACTATCACTAAATGATCATACATGAACTCAGAGTGCGGAAGCATAAAACATAACATCCATCCAATACAGTATAAATACAACAATACAGAATAAGTAAAGTATTGAAAAAGAAATATAATCCTGTATTATTACAACATTTAATGAGATTAAAAGAACTGAAAGAAAACTCTCAATCTCACTGGAAGAAAAACTAAAGCTAATGATCTTCAAGAACGGGCTCCTCCTCCAATGGCAAACTCTTCACTGGATCTGCTAAACCAATAAACTCAGAACCTACCATTATCAGTTTCATAATGGTAGGGCCCCAGCCAACAAAAAAAAAACTGGTTAGACAATAAGTCTAAGTACATTTTAGGGTAAGAGTTTATTTAAGTTAACTGAATATCACCATAAAAATAGAATTAAGCATAGTAGGTGCAAGAAAGCGAACAAAAGAACTGTAATAAGCTATAAACCATAGTTTATAACTAAACAAAAAGGAAGTAAACATACCTCCTCCAGGCAACTGCAACACAAACAGGTAAGTAAAAGAAGTGTAGAACTGTAAGAAAAATACAACCTAAATATGCATATGATCAAACTGATTATGCCAAGTGACATATAATACTGAGTACACTAACATCCTAAACAAGCTTAAGAACACAGTAAGTAAATCTAGCATCCTATATAAAAACACGTGTAGGAAAGCTGTAAGTAAAACAGTGCTGAAATGCAGAATATACTAGTAAAACAGTAACTGTAAACTAAAACTATAGTAACTGTATAAGTCATCTGAACTGAATACGAACTCAGCAATTCTTAGCCTGATGGGCTAAGAAACTCTGAACTGAACATCACTGAAACTCTTAGCCTGATGAGCTAAGACAGAACTGAATGTAAGTGTACTTGAATTAGTATATCCATATCAGAATCCTGACTCTGTAGTCAGTAGGGCAAGAGTCTATCCATCCTATCACTCGAACTAGGCATGGCCAATAGACTGTCGGACATTAAACCCTCGAAAGGTTGCCGACCCCGAACGGGTTGATCGAAGAGGTATACTAATCAAGCTACACCTTACAAACCACTTGTGAAACGAACATAATGCTGTTTATAAATAATGTTCCAAATTAACATAAGATATTTATCAAAATATCTTATGTTCATAATACATGTTCAAGGTATAAGGCTCAAAATCAAGGAATGCGAAGCATCAAAAATTCAAAGTGCAAGAAAACTCTATCTAAAACACAGGCGATATCCTTTGTTGTCTACTTTATTCGTTCTATCTACTCTAAGTTACATAAGTTTCAGAATCAACAACTCTTACACATTCTGTAACTTAGAATCACGAATCCTACTTGTTGAAGATAATTAGGACTGGCCAAGTCCTAATTATAACTAAATCAAAAGACGACTATTTGGTTAAAAATGAATAAATCAGCGACCTAATTTTGTAATTTAATTCATCCCAACCTCATCTTGATTAGCCAAATCAAGATGAAAAGATTAAGAACTAGACTCCAGATGATGGGGTCTAATCACTTAATCTAAAGGTATAATTAAGGGTCTAAGGTTTATAACCCAAATCTCACAAATTAAGTTAAGGCAAGTCCTAATGATAAATCAATTCATTAGGATAGATCTCTATTCTTAATTCTAAAGTTTAAAGATTAAATAATCATTTAATAAACTAAGAAAAATCTAGAAACTAGAAAACTCAAGGTTTCATCTAATTGAGTAACCCAATTTACTCAATAGATGAATTCTAACTTAAGATCTATTCCTAATCTTAAGAATTAAGGCTCTTAATTACTAAGAGTATCTCTCAAGACACACATCCTAACTAATGATATAAGACCTAAGGATGGGTCTAAGAATAATTAAGGAAAGAGAACACTCACTTAGGACTTAGGAATTTTCTAAATGAGCAAATTCTGAGATTTTAATTAAAACCTAATTTAGAATTAAATTTGAATAATTTCAGTTCTAAATCATTCCATTTACTGATTTTAATGTTTAGAAAATGAATTTAGAGCTTTTAAAGGCTAAACCCTAAATTTAGGCAAAATGACCATTTTGCCCCTCCTCAAGGGTTCAAAAGATCAAATTTCGATCTAGGTCTTAAATTCTGAAATTTTCTTTTGGAAAGTGTTTCTTACTGTCTAATATAAGATTAGACAGCAACTAAGTTAATTTTGGGTGATTATTAAGCCATATGAGATCAAATTAGTGAATTTGACTCATAAGGGCAATTTAGTAATTTAGCTAAGTGAAAGTTAAATTTTCCTTGAGATTATTGTTCTTTACTGTCTAAGCTTTCCATAGAAGCTAAATTTGCTAAATTCTGATAAGTATTGGCTAAGTTATGGCCAATACAAGATTCAGGGTTTAAGGGTTAATTAAGGGATCCTTAATTATAGGTCAAAATCTAATTTTGCCAAATAGTGTCCAAATTAAGCAAAATCAGTGGCTATGAATTACAAATAGCTCACTGATCATAATGATATGTGGTAGACTCAATTTGGACCTAATTTGACTAAGTTAAGATCTAATTAGGGTTTAGGGTGATTAGTGAGTGATTAATAAAATTAATCACTTAAAAACTAGTCCAACCTTATGGATTGATTCTAAATGGATCTATGAGTCCTCTGAAGTTTAAAAATCTCAAATTGGGTTACTAGATTTGCTATTATTCACTAATCAAGATTTAGAGCAATTAAGGGTGATTAGCAAATCTGATCGTTGGATCTAAAATATTTTTATAGATTACTGTTAATTAGATTCTTTTGATCTAAATTGATATTTGGATTATCAAATTTGGAGCTCAATTGACCAAGTTATGGTCAATTGAAGATCTAGAGTTAATTAACCTAATTAGGGTTAGGTCCTAATTGTGATTAGGCAAACACTAATCCCAACAGCAAAATAAACCCTATCAAATTAATTCTTAGGGTTTTCTGATTACTTTAAGACCCATATTGGGTATATTTGGATCAATCTACACAAAGTTATGAGCTAACTAAGATTTGAGACATTTAATTTAAATTAAATTAAACCTAAATAATCACTTGCAAAAATATTGATCATACAGAAAATTGAATGGCATTAATAAATTCCTTATATTTTTCTGATTAATTTAGTATATTTATTTGCTATATTTGGACTTATATTTTTCAACTTATGATTATTTAAAGTTCTATAGTTTATTTAATTAAATTTGATTTTAAAAATAAACAGGATTTTAATTAATAAAATTTAATTCATAATAATAGTATATATATATTTTATTTGACTTTTCGTCTTCTGCAGGTGGCGGGCCCGAGCACTCGAACGGTGACAGCAGAGGGCCACGTGTCACGTAGTGATAGGTGGACGAGGCGACGGTGGGACCCACTGCTCTCATTTGAGCAGACACAGATTTGATGCATGTGGGTCCCATGGACACGCGTATGCACAATGGGAAGCCGCGTGTGTCGAGCGGGGCCCGCATGCCAGAACCGCGTCGGCTGCAACGGGTCGGGCCCGGGTCGACCCGGCCCGACCCAAAACTTCTTCTTCTCCAGCGCTGCCAAAGCCGTAATCGTTAGGGCAAGGATTTTGGAGGTCGAATCGACAGCGACTGAGCTCATCCCGCATATTATTGAAAAGCACATGAGAAGAGCTTTCTAATAACATGCGGGCTGCAAAGAGAGGAGGTCAGTACCTCCTTCTAAGATTAACCCTAGATTTTAGGGTTCGATGATTAAGGGATGTACTGTTCAGTACTGTGGACAGATTTGCAAATTAGACTAATCTAGAATCGATTTCGACAATCAAGCACTATGGATGGTCAATCAAGCTTTCGGAATAGATAAACGAAATTGATCTGATGCGAAATCATTAAGAATTTGAGGGATGGGAGTGTACCTAGTTTCGACGGCTGAGAACTCACTGGATTAATCCGAGCACCTCTGATCTCTGAAATGGTTCGATTCGAGCGTAATCGAGAGGTGGAGTCGATCAGAGGCTAAAACCTTAGGCCGGAGCGGTGGAATCGACGCGTGGAAGCCGCTCGACGAGCGCGCGTGGAGATAGGGCTACACGCGTCGCCTGCCTGCGACCCGCCGAGGAAGACGAGTCCGGATCCGTCCGATCTCAGATCAGACGGTCATGATGGACCGTTAATTTCCTAACCTAAACATACAGACGGCGTTCCATTGCTGACGGCGCAGAAAAATAATATAATTAAATAATATTATTTAAATTACATTATTCAGTTTTAATTAATTAAATTTAGCCTATTAAATAAATTCCAAAAATTTCCAATAAATCACCCTTAGCTAATTGAAGGGTGAGGAACGCAATGGCGCACTCGGATTTTCGTTTCGACGAGTATTTAATTATTTGATTATTTAGGGTATTTAAATAATATTAAAATATTTGACGAAAAATCAACGACTTCCAAATGCCTCCAAAATTTCACCCATAGCTAATTTGGGTGTTCTGAATGCAATGGCGAAGTCAGATTTTCAATCTGAGGTCTAGATAAAAAGTCAAATTTCCAGGTTTTGGGATTTCCTAGAATTTCTGATTTGACTTTGTTGACTTCTTGGTTTGACCTAGTTTTCAGAGATTTGCTTCAAATCACTTAATTAGTGACTTAAAACCTTAATTAAGACTTAGATTAGTCTTAATTGAGCAAAGTAACAACCTGGGTTGTTACAGGACGCCTGCCAAGAAACATAAGCATGAGAGATTCAAGCACCTTAGCTTATCACAGAATTATGAAATAACATAGAATAACTTTTATCCTTCATACTCAGTGTAAAATTGTGGCGCCCCACCACTAGATCCATAATCATTAGACTAAGGGTGGTGTGCTACTCTGGCAAATCCCTTACTTATCATTGGATTAGGTAAAATCCTCAATCTACTAATAAGGGAAGGATGTGCTCAGGATATAAATAAGGAAATCAATCACTAAGTAAATAACATCTCAGAGTACGGAAGAAAGAAACATAAAATAATATTACATCCAGTTCCACCATAACACAGATAGGATATACAGCTCAGAATAAAAATAGTACAGTAAAAAAAACATAGAATATTTGAATTATTACATTAATTTTAAATAAACTTAAATGAAATAAAATATCGCTCATCCTTCTAAATAAAAAGACAAACTAAATCTCTTCAACTATGGACTGATGCCCTTCCTAAAGTGACTCTACCACATGTATTGGATCCTTAAATTGCTTAGGAACTGACATTATCAATTTTACAATGCCAGGGTCCCAGCCAAAAAAGAAAAATATGATTAGACATATTGTCTAAGCACATGTTAGGCTGACTAAGTATGATGGCCGCCCCTTCTAATCACAAGGCTTAAGGAGTGGTCGTCACTAAGCATATCTCATACTTAACATTAGGTTGGAATTTAAGACTCCAATCTAATCTTAAGAAAAAGAGGTGCTTTTCTAGATAAGGTAAAGATTAACAATCACTTAATGAGTATCAGAGTGTGGAAGAATAGTAGCAACTGAAGTAAACATCCATACTATAAAATAAAGACATCTAGCTCAGAATATATACAATGCAGGAAAGTAAAGTACAAATAATTATGTATTATTACAAACGTTTAAAGTTTAAAGAAAACTGAAATGAAAAGAGTCACTCATCCTCACAAAGTAAAAGTAAAGCAAGCTAGTAAGACTAAGGTCCCTCAGTAGTCTGGACCTCCTCCTGGATCTGCTCCTCAGTAGGCTCATTCTCCTCAAAAAGCTCAGAATATATAATTATCAGTTTCATTATGGTAGGGCCCCAGCCAACAAAATAAAAATCTTGTTAGACAAAATATCTAAGTACATATTAAGGTAATGAATTTTAATGTATTTTAATGACATCACAACTGAAATTAAGCAAAACATAACGATAAAGCATAAAGAAAGGCAAGAATAATTCATGAGGTAGAAACATACCTCAACTCAGGCTGCAATACAAGGTAAGTAAAGTACAAAGGTAAATCTACTAAGTACAAAGAAAAGTCCTAACGAATATGATCAAATTAACATGCCAGTTATAGTATAAGTAAAAGTACAGTACTGAAAATATAAAGGCTAGCATCCTAATATGCTCTCAAGTAAGTAAAATAGCTAACATACAAAAAGTTCTGAAATGTAAAGGAACTGCAGAAAATGAAAAAAAAATATGAAAGAAAGAAAAATGTACTGAAACGGTAAAGTAAAGTAAGTCTGAAATGTAAGGAAAGTATGTAAAGTAACTATAAAGGGTCTGAAATGTAAATGTAAGTAATGTAGATTTAAGTGTTGTACGTGTGAGATACTCTTACTTAGTTTGCCAAAAAGTAAAGTCCATCTGATAATCTAGGAGAAACATTCCAGATTAAAGTAAAGTTCTACCAAAAGAGGCATCTAGGAGAAACATCCCAGATCCTAAAGTAAATTCACAAATTATCTAAAAGGCATATAGGAGAAACATTCCAATGCCAAAGTAAAGTACCATATGGGAAATTTCCTAGGCAAAAGCAGTCCTAAAGTAAGTCATACTAAGTGGCAGGCTAAGTAAAACATAAATCACAAGTATAATGTTGTTTATTAATATTTCTTTTAAGATTATGCATATGACATGTGAACGAAACTTAAAGTATGTTATAAAGTATTTAGCAAGTGATTCTAAAATATGTCCAACAGTATAAAAGGCTCAAATGACAAGGAAAGCATAGCATTTCAAATCAATAAAATAAATAGCACTACACAAACTTTGTGATATCACCTATTTTCTAATTTAAATGTTCTAACTACTCTAAGTTACATAAGATTCAGAATCATATATTCCTACACTATTTATAACTTAGAATCACGAATCTACAAGTTAAACATAATTAGGATTGGCCACATCCTAATTATAACTGAATCAAAGTCGCCTATAAAGTTAAATAAGTATATCAATCATCTTAAGTTATTATTTTATAAATCCCAAATAAATATTGATTAGCCAAATCAAGAATTAAAGATTAAGAATTAAACTCCAAAGAATGAAGTTTAATTCTTAATTACAAGGCTATCATAAAGGACTAAGGTTTTAATCCCATCTTACTGATTAAGTGTTAAGGCAAATCCTATTGAATTAAATCAAGTTCAATAGGATAGATTTTTAATCCTAATTCTAATGTTAAAAGATCAAATAATCAATTAATAAACTATGAAAAATCTAAGAAACTAGTAAAATCAAGGTTTCACCTTAATGAGTAACCCACTTTACCTATTAGATGAATTCTAACCTAAGATCTAATCCTAATCTTAGGAATTAAGGCTCTTAAGTACTAAGAGTACCACTCAGACACACATCCTAACTAAGTTTGTACGACCTAAAGAATGATCTAAGAAATTCAAAGGAATGGAGAAGAATTTATCTTTACTTAAGATTTTCACTTAAGGTTAAATTTAGGGTTTTCCTTCTAATATCTAAGTTAAGGCATAGAATTATTTAAATTATAGCTTGAATCACTTAAATTACTAATTGATATGATTTAGAGATGAATTCAGGTCTTAAATCCATTAAACCCTAATTTTGGGCAAAAAAGACCGTTTTGCCCCTCCTTAAGGGCCTAAATCTCATCTTTATGAATTAGCACTAAATTCTAAATTTTAATAATGTGGAATGATTACTTACTGTCTATTATGAGTTTAGACAGTAAATTCATTAAATTTGGTTAAGTATTAAGCCTTATAAGATCAGATTAAGGAATTTAGCCTATAAGGGCATTTTGGTAATTTTACCCTAATGATATATAATTTTTCTGTTAGTTTACTATAGATTATACCCTAAGATTTCAATAGAACCTAAAATTATTGAATTATGATGTGTATTGACTAAATTATAGCTAAAATAAGTTTTAGGGTTAAAGTGTAATTAAAGGTTCTTAATTAAGGGTCAAAAATCCTAATTTCTCCAATTGGTGTCCAAATTGACTAAAATCAGTGGCTATGATTTACCATTGATCCACTGATTTCATTGACTCGTAGTGATTTCAATTTGGACCTTAATTGGCTTAGTTATGGCCTAATTATAGTTTAGGGTGATTAATGAGTGATTAGTGAAATTAATTAACCAATCATTAATCCAACCCTATAGTTAGGTTTTAATAGGTTCTAGGAGTTCTCTGAAACTTAGTTTATCCAATTTGGATTATTAAATTTACTAATATTCACTAATTAAGTTTTAGGGTAATTAGGGGTGATTATCAAATCTAACCGTTAGATACTAAATATTTTTGTAGATCTCTGTAGATTAGGTTTTACTAATCTAAATTGGTATTTGGATCACCTAGTTTGGAGCTAAGATGACCAACTTATAATCATTTGAAGTTCTAGGTTAAATTAGGCTAATTAGGGTTAGGTCCTAAATGTCATTAGTCAAATGCTAATCCAAACAGTAAAGTAAATATTCTCAGATTAATCCTTAGGATTTTGTGAGTATTTTAAGACCTATATCCAATAAGTTTGGTTTAGTGGATACAAAGTAATAGCAGTTTACATGATTGCATCATTTTCACAATTATTTAACATCCTAAAAATGTCACTAAATGAAATATTATTCCTACAGCAAAATTATTGGCATCATTAAATTCCTTGTATTTTCTTAATCAATTTGGTATATTTATTTGCTATGATTGGACTTATATTTATTAAGATATTTATGTTTAAAGTTTTAATATTTGTTTAATTAATTTAATTAGATCTAATTTATGCTTATCTTTAATTAACTGATTTATTTGTTTTAAATGTAACATTTATATATAATTATTAATGAATTTTGTACAGGTAGCGGGCCCCACAATCCAGGTGGCGACAGAACAGGCCACGCGTCCAATCCTTATTGGCTGCAGCAATAAGAGGTGGTCCCACTGCTGCTGTCAGTGACGACAGCAACGGGCCCCACCAGGGACACTTGGCGGAATTTCACACGCCCAAATTTTTTGCGGGTCCCACCATCTCAGTCAGTACTCAAGTATTAGCTCGACAACTCACGGGTCGGGCCCTACTGCTATCGTGGAAAGACCACGACAAACGAGCGAACCCGGGATCAAATCCACGGGCCGACATGGACCCGGCCCAAAATATGGCTTCTTCCCCCATGGCTTTTTGGCGGATAGAGGATATTAGGGTTTTTGATTACACGCCACACAGAGCTCTTCCGAGATCAACACAAAAACAAAACTGAAGCTCGATCATAGATCTTCCTAACGAGTCTTAGATGTAAAGATCTGGAACATTGTAGCCTCTCTCAACTCGATGCCCTAAACAGACACCCGACGACATGATTCAAGCAAATTCAAGCTTAGTAACATTCAGTGATTAACCACAAAAGCCAAGATTATAATTACGAAGAAACTTGAAAAATATCAATAGCATTCGAATGAAATAATTGGGTAGAGAAGTACTTTAATGTGGATGGTTGTTGAGCTTCAAATCGATCCCAGAGTCCCTTAGTTTCTACCAAAGATAAGATGTGTAACCCCAAGAGTGAAATTGTTCGAATGTTTAAACGAGAGGTTTAGGCGGTGGGAGCAATTCGGTGCAGCCATCTGGTGCGAGGGTAGCCGGTGCGACTTCCACGTGTCCTCGGCCTCGACACACGCTGGATGCGCGAGGAAGGAACACGTGAGCTGTTCGATCTTTTGATCGAACGGTTCACAAGAGCCGTTAGGTGGGACGATCGCGAAAAAGAATTAAGGGACGGCGTGAGTAAAAATGACGGAGACGTTAATACTTAATAATTACTATTATTATTTAATTCAAAATATACATATTTAATTAATTAAATTTATTCTATTAAATGTATCCCAAAAATTCTCAACAAATTATCCCTAGCTAATTGAGGGGTGAGGAATGCAACGGCGCACTCGGATTTTCATTTCGATGAGTATTTAATTATTTAAATTTTCAGGTATTTAAATATTATTAAAATATTTGCCAAAAATTTAATGACTTCCAAATGCATCCAAAACTTCTCCCCTAGCTAATTTGGGAGTGGTGAACGCAATGGCGAAGCCAGATTTTTAATCCAAGGTCTAGATAAAAAGTCAATTTCTAGGGTTTAGGATTTTTCTAGAAATCAGGTTTTGATCTATTTGATACATGATTTGATCTAGATCTTAGAGGTAAGTTCTAATTGACTTAATTAGTGAATTAGAACCATAATTAAGACTTAAATCAGTCTTAATTGACCTAAGTAACAACTTGGGTTATTACACTAAGTTCATGTATTTAATGATATCATAACACTCTAAGTAAATCTAGCCAAGTCTAAATAAAAATACGTCTAGCATCCTAATATGCTTGTATATATATATGAAAATAAAAACTACTGAAATATATAAAATAAAGGTTGTAATAGTATAAAACAATTGCAAAGAAAATGCTATGCAGAATACTGAAGCAATACAAAAAGTACAGTCCAAAATCAAGTATATAAGCATCCAGGAGATATTTCCCAAAGCTATAGGATTACATGCATGATACTACTAGAAGACATTTTCCAAAGTATAATAAATACTGACTTTCTACATCTATGAGACATTTCCTAGATTAACAAGAGTACTGAATGAAACTCATATAGGAGACATTCCCTAGGTATACAGAATATAAGCCATCTAGGGGATGTTCCCCAGATATCAGGAATACAGAATATAAGCAGTAATACTGTAATGGCAGAATAAGTAAGACATTATAAAATGAGGTAACATAAATAAAATTATCCTACATCATCTAATGTGGCTAGCCAGTAATGTTATCCTATATCATTTAGTGTGGCAAATCAGTAATGTTATCCTATATCGTCTATTATGGCGAAGTAAGTAAGGTTATCCTAAATCATCTAATGTGGCAAAGTAATGTTATTCTAAATCATATAATGTGGAAAAGTAATGTTATTCTAAATCATCTAATATGGCAAAATAATGTTCAACATTCATTATTTAATGGCACAGAAAGTAAAATTCAGCAATTAGGAAAGTAAGGTATACAAAATATAATATGAATAACATTGTACAGACTATGTGATATCATTTGTTTTTTAATTTAATTCATTCTAACTATTTGAGATTATATAAGCTCAGGATTTCCAACATCCTACTATCTAGTATGATCTCAGCATTATAATCCTATAAGGTAAAGTAAAATTAATCAGCGATACCTACTTAGATTAAATCGATAATCAATCGTCCTAATTAATGAATTTAAACGATCTAAAATAGAGACTAAAAGCAAACTAACCTCTCTAAAAGATGAAAACTAAAAACCAATAAAATAATTAAGATTTTACTCATTGGATAACCCATTTACCCAATGAGTGAAGTCTAACATAATTTTCTAGTTCTTATCCTTATGGGAAGAATTATAAGGTGCAAGCTACTAAGAAGCCAAGCTTTTATGCTAGCTAGCCTTAATTATCTTGATTGAAAGCTTAAGAAAAAGACTAGAAGATTTAAGGGAGGCATTATATGCGATGAATCCCACATTGTGAAGCTTAAAACTTAATTATTTTTCATAAAAAGAAAAGCTATTATTCAACTCGCAAATTTGTTACTATTCATTTCACTGTTTACTATTAATTTCGCTGTTTTTACTATTTATTTCGTTATTTATTATTCATTCTGCTGTTTTTACTATTCATTTCGCAGACTTTTATTATAAGGTATGGAAAATTTCAGCAAGACTGTAAAATAAACTTTACAACACTGAATCAACTAGAAATTGAACTATGTTAATAATGCTGATGTCTATGTATATTGACGACATAGCAACCATCAAGTACTATTTGGCTCTCCAACAATTTAATGCTATCAAATAGCCTATCACATATACATCAAAAAATCATAAATATCTTATTTGGTTGCCATAGAATTTTACATCAATGCCACTCTCCTTGAAATCTAGATCTCTACACAAATTAATCAACATCTAAAACTTAACTACTTGCAAGAATTCTCACAAGCCGAGCATGGTATGAGATAGTCCAGAACAACTTGTGCTCGATTTGTAAGAAGCTTGTGTTTAGTCTAAGCAATAAGCTAGCAATTGATCTTAAACTCATATTTGAGGATCAATTCCTTATCGACACGAACATAATCAGTGTCATATTCGATCGTGTTCAAATTAATAGCAGCACGATCATAGATTTATAAATAACTTTTCAATCAGGTTCTGGAAGACTTATAAAAATAGTCTTAGAACTTGATTTAGCTTTAAATATTAAAAGTTAAACCACTAATAATAGTATTTAATAGAAGAATCTATCTTAATCTTTGTAACTTAAATTAAATGATCTTTCCATTTTGCATAGATTAATGCTCACATCATTTTTATATAGATCCTTACACAAGTACTAAAACTTAAACTTAACTTATAAATTTTTAATTTTCTTGCATGCTAACATTGTTTCCTACATGAAATAACAATCTTCTTATTAAAATATATTTTAATTACATTATCTTTTTAAATCATAGTATAGATAATCCAAATTTATTCTCATACTTATATCTTGAAATAGTTCCTTTAAGCTCATCCATCCATAAAGTAAGATCCATTGCTCAATTAACAATTAAACAGGTGGCCAGTTAGCAGCCTTTACGCCCATGCCACTACAGTATTCAAGCGAACCAATGCACCAGTTCCAATATAAATCCAGCTTTGCTCATTAAACACATCAAACCATAACGCAACTATACCAAAAATCAAGTTTCCCCTTCTTATAGTACTCAACACCGCAGCATCAATCCATAAAATAACTCAACAAGTAGATCAATTGAAACAGACTATAAGAAAAATAATGCGACAACACAACATTATTCATTCAAAATATCTAAAAAATCATAATCGAGAGAAGGACCCATTAGATATATATATATAAAAAATAGCACGCACAGGAATGGATGGACTCAATTCATTCTAGGTCTATATGGAAGTTGAATACAAATATCAACACTGGAGGGAAGCAAAATGTCAGTTATGCATTGTTTAAATTGCTGGCTCGGGTATGAATTGAATTGCATAGTTGAACTATAAACACAAAAATGGAAACGCCAATACTTAATAAAGTCCAAACAAAAGTTGCATGGCTGAATGAACGCTGAAATGATCAAATCAAGAGGGGTCTAGAGACTTACTTTTGTACTTTATTATCACATTTTCTAAATAAAAAAAATATAAGATAAATCTCTCTCTCTCTCTATCTCTATATCTATCCATCTATATATATATATATATATATATTTCTCCATCAAATATATAGTCTTCATATTTAATCTACATAAAACTAAATTGATTATGTGAAACCTAGTATATTACTGAAATTTATACTCAATAACTCTCACCCAAATTTGTACAATGTTGCGCACGTGAAACATTAGATCTCTGAGGGCTATGAAGTCGTTGCCGCAGCACCGACACGCTCGGCGATTGCGTCGTCGGGGTATTATATGCTGTTCGTGGTGAACGAAGGAGTCCCAAGTGTGGGTGTGTGGGTCCACATACAATGACCTCAGATTGCCTCCCGCGCTTACGCCAACTCCCAATGCTCTATTTAGAGCAGCCCAAACGCCAATTTATTTTGGTGTATTCTATCACAGTGAAATTGCTTACTTATTTTATGTTTTTATGACAATTCTTTTTTTTTTTCTTATTGTTACTTTTTTTTTTTTATTGATCGATAGCATCAGAAGAAAATAAACAAGTTAGTATATAAAAAAAAGTAGATCTCTGTTAGGGATCTGCTAAAGAACAAAAACACCCAATCAAAATGAAATTATACAAATCATTACTTTCAAAAAATATAAAATATAAAGTCAACAAAATTTTGATTAGCCATCTTTCTCAAGAATGATTCTAGTTATTATGGATTTAATATGACCACGTGCTTTGTAAACATTAGAAAATCTAAAAAGCTTGCCACCAAAAATTATTCTAAACTTTCTACCACTTGCCCATATATGAACAGATCAAGCATGTTAACGAAAACTCTTCCAAGAGAGAAGTGTGAATATTGCCAACTAACAATAAGAATAGCAGAGCATTTTTGTTGTGTCAACTTATCTAATAAAAGCAATCAGCTGATTTCAAATCTAAATATTGACACTTTTGCTGTTATTTCCTTTTCAACATAGGATAGATTTGTAAGATTTGAGATTCAAAGAGATAGTAGGTGAAGATGGAGGTGGTACCTGAAGTCGACGAATGGAGGAGAGGGTTGGCACTTGAAGGAGGTCTCACCCAAGCCGAGTGGAAAGGAGACGGTCGAACCTATGGTTTGCGCGGATGACACTTGAGAGAGCTCCCGAGGGTTCCTTGAAGAGCAGCCCAAAGTCCTGAGTCACTAAGAAGAGGGCATTCGGCGGAGGTTGAGAGGGCGAGCGGTGATGCGTGTCGCACGAGGGGGAGGAGATGTGTGCGGCTTCATATGAGAAGAGGTGTGCGAATGGGGTCGGCCGCCCAATCGTGCGAATCGGGCAAATTAGGGTAGATGGCGGAGGAAAAATAAGGAGAAAAATGAATATTCAATTAATTTATATATATCCTTTAATAAATTTTATTCCAATTTTTTTGATTAAAATTACATAGTTTAATGTGTTCCAAAAATTTCCAATAAATCATTCTTAGCTAATGGAGGCGTGTGGAATATAACGGTGAAGTCAGGTTTCAATTTTGACGAGTATTTAATTTTCTCATTTTCTGGATATTTAAATATTATTAAAATATTCGATAAAATTTCGATGACTTCCGATTGCCACAAAAACATCACCCCTAGTTAATTTGGGGGTAATGACCTCAATGACGAAGTCTGATTTTCAATTTGAGGTCAAAATAATTAGGTCAAATTCCAGTATTCATGAAATTCCTAAAATCAAAATTTGATCAATTTGACTCTTGATTTGGACTAGGTCTTGGTGGTGAATTCTTAATGACTTAATATAACAACTCGGTGTTGTTATCAGGCCGATTAGGCCTAAACCTAACCAGATTAAGAGAAAATATAAGATCTTAATTTAAGTCAAATAAAAATCAAATAAAAATATCCTCAAATGAAGCGTATTAAGGGGATCCTTCTATCAAAATTTGAGCACAATCGGGATCCCGAATTATCTTAAATAAATTTGAGAAGTTTAAACTCTATGAGCTAATAATAGATAAAATATATATCAAAATTTAGAAATTTTTATATATTTAAGTTAAGCATTATATGAGGATGATATGTTTCAAGTTTCATAAATTTTTGAGCTCCGGATTAATCGTAGCAAAATTTTGAAACTTTTTATTTAAAAATTAATATAAAATAAAATACTCATCCAAATCTAATAATCATTAAACACTTGCATTCATTTCATTGAAACGCTCATTTCGGTACCAAGTTCGTAATTTTTGGAGTTCGATCAGTGATTGATCAAAAATTTGGAAGTTTTAAGCAATTTTGACCGTTTGATCGCAATCCGATGCCCATAAATAACTTGAGCTGCTTATAAAATACTCTCTACTATTACCCTAATAACCTAAACCTAAACTTATTCTTTTCTCCTCAGCCGAAAAGTCTCGATACCTCCTCCTCTATTCGGCCGAATCCTCATTTGATCGACAAGAGCTCCACCTCTTTCCCCTCGACTCATTTAATCCTCTCGCTCGGCTGGAGGCCGAGGATCTCATCAGCACCTCTTCCTCAACTTGTCGCCGCGTCGCCACTCGTCCCTCTCGGCAGGAGGCCGAGAGGCGTCGGCCAACCGATCGACGTTCTTCTTCTCTGTTTGGCCGAGGGTCGCTGATGCCATCCCTTCAGTCTAGCCAACCTTACGCCAGTGCTGTTAAGGTAACTTTCTAAGACTTAACAAGAATCTTAAATTTGAATTATTGAGTATGCTGAGATGATTGTATTAGGGCTCGTCATTATGATATGCATAGGTATATGTTAGCATAATCTAAATCTTGCATATTAAGTAAATAGATCTATACAAATTTTGTCAAATAATATATATATATCCACTTATTATTTAGCAAGAATATAGCTGCAAAGGAAATTTTTGAAAGACATTTAGTGTATCAATTATTTGGAGAAATTCATTAATGGTTCTTCATGATTTACATTGCATGTGGTTTTGCACACTTTGAAGTAGCTGGATAAGACTTTGTTTACTTAGTATTTATGTTCTTAATTTAGAAGATATGTTGATTTATTTAATTATCACTCAAATAAATCTTATGTTCGATAATTGTTATAAGATTGGAGGCAATATGTCTACTAGTTGATCAACCATATAATAAGTATTTATTTGAATATGTATGCTTGTATGTGAATCTAAATTAAGTGTTCTGAATGGGAATTCATTAGAGTCTAGTTAAATAATTTATTAATCAATCGCATGATTTTCTACTCATTGTTTCTCATCTTAAATTATCATTAAAATTCGCATGAAGAAGATAGCTTAGTGATGAGTCAAAATTCTTTTCCATCAATTTCTTAGCATGATCAATGTATCTCCATGAACATAAGAAATAATTACTTTTACTCATGCTAAGTTGATTCATATGCCATCCTCTAGGTCCCTCCTTAGCATGCTGTATTCCAAATCTTCTAATTGTAGTTGTTGAGTGTTTTGGTTTGAGACCTCATGATTGGCATGTTATTAGCTTGTCAAAGTAAGTATCATTAGTTGCTTTCTACCCATTTGGTGCAGGTATTGTGAATGCTGCCTCATCCCAACCAAGTGATAAATTGCAAGCTCATATCGTAAGCGCAAGGTATGTTATGTACTTAGAAATTTATTGAGTTATGTATTTATTTAATTATATAATTTTCTTGAGCTCTATGTATAGTGTGTATATCACTTGCATAGATCTTAGCATTATTAGTGATTTGATTGTTATTTGAAAACCATGACATTATGATATATGAACCCTTGCTAATTAAGTAGTAATCATTACCTTAGTTAAAAAATATAGATTTTGTAGACACGAATTAGAACCTAGAGTCAAAACTAAAACACTTCCTCAGGATCTTCACTTCACCTTAGGATCTTTTCTTTAAGATTAGGAATATGCACTAGGTAAGATTTCATTAATTAAATAAGTGATTTATTCAATGAATGGAACCTTAGTTTTAATAGTTTCTAGATTTTTATAATTTCATTCTGATTATTTTATTTTTCAGCTTTAGATTAAGAATGGAAGATTTATTCTATTAAGCTTGATTTTTACTTAATAAAATATGCCTTAATCATCAGTTCACATATAGATTAAACCTTAGAACTTAAGCTCATCTTTAGATTATATGATTGAACTCAAATTTGTGTGTTTAGTTCATAATCTCTAGCTTAGTAGATCGTGATCAGATCTTAGCTTAGAATATCTCAATTCATCAATTAGGACATGATGATATATTATTTAACTTATAGTCGATTTTGATTGAATTAAATTGGAACCTGATTAGTTCTGATTATTTTCAACTTATAAGGCCGTGTTTTTAAGTTGTATAACTTGGAATAGTTAGAATTGTTTAATAGATAACAAATGATGTCACATTGTGTAGTTAAGTCTCTTGCTCACTTGATTATTATTACTCCTCACACCTTGAATATTGAGCCTTATTCCTTGAGCATAATAGGTAAACTTAGGATACGGAAGATACATCCTAAGTTAGCATTTGAAAAGCATTCATTCAGTTCTTTAAGTGTATTCAGTTTAGTAGAGTATGTCCTATCATAATCTGCCTCTTCAGTTCTAGTTTTGTTATAGAATAGACTCAGACCTAGCTCAACGGATGTTTAGGTTGGATACATGTCTTATTCTATAAGCTCAACTCGGACCTAACTCTACGGATGCTTAGGATAGATACATGTTGAACTTTCAGTTCAGAGGCCCTGTATGGCCTGTTTCTATTATGGTAGCACTATGTCTTAGGTTTACTGCTACTCTAGTTCAGTTTTCAGTATTTATTTTTGTTTTTGCCACATGCTTCAATGGCCTTTCTTTTAGTGCTTGGTTTGCTTTATCACACATCTCAGTAGCTTTATTTTATCTCTTTTCTGTGCTTAGTTGCTTTGCCACATGTCTCAATGGCCTTTTATTTATTTAAATCTACATGTTTGTATATATATGTTCCATTGAATACTTATAAATAAAGGTATGTTAGGATGCTAGAATTGTATATTTATTTCAGCACTTATGTTCTTTATATACTCATCATGTATTCATGTGATCATAAATATATTAGAATCAGATTCATTTCAATAGTTGCAGTTGCTTTAATTTTAGCCTCACCATGTTTAATTACTGTTTTGTATGTTTAGTCATACCGTTAATTAGTTGCAAATATTTTATTTGTGATTATTCTTTCCTTGTAGCTTGTTGCACTATTTATTTTGCATGCTTAATAGTACAAGTAAAATGGTGATATCTTTAAATTCAAGAAATTTTAATAGCTTAAATTGTACTTAGACTTATTAAAGTCTAACAATATGTTCTTTTTTTTTGCTGTGCCCTGTCATATATGTACATATGGTAGATCAGGAGTATAGGTCAGATCCAGCGCTTGTGGATTTAGCTGCTAGCGGGTTAAAGTAAGGTGTGGCTCATTGAAGAAGATATGCTTCAATCTTCTTGGCCTGTATTTACTAAGAGTGTAATGACTAAGTTTTTCTTATTCTTACTGCTCTGCATTTAATGTATTGTATGTGAATGAATTAATATGGACTATGTCTGGATGTCTCCTTTTTACTTATTTTGCACTACTATATTATATGTATATTTCTATTAGATCTTGCCCAGCTCCTGATTAGTATCATGGATATATTTTTGATTTAATGTCCATGGTACTAATGATGACCACCTCTTAAACTTAGTTGATTAAGGGGTGGCCGCCATACTTAATTAGTGTAGTAAGATTAAAATTAGGACTATGATTAGTCCTAATTTGCTTGGTTAACAACTTGAGTTGTTACAGAAATATTCAAGTAATTGCAATAGGCATAGAGTAAATACATAGATAAAGCAAGTCCGACTTGTTTCCTTGATTATGAAAAAATGAGAGAGGATGCGAGAAAATCCAAATAACAATTGCTTGATTTGTGATTCTCTTCATAGTCTACCCAATCAACATTACACTAAGCTTTGAAATGAAGAAAGATGACAATCTTAGTTGGATCTTGTGGCCCATGGTGTTTTTGAGATTGCAGAGTATCTATTTGAAAGTAGCCCAACGCTCACTAGTTGATTAGCGTGGGAATTGAGAAATTTTGTTCACACTTAAACTAAAGTTATGACAATGTAACTGGATTACTAAATGTGTTAATTTTATCTAGTTTATGTGTGAAACAAAAGAGGTAATCATGACATAAAGCTTGCTTGGCATTATTATACAATCTAAGTGGATTACTAAAAGTATCAAAAAAAAACTTTAAACAAACATGAATATAATGTTCAAGGTAGAGGTAAAGATCTATATTATGAGTGTAGTTCAATTTTCTATGCATATTTCCATTTACTTTGAGCATTTCATTATGTTATAATAAAAGATATCAAATCAACACAAGCTATTTCAACAGAACTATACACACATTGAAGCTATAATTAACTTTGAGAACAAATACTTTTTCATGCATAGATGGATCGTGCTTTATTATAAACCATGATTGCTTGCACCACAATACAAGCTTCCATATCCTTTTGGGAAACTTTGTTAATTGATGAATTGTCAAGAGATCCACCATTAAAGCAGGACAAAAAAAAATAAAAAATAAAAGAAAGGACATATAATATCTGTTATGTGATAAACTAACTTTTTGATGCAAGGCCCAATAACCCCTTCAAGCAAACGTCAACCATAGAAGGTAGCTTTTGAGTACATAAACTAGTAGCAGCAACTGTATCAACAACAAATCTCATATCTGTATCTTTAATGTAATTCTAGCAGTACAACTACAACAATAAGCATAGGTTTGTCATGCACCGAATTGACATAGATTATTTCACAAGAACTATATTATGTTTCATAATAAACTTAGTAGCAATTCGTAAAAATAAGTTTGCCTTTCGAATCAGAATTTCAAACCCACTGACCTGATTCGTGAATCCGATGCCAGACCCAAACAAGATCTGAGACAAAATCAACATATCCGCATTCATCGCAGCTCCTCCAATGGCAGATCTGATTGAAAAAAGGAATCCTCCGGCGAGCATAGACGCCCGTCGGCCATATCTTTCTGTGATCCGCGAAGCTAAAAGAGATGAGAAGAGGCCAATGATGTAGAGCGAAGAAGCAAAAATAGTCAGAATTGCGCTGTCAACCTTGTGATAATTGCTGATGTGTGCATCACTCTGCATCTGGCGTCTGCACGGCTAGGGTTTTTTAAGAACCATAGATTCCGATATCGTAGCTGAAGAGGATGCCGCATGAGGAGAGGACGATTCTCCTTTCGTGAGGCGGAGAAAGAACGAGAGAAATGTGTGTATCGCTCTGCATCTTGCGTCTGTGCGACCATTGCCCGAGAGGCGGAGAAAGAACGAGAGAAATGTATTTAGGTTTAACAATTTTATCGAGGATTTAGCTAACGTGGCTGCTTGCCACGTATGCATGCCAGCACATCTTTACATTACTGTGGCTTCAGTGGTGTAAAGGTAGCAGCACTCGTTCTCTAATTCTATTTTCTCTGCTTTTTGAATTAAAAAAAAAAGAATTTGAAAAGACTTTATTTTTGGGAGAAAATGAACATAACTCATTAGGAGTTTGACGTCTCCCTCTCTTTAATCCACGAGCTCCTCCTCTCAACGGATTCTCGTGATCCGTTTCCTCCTCGGGGACTTGGGCGGTGAACTTCTCCTTCGCAGTCGAAGCGATTCACCTCCTGTACGTGAAGGACACCGGTCGTTGGCGTCGTAGACCTTTCTTTGATCATTGACAATAATTTTTATTTCCCTGTTTATTTAACAACCCTATGTTGATATATTTCATTTTTTTAATTTAAAAAAAAACCGAATATAGAGAGAAAAAGTGGAGTGAATCCGACAACTTCCATTTAGAAATTATTCGCTTTTGTGATGAGAAAAAAACAAGAAAAAAATCATGAATTTTTTCTCCTTTGCCTCTTAGTCTTCCTATATATTAAATACCGTAGAAAAGAGGCTTCCAAAGAGAGCAAAAGTTGTTGTGCACGAGCAAGATCACGTCTTACCAAGGAAGCTAAAGCAAGAGAGAAGCGTGAAAGAGATCTGTTGCAGGATTTATAGAGGGATAGAGCAGCATGGCTGATGCGCAACTAATTGGAGGTAATCTTATCATGTCTTTCAAAATTTAAATATTTCTTTCTTAGCATTGGTTGGATTTGAAATTCTTTTTGTAATTGTAAGTAATATACTGGAATATGCCACTTACTATGTGTTATCTAATACATGCATATTTAAGGACTATACGAAATTGGTATATTTTTCATTCGCTGTGGTTTGTGGCCTTTAAAATTTTTTTGCTCATATTAGTGCATTTGCATAATGTGCAAGTTTTATGCTACGAAATTTTATTATTTTTTCCCTTTTTCGGTTGGTGTGTTGCCACACATCCGCGCGCGCGCGCACACACACACACACACACACACACACATATATATATATATATATATAAACAGCTAAATAAATGTTTTCATAACTATACTCACTAGATAAAAAGATTCGTGATTTGAACTCAACTCGATGAACTTAAGATATTTTGACTTTATTTAAAATTTTTAAATTGAGTTTGTCAAAACTCGATTTAAAAAGATTTGAACTCAACTAAAAATCAGCATTAAATTAAGTTTATGCTCAAAAACTTGATAAATAGAAAATAAAAATTACATTTTATTTGGGCCTTATTTGGTATAAAGTAAAACAAGAAAAAAATAAAAAATCTTGTTTTAATAATTTTAGAGAAAAGTAAAATATTTGTGTAAAAGTTTTACAATTCTATAAATAATAAATATGCATGTTAGTAATAATGTGCGGGAACAAACATACAAACAATTCAAATACAAGCAAAAATATAAGAATTTATGTGGTTTGGTGTAAACATCTATGTTTACTGGGAAAGAGAATGAGAAATTTCACTTTAATAGAAGAAGAATAAAAGTTAGAGTTTAAAAACCCTTCACAAGCTCCAACAATTGAGATTTTTTGCAGCCTTTAAGTCATTACACAAATAACAACAAAAATTTTCTGATGGATGCCCTAAATTTGGGCTACAAACATATTTATATGCCTAAAAAAAGAGTGTCAAACCGCGCGCGCTTGGGCGCGCTTGAGCGCTCGCAATTTTGTCTACCAGGCGCTCTGGCGTGCTGGAGCGCCCGTTGTTTGGTTTGCCAAGAGCCTGAACTCGCTTGAGTTCCCAGGCCCCTATCCAGCTCATTTGCTTCTTTTGGCAGATTCAAATCCTCTTCAACCTCCTTTTAAATCAATAATTCTCCATCTTATATCTCATATGGGCCCTATAAGAGTTGACACTGAATATGCTCTCCAATAATTGCACCAACTTGATTGCCTATGTATTATTCTCTTAAGGAAATCAAGTCACATGTAGTTCTAACAAATGAGAAACTTTAGTGAAGCTTCTCTATATTACTAAAGTTTTGTAATTGATGAATTTCTGAACAATCAATACATTAGTAAGCATATATGTCGGGTTGTTCTTTGTGCATTAGGATCTCCCCATCTTATATGACATCTCGAACGAAGTGGTGTCGGACATTTATGTGCGTTGTGCGAGCATGATAAATATGATTGGTAGCCAAGAATATAGCACTTTGGCTATCACAATAAACTACTGCCTTTTCTTGCTTCACACCTAGATCTTTTTTTAGAAAGTCTTTCATCTATATAGCTTCCTTGAATACTTCTGTGACTGCAATATATTTTGTTTCTGTTATATACATGGCAACCATAGGTTGTTATGTAGATCTTCATTCAACCGGACCTCTTAACAATGTGAACACATAACATGTCATCAATTGTCTTCGATCCAAATCTCCTGCATAGCCTGAATCTATGTATCAAACATGAAATCTTGCTATTGATGATTGCTTTTGGAATAATAAACCAACATCCACCATATTCTTCTATATATTGAAACATCCCCATCACTTGTAGTGAACCTTTCTAGGATTATGTATATACCTACTCACCACTCCAATTGTTTGAGCCAAATCTAGTCTAATGCAAACTATGACATGCATCAAGCTACCTATAATACTAGCATATGGCAATGAATGCATTTCATCTTTTTTAGAATTTATATTGTGGCATAAATCAATAGATAAATGAAAGTGTTATGTTAAAGGAATACTCACTGACTTTGTAAAGTTGTTCACCCAAAACCTTTTCAACACTTTCTCCAAATACCATTTTTAGGTAAACCAAAGCTTACATGCCTTCCTATCAATATAGTCTTAACCCCTTCATCTCAAAGTTCTTTGATAATTGTTATTTCATGTGGTTCAGTTTAGGCTGATCTGAAGTGGCCACCAACATGTCATCAACATACAAAAGTAGATAAAATTTAGTTACTTTGGGGTAACCTTTTGAAATGCACACAGTGATCAAACTGACATCTGATATCATTTCCTTTGCATAAATTGGTCAATTTTTTTGCACCATTGCATTAGTGATTGCCTTAGGCCATAAAAGGACTTGTTTTGTTTGCAAATTAAGTCTCATTTTTCTGCTTCAGTGAACCCAGGAGGCTATACCATATAGACCTACTCCTCTAGCTCTCCATGTAAGAATACAGTTTTGACATCAAGTTGTTCAAACTATAAATCAAATAGTGCTACCAAGTCTAGAAGCACATAGATTGATGATTACTTGACAATGGAGGATAACATCTCATCATATCATATTCCATCATTTTGTGCAAAGCTCTTTACCATTAATATTGCCTTGTATCGCACATCAGCTCTTTGAGATATCTCCTGATGCCAATTTGCAACCAATAGATTTCCTTCATGGAGGTAATTTCTCGAGCCTCCAAGCTTTGTTCATATGAAGATAATTCATCTCTTCATTCATAGATTGTCTTCACTTATCCTTTTCTGAACTTATCACTACCTCCCTATAGTGAGAAGGAAATTCTTCATCTTATACTGACAATGCATAAGCAATGTAATCATTAAGCTAAGCTAGTGTTTCGATATGCTGTCATATTCTGTTTATTGCAATTGACTCATGAACAAGAGTTTCATCACCAGTGTCAAATGTTTCTTCTTCATTATCATTAAAGTGGTCTTCAGCTATAAGAATTTCCTCGGCACCTTCACCTTGATAGGAAAAATAATGTGGAACAAACTGGGGTGCATCAAACCCCACTCTTTGTCTACTAGTAGAATTTGCTATGATGTTCTCCACATGATGCAAACTTCATTGTCTTATGAAGAACTCCTCATAAGAAATCACATCCCTGATGATGATCTTTCTATCAATTGGATCATAAAGTTTGTAGCCTTAGACCCAAGCATTGAAACCAATAAAAATTATCTTTCGTGCTCTTGGCTCAAACATATCTTATTTCACATGATAATAGACAACACCCCAAAAAAGTTTTAACTAATCATAATCTCTAGCCAGTCATCCATACAACACTTCCATTGGAGTCTTATTGTTCAATGCAGTAGGGGGCAAACAGTTCAACAAGTAGTATGCATAATTTAGGGCCTCCGCCCAATATACTCTTTCCAACCTTGCATTGGATAACATGCATCGGACCTTCTTTACCAAGGTCTGGTTCATCCGCTCTGTTACTCCGTTTTACTGCAATGTCTCCCTTATAGTGAAGTGATACTCAATACCAGAATTTTGGCACTTTTGCACAAACTAGTTAGAAATATATTCTCCACCAATATCAGACAGAATCTTCATGATTTGTTTAATGGCTTAATTTTCAACCAATTCCTTCTAACTTTTGAATACTTCCAATGCATTGGCTTTTCTCTTCATGGTGTACAAACATACATATATAGAGTAATCATCAATAAAGGAGACAAAATACCTACAATCGCCAAATGATGTCA
Organism: Gastrodia elata; assembly: GCA_016760335.1. Lineage (NCBI taxonomy): Eukaryota > Viridiplantae > Streptophyta > Magnoliopsida > Asparagales > Orchidaceae > Gastrodia > Gastrodia elata. Next base: position 23,908,860 of record CM028675.1, read on the forward strand.
CCTTCGTTGGTCAACAAACGTATGTGTGTATGTACTTTAAGATGCCTTTGGTGTGGTGGAGGCCAACACCAAAAGTTGTGCATATTTTCTTACCAAAAATACAATGTTTACAAAAAGGTAATTTGTAATAATTTTTATCTTCTATGAGTCCATCCTTCGGCAATGCTCTCAGTAAGAGTTCTCCAGCATGTGCCAACCTTATGTGCCATAGCATCATAATAGTATCAATATCCTCTTCCACTATGATTGATCCAGTCATTGTGTTCCATTGAAGATAGAGGTTCCGTTGTCAAACTCCACACAGATAAGTCATCACGCCTTTGCTGATTTTCAGAAATCCTAACTTAATTAATATCTTAAAACCCTTGGTTTCTAAGGCCCCAACAGATAACAAGTTCTTTTTGATCTCAGGTACGTATCTGATTTCTTTTAGCTCTTGCACAATTCTTGTATATGCTATGATCAACACATTCCCAATGCTAGCAATCCAACATGTGACATCATTTCACATAGTAACTGCACTACTGTCTGCTTCTCTGTATGAACATAACCAGTCCTTCAATGAGCAAAGATGATATGTCGCACCCTTGTCCATGATTTAGCTAGAACTATCTGCTATAAAACCCATAAAAACTACAATAAGAGATACTTTTGAGTCTGACATCTCCATTGCATTCTGAGTCAAATTTGACTTTGCATCTGAAGATCCACTTGCTCGTTATTTTCTTTCAACTTAGGGTAGTCCTTTTTCCAATGTCCACTTTCTAGACAGAAAGCACACTGAATGCGCCCAATACATCGGCCTCTGGATTTTCAATTTTCTGAACATCCCCAAATTTTTTGTTTAACTACTATTCTTTTTCTCTATTCTTCACCTTTGGAGTGTAAGTGCCTCCACCATCGTTGATTTGGTTGACTCCTTATCCCTTCTTCGAAACTCTTATTTTAATAGGGCCACAGTTACATCCTCATATCTTAAAGCATCCTTCCCATGGAGCAACATTATGGTAAAGTTTTTAAACTTATCTGGCACCGAGTTCAACAATAATAGTACCTTATCTTCATCATTCACAGTCTCATCCAAATTCAACAGATCTGCCAATTACTTGGTGAACTCATTAAGGTGTTCATCAATAGAGATTACTCATTGCATCTGAAATCTGTAAAAATGCCGATTCATGTGGAGACTATTCTTTACACTTTTTGTTAGATATTTGATCTCAAGGAACTTTCATTATGACATTTGCATCATCACCACATACTTTATATCCTGGGTTAGACAATTTCAGATCAAGCCGCATGCGCTTTGGTTCATCTTGAGCCAATATCTTTCCGATATCTCCTCCAATTTTTCTTCCCCATCAAGAACATCTCCTAGATTCAACGCACAAAGTGCATCAATGACTTTGCATTTCCACATTTCAAAGTTGTTATTTCTATCGAATTTGACCTCATCAATCTTCGCCAGTCATATCACAACTTGGTGAAAAGTTCTCTCTACCACGATGATGATGAAGAACCAGAAGCTACTCCTTCAAGTCTACCCTTAATGACTTCTCTTGCAAAAATCTCTTAGATGCTACCTGTTAGTAATGATGAGAGAAAGCATACAAACCCAATAAGAACAAAAATAAGAGAAAGCACATAAACAATCTAAGCACAAAAAAAATACATGAATTTACATGGTTCGATATAAATACCTATATCCACGAGGAGGGAGGAGGAGAACTTTCACTATACCAAAGAATGAATACAAGTTAAGACTTACAAACCCTTCCCAAGCTCCAACAATGAAGATTTTCTACAACCTTTAAGTCGTCACATACATGCCAATAGAAATTTTTGGATGGATGCCCTAAAGATGAGCTTTAAGCATATTTACAGGTCTCAAAAATTGGGTTGTCCAGGCACGCCTAAGCGTCCGTTGTTCTGTCTGTCAGGTGCTGGGGCATGCTTGAGCTCCCACTGTTCTGTCTGTTGGACGCTTGGGCGTCCCTGAGCACCCGCTTCTTTGCAATTGGGTTCCAGAGCTCATTGTCGTTCTCCTCATCTTCATTTTCGATTTGCATATTTGCCTCCAAAAGTTGTAGGCTGATTCCTCTGTCGAACATCGAAGCTCAACTTCGTCTTTGCGAAAGTTAGCTCTGTTCATAATGAAAATAAGCTTTGTTCCCTTTATTAAGACAACAAATAGTTTCTATTTTGGGCAAAAACTTTCCTTTCCTCGGGGCTTGAAATATGCAGAGAACAACTCATCTTTGGAGCTCAAAACAACTTACGTTGTGAGCTATGAATTAGAATAATATTGCTATTTTTAGCTGCTTTGAGACGAATGATAGAGTTGATATTACTGAAGAGTTTTAGATGCTCTTTGATTGTTCTTTTGTAGTTGTTTTTATGTGCTACATTTTGGACTAATTAAGAAGCATGCAATGGTTTTCCAATAGCTTATTTTAAAAGGTTTTATAGCACATTTGATGTTGTTTGGGAATATTTTAGTAGCTGCTCGAAATTTGACTGAGCAGCTATTTGGGATAAATATAAGAGTAGTATGGTGTTGGTTGGTGGCTATTTTAGATTGATTCTATGCTGAAAACATCTCATAATATGGGCATATATAATTGGCCAATTCTGAGCTTTAATTACACAATTTTAGAGTAAAGTGAGGTTATTCATTTGCTGCACTTGAAACTGATTCTGAAATTGTTTTATTAGTTATTTTTCTATGTATAATTGTGACGACCTCAATATTGAGAATCACTTAGCTCAACATTGATACGTCACCACAATACCTAATACTAGATTAGAAGAAAACTAATCCAAATCATTAGATATTATGATTGGCTAAGGATTTAGAAGAGGATCTTAAGTTAAGATGGAAGGTAATGATGAATAGTATTAAGTAATTTATAAATGAAGATGCAATACATGAATTTATAAGTGAGAATGAAATGTAATTAAGCATATGATATATGTAAGGAGACATGAGAATGTAATTTAAAATGATTGAAGTGAATACTTGCAATCTTAGACATGAAATTTTAGATATTTAATGAGCTTTTGACATGTGAGTTATAAGTCTACATTTTTGCCAATTATTCTAAGTTCTAAAATTCTTAAAAATTTCAGCAGAATTTCTTTTGTAAATGGCTAAGGAAACACCTGCAAAGTAGACATACAAGACTTCCATTCCAATGGAAGTTATAATTTGAAAGTAAGACTACCTAAACTAATATGTAATCAATCCATTACATATGTGTTTAGTTCCAATTTAAGTATAGTGTTCAATCCATTATATAGAATTGCTCATTTCCAATTCTAAAATAGAGTTCAATCTATTATATAGGATTATTCATTTATAATTCTAAAATAGAGTTCAATTCATTATATAGGATTGCTCATTTATAATTCTAAAAATTTAAAGGGAATAATCACATATGTAATAATTATCTATCATAAAGTAGGCTCAATTCACAAGCATTCATTACATACATGAAGATAAAGAAAAGCTTCTCAACTTAAATAAGAAACTAGTTTCCAATTTTATAAGTAATATAATATACAATTAATTCTAATTAACATCCTAAGTAGATATGCAACTAATGACTTAGTTAATATTTATTTTTATACATTTATAATCATCCATCCATTCAATACATTCATCCATTCAATACATTTATCACAAGAATTTATATATAAACTAAGCTCCAACACAAGTGTAATAAAAGTAAAGTAAACAATATTAATTACAAACCAATAGTAAACTTAAAGGAAAAAAAGAAATTGATGGCTTACTTGCAATTTATATTAAGCTATATAATTTTAGTATATGATAAACGGAAGCAGTTAATTTTTAGCACTTGGTCCAGCTCCACTAGCCTCCAAATGCACCTGATCTATCACATTTTGGCATTTAAATGTGATAGGGCAAAGCCAAAAAATAGAAAATCTGGTTAGACTAAATAATCTACATATATTTTAAGATTGGTTAAGCATAATATTGTTTTAATTAGATATTATTACTAGTTACAAAATAAGCACAAGCATGAGTGCAATATAGTAGGCATACAAGTGAGGAAAAGTAAGTAAGAAAAATAAAGTGAGTTGGAATACTCACTTAATTATACATCATAGCCTGTAAATAGAATAAAGGCAAGAGTATCCTAAATAGACTAGAAATAAACTAATGTGCATATGAAAGTAAATAAAGTAAAGCATGTATATGTTCGAATAAACTTATGCTAAGTAAGGAAAAGAAACAGTGAAGCATTTAAATATAATTTTACAATATTCACTATAATTTAAGTAAACTATAAATAAGTAAAGTACAGTTCTAAATCATAGAAAATGCATAGTAAGAAAATTGAAGGAAGATTTAAGACTATTAGTCTAAGATTCACATAGTCTAAAACTATGGAAAGTAACATAGCTAAAAGCTATGATGAGTCTTAACAATCTATAAGATTGAAGAAGATCTCACATATTTATTAATTGAAGTTATTTTAAATCTGTACTAATTATGTGGGCATATTCAGAATGAAGAGAGGAGTTAAACACGTCTGTTTAACAACTAAAGAAAAGTCCTAAAACACTCACATTCACCATTTGAGAATGTGAGGTCTCCTTATTACTCCTTTTTAGCCTGCTTTAGTCTAATCCACAAATATAAACTCCTATTAATTTTAATGTGAAAGTATTATTCATGCACAATGTATTATATGAATGATTCAAGTGAATAAGGCTCGAAGTTAAGCAAGCATTCAAGGAAATTTAATAATTGTAACTAAGTAATATCCAAAGTTATCTAATTTTAATGATCTACTTAATGATTAGAGCTAATTGAGCTCCCAATTAACTTTGAGATATTGATCTCAAGTTAATTGTAAGTATACTAGTAGTTAAGGTTTTAAAAGTAGTAGATTAAATTCAATTAGTATGATATGAACAAATTATTTATAGTATAATTGATACTATAAAAAATTAGCTCTTAATTATATCCTAAATTATAAGGTTCAATTATATAATTAAATTAAAGTTTAGGTATCTAGCAGGAAGAGATTAAGATAAAGAAAATATCTAACTTAAGAAATTAGAAGTTAATGTAAGTTCACTAAAGTTTATTAGAGTTCACTAGCTAGGTTATAGTTTGAAGGATCTAATCAATCAAGTATTAATCTAGCTAAGTTATAAGCAATTGAAAGGTTTAAGGTAAGTAATTGATAAGACTTAAGAATTATAAGTTCTAAGTATTCTAATAGTTGATGTTTAAGGAAATCAATAGGATTCCTAATCTAGTCTAAGTAAGTTAGGGATTCATATTACTATATCTTAAAATAATCAAGAGAATGCTTTAAGAATTAGGATGAATGAACTAAATTCTAATATAATCACTAAAGCTAGATCTAGTTGATTCAATAATCTATAATTACAAAGGCATTAAGACTAACTATTCTTAATAGGTGTAATTAATAGATCTATGGATCAACTATATATCAAATTGTAAACCAATCCTATGGTTTCTACCTTAGGGTTGAAAGGTAAACTAAGCGCTTAGCAATGAATCCACATAATTAGAAAGTTGAGAACTAAGCTCAAACTAAATGTAATCTAATTTGATATGGGAGATAATAAATGTGACATATTAGCTATCTCAGGGTTTTATAATACCTAAAATATGATATCTAAGAAATTAGAATCATCATAATAATACTAAGTAAGAGTTAAGAACCTAAAAATCATAAATTATTATCTAATAGAAATGATTTATATATTATTGAAATCCTTATATCATAAGGAAAAAAATAATACTAGTAGGTCAAATTTGGACAACTTTAAAAAATTAAGGTTTTTGTCTCCTAATTAGGGTTAAAAAGTGATTAATAAAATTAATGTTCAAATGTTAAATTTAATATCATATTATTGTTCCTCACATTTTTGTGAGTGAAATGGACTATTTGATCATTTAATTTGGACATTAAATGATCAAATTAAGTCATATAAAACGATGAATATCAATCTGTAATTAATTAATTAATCATAAATATTGACTAATTAAAAATATTCATCAAAATAGAAATTTAATTGCATATTATTAATCTACTTATTTTTGTGATCAAAATAGTATATAATTTTGCATATATTGGATTAGTATTTTTAGAGTTATAATCAAATGAAAATTAAGTAATTAATCATTTAAAATTAATGGCTAATCATTTAATTAATCATTAAACAGATTTATCAAATGACATAAATGTTAATAACTCTAATTATTATGAATGGACGGCACTGATTTAAAGGATAAGATGGTTGACTGCGCATCAAATTACGTGCGCCGTCGTACACGTGGCGAACGCAGCGGACGCCACGTAAAGACGTGGGTTCCGCTGCGTATTACTCGCAGGCGCGCGGTTCATTCCTTGGACTGGCCCAGCTCAGCGGGGAAACCCGGACCGCGGCATTTGTGGTCCAGACCGCTTCGTCTCCGAAAGAACCCGAAAGCATCGATTAGGGTTTTTGATGCCAGGTCAATCTCGGTAGTCCCCCGGCATGGCCCGCACCATACCAGAAAGGTCAGACCAAGGCCGACTTGTTAAACCTAAGATCTACTTAAGAAACAACTGAGATGTCGAAAAACTAAAAACCTAATTTCCAAGGAGTTAACCTAGACACAGCCGACAGATTTAAAAAGGGTTAACTCAGATGATCAGGCTTGATCGAGCCTAATTGAACCTCAGGATGATTGCCAAGGATACTAATTTACTCATAGCATAAATTAATTGAAAGGAGAATGACTAAAGGAGTACCTAAAAGTGAAGGAAGAACGGAAGTCGGACGATCCTTTAGGAGATTCCCACTAACACAATAGGCGCTCCCATCTTTGGCTAAACCTCCCAGCAAGTGCCAAAAAGTCTTAGAAATCAAATGGGAGGGTTTATTACTCACGAGGAGGCCACCTAGATGATAACCCTACTGCAATAACCCAAGTTATTACTTAGGTTAATTAAGACTAATCTAAATCTTAATTATAGTTCTAGTACACTAAATAAGTCATTTAGAACTCATCTTTAAGATCTAGGTCAAATCAGGAATCAATTGGTCAAATCTAGATTTCTGGAAAATTTCAAAACCCTAGAAATCAACTTTTTATTTTGACCTCAGATTAAAAATCTAACTTCGTCATTGCGTTCACCACCCCCAAATTAGCTAGGGGTGAAATTTTGGATGCATTTGGAAGTCGTTTGATTTTCGTCGAATATTTTAATAATATTTAAATATCCTAAGAAATTAAAATAATTAAATACTCATCAAAATAAAAATCCAAGTGCGCCAACGCGTTCCTCACCCCTCAATTAGCTAGGGGTGATTTATTGGAATTTTTTTGAACCTAAATTATAGTCCAACTTTTAAATAAGAAGTTGTATCTAAAATGTTATTATTTTATTTCATTTTTGAAAATTAAGTAAGCGGGCCCCACAATATGGATCCGGGTTGGGTAGCCTATGCTTATTCAGTCGTGCCCAATTAGTTCAGAATGGCGCGATCTGGGCCGCAAGATCGGGCCGTCTTGATCGAACGACCCGTGATCATCTCTATCGCGCGACTCGAACGCGTGTCGCCCTCAGCAACGCGCGGCGCCCGCTCGTCGCACCAGATGGCTATCGCCGCTCAAGCTGACCCTTCGAGACCTCTTAACACCTCATTCGTTCGCAAGTCTCATTTGGGGGGGTGGATTAAAATCAAGATTTGAAGGTTTGGGAGCCGACAGCCCTCAATCCGCACTGAAATCTTTGGAAATTTAGAACCCTAAGGTACTCTTCCTGAACCCACGTTCTTCCTTCATCATTCGTTTAAGCTTTCAATAATGGTATTTTGCTAATGGCGGTATCCTATGCTTGCATCTAAGTATTCTCCCGAGCTCGATCGAGCTCTTAGTGGTTCGATCTGGCTGTTGTTCTGCCAAACCCTCGGATCGCGTAGCAGAGGCTCTCGGGGAAGTCGAAGGGACTTTCGGGTCGGGACGAATGGGATCGGGTCCGACCTGCGTAACGCTGCGGGGAAGGCCGGGTACACGTGTCACCTTCAAGACCGAGCCTGTGGGCCCGCTCCATTTGCGTTGTCTGCCTCTAAAGGCCGACACGTGGTGTCTTAGCCACGTGTCTCTTCAGGCCCACGCTGGTCGCTGATGGGATCATGGTGGGTTCGGCCGTGCTGTATCATCAGCTGGATGTGGGGTCCGCCAGTCGGAATTAAACTGATTAGATCTGTAGAAATTAAAGGAATAAAGTTAAGTTAATTTGATTTATTTAATTTAATTCAAATTACTCTCCCATAGATATTAATTTAGTAGAGCAAATATAGCAATTGAATATACCATTATGATCGGAAAATTATGGGGAATATTATGGTGCCATCCAAAATTTAGTAGGATTAATATATCACATAGTGATATTTTAGGGTATTAATTAAATTCAAATATGTCACAAATATTCAAATGGCTATAACTTTATATCCTTTAATCCAAACATACCCAATATGGGTCTCAAAATACTCAGAAAACCCTAAAGAATATTTTAGTAGTGTTAACTTTGCTGTTTGTATTAGATTTAGACTAATCATACTTAGGACCTAACCCTAATTAAGCCATTTAACCTAGATCTTCAATTGACCATAAGTTGGCCAATTAAACTCCAAATTAGGTGATCCAAACATTAATTTAGATCAAAAAAATCTAATTTATAGTAATCTGTAAAAATATTTAGGATCCAATTGTTAGATTTGTTAATTAACCCTAATTACTCTAAAACTTGATTAGTGAAAATTAGTAAATTTAATAATCCAAAATAAATAATTCAAGTTTCAGAGAACTCCTAGAGTAGATTAGAACCTAGCTATATAATTAATTTAGTGATATTGTGATTAATTTCTCTAATCACTTACTAATTACACTAAAATCTTAATTATTAATCATAGAACTTGTATTGGCTATAACTTAGCCAATACATATCAGAATTGGATGATTTTAAGTTCTATGAAAACCTTAGAACATAATATATAGTAAACTATTAGAAAATTTAGGTTTTATTAAAATAAAATTACCAATTTTCCCTTATAGGTCAAATTCCTTATTTTGACCTTATAAGGCTTAATCCTTAACCAAAATTAATGAACTTATTGTCTAAATTCATATTAGACAGTAAGTAATCATTCCACTTCAATAAATTTTAGATTTTAGCCCTATTTCATAAAAATGAAATTTACACCCTTAAGTAAAGGCAAAATGGTCATTTTGCCCAATTTAAGCTTAAGCATCTTAAAACCTTAAATACATTCCTAAAATCCTAAAATTAGTAAAATAACTGATTTGAACTCATTCTGGAACATTTAAACTTATTTAAGTAATAATATATGAGAAACTCTAAAAATGGCATAAAATAATCTAAGTCCTAAATTAAGTCTCATAAAGTGAATTTAGTTCACCTTATGCCTTTTTTAAGTTAAATTCATCATAATAGTTGTTAAGAAAGATTAAACCTAAAGTTTAATTATTCTCTTAAGATTTTCCTTCAAATTTTAGAATTCTTTAGGATTTGGCTTAGAAATTAGATTAGAATTCATCTATTAAGTAATTGGGTACTTAATAGATGAAACCTTGGTTTTATAGTTTTCTAGATTTTATCCTTTATTTATGATTATTTTATATTTAATCTTTATATTTAATATTAGAGATCCATCTTATTAGGCTTGATTTTGCTTAATAAGATAGCCTTAATAATAGCTCGTGAGATGTGGGTTAACTTTAAACCATTAGTATTAGAACCTATTGGATTAAGAAGTTAAAATCCAAGTATTGGATTTTAACTTCTTAATCCCCCAATTTTGATTCATACTAATCAAGATTGGTTTGGGATTCGTAAAATCATTAATTAGGACGTTTGATTCATTATTTTAATTTAATTAAGCGACATGTGATTTATATGTGTTAGAACTTGATTAGTTCTAATATTCTTTTGACTTGTAGGCTCGATATTTTGGATTTATACTTAATAGCTAGGTATTAGAGATCCTAAACTTGTATAAGTTCAGATTAGTTATGATGTCTTAAATAGAAAATAAAGTGATATCACAAATATTGTTTAGTGTTATTTTATATACATTAAACACTGTATGCTATGATTTTGGGCTAAGACTACTTTCCTAGTGCTTGTGGTTTTGGGCTAGGACTACTTTTCTAGTGCATGTGGTTTTGGGCTAGGACTACTTTTCTAGTGCATGTGGTTTTGGGCTAGGACTACTTTCTTAGTACATATTGTTTTTGGACTAGGACTACTTTCCTAGTGCCTGTTATTTCTGACTGGACTACTTTCCTAGTGTATCTGAGACTACTTTTCCATATATTCAGTAGTACTTTTCAGATGGAATTAACTTTAATCTCGAACTACTTTTTAAGATGAGCAGATGGACTTTACTTGTGGCAGGACTAAGTAGGAATATCTCATATTTTGCAATTACTTTTCAGTTACTTCATTTGTACTACAGTCACTTTACAGTTGCCTTTTTGTTATTTTACAGTTTTGACTTATTGTATCTTATAGTTCAGTACACTTTCTGTTATATTTTCATTTTCTGCAGTTCTTTTGTACTTACAGTTTTGAATATTCAGTTTACCTTTCAGCAATTCACTTTTACTTTTGGCATGTTAAGATGTTAGAGTTTACTTTCAGTTCTGTACTTTTAGTTTAATTATAAATCATATACTTAGAAGTTTCACTTGTGTTTAGTAAATTTTTTTATGTATTACTTAACATTTTCTGTAGCTTGAATTGAGGTAGGTGCTTACCTCACATCTTATTTGAGTTATAATTATGTTAATTATAACTTTGTTACATTTCTTTGATGCCTTACTGCTCCTATGTTGCTTAGTATTGTGATATCATTAAAGTTTAACAATTCACAGCTTAAAATGTATTTAGACATTTTGTTCAACTAGATTTTTCTTTTGTTGGCTAGGACCCTACCATTGTGAAATCGATAATGGTAGATTTTGAGTTGTTCAAAATTGTAGGATCTACTGGAGATCCAGTTCAGGAGGAGGAGCATGCAGTAGAAGACCCATAGTTGTTTTCTTTTATTTGTGAGGACCGAGAGACTTTATTGTTGTTTTGTAATAATACAAGTCTAAACTGATTTATTTTTTTTATGCTTATGTATTCTGAGATTGTACAGTTCTTACTTGGATTGTATGGATGTTGTATTTGTCTTTCTTCTGCACTCTGACATTATATAGTATGCGCATTTCAGTTATTGTTCCTTTTACAGCTCTTCCCTTATTAAGGCACATCCTCCCTTGGCATTTGATTAAGAAGACCCATTCCTTAATCTGAATGCTAAGTGAGGGTTTGTTAAGTGACGACCATCTCCTGATCCGGATGATTAGGGGGCGGCCGCCACACCTACGCACCTGAGCGTCGGCTGTCGCACGACCGAGCGGAAGGACAGGGACGTACAGGGAACTGATCCCAGCCGTCCGTTCGATCTTGCGATCGAATGGCTGGATCAGCCTGATCGGACCGGGTCGCTCCCGGACCGTTCGATTCAGCAAGGAAAAAACATTAAAGGAAAAGTATTACTATTCTTACACATTAATATGCATCAAAATATATAGATTATTACTATTCTTACACATTAATATGCATCAAAATATATAGATAATGTGTCAATCAAATATGTAAATATATTATTAATTGAATACACTTTTTTATAGGACATATATTCAAAAATTAACAAAAAAGAATTATTTTTAGTAGTACTGCATAACTTTTTCATCAAATGAATACAATCTAATTTATCAAGGAATTATAATCCTCTTCGACGTTGGGCTTTGTTGATGGCCTCTCAGACACACACATCTTCGACGTTGAACACCAATGCTGGTAAAATGGGGTCGAGCCCTTTCTTCCTCTCATAGAGCTTCTTCTTCCCTTCTCCCATCCACCTCTCACACATCCTCAGATGCCGAAGCTCGAATCCGACAGTTGGTGTCATCTGGTACGATCGATGACGCGCTCGCCCTCCTCCGCCATTCCGCAGAGGCGAATCTCAGCCCCCCGCCCCTCCGTTCGTTCAATCTCGTCCTTTCTTCCCTGAACAGGCTCCGGCGATTCGATTCCGCCATTTCGCTCTACAACTCCATGCGAATCTCCGGCGTTTCGCCTGACGTCGTCACGCTCAACATTCTGATCAATTGCCACGCCGAGTGCGGCCGCGTCGATCTTGCCAGCAAGGTGTTCGACCAAATTACGCTGTGGTCTTTTTCTCCCACGGTTATTTCTTTCAATACTCTTATCAAGGGATTCTGTCTGGCGGGAAGGATTGCAGTCGGTTTAGGAATTCTCGATCAAATGAAGGAGAGCGGGCCGAGTCCGAACAGCCGATCTTTTTCGATACTGATTGATTATGCTTGCAAGTCTTTGAATCCGGAGATCGGCTTGCAGTTGGTTAATCAGATGCTGACGCTTTCTTTGATTCCCAGCTGCATGACTTACAATTGTGTCTTTGCTGGTCTGTGCGACCAAGGCAAGCTGAAATCCGCTAGAGCTTTGTATTCCAGGCTGCGAAAACTGGGATTCATGCCAAACGTGGTTACTTGCTCTGGGTTCTTGAGTGGGTTATGCCGGCAGAATAGTATTGCCGAAGCACAAATCCTTTTTTATGAAATGCTCGAGAACGGTTTGTTTCCGAGTGTGAGGACCTATTCTTCCCTGATTTATGGACATGCTTTAGATGGGCAGTTTGAGAAATCTATAGAATTGATCCATGAGATGAGCCTCCATGGAATCAGACCAAATGTAGTTACATATACAGGAATTATCGCAGGATTTTGTAAAGAGGGAAGAGTAGAGGAGGCAAAGAGGGTTTTTGATTTGCTGAAGGAACAAGGATTGCGCCCTAATGAGTTTACATACTGCACTTTGATTAATGGATACTGCATATTAGGGGAACTCAACGACGCAATGTGCATCTTTCGCCAAATGGAAGATGATGGAATTGTGAGTAACATTGTTGCATACAATACATTGATCTGTGGATTCTGCAGATCAGGTAACATGGAGGAGGCTATGAAGCTTTTGAAGGAGATCAACTGCAAAGGTTTCAAACCTGATGTGATAACTTTTAACACCCTTATGGATGGATACTGCAAAATTGGAAATATTAAGGCTGCTAAGGAATTGTTATGCAGAATGGAGAAGCAGGGTCTAAAGCCTAATGTGATCACATACAACACGCTGATTGATGGTCTATGTAGATTGGGAGACATTGAGAGTATGACAAGTTTGATTGAAGTGATGTCTCAGATAGGAGTGGAGCTTGATGTCTCTACCTATAGTATTCTATTAGGCGGGATGTGTAGGTCAGGGAGGTTCCATGATGTTGAAAACTTGATTCGCCGTATGCATGAAAATGAGATTGAACCCGACTTTATTTTGTACTCGGGCATACTTGCTGCATACTGTAAAAGTATGAGGCTTGAAGATGCCAAGCTTGTGGTATTGCAGATGGAGAGAAAAGGACTACCCGTAAATATAGGTTCTTACTTTGCTATTCTCCAAGGGTTTTGTATTAAAGGTGAGATCTTGGAAGCAGTTAAATTGTCTGATGAAATTATCATGAAAGGCATTGCTCCATCTATGGATGCAGTTTCTTGTCTACTAGATTATATCAGCAGATTTGAACAACTGGATGAGTTTGTTTGCTTGCTTCCAATAACTGCAGGAAAGATGGGTGGCTGATTTCAATAGTTGGGAGTGATTCTCTGATTCTTTAAAACACCTATGTGATGAGTCCACCGAAGGCTTGGCACAGGAAATTTCTTTTTTGAACAGATTTTGGCATTTCAGCTTTGTTACTGATTTTTAAGTATGCAGCACTTGATTGGATTCTTAGTGGTTAACCAGATATTCCTCTGTCCATGGAATTATTTTTCTTACATAAGTAATTTGAAAGGCTCTCCCTTAACCTCTTGGTAGCATCATAGATGGGATCTTGAAGATGAACAAGGAAAAGGGCTCACTTTACCTTGCTCAAAGTTATAATTCCTTTCTCCGGTAAGATAATCAAGAGAAAATGTACTTTTAAATGATTGTAGATTTTTTAAATAAACCCCTGATCTCTTCTATTTAATTGCTCAACAGGTGGATATTGTTTTAAAAAGAAGGCCATTTGTTAATCGTTGTTCTCTTGGATGCCTATGATGCATATTGCTATTTGTTCTTTGACTCAGCTTAAGGATTCTCTTGGTGACAAACGGAGTAACATCTTTCATCCAATGCTTTGGTGAGCAGTATATTTTTTTCGCTTGAAATTTATCCTTGGGTACAACTTAAAACAGCAGCTCATTGAGCACACATTGCATCGATTAAAAAATAATGAACAAAGGATGCTAATATATTTTTGCTGCTGTTTTATTTTACCCTTTTAGGGGAATATGATATTTAGTTCTTATAGATTATCTTTGATCCCATTTTTGTCCCTAAAGCCTTAAAATGTTATATCATATTAGTTCTTTGATTTTAAAATTCTAAGCAAGTCTGTATAATTTGTTATTTGTATCCTTTTTAATAGAGATTCTTATATGTATAGCACCCAAATCTTTATAAATATCCTATTTAATAGATATATGGGTCGTTGTGCTCCAGCAAGCAATGCAAATCTCACGACACCTGCATTACGGACTCTCCTTCAACTTTAGCACGCAGATATGCTTCTTGGGCAGAGGCTTTGGCTTCGATGGCTGCACCGTCTTTGTCTTTAACATCAATTCCGCTCTTCACCGTCGATTCCAGCAGTTACCCTCCTTTGACGCTTCAACAGTGGGATTAAGGCTCGATGTTTTTGTTATTGTAATGAGAAACATGCAAAAAGGGAAGAGAAGCTCCTTCAATCAATACAAAGTTTAATTGTTTGAACAAAGATGCAGTTTCGACCTTCATTCTTCAATAAAATGAGAAGAACTATTGAATACGAAAATTTCTTCATGTTCAAGTTTCTACTTTTTCTTAATTTCAATTCAGTAGCACATTATTATGTGGTTGACTGCTAGCTTTTATTTAATTTGTTTTAACTTGTATTCCTTACACGGTGATCCATTTTTATGCAAACTTGTAAATAATAATTAAAATCTATGTTACTAGCTTAACTATTAGAAGAAGCTGACATAAGAGTGAGATAGGATTTTACCTAGATTTCTTTGTACTATATTTTGATTGGTGCTTTTCACCTTATGTTTTTCAGATGTTCCTCCTATGTTGTATAATTGGGCATGATCATCCATGTAATGAGAATGTACATGTATAAATGTCGACGTTTGTCCTGCATCAACAAATATATATATATATATATATATATATACATGGAAGTGAGATGAGACAAGAATTTGAACATATGTATGTACATGAATGAATTATACACACATGCTAAGATAAATCCATGTATAAGCAAATATATGCACACACACTTGCCTTGTGGAGGGTTGATTCATATATATTTTATATTTTCTAAGTAAATGTGGTTGGGTCTCCTCCAAAAGTCATTTGCTAACAATATTAAAAATCCCAATGAACTAAAGACATTTACTTAATCATGTTTATGACACCTTAAAATCTTGATGCATGAACTATTTTTCATTTAAAATGCTTATGGTTGATAGAACTACTATGCAATAATATTTTATGTTAGAATATTTAAATGAATGAAAATTTTATTTTAACTTATTTTTTTTTATGTATATATGTCCTTGCTAAATTTTTATAATGTTCTTATAAGCAAGAAATAGAGTCAATTAACCCTAGTATAATCTTAAAAATAATTAAAAAAATTAGCTACGATGTTTAATTAAACTATTATTACTATTACAAATGGAACATGAATTACTTGAATCCCTCGTGACAAACATTGAGACTCAAATTAAGTTTTTCAAACCATGTTGCATATGCAAGAGGTTCACCAATGAACCAATTTTGGAACTATTTGCTCAATCCTTATAATCTCAGGTTCCAGCTAAAGTTATTGCACCTCCACCTCTGAATATTCAAGCTATTTTGATGACATTGGTGGCATTCTTGATGTTTAAGTCATCACAATCAGATACCTCTACAAATAAGCTGTTGAAAATTGAAGATCATACCACCACAAAAAGCTCGGCAGAAAATTGCCTCCAGAACACCAACATCAAGGGAATTTTAAGAAGCATCAAGTAAACTTTGCAAATCAAGGATACACTATAAAATTTAACCCAAGCAACTTGAACCCTAAGAAAAAGTATATAATAAGCCCTACCCAAATGGTTGATGCTGTCATAGTGAGAAGAGATGCTTCAAGTGTGGCCATAAGGGTCAGAATATTAACCAGTGTCGAGCAACCACCACGATTGCTGGGAAAAGACTCCATAAATTTAAACCAAGAAACACTATAAAGAAGATTCCTCCAAAGGCACCAACACAAGCATGAGTTTATAATCTCAACATAGTAGAAGCTAGTGAAAAAACTAACATAGCAACACATATTACTTCATAATCATTAAAGCAAATTTCATCTTATATGATCATTAGTTATTCTTTTATTGATTGCTAACAAGCTTAGTATGCTATCAAATCAATAATAGATCGTTATAACTATTAACTCATTGAAAATTTTGCTTTGATAAACCTAGCTCTTTTTGTGCGATAACTCCAATAATGTTCCACTATTTACATGTATATATATCATAGTATTTGTAAACCTTAATTGAGCCCATTTACATTTCTAGTGCTTATGATGTCAAGAACAAATATCAACTCTAAGAGGGGAGGTCATAATATCCTTAGGATATTAGATTGTTAAAATAAAAAATTCAAAATTAAAAATAGAATAATTAATGAAAATATATATTTGAAATATTTTTTTCAGAATATAAACAAAATTATTAAAATAGATATCTTACCACTCAAAGACTAATTTTTTATATTTTTTGGTGAAACTTTAGTAATTTTAATTAGTAGATTATATTTAATTAACTATCAAATACTCTATTTATAAAAATATATTAAATTATTTAATTATCAAAACTAAATTTTTTCTTGGTCCTTTTGGATTTATTGTATTTTTATTAATTTTATGATAACTATTTATCAAAATTGAAGTTCAAATAGTTTTGAAATGTTAATAAAAACATTAAGTTATTTAATTAAATCAATATATATTTTATTTAATTGTTACAAATATTTTAAATTTTAAAAGTCGAAACCCATCTGGACCGTTGAATCGACCGAAATACTTACAGCGTGAATCTAAATACATGGCACGTATTAATAATAGTTTTTAATGTGTAATTTGGGTGAACTGTTGAATTGCATCTAACTACCAATATTTTTCAAAATTGTGAAATCGTCATAACTGTAGGATTTAAATACTCGATGATTAAATGATTATGAAAATAATCAACTACTTGGGTTGAGACCCTGCCAAGCACTATTCATCATTTTCTCTCTGGTAACCAACGTAAAGCCTTAACCTTAATTAAGAGGGATCTCCATTAATATACTACCAAAGCAAAGAGTTGAGGAGTTAATCGAAATTTAAGAACAAGAGCTTTATGTTAAAGCATTGATTATCCATTTTAGCTACTTAATTATGCCTCATTTAACTAATGATCGAATTATCAAAAGCTCCAAATTCAATTATTTAATGCCTTAATTATCATGAATTTGATCCTTGCACATTCCCTAAACATCAATCCTTAATTTTAAGTCTTAAATTCTTTTATTGAAGGATGTTTTATTTCAGAAAAGTTGAAACTTGAATTTCCTCCTTTAAGCTTAAGTCATAGCCTTTTAATTTCAATCACAAAACCCTAATTTCATTAATGAGCATTTATTACCCCAAAGAAGCTTTCCTAACCTTCAATTTGAATTAAAACCCTCAACAACAAAAAGACCCAATTCGACATTTAATCATTTGACCATTGGACCTCCTCGAGGAAGAACAAGTGGAGATCCACATTTAAATTGATAAAAGCTATCTACATCTCCTTTTGGTTCCTCAATTTTAAGTGCTTCCCAAATTTCCAATTCTTCTCTTTGTTGCTTGAAAACCTTAGGATAGTTAATTGCTTGCTTAATTTTATCCGCTTTTAGCTTATATTAAGCCCAATTAAGGTTTATTCATGCCTTGATGGATTCAAATTCTATTATGTACATCAAATGCTCATTTGAAAATTTAGTCAATGATCCATATTTTGATATCAAATTATTAATATTTTATTTACTATTATTGGTATCAACCTTTAAACCATATTGCTTCTAGTTTTAAGTGTTTACTATATTGACTACTATTTGCAAATCTGTTCATATAATTTAAATATAGAAATTAACATTGGGATATAAAACTTGATTATCTAATTTGGCTTTAGACTTATTCTTAAGAATTATACTTTGATGCAATTATTTGGAGGTGCTGTGATAGTTGAATATGTATTTTGAATTATAAGTTTGTACGTTTGATTATTATCAAAATCCGTTTAGTTTGGCTAAAACGGGTTGGCTCGTTTGCTGAGTTAAAATTGAAAAACCTCTTGCTAATTATTAGTAAAATAGCTGGATTAGGAATTCTAGTTATCCTATGCATGTTGGGAATCAAATATATATCCTAATTTGTTGTATTAAGCTTTGTTAAGTTTATATTGAGTCACAAAATCTATTTTTTGAGTTGATATGTTGTTTAGAATACTTAATGAAATGTTTGAACATACATATTGTCATCAGATTTATCTAAACGAGTCTACTTGTAACAGCCCGTACAAAGCCCAAACTCTTAAACATCGAGGCGCCTTTTCAGATAATAATGGAGTTCCTGATAAGAACTCCAAAGTTAAATGTGCTCATGTGGGAGTACTCCCAGGATGGGTGACATACTGGGAAGTTATCTTCTGAGGGCAAAATCGTGAGGCATTTCAAGCCAAAGTGGACAATACTTTAGTGCTTAAGAGTTCGGGCTGTTACAAATGGTATCAGAGTAGGCCATATGGTGTTAGATAGGAGATGTGCCATACAGGGTAACGTGACACTTCATGTGAGCAACCCTTGAACCCATGATTGTTAAGGTGCTACATGATTGTGAGTATCTCTTGCGCCTATAGGGGTCACCTTTAGTCCTATCTACCCAATGGATGGTTCTTGGATCTGTGTGTGGATACTGACGAGGATGTCAATTACTTAAGCTGGGGAGATTATAAAGACCCACTTAAGTATTAATAAGTGAAACTCTTAAACATCAAGGCATCTTTTCAGATAACGGTTGAATTCCTAATAAGAATTCCAAATTTAAGCGTGCTCATGTGGGAGCACACCCAGGATGGGTGACTTGTTGAGAAGTTAACTTCTAAAGAAAAAATCGTGAGGCCTTTTAGGCTAAAGTGACAATACCTTAGTGCTTAAGGGTTTGAACTGTTACATTACTTTAGTGAAAACTTTATATAGTAGCTATTGGAACATATTGATGTCCTAAATTTTAAAAATATGAGGTTTGGGTAATGGCAGTATCCTTTACTTTATCAGATTAAGACTCATTTAGTTGTACAAAATTCTCCAATTCTCATTTATATATTTTCTTACAATTATGCAGGTGGTATTACATTTATTTATTTTATTTCAAAGAATCAATTGCCATGAATGTGAAGAATAAAGTTAATGTACCTCACACTAGAGACAAACTTGAAGATACTGGTAATGTTATAGACACTTCTAAAATAATTTTTATATTATATTTCCCCATTTGTAGTATTTTTTTACTTTTTTAAATATTTTTTCCTTTGCTTGTTTCTTTTTTCCTCTTAAGGACAACCTCTACATCTTCGTAAGCTTTTAATTTTTTGAATGCATGTGGTTTGATCCCCTTTAGTGGTACGCTGGCACCTTGAAGGGGAGAGTTGAGTCCTTTTATTATGACTATGATTTTATGGACACATTATTTTGGTTTGCTTATTTATGTTAATGTAAGTACAAGCATATACCCTAGTCTATATTATCATATAGGAATTTTCCTGATGATATAAAGACTTGCATCATTGGTACTTTGTACTTGGGGTTTGACTTAATTTTATAATTCTTACCAATTTTTTACGAGTCTATTAGATTTGGTTTAGTTATAATAAAAGACGTCTCCTTAGATGGAACAAATATTTAAGGTAGAAAAAAAGTGATGCCTTGTTGAATTTAGCCCGACTTATACCTTCAAGAGGTAGGGTTGATGATCTTAACCCTAGGCACCCCCTTTGCACCATTAATAACCCTTAAACCCTAAGTTAGAAGAGTCCAACTTGATATTTATAACCTAAATCAATCAACATTGAACTTGAATTATTAGTTATAACCCTTGAACTGGAGGTTTTGAAGAGTCTAGCTTAGTATTTATAACCTAAATCAATCCATCATGAGCTTGAATTAAGAGCTGGCCCCATGTTTAGAACACCACCTTACATTATTTCCTCTCAGCCTTGAGCTAGCACCTTAACTCTAAGCTCACTCTTCACCTTCACCTAAGCACCCACAAACTTTTCGATAGAGTCAAGAAATTACTAATTTTGTCCTAATAAAAGGGTCTAGCATCCTCCCAATAATTATAAAACAACACTCTTACCTAACACTAACCTAAAGCCTATAATCATGTTACTTCTCAACGCTTGATTCATGGTTCCATTACCTTGGGCCTTATCAATCAAAACCTTAACTCAAATTAGAAAATGCAAATTTATCACTATTAAACATCTACAATATAAACCGATACCTAAACTAATTCATTCTTAGATTAAGAAGTGGTCTACACAATCTCTTAATGAGAGATTTGGCCATTACTGCTAACTTAATCCTTAAGAAATTGGATCATGACCTAATCTAGTCATCATCTCTCAAACTCTTGGAATTAACCTTAAGAAGGCTTAACTATGACCTAAAACTAAACTAACATGAATTACAAACCTTATGAGTTTCATGCAAACTTGATTTCAACTTGGATATACATTTTTAAATCAAAAAGTTCATAATAAGAGTTCAAAATGACCTACCAAACCAAAGATACAGATTGATAAAATAATAGTAGAGTTATACTCAAGTTGAAATGCCCAAAGATAAATTTGAGCCAATCAAAGCCTCAACAAATTTCAAAGTTTGCACTTCCACAACATGATGTTTTAAATATAATGTGAACTTACCACATGTGATGTGTATGGAACAAGCAATTTGACACGAACTCAAAATTAAAATTAGAAATATTTTGACTCAATTAGAGCTCAACTCAAAATTTTCAAATCAAGTTGAAATAAAATAATTTAACTCAAACCCTACTGACTCTACTCAATCTCAAACGAGTTCAAGTCAAACTCAACTTAAAAATTTCAAATTTGAGTTTTAGCTGACTCAGCTTGAAGCCAACCCTAATAGTGTGTCCTTACCAAATAGCAAATTTTCAATTAGAATTTAGAATAACTTCTACTTGCTCATAAAAAATACAAAAAAAAAAAAATTATCTCACAAAAAACTAATTAAATCAACTTTTGGGTGTGGGGCCATCACTAATACATATTTTAAATTCAATATCCTAATCATCCACCCATTTTAGAGACTAGGTTTTTTTTTTTACTATAACACCAAAAGTCTATTGGCCCGCAAAAAATATCCAATCAATTTAATCATAAAGGATCCCCACACACAGCATGGCCTAAGAATAAATTAGTGATGAATAATACACATTAAATTAAATTAAATACATGAAAAAAGAATTAACAAGCTCAAATGGGTCTATAATTTATTGTTGCAATTTAAATACTAATAAGTATCTGAAACACAGCAGTCTAGAAAACATCATGTGCTACTCAGCAGAATAGAACATCAAAAAAGACCATTCATGATCAAAATTAGGTATAATAAATTTTATTTTCAGAAATTATTGGCCAGAAAAATTTAATAAGAGTAAGAGGAAATCTTTAATCACATAAAATTATATTTAGCTTTATTTCTAACTGCCAACAAGTGTTAGTAAATGTTATGAGAGTATACAAATTACACCAACAAATAACAATCCAAGAAAGAATGTGATCACTGAGGGAGTTATATTATCAAACTATCCACAAAAGAAAAATATCAAAATTCTTCAAGCATCATGAACAATATTAATTAAATAAAAAAAATATACATTGAATTCCAGATAATTGATTAAATGAAATATCCAACTTGAGAAAAAGAATTGTCCATCACAATAAATTACACACAAACCCTTTAAATCATCCAAAAATATACCCATAATTCATATTATTACAAACCATAGTTTTTAAGAAAAGAAAAAAAAAAGAAAAAAAGATACATAATCTTCTAAAATTGGGTTGGAGCAAGAAAATTCAATTCTCTAAAATGCTCCCACAAGTATTAGCTCTCCCTAAAAGGTGTAACCCACCTAAATGATCTCAACAACAGAAAAGTAATATCCATCAAATTGAAGTACATAGAAATAATAATGAATAATGCAAAATATGTCTGTGATATCTGGTGAAGAAACAAGTGTCTCAAAGGTAAGCATACCACATTTAAGGGTTATAATCGAGTAAAGTATATATCTAAATTTAATAAAGTGAATAATGCAAAGGAAAATAATCAAAATAAAATATGTCTATCGCTATATATCTGACGAGTCTCTATAGGGACTCTCACCCATATTACCTCACTGAGAAGCTTATAGATCACATGCATACTAGGAAGATTTTCCCATCCCATTGGTAAGGTCAATGTGTGGTGAGTCATAAGCCATTAGTCGTTAGCCCCTTCCTAAAGGACACGTCCATCTCCTTATTTTTCTATTGTGCACTAGCAGCACTACTTGTACAAATTTCAAAATAAATTTCCCAATACATAAGGACTAACACCATTATAGACTCAATTACTAGCATAAATGATAGAATTGAGTCTATAGTGGTGTTAATATATAGTGCTACATAGATCTACTTTATTTTTAGATACATAAGGACTAACATCACTTACTAGCATCCTTCATTCTTATTAGGTGATTAACATTTCCTCTACTAATTCAATTGGTTCATGAATGATTCCTGTTTATTAGAGCTAGTTTGGGAAAGCCTCCAATGAATCCTATTTTAATATTGTAAAACTATTTTAATCACTTTAAGGTACTTTTACCTTGGAATATTGCAATTTTATGGATTGAGGGGAAAGAAAATCATTTAAATATTTAAAATTTAATTTTTGCATGAAATAAAATATAAAAGTTGCCTTTAGATTTATTAAGCAAGAAGATTCTCCATTTGATGTTGACTTCTCAACATGATTTGCATATCTAGCTTTTCGGGTTAGCTCCAAGAATATAGGCTCCCTCTCCTTGGATCTCCTCTTTAGGTGAACGATAGTGCTAGGGAATAATTGAATTTAAGCTTCCCCACAATGGCCTCTAATCGAGTCCTAATTAATCCCTTAATTTTCCTACAATAATTCACAAAATCCTATTAATTTAGGCAATTTCAAGCTTTCATAATTAGGCTCATTGATTAGCTCTAATCAAAATGGTACTATTGATATCAAATACATCCAAAATGGTGCATTGTACACAAAGCTATCACCTTTTAAAGTTTTGGATTAAATTAGGGTCTTGTCAAGTTTAATTAAATCTGGAACCATTACTAATCATTTTGGTTCGAGTTACGTGGTGCCAAATTTGTATCTGAATCGTTGTGGATTATCAAATTTAAATAACATATTATAGAACTTTCGTCGTTGGATTCTGGCAATTTTATCATAAAACCATAACATAAGATTTAATCTTCGTCGTTCGATAAATTACATGATCTTTGGAACGATCACGGTCATAAAATTGTGGCAACTATTTATTAGCTGTTAAATATTTTGCTTAAACATTATTAAGAAAATAGTATGCATTTATTTTAAATAGAGCAAGATTAGACCGTTGGATTTCTGCCATTTTAAGTTTTCGAGATCCGTCAAATTGTAAATCTCAATTGCCTGTTTCTATGTTTTATTTACATTCATTCAGCCATTTTGAAATTCCCCAAGCCATTGGATCGCGACCATAGACCCAGATCGTATGTTTGTGCATTTTAATAATTTTAACTCCGTCGTTTGATATAATCAGTTAAAATAATATTTAAATAAAAGTATACTATAAATTGTGTATTTTTTTCTCATTTTAAGTAAAAAATTATGAAATTTCAAAGTAAATTTGACTAATGGATAAAAAAATACTATTATTTTTCCATTTTGAATTTTATTTTATTTCATATTATTTATTAAGGTTTTTAACCTCTAAATTATTAAAAATTAAACGTTAATTCAAGAATAACCAAAATTTATTAATAATTCCTAATTATGATATATTCTTGTCTTTGATATTTCTTGTCAAACTCATAGATTCTTTAATTCAATTAATAATTCCCAAAATAATATTATAAATTATTTTCCCTTTAATTTAATTGAGTCTTATTACACAATATCATAATCCAAGAAAATGATTTAGGGTTCCAATAGAATAGCAACAAACACATTTGAACACAAGATGCAACCCTTTACTCAACATAATGAAATCACTATCTATATAACCATTTAGAAGTCTCCACAGAAATTGGTATAGCAAGTTAGCATTTTGATTCATATTACCCAATAAGTAATCCTTGATTAAAAGTTTAGCGTGAATAACTAAGGTAGACTCACTAATAATACCCAAATTTGATTTTAATTATCACACCAAAAGTTGCTATTATCATCAAATGCTTCTATTAAAAAAAAGGCTCAACAAGTTCTCTATTAAACATTTTCAATCACTAGAGTCAAAGATTTTAGTAGATACAACTAAAGGTCATTTAGTTAAATATTATTTGGCCTTCAAAAGATTGGACCAAAGGGAGAATTTAGAAAATCAAAATTTATCATAGTTTAACATACATATATTATCTGTCTGAGACAAAGCCTCTTTTGTTGTGCTCACCATATGTAGTTATTGAATTAAAGATAATATGTAGTTATTGTTCTGCTCACCTTAAAAATTTATCATGGTTTGATATATATATATATATATATTATCTTTAATGTATTTGTCTGAGACAAAGCCACTTTTGTTGTGCTCACCATATATAGTTTGACATAAATACATTATCATTAATGCATGCGTCTGAGATATAAAACTAGTGAAACAAATCCTTCTTCAGAGTTAAGTGCCACACCATTTGTAGATCTATAATGGCCAAAAGAAGAACAAAACATACAAAAAGAAGGTTTTAAAAATAACCACTAGAAGTGTTGTGATTTGTAGAGACTCGAGTGCAACACAAAGTAGCACTATGAGTTTGGGTGCACCTAACTACAGGTTGAGGGACCTCAATGTGAGTAAGAACTGGAGTGGTGAAGTCTCAAGTACAATGGAATGGACTTGGAGTGAGCCATGGGTACTGCAAGTTTAGAGTGACTTCGGGTTAGTCACGAATTGACCGAGTGCGAACTGAATGCAAATCAGTTCAAACGTGCCAAAAGGTTGTTGAAGGAACTGAACTAGTCAAAAAAGTCAACACTTGCATGTGTCCAAGCATCGGGGCAACGCTCGCCAGCTGAGGCTTGGGCGTGCCTAAGTGCTAAGGAGTTGCTATTGGAACCAACATAACTTGTCGCTTGGGCGTTTAAGTGCACCCAAGCGCTGGATGCACTTGATCAAATGCAGCAAGTTAAGCCTAGGGAGCGCCCAAGCACCGGTCTTTCTTTGAACAATAAAGTTGAAGGTAGAGACTTGGGTGCGCCCAAGCACTAGCAGTCGAGCCAAGCAGGAGCCAGGACAAAGGCTTGGGTGCACCCAAGCGCACTGTGCATTTCAGCCCACCGAAGGAGAAGGAAACCTCGACACTTTGGGGCGTCCAAGCACCCGTCGACGAATGCGAATATCAAGATGAAATTGGAGCACTATGATTGCCTGATTGGACACACGATAAATTCAGATGGGGCATGTAGAACATGTGTCCATCATGCATAAGGCCTAGGGTCGGATGGAGTTGTTTGGAGGGCTATAAATGACGAAGAGATGCATATTATTTGTGAGAGGTGTGGTAGCTATATTGTGTGCTAGTGGCTGATGGTTGGAGTCTGAAAAGTTGTGAGAATTGAAAGCTATGAGGAAGAAGGAGAAGTTATGAGTGGGCTGGGAAAATCTGAGAGCTTCTCTTGAGATCTCTCTTGTATCTTTTTCATGATGATCATAGTGAAGTTCTTTGTGGTATGGCTTCGTGATCTTATAGTGGTTTCCACATAATTGTGTGCTTTTTGGATGCTGAGTTTTCCCTATCTTTTGCCTGTTTGTCTTGCTTGTGTTCTCAAAGGTGATGAAACTGGTGAATCCGTCGGTGGTTAAGTGAATACATTGCTTGTACTTTAACGAGATGAACTCAAAATGTGGTGAAATACTACGACAATAAGGAGACCCAAATCAAATTTCACAAGCATATAAGGGGCAGAATGGTTGCTAAGTAAAACATCATTTTTGTTAGTTTTCGAAAATTTCCCACAAGGGGAGCAATGGAAAATAGTGAAGCACGATGTATTGAATGAAAATGTAGACCTGTAGATTGATCCATGTCAGGAC
The DNA here is from genome assembly GCA_016760335.1 of Gastrodia elata. NCBI lineage: Eukaryota > Viridiplantae > Streptophyta > Magnoliopsida > Asparagales > Orchidaceae > Gastrodia > Gastrodia elata. The sequence goes on from CM028675.1 coordinate 23,935,527, forward strand.
TACTGGAGAATCTAGAGTTATATCCACTATGGAGACCATTACAAAAATGAAGCTAAAGAGAGTCTAAAATAAAACTTGAAAACATCAAAATGTCTGATAACTAAATATCAAAAACTATCTAATAAAACTATAAATCAAGGAGAGGTTCAGTAGGTCATGGGAAAATCTTCCCACCATAATGAGGTCAAAGGGCTTCACCATTGTAAGAACCTCATCAGCAAATAAAAGAAACCCCCAACCATCCCCCTAAAAGAACAAGGAGGAGCAAACACAGAAGAAAAAGAAGAAGCCATAAACATAAAACCGAAGTAAACATAACTAAAAAGGTGAGGGAACCTTGAATGGGAAAAAAAAAGAAGGGAAGAAACACCGCATACAAACAAAACAAAAAACTAAGAAACACCAAACTAGATCTGCCAAAGGGATCGCTGCCTTGAGCGATTGCTACGAAGCAAACCCTAAATTACCCTTAGAATTGTCTCAGAAGAGTACCACAAGAGAGCACAAGTTTGTGTGTGAAAGGTTGGGAAGTAGCTTTTTGCGAAGAGAAGCTTTCATCTTGGATGCGGTTTGGAGATACAGGTTCCGCTTTAATGGCTTTACCATCTAGCGGTGGCAGTTCTTTTCGATGATTTGGTTTTCTGCATTTATGATTCTTTGTAGTCATCTCTTTGATTTTTTTTTCTCTTCCAAATTTTTTTCTTCTTTATCTGTTATTGTGCTTGGTTTAGCTTCCCTTTTCCTACTTGTTCTTTTTTTAACCCTTGTCTTTGCTTTTCACTTTGATTTTATGGCTTATGTTTCATTATGGTTGTTTCTTCTTTACGCGAGCTCTCTCATTCCTTTCATGATGAGATCATTGGCTTAGCATCATCTATGTCTCTATCTAATTAAGGAGTTGTCATCTTGTGATAGCCTCCTTGCCTTTGTCTATAATAATGCTTGATTTTATCTCTTGATAAGTGTAATGACCCTGGGTCATTTATAAGGTAAACATTGAATTCCCGTAACATTCAGATTCGTTAAATCCTCCCGCAAATTTCAGTTTCCCGTTAAAACTCCCGCTAAAATTCGATTTTTCAGTTTCAATCTTTAACATAGAAAGCTTTCAAATTCATGTAAGCTGAAATAGGAAGTTTAAAATTTCCATTAAGCGCGAAAGATCAAACCAAGAAACGAAAATCTCAGAAAAATTGCGACAATTAAGGTTGGCAGTTCGATTAGGAAAGAAATTTGGAAACATACGTACACTCATTAATCTTTTTTAGAACAGCTCGGCTCCATAATTATGCCGTTTCCAAAACCGTCGAACGCCTCCTGCGCGTTTCAGCGCAATGCTGTAGGCGTGCGTTATATACACACGCCTTATTTAAGCACCAGAAGACTACTCGATTCCTTCACTACTCTTCTCGCCTCTCCCTCTCTTTTCCGCTCAACGTTTCCGCCCAACTAAAGAAGTGCGTACCTGAGCCGACGGAAGCGCGTAGCAGGCGAGCAGGCAATGGCGCGTCGATCCTTGCTGTCAATGACGGAAGCCGCCGACACGGGTGCAATCGACGTCCCAGCGCGCACGATCCGGTCCTCCCGTCTCTGCGCCGAACCTTCTTTCGCTCGATCTCTTCTAGCGCCGATTCTTCTCTGCTAGGACGCTCGACTCCATCGCACGACTCTGCGCCCGATCGCCCGATCCCCTGCGTGCGCCGACTCCTTATGTGCATTCGACTAAACCTTAAGGTACGAACTCTTACCCTTTTCTTTTATCTTCAGCCGATCGAGAGAGAAGGAAAGAAAGAGAGAGTGAGAGCCGAAAGCTAGAATTGCATGTACTGAATTTATATGTATAAATATTTAAAACTTACATTCAAAGTCAATTTATTGTAATATGCATTATATTTTTATCTTACATAAAAGGAAGGTGCAACACCTTCCTTGCTCATGTTGATTGAGAGCAGAAAATATAATGCAAATAAAGCCTGAGAGAAACGATACCTTATGAGGTAATAATAATTTTTAGGGTTGATATATTTATAAATTCTTTATGGTATCCCTTGATATTTTTTTGACTATGAATGCTTGTTTAAATATTCATATAATGATTAGTTTGTTGAACTAGGTAACAACTAAAGATATTTCATATCGGGTACAAAATTCTTTTCTATCATCCTGGTTTAGCTTGATTATAAGATCACGTATACACTATAATAGGGTCATTTTCATAGTCTAGTGAAAAATGATAAAGTTTGATCTAAAAGAAAAATAAATTAAAGATAATGTAGTGATGAAGTTTAAAGTTGAAGAAAATAGGAATTTGAACTACTACAATATTGGGTTTTAGACATCGTGCGATGTTGTTACGTTCAACTCTTGCATTTAGATTTGTAAATCAGCAAGGTTAAGTATTGAATCATATGAAGGAAGTTCTAATCTACTTAACATGATTTGATACACTTGATTCTAACCTATAAGTCTCTTTACATTTAACCATTCGAATCTATATGAAATTTGGAACAAAAATAAGAATTTTAGGAAAAAAAAAACATTATTTTTCTGACTTTGAGATTCTAAGTATATAAATGTAAAAATCAAACTCAAAAACAAGAATGTAAGTCTTAAATCTTATAAATAGGTCATTGCAAAGTTTAATAAGATGTCAATTATAATTTTTGCAGACACATCAAGTTTGTGAGTGATTCATTTTGTTAAGTCAAACACAAAAGGTACATTGGATATTATTTTTATACTTCTTACTATCATTTGCTGCTTATGCATCGCTTTGAGTCTATTTTGTATTGCTACTTAATACGTTATTCTTACTACTAATAATGTAAGAGAAATTGAATAATGTTTATGTATCTTGTGAATGTTGCAAGAAGAGTTCCGAAACGGAGCATGAATAGGTTAGGGATGGGGCTAGTCCTCGAAAACTATAAGGGTGCCATCTGGAGCCTTTGAGGGAGGCACAGGTGAAGGTTATGCATAAATGCATGTTTATTGCCATCTGAGGCCCTTAAGGGGGTCCAAGTGAAAGTTTATGCTTAAATGCATATGAACCCAACCTCATGATTCTGGCTTTGCCCATCAGAACTGCTATTATTGCTTCATAATATCATAGACATAAACATAATTATGAATTTTTTATGCTATTATTGTTTTTTTCCATTTTGAAAACTTGGCATGTGAAAATGACATTTATGTTGCAGGAGACATGATCATCTTTTATTTGCAATAAACTATATTTTTCCTGCAATTGTTATCATTTTTGCCTTCCGCTTTGCTTTAAGTATATTTTTAATATCCTTTGTATTTAAAATGTGCACTAAGACATTATTTTTATAATGCCAGATTAAATACAACTGGAGGAAGCTGATATAATTTAAAGACATGATGAGGCAAATTAACGGATTCTAACTGTTCCCTCAAGGGATAATTATTTTTATATAATGAAAGCTATGTTATAAATTCTAGATATTATTTTACTTTCAATTGAATGAATGTTGTTTCTTACAATTGAATGGCTCGGGATGTGTTTAACTGCTATTTTACATAACTGCCAATATGATCCTGCGGAAAGATGCATCTGATGTTAGATTGGTTGTTACCAACCTAACATGGATCATCACAATAAGACTTTTAAGATTACTTTTATGGGTAAAGTCTCTCTTGAACATTTATTAGTCTCTCACAATTTCTCAATTTTTTTCATTAGTTATCTTGTTGGTTTTGTTAAAGTAAAACACTTCAATTCTTTTCTTATTTTTATTGAATTTTTAAACTTGAATCAAAAGTTTTAAAAGACAACGTACCAATTTTATAAGTGATCTCCTCATTTGGATATTATTTTATAAGTGATCTCCTCATTTGGATATTACTTAAGATTCTCCTCTGGTTCATGCCAGGTTAAGTTTATTTGGCCTTTTTCATCTGACCAATCACGAGCCTTTGTTTTCAATTACTAAGTTGGTGGGTAAGCCACTTCAACTCAACAATAATGTTTCTTTGAATAATTTATAATTTTTGTGTTTTTGATGAGGCCAATGCCCTTGATCCCCCCCATGAGAAATTTTGGATTGGATTTGATACCAACAGCTATTAAAAAACAATGTTATGAATTATTCCATCTTTTGGACATGATAGAGTATGTTGTGAATTTCATTAAACAAAGAATGTGAGTAATTTGGAACCTCTTCAAGTATCAAACCATGGATCTACCTTAATAAGATCCTACATCCTTGCTATTGGTTACTGTTGGATCTAATAGTTTAACTAATGCTAATAATCCTTTTTTGTTTAATATGGCTTCTGATCCTGATAATTCTGGTGTTGATAAAGATGGGAATGAGAATGTTGGTAGGATATGATTTATTAGTAACATGCAATTTGCTTATTTTGTTAACTTCATTTTTGTAGAAGCTAATGCTTTTAATCAAATTGATGAGTTTGTTGGGGCGGATCATATTAATAAAAAATTGAGAAAGGATGCTCAACCAACGTTTGTAAAGGTCATTATGTCAATCGTAATGACATGTCTACTGGTGTTGAAAGCAACTTCTCATCTATTAATAAGTTTGTAATTTTAAAATGTTAAGCAAATAATGAGGTGAATGATATAATTTGCAAGTTTTTTTGTTGCCTCTTGACCTTAAAATGACATCAACTACTGCCAAGATTGGTGCCCAATTGCTCGGGAAATCCTTTCAGGACTTTCCCTCTTTACAAGATTTGTGGACAACTTAAATGATCCTCAGGATGGAGCTAAACTGCTCGAACAATCAAATTCAACAATATTAAAATTGTAGTTTTAATCCTGAGGTGAACTCACTTGCATCTTCAAAAAAATAGCTAATAATTAATTACCATATTTGGAACAGTGGTTGTGGGTAATACGTCTTTCTCTTATATGTTTAAACACATTGTTTTGATGCATAAAATTAATTTTGTTATGATTATCGAACCTAATAGCGTTGTCTCTAAAATCTATCACTTATGCAAGGTTTTAAATTTTCTTAATAGTATAGGTTACTTTAGTAATAAAATGTAAGTTTTATGGATCTCTCAATGGTGGGTTTACATTCTCAATGACCTTGATCAGGCTTTTCATTTCTAAATTATGTGTGAAAATTTATCATTTGTTGGCATCGTTGTGAGTGGTGAAAACACTTGGGGATCTAGATAGTCTTTAAAATTTTATTAGAGTTGTTAATTTTGAGAGCATTAATCCTTGGGGATTGTTTAGAGGGTGGATGCAACATAATATGATCATGTACTTAATGGGCATGCTTGTTATCGTAGTAACTCCTCTTTGGATTTTTATAGTTTAGTTATGGGTTTTAATCTTGATGAATTAGGATAATCTGGTTCCAATTTACTTTGCTTAATGGGCAAAAATTTGCTAGGATTGACATGATTCTTTGCTTTACTCATTGGCTTGACTATTTTGCAACAATCTAGTCTTTACACTTATTATTACTATAAATCAAAAGTCCATTATTCTCAAATGTTGGTAAGAAAATAAAATTCTTAAGAGAGCCTAGGAGGATACTGTTTCCTGTTGGAAAAAAAATTAAGTCTTCCTTTAATGAGTTTAATAATTTTCAATTATCTCATCATAATAACATTGAGACATTTTGAAAACAGGAATACAATTTGAATTGGAAGCTTCAAATGGAGAGAATCGCTTAATTTTATCATGTACAGGATAAAAAGAGGAGGCGCATCAACAAGAAAAATAAAACAGTTTACTTCTGAGAGACTTAAAATTTACGATGACAAATGCAATGCAAATTTGGAAACTAAATCCTTTGAAAAACTTTTCAAACCAAATGAAGAACCTAGTGAGCCTATCAATACTAATATGATCCTCACTTGGTTAAATATCAAGATAATGAGCTTTTAAATAATATACCTTTTATGAAGATATCCATTTCTTTTATGAAACTTGGGACAAATGCTGGTCCTAATGATTTTTCTATGGAGTTCTAAGATTAATGTTGCAATATTATCAAGCTTGTTAGTTATATGTTTTTATGTTTCCACTATACTTAAGTATTTTGGTTGTATTGCTATTTCTCTTATTCTTTTTGATGAAGAAAGTTTTTGGTGAGCTAATTTTAGACATATAATAAATATGGTGCACTATTTTACTTAAATAAGTAGATTTGTCCTTAGAAGTAACCTTAAAGATAATATCTTGCTGACCCAAGGATGCTATTAAAGTGGATCTTGAAAAAGTTTATGATAAACTTAATTAGTACTATTTTTCCAGTATTCTTCATGCTTTTGGGTTTCTTTTGTTTCATTAATAAAATCAAAGCTCCCATTGAAAAATGTGTGATTTTTGTAATTATTAGTAGTTCCACATTGTTTTCTTAAATTTTGCAAAGAACTTGAACAAGATGATCGTATCTCCCACTTCCTTTACATTATCATTACATGTTAATGGTCCCAATGCTCAAATTAAATTGTTAATAGGGACCAAGTAACAAGTTTTAATGTGAACCAAGCATTGATTCAATAGTTTCCACCTTCCTTATAATAATGATTTTATTATATTCACCAATAAAGATAGCCGACATATTTCTAAAGATAGCTCTATTTATATGTGTATATATATATATATATATATATATATATATATATATATATATATATATATAACATGTTGCATTTTATAAATCCAAAATGAAAGGTGTACAACAAAAATAAGAGTTGGTGACCTCAAATCAAAAAATAACAAAAAATAACTTAAAATATGAAAAAATGATAAAATGATCACGAAATTCTAATCTCAAAATGATATCTCATTAAAAGCTGAATGCCTCAACGCTAGAGAATCCAACCGCCCAGTTAATTATTGTGTTTTTGTCTAAGGTTATAGCTTGATTGCCTATTGAGTTTGGAGCTTTTACCTTTTTCTACTTTATTTTATCTTATTCCTAACAAGGAAATTAAACAATAGCTCAAAATTCGATATATTATCCTTTAACCTTTCATTTGAATCAATCTCAAAGTCTTTTTCAAAAATACTTTCGTCATCCGATGGAAAAATAGATTTGAGTCCTTCCATGCTCGGACGGATGAAACTATTAATATTTAAATAATATCACAAAATTAACACTCAAAGCTTTATTATCAAGTGCTGCATGAAATAAAGATGAGTATCGAGCTTCGAAACTACAAAGCTTTTAGTTTTAAATAGGTAAACACTCAATACTTGAGATTCTAAATCTTTCCAATGGTAAGTTCCAAAATTACACAATCCATAAAAGTTGAGTCAAATAGTTATGAGGTAATATAAAGTTTGTGTGAAGTAATCAATGTTATTGCTGCAGTATCTCTTTCAATCACATAAAATGAAATATTAAACCTCACATGTCATAACTATAAATCACGAGTTAATTTGATCACAAATGAACCATTAGCTATTATACTAAACAATTGTATAAAATAGACAAACTTGCAAGAAATAATAGCAAGACTAAAAATTCAATATAAATGCAACCATGCAATATATATATATATATAGACAAAGAGAAAGAAGGGATTTCAAACCTTGGCCCTGAGTATGTGACTGCTGCAAAATCTCTCACTAGATGCTTTCGTACAGATCATCAATTACTCTCTGAAGACAAAAAAATGAATAAAAAATCAGCATTCAAGAAATGCCAACTCATTAGGAAAGAAGGTGTTTTTAACCAAAGTCTTATCACTCTTCTTTCTCTGCAATAACATAGTTTGTTTTCGATTTTTTATTTAAAATTACTAGGAAATAGTAATAAAAAAGTAAGATCTGATGTAATAATCGAAGAGGAAAAAAAATTTATTTGGCAACAGGAGTGAAAAAGAGAGGATAAAAAAAGGTCACCTGGTAGTATTTCAAAAGTTGGGGTCTCTTTTTTTTATAGGTTGGGGTCAATAGATCACGTTCCATGTCAAAGGGAATTGGGTCAAGATGAACTGCCTTTATAAACTCAAAACCTTTCAACTGCCACAAATAAGTTTATGACTTTAAAGAGCAGCTATATATATATATATATATACAATATACATATACACACATACTATAAGGAAATGTTATAAAGTATTTATAGCAGCATGCAAGTAAGAATAAAGTTAACCTTCTTTGCTTTGGCGACCTTGTTCAGCTCACCAAGAATGAATTGCTTTGTTTTGGGATTGTCACAGAGTGCACTGCAATCCCCGCTCAAGCCATTTCCCTCAGCCCAACCTTCCAGAGCTGCTTTGTTAGGATTTAGTACTGCAACAAGCGCCGACTTGAAACTATTCCCATATATCCATATCTAGAACACAAAATTAGCCAGTTAATTAAAAATATATAAAATATAAAATAATAATAATAATAATAATAATAATAATATTTTGTCCCAAATGGTAAACATTAAAAATGCTAGTCATAAAATATTTATAAGAAAGGAACATTAAATATAGATAATTTAATTATTTTCGTAAGCTTTGAATGAAGTTTGCCAAAATGTGATTAACATGAGTGAATATAATGTCCAAGGATAGCATTAATTGCTCTTTCATCTTAAGGATGTCATTTTGAGGATGAGACCACAGGTTTTACTGCTGAGAGTTAAAAAATAAATATACAAAAAAATAACATAAACAAGAAATATAATCACATCACAAGCCACACAATCATAAAACATATGAACATAACAGATTTTACATGAAAAACTCGATAACGGAAAAAATCAATGAAGCCATAAGAGAAATCCACTATGAACGAAATAATACAGAGTTACTGAAAACTTATCAATCTCAAGAGGAAGAAGGAACCACCGCCTTTAAGGCTCTCGATTTTCTTCTTCCCTCATATTTCTCTCAAGCTCTCACTCTAGGGTTTCTTGGATAGCAGCCAACGCAAAGGATCCAAAAGCACATATTACAGCCCTCACTAATGTTGGCTTAAATGCCAAGCATCAAGGGCTAAAAAAACAGCCCAAAATAGCCCAAAGGTTACCTTATTTCACTCAAAAATGATATTAATCGTAGGCGCCTGGGCGCACCTAAGCGTCCAAGCCTTGCATTGGACCTGCTTCACGAGCGGGCGTGCTTAGACACAACAACACCAGCACCTGAGTGTGCCTGGGCACCCAGCTTTTGGGTTGTAGGCGCAGTTGGGCGCCATGGGAGTGTCTGGGCGATTGGCTCGATGTCAGCCCAGTAACGCTTTGCCCTGGAACCCACCGAAACTCCGTTGGCACTTCCTTTGGTGATTCGATTGGTCTCCACACCCTATCAAATAAAATTTGATAAGCTTTAAAATGAACAGTGAACAAGTTGTAGGATTGGATGACATCCCTACTAGTGAGCAAACATTTAAGTGAGTAGAAAGGCTGAAAACCTCAGTATTCATTGACTTATCAATAAAAGCACCAATAAGGGTACAGGAGATGCAAGGCAATATATGTACAATATGAAACTTGATGTGTAACTGTGCTAGTATAGTTATTGCATGAGAATATTCCAAATGCCAAGTGCATTTCAGTAATGCGCCCACTCAAGTTTGGGGTGGTGGAGCAACAATAAGCTTGCCCATGAAATGTGTGTTGAAACTGGTGAGAGTTGAGCAGTTTGGTCAATGCAGCTACAAGTTGATGAGTTATAAGGGACATGAAGTTCTTTGTTGGCGGTAAATTCTCGAACAAAATAAAAATCAATTTGAACATGCTCCACGAGAGAGTGAAGCAATAGGTTGTAAGCTATGAGTACAATATTCACACTAATTTCAAGGCAAGTCATGTGCCATGTTCATCCCCTATAATTCACTTGCAATAGTTGCCACAATTTTATATTCCACTTTCGTGATGCATCAAGCAACCTTCAGTTGTTTCATGGGAGACCAAGAGACTAAAGAGGAGCCAAAAAAATACCAAGTTCCCAATCGTAGTTTTCTAATAATCATAGTATGCATGAGATAGAGTGTGGAGACCGGTTAAAGCATACAACAAAGATGTACAGAATGCTTGAAATATTATCTTAATGACACGTCAATGGCCCTCTATTGGCATATGTAAAAATTGAGGCACCTTATTTACGTTGAACCTGAGGTCTACTATTATAAGTAATAAGCATTGTAGAGCTCTAACCATGCAGTGGTATGTAGTATGCTTCGGTAGAAGAGATCCTGCACTTGTTGACAGCTGTGTACAGATGATCATTGAAGTAGAACATAGTTTGCAATCAATCATGTGTTTCTCTAATAATTCACGAATATATGAGTGCTATGAAAGTTGGAAGCCGTGTGGGGATTGAGTGACAAATATGTCAAAGATATGATGTAAATCACCAAGGTCTTTGAGGGAGAAGGTAGCAGAGAAGGAGGTGATGAAATTTTAAATGAAGGTGGGATTATCACTAGTGCGAATGACATCATCTACATTAATGAGAATGAATAGTGTGATATTGTCTTTGTGAAAGAGGAATAGAGAGAGAACAAGTTTCCTTGGATAGAAGTAAAAGAAAGAAGATAGGTAAAGAGTTTCTGGAACCATACTCGGGGTAATTGTTTGGGGCCATATAGTGTATTGTTGAGGATCCTAGGGATTGGCCGATTGTAGGGATTGTTGCAAGTAAATAAATTCTTGAAGGTCGTCATGTATACAAGCATTGTTAAAATTGAATTGTTTGATTGGACAATTGTTATGATGAGAATGATGAGTCTGGTAATTGGTTTGATAACAAAGCAAAATGCTTTAGTGCAAGGCATATTTCTGGTTATATCCCCTGACAACAAACCGGATTCTATATTGAGAGATTGAACCATCTAAGTTATATTTGCAGAGAACAATCCATTGATACGTAATAGCACTTCGTTGATTTGTGTAGGGTACTAAGGATCATGTGTTAATATGGAGCAAAGCATTTGACTCTTTAGCTACTGCAGCCCACCAACATGCCAATTTGAGGGCTTGAATGTAAGGCTGGAATTAGAGGTTTGGAGAGAATATTTGGTGGAATAAATTTTGGGTTGAGAGATCCTATTTGAGACCAAGTAACAATAGCTTGAGTATTGGTAGAAGGAGATTGTAGAAGAGAAGGTTCAGTGTGAGCTGTAGGCTCATGTACATCAACTAGGTTAACCAATTGGGTAGTAGAAGGCAGTTTCGATTGTAGAGGGTTTGGGTAAGGAAGTGATTTTGTCAGTTGTAACAAAGCGTGGTATATATTTTTGTTCTTGAGCAGGGTCATAGCATTGCAAGCATGGTAGCCGTTGCTGTTGCCAAGAAACACCAAAGGCTAAGAGCGGCATTCAAGTTTATTGGAGGTGTATGATCATAGTCAAAGTATATACAAACAACCCCTTTTTTAACGAACATGTAATTTGGTGGGCAATGAGACCATGGCCTATGGAATTTGATAGTTTAGTGATTTGTTGGGTACGCAATTAATGAGAGAAGTGGCAGTGTGGATGGTGTGTCTAAAACTCAAGGGGCAAGTTGCATTGGTGAGTAAGGCATGACTCAATTCAACATTATGGCGATCTTGTGCTCAGAGACTCCATTTTATTAAGGGGTATACGGGCGGAGAATATGTACTGATGCCTTATTTTTCAAGTGCGGAGTAAGAAAATGAAATTCACCGCCAGCATCAAATTGAAATGAAACAGTGAAATAAATTTTTCAATCAGTTTGCTTAAACTTCAATAAAATATAAGAGATTCTTGTTTACAATGTAAAGGAAAGAGCCAAGAAAATTTGGAATATGCATCTATGTATACTATGTAATATTTACAATCCAAAATAGATGGTGCAGAAGCAGTCTCTCATAATCAAGGTATATAAGTTGCAAAGATTGGTGGACCACACTTGCAGAAGATGAGGTGGTGTCTCTTTGCTTGATGACATGATGAGCAAGAAAAGTGAAGGTGCTTCAAAGTAGATTATTTTTTCATCGGGTGTTGTAGTCAACTATTGAATATTATGGTTCAAGATTGATTAAAGAGATGCATAACATTAAAGAATCAGTCAAGTACTAAAAATCTGTCACGTCTTCACAAGTTTTTTTATGCTACTAAGCCAAAAGAAATTGACACAACTAAAGGTTTATGTACATAAACAAATTCAATCGTCTTGATACTAAATCTGATCTTCATATAAGAATGTCTTCAATATCTAGTATGAGATATGGCTTTCAATAGAAACTGATTGGCAAAGGAACGGGGAAATTAAAATTTTTTTGAAGCAATTAATAATGTTACACAAATTACATCAAGCACACCCGATCAAACATGTATTTTAGTTCCTGTTATTATGTATATTAGAAAATAAAAATTGAAGTGACAATATTGATGGAGGCATCTGTATGATGATGATTACATGAGGAATTTGATTGCAATCATGAAATAAAAACTTGGCAAATATTGGGGTGATTGTAATTTAATAATAGCTATAGATGCTATTTTAGATCCACATAAAAAAGGTGTAAACAGTTGTTCATAATATTTTTTCTGTCTAAGAATTGACTTGCTATTAGTTGATGCCATTGTTGATGAATTAAGAAAAAGAGAGCTACCCACAATTGTTCATCCTAATTTGAATGCATGCATTGTATTAGAGATTTGTTGTGTCATCTGAATTCATTCAACTTAAGAAACTTGATTTGGAGGTTTATTTAGAGAAAGCTTTATTTGTATGTGATGGCAACCATTTTGCTATACTTGATTGGTAGAAGTCAAATACATTAGAGTACTCATTGTCTAAAATGGCTAAGAATATTTTGTCAATAACCATAATAATAATTGTATCTAACATAAAATTAATACTGGAAAGAGAGTGCTTAATGATTATAAGAGCTATTTATAAAAAAAAAATTGAAGCATTGGGGTGCATGTTAAATTAAAGGGAATATTGAATAAAATGTGCTCGGACTAGGTGCAGCTTGGACAAGCTTCAAGAAGAGAGGGTGATAGGAATAGACCTAATCCATGTCGAAAAGAGAAAGATTTAAGAATTTTATAAGTAAGAAGTAGGAAATACTAAGTTTCCTTTAAAGATAACTTGAGTTTCATTTCTAGAGAAGTTATCATCCAAAAACAAAATTAGGAGTCTCAGCCCAGTATGTGAGATACCAGGCTAAAGTGGGCAATTTATTGCTTTATATAGCTTGGGATGTTACAATTGGCATCGAAGTTAAAGCTTCTCCAGTACGAGGAGTGGTTTGGGCGCAAACCAAATTGAACCTGGTAGACCAGTGATGGCTTGAATTCGAAAGAGGTGGGAATGATTGTCTCGACATAATGGCTCAAAATATGTGGGGCTCTTGGCAAGCTTCTACAAAACAAAAGTGACATGAATGAGTTAACCATACTAGAAGAAAAAGAAAAGATTATGGCTATACGAGAACTAAAAATATTAAGAAAGACACATTTTGAGATAATTGGCAAAGTTTTTGATAAAAACTTCAAAGTTAAACATGCTCATTGTAGTATGTCTGAGATACCCTCATGAGAAGCTAACATTTAATGGTGAAACTGTGAGGCCAAGCCTAATATAAAATGAGTTGGGCCAAAACGAACAATACCTTGTTTACTATAGCCTGGAAAGCTACGAATATAGCAAATATGGTTTAATTAAAACAAATCATAATTACAAAATATCATAATATATTATTTGATTCACACTTTTTTTCCCACCAATAATTATTGGAAGAGAAATTTCATGTGCATCTTTGAGAAGTACGTTGCTCGGTTTATTTTGAAGAGGGTTATAATGCATACGTATGTGTATTAAACTAAACAACATCAGAGAGGCTACTCTCATACATTTACAAAACAAAAATAACAGTAGGCTACGCACAAGTAACAACAGAGACCAAAAAATCAAAAAAGCATTTACAATCATTTTGAATATTTTGCAAGAATAAGGAACTATTTTGATAATTTTCTCAGTCAAACATAACAACTATATTTTGAGCCTAAACAAGCACCAGCTAGCTTTAACAGTCTTCTAACAAAACTAGTAGAGCATGAACAATGTCTCAGCTCAATCAAGTTCTACTAGCTTACACCCTTAGTTAAGGGTAAGTTTATCATTCAACCTATCTGTCTAATGGCAATCGAGAGTAAGAATGTCGGTGAAAGAATGTAAGTAAATGCAACTGTGTAAAGAAAAGATGCACATAATACAAAATCTCTTAGGAATGGTACTCATAAAGAGTAAACTGTAACGGTTGTCAACTTTAGCCTAATACGCTTCACAATTTTTCCATCTCGACATATAGTTTCCCAAGAGTTCACCTATGCTAGAGTGACCAACCATGAGCCAGTTTGACTTTTGTAGTTTCTAATAATGCTGCCTCACTATTTAAATGATCTTACGTTAACAAAATCCCAACAAATACATCTCGCAGAGGTATTACTGTATCCAGACATTTGTTGTTGGAAGAATTATAAGACAGCTTCCGTAATTTATACTCTTTGTGCCAGCACCTCTATGTTTGTAGTTAGAGAAAAAGCCTACATATTGGTGCTAGTTCAATCTTGAATGGAATATCATATACGCAATACAAAATCTAGAATTATGACTCGCTAAAATACATAAAATATGAAATTAAACGATAATTAAATGTAAAGAGTCCATACAGAGTCTAGCCCGTTAGCAAGGCCATAGATGTTCTCCAAGTTTTCGACTGCAACATACTCCCCTTGTGAAAGCTTAAATATATTTTTCTTCCTATCAATAATTTTCAAGCTTCCGTCCTTTTGCCACTCGCCAATATCCCCTGAATACAAATGTTAACAAACATTCTAATTCATAAACCAAAATAGCCCAAAGGTAATGAAATTTGCGCAACAAAATGAATGACATTTTCTACTAACATGAGTTCATTTTGAATAGTTGATTGATAAGTAATTACAAAGTTAATTTTCCATGCAAATTTTCTCACAGCAAACAATAAAAATAAATTAATATAAGCAAAGAACAAAATGAAAACCCAGAAACACAACAACCAAAAAAAATGTAATCAACAACTTTAATAGCAAAAGAGCATAGTTCAGCATAAACAAAAGACAGCAGGTTGTAGATCAACAGAAATGACCTGTGTGAAACCACCCATCAATAAGAACTTCTTTCGTGAGGTCGTCCCGTTTGTAGTATCCGGAGAACAGAGTTTTCCCCCTGACACAGATTTCTCCCCTTGGCACATCCGAAAGGGCATCGTAGTCCATTTCAGGCACTGATTCAAGGCGAACGTCAACATTTGGCATAGGCGGGCCCACAGTTCCAAGCATTGAAAACTCATTTGGTAGTGATACAAAAGTTCCAGCACAAGTTTCTGTCAAACCTGCAGCAAGATAATCATTTTTCAGCAAATTCTTCAATATTACATCAGAATTTAAAGCTAATTATATTGCTTTCGGCAGTTTATATACCAATAGCAAATCAAACAAGAATAATAGATTTCAAACTCTACATATCAAGACTGAGACTCCGTTTGTCGATACGATATTGTTCAGTGTTGAGTTGTTGATTAAAACGGATGATTGCTTGGGAAAGTCACATTAAGATTCATGTTGGAATTTCTGTAAGGCTTGTAGTTATATAGCTATAGTTCTTATGACAAATATGAATCCACTGAAAAGCTGAAATGAATATCGACATAAATTTAATATAATCATAGCATCATGCCTTACTCTAAATTAATATACCAATGAGATAAATGATTATGTAACAATGAGTTCTTGTGGTTGATATTAACTGATAGAAAAATTGAACTGAAGATCAATATAAATTTCATATATTCATAATATCGTATCTTATTTTAAATTAATATCCAATTGGTTAAAATAATTAGCTAGAGTAGATAAGAAGCTATATATCATAATGTGACTTTCAAGATATTTAATATGGTTAAATAGAAAAAATTTATTGCTCCAAAATGACCATTTAACGAACTTAGGATAACACTGTCATCGAAGGTGTTGAAAACATTATGGTTATATAGCAAAAAATGCTTGTGGCTAATACGTAATGACTGAAAATCTAAAATAAATCTGAACTTAAATTTCATAGACTCAAAATATCATTTCTTATTTTAAATTAATATCTAAGTAGTTAAGTAAATAGTTAAATAATGAATTAAATAAAAAGTTAAAGATCATAAATGCATATTTTTGTGAAAAACGATCGTAGTCTAAGCATAAATAAATAAAAGCATCAGCGCATCATCAACCGGGATCAAACTCCAGTGTTCTCAACGATGAGGTCTAAGAGCCTCACGGGGAGCACATCTCCCATAACAAAAGAAAATTCGTCATATCAGGCTAACATAGAACAAAAGTTCTCCGCACGACTCACATCGTGCGAACGATGAACAAAAATTACACGAGAATATTCTAGCAAGAAAGCAAGGTGATTAGCGTGGCGCTCTTCGCCTCGTGAACGGAGAGTCCTCTTCCAGTGACATTGGAGCCTTCGAATCTCTCCAAGGTAGTCGTCCTCTATGATGGCTCCCTCAGTATCAGCGTCTCTAGGCAATAGGGCCTATTGCAGAATAGTAACCGCCTATATCTATAGGAAGCATCAAAATGTTGCCCTTCAGCCAACGGGCCGAGGGGGGCATCATCTAAGAAAGGTGGAGGGGCCATAGTGGGTCGTGGAACCCCATGAATCAAACCCGTCATGCAGACCAGCACTAACCAGCGCCGAGAGAATCGAGCCCGCACAAACTAGCGGAATCAGGTACGTACGACCATGAGAACACTTAGTCCTACTCCGTCAAACTTGGTAGAGGGAGTAGGCCACAACCTGACAACTGAAACAGCGATGGCGAAACGCAATAGCAGTCAAATACAAAGCAGTAAATTGGTCATAGGAGGTCAGAGTGGCCGGCAACAAGCCCTAAAGCACAAAAGTCTCTAGTATGACCCTCACGAAACTGCAATGGGCCACGAAGTGCTCCCTGTACTCATCAATATCCCAACCCTAGACACAAGCCGTTGACTGAGCGAGTCCTCTTCTGAACAGCCAACACTCCGTCGGGATGGCATGTGAGGGCCCGATGCCGGTTCGGCAAAAACCGTTCCGACATCGGGTGGCTTCTCACCGCAGGATCATATTGAGTAACTTGAGAGGAAAAGAGCATACACATACAAAAGCGAAATGATACATTTCATTTATTTCAAAGTTCACTTTACAATGTCTTTTCAACACTCCTTGCACAAAAGTAAAAATAAAGAAAAGATAAAGATAAATAAGCAAAAACAACGCCGTCGTAGATCCATTTTGCAGATTGAAAATTTTAAGCATTAGGGTTCTTGCTTAAGCTCTTCCAGAAGTACCTGACCTGGTATTGCACCACAAACAATACCGGGATTAGAATTCCCAGTAATTAGAGAATACTCTAAGTACAGCAGTACATAATAACATTACATTTTTAAATGATGCGATTAGCGGAAGTAAGGCGAAAATAAAATGCAGGATAAAATAAGGTAATAGCACGAAATAAACAATTCATGCAACAAATATTATTTATCAAATAAAGATTACTGATGTTATTTTCCAGTAATCTACCCCGAATGTTACCGATGTCATTTTTCAATAACAACCCCGAATGTTGCTGATATCATTTTTCCAGCAACAACCACGAATGAAAAGAACTGTTGGTTTCTAACAACCAACCAAGCATTAATGTTACTGATGTCATTTTCCAGTAACCCCCGAATAAAAAAGGATGTTGGTTTCTAACAACCAACCAAGCTTCAAATGAATCTGGCTCAAAGCAAAATACGCGAAGCTAAGCAGCAGTAAAAGTGCAAAATGTAATACATGTCATGTACTGGGTACCTTTATTATTTAAGTTCAGAAGTTCAACAGCTCAAATGAGTGACAGTTCGCTCAATCTGCATTTAAGTCCCCGATAATCCTTTAGTCTCTTATTTTAAAAGTGAGGTGATATTTCATGATTTTTACATTCTTCATTCATATTAAGATTTAAGTCCGTACCTTATAATAATATTACTGAATTGTAAGAGTAACGATAGGAATGGAAATAGTAGTCATTTTATAGCATTATGAATTGTCCTCATTATTAATTAATGAGAATGATCAAAATGCGAATGACTAAATATAAAATTATAGTTATGTATATAAGATTAGCAAGAAAGTGTTTTCTTCAATATCCTCCATTTCCAACCTCTCATACCTTAGCTTTTAGAATTGCCGAAAAACAAGGGAGGGTTGGAACGGGGTAGCCGGATGGCTGGCCGAGGTGGCAACGGTAAGAGGCTGGCTGGCAGCGGCTACTGAGTGTCTTGGCGGCTTGATAGCTGGCCGTCGGAGGCTGCCGGAGAGGGAGCTGGCCGGCTGAAGGGGACTGCCGGGGGCTGCCGGGCTGCCGGAAACTGCTGGAAGGGTCTGCCGGAGGATGCCGGGAGCTGCCGGAGCTGCTGGATGGAATTGCCGGGGGCTGCCGGAAGTGGCTGGAAGGGGGCTGCCGGAGGGGCTGGCCGGCTGCTGGAAGGGCTGAGGAGGGGTGGCCAGCCGCTGGAAGGGCTGAGGAGGAGGGCTGGAAGCCGCTGCCTAGGGTTTGGAGGAGGGGAGAGGGTTGCTGTGGGAGCTGCTGTGAGGTGAGGGAGATGGCTTTTTATAGAGGAAGATGGGCTGGGGGGGTCGGCTGAGGGAGCTGGTCGGCCAATTTGGCCGACCGTTCCTGCGCCAAACGGCGCAGGAAGCTCTCTGGCGCGGAAGCTTCCGCGCCAGAAAGGACGCGACATGCGCGAGGGTGCGATCGGGGGGGGGGGGGGGCGGGGAAGCAGGGAAGGAATAAAGGAAAATTAAATAAAATTACTTAAAGTAAAATTTTTCGCATTTTTCCGTTGATCGGCATCCAAATGCAACGAAACTTGGCACCGAGGTGTGTTCCGACATGACGAACACCCTCGCGCCAAAAATTTTCGATTCGGACAAATATTTTATTTTTAATTAATTTCTGAAGTTTAAAAACTTCAGAAATTAGCCACGATAAATTCGGCTCTCATAATTTGACGAAACTTCTTGAGCAGCCTTTAAATAATACACTTAACACGTCGACACTGAAAATGATGAATTCGGACATGTATTTCAATGTTTTTGATTTTCAGAATTTAGAAATTTCGAAGACAGAACGGGAGCTTCCGTTTTTCAGATTTTTTCCTGAATTAGGGCTCTTTGATCTTTGAATTATTTCGATCTATTGGTAGTTTTGTTTGTCCTAAATTGAAATTCCCCGGGATCCTAATTCCTAAGGCAGGATTCTGACCTAATTTGTAAAATAACGACTTTGGGTCGTTACATGGCATCACTGAGTAATCGCCACAGAAAACAAGCCTCCCAAAGGCCCAGAGCCATCACCCACATGGCCGCAAACAGCCAAGGCCAGTCACCCACCTCTACTCTATAAATATGGCTAGCCTAGCTCTCCGTGAAAGCGTCGATCTACCACTGCAAACTCTGCTCCACTGACAGAGTGTGGAGCTGGACGATCGGCCACCCAAACCCCAGTATCCTCCAAACTGCAGAATCAGAACGCCGAACAGTAAAGTCCTCACCCCGAAGGCAGTAGTGGAACTCCATGGCTCTCACCCAGAGGAGATTATCCCTGCTAATGTAGCTGAACGTGTGGCGGGCTACAAGAACAATCTTCCACAGCCTCCAGTTTTTGCTCCCGAGTCAACCAGCCTCAAGCAGTCGACAGACCTCTTGCCACCTCACGTAGTGCAGACCACTACCCTCCGCTCCTTCCCAAAGGAACTTACTGAGAATAGCCTCAATGTCCGAGAGGTACGAGTCCGGAATCGGGGCAACCAACATCAGATAGCTGGGGATCATGGCGAGTACGAATCTGATCAAGCACAACCTGCCAGCAAGAGGAAGATGGCGACTGCTCCATGAGCCCATCCTAGCTCGGACCTGCTCAATAACTACTGCAAAATCTGCTCTCCGCGGAGATCGGCCAGTGACCGTGACTCCCAAATATCGGAGTGACGACCCTCTCCGAAAGCCCAGCTGGATCGCAATCCTATGCTAGCGATAGGCTGGGGTCTGTTGGATAAAGACAATATGTGACTTGCGCGAGTTCACAGATTGTTCAGTCCAGCCACCATAATCTGCCAAAATCTGCTGCACCTCTCCCTGCGGCCTCAGAAGCTGAGGCAAACAGTATCAGATCATTTGCGTACATGAGGTGAGAAAAGCTAGGACCGAGTCCACTAGCCTCAAGCAATCGACAGACCTCTTGCCACCTCACGTAGTGCAGACCACTACCCTCCGCTTCTTCCCAAAGTAACTTACGGAGAATCGCCTCAATGTCCAAGAGGCAGGAGTTCCGAATCGAAGCAACCAACATCAGATAGCTGGGGATCATGGCGAGTATAGATCTGATCAAGCACAACCTGCCAGCAAGAGAAAGGTGGTGACTGCTCCATGAGCTCATCCTAGCTCGGACATGCTCAGTAACTACTGCAAAATATGCTCTCCGCAGAGATCAGCCAATGACCGTGACTCCTAAGTATCGGAATGACGACCCTTTCTGGAAGCCCAGCCGGATCGCAATCCTACTCTGGCGATAGGCTGGGGTTTGTTGGATAAAGACATGTGACTTGCGCAAGTTCACAGATTGTTCGGTTCAGCTACCATAATCTGCCAAAATCTGATGCACCTCTCCCTATTGCCTTAGAAGCTGGGGCAAACAGTATCAGATCATTTGCGTACATGAGGTGAGAGAAGCTAGGACAGCCCCGATCGAGAATGATACCAATTGGGCGTCCGATCTGCTGTTGTCGTATGACCTGATGGGAAAAGAGCTCAGAGCACTGGATGAATAGGTAAGGGGAGAGGGGGCATCCCTGCCGAAAACCTCTCCTTCCCATTATCCAGGGAGGCCTGTGCTCATTGACCAGGACCAAGAACCTGGGAAATTCCACGCACTACATGGCCCAGTCCATCCACCTCTGCGGGAAGCCAAATCTATCTAGAACCAAGCGTAAGTACCCCCACTCTATCTGGTCGTAAGCCTGCTCCATATCCACCTTGATGGCCATGTGACCGGCCGTCGAGGTGGAATATGAGAGCTGTGTGAGAATCTCCTGAACTGTGAGCCTTGACACATGAACATTTCTAATGCAACAAGCCTTTTAATACAGCTGGTTTCCCAAGCACCGTAAAATTTTTTTTAATAAAGAAAAAAATGCAGCTAAGAAGTATGCCAAATAGATCAATAAATAAGATCTAACATAGGCCCTAAATATTATATAAAAAATTTAGCTTATGTAAGCCTTCCATCATCATTATCAATTACAGTAAACCACTAGCTAAGAAGGTGTATTATTAAATGAACCCTAAAAGTTATATGTAACAGATTATGAAAATGAACTGATTAAATTTGGAT
Source organism: Gastrodia elata (assembly GCA_016760335.1). Classification (NCBI taxonomy): domain Eukaryota; kingdom Viridiplantae; phylum Streptophyta; class Magnoliopsida; order Asparagales; family Orchidaceae; genus Gastrodia; species Gastrodia elata. The sequence continues at coordinate 23,956,917 of CM028675.1, forward strand.
CCTTGAGTTGCTAAGAACTTAATACTGCACTAACTTCTACCGCTCAACAAACAACAATAATCAAATAAAAAACCATACGGAGTTAATATTATAGCTTTAACAATAAAGCTTACTGAATAGTAGTTTACAAAAAACCATACGGAGTTAATTCTGGTTGAAGTCCATTGCTTTTCTAGGTCATGTAATTAGTGCCGAGGGAATTAATGGCCTCAACCCACTACTGTGACCGAAATTCGTAGCTTTTTAAGTCTAGCAGACTACTATCAAAAATTTATCAAAGGATTTTCGCTATTAACCTCACCTCTTTCGAAGTTAACTCAAAAGACGATACATTTTGTCTGGAGCCAAGATTGTGAAGAACCCTTTCAGAAATTAAAAGAAGTACTGACTGTCGCTCCAGTTCTGATCCTACCTCAAGAGGGAGTAAATTATTAAGTTTCATCCAATGTTAGATTGGGATGTGTCCTGATGCAAGAGGGAAATGTAATTGCCTATGCCTCAAGACAATTAAAGAAGCATGAAAAGAATTACCTAATTCACGATCTGGAGTTGGCATCAGTTGCTTTTGCCTTAAAAATCTGGAGGCACTACCCGTATGGGGTACGATGGGAGGTCTTTTCAGACCATCAAAGCCTAAAGTATATTTTTACTCAAAAGCAGCTAAACTGCAGGCAAAGAAGATGGCTTGAATTCTTCTGCGACTACGATCTCAGTAACATATATCACCCCGATAAAGCCAACGTTGTCGCTGATGCCCTCAGCAGAAAAGTGTCTCTAAACGAGATGATCATGACAAGCCCCTTGGTGGAAGAGCTCCCGAAACTAGGGATAAAACTCATTTCCAGCAAGCAATTGAACGATTTACTCCAGATAAGTACCACCGAACCTACGCTCCTGCAACTGATAACAAGCGCTCAAGATCAAGACCCAGAGTATTCAAAGCTAAAAACAAACATAGAGAACGGACGCATAACTAACTTACAATTGCAGCAAGGGATTTATATTTACCACGGGAAAAGACTTTGGGTCCCTAATATTGCATCCATTAGAAACCAGATACTAAGCGAAGCTCACAACTCGGGATATCCATCAGGATCTGAAAGAAGTATTCTGGTAGTCAGGACTCAAAAGAAGTGTGGCTGAGTTTATTGCCAAGTGTCATGTGTGCTGCTTAGTAAAAGCTGAGCATCTGAAACCAGGTGGACTCTTGCATCCACTAAAAATTCCTGAATGGAAATAGTCAGACATTTCTATGAACTTTGTCATGGGATTAACCAGGAGTCGTTCAGGAGCAGATGCAATTTGGGTAATAGTGGACCGATTGACTAAATCAGCCCATTTTATTCCTATCAAGCAAACTGACACCGTTGAAAGGTTAGCCAAACTCTATGTCAGAGAGATAATTAAACTTCATGGGATTCCAAAAGTCATAGTCTCGGATCGAGATAGCAGATTTACATCCCGATTTACATCGCGATTTAAGAACCGTGCTAGCTCTAAGCACCGCCTTCCATCCACAGACAGACGGGCAAACTGAAAGAGTTAATCAAATACTCGAAGATCTATTGCGGTTGAAGATTCTAGATTTTGGTGGTAGTTGGGAAAAGCACATACCGTTAATCGAATTCGCGTATAATAATAGCCACCAAACAAGTATTGGGATGGCCCCTTATGAAGCCTTATATGGGAGGAAGTGCAATACTCCACTAGCCTAGACACAAGTTGGAGACATTTAAATTTATGCTGAGTTAATTGAAGAAACGAATGAAAAGATAAGGCTAATCAAAAGCCGAATTACGGCAGCTCAGGACCGACAAAAGAAGTATCACGACGCCAAACATCGAATGCTAGAATTTCACGTAGGTAATCATGCCTATCTAAAGGTTAACCCGATGAAAAGTATTCATCGCTTTGGAGTGACTGGTAAGCTGAGCCCCAGATATGTTGGACCCTTCAAAGTAACTGGATAGATAGGAAGCTCGGTGTACAAACTTAAACTTCCCGAAAGAGTTTCTGCCATGCACAATGTTTTCCACGTTTCAGCTCTTCTCAAATGCCTCCAGGAATCCTCTCAGCAAGTTTCTGATTCGACGGTCGAAATTCAGCCTGACTTGACTTATGTCGAAAAGCCTCTTCAAATTATTGAGAAAGACTGCCGCAAATTAAGAAGTAGAACAATCTCAATGGTTAAACTTCAGTGGCATAATCATACTGCAAAGAAAGCCATGTGGCAAAAAGAAGATGATGTGCAAAGAAAGTTTCCAGAGTTATTTCTTAATTAAGGTAACCCAAAACTTCCCTTAAAGTTTTTTTTTGTTCTTATAATATCGAGGACGATATCATTTTTGTAGGGGAGTTTGTAATGACCCAAAATCGTTACTTTGCGAATTAGGTCAAATCCCGCCTCAGAAATCAGGATCCTAATGAATTTCGAATTAGGGCAAACAAAATAAACCCTTAGATAAGAATAATTTTTAGATCAAAGTGCCCTAGTTTAGGAGAAATCCGAATAATGGAAGCTCCCGCTTTATTTTCTAAATTATTTAAATTCTATAAATAAAAAAATATTGAAATACGTGTCTGAATTCATCGTTTTCAGTGTCGTTGTGTTAAGTACATTATTTAAGAGTTGCTCGAAAAATTTTATCAAATTCTAAGTGCCGGTTTGATCGTGGTTAATTTTTGAAGTTTTAAATCTAAAAAATTAACATAAAATATAATATTGCTCTGAATAGAAAATTTTTGGCTCGAGGGTGTTCATTTTATCATAACACACCTTGGTGTCAAGTCTTATTATTTTTGGACGCAAAACGGTGGAAAAATGCGAAAAATTTAAATTTAAGTATTTTTATTCCAATTCCCCTGTTCCCCCCATTCGCCCGATCGCAGGCTCTGTCTTGCGATAGAGCCAGCAGCGGAAGCTTCAGCCTGCCTGCGCCATTTTTCGCACAGACTGTCGACTGACCCCTTCCCTCTCGCCTATTTAACCCCCTCTCCTTCCCACCCTCACACCTTAGCAGCAGCCCCTCCCCCTTATCCTCCCTGCCAGCCAACCTCCTGCAGCGGTAGCCAGCCAACTCCCTCCTGCCGCTGCCCTCCCTCAGCCGGCCAACAACCAGTGAGCAACAGAGCCTGCACCAGAAGCTTCAGCCTGCCTGCGCTAATTTTAGCTCAAGCTGTCAGCCAAGTGGGCCAACCCCCTCCCTCTCGCCTATTTAACCCCCTCTCCTTCCCTCCCTCATACCACAGCAGCAGCCCCTCCCCCTCATCCTCCCTGCCAGCCAGCCTCCTGCAGCGGCAGTCGACCAGCTCCCTTCTGTCGTTGCCCTCCCTCGGCCGGCCAACAGCCAGTGAGCAGCCGTCAGACCATCCCATTCCAGCCAGCCGCCCGGCAAGCCACTCCGGCCACCCCCTTCAATCCATCCTGCCTCCCTCAACTTTTCAGTAGTATTATTCGGGGTAAGAGGAGAAGTATAAAGGAAGAAAAATTAGGAGATATTTTGATTCTTTTATTTTTCTTTTATTTCAATTATATTTCCTCTAAATTAATCATTCACATTATTATTATTCTCATTAATTAATAATGGGAATAATACAAATATTATAAAAAATGACTATTATTTTCCAATTTTATCAATTTCAATTCAGTCATTTCCATTCTGATTTTATTATTATAATCATAACGCTATAATGAATATAACTGCTTTAATAACAGCTTAAAAATTGGACTTCAATCTTTAATAGAAAAGTGGAAGAAGAATAGAATAAAAATAAAGATGAAAAATTACTCCTAAAATATTGGATTAAAAAACTAATTTAAGAAATCAAAATCTAAATGCAGATCCAAAAGTCGAATTGTCAAACTTGGATCTTAAAGAATAAAGGTACCCAGTACATGACATGTATTACATTTTTTACTTTTATTACTGCTTAGCTTCGCTTTCGAGCCAGATTCATATTGAAGCTTGATTAGTTGTTCGGAACCAACGATGCAACATTCGTGGCTAATTACTGAAAAAATGACATCGGTAGTGGCCAGTTACTGAAAAAATGACATCAGTAACGATATTTGTGGCTAGTTACTGGAAAAATGACATCAGTAATAGCATTCGTGGGTTATTATAGGAAAAATGATATTAGTAACAATATTCGTGATGGGTTACTGGAAAAATGATATCAGTAACCTACATCTTTGAGCTAACATCTTTTGCAAGAAGTTAATTATTTCGTTTGCATCTTTACCTTATTATTTTTCCTGCATATTTATTTCCACAAACCGCATCTCTGCTATTATAAAATGTAATACTTCATTGCCTACTGTGATACTTAGAGTATCATCTAATTACTATGTATTCCAATCTCGGCATTATTTTATGTACAATACCAGGACAGTACTTCTGAGGGAGCTTAAACAAGAACCTTGAAAATTTATACTGGCGGAAGATTCTACGGCGCAACTTTTACTTTTATTTTATTTACTTTTTCAAAGTTCATCTTGTGTTCTAGAAGATGAACTTTGTCAGAATTTTGTGGGCTACATTATAAAAAAAAATGGAAATATTATTAAATGGGAAATATCTTTTGGTTTTTATGTGTTCATTTTCTTTCACAAATTGCTCAATATAATCCTGCAGTATGTGAGTACCCGATGTCAGGATAGTTCTCACTTAACCGGCATCGGGCTTTCACAGAGACGCTCTTCTCCGCCGATCTCCCTTAGTCTCGTCTCTGTTCAACTCTCGTTCGAAGATGGACGAAGCCGAGAGCCTCTCCAACTCTCCCGTCGGAGGAGGAACCGACGACTTCCCACCTTCGTCTTCCACGACGATGAGGATCAACAACACTGCATCTCTGTCCAGCGTACATCACGTTCTAAATGTCAAGCTAGACAAATCCAACTACGCCATCTGGAGGTCGCAGTTCATCCCAATTTCCGCACTCATAATCTTAGGTTGTACGTAGATGAAACTCTCACCCCTCCTCGCAAACTCTACGGAGCGGTCTTCGCAATGATCATCGAGCAAGACATGCATTAAATTTTATTTTTATAGTGTAAATTTTAATCAAAAAATAAATTTATTTTTAATTTTTTTGTGAAATTTCAAATTTTGGCAACTTGCATTGTTATTTAGCGTGAAAGTGTATAAGTTTTGCTGATGTTGGGGGTAGGTAATGTGCAGATTATAATATTTTTTGTGCTTCATTAATGCATCTCACACTCAATTGCATTACAGTCATATAGACCAAAACCTTCCTACGTTGTCTGGCCTTGGGTCTGCCTTGCATATGCTTTTCACAACTAAAGCACTAGTAACGGGTTTCGATTCGTAGAAAAAAAAAATCTATATGAATCCATTTGCACTAATTATGACATCCATATTTGGATCCTAGGTTATATTCTTGTGTTAATTTTAACAACAGTATTAAATCTAATGCTGATGTTTATACACAAAATTAAAGAGGGAAATGCAGTATAAAATGAAATGAATTATCAAAATGTACTCTTGGCATGTAAGAGTAATCGATACATAGTATAGAAAATATGAAATGTTGCTAGGAAAATGGCTAACATAATAGCGATAAAATTGAGACAGCTTCAAGAAAAAAGAATAAAACAAGAAAAAATTTAAATAAGAGAGGTAGCCAGATTAAAAGCTATAGAAGACAAGGAGAGATAAATGTAAACTTGTTATTAGCATGTATCATGAAAAAGAAAAATATGCACTTTGAAAGTTACAACGCAAATAAAAGGAAAGTAATATATTAAGAAACATGGCTAGAAGCATTTCAAAAAGACATCGATAAACTAGTTTAGGCAGCTTTGATGAAATAAATGAACGATTCATATAGTTTACCCAAATAATAGGGAATACAATATCAATAGAGAACATATTATATTTGAAAATAATAAAATAAAAACTAAAGAAAAGCATACACAATACTAAATTAAATAAGACAAAATACAAATCAACTAATTCATGCACCAAACCATCCAAAAAAATAAAACAGGAAATTTTAACTAGATTTGCTTCATTTGTATTTACCATATCCTTGTATGACATGAGAACATGTCACAACTCGTAAAAAAGACTCCACATGGGTTGCCAAGGGAGCTGCTCCAGATAGTATAAGGCGTACACTTCCACCCAATCCTTGTTTAACCTAAGCATATAAGAAATTCGGATATGAAATGTTGAGGATAATAAATAAGCAATGGCAATGAATTTTATGTGACATTTTTGTGCATTAGAAGTCACCTTAGAAAAAACAACTGTGTCAAACAATCTAGCTGCCTGATCATGCTTACATCCTCTTTCCATGTTAGAAAGCTTGCTGTTAATTGGCCAACACTAAATAGTTAATAAATTTAATTTTAAGTTGACAAGTTTGTGTATGTGCAACACCAAATGAATGCAACAATTAAGGAATTCAAAAATAGCAGTGCTTTACTACCCAATATTTGAATACACAGAATAGAATGAACCTAAGAGGCCAAATAAAAATATCCCACTGTGGTACGTGCAAACAAACTAGAAGCAAGACTAACAAAAAACAACAGCAATAGTCTTTGTTGCAACAAGAATTCGGGAGCAACTTAATTTTGATTTGCAAGAAAAAAACACAAATCCATCAATTTGCAAGTCAACGTCATAAATGTAGCAGCCCAATTCTGAACCTTAGAAGTAAATAGTTGAATGAAGTCATTCAACGATGATTGTTTGGGTCATTGGACGTTCCAATTTTGGCTAATGGATCAATCTCTCAGAACAAGTTATTGAACAATCCTATCTGTCATTTGGCGAATGAAGGCGAACCTGCAGTAATTTTGAGCCATTGATACGAAATCTGGAAGCCAAGATAAGAACGTGGTTTCTCCACCCTATTAAAGGTTTGGGGCTGAGAAATCTTGGCAGCCAAATAATTTTAAAAGCTCTAGACTGCTCCCCCACTCCATTTCTCCAAACCTCCAGTGGAGTTTCGTGGAGATGGCATGGTCATCCCAAAGGGCTTGCGATCATTCCGACATCATGTTTAGCTAGAGAACTTGTTGATCTGCTCTACTTGGTGTCTTGCGAGCATAGGACTTCCAATATGTATCATTCCCACTAGTTTCATGGCTATTTTGTGTAGACCTACTTAGGGTCTTGTAGATTTAGTGCATTGGAAGGTTAAATGCAAAATTAGTGACTCCTATTCTCGTTCTAATGATCATTCCTATAGTGTGATTTTCATGGTTTTCTGTGGTGTTTAGAAGGCACGTGATTAAGGTGTAAGGGGATGTGTGATCCATAATAACTTTTGGGGCTAAAACCAGAATATTTCAGGTTCTGCGAGCTTTGTCGAACAAGTGCCCTAATGTCGTTCAACGAAAGTTCATTAAATAGCTCATGCCAGTTCAACGGATTAAACTCTCTACTGGTCAGATAGCTAGGCCAAAAAGTTCAACAAACTCATCAAACAAATTGATTATTCCATAAGATCATGAATAAAAGATTCAAGAATGTTGATACTGAGTTTCGGATTCATTTAACCAAACCGTTTAACAATCGTTCGTTTGATGACATCGTTGAACAAAAAATTCAAAAATTAGAAGGTTTATGATTCAATAACGAGCTTTGTAGCTTTTCTCCATGCAGTTTTTGTGATCATGTTTAAGCTGTTAATACAAATTCTAGAATGTTTGAATGATTTTTGGATGAATTAGGGCTTAAACAACTTAGTGCAATGCAGTCATTTGGGCTGATAAATGATGATTGTTCAGGATGTTCGTCAACACATAGCTAAATGTTGTCGTTGAATAAAGATGCAAATAAGTTGAGTTGTTGTGGCGACCACTGGACCCTATTACAAATTATGAAAAATATAATAAAAAAATTTTCGAACTTCCATTTAATGTAGTGAAGTTAAAGCGTCCACAACAATCACATCCAAAGCCACAAGTTTAATATTATAATCCTGGAATTTAAATTAAAAGAATTTAAATAAACAAAATCATATTAACTATATTTGGGCAGCAGCACTAGTTCTCGCATTGCCCCATGTAAGGCGAGAACTAGTGCCATGGGGTGGTTTCACCGACCTTGCTTTTTCTCGGATCTATTCTACTTTAAAGTTTCATAGCCTGACACATAAAACGTGCCGGGGAATTGAATCCGGTTAGAGTGATCTAAGTACTTCGATATTAAATTGATTTGCTAATAACAAATAAAAAGAACTATGATTTGTGTATTTGAAAAAAATGAAAGGAGCATTTATTCTAACATAGAAGGAGAGATAAATACCATATGATTTATATAAACAAAAATCTTGCTATCACTTCTATATGCTTGCCATTACTCGTGTCATTAGTAAGCAGCCTTAATGCTCTAAATTTAATTTCTATGTCAAAATGTGGCCAATACATGCAAGAAATATATATGCTAGGGAGGTTTGAAATCAAATCTCCATGACACAAAAGTATGCTAGTTCCATGCCAATATTATTTCATTTTCCAACCCTTACTGTTATACCACATGCCATGTTTGTATTGCAATTCATACATTCATTAAATTAGAAAATAAATGAAGAAATGATCAAATGTGAATAATTTCAATGTTTTATCTTCAACTTGGCTTGCATTTCATAGAAGGGAACTTGAAAAAGAGGAGTTACATATCATGATATGTCTACATGTCTTCAGTTCCTTAATAATATCACAATCTTCTTGCACCAACCCTCCTCATGGATTCAAAAGCAGGTCTTCCTATTATCTCCAAAGGGACAATGCCTAGTCCAAAAATCTGTACAGATTCATATCTTGGCTTGTGTGGAATCATTTCATATCAAATTTAATACAACTAGCTAAACTAAGGTATCAGATGCAATTTAGCACATGAAGGATGAACAAATGCTAATGCAAGAATTATTATAGTGTATACAAGTATCACATGGATCAAATGCAACTAAAAGGACAAGTTATGTAAATTTTATGGCAACCAGAAACGAAAAGGAATACATAATTAATTACAAATGTAAAATATCTGCCTGCCTATTATCGTGCAAGAACAAAAATAGCACAAAAGCTCTATTATGTCACAAAACTATTAATTTAACCATGGTTGGATATCAATATCTTGCATGCCATTAGTGGTTTCTTTGTGCATTTATCCTCATGATGTTTATTTTATTCTTCCCTTAATCGAGTTTTAACTCTTCCAAATGTATGGCTTTTTATGCATGAGTTTCCTATTGAACTTACAAGTGCTTATGTATATTAAGGTGAGGCAAAATTGTCATATTCACTGAACAATGTGTTGCCAGGTTTCTTAATTCATCATATAAGGTACTCATGTAGGGATGTGACCACTCACGTAGTGATGTGACCACTCACGTAGTGATGAAACCACTTGCGTAGTGAAGTGACCTCCTAGCTTGGATTAGATTAGGCTCAAAATAATATTAAACTTCTAATTAGGTTGATATTTATTATTTATGGTTAGAGGTGAGGATTTGGACACCACTTGTGCCACTTAGAAGACCAGGGAAGGCTCATCTTATATGGTGTGGTTAGTCTTCATATAAATGGACCCTATGGCCTTAAGGTCTTAAGTGAGGTTGAGGCAAGATGTCTCAAGCTTAGATACACTTTCAATTAGATAAAAACAACATTTGTGAGTTTTAATTTAGCATTGGAAATCAAGAAGGGTGATGAGATGAATTTTGGCTAGTATTTCATTTTAGCTAAGTTCCATGCCTACCATGCATCTAAAGGGTATGAGATTTTCTAGAAGTGGCTCTAAAACACCCATATGAACACCATTAGACCATACTTAGCATTGAATCAACATATATATCAAGCATGAGGCTAATATCATCACATGGTGCAAGGGTGTGCTTAAGTGATAAAATGCTAGATACTTGCACTAAATTTAACATAGAACGCCACCTACTTAATTAGACTATGACTCACTATTATGGGGTGATTAGGCACATCTAAATCATTGATTAATTTATTTAAATAGGGTAGGGTACAATATTTCACTAGAGTTATGTGTGTGAGTTTGGTTAGACCAAAGGTGAGGCACATGAGTGAAACGAGAGATGTCGAGATCATAGGAAGTGTGAGTTTGAAGTGATAAAATGTGATAATTCCAGCATTAAATATATTATGTAGTAGTGTATGTGAGCACAAATTCTGTACAAATTTACCTCTAATTTGTCGATAAGAAATGTGACCAAATGTGATATACCCCTCCTTTTTGTCTTTTTGATAATGAAGGGTTATTCACAATTTGGTACAAATTTACCTCTAATTTGTAGATAAGAAATTATAGGTATTTATCGAACAATGACCAGATCACCTTCTTTGAAGCATTGGGGGTAGATTATGTGATCGCGTGCTTCGAATTAATTTAGACATATTTGTGCATTTACTGCACTAGTTAGCTTGTAATGAATGGCATTGTGGAGTGATAGTAATTCCATTTCAAGTGGTAGCATTACTTTTGTCCCAAATACTAACGAGTATGGGATGGCCTGAGTTGTTGTCTTATCTGTGATTAAGGCATTATGAATTGATTTGATTCAGCTATGAATACCAAGAGATTTGGAGAGCTATGAGAGAAAATTGACTTGTGTTGCATTTATTGATATTATTAGAGATATTTATAGTAAAGATGTAACATATGTTTGATCTTAAGATGCTATTAGATTACATCAAAGTTCAGCACTTAACCCATATTTCCTTACTTTAATTATGGATGTTTTTACTAAGCATGTTCAAGAGGAGGTTCTTTGATGCACGCTATTTATAGATGCATTCTTTTAATTGATAAGACTAGGGATGGAATTGTGGAGAACTATATTAAAATCTAAAAATTTCATCATAGTAGATCTAAAATAGAATATATATAGAGCGTTAAGTTTAAATATATTAGAAGTTCTAATCTAGATGACATAACTATTAAGGTCCATGGGATAAAGAAGAGCAAGATGTTCTAATACCTAGGTTCAATTATTCAAAATAATAATAAAATAGAGAGCGATGATTACTAGGATCCATGCTGGTTGAATGAAATTGAGGATCAATTCTAGAGTGCCATGCAATCAGAAATATGACCTATAATTATGAAATAGAAAAATTTTATAGACCAGCTATACGACCAACTCTGTTATATGGGACTGAATGCTGGTCTACAAAAAAGAAACTTGTCGATAAAAAAGTAGACCCCATCTGGTGGGATTAAGGCTTGATATTGTTGATGTCGTTGTTGTGTCATGTGAAGAAATACAGTCTTATTAGTGGCTCAAGTATACGACGTATTGCTCATGACACAAATTTTGAGCTTCAAAACAATATATTGGTATATGCGAGTGAGTGTGAACACGCATTGAAATGCTTCCCAACTGCTTTACGGTCTCAATCTTATAACCCACAAACCTTTTTATTTTTAAGAAGGTGAATCATATTATGAGGCAATAGTACTGCCAATGAGATTAATTTTAAACTCAAATTTATAAATTTTAATCACTGATCTACAACATCATTCGGTCGGTACACAACTTTGTTAAGATTTTTTTTCAAATCAATTTTAATCAAGTAAATATATTATTATTGCGATCTATAAACTTCGTAAGAAAAAATATATCAAAGAAAAATATGTGATTATAATAGGCAACACTGTATCAACGAAGCACTAATGAAACCATCCAACAAAATTTAGGGCTCGACAAAATGATATTTGGGACTATCTTTTAATTGTATAAAGTGGACAAATAATCATGGGCTAATAAGCCTATAAAGCCCACAAAGCTTTAGATGTTTGAATATTAAGGAAATATAATATTTATTTAATTAATTTATACTCTTAAAAATCACATTCACTAGTAGTAATACACAGAAAGGCCGGAGGATTTAGGGTATGGCTAGCAATTTAACTCTATATTTGTTCGAATTTGAATTAAATTGAACTTGACTCGAGAATTTGAGTTGATTCTCGAGTTGAACGGCTGATTCGAACCCAATTAGAGTCACGTTCGAATTGGGCTCGACTCGACTTGAATTGATTGAGTCAATCGAAATAATAAAACAAATATAAATATAGATATATAGTATCATTATAAAAGCAGAGATCATTAGCAACGCATGTGGTAAAGTTCTCCGTCTCCTCGTTAGGTCTCGGGTTGATACCCATTAAATGCAAATGAGTGCTATTTTATAAGGAAAACCTGAATTTTGGCCATCACAAGAATCAAACATGGGTCCCTTGAATGAAATGAAAAAAACATTACCAATGGGCCACAAAATACTTTCAGCAAATGGTATAAAGTGTTTAATGTTACTTATTTTGAGTTTAACTCGAATCAAGTTCAAGTCGGCTCGAATATAAATTGACTCGACTCAAACTCGATTTTAATTCGAGCCAAGTTCAAGTCGGACTTAGCTTGAAAACTTAGAGTTTGAGTCTAGACTAACTCGACCGAACTCGAATCAAATTCAGCCGTAATTTCAGCTAAAAATCACGTTTGCACCTATCTATAAGAATCTCTAAAATACAACATAGAATTATTAATATTATTAATTTGATGCAAAAATTTATAGCAAATTTTAGTAAATTATCAAGTATTTTATTCTGGAAAATTTAGGTAAATCCCGCATAATAATTATAAAAACATTATTTAGATGAAAGCAAGGAATTATTGTTAGATAGCTTGTCACATCAATTTTTTGATTTAATTGTTTTAAGAGAAATTCTTGTTAAAATTATAATAAAAAAGAAAATATATTAAAAAGACCAAGTGATTAATTGCATAAATATAAATATTCTACTTATGTATTGTTTAAATTTTCTTCTTTAAGTCTTAGTTGCATTTTATATATGATTTTATAATAATTTAAAAAAAGTATTTATTGGACCTTGACTTCATCCTATTTGATTATGCTTTATTTAATATATATATATATAATATATGGTGTATGCGTTAAATTGAGTACATTGAGCATATGAAAAAAAATTTAAATTATAAACATCTATAGATGTTTCTCCTTAATATCAAAGAAAATTGAAAAAAATTAGAAAAAAAACATGTAATGTTAGAATATTAGTATACAAAAAATAAATAAATCATAAGAGTTAAATTACATATGAGCATGTGTTCGAAAGCCTGCCCAGATTGACTAGTCCAACCTCAGAAAAGCTCGAGCTCGAAACTTAAATTTGCTCATGTAGCCAGGTGGCTCTTCCCTTTTAAGCCCGACTTAACTAAATTTAAAATAATAAGATTTTATGAATTTTAATGTATTATTTTGTAAAGATTTTTAAGGTACATTTATTATGATTAAATGAATTTTAATGTTGTAATTATGTAAATAACACTAATTTAAGTTATATATGTCCTGCTCAATCCATATTGGGCCTAGGTCATATTATTCAACCACTAGCTTTGGCATAACTTGACCTAAAGAGTCATGGATCGGATCCAAGTTAATCTCAATCCAATCCATAAGATGAACTATTCCAAGTATCAAAATCAAATTCGAAGTCAGGAGAGACACAGTCCAAACATGACCCATTGATAGGCTTAAATATATGCTTCAACTCATGAAAATGCCAAGAAAAATGCACATTTATGTATATATTCAAAGCTATTATCCATCTGATGCAATAGAGCTTATATATAATAACTAATAAACTTGTGCTCTCAATTGGATACTATTTTCATTTAAGTTCTTAAGAACTTATTTGTTTCAAGAAAACTCATATAATCTTTTTTTCTTTCTAGCAAAGAAATGGTATATTTGATAAAACAACATTGCAATACCCTACTGGTGCCCCATTTTGTGCCCTAGTATAATTAATACATCTAAACTTAATGTTAAATAGGTATTAATTAAAATTCACTAGTCAAAATTATAATTATAAATCTATTAAAGACAATTTCATAGAAAAAAGAGTTGGGGCACCAGTACTATTCAATAATACGAAAGTTTGGGTGGTGCCAAGCATGTAAATCATATATAAATAATAAATTAAATGTGTAAGCAATTCTAGAGCTTTACATTCAAAGACAAGCTACAAATTAGCCACAAAATTGTTCATAAAAAATACAAATATTTTTTTCTTATCACAAAAAACCATCATTAATCCACTTTTGCATGTGGGACCCACTAAAAATACATATTTTAAATAAAAATTATAGCTATCCATCCCTTTTGAGGGATATTTGTAGGGCTGGCTTCGAGTCAAATTCAAGCGAATCAGCTCAAGCTCAAATTCCAAATTTTCTAGTTGAGCCCATCTCTAACTCAACTTGAATTCGATCAAGTTCGAGTCGAGTCAATTTTAAGTCAAAAAAGTTTGAGTTCGAGCCGAATCGAACTTGATTCAAGTCAAACTTGAAATGTGCATAAAATAAAAATCCTTCTACATTTTGTTGAAAACAATTTGTGGTCCAGTGGCATCCCCGCTTTTATCTCAAAGAAAAGATCAGCGTTCAATTCCCACTATAGCGAAATTTTTGCTTAATTAAAAAAAAAACTATAAAAACCCTCATTTGTACATATTAGGTTTCAAACCCAAGACCAGTAGACCAAACAGAGAATAAGAAGCACTTTACCAACTGCATTGTTAATAATTTCTGCTTTTCTACTAGTTATATATATATATATATATATATTTATTTATTATATATATTTCGAGTAACTCAAACCCAATTCAAGTAAATTCGAGCCAAACTCAAACTTGACTCGAATTGGGTTCGAGTCAAGCCGGTCAACTCCAACTCAACTCAAAAATTTAGAGTCTCTTAAAACTCAAGCGAGATTTGAGTTTCGTTAAATTATCAACCCTAGCTATGACCTATTAGATCTACTAATAATCAAATGACACAACCCGACTAGGACCATTCAGATCGACTAAAAATTGTATGTCATAGAAATTGTTTATCTTGTCCTTGTTGTATGTTTTACAAGCACTATTTTACTGCCTTTAGCAATATGCACTTTATTACTATTCTTTCATATGTTTTCATAATATTAATCATTTTAGATCTTTTATGTGCATGCAGGTAAAAGGAAGCATGTGCCTGACAAATTCAAAATGGAGGCACTAACAGTAATGCAGGGTGATTTGAAGAGACTTAGAAGCTTACTTAGAGGAGGGTACTAATAGTGATGCTCTTATATTCTGAATAATCGGAGTCTTAGATGTTGGTTTATAAATGTGAGATACACGTAACAATATTGTCTCTAAATGTACATAATATGAACAGCTCCTTTTAATATCTTTCATATCTCCTTTTTTAATTTTCTTTCTTTGTTGTTTGATTAGATCATTTATGATCATCTGTTTACCCAGTGCAGTGATCATTTGTATATCTAAAAGAAGCCTTGCTCTTTGTGCAACAACTATAATGAATGGCACTCTCATCTTTTCTACTCATGTAACCACTCTTGAGAGATTGTCATGATTACTCTAATTCTAATAATTTCTTGATGCCAGCAACTGATATCCCCATTTGAAGGATTATAGAAATTTTATTACCTCCAATTTGGTAAAACGTTTTATAAGCTGATATTAAACTGTATGGTGACAAAGGAACAATAAAATTTACTAAGTCCTTGTATATGTACAAAATTTGGTACTTGACATTAGATGCAAGATGAAGAATTAAAGTTTGAATGGAGAGATATGAATCCAAGGAATGAAAAAGATAAAGATATTTCATATATATGCCATGACCTATATCTATTTGTTGAATGAGGACTTTGTTTCATTGTATAATAATGTAATGTGAAATGTCCTAGAAATAGTTTTATTTATTTTAGTTGGATTACACCATTTTGTAGGTTTGATTGTTGTATATTTGACTCCATTAATCTGAATTTTTTTTCAGTTACTTTTTCTTTCTATCATGTATAGTTGTTTAGCATTTGCTAGTGTGTGCACGTTTTAAAGTTTCTAACTGATAACATATGTATGCTTAAGTGACACGTTTCCACTAGTTATTTATTATTCAATAGGACTGTAGTCTGGTGCATGGTTGTCCATCATAAAAATAAAATAAAATGAATGTGTCATACTAGTAGTATGCAAAATTAAACAGCTTATTCTTCAGAAATCCTCCAGAAAAAATCTTCTCCTGCAAACCTGAAAAAAAAAAGTTAATTAGGTGATTAGCATTAAAGCTTAATGAGGAAGCAAAACTAAATTGTTGTTGCTGATGTTGTTGTCGTATTATATCTTACATCAACATTATAATGCAGCATTTAGCAATACAATATAATATAAATACAAGTTTCAATTTCAGTTCACAAACTTTTATTTTAAACAATTATTTGTATTTATAGATGAAAACTAAAAATGCACAAAATTTAAACAACATAATTTAACAATCAAGAATAACAACACCAAGCTTTAGCCCCGCGAAGTGAGGTCGGGTACATGAATCCATCGTTATCATTGTGCACAATCAAATAGAAGCCCCTCCCTAAGCTCCTAATAATGAAGATCTTTTCTAATAATTTCTACCCTTATTTTTTTCCTATTCCACTTTTAGCATGAGAAAAATTCACACACAAATTTTCTAACATTCCAAATGTGCTCTGCTATTTCCTCCAACCATCTTGGATTCTACTAATCACTCTACCATTTAATTCAACAATATTTTGTATAGCCCTTCTTGATCACATGGTCATCAATAGGTATTGTTTGGTCGGCTATATTCTAAGCGTAAAGTAAGACTTTTGCATGTAATCTAAGATTTTAAATTTTTTGTTTGTTGCATTTTGATTGCAAGATAAAAATCTAGATCTCTTTTCCCCACAACCCAATTTCTCGTGTAATAGTTTAACAACCAAATTGTTGATTTCTTATTAGTGCGCATGGGGATAAAAAACAAAAACAATTCATCGCCTTTCTCCCGCCTTCATTGTGGTCGTCGAACTCTATTGGCCTTTGTTGGCGATCGTCGGTTGCTCAAAGATGCCTCCGAGCTGCTTTCACCGACATGTGTTGGTCTCTTGATGGCAGTCGCCAAACTTCATCAATGGAACAAGGCCACCGTCGGCCTTTATGGGCCTTCGCTGGCCTTCATCATCTACGAGTTATCATGGCCATTGTCGGCCTTTGTGCAATTGCTAGCTTGGCAGGCAGGCTTAAATCGTGTGCTTGGTAGGGGCTTTACCCTGCCCTTGAAGGCTTTAACCGCCCTTAGCTAATGGTTGTCAGGCTTCATCAATGGTCAATGTTCTTCATCGATACTTATGACGATGAACTGTCAGTTCTCGATATTTTAAAATAATTGTTTTTTCTGATTTTAAAACACTATTTTAAAATTTTGCCCAAATACTTATCACAAACAAAATATAACCTAACCTATCAAAGGCCCTAAAAGCTTTTATATTGTATTTATTTTACTTCAAACAATTTTACACAGCATTTATTTTACTTAAATATTTTTTACCACAAACCAAATAATCACTTGATAAAATAATTCATACATACATATTTGAACATCTTCATTTTTAAAAGAATTTTTTAGTCATTATTTTTAATGTACTTTACTTTTAAGTTAAAGCACTAGTTCTTTTATCTCTAATTTTGACTAACTTTTATATACATCTCTCCCTAAGTAATTTCTATATTTTTGTATAAATCAATGAATGCTTAAGTTTTATTATCAAAAACAATTATTTTAGATTGACGATTTGCTAATTTATATCTTTCAATTCTTAGTTACCTTTAAATCATTTTTTATAAGAAAATCTGCTTTTTAATTTCTTATTTTTTGGAAGTAGTTAAGCCTCAATGAGGCAATAATGTGATCGATGAGCTTTGAACCTTGAAGCTTCAAGAGTTTAAATCTAAGGACCCTAACCATTGACTTTCAAAAATTTTTAACTTTTTATTTGAAATTCTTATTCAAATTGCCAAAAAATAGTTACTATAATGTACTACCCCTTCTGATTCACTAATGAGTTCTTTGGTATGTTAGATTTTAAGCATAATCTGATTACAGTGTAATTTGATTATAGCATAATATGATTACTTAATAATTTTTAGTTGTATATTTAGAATGAAGTAATTTGTTAAGTATAGTGCTATGAGTGATTTAACAGGTGAGATTATCCCTAAACTGAATCATCTAATTAGTTGTCTAGTTTTTTGTCTATATGGAAGCAATCAAAAGCCTAAATAGTCTACTAAATGTCGGTTTGGAACGCCATGGACGATGTTGCAACCGTGGCTGACTCCAGCACCGGGGACAACGAAGCCAACGCCAAGGATAACGTGCAGCCGACGAAGATCACACGCGTTGGGGTCGAAATTGCAGAAGATGGTGCTGGATTTTAAGATGACGCCGGTAGGAGAAAAATCTAAGGAAGATGGTGCTTAAGCTGGGAATGACGCGCGTCGAGGAAAATGAAGTTGAGTAAAAACGACTCGCAAAGGAAAACTAAGCCAGAGCTAGGACTACGCTCTTATGGGGAAGAAAAGTCAAGGAGCTCGCTGAGGAAGATGACGTCAACGCCGGGGATGACGCGGAGCTGAGGATCACGCGCACCGGGGACAATGAAGTCGTCGGAGTGAAAAATAAATCCCGCAATTTTTTTGTATATGCCGCTCAACGCATCGTAAAAGTTTCACGCCATATTCGGTTGCAAGACTTTAACGCTAATTTTCCCCATCAAATTACAATATAAAATAGGGATTTTTATATACAAAATAAGGATTTTTATACCTCAAACTTTTTTTTAATTTCTAAATTTAACACAACTTATCATACATGCCACAGATTTTTTAATATTTAACAAAAAATTGTATTTTGACATATAAATTATTTTTTTATCTTCCTTATTTTTTTTTTTTGCATATTTTAGATATAAATTTTCATTTACATGAATTGTGTATACTAATATGTAGTTAAATTAAGTTAAAAATGAATGTGTTTGCGGTTGACCCCACTTATAGTTGAGTAGACTTACTCAACTTCTCGCGTATCTGCATTTATAGAACAAAATATAAAATAAATAAATTATAAATTGTATTTCTTACAATCTTATTGATTGTAATGATTATTATAGTCCTATAACTGTATTTATTCTTTTAGACTGAAATTATTTTACTTATTGACTTACAGCATTTTAATATTACATACAGTTTTATGCAGTATAATTTTTTTTTAATTGTAAGCTACTTAATTATCTATAGTCTTTTTAATTTGCACATGAATTCATTGGACATATTCATATTTCATTTATTTAATTAAATGCATTTTACAAATGCTTTGCTAATCTATTTGATGGACAAATGAAAAAATCATTTAAACTATATTAGCATTTCTTACCTTATAGCCTTTAGTAACTGTTTACTAATTTATTTATTTCATACCAAATGCTCAGCTTATAATTAAATTGTAAATAGCTAACGTGATATCCACTTAATTAAATAATATGTTTAATTACTTTAAAATCGTACTTAAATTTTTAAAGTCTAATCATTTTTTTCTTTTATTGGTTGTGTCATACCGTATTATAAACTAAATATAATAGATCAGGAGCTTAGAGCAGGTTTGGTGCCCAAAGAAGAATCTAATAGCTGCATGCTGAAAACCTTTAATTACTTTGCTTTTATTTTTGAATGTGAAGATGAGTGTTTAATTTCTCAATTTATAATAATAACTTTTATATGATGTTTAGACTATTCTTTTATGTTGCATATTTTTTTATTATGAATGATGAATGTTTAATTATAATTTTTGAGTTTCCTTCTACCCATAGATCCGCATATATAAATATTACTTAGTAGTGAGTTATAATGCTCTAATTCAGTATTAAATACTACCGTAACACTTATTATTGGGTTAATTAATATAACTAATATCGGGGCGTTACACAATGACCCAGTCCACCCACGATTCACTCAATGGTGCCCGAGATACACAATAGCGCAATCAAGTCAATATGGCGTTGAATATATTGCCTCAATTCTTTACTCCATCTATAGCTCTAGAGCACATTAATTGGGGAGCCATCACTCAGTAAGGTATGTCCCTGAAGTGCCCGAAGTGTATATGGCTCAAGTATTTACTTTGATGAAGCTCAATATCAAGCTTCATCCCTAGATGCACTAAGACTTGAGAAGAAGAACACTTGATTAAAGACTATAAATAAAAGGTTTAGTAAGAAAGTGTGTAAAATGGATATTTAATTGGAGAGAGTAAAAGTACTCCGCAATAACACCAAGACCCGAATTGGCAATATAATCTAAAGGATTTGCTGAAAGTTCAGAAAATATATAGAAGTAAGAAATTTAGTTGTTGGTCATGTGAATGTGGTGGAAAACAATGCCAATTACCGAAAGGGGCTCAAAACTCAGAGGCACAATGAGATGATATATCATCATGGTAGCAAGAAAAATTATTAAGGGAGTATTACAATTATATGTTGAATGCGTACATTTCATTTAGTCATTTTGAGATGCTAAGATTTAAGTGTATTATAGACGATCACACGAATGAGTGAACTTTTAAGACCTTGAAACCAAGAAAAATAAAATCAAGGGCCAACCAACTTGGAAGCGCTAAATGTCATTGCACATTGAAGTGTGACGAGAGAGATAAAGATCACACATCTGGTGCAGCTCGAGGTGATGCTCGTAAACACGAAACAAATTCAAGGTTTAATCAACATGTGCATAATAAGGCAGGCTTACATCCATAATTTATTATCGAACCTACCTCATAGACACAGGGTTTACAAGTTCAAATTTGTATTTTTGGTTAGTGCTTTTTAATAACAGCCCAATTGAAATTTCAGCCATCCAAGCCCATTGGGGGGTTCTAGTATATTCTATACAGCAGCTATATATACACTCAATATAACCTCACATATACATCAGTGAATACTGAGATTTAGTTTTCAACATTCTCTTGTTCTCCAAACGGAATCCTCTGATCGACGTTTCTCCTCTTCAGTGGAATCCATGAACGATGGCTCCCAATCTAGCAATGATTTCAGATCTCACAGTATCTCCCTCATTGAATCCAAAAGATCTGAAATTCCTAATATCCAACATTAAGAACATCATCCCACCCCACTTACAACAAATAACTACCCCGTTTGAAGAGCTCAAGTCCTTCAGCTCTTCAAAGCCAATAATATCCATGGACATCTCAACAGATTCGAACCCACTTTGTATATCTCTAGCCCAAATTACTCCTGGATCTCAGCTAATCAGAAATTACAGCGGCCCTATACTCCATCATATCCCCCTCTATCCAGCCCTACATCCTTGAGGCCACTACCTATGCTGATGCAAGGAACACGTTAGCCAGACATCTCAAATCCATCAATTGATCTCGAGTCATTCAACTCAAACACGAACTCCATAACATATCTTTGAAGGATAGATCTATGCATTACTATCTTTCAAAAATTAAAGCTATCGTGGACACTCTTAATTAACTCCCCTCCAATTATCAAGCATTCAAAACCTTCGTATGTACCAAATTGAAGCCAATCAGCCTAAATGACCTCTACTTTCTCCTCTGCAATGAGGAAATTAACATTCAACAATACACAAGAAACTCCAGCTCAGCCACTCACCGCTGGTTCACAATACCAACCATCTCTCCCTATTCTTCGGTCGGTACCAGGAAGGGGACGCAGTTAGGCACCTGCTCCTTTCCAGGGACCCACTCAACACCGAAATCCCCCAAGCTTCCTTACATATAGTGCCAAATATGTAGCAAGCCAAGACCCTCATCAAAAGACTGATGGCGCCGCATGAATTCCGGCTACAACAACGCCTCAATCCACTCTGCGGCCCATGCACAGATGGTTCACAACCCTCCATCCAGTACCTTGATTCTCGCGCTTCCACCAATATCACCAATGACTTCAATAATCTATCAATAGTCGATCCTATTAGGGAACCGATCATGTAACGTTTGGTAACAGTCAAACTCTTCCAACATCCAATATCGGCAATGGCATTCTTCCTACTCCCAATTGAAAGTTCCTTCTCAAACGTCTAATACATATCCCTCATTGTAATTACAATCTACTATCTATTCACAAGTTAACAACCGATAATTCATCCTCAAACTCATTTGATCCAACTGGTTTTATCATAAAAGACCTTCAAATAGTCACCCCTCTCATTAGACGTCGATGCACCAATGAACTCTACACATTTCGCCCATCACCTAAGCCTCCTCGCAAGATCATCCTACATTCATCAACAACAGCCACCACACCTACAGCCGTGGCGGCGTTCACCATAACAACTGCTTCCCATGCTCGGTCTGCATTACCACCAAGCATCACAGATTACCATTTCCTAAAATTTCCAATAGAACTTGTAATCTTTTTGAATTTCTACATATCGATGTATGGGCGGACCCTGCACCGATTTTATCTAACGAAGGTTATGAATATCACGTTCATTTTATGGATGATGACTCAAAATTTACATGAATTTTTCCTATGAAACAAAATTCCGAAACATTGCAAAAAATCTCTCATCTCTACAAACTTATAGACTATCAATTTAATACTCATGTCAAAATTCTTCAATCCGATGGAGGGGGTGAATATATCTCGATCATTTTTCAAAATCTTCTCAAAAATTTTGACATTCATCACCAAATGTCATACACATACACTCCACAGCAAAACGGAGTTGCCGAACGCAACACCGACGTATTCTAGAAATCACACGCGCTCCTACAAACTATTCATTTATATGAACATTTTTTGTACATGCAGCCCTCACTTCCACCTATCTAATTAATCACCTAGCTTCTCCTAACACCAAAAATATTTCGCTATTCCAACTCGTCTACAACACCAAACCCGACTACAATCACCTTCGGGTTTTTGGCTACTTGTGTTTTCCTCTCCTTCCTCCCACAAAAACGTCCAATCTAGGACCCAAGTCTCTCCATTGTATCTTTCTCGAGTACTCATCACACCACAAAGGCTATATTTGTTACAACCCAAAAATGTTCACCTCTTTAACCTCTTGCCACATCAAATTTATCAAACACATTTTCCGCTTCCTCCAACTGATTCCAACCACCACTATACCCTCCTTCACTTCAAACCCCTATCAAAACCCTATCATACCTGTTCCCACCTCATCACCTTTGCCTCAACCATCATCAAACAACTCCAGCCAGACTATTGATCCAGCTCTCAATCTCTCACCCAGCTCATCAAGTCCTCAATCTTCCAGCAGCTTTTCCAACTTCACTCAACCAACCTCTCCACAATATATCTCACAGAAAACTCCAGCACCTCAGCCTCCTACCCCTCAACTAAGATTCAAGGCAAAAACCCCCACACTCCGGTGCTCACCCGTCTAAGAAAAGGAGCTATAAAACCCAAGCCTCTCCATAGCCTCATCCACTCTACCCTTCCCCCCACCGAGCCATCCTCATAAACAGTTGCCGCCAAATAAGAACATTGGAAGCTCGCCATGAAAGAAGAACATTGTGCTCCTTGAGCTAAATACCTATACTCTAGTGTACTTCCACATCCATCCCAAAACATGCTCAGATGTCCCTGGACATGCTGGACAAAATACAAGGATGGTGGCACGGTGGTCCATCACAAAGCTAGATTGGTTGCACAAGGCCTCAACCAACATTATGGAACTGACTATCTAAAAACCTTCAGTCCCATTGCCTAAATGCCTACCATCAAAACTCTATTCACAATCGCGATCCACCATAAGTGGCCCGTGGTATAGCTGGCCATCTTAAATGCCTTTCTTCACGGGCATCTCAATAAAACTGTTTATATGAAATAGCCCCGTGTTTGAGGATCCACGATTTCCCAATTATGTTTGCAAGCTCAACAAGGCTATCTATGGCCACAAACTATCACCTCGCCAATAGTACTCCACTCTCAGCGATTTCCTTCACTCCCAAGATTTTCAACTAGCCATGCCGACCCCTCCCTTCTTATCTACAACCCCACTCCCAATCGCATATATATCTTCATGTACGTGGATGACATACTCATCATCGGTCCTCAATAATCAACCCTCAACTCTTTCATCAAGTCCTTATTCACGCTTTCGTATGAAACACCTTGGAGCACCCTCTTAACTTCCTCGGCATTTACCTCTCCAAAATAGCCAACGCTACTGCCTTATCCAAGCACAATACACTTCCAACATCCTCAAAACCTCCGGCAAAACAATGCAACCCTGCACTCAATCCCATAGCCACTTCACCCTACACCACTTTCACATCCGAACCCTTCAGCCAGCCCAAACTTTAGAAGTAGTTAGCCAGCTCTCTCCAATACCTAAATATTACTCGCCCGGATCTAAGCCTAGTCATAAACAAAATTTTCCATCATATGCACAACCCTACAACAGCCCACTTTGATCAGCTAAAATGTATCCTTTGGTACGTCAAAGGGTCCCTCAACCATGGGATTCCAATAGATTCAGGCAATCTTCTTCTTTACGCATATGGGGACTCCGATTGGGTCGGGGATATTGAGGACCGTGGAGCACCAAGAAACAAACCACCGTCTCCCACTCATCCACGGAAGCCGAATATAGTACCCTCGTCATAGCCGCTACAAACATCATTTGGCTTCGTCATCTCCAAAAGAATTTGGAGTCATTCCAGACACTCCTACTCAACTTTATTGCGACAACAAGTTGGTCATTGCATTGGCTCACAATCTAGTTTTCCATACTCGCACCAAACACGTAGAAGTTGCCTGTCACTTTATCCGCAACAGCGTCCAAAAGAAGAAAATACATCTTCTCTACATAAAAACATATGATCAATTGGCGGGCATTCTCACCAAGCCACTTCCCGCAACACGGTTCAGTCTTCTTCGCTCCAAACTTACCACTTTTGTCTAAGATGGTTCGTTTGTGAATTTAAATCTTAGTCTTCAAAGCCCATTGAGCTTGATTGGGTTCTAGTATAATCTATACAGTAGCTATATATACTCAATGTAACCTCACTTATACATCAGCGACTATAGAGATTTTAGTTTCTGCCATTCTCTCATTCTCCTCTCTACCGCATTTCTTCACTCTCTAAGTAATCTGTTGTAACTAAAAATTTGTAACGGCTTTTTATAATTACTAAGATCATTTTTACACTATTATTTGAAAAGTGTCTAGAAATTTTTGCTTGCAATAGATGAGTATATTGGTGACAGCATGAGTGTAACCCAAACTTGCCTCTGCCGAAAGAAATTTCCCATTGTGAAACTCTTAAGGATTTTGCAAAGGGTCTCCCTTAAGTCGACAAGGTTGACTCGCCTGGTGCAGTCGAGCATTTGTCAGCACACGCCCCAGGCCTTGAAGGTACCAAGTTTCTTTTTGCACAACTTTTGCTCATCTCAAGTTTGGTGGGTCACTTGGTTGTGCTATTGTATGTTAGCAGTAGTGTAACCGAGTCAAGTTTGAGTTCAACTCATTTAAACTTTCTGAGCTCGATCTTGGCTCGAGTTCATTTACCTAATTCAAGCCTGACTTATTAAAAAGCTCGAGCCAGCTCAATAAGCCAACAAAATGAGCTTAATGTGTAATGAATCATAACTTTAACTCAATTATATTAAAAAATTATTATTATAATGCACATAAACAAGTAAGGATCTGCTACTGAGTTGACCTGACCTAAGCTCGAGCTCGACTTGCAACTCGAGAGTACGATAAGCTCTGATCGCAAGCCCATTAATAAGTTGAGCTCATGTTAACTATCATTAACACCCTTAATGTGAGTAATTAATTTACCCAACTCATCTCAGGTTCTGAACTAGCTCATCACTCAGTGCCAAATTTGGTTGGAGGCTAGCTTGTTATTCCTTTTTCAAGCTCTAATTTCTCATGGAACTAGAATTGGTATCTTTCAGGTTATTGAATATCTAGTTGTCTATTAAATGTACTATTTTGGTAGTTATATGTATACATAAATATGTATATAAAGTTTAATTCTTCACCGGTTGCAATTCATAAAATCAAGTACATCCTGGTGTTAGCACATGTTATGTCAAAAAAAAAATGGTGGGAATACAAGTAAAATTAAATGGGAGCAAAGGGAATTACGCAATAGAGAATTTGAAATTTGAGCTTTATCTTCTCCTTTGCATCCCTACAAAACCCGAAGCCTGCTTTTACTACTCTCTCGTGTGAAAACTTTTAGCCCACTGAGACGAATATCCAAAAAGATCCAACACCGCCTTGACTCAAGGGGCACTTGATGATATTATGACCACAACCACAGATAAAAGATTTGTGACATATATTGAAGAATAGGAGATCCTCCCTCGCACCTCCACACTGATTATCGGGTGTTCAAGCAATTAAATGATAACTTGCATAAATGGAGGGTTGTGCCTACTAATATCAAAATGAGGATGGCAACTCTAAGTGAGCTCTTTAATTTGAACTTAATGAAAACAAACTGCTTGAACACACTCATCTTGTAGTATAAGTACAAGCTTCCATTTTGGCACACATCACAATGTGTTTAAACTTCTTATGAGCTGTTCATGATTCTACTATGCCCTAATTCATTCTAGGTGGTCAATGCCATTTACGAGCTATTAGATATGCATTGCATTGACTTCACAAGGGATAGGATTATCACTCTCCCTCGCTCAAGCCAAGATGGTCGGTAGGACAATGAAGTTCTAAGTTCAATGGCAACACCCAATGAGGCTTCTTGGATTGTTGACAAGCTAGACAGAAAGAATGATTGAATACTTTTATACGAAAATACTAAATTAGGCCAGTGCCTACTCATTTTTTCCCAATTTATGCCTCTAGGCTAGCTAAGAGATTCAAGGGGGATTCAAGTGAAGATGTTGGGAAGCTGGGGGCTTGGACGAGAGGTCAACTATAAATTCTTCAAGGGGTAGTTTGCCATTTTATTGAACTTCATCTCACTCAAGGTGACCAGGTCAAAATTGTCATGCTTCTTTTGGTGAAACCTCTAGGCTTGAATGACAAGGCCCCCAACTTATGTACTTACCTAGATTCATTAAAGGTAGAAGGATGCAAGCAACATTCTCAATATAACTGAATTATGATTAACTCAGTGTCATTGTTTAAAACAAAATGGTTATGTGCAAATAAGTTTCTCTTGGTCAAGAAAGAGACATCTTGAGCAGAAGTGGAAGGCGGAAAGAAGGTTGTATCTTGCTAATAGAAAAAAAAGAAGAAGATTGAAAAAAGAAACTCCAATTGCTCAATAGCCATCCTGAAGAAGCCCAAGTAAAGCTCTCCATAAGATGAGTTTCATAGAAGTTTTAAATGGGTTGAGTAAGGATTCGACTCAAACACCACAAAGGATAAGAAATTGACAAGGCAATCAGGATAGATATGAATGTGAGTGAGTTGAACTGACCTGATTTTTAATTTGTGCATCTAGAACCAGTGGGTCTCATCGGGCGAGGAGGAGAATAAACGGGTTATAGTCTCTTTGGTAATAACGTCGGTTGACCCCACCACCGGGCAAAACGATGGTAGTGCGGAAAACCTAGGGTTAGACATTGAGAATCACCAAAGCAAATACGAAAATCAAACGCAAACAAGAGCAAATCATAGCACACAATCACATGCACAAACCACAAATCCAAACACAAAAGATGTTTACGTGAAAAACCCAAGAATGTGAAAAACGACAAAGCCACATCACCAAAGAATTAAGAACCGGACCGGTCATCGAACCGTTGATGTGAGATGTTCAAGGTTCAAAGGTCGAACCAGAGCTCGAACCGGGGACGAACTGGAGGTTGAACCATGGTGACTCAATAAATTATAAATTAATAAACTATATATAAAATATATTTAAAGACCAAATTTTTACACCAACAAGTAAGTCTCTTCAAATATCACTCATACAATTATTAAAAATTTTACTGTGGCATCACAAAATAGATTTATTTAAGAATATTTATATGTTACACAAAAATTTTTAATTTTTATTAATATTTGTTTGGTTTTTTTAATATATTTTATATTTATTTTATATCTTTAAAATAAATAATCATATATATTAATAATTAGATATAATTAAAATTTAAAGAATTTTTTTGTTAATCAAAATGAAATCATAATCTAAAGAATATTTTATTGGGCTAATTGAGAACACATTTAAGTATCTTTTTATACTTTTAGCTTGCTTAATTAGTTGATAAGATGATTAGTTTTTATTAATTTTAATTATTGTAATTCTTAAGCCTCATCTTTAATTATAAGTATTTTATTTTTTGTAATTTCTAATGATTTTCTTATCATAAAAATGTTCTTTCTGAGCTTTAAAATCTCTAAGAAAATTTTTTTCTAATGTGTGTAGCTCAATCCACATCAGATAAATATTTTTTTTATAAACAATTCATTGCTGCTGCTCGTTGCCATGATTTGTAGTGTTCGGTCATGGGCCAAGTGTAATGACCCTAGGTCATATATGAGGAAGACGTTATTTTCCCGCAATATCTAAATTCTGTTTATTTCTCGCAAATGTCAATTTTTCAATTGAAACTCCCGCTAAAATCTATGTTTGTCAAATTACTGTTTATTCTGTTACATATTGATTCATTGAGAAAGTTCCTCAAAGCCAATTAATCATAAAATGAAATTTTAAGATGGCCATTAATCTTGTATTTAAACTAAGAAAGTATTAACCCGAAATCAAGAAAGTACAAGTTTCCTTTCCTCTTCCGGAGATAACTTATATTTGCTACGACGGGTATTAATCGGCGGCATCTCCTGCTGATCAAGCCGCACAGAGCGAACGTGCGTTACATATGCACGTCCTATTTAAACTGCAAGAGGCCACTCGACTCTCCCCACCCTCACAGAGCACTCGATCACTCAATCAAAACCGCTGACAAATACCTAAGCCGACGGAAGCAATCAAAAAACTACAATAAAGGCACAGATGATCGCTCTTTCTGCTCGACTCTCCCGCACGATGCAGCAATCATAGAGACGTACCTGGCGGCAGGTTGCGCATAGGCCAACGAACGAAGAACACCCCGATGGTCACAGCGACTGACCTCTTTCCACTCGACAGAAACGCAGACGAAGAAGACGTTCTGCAAGTATGATATCCTTGCCCATCTTCTTTTACCTTCAGTCGATTGAGAGAGCCGAATGCTAGGAGCAACATTTTAGGGAGATCAATAAAATACGGTCACTCTATTTTTAATGGAGATGCCTATAAAAATTTTGTAGGTATTTTACTCTATATAGTCTTTTATTTGTTAGATAGATGTTGTATTTTTATTTTTGTGGTCTCTTAGATGTGATTAGATATGTAAATATTAGGATAACTTATATTTGCTACGATGATTCTTTACCAAACTTGATGTGCATTTTTCCATTTAACTACATAACTTCAAAAGAGTATTTTAATACTATATAGAGTTTAATATGGGCAAATTAACAATTGAAGTTGTATTATGCGTACATTGTTTATGTAATGTTTAGCACTGAAGTATACTTTAGAAAATTTGGTTGATAATTGGGTTGTCTATGCGTTGTTTCTGAAGTTCACCTTTATGAATCTCATGCATGTATGACACCCTCTTTGAGCCCATATAGTCATTGATAGTTTATAAAATAATTTTTACATTATTGGCTTGTTATGATCTTTACATGTTCTCCTAATAAGGAACATACTTCAAGTTCGTTATTTTTCATTTAATTTAAAGCAACTGCTTGCATATTTATGCTTATAGCATTTGTTTTCATTGGCCTAATAATGAAATCAAACTAGTTTGGTTGGTTGCGTGAGGTATTCAGTGAAAATTTTGGTAAACATGAATTTGAGAAAATGCTTGCTCAATTCCAAAGTTTTTTGTTGGATACTTCTATCTACACATGATTTCCTAGTGTTTATAATGCTGTTGTTTTCTTAAATTGACTCATTGGAATAGGTCTTCATAATTATGCAACACCAAAACATGTGTAGCACTTCTAGCCTTACCAAGCAAAGCATTTTTTTTTTATCTTAGTCTGCTTTGCACAACTCAAGAATGGATTGATCCTTTGAAATTCATACTTCTTAACTCAGGTCTTAAAGTCTTAATGAGGATCTAAAATATTAAGAGAACCATAAACTAATCAAGAGATATACTCTATTTTTGCAATAAACAATTTTTAGAGTCAAATAAAATATTTATAAACATAATTTTTGCAGACGTATCAAGTTTTGAGTAGTTTCTCAACAGTTGAGCACAAAGGTACACAGGATATTACTTTATATACTCGTATTTCTTTTATTGCTGCTTAAGCATCGCTTTGAGCCTGTTTCATATTGTTATTTAATATGTTATTCTTACTACTAATAATGTAAGATAAATAAAATGATGTTTATGTATCTTGTGAATGTTGCAAAGGGTTCTGAAACGGAGCATGAAAAGGTTAGCAATGGGGCTAGTCCTCGAAAATCATAAAGGTGCCATCTGGAGCCTTTGAGGGGGCTCAGGTGAAGGATCTGCTTTTATACTTTTATTGAACCAGCCTCAAGATTCTAACTTTGCCCATCAAAACTATTATCATCGCTTCATGATATCAAGTCAT
This sequence comes from Gastrodia elata, assembly GCA_016760335.1. Lineage (NCBI taxonomy): Eukaryota > Viridiplantae > Streptophyta > Magnoliopsida > Asparagales > Orchidaceae > Gastrodia > Gastrodia elata. Next base: position 23,987,468 of record CM028675.1, read on the forward strand.
AAGCATAAACATAAATTCTTATGCGATTACTATTTGAAATTTGGCATGTGACAAAATAATGTTTATTTACAGAAGTAATAATTATCTTTATTTGCATTTTACACTATTTTCCTGTAATTATTATTATATTATTTTTGCCTTCCACTTTTTTTTAAAAGTATATTATTTAATATCCTTTGTACTTAGAATATGCACTAAGGCATTATTTTTATAATGTAAGACCAAATTCTGCTAGAGGAGGCTGATGTAGTTTAAAGATGTTAAAGAGAATCATAGCACAGGATATAAGTTAATTTTTATTTTCTCTACGAGAGATAAATATTTATATTCTGTATGATGTCAAATATGTAACAATCTGGATGTTATTTATTTTAAACTAAATTAATGAAATTTCCTTATTCTTATGTGGCCGTGGATGTTATTTAACTATTATTTTACTTAACCGTCACTATGATCCAGCGAAAAGATGCACCCGATATTAGCTTGGTTGTTACCAACCTAATATGGGCCATCACACCAAGGGTCGTGGGTCGTGGGTCGTGGTCCATGGGTAGTGTGGCACGGGTTCGAGAGTGGGCCGAGGGCCACGAACCGATGGATGCAAGGTTGGCCACAGGCTAAGGGAGCCGGGTTGTCTTTTGGAGAAATTTCTATTTGAACCATCTGGTTCAAACAAAACTAGTTTAGTTTTACGATTCACTGATTAAACCTTTAATTGGCGGTTTTAGGCCAATTCGATGACAACTAGTTTAACCGGGTTTAAAAAACTAGACCAGCGGTCGGTTTGTTGTTGAACGGTCGAACTGGTTGGTCCAGTTCGGTTTTTCATCCATTATAAACCATCATAAAAAAATCCACTATAAGAAGAAAGGAAACCAAGTTAAAGAGAACTTATCAATCACAAGAGGACGAAGAGGCACCGCCATTTCAACCTTTTGATCTTCTTCTTATCACTGATTTTCACTCAATGGTTTCAAAGAAGAAGAACCTCCACAAGGATCTAATCAGACTTACAACCCTCGCAATAATATTGGCTTAGATACCAACCCTTAAGGGCTCAAAAAACAACCCAAAAGATGTCTAACTTTGCTTAGGAAACAGAGTTACACATAACTATCACAGGCTCCTAGGCGCCCCAACCTCGGGTTGACCTGCTTCACGGGCTCTTGAGAGTCCAGCTCTCAATGACCAAACAACAACACTGGCACATAGGCGCTCATCTTTCGGGCTGCTAGCGTTGTTAGGCTCCCGAAGTGCACCTGGGCGCCTGGCTCACTGTCGGCCCAATAACACCTTGCCCCGGAACATGCTGGGACTCTATCGGCACCTTTTTGGCTGATTCAATTAGACTTCACATCCTAACAATCTCCCACTTGGGGACTGATTTTGATCAGTTCATCTTCAACAATGGAATTTCTTCATCTTATTTCAAACCTAGCAAAGGAAGTGGTGTCTCGCCCTACCATCTTATCACGTTCCAAGGCAAACTAAAGCTGCACACATCTTCCTTTCTCCACTATCACAGTCTTTATAAGCACGTCAGCTGGATTCTTCAACGTGTGAAACTTCTCCAATGTCAGTTGACCATTTTCTAACAGTGTGATTGGAAGAATTGGTACCGTGATTGACTGTGCTTTGTTTTGGCATGAAAGCTGCATTCTTAGCTAGATGAATAGCACTCATACTATCACTATGCAGTTTTTTAATACTCTTGCTCCTAGCCCAACTCAACCAAAAAAAATTTTAACCAAATCATCTCCTTGCTCGCCTCAGTAATGGCAATATACTCAGCATCTACGGTAGATTAGGCAACTATCTTTTGTAACCTAAAGATCCAACTCAATGCAACACTACCCAAAGTAAACATGTATCTGATTATGTTCCTCCTACTATCAACATCTCCAACTAAATCTGAACCTACATATCTTGTAGCTCTAACTTGGACTTACCAAAGCTAAGTGCTTTGTCCATAATACCTCCCAAATATCTAAGAATTCACTTAACTGCCTCCAAATGGTGCTTTATAATATTGCTCGTAAACCTACTGACTACTCCCACTGAATGTACTATATTCGGTTTCATGAATATAATGGCATACATCAAGCTACTAACTGTTAAAGCATAAAGAACTTTCTCCATATGTTCTCATTTCGCTTCAGACCTAGGCATTTATTCCTTTGACAAACTTAAGTGACTTGCTAAGGGATGCTAACTGTCATCATCTCCCTCATGTTGAATCTTTTAAGTACCTTTTCAACATATTCTGCTTGAGATAGCTTCAATGCACTCCTATCCCTACTGATTCTCATCCTGAGTATCTTTTTTTGTTGGTCCCAAGACCTTCATGTCAAATTCGTTCGATAAATATTTCTTCAGTCTCTAGATCTCCTCTATATCTGATCTCGCTATCAACATATCATCTATGTACAACACTAGAATGATATAGAGGTCTCAAATTGCTTTATGTGGCAACAATGATTCGCCAAGCATCTCCTGTACTCCGTGTCTAACATGAATATGTCAAATCTCATGTACCATTGTCTTAGTGTCTGCTTCAAACCGTACATAATGTTCTTGAGGTTGCATACTAGCTCTTCTTTTCCTGAGATTACAAATCCCTATGGTTGCATTATGTATAGCTCCTCCAGATAATCGTGGAAAAATAGTCTTCATATCCATCTATTCCAAAGATAACATTACTCTAATAGTAGTCATGTTCACTACTGGAGCAAAGACCTCACTATAGTCCACTCCATGTTTTAGCTGAAACTCTTTTACCACAAACATTGCTTTGTAGTGATTGTTTCTATCTGTTCTTCCTTCAATCGATAGACCTATTTGTAATAATGAGCCTACTTCTCATCTGGTAGTTTAACCAACTCTCATATTTCATTTGACATGAGTGAGTTCATTTCATCATTCATGACTAATTCCCCCTTGTTTGAATCACCACTTGTAACACTTTTTCATAGCATTCTAGTTCATCATTGTCTGTTAGTAATAAATAGTATAATTAAAGATAGTACCTCTGTGTATGTCATAAAATTATGGTGGATCTTCTTAATTCAGCAGTAGGTGCTTAAGAAACTGTATGTATTCCACCTACATTAGCACCTTACTGTACCTGCTCATTATGATCATTTTTGTCATCTATCTCAATATACTTAGTTGAGTCATCTAAAGTTCCTTTTGAATCACTCTAAACTCCATTCATATCCTTGTGCATCTCATTCTCATTGAATATGATGTCTTTATTTATGATGATTTTCTGATTCTGATAATCCCAGAATTTGTAGATAGACTCTCTTGTGCCATATCCTATAAAGGTGCACTTGATTTCCTTTAAATCAAATTTGCTCCTAGAATATGCATCAACATGCACATAAGATGAACAATCAAATACCTTTTGGTGAGATAATTTCACCTCTTGATCGCTCCAAGCCTCCTCAAGTATCTCCTCTCTCAAAGGAATTGAAAGTCCCTGATTGATCAGATATATTGTTGTATTCACAACTTCTGCCCAAAACTGCTTTGGTAACCTAATATATAGCCTCATGCTCCTAGCACGTTGTGTGATGATCCTGCTCATGCGCTCTGCAACACCATCCTGCTGATGTGTTCCTGAAACAGTGAACTCCCGTCTAATTCCATTCAAAGCACATAATTCCTTGAACTCCTTATCACAGTACTCCAAGCCATTATGAAGTCTCAAGTACTTGAGCTTCAATCCCATCTCATTTTCAACCATAACTAACCACTTCTTGAACACAATAAATACATAACATTTATGTTTCAAAAAGTATGCACATACCTTCCCGATATAATCATCTATAAATGTGAGTGGCTCCACCAAGAGAAGAGATGCGAGCTGGACCCCATACATCTATGTGTACTAACTCCAACTTCTATAACTTCAAATCTCTCCCAATCCTTGAGAATTTAACTTTCTCATGCCTGCCATAAACACAGTATTCACAAAACTATAATGTCCACGGATGTCAGCCCCGAATCCTCCCTTTGGATAACAATAACTTCATCCCTTTCTCACTCATGTGACAGAATCTCTGATGCCATAAATGTGTATCTATATGAGTTTTTACTGCTGCAATAGAGTCATACACTTTATTGATCAGGTAAAATGTAACTTCCATACTAACTCGAGCTATAACCAGTGAACCTTTTATTATTTTCTACGAGTCTCCTGTGAAACTTGTGCTATAGCTTTCGTGAGCTAACTGACTAATAGAAATTAAATTTCTTTTCAAACACGAAACATGTTTGACATCCTTTAGCTTCCATACTAATCCATTCAGTAATCGGATATCTACATAACATTTGTTAACTATATTGCATGCTTTGTCATCTCTCATGTACTTTTCCAGTCACCCATAGTGTAGCTTTTGAAAGCCTCTTTTGTAGGAGTTGCATGAAAGGATGCTCATGAATCCACAACCCAAGATCCAATGCTAACTAGTGAAAACAACGAATCTTGATCTTCTTTAGTCAAGACATTTACAGAGTGATTCTTTTTTTTGTTTCCACCTCCTAACTTCTTCAAGGTAAAACAGTCCTTCTTGAAGTGTCCTCGTCTTTCCACAATTCCAGCATTCTACTTTTCTCTTTCCTAGCCTTGATTTTTCATACCTTAATTTTGACCAATTCTTGTTGGATTTTTAATCTACACTAATCTATTCTTGTTGAATTTTTAGTCTACACTTATTCCTCTGTTTTCAGCATTTTTGGTTGAACTATATGCTTCACCATGAGACTATTTGAACCTCTTCATCCAACACAAGCTCAACAATATCATTGAATTTCAAAGTTGCATTTCCTGATGAGTTATTGCAGCAACTTATCCATCCCAGATATTTGACAATGAAGATAAAAGAAACAAAGCTCACACCTCATTATCAAATTTGATGTCTATGGAGTTTAACTAGCTTGTCACAGTACTGAACTCATTCAGATGTTTTATCACTGAACTATCGTCTACCACCTTCATGTTGAATAATCTCTTCATCAAGAAAATCTTGTTGGAAGCTAATGGCCTATCATACATTCATGTTAAAGTTTTCATGAGATCTACGATTGTTTTTTCATTTACTATGTTGAATATTACCAAGGAAGATAAAGAAAGGCGAATCAATCCCAATGTTGTTCTATCAAGAACTTCACAAGCTTCGTTAGTCACAATGTCGCAAGAAGAAGCAACTAATCAAGTATGTGCTACGACCAAGTCCCTCGTGGGGAACAAGGACACCACGGCTAACTTGATTCAAAAGTTGATTGTAGCCTTATACAACATCACGACAATGGGAGAGAATACAAAAGAGAAAATAGTGCACATATTGAGGCTAAGATGTATCTACCTTCGTTGAATTACTTGGAAAGGGTAAGAGAATAGAAAGAGCACATAGCTCAGATGATTGCTAAGGCTATGGCTGGCAATTTGACTCAGAACTCGAAATTCGAACTCGAGACATTTTGACTCGACTCGAAAATTTTTTAGTCGAATTCGAGTCATACGTCTTGACTCGAACCCTATTTAAAATGAGTCGAAGTGACTCGAACTCGACAAGAACCCAAATAAAACTCGACTCGAATTCGAACTCGAACAAGTTCGAGTCGAATTAGAGTATGGGCTGACTCAACTTGAACTCGACTCGAAGCCAGCCCTAGCTAAGGCCGACGAAAAGGATAACAAGATCGCCAACCTTGAGGTAAAGTTAGTTGAGTCGACACAAAGTAGCTCCACTCCAGACTCAATTGGCAAGAGATAATTAAGTACAGAGCATATGACAAATATAATCAATCTACGTGACTCTTCTACATAACAATCTCTTACTACTCAATAATGAGTTATTATACGGGGGCATAGTCAACTATGAGCAACTACATGCTATCAATTATGAGTCAGGCGACCATAACCGACATGAAAGAAAGGAAAGGCCTGCTGAGGGAAAAGAATTCAATCGGGACACAAAGGTCCCCTCCCAAATAATAATATAAGAAGCCATAGTAGCATGAGTAGCCCAAGCTTTCCATAATGTAGTTTTAATAATGTTGTGTTTTTGCAATTGTAGCTTTCCATATGTGTGTGCTCATGTATTCTCCTTTGCTTGAAACAATAGACATGTTTGTGAACCTAAATAGTTTATTTTGTGCCTTAGTGATTTTATTCGAGTATATTTTATGTTGTGTGCAACTTAGTTAATCAAGCTCTTATGTAACATTGGAGAAACTTGTTGGCACTCTATTTGCTTCAGCCAAATTCTCATTGAGTAGTCATCTACCCTAACATTGAGTACCTTTATCCGTCGATTTATAGCGTACCAATGAATTGCCAAATGATCTAAACCCTTATCATGGAGTGAGTCATCTCGGTTAACTTGGGTCTCTCTTCTCATTTCGAGTTAAAGGGTTCAAGTGAGTGAGACAATGGCTAAGTATGTTCAGACGATCACAGTTTTATGAGTTTGTTAAAATTTAATGTAGGGCGCTAACATGTAAGGGAATACTTAAGTTTAATGCAATCAACCTTGCTTAGTGGGACTAGGATAAGGTGGTGGTGTTATTTTAACATGCATCAAGTCTTAATTCATCTCTCTTATCTAAGGCTTCATAATTCAAAATTTTAAGAAACCCAAATAATCCCCTCTTAAGTTGTGCTATATCTCTATAAGGTTATCCCTAATTTGTGTAACTCTTTGCACAAATTTTAGATATGTTACCATTTCATTTTCTTTGATTTGAATTTTACATTAATATGTTTGCAACTATACCAAAAACCTCCCTATCCAACGTTAACACACAAGCAAAAGGCAAAAAGGTGGATATTTTTAAAAAGGTACCTGTATAAATCCGATCAAGTACACGGGGAACAGCACAAAAGATAGTAGGTTTTAGCATGCCTATGTCTTCCACTAAGAGTTTAACATCCTGAAACGAAAACTTGCAATTAGTTAACGTACAATCAGTTCAATAGTTTGCAGTTGAATGTCCTACCCCTTGCCAAAAGCCAATGGAGGCCCCAGTATATATGAACATCTCTTCAATTACACGGTCGAAAATATGTGCCAAAGGAAGGTATGACAAGTAAACATCATTGCTATGCAGCTGAAAATTTTTAAAGAACCTCATAAAAATCAAATAAAAGCATACTGCAGAAAAAAAATGTAAAAGTAGTTGGTGATTTAAATAATAGAACTCAAAAATTTCCTTAAAACACAGTTAAGCTGGCATATGCATCACCAGAAAAATGAATTACCTCTTCATTCTGAGATTGTAGAAACAGAAGAACGCCAGCCACAAGGGTTAAGATGCTTTCATTTGAAATCAAAACACCTTTAGGATCCCCAGTTGTTCCACTAGTATACATTATTGTGCAAATATCAGTTCTTTGGCTTAATGGAAGATCGAAGAGCTTATCATTCCCCTGCAGTAATGCATGCAGTGCATTATAAGAAACATGAAACATGAAACACGAAACAGACAATAAGTTAGATATCATCTACAGATGCAACATGCTCTCGTTTCCACTTTATTGCAAAACATAAACATCACCAATTGGTGACTATATATGCATTTCCGAAAACAAAGTAAACAATGTATTGTTTTAGTTGAGCTTTAGTTCTAGCATATCTTTTTGGCTCTCTAATTTTACCTCTTTTTTGCACAAATATGGTTTTGATAAAAATGTCAACAGAGATAAGGGGGTGTGCAATCTAATGTTACCCATTCCCTAGTCTGGTTCAGTTAACTTAAGCACAGTTTTAAGTTTACTTGAACCAGCAAGCTCACTGATTTAGGAATTTTGCATCTATCGTATATTGATTCAGTGGTTTCTGTGCTTAGCAATATGATAATATGTGAATCTGATGCTTCAAGATGTTTGTAGTTACCTATAGATATGGGTTTGTTGTTTGAGTTCTGAACCTGTAGTTGCATACTTTATTGCATCTGCTGATACAGCTTAATGACTATTGATCTTCAATTGGGAGTTGTAAAAGGCTTTGATCACACAAGCCATTATTGAAGCCACTCGAACCTTGTTACGAATAAACCTGTTTCTCATTCCATCATTTTGAGTATACCCACTCATCCACCTGAGATCGTCATCATTGTAATACTTAATTTGGTGGTAAATTTCTTTTTTGTTGGCCAGCATTCAGCTCCATATAATATAACCAATGGTATAACTACTCTAAAAAATTTCTTTATTTTTTAGTTGGATTTTCCAATCGCACAGCACTACAGAACAATCCTTCATTTCATCCAACCAGCTTGGATCCTATTAATCACATTTATTTCACCAATATTTTAAATAATTGAACCAAGGTATTTGAATCTCTCACTCTTCTTAATCACATGGCCCTCAATAGTTATGTTCTTGAGATTATGGCTTCAATTACAATCAAACCTACATCTATATTTTGTTTTAGAATCAAAGACACAAAATCACAAAGTCGCAAAATCAAAGTCAAAGTGATGTATTTGTTTGAATATTTATTATGTATGTAATATTAAAAACTTAATGTAAAAGATGATAATAAAAAACAAGTATGCATTAAAAGAAAACAAAATAGTAACTTTGATTTTGAAAAATACAAAAAAAAAATAGAATTAGACCAAGATAATAGCAAGATTAGAACTCGCAGCCTACTCTTTTTCTAAAATAAAATAAACTTACAAAATAAAATTTATAAACATAAAATTACTAGTGGCTAGTGGGGTTCACGTGCCCTCACTAGCTCTAACACTAATTACAAACATTAAACAAAAGTAATAATATGTGATTTTAATATGATTATAAAACTTATAAATATCTATAAATTAGTATTTATAAGAAAATATATTATACATATATTATATATTTTCTTATAAATACTAATTTATAGATAGTTATAAGTTTTATAATCATATAGTCCAATATGAACTTAGTTTCAACATCAACATTTTAAGTGACTAAAAATTGTATTAAAGAATAATAAGAATCTACATCTTATTTTATTTTAGAGTTTATTCTTTCTTTCCTACAATTTTAATTGTTTTGTAACCCAAGGATTTATTTTATTAATCATATAGTACCTAGGACTAGGTTGAGAGCATTGGTCAAATGAAATGAATGACTATTTAAGCCGCAGCCTCTTCCTCCCACGCCCTCTCTTCGCATTTCTCTGCCTCACCCCTTTTCATTGGGACCTTAATATACCCATTACAATTCCCTTTTTCTTCTTCTTTGTTGTTCAATATCATCCTCTCTGACTAACAAATATCCAGCATTTAATGATGTATTCAAAAGCTAAAATTAAGTAAATTTGGTGATTCATAAGTCAAAAACTATGGTTACAACTGTCATATACACTGTCAACTCACTAGACCACATCATGCAGTCCCAACAGTTTAAATAGTGTAAGATCGTCTTGTCATAGCTTGATAATCAGCATTCCTGGTTGTAAGTTTACTACAAATACATGCTCACCAAAATAAATATAATATTCAACATCAGATAGGTCTTAGAATAAAAAGCTGCAACGTAAACTTTACCTTCAACAAATCAAAAGATCTGCTAGATAATAATACATAAAAGCTGCAAAACCAAAAACTTCAACGTCCTAATAGAAAGAGATCAAACTACCCGCTATGGTACTGCTTAATGATATGAACAAAAAGGCGATAGAGGAAACAAAATTAACTTTAACAGTCCATCAAACTTTATTTCCACAATATGTTTCATCTTCGAAGACAACAATCAAAATACCAAAAGAATGACGCTATTTACCAAGTAAAAGTAATATGTGATCTTTCTAAGATGAAACAAGCTAATGATGAAGGCTTATAAGCAGCTTATCTTATTAATGAATAGAATTGATGACAAAATTCATAGCTCGCCAGCCAACTTACCAGCAGCAAAAATTCATCCCAAGTATGTATTGCTAAATCAAACCTTTCTACCGCTTCTCTTTGGTCCGGAGTAACATTCCCAAAACTTACAATTCCTGTACAAGATTGAAATTTGAAAGTGACATCGATACTATCATCATTAAAAAAGTGAAGATTAAGAAATTATTATCAACTTACTTTTCAAGAATTTGATAGAATTAGGAAGCGTTTTAAGCACCTGCCATTGTTAAGTAAAAGAATCAATAAGATTAAATGGCAAGATTTTGCAAATTTTTACTATGGTGATAATATTATAATAGAGTTCAACTATATTATTCCAAAAGAGCTCCCACATAACTCCCAAAAAATACAAAAAAAAAAAATCTCACAAAAAACAAGAATTAAATACACTTTGAGTGTAGAGCTCGCAAAAATAAATCTAAATCCTAGTCATCAATATCCTTTAGGAGAAAGTGAGAGCCGAATGCTTTATTCATTATAATAAGGTGTGACTAGTTCTAATAACATGAAGTGCAGATATATTAATATAACCAACATAGCTGGCAAATTAGCAAAAAAAAGGTATTACACAATAACCATAGTATGTCACGCTTTTTCAATCTAGAATAAAGGAAAACTTTAACTATTATGAAAACCAAATAAGATTTTTATGATTAGTAAAAGATGTTCTAACAACTTCTGCCATATCAAATGGCAAAAGAAGGCAATTAATTTGTCTTTATTTGAGGCTCATCATATCCCAATAAAAAATAGTCTAATGAACCCTCTAAATGTCAGATTTACATGAACACAGACATAATGCAAACATTTTATAATTTTTCATTTATAGAAAAGAAGTTTGGAACAAAAAAAAAATTTGTGCGATAAAGCTTGTGATTATTTTTCATATAAAAATTTTAATGATTATAATTACTTTTTTGATATAAAAAGGCAAACCAACAATAAAAAATAGATAATTCATATGCTTGGAGATTTTGCACATTTAAATAGTAAAGTTGAGATTTAAATTTTTAAAATATTTAGAAGAAAGATAGGCAATACAATAGTAGTTTCATTCAACTGGCTCATAAAGCATAGACAGGGCAATATTACTCATTCCTAATCTATATTTTTAGTCATTCAATTAATTTACAAAGTATTGTTTCGTACATACCTCCCCAATCTTTTTCTCTTCAACAAATGCAACCTCAACCTCCGCATGGCATATAATAAATTCAATAGCTCCAGCACCTAAAACAGAAAACAAGAAAATCAAGTTATGCGTAACTACCAAAATAACTATACAAATCGAAACCATAAAAACGTCAAGTTGCAAAGTGGCGTTTTAAACTGAATATTTAATGCTCCCAAGGCATTAGCCAAAATTAAAGTGGATAAAACTTTCAGCAATTCAGTGTGAATACTGATAGTCCATAATCTCCATGATAAACTTTGATTAAACACCCCATAACATTAGCCAAATTAGAAGATAATAAGACTTTCAGCAAAGTTCATTAATTCCGGTGATGGAATTATAGATTATTGCAATTTTGATGAGATGACAAAAACAACATACCAAGGGAATCATATAAAGGAACACAATATATTCCATAAGCGTTGCACGCCTGCAAGGTTAAAATAAATATTAGAAAAATAATCAAATTGTAAAATCACGTCTTTGCAGGACATAACAAAAGCAAAGCAGTAGTTTCATGAAAAATAAAAGATACTCTAAAGAAGCGGAATACCTCCATACTGATAACCCATTCAGGACAATTGGCACCATAAATGCCGCAACGACCACCCTGAAAGAAAAGTATCAAAAAACTGCTTTAAAATTGGAAAGAAAAACTAAATTTTAAAAAATTGTATTACAAATAAGAAGTGACAAGAAATATATAGATATTTATATACTTTTCAGGCCATCTAAATTGGTTCCAGTAGTAGTGACACTTTGTACTATAAAGAGACCAGAGCATGATAAATGAATAGCAAAAATTTTGTACAAAATGTAACTAACCCTACCATTTTTTGTATTTATGTATAAAAAAAACCCCTATTAGATTAAATATAATTGCTGGTCATATATCAGAAATTTATTTAGGATTTCCAAATGAACACGGTAGGAAAACCAGCCATGTCATTCAAGTTTACTCCCGTTGTTATAATTACAAGTGGTCATTGTCGTATCTAGGGATTCAATAATTAATATCTCATTACAATTTGAACCTCATTAACAAATTTTGCTAAACATTTAATAGCATCCATGTTCCAATTTTTGGAGAGATCCTAACCAGCAATCTTCATATATTCTTACTAGAGAAAATAATGAAAGACATGAAGAAAGAGAAAAAGTACTTCACCTTGGTAACACCACAACTTCGAAGAGAAGCACCAACTTTGAGCACAATGTCATATACTTGTTTATAGGTTAACCAAGCATATTTGCCAGCCTGCAAAGAATGGCAAATGATATTTGTTATCTAGTATCATAAATCATTACCAAACGAACCAAAACAGCAACTTTGGGCTAGTTTGTTTGCAAACATCGATATCATAAAAAACTGTTATTGTGATGTCATGGTATATAGGTGTTGGAACACAGATTTTAAGGATTTAGTAAATTCTCAAATCCATAATTTAGTAAATCAAGAATCCTTGAATCCCAAGACGGTATGGCATGGCGTTTCATAAATCCTAAATGCAATTTGAATGCAAGATTTTAAGATTTAAAAATTTAGTGAAATAATATGATTTATAACCACAAAGATAAGTAAATACACATAAATTACACCTAAGAGAATCTGACTAATATTTAACTAATGATGTAATTAGTTAGTAATATGCTTTACTTATAATTCATTATTTGCCAAATTGGTTATTAGCTATTAAATTTATTATCAGTCATCTAATCAAATTTGTAATTACTTTAATATATAAATAAATTTATTAGCGTTCAATTTAATAACTAATTACAAATAATGAGGGGTTTAATGAAAATATGTAATTAAGATTTATTAAAAAAATTAAGTATTGATTAATCATCAATAAACAATTAACCATAACATTTTATTATTTGCATTAATGTTTAAATTATAAAATAATATTAAATTTAAAATAATATTAATATATCTGCACTCATGCACCTCATCTTTCTCTTTGGCTATATTTTTTTCTTCAATAATTGTATGGTCTCCTCTCCTACACCGTGTTTCTTCTCCTTTATTGAGTTCGGGTTTTTATACGAGAATTGTCTTCACCGAACCTATGCCTCCTCTACGTATGCCTCCTCTTCCTCTCCTCCTCCGGTTTGGATTTCTTCATATCATAAATCTCTAAATTGCCAAATTGGAGAATTTGGCAATTTACAAATATAATGCTACTCCTTTGTATTTTTGTGATTGAAAATTGTAAAGGGGTTTCTAAAAATTGTTACTTAAAGAATCATTTAATATTGAATGTAGTTTTTAAAAAATGCTCCTACTCTATTTTCTAACAGCACACCTAGGGTTTGACATATCCAATCGAATGAAAAAAAACACAAATAATGAAAAAACTAGCATGCCTAGAAGCCTAGAGAAAAGGTTGCTTCACACAATGTCAAAGTAGTTGGTTTAATCTACCTCTCCAGACACTGCTACCCCATCTCTCTCTCTCCCTCTCTCTTTCATTCTCACTCTCTCTCTCATCTAAGATGGCATTTACATGTTAATAAGAAAAGGATATTTTAATTTTGTCATTCTAGATATGTGGGCAAAGATAACATCTAATATATCCCAATAACATCGCATAAAATCACATTACAGGGCAAATGTCTACAAGCAATTTGACACTCATTAGAAAAACATTCAAAATAGTTCTAAAACAAAAAAAAAATGTAGGACAAACCTTCCCATTCACAATTTCCCGGCGCCCGAGCATTCTCTTATCAGGATTTCTCTCCACAGATTTGCTACACCGCAAGAATAATCATTAATAATAGTCAACTTCTTTATAAAAACATGGAGATGTTTTATTATGTAGCACACTTCAAAAATCTTACAAAATAATGTCATTTCAACAACAAAAATTACAGAGAAACAAAGTTCTTATTATTATTGTTAATTTAAGAATAATCATTAATAATAGTCAAATTCTTTATAAAAACATGGAGATGTTTTATTATGTAGCATACTTCAAAAATCTTAAAAAATAATGTCATTTCTACAACAAAAAATTACAGAAAAACAAAGTTCTTATTATTATTGTTAATTTAATTTTCTGAATTCTTTCTATAGACATTCCAAGCCACAGCAAGAATAATAATCAACCATAACCCTATCATAGATCATTCTTCATATATTAATCAAAGGAATCATCTTTTCTACCAAAAATGACAACGTTCAAAATTAGTAACATTCATTTGAATGCTTGAAGAAAACATACATGATTAAGAAAATAATGGCACCACTCTGCTTTGTGTGTGAAATTGTAATATCACCTTTGTGGAAATCTGAAAGTACTCATTGGAGGATAGATCTAGATGATTTTTGGCAACATGCAGGACTTAGTTCATATAGATATTAATAAATATATAAAGATGGATTTAGTAAATACTCGGACCATTAAATCAGAAGAAAAATCAGCGTGAAATCTAATAATCCTATTAAATCCATACATTATGTTTGGCCTGGAATTTAAAGATGAATAAGGATTTGGCTTGTTTATATGATAACAAAATTAAAATTTACACAGCGTAAAATATAAAGTAAATATAATCACTTAATGAGGATAGTCATCCAAAATTTTAAGCAATGTCTAGATGAAAGCATCATAAATAATATCACTGTTTTCTTAAACATTCTTTTATGAAATATCAAATAATAAAAATTAATTAATAAACTAAATTATATCTTAAATCTCGTCTATAGCATAACAGGAAATCTTCGGAGTTGACTCGCAAATGAGCAGAGGGCAGCAAGATACCAAAATGGTGAATAGGGATACAAGATTGGCAGCCAGCCATCAGCACCAGAAAGACTGGAGCTTGAAAGGTGACGCAAAGGAACAGATGAGTTCTTGTTAAATCTGTGATTTACAGTTAATTCTAGGATTTACAGGGTGACGCGGGATTTTTAGAAACAGTTGCCATTTGTGCTTAAATCGTTGTTTGGCAAGTTAATGCTACTTGTGCTTAACACCACCTTACAGTATAGAATCCATAGCAATCTGTTAATCACAACAAAAAATTGCTCAAATCCTTTTAAAACTCTGAAATTTGTTCAAAATATTTATGCGGACAAAAAAGGGCAACAAAAAGTAAATTTAATGGCTTCGATATAAATTCAGTTCCATTTTTCTCTATCGGTGGAATACAGTAATTCATGGAATTTATCTTCTCACCAAAACAAGAAAACTCCTATCAATCAAGAGCGCTGAAGATTAATAACCGAGCAATAAATGCGTCGTTTAAAATTCAACCAAAGCTATTTAAGCCAGAGATCTTATCAATTTTCATGCAAAACGATAACAGTACTACAAAAAGAAAATTTTGAAAACACATAAACATCAACTATTATGTGATGATTATCATTCTTACAACGATTGGGTGCTGATACCAGGAACCGATACAAGTGATCTTCATTTCATTAAAATTCTCACCGGAAGATATCCCAGCAGTTCTCCAGGCCGGGTACAGGCGGCGGAAAGCCATCCTTTGCAAAGACGCTCCGATAGGTCGGCCCAACCGAAGGCGCCTCGCCGTTTCCCTCTCTTCCCTTTTCCACTTCGACCAAATACTTCATCGCTCCTGCTTGGCCCTTCAATCTCCCCCAGTTCTTCACAATGGCAGCGTTTCTTACAAATTGTCAATGGGTCTCGCAGCCTTGTTGGAAGGCCCGTCGTCCTCAGCAGCGACTTTCCAATGAAGATGTTGAAGCAGCCTTACGATTTTATTTTAAAGATAATATAATAAATTAGAGAAAGCGTGAGCCTAACTTTATCATTTATTTATTTTGAAAACTGTAACATATTACATGTGAAAAAATTATATGAACAATATTATATAATTTTTAAATATTTTAAAAAAAATATAAATAATTAGGATTTAAAATTTAAAAAATATATTTTTATGAATCTCATATGAATTTAATAATATTTTTTTATTTTACGTAATTCTCTAAATCCTAATTATCTATATTTTTTGAAAGATATTTATGAGTTATATAGCAATACTCAAATTATATTTAAAATAGCAATAACTCTCAATTTAATAATGAAATATTTTATTTTTAAAATATTTTCAAACAATATTTTTAATTTATCTTTATTTTAAATTTGTCTATAAATACTTCTAAACATACATATTTTAAAATAATAATTTTAATTATCATTATTTTCTTAAATTTATTTAAGACTTGAGTAACATTTTTAAATAGAGTTTAGATAAATGTTTCCTAATTATTTTCTAAATGTAAAATTGAATTAAACATTTTTTCTTTTAAGTAAAATATATTAAGGAAATGCTAGATCTGTTGTGGTGGTACTTAAAAAAAATTCGTACAAAAAATTTTTAGGCTTTTAAATAAATAACAAAGTTTTTTTTTTACATTACAAAAAATAACAAATTTTTTTAAAATTTACAAAAATCACATTTTAACTC
This sequence comes from Gastrodia elata, assembly GCA_016760335.1. Taxonomy (NCBI): domain Eukaryota; kingdom Viridiplantae; phylum Streptophyta; class Magnoliopsida; order Asparagales; family Orchidaceae; genus Gastrodia; species Gastrodia elata. The sequence continues at coordinate 24,003,990 of CM028675.1, forward strand.
AAATTCTTTCGTCACATTTGTCGCCAAAGACGGTGACGTCATCGTATGGCGGCGGTTTTCAAGTATTAGGCTACGCCATGAACGTCGGCGACGGCAATTAGCTGCTCGTGCAGCTCCGCCGGTCGCTGGATGCCGAGCTGGAGTTCTACAACGCCATCGTGAACAGCATGGAAGCGTTCAAGCTCAGCGATTCCAAAGGCAACCTGGCCGGGCTGAACCCAAATCCATCGGAGATGCTAGAGGAGTATCTGTGGGCGGCGGCGATGAGGGAATTCAAATAGGGGTCAGGCCACCTTCCTCTGCGCGGTCTGTTTTTCACGGTGCATCAGAGGAAGAGGAGAACTCTAGTGCAAAGGGGATCGTTTGGGGCGGCTCCGACTGGCGTCCGCTCCACGGGAACTCCATCCGGCAATGGCTGCGCAGCAGTCCCCATATGGCCAATGCTGCCAGCCTCTGCCGCCATTTGTCTTTCTTAAAAAAAGAAAAATATCAGATGATTAAAATTTAAAATTTAAAAAATATATTTTTATGAACGATAAAATTTAATTTAATAAAAAAAATTTATTTCATTTAACTTTCTAATTTTTCATAGTAGTAATTTATATTATTAAAATTTTATTTAGTTCTTAAATATCTCCTAAAAATTAAGATTTAAATAAAATATATATTTTTATGGGCCCACAAACAAAAATGAATTTAATAAAAAAAATTTATTTCATTTAACTCTCTAAATTTTAATTATCAATATATTTTAAAAGATAATTTGGAACCACATAACAATACTCACTTTATATATATATATAAGTTTAATAATACTCTTTTAATTTTTAATATGAATTAAAATAATATTTTTTATTTGAAACTTTATAAACAAAAAATATTGAATCACTATATTAATATTTTCCAAATAAGAAAATACATATTTTATTTAAAAAATTTAAATAATAATTAAATTTGATTATATAATATTTTTTATAGGCAAAATGAAATTATGAATTCTTTGGCTATACTTTTTAATAAATAATTCTATTATTTGATTTATTGGATACAAATTAGTCGTGACACTCAAAAATTTATTTAATGAGATTTGAATATTATTTTTATTAATTTTTATATATTTATATTATAATAATATTAATATAATTTTAAAATTTATATTAAAATAAGAAAATGCACTAAAAAATATATAAATGATCGATAAAATTTTTTTAATTTTTGTATATAGATTTCATAATAAAATATATTCAACTAATAATAAACTTATACATTGAATTAATATATATATATATAAAAGGAATATCATTTAGATCCGTTGATATGATATTTAACAAAATTCATCCAATAGAATTTGGACATATTTCATATATTTATTTATATTAAAATAATATAAATATTATTTTTAAAATTTATATTGAATGCACCCAAAAAATTTCATTAGATGAATTTTTTTTAGGTACCACCTCAGCGGATCATATATATATTAAAATAATAATTAAAATTATTGTGCAAGTGCTGAACTCGAATTGTTTTGATTCTGGTAACCTTTTCGCCTTCCACGGCAAGGCGTCGAACGAGTCGTGCTCATTTCCCTTATCTTCATGCATCTGATTCAAGCCAAACCTTAGCTCGGGCAGAAAGAACAAAATTTTTGTGTAAATTTATGTTTAATCTTGTAATTGCGCTGGCTTGGGATGCGAATTCCGGTGATCGTGTCTTTAGCCCATAGGTTTGTATGCGAACAGAGAAGTGTAGAGCATTCATGGTGAAATAGGAGTCTTTCTTTTAGGTTAAGGTTTGAATTTGAGGAAAAGTTCGTATTTTGATGGAGCCTCTTGTGGTCAACAAATATCGTCTCGGTCGCAAGATTGGAAGTGGGTCCTTTGGGGAGATCTACTTGGGTACGTATAAGAGGATTTATATAATTGGTGTTTGAAAATTTGTGGTCTGTTGGAGTTCTTGATTGTTCGCTTTTTGCTTACATGCAGGCACCAATGTACAGACTAATGAGGAGGTCGCCATTAAATTGGTGTGTTGATTGGTTTGAATGAATTTTTTATTCATCGCTTGAATTATTTTCTTATTTGGCCAGGGTTAGTTTTGAATGGATTTTATTAACGTTTCATGCCCGGTTGCATAGTTCAAAAGTGGTATTTTAAGCATGCGTACCTATGAGTTTTGGATTGCCCAGAACTACAATGCTATTTTTCTTTCAATTGTTAGCATTTTTCTGAAAGTGTCTGCTAAAGCCTCAATCTTTGATTTAGTTACTGGCTAGTTTATCGCTTGTTTGCTTCAGCTCTTTGCAAAATTCTGCCTGATTGGCAAATGTTATACGCATTTAAAAAGCTCTCAAGAATTTGAGAGCCAAGTTATTCTTGTATTTTTTGAGGATTTTTATTTAGTTTATAAAATTTCTAACTGGAAAAATTGTGGTTGAAATAACATTGCTGAAGTTGTTTTCAAATTGTACAAGTAGTGATCATTGAAAAATAGCAATTGATAAACCATCATTGTTGATTTCTTACCATGAAAGGATTAACACAAATTTTAGTCTTATAAATTTTAAACTACCCTACAAATTGTAAACTTAGTGAGCCAATTTATAGGAATAGGAGTCACTAATGTTGGAAGAGTAGTCATACTATTAAAAGTTGTGGAGCCATTTAATACTAAACAATGTTTAATAATTCTTCAAGAATAGTTGTAGGATTAGATAGCAACTCTGTTATTTGAAGAATATTCTTTTAAAGATTTCATGAACAGCCCTAGGCTTGATGATGACCAAACACTAGCAGAACTTGGCTAACATTTGCAATTCTCATGGCATCCAAAGGTTAGTAATGACACTATTCTGCATGAGATTAAACCATAATATTTGAAAATTGAAATCTGAGAGGAAGTAGTGTTCTTGTTGATCATGTGAAAACTTTGGTACGATATCATTATACCTTGCAAATGATGTTGCTAAGTGCAAGTTGCTCTCAACTATGCTGATCGAGTAGCTCGATGTTAGCTAGATTCATAGCCTCTTATGAGTATTATGAATTTCAGCAAACAATCAATTCATTAATCACATTTGTTATGCATAGTTTTGTGTTTGATCTAGGCCATCCACATGTATGAAGGCTACAAACATTGTCCCCTTTATTTTTCTTAATAATTTTTTCTCATCTTTTAATGCTCTTATTAAATACCACTTTATTGCATTAATCAATTTACTCAGCTATGCTACATTTGTGTAGATATAAATCTTTCCAACTCAACTGCACATTTGCCAACTCCTCTTGACTTTACTACACTTGCTGTCGAGTTCTATAATCTTCTCACCTTTTTGGATCATAAACAACAGATTATTCCAAGGTGGTCAATCAATCTTGACACATGTTGACTAATAATGTGCCTTACAATGGCTCATATGTGTTGCCTCCATGCCAGAGAACATGTTTCCATGGTCCAATGGGATGTTTCCATGTTGGCGAGCCTCAATGGCCCGCATCTTTCATTTGTCCATGAAGGCTATCGTCCTACAATAAAAAAGGTTGGCTCTTTCTTTTCCGTGCTCTCGTTTCGAGGTCACTATTCCATTGCTTACAGTTGGAGAATCCTTTTTTCAAGCTCACAGACTCCCAATGTGCTTGGATGACCTGTAGAACCATGCTTTGCAGAATTATTGAATGTTTCTCTTCATGTTCTCTCTATTATATGCACAACATTATGCTATACCCTTTTACAACCCCAAAAAAAAGGTTTAGACACTTGAAATTTTGAAAACAGGAGGCTACATCATCGGAGTGGACCTAGCTCTCATTTGGAGGGGTTGAGTCACCATTCTTCTTGTCTATTTTCTTTTCCATATTTTTGTATCTCTTGGGACTCATCTTGATACCCAACACAAGCTATAGGAATTGGGTATTTTTTCTTACCATGAACTCAAGTAAGTCCATTGGTCATAAGTCACTTGGCTTGACACTTAATCCTAGACATTTTTATATTTTCTAATCCTTGCCTCCTCTATTGAGCTTTTATAGTGAGCCTGAGCTAACTTTTGGGTTAAGTTTGACAGTGTTCTTTTTCCTAACCAAGGACCTAGTTATAAATCGAATCATGGTTGTCATTTCCGCATGGTCCATATCCAATATGTATTTTTTGCTTGAGTTACCAAAAAATCTTTGGCCATCATTTTACTCGCTTTAACCTTGGCCTGATGTTGTCTTAATAGATCATTAAAGTGTTGTGAGAGCTTCCATCGTAACTCAATGATCCTTTTTTGAAAGTTGCTGAGTTTTATAGACACCTCCAACGTGACTCTTCATGTACTGATTTAGTGTTTCCACGCCCAAGATGGGGCCACATTCCCTTTCAAACTCCACTACCTTAACAACTCCTTAGGGATCACTCGATTTTGATGCATTCGTTAGTGCCTTACCAGTCTCTTTTACGGGTCGAGTTTCAATTGCTTGGTCTTCACTCGACTCTCACCCCCCCATTGAGTGGGGAATCCCTGCATGTTTAGAAGCCACTGTTGTCATCTTCTGAGGTTGGTAAGAAGTAATTGACTAGCAATAAGGTCAACATCTGTGACGACCCCAAATCTTGATGCCAGCAAGGGTGCATATAGATTTGTCGGGGATTGTAGTCGAAATTTAGAATAATAACATAAACATCATAGATAATTGCTCAAAATTTGATGAAAAATTTTGTGTAATGTTCTTTTATTATTACGAATCCAACGATACCAAATTTTTTGAATTTGTACTTATATTTTATTTTCCTAATTTTTTATATTTAAAAAATTCAAAAACTAATATTTGGGTATCTGTTGGTCAGATTGCCTCCAAATTTGGGTATTACGGTCACAAAAGTATACTTTTTCTATCGTTATAATTGGTTCGGCCTAATTTTGAACTTACCCGAGATCCTAATTTTGTCTTAATTAAGTTAGCAATTTGGCCCTAATTACTTTAGCTAGGATTTGAATTGTTATAACATCTAACCTTCCCTTTAGTTCACCATTGCCAAATTCAATCTCCTTTTCATTGGGGAGATTGAACATTGGCTCTTTTGGGTGGTAAGTGTGAGACTTAGTGGGGAGATTGACCTTCGTTGAAACTGCCAAGATAGGGGTTGGATTCAATTCTCTTGTAACCATGACATCTGCATAATTCTCCCTCATGTTGGAACATCCCATTGGTGTCACTTGCATCAAATGAGGAGTCATGTTAACTACTAGCTCATCTTGTTAAATTTTTGTATTGCCCATTTTTACTTAACCTATCTCTCACCCTTGTGGCGGCTGGGTCGACCCCTCATTTAACTTACCAAAAACTCCCCCAAAACCTTCCTTGAGGGCACTTTTGCCCCTTGGCTTTTTTGAGGTCAACTCTCAATTTTACCTATTTTTTTATACATGTACTCAGCATGTAACTCGAGTATGACATATATCTACGCTTGAAGAAATCAGATTGAGCAACAAGCCAATTGAACATTTTGAGACGACTTGATAAATAACCAACTCTTAGACAAATCACACAATCGGATGATGTACTTAACTCGATTAAGTATAAATGTGCAAAAAGAAATTCATACTACAAGCCACTTGGTGTGTGTGTTGATAGAGGCTCAATAGTATCAAGCAAGCCACCTGTTTGCATTAGGAGGGGGGACCTCATGCAAAGGCCTTGAGTTATGTTCATGGAGAAGCCCTTACTCAAAACATCATAGCGACTAGTGTGGGTGGACTTCCCAAAAAAATTAATAAATTTAATTATTTTTATTATCGATATTATTTGTATTAATGCTATTATTAGTATCATTTTTTTCTATTATTGGGGCTAAGCTAGGAATCCAAAACAGGATGCCCAGGTGCACGCGCCTAAGTGCTAGTCTCAATTTTGATTAAAATGAGATGAATCTTGCATTAAATGACCAATACTATTTGTACTACCAATTCGACGCTCAGGCACATCAATATTGGTGTCTGGGTGTGTCAAGGAATTCTATAAATATCCTCTTGTACAGAAGATATTTTCTAATTTTGTTGGAAATAGTATCATTACCTTGCCAGAGTGCTGAAACACTGTAAGCACTTTAGGGCATCAATGTCATGTTGAGTGTATTGTTGCAAGCAAATGAAGTAGCATTTTGCATTTTTTTCATGAGCCGTGAAATATGCATTTTAATATAATTAAGTTTTTATATTGTTCAAATGTGCTTTTAGGTGTATTGTGTAGCCTGTTCAGTGAATGCTTATTTCACATTTATTTTTGCTTTAGTGTTGAGATAATATTGTATCGTATAAATTGCTACTTTGTGATTTCTGTTACATGCCATACCTAAAATGTTGCATAAGCTGTAAGTATTGCTTACTAAAAACTTAAGAGAGGTGCCATCTTTATCCTTTGTTGTTTTCTTAATCATGCAAATGTCTCATAAGAGTCATTTGATGATTGATTTAATCATATAATAACTTCTTGTTGATATAATAATCGTGTTAAATTGAGAAACATGAATTGATTGATGCATGCATACTTTTTATTCAATTGTTACATGTATGCATGCACAAATATTATTGTATAATTACAATTATATTGGGAAGGTTGTATTAATCTTACTTTACATGATTATGCATTTACTTTGAATGAAATGTTTATGAAAGTAACTATGTTTGGCTCTCAAATATTGGTTTCACTATGAAAAGATTTATGAGTTTGATCAGACATATTAAGGACGAGAGATTGTCCACCTTTGGAGGGGTAAAGAGATTTGTATCACTACCTTGAAGAGGATCTGTGCACATTTATGTGATCAAGTAACTAGTTATAAACATCCAAACATTCTTACTTTTTCATCGTATATCAATGCGTGTTTTATTTATGTGGATAGTTTAGTAAAAATTAGATATGATCATAAAATCTTGTAGTGTGTTGAAAGATAAGAACATATGAATTATGCCATCTCACGAGATATGAATATATGAAATATATAATATAGTGAGATATGAACATTTGAATCATGAAATCTTAAAACTTATGAATATTTACATATTTCAAATCTCTTACTATGTAATAATATGGATATGAATTGTTGATTAACATGCATAATTGGGATTGCTCATTGAATTAGATTTTGCCTCACTCTGTTATTGATAGTTGATTTGAAGTTTATAACCTTTTGATGTCAGGCCATTGCATATATCTAGATTTGCATTCTGAAAATTTATTCATTTATTTATCTTTTTGCCAAAATAATATTACAGAACGAAATATATTTATTATGTCTGAATGTTTGCAAGGGTTCTGAAAACGGTGGTTGATTTAGGTTAGGGACGGGGCTAGTTCATCGGGAGATATACAGGTGCCATCTGGAGCCTTTGAGGGGGCCAGGTGATAAATATATTTTTTTGAATCCAACCTCGAGGGTATGAATGTGCCCAACAGAGCTGTTAACGTTGCTTCATGAAATCAAAACAAATATTTATGGAAGTTCTTATATGTTGATTTATTTATGTTCATGAGATGGCAGGTGACATAATAATGATAAGAGAAATGTTTTATTTGTAGGAAAATTTCAATTTTATTTTGCTCTAAACCCTTGATCTCCTGCAATATTATCTGCTTTCGCTTTTCGCTTTTTCTAAGTATAACATTTAATATCTTTTGTACTTAGGATGTGCACTAAGATATTATTCTTATAATGTCAGATCAGATATAGTTGGAAGAAGTTGAAATAGCCTAAAGACATCTAAGGAATCATGGTGCAGAATGAAACATTAAAGCTTTAGCTTTTACGCTTATAAGAAACAAACTTTAATTTTTGTATGCTATTAATATGTAATATTCTGGATGATGTTATTTTTAAATTGAATGAATGACATTCCTTATATGTTTGTATGGCTCTGGGAATTTTGAATATTGTCTGAATGCTATTTTTTTTAATCGTCAATATGATCATGTGGAGATGTACCCAATAGTAGATTGATTGTTATTAAATCTAACAATGGGTCATCACATAAGCAAGCATGAGTCCAAGTATTATTTGGAAGTACAAGTCCTAAGATTGGCCATACTACAAGCATAATAAGGCTTAGACAAGGAAATAGATGTTCAGCTTATCTGTACAAATGGAACAGTATATTTTTTTGATGCTGAGTTATTTGTATTTCTTAATTATTTTGATGATGGAATAATAATCTTTTCTTTCCTTTGAATCATATAAGTTTTAAGGTTATCAATAGACACTTGGGATTGTGAGCATAATTAGGCTGCATATACTTTAGCAATTTCAATTGCCTATGCAAAATATGTGTTCCATCATAAAGCACCCATGTTTAGTAGAGATAATCATGTGCTTGTGGTTAGGTGTGCTTGAAGGTATTTGGGAATTGACAAAGATTATGAGGTCAAGGGTTTATGATGATCAAAGTTTAGTCGTAGGATACATTAGCATATTGGAAATATATATGCTTAATTATTTTAATATGATTGCAGTCTTTAAATTTTTGGCATAGAAATTTGGGCCAATTACAAAATTGCTAAAGTCCAAAGAGATTTACTGGCTTCTTGCCAGAGCAACATTTATATAATGAAAGAAGATCAAGTTTTGTAGGTCAGGATATAGAGATATCTCTGAGCCATTTTGATTAGAGCTGAGTCAGATTTATAGAGTGACGCATCACTCCAAGGATAAAATTTAATGTTTCGTTAGTACTGATAGGAGGTTGAATGCAAAGAACGTCATCAAAAGGTATTTCCAAAGGTATATTTCTTGTACATCTTTTGCTTAAAGTACATAAAAAGTGCCTAGAATTAGCCATGTTGTTACATCTCATATCTTTCACATTAATTTAAAAAAAGGCTGATCACACAATAGATCATGCTATTTTTAGCTAAAGCCAGTATGGAGATCGACAATGAAGTTGAAAGCTTCATGATTTTGGGTTTATAAGGGGAATTAATGCTTAACTTGACTTTCCAATATTGTCATGATTAAAAAAGTATTGACAAATGGATGCTGTGTATGAACTTAAAAAGTTAATGATTCTCATTTGAAAAACTCATTCCTTACCAATGTTGATGACCTAGTTAATTCTAGAATGTGTTTCAAGGTGTTTAGTTTTTAACACTTATCTTGGATATTAAGTAAAAATGTTTAGAAATGATAAAGACAAATATGCTTTCATAACTCTCTTTAGTCCTTTATTTTATGAACTTGTGCCATTTTGGTTGATTGAAGAATCACTTATTAAAGATTCATGGACAAGAGGTTTTGAATCCAAAAAGATTAAAATTCTAAAATCTGCTTTGATGGAAATATTACAAACCCTCATTGTGTATAGTACATAGTTAAGGGGCTATTTGGCATGAGTAAATTTGAGTGTAAATAATTTGATTACAATGTAATATAATTATTTTAATTCTGTTTGATTGTCTATAATAATTTTTTCTGGGAGTTGGATTTCTCTGTTTGGAATGAATTTATTTGTTGAGTATGATGTTTCGAGTAATTTAGGGGTGAGATTACTCCCGAGTTCATTATTTTGCATTTTATAAAATAAAATTTGTAAAAAAATAAATTTAAAACGAACAGTGTATTTTGTCCTCTATTGGAAAAAAAATAAAAATGTTCTTCTCAGCATATATATCATCATAGCCTCATAAATATAAACCTGTGAAAATTTTCTACATACATCCAATAGAAATGATGAAACTCATGAGAATCCTTCATTTCATAAAACATTATTTTCTGCTTACAAGCAACCATTTGTAACAAGAAGTAATTTGCAATAACTCCCAACATTTTAACAAAGTAGAAACCCAATGAAGTGTAAAACGTCATATAGACAAGATAGCCTAAAAGTCAATTTAATGGCTCAAAATGAATGACTACATTCCATTGTTTTTCTTGGGTTTTTATAGTCAAACTTGATTGAATCTATTTCAGCTGAGTGAAGAGTATAAAGAAAACCACATAGCTCCTGAAACAACCTCAGATTAACATTCAAAAGTTCTAGTTTGGCTTTAATCATCTCATTTTTTATCTTATGAATAAGAGCATTTGCAATCGACAATCTTAGTAAATACTTAACCTCCAAGTGATCTCAATAATTATAAAAACATAAGCATATGTATAAACAAACCCACCAAATAATTCGACATTAAGAAAGGCCTGACATAAATGTATGATAATTACAATACGCCCAAATAGCAGAAGTTTGAAAAGGCTGTGTTATTCAAAGAAATATTTTCCTTGATGCACTTAAACTATACGCAAATCATCTTAAGAAATTGTCACATTGGGCAGACCAAGTCATGTGCAGGGCACTAGAAAGAAAATTTGGCCTAGCATATCATTAAAAATTCTCCTAAATGATAATTAGACCAAAAAAATATATAGAGTGCATTCATGTGCATTTAAACAACACCAGACTAAAGTATGATAACATAAATCAAATATTTTAGTTCTCTGCCTTAGTTACCGACTAGTTTTCAACTGCAGGCAAACATAGTCTTTGGGACTGCAACCCTAAATCAGAATGATATGAAAAGGTGCCACTCTTCTTATAAAAAAAAGCTTCGAGTTGCATTTACCCTGATATTATCTCTAGTTAGATCAATATTTAAAGCAAACCCTATTATAGCAAAACTGTGTTAAAAACAGTACAGAGTTAAAAAGAAAAGTAGAATCACCCCTTACGCAGATCATTCACTTCGTCCAATCATTGCTAATTTGTAATGAAAATCGTCAATTGTAGAGTAGATTTGCCCGAGAGCATTGTGGTATGAAATGACTTCCATGAATTTAGATAAATTTTTTTTAACGGTTGCGTAAGATTAAAAGGAAATATCTGCTTGCCAAATCTCTTAAGAAGACATGATCTGCTTTTGCGACAAGCTCAGCCTCAGAATAAAAAAAGAGATGTCGTCGGATACTTTAAACTGCTCTTCCTCCACATAGAGTAGTACTCTGATCTGCTTTTGTGATTTTATGATATTACTCATTCCAAAATCGAGATTTTGGGCTTGCTTTGTGGTATCACACTCTCGCTGGTCCGTTCGAAGACGCTGCCAAAGACGAAGCTTGAAGGTCCCTTTCCTTCACGTTTTCTGCTTTGTATGATGAAGCTTGAAGGTCCCTTCCCTTCGCGTTCACTGCTTTGTATGACAAAGTTTGAAGGTCCCTTCCCTTCGAGTTCTCTGCTTCGCCAGATTGAGCTCTGTGTAATTTGCAATTTCGGTCAATTTGACTATAAAACTCTATAGCTGTAATATTTATGCTATAAAACATTTACCCTCAATTTTACTTCGCTTCATAATTACCGCATGCCAAACGTCTGTAATTTTAAATTTCCTGTAAAATTTTAGTTTCTACCTTTTTTACACTGCCAAACAAACCCCTAAATCTTAAAAAATACTTTCTAGCACACCAATAAGAAAATTCCTTGGTGTAAAGTAAGTTTAGGAGTTAAAGCAAAATCAATGCAAGATTCAAGTTATTTTTGATACCTGATGTTCTAGATGCTTGAATGAATTGAAAGGCTTGCTAGATAACTTGCTTTTTAAGTTTAATTTAAGATTGAGAGGATTATACTCTTATTTAAATTCATAAGGAATAATAGTTCTAGGTTCACAAGGACTGAAGAGTATGATGAGGCATTTCAAGAGATAAGGTGGATTATTTGCCTACACAATGCACCATAGCTTGGTGAGATGCTCACTGTACCTTTATCTAGTGGCTGATTATGAAATTATAAGCTTAGCCTTAAAAAGAAAATATTCATCTATTCACATATTATGGTTGGAAAAAAAATTAACTTAAAACCCATTGAGAAGTTAATGCATGTATTCTAAAATGTAGGAAGTTTCTACAAAATTTTCAAGCTTATGATTATGGCTGTAACAAATCAAACACTTAAAGAAATTCTACAAAAGCTTAATCATTCAGGTTGATAACCAGGTGGAGTTTTGAAATTTTCATTTTTGATTTGGAGTTTATTTCAAGGACTGCAATAAAAAACATAGGGGAAGATTTTCATATGGTAAATTTGCTAGCTCGGTTGAAAAAAATATTATTGCTCCTGTTGAATTTAGGATATATTTATTGATGGGCATTATGATTAATAAGTGTAGGACATATTCTTCGTAAGCCCAAATGACCCTGCTTTATTGTCATCAATCACTTTGAAATTCTCAATTGCTAATAATCGGACACAATATACATTTCTTCTTACTTACCCGTGATTAGAAAATGGCATGAACTTAATTACTCAGAAGTTTTTGATAACTCAAATTTTGTGGTAAATTCAGTTCTTGAGATTTATGAGGCTAAATATACGCCAACAAAGTTTTACGTAAAAGTACTGCAAGATGAAGTAGTTATGCTAAAATTATCGATTTTGTCTAAAGTTTGGGAGCTTATATGCTACAACCTCAAGAGGACTTAATCTTCTTACTGCTCTTCTTACATAGGTTTATTCAACTGAACTTCAATCAATTAAAACTATTTGGTATGATGAATGTTCAACTTTCTTAAAGAAGGCATATTACCCAATAAAGGAAGCGGGGTTAGGTCTCTAATTAACAAGTCTAAGATGCATTTTGTCTATAAAAATACATTATACATTGATATATGAAGCGATGAGCTTAAGATATGCTAAACTTAATGAGTCTCTTTAGATGTTGATGGGCAACATTTATACTAATGTGGAAGTCATTTATTAGGGTAGTTTGGCTCAAAATTTTCTTAGATAAGGATACTTGGAGTTAACCTTAAAAAGAACGATAGTTAAGATCGAGGGAAGTCATGCTATTGATTATTTCATTAAGTGAATAGATCTATAGTGAAACACTAGCAAAAGTGTAAGCTTTTTCAGGAAAACTTTGTCATGAGGAGATGAAATATAAAGGAAAATAAGATCGAGCTCTTAGGTAAATAAGAACGGTAGTTTTGGGGGAGAGAATGATACTTTTATTTTTCACAAGTCAATATCAGCTATTCACATGTCTCACTACTATAATTGTTCAAATTCCAAATTGCACTAAATTTAGAATTAGCACGAAAAGAGCTGAACTCTCGATAAACCTATAAGGAGACCTTCTGATAGATCATTCCCACTAACGTTTCAGCTCAATTCTTTGGTCTAACCAGCGAAGGTTCTGACCTGCAGGTAACAAACAATTATATGACAAAGTCGCACAATGTTTGAAATAGTGGACACAATTTTTCAACTGAAGCGAAACGCCTCTTTACTACCATTCACATGAACTTACATCAGCGCTCATATCTAGCCAATATACTAGCATTCATCCTTCACAATATCTCCTCACTATGATGAGGAAGGGGTTTTTTTCTATCTCACTCTTGCTTTAACGGCACCTTTTCCTACACAGAGCTAGAAACTTTGTTAAATTGTACTCGTGACTTTTAGTTAAAATTCTCAACACAGCCTGATAATTGATGGTTGTCATAGTGCCAAGTTATTATTAAACTTTGATTTTACGTATACTCTGCTTTATTTACTCGATCCACTTGGCACCATGCCAAACACTGAACCTTGTAGAATTATTTCTTAAAATTGAACTCTGATAAATCGTAACACTCAAGTAGGATCACAAATTATCAGATCTACAACTCTGTTAAAGCTTAATTAGCATCATATGTTTTTGTAGCATTGACATCTTATTTATTCTTTTTTAAATTAGTTACTTATTGTAATTGAATTAGTTGTCCGTTATGAATCTAGGAGTCAGCCATAAGATTAAGTATGATATGGGTGGCAATGTCATGTTTATTATATGAAGAAGATATTCTGTTTTTGCAACTGCATAACAGAGATATGTTAATACCGTCACCCTGAATTTCCGTACAAGCCAAATCTCTACAAGCCTTGACATTGTTTTCTTAATCTCTCAATAAAGAAAACATAAAATATCAACAGCTTTATTGGAGCTCAACTAGCATCCGTTTCTCTTGTGGCATTGGCATCTTATTTCTTCTTCTTTAATTATGTAGTTTATAATCTGAATTGAACCGGTAGGCTTTGATGAATCTAAGAGTTAGATTTCATAAGATCGTTGTAAAAAAATAAGCTTTTAAAAATGATATGGCTGACACTGACCTTGTTTTTTTTATTGAGGCAATATTCTCTTATGTATCAACATTTCAGGAAAATGTTAATACTAAGCACCCTCAATTGCTGTATGAGTCAAAGCTCTACAAGTACTTGCAAGGAGGAAGTTAAGTGTTTAGTTTGCATATTGATTTTTCTTTGAGCTTGCATAGTGCTGACCTCTTAAGATTTTGAATACAATGTGCTTATGATGGACTTATTGGGACCAAACCTTGAAGATCTTTTTAATTTTTGCAGTAGAAAGCTTTCATTGAAATCTGTTCTTATGCTAGCTGATCAGATGGTATGTAGGTGACATCCTTTTTTTATGGTGTTGTTTAACTAACTTAGTTTAACAGGCCTTTGTTATTTTGTTAGATGAATCGTGTGGAGTATGTTCATGAAAAATCTTTTCTGCATCGGGATATAAAGCCTGATAATTTTCTAATGGGTTTGGGAAGACGTGCAAATCAGGCATACATGAAGTTGGCCTTGTATTCGTTTTAGTTTAGTGGTTGTTTTTAAGGTTATCATTTTACTTGGGCTTAACTCAGGTGTACATTCTTGATTTTGGCCTTGCCAAAAGGTACAGAGATGCTTCAACTCATCAGCATATTCCATACAGGTAATAAATTGAAACTAAAGCCCAATGTACTTGTCTTTCTTGTGCATATCACTCTTATCCCAAGCGCAATTGAGAAAAAATGATTAAGAAATCTAAGTTTTTATATTGTTCTGTGAATCAATTTTGGTATTCTTAGTTACATTGTCATGATAACAAAGGCACGATTCAAACAAAAAGGAGGATGTGCTGCCCTTTATTCCTTACAAAGTGTTTAGTGAGAATAGAGCTCAACCTAAATTGGATAATAGGAAAGGGGAGATAAAATGAGCTTTCCTTAAAATTTTCTATGCGCCAATTTGGCTGTTTTCTTTTAATTTTTATGTAGACTTGATACTTGTTGAGTTTATTGCAAAGTGAAACACAAATTTATCTTGTTTAATATGAAAAAATACATTTTGTTATTTTATTAATTATATTGCTATTTAAAAGATTATTTTCATTATGTTGAGATAGTGTGTCTTCAATCTTTTATAGTCTCACACAAAAATGTCTTCGTATGTTGAACTCAGTTTATGAGGGTTTTCCCTAAGTGTGATCTGGGGTATTCCCCGATCCCCTTACAAGGCATGTCTTCTTGGGCGATACAATCAAACCCCTTTGAGATTTTTCAGAGTTGAAATTATGCAAACCTTCAGGCAAAATAAAATATTATCTTGCTATATGCATATTTCTTAAATTACAATTGATGGTTAACTAGAAATTAGAGGAGATCTTATTGAACAGTACACAAATCTGTAGTTTATACCAGTATCAATATTAGTTCATTATCCAAAAAAGCTTCTTAATTGGGTAAAATTTCGAATTCATCTCATCTAATACTGTGAATTTTTAAATAGAACTGCCAATGGTAGAACCTGATTCTCCAATTCAATAATACTTTTGCTGCAATCCACTGGCTAAGATCTGCAAAGAGGCGGGAGAGAAGGAAAACATATTTGGCTCTTTGCAAATTGATATCTGATTGCTGTTGATCTATGAAGAAAATGAGAAGAGAGGTTACAGAAAGCAGTTTTTACATCTTGGCCTAATTTGTTTTGGTTATTATGTTAATCAACATGCACATCATTCCCCCTTGCTATTCTTGCATTTCATTGTCTTTGCTGGAATCTGTCTTTATGTACTTCACATATTTTGATTATTTTCCTTGTTCAGCTATTACAGGGGTGACATATTTAATCTCTAATGCAGAAACACTGGTGATAGATATACCTTGTCTTAATTACAACAGTGGAAATTCTCACAAGGAATACCAGATAGGAATTTTCTTATTTCCAAGGACTTGAAAGTAAATTGAAGCTTACTGAAACAATAATAAGAATCAAGTTCTTAGAGTGGTTCATCTTTTGTTGCCGATGCCATTTTGGGGAAAGGCTCACAATTGAAGAAAATGAAGTGCACAATATTTGCATCCATGAATGCTCTCTATTATCTTGAAAGACTAGATCAATTCTCTGCTTATATTTGAATCTCATGGAACATCTAGCATATAGGTTATATGGATCATCTGAGCTGAATTTTGATTCATCCAAGGCCTAAACAAGAGTCTTAAAATATATACTAGATAAAGATTCATTAGACTACAAAAATATAATGGTATTGCAATCATCAAAATCAAATCGTGGGAGATTATGAGACTGGAGCCCTAGGATCAACATTCCCCTTCGGCCTCAACTCTCTCTTGATGTCTCGCCTCCAAGTAGTGACTCAATCAACGACAACAATTGATCGCTGCCAATGTGAGGACCTTGCCTCTTGACTCTCGAAATTGGAAGTCTATGCTTGTGAAAGCTGTATTTGAATCTTTAATGCACTTCCATATGATTGTTTTTTGTTTCCTAAGAGCATGTAATTTTGCACTTTAGACTCCTATAAAGAGTATGGCAACATTGGGGATTGCTCCCGGCCACACTCACCTCCTGGGATCTGTTCACTGCGCTGTTCTCGACCGCTTCAGCGTCTCGACGCCGCCTCTTTAGTTGCCAGCTTGTTGCGTACTCGCTCTATCAGTCATGGAGGAGCAGAACTGAGCATTCTCACGGTCGCCTGCACTCTACACCGATGGCCTACGCAGGCTCGATATTTTTTGCCATGGTTAGCGCTGGACTGCATGACGGGTCTGACTCATAGGGTCCCACGACCCATCATGGCCCCTCCACCTTCTACAAATGGTGCCCCCCGACCCATTGGCTGAAGGCTAACATTGACGCGTCCTACAGCTACGGAGAGTATACTGCTTTTGGGGCAGCTGTCGTCCGCGACTCTGATGAACAGTTGCTGGTTGTTGCAGGAGATATCTTATAGACACGGTCTCCTCTTCAGGCAGAGATACAAACAGTCACCATTCTGCGGCAGGCCCTCCTAGCTACGGAGGTGAATACTAATGGAGTCATCATAGAGGGTGACTGTTTGGGAGCGGTCCAGAGGCTCCAACGTCTTTGGGAGGGGACATTCTGTTCATGAGGCGGAGAGAGTCATGCAGATCACCTAGCTTTTTTGCTTGACTTTTTTTGTTATCTTTTCCCACCGATCGTGTAATGCGAATTGTGTGGCAGATTTTTGTGCTATGTATGCCTGTCAGGGTGCTTTTTCTTTTGTTAGGGGATATGTGCTCCTCGGGAGGCTCTTGAACCTCCTAGCACAGGGTACCGTGGAGTTTGATCCCGGTTGAGCTGTTGTATTGTTAATTTACATTTGATATATATATATATATATATGCATAAGTTACGACCGTCTTTCATGAGTATGGTAGCGGGCAGTGTTTTATTCGAGAAATAGTAATGCTGTTACAAAAATTTTATAACAATTGTAACACTTTGAATTTTTTTAGCTGCATGTTTAACCTTCCTAAAATAGAACAAATTAGTTATGTGGTTATAGTGAATTAGGTCAAATATATGAATGATGGGGATTTTAACTTAGAATATATAAAATAATAATGAAAAGCTACCTATTTTATGTTAATGAAAATATTCACTTTGAATCAGTATTCATTTGTTAATAATAGCCTAGAAAAGTATATTTGGCAAGGATGTTAGGTGTAATTTGGGATGGTTTGAGCTAGGTGAATGCTTCATGCAATTGATCTTTTTATATTTTTATGAAATCTAACTGTTGATTAAACTCTAGTTTTAGTAGTCCATTGGTCAAGTCAAAATACTAGTTCAACTGGTTGAACCAATCAACCAATGCTCCAATAACTTGACTAGTTTAATTCGTAAATCATTGGGATTACTAATAAAACTCTTAAATTCTTGATTTTTAAACTCAATTAAGCATGCAGTTATTACAGTATTGTATATTAATTAAACAAAATTAAGCCAATAGATGATCTATCCTCTTGTTCTTTATGGAGTCTTTGTTTTGATTGTTTGACTCCAGCTGAATATTTAACATACTAGATAGCCTGTTGTATGAGACCTAAATTTCATAGTAAACATTAACACTCCAAACTTATGTTTGTGCTTTGTTATAATTAATACATGATGGTGCAAAACGCAACTATAACTTTGTATTTTTTTAAAAAAGAAAGTAAACGCTCCCTTTAGATGTGTGTATGAGAAGTATAACAAAAATAAATAAGCAGGCATAGGGAAAATTATGAATGTCATGAAAAATAGATATATCTCTTCTTTTGTCATGAGTGAAAAGGACAGAACACAAAAAGGGCAGTATTATAAAAGGGATCTCATTGTGGCTCATGAGGTTACTCAGGGTTTCTCTAGTAAGGAAGTACTAAAAAAGTTTAAGAACTGTTCTATCGTTTATTCGTGATTCTTCTTGTACCTCTCCTCAAAGTTGGCAAACCTCCTTTTTCGTTCTGTCTGTTTCCTTGTTTGGCTCTCTCTAAAACCATGTAAATCTTCGTAGCATCTATGGTGATGTGATCAGTCTGCGATCATGGCTGCATGGTGTTCGTAGATGCTTCTGAAAGATTGATAGTCATCAAGAAAATAATATATCAAGTATATTAGTCTATTACATTTTCTCTCTTATTAAGTTGTCTTACAACAACACTAACAACGACACCAAGCCTTAATCCCACTTCAGCAAAATTGTGGTTTCTTATAGTTCCCTTTTTTGACACCTCAAACAATAAATCTAGTATCAAATATCAGTTATTATGGCTTTTCTCATTTATCTTTTCAATTTTTCTATTGCCATGAATGATAAATTCATTTACACTCTCATTTTTATTTAGGGGATGTTTGGCTTGGTCTGAATTGCAGTGTAAGTGATTAAATTCTCATAAAATAAAACCATAGGCATTTAGTTAGATGTTAAGTCAAAATAACATAGAAATTTTGGGGAACTCAATTCTCCCAAAAATACTTAGCTGTGCTATTTGAACCCATTCACATTGTGTAGAGGCCAATTATTGTGTGACTACATCCATAAAAAAATGAAATTGCTGATGCTAACCCGCTATTGCTGGCTTTATGCCGTGCCTCGCCAAATCTTTATTGACTTTTCCTGGCAATTTCCATGCCTTGCGCGGCTCAAAATGATTTAACTATCGCAAAACCTCTACAGTTCGTCCCTTTCCAGGCCATTGTTGACAATTACTAAGGCTAATCAGTGCAGACCCATGCTGTGCCTTACTGGTTATAGCCATTTGTTAAATTTGCCTTGATAGTGATATTTTGTTTAATATTCAACCAGGAGCCCTAAAAATGTGCGAGACATAGAAAAGCTAAAATGAAAAATACGTACAAACCCATCTATTCTCTCGTCTCGCTCTACCAATCCCATGGTGCAATGTTTGCATCGTTTGTCTCTCGAGGCCTCAAAATTTATGTTGCTAAACCTTAAATTAAGTGTGAACATTGCTCGACTCATGGCATTGTATCTCTCATCTTGTGCCAAGCATAACTCCAAAATACTAAAGATTTTATATAACTTTTTTACTTTGTTGCTATGTAAATTTGATTATTTTATATAATATTATCTCATTTTTAAACTAAGGTTATCTTGGGTTATATATATGTATTATTCAATGAATTAAGTATTGTATCACAATTTTTTTTTGGAAAAGACAATTTTTATGTATTAAAATATATTATATCACATCTTAGAAAATAGAATTTTGAAAAGGAAGCTCTTATTGATTTATTTTCTCTTAATTCCTTTAGCATAAAAGAATGCCCAATGCCGACCTGCGCTCAGCCTCTTGCCCAATATTGGCATACCCGTCGTCGACCTGCCACGCCTGTTGTCCGCTATCTTTTCGCATGTCACCAACTAGCTTAAACCGTCTCACGCAGGTTGTACTGTGTGCCTTGCGTCACACTCTCTCTCACCATGTGTTGTAAATATTTGAGTGAAATATTAATTAAATGCTTAATATATAAAGGAAAATGTTAAACCTTCAAAAAATAACAAGAAAAAGTACCAGGACCAATAGAAAATTCTTTTTTTTATTTTTGCATATTGGTCTACACAAAAAATATATTGCACAAATTATGTAATTGTACATATGACTGTCATATAATCTGTACTTTATTTTAACTATTTATTTTTGGGACTGTAGCAGTACTCAGATAAATATTTTAGTGAAATAAAAAAATTTTATATCATGTGTTTATATCAAATAATTTCTATCTTTTGATGGGAAATTTTTTAGTATTTTTTATTCTTTATCTCAAATTTTATCTAAATTTCTATTTTCAAATGGAGCTATGTAAAAATTTTGTGTAAATATAAGCTTTAGTTCTTTAT
This sequence comes from Gastrodia elata, assembly GCA_016760335.1. NCBI lineage: Eukaryota > Viridiplantae > Streptophyta > Magnoliopsida > Asparagales > Orchidaceae > Gastrodia > Gastrodia elata. The sequence goes on from CM028675.1 coordinate 24,024,434, forward strand.
GCCTTGTGTTTTTTTTTTTAAGTTACTACTTTTATAAATTAATATCCAAAATTGAGAGGCCTCCATATTGAAATGAGCCGTCACAAATTGGAGAAAATATTCTCTCCAATTCTTTTACTATGTAATAAAATTTACTGCACTTTTAATTTTAACCCAAACTTGCATAAAAAGCTTAATTACATTGTAAAAGTTTCAAATGTTTAATTTTTTTTTTGGTTTTTTTAAATACTAGAAAAAGTTTACATTGTATGTAGTTTCTTGAAAACACTTTACATTGTAATTGTTTTACCATAACAGTTCGTCTGCTTCAAATCAAATATCCTCTTAAGAATACATTTTTGCAGTGAGAATAGCAACTTCAAGCTAATGTTCCTACATTTGTGTTACATTTTCTCAGTTTGAAGTTGCTAATGACATTACCCCTTTAAATTTGCGATCTGCTAATAATTTACTTCTTATATTTTTGTGCTAATTTTCCTCATTCACTTACGTTATGAAAGCAGCAGTGTGTATACTTTATTTTCCTTTATCGTTTATCTGATTTTTTTTTGCATAAATAACAGAGAAAACAAGAACTTGACTGGGACAGCAAGGTATGCGAGCATGTATGCACATCTTGGCGTTGGTATGTTTTGTGCATTTTTTTTTCCATAGACGCTCTTAAAACTTAAATGATGCGTTCTTCTCTTATTGTTCCTGAAGAGCAATGCAGGAGGGATGATCTGGAATCTCTTGGATTTGTGCTGATGTATTTTTTAAGAGGGAGGTGCTGTTTTATTTTTCAGATATGAATAATATAATAAACAAACTGGTTCTCCATAGTATTATTGCTTACTGTATTATGTTTCCCTTTCCGTGCAGTCTTCCTTGGCAGGGACTAAAAGCAGCAACTTAAAAACAGAAGTATCAAAAAATTTGTGAGAAAAAAGTCGCCACATCAATTGAGGTAATGCTCTCTTTCATTTTTTTATTGTGCATACTTTCTTATTGTTTTGATTAGAAGTTGCAGTAAATTCTATTTTACAGGTCTTATGCAGAGGCTATCCCACCGAATTCCCATCATATTTTCACTATTGCCGCTCACTAAGATTTGATGATAAACCTGATTATGCTTATCTCAAGAAACTATTTCGTGATCTTTTCATTCGTGAAGGTTGCATCTATTTGCATTAACAACTTTGTGGAGGATGATTTTTCTCTATTCATTTTTTCCAATGACACTTCTGATTTGAATGATTTTTTAGGATAATTATCAGTTTTATGTTTTCTCTGTTTTCAGGCTTTCAATTTGATTATGTTTTTGATTGGACCATTTTAAAGTACCAGCAGTCTCAATCTGCGACTGCTCCTCCTCGTGCTCTTGTATGTCCTGTATTAGTAAGCTTTTCTTTTGTAAGTATTTAAATTTGCAAGTTAAATTAAGAGATTTTTTAGTTAATTTTTCCAGGGATTTGGTGCTGGACCCAGCACTGGCTTGACCCCCGTTGTCCCTATCGCTGAGAAGTAAACAGGCAAATTGATGCTTTATTCTTGGGTTATTTTTATGATGAAATTGCTGAAAATATTAAGGGTTGTTTACAAAGACAGCACCCAAACTTCAATATTTACAAATAAAACACTTTTGTTTCTCCATTTTTAGAATAATTCTTATTATAAGTAGATAAGATGTGTAACACACTATGAAAATAGGGAGATGATAGTGTCTTTTTACTAAAATTTGAAGTTCCCGGCTGAATATGTATATTTCTTAGTTTTTGGCGTTATGTAGGTAGAAATTCGAAGGTTAAAACCGAAGAGTTTGTCCACTTCTCTGGTGTACTAAGGTTTTCACCATAAAATTAAAGGATTTAAATGCATGAAGCATGAATATTTGAGTGGCTATTTGTCACCCTGCTCTAGGTGAAGAAGAAAAGACGAGTGGTTGCTTTGTGAAGGACCCATCCTGCCGACAGTTTTCAGGGCTTGTTACATCATCAGGTAGCATGACCAAGTCGAAAAATCCAGTAGGAAATGACTTGTCAGCGAAAAATGATGTAAGTTCTGTTTCTTCTTTTGCCACTGCTATTATGGTTTTGTAATTCTTGGTTTTACTGAGTCGTGCTTTGTATTTTCATATTTCAATATCAAGTATAAACGTAGAAGTTGTAATGCGTTGCTTTATCATTGAAAAATTTATCAAATTAATCCGTCAATCATTTCAAATTGTTCAATTTTGTCTTTTAGACTATTCAACTTTCTTAGTTTAGTATAAAATTATGCCTTTAGATTGACTAGCACATGGTCTGATGTCCAGAAGAAGTTTAAAAGTTTTGTTTGCTTATTTGAAATATGTTTCTTTTGTTTTAATTTTTGCAAGTTATTTTGTGCAAGGAAAACTGAAAATTATATAATTAAAAATCTGTTTTTATCACAGAATGAAGATGTTTAAAAGCTTTTAATGCCATGCACTGATATACCTGCCTGTGTTCATTTAGCCAATGTAACTCCTTGCATATTTATAATTTGTCTGGTTTGGGTTTCTTGACATTTTGACCCAATTGGACCCCTATAGGTGTGAGGACCCGGTGTTGGGTCAGCAGGAGCTAATCGAGCACCGGTTGTGGGAAATAAGAACAATTCCTCTAGCTGCAAGATCATATTGAGTGGTTTAAGAGACAAATATATAGACATCGAATATAACTCATTTATTCAATAATTCACAAGTCCTGATTACAAAAATTAAAATAAAAGAAAAGTTACAAACTTTTTTAAATGTGTCAAAAAGAAAGCGGAAAGTCAGCAGGAAACAGTATCAGCATTGCTTGGTTCTTAGCATCTTTCTTCAAGGACGAACTCCTGATCTGGGCACGTTTCAAAAGTGCGGGCATTCGAATACCAGTTAGTTATGAAACTAAGTACTGATAGATGTCATCTTTACAAATATTAAATAATAAGCACAATAATCAACAATTTGACAGGAAATAAAAGTTGTACGAACTTATCCCTGCAAACTTGTTTCAATTGCACTTGAAACTTAGCATAAAAATAATTGCAGTCACAAAAATAAATACAGAATTTTAGCTTTTGATATCTGAGATAAAATATAATTTTGTTTGGCAAGTACAAAATCGAGGAAAATGGGGGTTCATTTATGTGTTACATATCCCAACTTCCCTCTATACCTGCCAGGAGGGGCTGCTGGTAGGGAAGAGGGATGCTACGAGGGAGGAGAAGGAGAGGAGGGGAGGGGTTTAAGTAGAGGGAGAGATTAGGAGGGGGAGAGGGAGAGCTGGTCGGCCAATTTGGCCGGCCATTCCTGCGCCAAAACGGCGCAGGAAAGGCGCGGAAGGATGATCACAAGGAACAGGGGAAAAGCAGGGAAAAACAGGGGAAAGAAGGGAAAAAAATTAAAAATTAAATTTTTCGCATTTTTTTGCCGTTTGGTGTCCAAAAATAAGGAAACTTGACATCGAGGTGTGTTATGACATAACGAACACCCTCGCGCCAAAATTTTCAATTCAGACAAATATTTTATTTTTAATTAATTTCTGAAGTTTGAAATTTTAAAAATTAATTGAGGCCGAACCGACGCTCAAAAATCGATGAAACTTTTTTAGCAGCCTTTAAATAATATACTTAACATAATGACATAAAAAATGATGAATTTGAACATGTATTTAAATTTCTCAATTTATATTATTTAAATAGTTTAGAAAAATAAAACTGGAGTTTTCGTTATCTGAATTCTCTCAAGCTAGGGCACTTTGATCTAAAAATTATTTCTATCTAATAAAAATTTTGTTTGCCCTAATTTGAAATTCCCTGGGGTCCTGATGTCTGTGGTGGGTTTTGACTTAATTTGAAAAGTAACGACATTGGGTCGTTACAATAGGTCTGGTTGAAGTTTATAGATTTGTGAACCTTGTAAAATCAATAAAAATAAGTGGAATGAACCGTTTGCATTAATTTTTCAACATCTTATAATAATGGATTGGTCTTTAATTGGCCATTAATTTTTTGATTTTGCGAGCTAACTTCAGGTCATCTCATTTTCTTCTCTCAGGAGTAGAATTCCCAGTATCACAGTTGATTTAAAGTATTCTCCAAGCTAAACAGAGTGAGTTAGGTGAGTTGTATTGATCTTAGTTGATCTATATGGGGCTAGTAATAAATGAACATTGATATCCATCCATGAGCATTAATTTTTCATTTTTAAAATTCAGAATAAAAAATACAGATTTTACTAGTTAAATTTAAATTATTGTATTTTTATAATAAAAATAATGAATTCTTATACTAAAAATTTAATTTTTATGAGTATTTTTTAGTAATGCAGGAGCATAATATGTAAAATATGTGTATTATATTTCATTTTGATTAAAAATTCATGTTATATTTCATTTTGATTAAAAATTCATGAATTTTACTGCTTAATGTAATGATACAGAAAACAGAAGTATTTTTGATAATTTATACACATGAATTTGCTAACAAAGATTTCAATGGAGTTTAGTTTATGAACTTTTAATGGGTTGATTTTTTTATTATTTCGGCTCGATTATAATGTGAAAAAAAAGGAAATATATGTTTATAATGGTTCAATTCTTAAATGAACTCTTACCCATTTTAGAGGTTTTTTCTCTTTCATTGTTGTATTAAAAGTACAAAATGTAAGGGGTTTTATATGGCGTTTTTTTTCAATTTTTTAAGTGGCACGTTGCATGGTTCTCGAACTTAAGCTAGATTTCTTTGGAATGCTTGTCTGTTGTGGAGGCTGAAGTGCTCAAAATTCTCCAGTATGTCAAAAAACCTCATATATCAGCATTTTGGATAGTGGTTATATATATCAAAAAACTAAAGAACATGACCTTCATATGTGTAATTGTAATGACCCAAAGTCGTTACTTTACAAATTAGGTCAAATCCTACCCTAGAAATCAGGATCCCGGAAAATTTTGAATTAGGGCAAATAAAAATACCATAGGTAAGAATAATTTTAAAGATCGAAGTGCCCTAATTTAGGAGAAATCCGAATAACGAAAGCTCCCATTTTATTTTCTGAATTATTTAAATTTTAAAAATCATGAACATTGAAATATGTGCCCAAATTCATCATTATGTTAAGTATATTATTTAAAAGCTGGTCGAGAAGTTTCATCAAATTCTGAGCGCCGATTTGACTGTGGTTAATTTTTGAAGTTTTTAAACTCAATAATTAATATAAAATAAAATATTACTCCGAATCAAAAAATTTCGGTGCGAGAGTGTTTATAATGTCATAACACTCATCAGTGTCAAGTTTCATTGTATTTGGACGTCAAACGGCGGGAAAATACGATTAATTTGAGTTTAAGTAAAATTAAGAATTTCCTTGTGAAATTCTTTCTTTTCCCTTTCCCCCTACCCGATCTGCGATTCTTCCCGGCCAGAAGAATCTTTCGCCCATTTAGCGCCTTAGCCCCTTATCCATGCCATTAAGCCTCCCTTATCCCCCTTATCCTATGCCTCTTACCCATCCCCCTTCATTCTCTACTTAAGCCACACAGCAGCTCTCCCCAACTGCCAACAGCCAGCCTTAAGCAGCAACCTCCCCCATCCTTTCTCTCCCAAAAGCTCCCCCAGCCCTCAGCCCTTGCTAGCCAGCCCTCTTCTCCCCATTCCCAGCCAGAGCTCCTCCTCACCCCTGCCAACCCTCTAGCAGCCAGCCCTCCCTTCTCCTCTCCAAACACCAGCCCCCAACCCCTACCAGCTCCCCTACCACAGCCAGCAGCCCCCAGCCAAGTCTCCCACAGCCAGCAGCTCCTTCTTCTCCATTCCAGCCAACTCCCACAGCCAGCAAGCAGTCCTCTCTTCTCCTCCCTCTCCCGGCCAGTAGCCCAGCCTCTCGTCCTGCCATTCCAACCCTCTCCAACTTCCACAGCAGCTCCCCCAGCCTTCAGCTTTCAGCCCACAGCAGCCGACCTCCCCTCCTTAGCCCTGCCAGCCATCCTCCAGCAGCCCACAGCAGCCAGCTGCCACCTTGCCAGCCAACAGCAGCCCCACAACCCTCCTCCAGCCTTCGACCTTTCTTCGTTTTCCAAGCAATCCTAATCTAAGGTAAGAAATCAAAAAGAAAATAAATAAAATTTTCCTTTTGTGCTTAATCATTAGTATGATAATAATAATAATAGTATTAACATCTCAAATATATCGTTCACATTATCATAATAGATAACAGTGAAAATGTAATAAAGATGTTTATCATTTCTAATCAATCATTTTTCTGTCTTTATTCTTTCATAACATTAATATGATCATAATAATAAAATATGATTAGAACAAGTGACTTATTAAATACGGACTTGTATCATAATAAGAATATGAAAGAAAAGAACTGAAAAGAAGAATGTAAAATATCGGGAACTTAAATGCAGATTGAGTGAACTGTCACTCATCCAAACTTAAAAGACAAAAGGTACCCAGTATATGGCAAGTATTATATTTTGTATTATTACTACTCCTTAGCTTTTAATTGCTTTGAGCCAAAAATTTTAATTTGAAGCTTGGTTGGTTGTTCGGAACCAACGTGACAACACTCATGGCTAGTTACTGGAAAATTGATATCAGTAACAGCATTTGTGGCTAATTACTGGAAAGAAGACATCAGTAATAGCATTCGTGGCCAGTTAATGGAAAAATGACATCAGTAACGGCATTCGTGGCTAATTACTGGAAAATTGACATTGGCAATAGCATTCGTGGGTTGTTACTAGAAAAATGACATCAATAACAACATTCATGGTGAGTTATTGGAAAAACAACATCAGTAATCTGCATTTTTGTGCTAATATATTTTGCAGGAAATTAATTATTTCATTTGCACTTTTACCTCGTTATTTTTCCTGCATCTCTTTCGCAAATTGCATCTCTGCTATTATAAAATGTAATACTGCATTGATTACTGTGGCACACAGAGTACTCTCTAATTACTGAGAATTTCAATTTCGGTATTGTTTGTTGTACAATACCAGGTCAGCTACTTCTGGAAAGCTTAAACAATAACCTTAATGCTTAAAATTTTCAATATGCCAATGGATCTACGACGGCGCTGTTTTGCTTATCTTTTGTACTTTTTTTTATATTTCACTCTTGTACAAAGAGTACGATGAAAAACATTGTAATATGAACTTTTGAAATAAATGAGAAATGTCCTTGATTTTTATGTGTCAATTTTCTTTCGTTAATCAATATGATCCTGCAGTAAGTGAACACCCGATGTCGGAACGATTTCCGCTGAACCGGCGTCGGGACATCACACTAACCACCAAGTTATTACTGATTGATGGCTTGGCTAGGCTTCTTACATTTGTTTGAATAAATATACTTGAGTTTTGGTGTGTTAGTAATGCTAGCAATGCTTATTGATTGGCAATGATTTGTATGAGTTGGAAGCATTTGCATTTATCATAAAATAAGTTATCTTGTGATAATTAGTTGTATTTCGTTATAAGATATGTGACTGATATTGACTGATATCAAAACACTTATTACAATCCCCCTCGAAACTCAAACATGCATGTTTTAAGGGTGTTTAGTATTTGAGCTTCCCTATGGTTTTCCGTCTCTGTTCATCCGTTCTTCACTCAATTATGTGTGATGTTGTCAAGCCCTGAGGGAAAATATTAAATGGTTGGCATTGTAACCATAGGAGGTAGAGATGAAAAGGAAGTTCTATCAAAACAGGTTCCATGATCAATTGATGAACACCCTTAAATTGGTGATTTTTTATTCCATCAGAAAGCATGAGACGATTTAGAGAGGTCTATATCGAATTTGGTTATTTGTAACTGAAATACAAGTTATATTGAGTATGGTAGGGTTATATTCTTGGAAGTTTTAAAAATAATACCTGATTTCACACTACCGTTGAGGCACCATCTGGGAATGAGCCATGATTTATAATGTTATCACATTGTGTTATTGTTGAGTCATATGTGCTATCATGGGGACTCTGGGCGATAAAATTTGCCAACATTTGAACTTTTATTACATTTCTTGGGGCTAACCTTATGTCAAAGGCCAAGAGTTCAATGTTTCATTTTGTAAGTTGATAAACTCGACCAGGTTCTTAATTATTGCTCGTAAGGGTTGATCTTGACAACTTTTATTTTGTAAAGATGAAATAATTGAGGAAGTTTCCATGAAGTTTTGAGGTGTGTGAAGACTAATGTTTCAATAAAGGTGTAATCTGCAGCTTTGTCTTGGAAATTCTTATAATAGTAAATGGATATTTGTATATTATCAAGTTCTTTGATTGAAACTAAACTTAAGGCATCATTCGTTCTTGATATATAGGTATAATGTTTCACTCGAATGCGGTGTCATGAGAGTCAGAAGATGAGCCGAGCATTGCTTGAGTTGTTTAAAAGCCTAATCACAATGCTTAGTTTAGTTAAAGACCAACTCTTTTAGTATTTTAAACAGATGTAGCACATTTCTCACCTAATTTAAAAATAATTCAATTGCGATTTGCTAACTATCTTGTAATGTTTCTTATTTCTTAGAATTTGGGTGACCTTGATTGTTTTTGGGCTTATAGTATTTCCGAGAATTTCCCATATGTGATTCTATATACACACATTTTTGGGTTTAGTTTCATGTTGTAAGCTACCGAAGTTATGCAATTTTTTTCTAGGTCCGCTGAGCAATCATTTTCTGAGTGATTTTTATTCAAGCATTACCAACACAAATTTCAACATTTTTAGTTTATTTGTCTTTGATATATTGTCCTGACATTTTTTAACTCGAATGCCATTACTTTATAACATATAATGTGCCATAAGGTATAATGAATGCATATTTTCTTTATCACTCGAACCAATCTTATTTAGTGGTAGTAGTCAGAATAGACATTTATGAAACTGAAAACTTTGAAGCCATTTGTGTTTGGTAAATGATACAAGTCTTTTGGACAAAATGTACTTCCCATATAAGATAAGGATTCTTTATATGAGTGTTTCCTTAGTTTGTGGGAGACAAGTGGTTTATTAGGCTTGATGTGGAGCTTGTGTAATGAAATTTTGAGATATCTACATGTGTATATCTTGTAATTTCCAAGCAAAATATAAAGAATATTTTCTTAACTAAGTAATTATTAGAATAAGAAATCAGCTTGTCCTTCTTGGTAATTAAGAATCCCTTTTCTCCTGAGCTTTGTGGGCTCATGGGTATCAGTTGTGTTTTCATGTTCATATTGGCAAGCTCGACAATTATTCTTGCAGGGGTTGTGACTCAACCAGCTGATCTTGAGCTTGTATTGTTGATACATGGCTTTCCTAAGAGGTTGTTAAGTCTCCACCAATCATTATTATTACTCAATTGCCAGAAACTTAATAGCCATGTGTCAGGTTGACACAACAATGTGAAAGTTCTTCAGCATGGGTCGGTCAATGATCGAGTTGGAACTAGTGGTCAAACCCAAATTGTAGAATTGCTACTCTCTTTATAATCCATTTCAGTCCTCCAAGCGACCTTTATGTGCATCTTACCGACTGGGGTGCAGACATCACCATTAAAAGTTGCAAGACGATTAGTCATTTCTTGAAGGTTTTTCGTTGGAATATCATGTTGGTGAAGTGCATATAACCCAGTTATATTGACACTTCTGTTCATGTCACGAAGTAGTTGGGACAGTTGGGTTTTGCTAATTTTAGGCTGAATCATAATCGTATCATGAAAGAGATTGGTAAATGATTATGTGTTGGCATCACCACCCATGCTTGAACTCCCGTCAGAGAAAACACTGCCCCTGCTTTAGTCTCTTTGTTTCTCAATCTCCCAGTTTCTAGATTATAATGCTTAAAAATGCAGCCATTGCATGGTCTCATTTCATATAATTCACAAAGGACAACTCGGGATCATTCCGAGGAACCTTGTCTACGGCATTAACATAGCTAGTAATTGGTAAGGAGTGTAACTTTTGATTGTGCTGAGTCATACCCAGCAATAACTTGGCAAAGCCCAACTACTTCATTTGAGTGTACTCTCCCCTCTAGAATGAACATTTTCAACAGTCTTTTTTTGATAAAATTGTCCTCTAACTTTGTGGTGCAAACTTGATCTATTTTTTTGAGTCTTCTAGTTGTATGGGGTTGGTTGAGTGGCTTAGCATTTTAACTTTAACTTTCCACAAACTTGAGAAGGCTACGATTGAATTAAAGTAGTCATCTATCTTGTGAACTTTCAAACAAACTCTTGAATGAAATCTATTTCATCCATTTATTGCTTTGAGTGCTTTATAAACATGGCAGGCATTGATTTTCTATGATGTTTTAGAACCTCTTTGACACTGATGTACTTGGAAGCTCTCTCCAATAATCCAGTTGTGGTTCAGGCGGTTTCTTCATAACACTGAATTGAAATCAGGACTTTCTTAGGTTGTGACAGACGGACAACCTTGCTATGGGTTTATTTTCATGGAGTACATCATGCGAAGCCTGAGCGAATCTAGCCACAAGAAGTTTCTCTCTCTTGCTTATCAATAGTAGAGTTTGAGAAGACTCTGGGGTCTCATAGCTATTGAAAAATGATTGACAAATATGTCTACCATATGTGCAGTGTCCATCAAAATTGTTGCTATCAACTTAGATTTTACATCTTTGTTTATATTGTGTTGGGTGTGATCAATCTTAAAATGATCTACGTGGTCAACTGGGTTCAAATTCTCTGTATAGACTTTGAAACTTAGGGGCTCGATACCCTGAAGTGAACTTTACTTACAGCTGATCTTCCCAACAAAGGAACATCCTCCATGCGTTAGAATTCTTCCTAAGCATCTAATGTCACTCATCTTAGTGAGAATGATACTGAGCGTAACACCATCCACATATGCTTTCACCAGGTAAATTCATCCTGAGACTTTTGGTGAGTTTGGATGTGTTGTCGATCTCAATCACTCTGATGGCCTCAAACTGAGTGGCCAAGTTAATGGGCTGAAGGTGGTTGTAAGCTCTGGGTGGTTTGAGAGCAGCCTCTCAGACAAAGTGATTCAAACTTGTTGAGCAGTAATCTGGTTGTGTTATTGCACTAGGTTTGAATCAATTTGGTGATGCACTCCAATCGCATGGTGGTAGCTTGGATGTTAACTGTTGGTGGAACTCCACAGTGGTTATCTTAATCCTCAACCATTGTTGGCAAAATATTCTCCCATGAAAATTTCTTAGAATGCCCTAAAGTTTGTTGATCCAAAGAGTTCTCTAAGATTAACAGAGTGACGTAAAAGTTTATCAGATGGAGTTTAATTTATGAAGCTTTAATTGGGGTGGTCTTTATAATGAGTCGATTAAACTTTGATGAGACGAGTCAAACACAGAAAAGATATCAAGGCTTTTGAGATTTGTCTGCCACCGTCTTGTGGTTATAAAAAGGAATTACAACATTTAGACTTTTTTTTCTGACTTTCTCTAGTGATACTATTAGTGACTCTTTGGACTTCCGCTAGACTTTTTCGAAATGCTTGGATGTTGGAGGCTTAAGTGCTCTGAATTCTCCTAGTACCAGAAACTACGTTGAAAGTTGGAAAAAAGGTCTACCCTGTCATTCAAGAAGAGGTATTTATAGTAGTGTTGAGCAGCTTTGGTCGGTTGAACAACTGCCGATGATGTGTTGGATGCCATTGTCTGCTGACATTGGACGTTATTTTGGCCTTGTAACTGCTTGGGCTTGTAGTGCTGTGGTGGAAATGTGGTCTTCATACTTGTAACCTCCGGGTGATGATTCTTCCGTGGTTCGACAAGTGTTCATATTTCTGTCTGAGTAAATAATTGGGTCATTGCTTAGTGTTCATATTTCCAAGCTAACCATGGTCATTTGAGCCCAATGGTCACTTTTCTTGCTCTCTTATACAAAATACTTTGGCCTCACAAGGGTAATGTTATGGCAGTTTTGCTTACCCAAAATTTGAATGCTAGATTTGTGAATACCTGAAATTTAGGTGTTATGCCGTTAACTACCTCTTTTTCATCAATAGAATTGCATGAAATTGTTTTATTTCAATGATAGATAAATCATACAAATATTACATCTTCAGGCATTTCATAATGACAACAACATTGAGCCAATGTTTGATCTCTATAATTTCATCAAACTATTATCTAACTTTAGTATCTTATATATATAGCTGAACTATTGAGCTGTATTTTTAACTTATAATAACGTATATTCCATACTTTTGCATGTTTCTTCGTCACCAGGCAATGCCTGACCGTGAATGTGTGTCCCATGTAGTTACAGAGCTCAGCTTTGTTGGGGCAGTCAGGCGGCTCTTTGAGGCCTGCTGCTGTTTCTAGCGTGTTGCTGTCCGAGGCAGAACTTTCTTGTGCTCTCCGTGGGCCGCACGACGCCAATAACAAGAGCTCCTACGAACCGGCTCTCAAAGGAATGGAGCGACTTGATCTTCTCGGTGGAGCCAAGTAGAATGATTGCACGCTCCCTTCTCTGTACAATGCTTGTGGGGGATCTATTCTGTTAATTCGTACAGTACCCATGAGAAAGAAATGAAGATGGCACAGAATAAATGAAGATTTTGTCAGTGCTTTGCCCAGCCCCATGGCTGTTCTTGCTTCTCTACTTGATTTATTTTGAGGCTGTATTTGCTGTTCCAGAAAGTCTGTATTGCCTTTGTCGTTGACATCTCTGTTTGCAATTTGAGACTTGGAAGAGTTGTCGATTTGATGAGAATAATGATGGTGCGGAAATAACAGTCAAATTTAATATTAATTTGTAATTTTATGGTTCAATTTATTGTTTAAGGCAAGGAAGGAACATGCCTTGGGATTAAATCTGTTGCAGTGAATTCAAAAGTTGTGTTGTAATGCTTATTGTTAGTTGTCTTTCTAAGATGTGGTTGATGAAGCTCAAAAAACTATAGTTTTGTTGTGGAAACTAGATTTCTAAGAAAACGTTAATTGGAATAGTATTTCATATAAAGAGTGATCTAAATGTGAAGATAAACATAAAAGTTTTCATTTAAAATAGTTTATATATATATATATATATATATATATATATATATATATATATATATATATATATATATATATATATATATATATATATATATATTATGTATATAAATGAGTAAATATGTTTATTTGAGGTTAAAAAATAGTTAATGAGCCTTATTTTAAATTTTGTGAGTGGTGCATAGATTTGTTATACATGTTCTTACAGAAGACTTTCAGGAATAGGTTCTTTAATGCATTTATTGTGAAGATTAAAAGTCTAGTAATGTAGTTTAGTATTCTAGAGATGATATCAATGTGGATTAGTGTGCATGCATGGCAATGTATATTCCTGGCATAGTTTGAGTAGCTCTAATTGAGGATAAGTTTTTGAAATTAGTCTTGAAGGTTTAATTTTTTCATGTGTATTTAGTTGATGCTCCAAAGAGGAGAATTGGAATAATGAAATTCACCATGTTATAGCAAGGCGATGACCAACTTACTATGAATGAGGGATTGTTATTTGACCGAGCACAATGGAAATAAAGCTTCACAATGTCTTGGCATTTATTACTACTGTAATTTGTCAGCTGGTAAAATTAAAAAGAAACTGTAGTGAAATCTATAATTTGTATCATTACATTATAATTGATTATTAATAATGTAGGCTCATACAAATTCAACTTTCTCGAAGGAAACACTTCAAAAATAACAATAATTTTTTTTCATATTGAAAGAAGTACATTCAATTAAAACAAATTATTTCAATCAAATATCATTTAGGAGGTTTATTTATAATTATTGGAACTTAAAACAATAAAAAAACCCTAAAACATCAGTTGCAATCATATTATATTTGTTGGAAATTCAATGCTCATATTGATGCATTCTTCCCTCACTTGAGCAAATAACTCAGTGCTCAAATACCTTTCACCACCACTGGGGAAAATAGTAACAATCATTTTGCTTTTATTTTCTTCTCTCTTTGCAACCTGTGATGAAAAGTAATAATGATAATAATGATATAAAAGGATATTTCTTAGTTAATACAAAGTGCTTAAAATAGTTAATACAAACCTTTAAGCAAGCCACTAAGCAGGCTCCTGAGGATATACCCATGATCAATCCTTCCTCCAAGGCAAGCCTTCGAGTATGTATAATGGATTCCTCTGTGCTTACAGTGATTATTTCATCTATCACTGATCTATCCAAATTTTCGGGAACAAATCCTGGTCCAATACCCTGAATGTTGTGATTCCCAGGTTCACCTCCTGAGAGGTTCAAATACCTTGGTTCATGTACTCAAGATAATGGGGAAATAGAAAGCGACAAAAAATACCTTAGTTCATTAATATGATCTAAGCTAGTTGGATGAGTTTATTCAAAGCAAGGTTGGAGTGTGTTTAATAGTGGATAAGGTTAGAGAGTGTCATCAACATATCAAGAATATTCAATGCCCCTATTAGAACAATTGAGTATATGAATTTTGCTCATTTAAAAGAGGAAGATAAAGACCAATAAAGATGTCAGAAGAAATTATTAAAAACGATCTTCTCCATTTGCAACTCAGGGATGAGCTCTTATTTGATCGTGCACAATAAAAACAAATGATTCATACAGTTGACCATGCTTAGTGGGACTAAGACTTATTGTTGCTATTGTTATTGTTTGTTATATACATATAAATATATATATATATATATCATTTTGAACACTTTTTAAAAAGAAAGTTGAACTTGGAGGAGCGCTTTTAGAGTGTTGTGTAATCCAAAAAATTTCATTCAAAATTAAAAAAAAAATTTATATAATAGATATACAACTAGCTATATTATATGGGGTTGAACATTGGCCAATAAAGAAGAAACTTACCAATAAATTAATTGTGACATAGATGAAGATGCATAGGTGGATGAGTAGGAATACTCGTAGAAATGAGTTTATCCGTAGCAAAGTTGGAGGGGCTCCAATAGTAAATAAGATTAGAGAATGCCATCTTAAGATAGTTCGGGTATATTAAAAGAGGAAGATCAAAAAAGACATGGGAAGAAACTATATTAGGCAGAATCTTCTCTATTTTGAACTTTAAGGAGGGGCTTTTACTTGATTGTGCACAGTAGAAATAAATGATTAATATTGTTAGCCCCATCTAGTGGGATTAAGGCTTAGTGTTATTGTTATTAAAAAAGAAAGTTTAACACATATATAATGCCTTTTGCATGTAACAAAAAAATATAATAACCTGAAATGACAGCACTCTCAGTTGGTTCAACACAAATAATTTTAATAGCTTGATTTTTCATCTTGAGAAACCTCCCAACTCCAGTAATTGTCCCAGCAGACCCAGAACCACATACAACAATGTCCACTTTGCCTGCTGTATCATTCCATATTTCTGGACCTAAAAGTGTACACAGTAAGTAAACATATTATTATCAATATAGGTAAACTTAAAGTATGCCTGACATTAATAAATTTATATCTCATAAAATTTCTTTAACCAAGTAAAATAATGCACCGGTGGTCATAAAATGTGCCTTTGGATTTGCTGGATTACTTGTTTGATCAATAAAGTATGCATCAGGTATCTTCTCTTTGATCAGGCCCAGCCTATCATAAACTCCTTTTAATCCTTCTGAATAATCTGCCAGAGAAGCAGGGGAAATATTCATTAGACAAATCTATTTTTTAATATTTGAAAACAAATAAAATCTAATTTAAACAAATACAATATAAGATTCTCCAGTATTTCAGTAGCAATTACATCAAGAGAAAAGTTTTGATGATATATACTTGCATTTAAAAACACTATAAAAGCACAGTTCCTTTTTATTCCTTACCCATTAATATGATTTCGGCTCCCAAAAATTTTTGTAGCATTCGTTTCTCAAGCGAGTAATTTTGTGGCATTATAGCGATGAACTTGTAGCCTTTCAGTAGGGCTACAAATGCCAAAGAAACGCCTAAATTTCCGCTTGTAAGCCCTACTATTGTGGATATGCCTGGTTTAAGAATGCCCTTCTCTTCAGCATCTTCTATCATTCTGCAAAAAAAAAGTAGGGCAAAATTGTTTAAAGTTTATTTGCACGAAATCACATATTTTGAAGCAAAAATATGGAAATAACTTTGGTCATGATACGTGAGGGCCCGATGCCGGTTCGGTAGAAACTGTTCTGGCATTGGGTGACTACTCACCGCAGGATTATATCAAGTAATTTGAGAGAAAAAGAATGCGCATATAAAAGTGAATGATATTTTTCATTTATCAAAAGTTCTTATTACAAGGTCCATCATCGCACAAAACAAAGAAACAAAATACGCAATAAACAAAGAAACAAAATACGCAATTCAGCGCCGTCGTCGATCTTTTGAAAATTAAGGTTCTTGTTTAACCTCTTCCAGGAGCACCTGACCTGGTATTGTACAAAAAACAATACCGGAATTTGAATTTCCAGTAATTAGAGAATACTCTAAGTACAGCAGTATACAATAACAAATTACTTTATGAAAAATGCGTTTAGCAGAGGTAAAAATGCATGATAGGTAAGGCAACTGGGTAAAATAAGCAAGTAACTTCCTGCAACAAGTATTTATCACAAAATAACGGTTACTGATGTCATTTTCCAGTAACCAACCCCGAATGATACTGATGTCATTTTTCCAGTAACAACCCCGAATGTTATTGATGTCATTTTCCAATAACAACCCCGAATGTTGCTGATGTCATTTTTCCAGCAACAACCCCGAATGTTACTGATGTCATTTTCTAGTAACAACCCCGAATGATACCGATGTCATTTTCCGGTAACAATCCCGAATGTTATTACGTTGGTTCCGGACAACCAACCAAGTTTCAAATGGATTCGGCTCAAAGCAAATAAGCAAAGAATAACAGTAATAAAAAAATGCAAGATGTAATGCAAGTCATATACTGGGTACCTTTAGTCTATAAGTTCAGAAGTTCAACAGCTCGTATGAGTGACAATTCGCTCAATCTGCATTTTAAGTTCCCGATATTTTTAAGTTAGCTTTTAATGATTTATGAGTTTAATTTATTCTTTCATTTTGTTTGTCTTCTTCTGCTTTTGAAGTTCAATTGAATTAAGCTGCTGTTAAAGCAGTTGTTAAGGTGTCTTTATGCTTATCATACTAATGTATGACGAAAAAGTCAGAATAATCGACTGAATTGGCAAATAGAAATTAGTAGTCATTTATAACACTTTGAATCGTTCTCATTATTAATTAATGAGGATAATTCCATGGTGCATGACTAACTATAAATTTGATAGAGAGAATAATCAGATTAAGAGAAAGCGAATAAGTTCTTTCAAATTTCTTTCCCTTACCTTAGATTTAGGATCACCGGCACACGAAAAGAAGCTGGAACGGGTTGGCCGAAGGATGGCCGAGGGTTGCTGGAGCCGCTGTAGGGGCTGCCGGAAGCTGCGGGAAGTGGCTGTCGGGGGCTGCCGGGCTGCCAGAAGGAGGAAGGGTTGGCTGAATTGGGGAAAGGAGAGGGGAAGAGGCTGCTGGAAGCTGTGGGGAGAAGAGGGGAGGGGATGGGGGTTTTATAGGCGCGGGAGGGGGGCGCCACAACGTGCGCCAAATGGCGCCTGGCACGCGCCAGGGACCTCTGGCGCGGAAGCTTCTCCCACCAGAAGGCGGGAGTGGGGTCGGGGGGAAGTGGTCGGCCCTATGGGCCGACAGCCTGCGCCAAAAACGGCGCAGGCAGGCACCGTATGTGCGCCAGGCTTCCGCCTGGCGCGGAAACTTCTCTCGCCTGGCGCATGAGAAAGGCCGCATGCGAAGGAAGGAAAAAAAATAGAGGAAAATAAAAAAAAACTTAAAATTAAAAATCTTCTCAAATTTCCGTCGTTCGCCATCCGAATACAACGAAACTTGACACCGAGGTATGTTACAACATGACGAACACCCTCACGCCAAAAATTTTCAATTTGGAGTAAAATTTTATTTTATTTTAATTTTAAGGGTTTAAAACTTCGAAAATTTGCCACGATCAAATCGACGCTCAGATTTTGATGAAACTTCTCGAGCAATTTTTAAATAATATACTTAACACGTCGACATTAAAAATGATGAATTCGGACACGTATTTCAATGTTTTGATTTTTAGAATTTAGAAATTTCAAAGGTAGAACGGGAGCTTCCGTCTTTCGGATTTTTCCCGAATTAGGGCTCTTTGATCTTTAAAGTTGTTTCTACCTATTAGTAGTTTTGTTTGCCCTAAAGTGAAATTCCCCGGGATCCTGATTCCTAAGGAGGGATCCTGACCTAATTTGCAAAACGACTTTGGGTCGTTACATGATAACATGGAGTTTTTTGGTGTTGCAGAGGTAAGAATTCTAAGAAGTGTGAATGATGTTGTGGCCAAGTAGTTGGAGTTTTAGAGTTTGCACTATTGACAAATTAAATGTTTAAATCTCATCGATCGCATAACTACCTCTTTGAGGGTTTCCAAAATCTTAAAAAATCAAAAGATTTCTAAATTGTCATTCATATTTTAAATGAATTCAAAAACACATTTCCAATGTTAGTTCAATTGAACATTCATGATTGTTTCTATTTAATATTGTTGTTAAGTGCATAATAATTCCAACTTTTTGGTTAAAGCATGAGTTAAAGTCTACTAATTACATTTTTGGCTTTGTGTTGATTACCATTTCAAACAATATAATATTATAAGTCAAATGGTGTCATCTATCAATAAGATGTGTACAGATCTTGTCATCTTTAATAAACTATTTAATTTTGTTGTTAAGTGCATAATAATTCCAACTTTTTGGTTAAAGCATGAGTTAAAGTCTACTAATTACATTTTTGGCTTTGTGTTGATTATTATTTCAAACAATATAATATTATAAGCCAAATGGTGTCATCTATCAATAAGATGTGTACAGATCTTGTCATCTTTAATAAACTATTTAATTTTGTTGTTAAGTGCATAATAATTCCAACTTTTTGGTTAAAGCATGAGTTAAAGTCTACTAATTACATTTTTGGCTTTGTGTTGATTACCATTTCAAACAATATAATATTATAAGCCAAATGGTGTCATCTATCAATAAGATGTGTACAGATCTTGTCATCTTTAATAAACTATTTAATTTTGTTGTTAACTGCATAATAATTCCAACTTTTTGGTTAAAGCATGAGTTAAAGTCTACTAATTACATTTTTGGCTTTGTGTTGATTACCATTTCAAACAATATAATATTATAAGCCAAATGGTGTCATCTATCAATAAGATGTGTATAGATCTTGTCATCTTTAATACAAACAACATAATCATGATAATAATAACTCATCCATTCACTATAATAATTTGATACTATTAAATGTCAAAAATTTCTCTTAATTTAAATATTATTTAACTATGGTCTCATCTTTTCATCTAAAAGAATGATGCAAGGAGAAATTTAATTCTCCATTTAAAGGATGGGCTGACATAGCACTGATATTTGTGTGAGAATATGTATGTCTATGTACACACACACACCAAAATAAAGGTTTGATGATCAGAAAAAATACAGAAGTATAGAAAATATAGATTTCATTAAGGCCTACTAAAGTGAATCTACACACACACCAAAATAATTTCTTGATAATTAAAAAAATCTGCAAAAAAATAGAAGATGTAAACCAGAAGTTATAAGGCTTACTTGAGAGTGCATAAACCAAATTTACTTTATATATATAGATTAAGAAATTACCATCTTACTAAACTTAAACTTTGAACTAGTTAGAGTACTATAAAAACATATATATATATATATATTATTGGTAAAAAAGCCACAAGCTCATGGGAACCATGAATGCCAAATACAATAGAAAAAGGCACAACTCAACATTTTAAACTCAATTGAGTTTTTTTTCTACTTTTCGTGTCCTCTTCTCTGAAGAATCATTCTTGCTAATTCTTATAACCCACCATTCTTCTGTTGCTTCCATGTATGAATTGAAAGCCTTAGAATCTCTTTAACTCATTAAACTACCAGGAAACTTCTTGTGGATAGTGTAATCATTTCTCAATTTAACTAGTTTGGCTAAAGACCATGAGTCAAATGCACAAGCAGGAGAATCAGTAGCATGAAGACACTAAGCGACAAGCTCCAAACATGAAGAACTGTTATTAAACAATTAATGAATTAAGCCATCAATATTGTGAGAAGTGCTGAATACCTAAAATTGCAATGAGAACTATAGAAGGCCTTATGTATAACAAATGCAAGACATTAAGATAAGATTCAGTATGTAAATGCTGAATGCTTTCTTATAATAGGGTACCTGAGTGCTGCGCGGTCCTTCACAGTGTTTAGAGGTTGATAAGACTCTAGTTTGGCAACTAACCGCACATTCAGTTGTTCTTTCTTTGTAATTCTTTTCAGTTCCACCAATGGCGTCCACCCCATAAGCTTCAAAAACATTAAGAAAAAAATGGCATTCAAGTGATGTTCATTTCTACTTTGAGAACAATAAAATCCTTGAAGTTTTATTATAATGCAATACAATGTATGTGAATTAGAACTGACTTCAAGTCAAGTTTGATTTGAGTCAGTCACAACTCGAACTAAAAATTTTTGAGTTGAGCTTGACTCAAAATCGACACAAACTCGAATAATTTTGAGTAGAGCCAACTCGACTCGAAATTATTTGATTTTGAGCCAACTCATAATCGTATTTTTGTCAGCTCAAAAGAAAACCTAAATATGAAGTTGAAGGAAAGGGGATTCAAATTCATAATCTCTTATTCTTAAATTATAATACAAACCAACTTAGATAAACACTTGGATCAGTTAAAGAAGCACACAAAATATAAATATCATTACTTTTGAGCCACACTAGAACAACATGAAAAATATCTTATGAAAGAGAGGGGATTCCAACTAGTAACCTCCTTCATAAATTACACCCCAAACTAACTACACCTAAGTCACAATTTGATTATAAACATATACTAAATATATTTATTATTAATTTTGAGCCGACTCAAATCATAAATCAAGCAAGTCTTAGATTTGATTCGTGACTCGACGCAAAATTTTTTATTCGAGTTCGAGTTGAGTTAAGACTTGAACTACTTTCGAGCAAAATCCTTAGATAACAACCCACTCATAAGCTCCAGTACCGCCAAAACAAATTCCAATTCTAGCCATCCATCCAAGCGCAAGTCATCACTTGCACTGAAATATTCAATTTCGTGGCCAAAATGACAATTGTTCACTCACCATCGTTGTCACCAACAAAAGGTGCCTCACACAAATTGATGCATCCAACGCCTTCCTCCGCGGCAAACTTCATGACGCCATCTTCGTGAAACAACTTGAAGGTTTCTTCAATCCTCAATATCCAAACCATGTTTCCTTCTTAAGAAAGCCATCTATGGGCTAGAACAATCCCCACACCAATGATATTCTTCCTTAACAGGCTTCCTATCCGAAAAACACTTTCAATTCAGTTCCACCGACTCATCTCCAACTTCTTCAGGATATCCTTACAGCATACCTACTCAATACTATTTTTAAGTAAAGCTAGCTATGACGGCTTCTTCTTCAGGATTTCAACATATACCTCTCGTCCCTGATGGTAACCTACTATGACAGCCCATCTGCCATCGATCTAGCCAATAACCCCAATTAACTTTATTCGAGACAAGCTGCGGCACATGAACACCATATAAAAACCCCAAAAAACATCACTTGAACAATATATGTTTTGAGTAGGCAACAATAGAGAAGGTGAGTGTTATATTTTGCAAATCCATCAAAGCAAAGGAACTAAAAAGGAGATCAGAGGCAGAGGTAAGCAAATTCATACATCCATAATGTTAGAGGCAATCCTCTCCTCATTTCCTTCTTCACTTGAAGAGGATATGAGCGCAGGGAGGCCTCTTCTCTGCGACATGTCTGCTTCCTTCCTTCAAGTTCCTCTCTCAACACTGATGCATTATATAGATTCCATCGCCTCGGAGCTGATGCTGAAGGTGAAATGGATTGTTTTTATGCATTTGTATTTTTTCTCGTTAATTCAAATATTCTCTCATAATTTGTAGAAGAAATACGAGTGAACATATATATAGATTGTTATATTAAAATTTTTTAGTCAAAACTTTTAAGAAAGAGTAATTATTGTGTACGCTAACGATAAGTTTTTTAAAGAACTGACCCATTAATTAATTAGCTAGTGGAAGAACTTTAATATTTTTAGTCTATAAAATTTTATTTTTTATCAACTAAGTTCCTAATATTTTATTATTATCAATTAGATTCTTAAAATTATTAAAATGTATCAATTAGGTCACAAGATCAGGAAGCACCACAACCCACCCTGCAGTTGCTGGATGGCCGCCCGCCTCCTCGACACCATAGCTGCTGCGGAAGAATCGATGGCAGCAACATCGGAGAAAATAATCACTGCATCCACCGCCGGAAGTGGAGGATCAAAGAAGAAGCGGAAGAAGAGGGCAGAAGCGGAGAAGGTGCGGGCGTGCGTGCTGTGCAACGTGGCATGCAACAACGAGGCCATGTTTGCATTTATTAATCTAATTGGGAAGAAGCATGCCTACCGCATCAACAGCTACCAGATCCTCAACACCATCTAAGGCTCGATCATCGGCAACGTGCCCCCCGACGGGCAGTCCGCCTCCGCATCCCGCCCTATTTTTGGCCTCATCAGCTACGACGTGTGCCTTAATCTGCAATCGAAGCAGTCTGAGCAGTCTTGCGAGCTCGCGCCGCCGCAGTTGTACGATGCCGAAGCTTAGTGCGGCTTCCTCGGCTTCGATGCTCTGTCGTCACAGTTGCCCCTCTTTTTCAACCCGTCCTTCTGCAACTAAAAGGGCGCTTCGCCTTCCCTCGGCTTCTGTAATGAATGGAGAATCGTCGGTAGTAAAACACTTGATGGACCTAATAGATACATTTTAATAATTTTAGGGATTTTATTGGGAAAAGTAAAATTTTAGAGACCTTTTTTATACAAAAATAAGACTACATTCACTACAAATAACAAAATGGAAGATTTCCATCACTTATCGGTGGTGCTCTAAAAATAGTAATTTATATCCTTTTTAGGTCAGTGCCTGCGATGATCGGGGATTGAAGTTCGAGAGTTTTTAAAGAATAATTCATCTCAAATGAAAATATGACATTTTTATAATTCAAAAAGAACATAATAAAATAAAATAATAAAATCCACAGTCCTTTTATACATAGAGCCAAAACATATATAAAAAGTTACAACAGCTTGAATTTTTACAAAATAAGAAATAAAATATCTACATTCTTCTTGCTTCTTTAAATTCTTCTTCTTTTAATTTGGCAGATCTTCTAAGTTCTTTAATTATCAAAACCTGAAAAATTCAGTTTACCAGTCAGGTAGGAGTACGCAAATTGTTCTTATAAGAATAAATCTAGCATCCTATAATAGGTATGAATCACATATGAAAATGACTGAAAATAAAACTGCAAGTAAAGTAAGCAAATTCCAAATGCAATTTCTGCCCTGCAAAATAGCTGTGAAAATCAACATATATAAAATAAATTTTATCAAAAGCATATGTAACAATAAGTCGAGTCCGGAGACCCCTAAGCCCAAATGGGTAAACCCATAGGCATAAATCTGTATGAAGCTTATCTCGCCACCCGTCGGTAGCTTACTCAAATTAGGAACTGATGGTGTGTCTTTCCTCTGGATTTGCCTACTTCCTACAAGAGGCTAAATCCCTCCATATAACTCCCAAGGGCTTGCTAGCTAGCCCAATCTGTACAGATTCTCAGTGTTGCGTTCCACCCTCCAAAGACAAACACCACAAAATATAATTTCTTTTTGTTACATACTTTTTGATATAATTCTTTTGCAGATTAAAATGCGGTAAACAGTGCAAATAATACTCAAATGGAAAATGGCTCAAATAAGAATACTGAAATAAAATTTATAAGTAAATTTGCGTACCTGACTTGTTTTGATAAAAATCAATCAATTCAATTTCCTTGATCTGCCAAAATAATGAGATTATTAATTTAATATTTTCATTATGATTTGTAGTTTTATGATTATAAAATAATTATTTTGTTTTATTAAAATTATTAAATTATTTAATTATTTATGCCTTATAAGGTCAAATTGGGGCATTTTAGTAATTTTACCCTTAATATAATACAAATTTTATGTTAGTTTATTGAAGATTATATACTAAGGTTTCTATAGAGTCCAAAATTATCAAATTCTGATATGAATTGGTTAAGTTATAGCTATTCTAATTTCTAGGGTTAATAATTAGGGTTTATTATAATTAGAGAGTGATTTAGTGATTTTAGTCACAAAATTTATTAAACTAATTATTCATTTAGGTTCTAATATACTTTATGAATTATTTAAAATTGAAATCTCTTAATTTGGATTATTATATTTGCTAATATTTACTAATTAAGTTTTTATAGTAATTAGTATTAATTAAGAGATCTAATTGTTAGATCCTAAATATTTTTGCAGTTTACTAAAATTTAGGATTTTCTAATCTAAATAGATATTTGAATTTTCTAATTTGGAGCTAAATTGACTATCTTATGACTATTTGAAGTTCTATGTTAAATTAGGTTAATTAGGGTTATTTGAATATTCTTCTTAATTAATATTCCAAAATGAAATGTTATTTTTTACTGATATTTGGTTGGCACCATAATATTTCTTATATTTTTCTGGTTAATTTGATATATTAAATTGTATAATTTGGTTAAATAATTAGGAGTTATGGATTCTTAAAGTTTTAGGATTTTATGAATTTAATTAAAAAAATATTTATTTCCATTTATTTATTTATTTTATTTTATCTATTTTTTAATTAATCTTTTAAATATTTTTAATTTCTGATTATTTATTATTTAATATGATTAATTTATTTATTTATTCTTATTTTTCTATTTATGAATATTATTGTATCATATTTATTTAACTAATTAAAATTTTATCTAGTAGTATTATATTTTCTATTTAATATATTTTATTATTATCTTGATTTGATTTAACTTATTTTATTTATTTATTTTATTTGCTTATTGATTAATTAATTTTAGTAATTAATTATTATGTTATATTATTTATTAACTTATTTATTTGTATAGTTACTTATTTGTAATTAATTATTTTAGTATTTCTGTTGTTTAATTATATTATTTGATTTTTATTTTATTTAATGTTTTATTTTATTATTTTCGTTTATCTATATATATTATATATATATATATATATATTTATTATAATAATTATTATTATTGTATATATATATATATTTATAATATTTTCTGTTTTATTAATATTTACTGTATTTGATTATTTATTTTTATCTATTTTTATTATTTATTTATTAATTACTATATTTATTTTATTATTTGTTTAATTATTATAAGAATTTAGATTTCTATTTTTTATTTTAATATTTTTCTTTTTATATTTTATATTATCTGATTTGACATTTATATATTAATATCTATTTTATTAAATATATTATTATTAAATATTATCTTATTATATTATTTAAAATTTTCTGTTATGATTATTTATATTTATATATATATATATATTAATAATTACTGATTTTATATATATATATTTTTCTTTTGCAGGAAAAGATGTCTGGCGGGCCCCACGTCCACGTGGCATCTTCCCATTTGCGCTGCGACTGGCGTGGGTCCCGCGTACTCGAGTGCCCGAGGAAACGGACAAAAGCTCGTCGAGATGGGTCGGGCCCGGGTCGACCCGGCCCGACCCAAAAATTCTCCTTGTTCCCCCCCGAGACCTCGCCGCGCACGTTGCCTAGGGCTTCAAAATCGCCGGCCAAATCCTTGGTGACAAGAGTTGGTTTATACCCCGATCGAAAGGTCTTGAAGTAACCTTTCGATCGGTGTCTAGATCATAGCCGGAGGAGGTCTACAGCTCCGGCAATAGCTAACCCTAGGGAGTTCTATCGGCGAGGAAAACAAATAACGGAATTGACTGTATACGGCCAGTGAAATTGATTCGATTGCGTTTGATTATTGCCGATCACATTCGTTCAAAAGTTAATCTAAGCTATGAAATAGGTATACGAATTACAAAATGTAATATCGAATGCTTAGATTAAGAGATCAGGTACCTAGTTTTTCGACGGTAGATAGTGATAAGTCGAACGGAAGGTTTCTCTTCCTTGCCGATGATCGATCGGAGCAGAGTTTAGCATTCGAATGACGATTCGTGGTCTTAACCTATTCCTAAAGCGGTGGGTGTAGGCGTGGACGAAGAATCGAGAGCCGTGTGTCGACTCCCGCGACATGCGAGATTCATTTGAAGAAGATGAACAGTTGCCGTCTGATCAAATGATCAGACGGCTGAAATCTAACCGTTTTCTTGAATGATTTTTGGATGGCGTTACCTCAAATACAGACGGCGCCGTTCGAATTACTTAAATAATAATTATTTAATTTATTTTAATCAATTTAATTATTTAAATTTAATTTTAATAAATATTTTCAAAAAAAATTTAAAAATATCTCTCCTAGCTAATTGAGACCTTCTGAACACAATGGCGCACTCAGATTTTTGATCCGACGAGTATTTAATTACTCGAATTTTCAGGTATTTAAATAATATTAAAATATTCGTCAAAAATTTACATCTTCCAAATGCGCTCAAAACTTCACTTCTAGCTAATTTGGGGGTGGTGAACGCAATGACAGAGTCAGATTTTCAATCTGAAGTCAACATTATTTAAATATTAATAAACAATTGAGAATGAAATTTTTGGTATTTTACAGTGCCCCTTCTCAAGACCACATGATCCTCCTTATCTTATAGCTTCGATGGCACAATTTGTATAGACATCAAAGGGTGCTTGACTGCAATACAAGAATAACATCAACCATATTGGATTACATGATCATTCATTGATTCATTTCTCATCAATGAGATGCAATATTTGGAATGCTATAACAAGACAATAACAATGCCATACTACCTTCTTAAAAATAAAACAAGAGATGCAACAATTTCTATCAAGGGCATGGATAATGCACATACATACAAGCAACAATTAGGAGAGATTGTGCTTGCACAACTAATTCCGCTCAATACAATTTGCTTGCGAATATGAGATCTTTTTTAATACATCAATAATTTCATGACAAAGTTAAGATGTTCAATACTTAGGAAATCAACATTGAGTATTAAGGATAATATGTTGATTAGGTCTTTTAACTTGCTCAATATTTAAATGAATGTAGTATTCTTAGGTTGCTTGAATAAAACAGTATTCAAAATACATGTATCATGAGGCATACTCTAAGTCATAAATCTTGTAATAGTTTAGATATAATCGACATCTTAACAAAAAACATAACACAACAAATAATCACTTTGAGGTTTTTGTACTTTGTTGGAGATGGTGAAGAAGGTTTAAGATGCTTCATGAAGGAAGTGTCTAGGTTTATTAATAGGGTTTTTAAAAGTGTAGAAAGATAAGAGTGAGAAAGAGAGAAAGAGATGTGAAAAATATTAAATATAAATTGATTCAATCCAATTTTGAATTTTCTTATTAGCCAAATAAAGTTAAATATATATAGCTACTAGGGCCGGTAATTTAACTTGAAACTTGAAAATTGCTCGAACTCGCTCGAATTTTGAGTCGAGTTTGCTAAAGATCTCAAAGATCATAAACTATTTACATTGAATCTATTTTCTTTTTTCTTTATTTTTTAGTATCCTGAGCTCACTTCTCTCACTCAAAGAAGCGCTCACTCACATGACTACCTCGTAATGTAGTTACTAGTTGGGTTGCGGGTTTGACTAAATCAAGCCCCTTTCAAGATAGTGCTCCTGAGGTTGGAAGCGTTGCTCTCGATCTTGATAGTTGACAGAGAAAAATCATTGGTTTACTATTCAAACTTGACTCGAAAATTGGAGTCGGATTCGAGTTGAATTTGTTGACTCGAACTCCATTGGAGTCGAGTTCGAGTTGAGCTCGACTCGAATTGAATTGAATTCATGCCACTCAAACTATATAAAATAAATATAATCATGTTTAAATTATATCTTTATATGATGTTAGTAGTTCAATTGATAATACTCTATCTTTTGCAGTCAGACTCATGTTCGAATCTTGCAACAATGCTATGTTTAACAAACAAAACGTTATTTCTTATAAAAACCATATTTTTGGCGAAGGCAGTTATGAAGCTCGCGATCTGAGGGTAAGTTTGAAATAATGTTGCTCAAGTCTG
Source organism: Gastrodia elata (assembly GCA_016760335.1). NCBI lineage: Eukaryota > Viridiplantae > Streptophyta > Magnoliopsida > Asparagales > Orchidaceae > Gastrodia > Gastrodia elata. Next base: position 24,052,656 of record CM028675.1, read on the forward strand.
AATCGAAAAAATTCGAGACACTCGAACTCAAACTTTTTTGAGTCGAAATTGATTCGGTCGAGTTCGAGTAAGACTCAACAAAAACTGGATTCAAACATAAGAGCTACCATCTTACTTTCAAAAATAGATTCTACTCATTGCCCCCTCCCCTGTTTGATCATAAAGTATTTTAAAAAATAATTGAATATTAAAATCTTTTATATGTGCAAATATGAGGTGAGTCCGAATTCAACCCGTATGCTAAAACAACTTATTTACGTTCGGGTTGACTCAAATCTAACTTGATTTGACTCGATCCGACTATACCTGCCCCAAGGCATTTAATAGAAATGCGCGGATTGACCTAAACCTGACCTGATATTGTTCACTGGTTCACCTTGCAACAAAAAAAAAAGACCGATTCGAAGAACGGGTTGATCCGGATCTGAATTTTGATTAGTGTAAATGAAAGTATAAAATTTTGAATGTAATTTAAACAAAAAACAAATAAAAATAAAATACAACCGAACCGCCACCAAAACAGATTCCGAGAAGAATGGCTGGGTATCCTTTCGTGAAACCCTAGTCCATAGGCTAACTAGAACTGACATCTCTCCCCATTCTCCTCTGTTTTCTTCTCAGATCGCAAATGGCACACGGCGGCGAATCCTCCTCAGGCTCATCAGGCGAGGAACGTAACGCGGTATCTCCCGTCTCCAACCCTTCGCCGGCTGCAGCCGTTGATTCGCCGTCGATTGATGCAATTTCCCACAAAATCCAAGAATCACTCTCCTTGACCAAGCAGCATCGGTTCTGGGAAACCCAGCCCGTCGGCCAATTCAAGGATCTGGGAAATTCCTCCGTTCCCGAAGGACCAATCGAGCAGGCTACCCCCGTTTCGGAAGTAAAGAAGGAGCCATACAATCTCCCGTCCCTTTACGAATGGACGACCTGCGACATCGATGACGACGCCATAGCCACCGAGATCTATAACCTACTCACATGCAATTACGTGGAGGATGACGAGAACATGTTCCGGTTCAACTACTCCAAAGAGTTCCTCCGCTGGGCTCTCCGCCCTCCGGGATACTTCAAATCATGGCATATTGGCGTGCGCGTCAAAGCCAACAAAAAGCTCGTTGCTTTCATCACTGGCGTCCCCGCCAGAATTCGCGTCCGCGAAGATGTGATTTTGATGGCTGAGGTCAACTTCCTCTGCGTTCATAAGAGGCTGAGGTCGAAGCGCCTCGCCCCTGTGCTCATCAAAGAAATTACGCGAAGAATCCATTTGGAGAATATTTGGCAGGCCGCTTATACTGCCGGAGTTGTCCTTCCTACTCCGATTGCAACTTGTCAGTACTGGCATCGATCTCTGAATCCCAAGAAGCTCATTGATGTTGGGTTCTCTAGGCTTGGGGCAAGGATGACCATGAGCCGCACTATTAGACTTTTCAAGCTGTCGGCATTGCCTATTACCCTTGGATTCAGAAAGATGGAGCTGCGTGATGTTCCGGCTGTGACTAGACTACTGAGGGAGTATTTGTCTCGATTTGTCGTGGCGCCTAGTTTTGATGAGATGGATGTGGAGCACTGGATTCTTCCAAGGGAGGATGTGGTGGATAGTTACGTGGTAGAGAGCCCTGAGAATCATGAGATTACTGACTTTTGTAGTTTCTACACTCTGCCATCTTCCATTCTTAACAATCCGAACTATTCAACTTTGAAGGCTGCTTACTCTTTCTATAATGTGGCAACAAAGACTCCTTTGCTTCAACTAATGAATGATGCGCTTATAGTGGCCAAGCAGAAGGATTATGATGTGTTCAATGCGTTGGATGTCATGGAGAATGAGTCGTTTCTCAAGGATCTGAAGTTTGGGCCAGGAGATGGAATGCTGCATTATTATTTGTATAACTATCGGCTTAGGTATGCTTTAAAACCTTCAGAGCTCGGGCTAGTCCTCTTATAGTTTCTGATAATTGTGATTCAAGTTTTGAAGGTATGGTTTTAGCTTCATTTAAAATCTTGTGATTTCTCTTACTGGGTCATTGGCCGGTCATATGTCTTGTGAAGGATTGAGTCTTTTATTGGGGGAAATGATTGTTTAAAGAGGCACGCCCTATCTCTTTACTGAATTTTATTATATGTTTGGCCAGATTGATGTATGAAATGTAGCGGTCCTTGGAATTTGTTTTCTTAGATTCTTTCTACTTTTTGCTTGAATTTGGTAGTATTGAATAAATCGATATAAGGAGTGTGATATAACTTTGGAATCCATGTTTTGCCATTGATTATCTACTTGTTTGATCACAATTTGCATTGGATTTAATCTGTGAGCTTTAGTTAACTTCTTATAGATGTGAACATGCTAAAAACATTTGAATGTTGTATTTGGGTGTTTTTACGCCTTCTTTAGTGAAAGCTGGAGAGATAGAGGGATTGGTCTTACCTGTATTCCTTACCTATCTTGCTACAATTTTTTGAGTTTCATGACTTATTAGCTGTCTAGCTGATACAAACTGTTTTTGTGCTTTAATGCAAAGTATTGATCCATATACTGATTCAACCACTGTTTTTGTGCTTTATTTGCAGTTATCGATCTATACGCTCTGCTTTTTCACAAATTTCTGAATGCACTATTATCATATTCACTGGTGATTATAGTAGTTTGAATTCATTTTATTTTTATTTTCTTAGCTACCCCGCTCACATATCTGCTTCAAGCAAGGGAAGCTGTTAAAGATGTGATGTGATGTTCCAGGGAATCTTTGCTTGTCATAGCTTCTGTTCTTCATATATTTTGACATTAGATTCTTAGATTCAGATATTGTTTCCCTCTTAGAAGTTTGCAAGTCAACCTGAAATTAAGCGCCACAATATCCTCAGACTCTAAATGGTGCATTATTAATAAAGATACTTTCTTGAGCACGCAGGAAAGTTACCTAGGTAAAAACATTATAACCAACCAAGCTTAGGGTGATAAATGGAAGCAATTTTATCTAAGATAAAGTTAAATGTGGCATCATCCGTACATTATCTAACATGGTATCAATATGTAGAAAAGTATATAAAAAGCAATAGCTTTCATGATTATCTAAGTGGGCTGAACGTCCTTATTATACCATCATTCCATTTATCTGCTGATCAAAAAACTAATCCAAAAGCTCAAACGGCAAACAGTACCTGTTTAACATAAAAAAATACAGTAAAACAGTTCATTAGTTACTGAATACAAGCATCCATTGCATTTTTTAATTTTTTGGGACTTAATTTATTCTTGAAATCAAGTAAAAGGTTATGCCCTAGATCGTGCAAATCATAGAGGAATTAGGTTTGTGTGTCATACGGTGAAACTTTGGGAGAGAGTAATTGAATACATTTTACGAAGGGATACTTATATTTCTCAAAATCAAGTTAGTTTTATGCCAAGAAGAGTTACCATAGAAGTCATATCTATATTAAGATATTTGATAGAGAAATTCAGAGAAAGAAAAAATTTTCATAAAATTTTAATTGATTTTGAAAAGGCTTATGATAGAGTATCAAGAGAAGTTTTCTCTTTAGTTTTGGAGAGAAAAGGGATTTGTGTTGCATATATTGATGTTATTAGATATATGTATAATGGGGTTGTATGTTTTCGATCGCAAGATGGCTTATTTAAAGTTTTTTCTATTACCGTTAGATTACATCAAAGCTCGGTTCTCAGCCCATATCCTTTTCCCTTAATTATGATATTTTTATTAAGCACATTCAAGAGGAGGCTCTTTGGTGCATATTATTTGCAGATGATTTTCTATTAAAGGGAAATTTTATAGAGCAGCTATATGACCAGCTTGTTATATGGGATTGAATGTTAGACAACCAAGAAGAAATTTATTGATAAATTAAATGTTACAGAGATGAGGATGCTTAGGTGGATGAGTGGGTGTGCTTGTAAGGATAGGATGAGAAATGTGTTTTTCGTTGCAAGGTTGGAGTAGCTCCGATGGTGGATAATGTTAAAGAGTGACACATTAAATGGTTCAGTAAGTGTAGATCATTATGCCCTTGGAAGAGGAAGAACAGAAAAAATATGGGAATAAACTATTAGAAAGAACCTCTCTATTTGGGACTTAAAAGGGAGGGGCTTCTATTTGATCACGCATAATGGAAACAAATGATTTATGTAGCCGAACTCATATAGTGAGATTAAGCTATGTGGTGTTGTTGTTGTTATTTTATCTTTAAAGTTAAGCATAAGTTTAAACAAGAATATTTTAAGTATAAATTTTACTATACCACAGCATAAATTCATTGAATATTTAAGTATGAATCTGCATGTCTTTAAAAAGTAAAACATTTTATATTTGGAACAGTATTAAAATTGTAATTCTGAAAATTTATAGAAAACACCATCTATCACCATTTAAAGGTAAAAAATCATACCAACTTTTTGTTTTGTCATCTGAGGGATTATATTTATTCACCTTGAATCTTGTTTAAACTTCTGCTAAACGTAGATTTGTCCACACATTTAAATTTTAATCAAAATAAGAACATTCATATCTATTAAATTAAGTCCATCACTAATTTCCAAATAAAGAACATATTTTTGTAATTCTATGGTTGGTGCATGATACTTGATTGTGTTATAAACTTTTGTTTGAGGGGGAGTTAGTAGTTGTATGGTGATGAACTCCCATATGAGGGGTATATTGTCGAGATATGTGAGAGTTATTTATTCCATCAAAATGAAAAGAGAGTGGCATTGAAGTAGCATTGCTTGGCTCGCACTTGCAAGCTTAAGCTATTGGGTGGAAATTACGTTTGATCTTTGGTGTATTCAGCCCAAAATTATGAGTTTATCCCATTTGATTCACGTGTCCTAACAAGTAATATTATAATTGATGGTTTGACTCATATCAAGTAATATTTATATTTATATGGATGATTATTGTACTGAACACTCAATGTATGCAGTCAGTGCACAAAGTGCACCTAGTAATCTCTCCATTTCTTTGCTTTCACCACCATGTCGTTGAATTGAACTGCTTTCTACTTGATTGATCCAACCAATCTACCAATGACCCTATATTCAAACTTGTTAATGACCTGTAAGAGTTTAAAATCATTGATTGATGTGTAGCAAATTTGGTTCACGTGTCCTAACAAGTAATATTAGAATTGATGGTTTGACTCATATCAAGTAATATTTATATTTATATGGATGATTATTGTACTGAATACTCAATGTATGCAGTCAGTGAACAAAGTGCACCTAGTAATCTCTCCATTTCCTTGCTTTCACCACCATCTCATTGAATTGAACTGCTTTCTACTTGATTGATCCAACCAATCTACCAATGACCCTATATTCAAACTTGTTAATGACCTGTAAGAGTTTAAAATCATTGATTGATGTGTAGCAAATTTGGTTACCATTATAAAGTTTTTTCAATGAATTTATTGATCATGCTTGCAACTTGGCTGTATATTTAGAGGTTTGCTAACCCATGCTTGATACAAGGCTCCAAACTGATGCATTCAGCATGAGTAATTGCCATATTATTATCTCAATTATTTGAATGCCTGGAGAAAAAATATTATCTATCTAAGATTTATAATGACATGCTAAAATGCTTAATTATATTTATTGTTGTTTTGATTTTTGTGTGATTATTGAAGAAAGAAACTACAACAACAATATTCAGCCTTAATCCCGACAATACTCGGCTACATGAATTCTTTGTTTCTATTATGCACGATTAAAAAGAAGCCCATCATTAAATTCCAAATAGAGAAGTTTTTTTAATGGTTTCTTCCCATGTCTTTTTTGGTCTTCCTCTTTTAATATAGGCAAAATTCAGAAACTCAAATATTCTAGCATGAGTGTTGAACTGTGTACACTTTATATGCCCGAACCATTTAAGACGACATTCTCTAATCTTATCCACTATTAGAGCCACTCCAATATTGCTATGAATAAACTGATTTCTCATTATCCACTCATCCACCTAAGCATCCTCATCTCTATAATATTTTGAATATTGGTTAGTTTTTTCTTTGTTGACTAACAGTCAGTCCCATATAACATAGTTGGTCATATATCTGCTTTATAAAATTTTCATTTAATTTTGAATGCAGTTTTTCGATCGTGCAACACTTAAGATATCATCCAACAAGGTTGGATCTTATTAATTATATTGTTCTCTATTTCCCCAATATTTTGAATAATTGAACCAAGGTAATTGAACCTCTCTTTTTGATCATATGATTCTCAATAGTTATGTACTCAAGATTAGGGTTTCTAATATAATTGAGCTCACACTTCATATATTTTTCTTTTGATTTGCAAAGACAAAAATCCTTAGTTTTTAACATAGTCCTTTACGACTCAAGTTTTGTTTTAATTTCATCTGTAGTCTTATTAATTAATAATAGATTGCCATCTGCAAAAATAAATATTGTAGGTTATGAATTTATGATTGCTAATATTTACATAAGAAAATAAAAGTACATTATCATTTATGAAAATAAGATTTTTAAAACTCAAATTATTTATTTTATTATCAAAAAAGTTATTAATTATATTTCAAAAAATTGAGGTGCTCTTAAAAAAAAACTAAACTAGATATTGATTTTTAGTTTTATATTTTAAAATGAGTTGAAAAATTAAGAGTATAATTTTAGAGCTTCGGAAGTGGGGTTTTGGGAGGAAAGTTAATTTAATACGATAAATAATTGTTTGTTGTATTCGCAAGAGAGTTAAATAAGTGTTTGGAAAAATAAGCGTGGGATCTCTAAAAATAACGTAGCTTGATGATGAAAACAAGCTGTACAAGAAAACAAAATAAAATAGAAGATTTGTTATAAAAGTTATTTAAATATAATGATAATGAAAAAGGATTGATATATTAATTATATTTTCATGAATCCAAGGAAGCAATTTTTGAAGTTACGATTGTGGCTAAAGATGTATTTGGAAAAAAAAATACAGAGCTTATAATAGTAAAGATGTTATAAAGAGGAATAGAATTATTTGTATAATGAAAAATGAAATAAATATAAATTATCTTGTTGCAATTTATTAAAAAAAGAGCTAAGATTTGTTAAAGATGTATCTAGAAAATCAAGAGTGAGAGCCTCTTATAGTATAAAGATGTTGGGTAGTGAAATAATATGAAGTAATTATAAGATTTGAAATGCTTTAATGAAAATGTAGAGTGGTAAAGCTAGGATGAGAGGACATATTTGTTGATGTGTAGAAATATTTGATTGAGAAAATAGTTTTTTAGCTCACCTAGTCATTTAATATTTTGGATTAGGAGTATTATTGTGTTTTTTTCATGAATATAAGTGGTGTAAATTGTGTAAATTATAGAGGAATTAAAGTAAAGAACTATACTTGGAAACATCTGAAGAAAATGATTGAACATAAATTTTAATGAGATTCTAGTCTTCCATAAAGTTTTTTTTTATGCTAGGTAGATCGACTATGCAGGCTATGTGTATTTGCTTAGATATTATATAGAGAAATTTAAAGAGATAGAAATATCCTCTTTTTGATATTTGCAAATTTGGAATATGATAAATTATTATCAAGAGAAGTTTTTTGAGAGTACTGTAAAGAAAGATAAGTATAATGTAGAGTATTTACTTGTTTTTTAATACAAGAAATTTTTCTTATTATATTTATATTTTAATTGTATTGCATTAATAGTATGCTTTTAATTGTATAATTTTGTGTTGTTTATGAATATTTTTATAGAACACATTCAAGAGGAAGTATTTTTGTGCATGCTATTTGTAGATATTATTTTTCTCTTTGGTAGAATTATAGATGGCATTAAAACAAAACTCTAATTGTGAAGAATATTTTTAAAATTAAAGGATTTCATTTTGGTAGATCCAAATTATAATACATAGTGTAAATTTTATCATAATAAAAACTATTATTATGAGGATATAATTATTAAAGATCATGTTATCTTGAAGAGTGTTAGGTCCAAAATTTGGTTAATCCTATAAAATATTGGAAAAATAAAGTGCATGATTAATATGATTTAAGCTAATTGGATGAAATGCAAGAGCATTTCTAGGGTGTTGGCTGGCAAAAAGCTAAAACATATTGATTAAATAGTTGTTTCAAAGTTGAGGATACTAAGTTGGATGAATATATATATATACATAAAAGGATATGAGAACTGAGTTCATTCATAACAAGTCTGGAGTGGTTTAATATGAGGATATACTCTGAAAATGTTGTCTTTGAATAGTTTGTGGGTATTATGATCCAAATAAAAAAAATTGAGGTAAGAAAATTTGTTCATATCAAAGAAGAAAATGAAGATTAGGAAGGGCATAGAAAGAAGCAATTTGTAAGGATTGCAAATACTTTGAACTTATTAGAGAGGGGGTTGTTTTTTAATCATGCACAGTGAAGAAGAACTTGCGTAGCTGCTGACCTCACTTTAGTGGATTTAGATTTATCGATATTATTGTTTGTTGCATTTCTTTTTTAAATGATTTTTTCCATTCATCAAGTGTTGTATGGGCCCATTTTTTGGTTTATAAATTGTTTGGAACATTTTGTATTCTTGTTATCATCTCTTTATTCTTTTTAGCTTCCTATTATTTTAAGCCGAGCTTCATTAAGCATCTCAAATTTTCTGTTTATAAATACTGTTGTGTATTTTATAAACGGAGAATGCTCTCATTCCCAACAAATAATCCAAATGCATCTCAAATTTATTTTTTCTTACACATTTTGACTGTTGGGTACTGTGGCAAGTGTTTGGGTTAAGGCTTTATGCTTTCTGAGTGCTTGTTTTAATTTAATTATATGGTAACAATATTATCATCTCATTATTATTATTTTGTGAAATTTCTCTGTTATTATAATTTAGGGATAACTCTGGAGTTTTTATTTTTCCATATCTGTATTCTTTTATATTATAGATTCACAATGCAAGTATTAATATCTTGACTTCCGTTCCTAAATATCATATATTTAGCATTTTTTTTTATTAATTTTAAGCTTTCTATTCTCGTAAACACTTACACTTTGTTTAAGATTTCTGCATATTTTAGCATACTAAAGGAAACTTTTTTTTGAAATTTTGCTTGAGCATTTCATTGCTGACATAAAAACCTGCAACTTAAATTATAAAATTCTGCTAATTTAATCTCATATAAAGGAATTAGTTATGAAAGATTGTCATCACCTTTTCTATGGGCTGTTATTTTCGAGATTTATCTTTTTGGATTAAATGAGATTGTTGATTTTAAACTATATAAGCTGGATAAGATAAGTCGATAATTTGCTTGGGTGTAAGCTAAGCTAAAAATCAAGATAAGTCTGAAACAGATAGATCTAACTTTATAGATTATAAGATTAAAATACCATTAGAGTAATTTAAGCAATGCTTCTAAGTTGTTTAGGAGTAATTGTTTTCGTTTAGGTTTTTAATTATTTCTAACTCTAAGTTGGATAAGCTAATATGCTAAGTTAAACTATTAAAGCTGTTGTGGAATACATTTGCTAAAGTAAGCATGAATTGAACATTTTGTTATTGGCATTAATTGCTTCTAAGTTGCAGGTCTTGTGGTGTGACAAAATAAGGACCAACCCTTCTCTTTGGACTATGATACAAGCCTCATTATCTCTCCAAGTGGACAATGTCTGGTTCAATATGATTGCCTCTGCATAATCATTAGCGAAAGTTACTCTATTTTATATAAGACATACAATGCACATTTTTCATAAGGAAATGCACAAGTAGAACTGGCAAGAAATGACAAAAAAAATCATGGTTTTTCTAGAACATGAATCTAAGTGAATAAAGTGGCACATAAAAGTGATATGCGTGTTAAGCTAGCCTTCCAAAGTGGTTTCTTCCAACGTATACTAAGAATGGCTAGCTAAGTGGTCATTGAAATCTTAGTGAACCATCTAATGATCAAGTTCTAGGCCTCTTAACCAAAGTGTAGGAGAAAATGGGATAGTTCACCTAATGCAAGGGTTTTAGGCTAAACATGAAAAGGGACCAAGCTTAATGCACTAAGGTCTAATCTTAGGTTCTTCAATGGTTTAGTTTGGTCTTTTCAACCTTACATTCAATGTGAGAATCTAAAAATAGCAACTCTCATATCACTTGAACTAATTATAAATGTATGAAGGTGGTGTGGAGAAAAAGGGGTATGAGCTTTAGGCTAATCTCTCAATATATGATATTACGATCTCACTACAAGGTGAGGGAAGTGTGCTAAGCTCTTATAGCTCAAACACATTATTTGCACATGAAAATTATGGTTTGGTCTAGAAAGTAATGAATAAATAGTAAGTATGTTGGTAAGGACTAACTAGTCTCCAAAGAGTTTAGTTAAGTTAGTTGGGGTCTAGTTAGGGTTCCAAGTTTCTACCATTGAGTTGATTGATTTATTTTGTTCCTATTGGTTTAACTAACATGGATTGGCAGGGTGGGGCGTTACAGTTGATTTATATAATTAACATGGATTTATAAGCTCTGGGTGGTTAAGCATTTCATCCAAGGTCTAATTGCTTAATTTTAGACCTAAACAAGTTTGAGATCCCAAGGGTCTAAGTTTTAGTGTTTAATTCTATAAATGAGTTCTTAACAAAAAATATCATTTATTAATTAAGCTATAGATTTATGAAGTCTTAGGCATGTAAGTTATGAAGCATATATATAGGCACATTATGTAGCATATAAAATATATGATGAAGCAAACATTAACCAAAATAGGTTTAGGTTTATATGCATTGAACACATTTATATACAAAAGTAATAGACTAAATTAATTCATATATGCATAAACTAAGCATTGATTAAGGTTGATGATATGATGGATTTCATTCATAAGATGATTTATGTTCATGCGTATACTTCCATCTTATAAAGAATATCTCATGGAGTCTAAGCAACATGATTTTAAAATTAACTTTAAACATAATGATTAGATTATTAACAAGTACCTTCTATTTCATAAATGATTGAATTAAAATTAATTAGAAAACATGGTCATTTGAAATTCATGATAAAATAAAGGTTTAAATCAAATGCATGAAATCTAGGTGCATGCTTCAATACATTAGATTATTGTTTAAAACTTACTGATTAAGTTCTAAGTAATATGAGAAGTTCAATGTCAACTCATAATAGTGCTTATGTGAACATGGCTAAGCTTGAAAGAGCATAAATGTAACCTTAATCAACTAGTCTAGGTTGAAATAAATGCATGGTTAAGGGATGCAAACCATCACACAATAAATATGTATAATCAATGCTAACATCAAGGTATCATGTTGAACATAGCTTAATCACATACTAAATGTACTATACACCACTTAAATGAGCTTATTAAAGGGATGATTTGCATGTAGATGAAGCTTAGAACTCTATTACAATTAACTTGATTAAAGGAGATTTAAGAATGGAGGGAATTACCCAAGATGAGTTCAGATCCAATGTTGAGTTCAAAGACTTTAATGAGTCTCTAGGATCACTTTCCACCACGACAAATGGCTTCTAATTTAAAGGATGATAGCTTGAAGAAAAGAGATGCAGTGTCACTGACCTTGGAGGATCTAAGAGTTGAGGGGCTCATACAGGGTTTGAGGGTGTAGGGGAAGTCGTCAGGAGTGAAATGGTGGGTTGAAGGTTGGTCGTTGGAAGCTCTAAACTAAGGAGGTCGTCGAGAGGTGAGAAAATGGGCTTCTTGGGTTCTGATGGTTCTCAAGGGATAATAGAGGCTTCCAACATATTTAGGAGGCTAAAAGAAATAAATTAAGTCATGAAAGATATTCTTTATCATCTTAAAACTATTGGAGGATCAATGATTGGGATCAACTTCAAGGGAGGGATGGCTAGGATGGAAAAGTCAATGTATGAGGTATTCTCAATTGAAGGAGCATGGGCCTTCTTGAGGCTCCAACGATTGTGATGGTGTCAAAATTGACAGCAAGAGCCGAATGGATAGCTCAAACGCTGACACTCCAAATTGGGTCAAATTGGATTCAACCTTTTTCAAGGAAATGAGTAACTCAATGCTCCACATTGCTTCTAAAGAATTCATAAGTTCAATGTAAAGGTGTATGGTTCAAAAGCTGAGAGAAAAGGTACCAAGTTCACTAGATTTTCTAAGAGAAGCTCACGAGGGTGTTAAGTTAATTACTCTTAATGAATGGAAACTATACTCTAATTAGGACCCTAAATCAATCCTTCAGTCTAGCTGATTTTAAAAAGGAATGTGTTCAATTCATTGAGTCATTACAAAAGCCCTAAATCCTGATTTTAGGGCACCTATGGCTCGTTATTGGGGATGATGATATTGCAACATTGTGCCAGCTCTCGCCTTCTAACTACAAATGGTAGATTAAATATAAGTTATTCAATCGTATCGTATTTAAATTCCACGAATAATTTTAATCCTGCAATTATAATTAAGCCTTAGCCATCGGATAGGATTCGCGAATTTGATGGTTGTGATTGATTTGTCGTTTTAATGAAATCGATCAATTTAAATATTAAAATCATTGTAACACTAAATTGAATTAATGCATAATATATTTTGTGAAGATGTAGCTCATATTTTATCCACATTTTATGAAATTTTAGCCATTAGTATAGCAAACTATAAGAAATCTAAATATAAATATTGTATTTGTATTTGGATATGTTATTTAATTTTATTAATTTTGAAAATGTAAAATTCATTAAATTATAGAAAATAGTTTATGTCACAAAAATATACATTTTTTACATTAATTATATTAAATTATACTTCATTTATTGTATATCTAATTTAGTAATTTCCAAGCCATTAAGGAAAATTTTTTGTTATGTGATTAATGTTTATTTATTATTAATTAAGTTCAATCTCATAAAAACATAGGGTTGTTATAACAATCCCTTGATCACAACTTTTCATAGTGGTGACCTCTCTTGGTGTGGTGTCTCCTTTGGTTTGTGACTTCTTGGCGATGAACTTGTCTTCTTGAAACATCAAAAGGAAGAGAACCATGAGGTAGAAGAGTGGTGCAAAGATTTTTCGAATTTTGGTGAAGAAGTTGATTTGCTATCGTTTGATTTTATATTGACAACCAAAATTTACTGGTTGATTTGCTTTTATTTGTTGAATAATCGACAACATCATTCATTGATCCATCAATCAAATTTCTCATTGGTTAATGATATAAATGATGATCATTGAACTAATGGGGGGAGTTTATCATTCTAGCTAGGATTTTAGTTGTTACAATTCTTTCAATCTTAAGAAAGATGTTGTCTTCAGCATTATAAAATTTAGGATGGAGGTAGAGTTGTAGCACACAGAACATATATGAATGCTATGGAGATTTTAGACGGCCAAATAATGAAATTTAATCACACCATAATATTAGAACAAAAACATCAATGTCGAGGAAAGGAAGAATTTGTAGTAAATCTTAATCGTTCATGTGAGAATATGCATGATTCTTTGAGGTATTTTATAAGCAGTGCCAAATTTTGATTACCCAACCTTTTAAATTATACTTTTGAAGTTCACAAAATACCTAAACAATCAACTTGAACCCCTCAGTAATTCACTCAATAATTAGAAAATTGGAGATTCAAAACCAAAAACCATAGGAAAACAAAAAATTCAGTTAAATTAGAAAACTATAGAACACATAACACAAATATAGAAAGATACATGATGGATGGGGATGTACCTACAACATGTATCACTTTGAACTTTCCAAGTTGTGCCGTGCTTCTAATGGATATGGACCATCATGATGATTTTATTACATAACTTATGAATGTTAGATGCTAGAATACATAAGCTCCTCATCATGTATGAGATTCAGTTGATTTCCAACTTTTACTTTGGAGGCCCTTCTTGAAAGATTAGGAATAACGTACTGAACTTAAGATATATGGAAGATGTCATGCAATCTCCTAACTTTGAAGACAGAATTAAATGATATTGCAAAAGATTCAACAATTATGCTGAGAAGTAATCTTTCCCTCTCAACCAAAACAGTGCACACATTTCATAAGGTTAACACGTAGAAAGATAAAATTGATGACATAAAATCCCCTAGAATGGTGCCTCTCATTGAAGATTTCTTGTGTTATCCCGTGCTACACACATTCGATCATGAATCAATCAAATCTTTACGGTGCAATGTCCATTAAATTTAACCTGAACATAGGCCGCTTACTAGCCTCAACTCAAGTAGAGTATGACATCTTCACTACAAGGAGCCTCTAAGAGAGACATAATGATATTCACATGAAATTGTTGTTGTAGGCGAACTTGATTTGAGGACCCTTGCCTCTCACAATCCTATAAAATATAAAGCACAGAGATGTAGAAGATTCTCTAGAAACAATTAATATTTTCTATCTAGCCATGCGTATATGAGCAGAAGGTTGTGGTGTAGTGTAAATGAATAGCTCTCCAAAACCCATTAGTGAAATGATCATCATAATTTTAAATTATCAATTTTGAATTACTGTGCCACCAAAAGACCTAAAAACACATTTTAGACCAAGATTTTGAATAAACTATAACACTATATATGACAAAGTGAACAGCCTTTTATTTCATGTGAATAAACAGTCCCATCAAAAGTATGTGGCCTCAACATAATGTAGGATTATAGTCATATTGACATTTAGAGCTTTACAAATAAAAGTAGGGTAGTTACCTAAGGGACTCCTTAAGATTGCATAAATTGTTCAAATAGCTCCATAAAATTGATCTATGATTGAACCTCTTTCAAGCACTACATGGTTGTAGAACTTAACAAGTGTTTCCATATTCTCAATAGGAATTTAGGGTTTACACGCTCATCTAAAAACAACAAACATGGTGTTTTAGAATTACACCCTAACAAAATTTCTTTTCCTAATCCTAGGGTGCCTTAATTGTGTGTTACTCTTTATATTTTAACTCAAAATTTTCTTAACCTTGCTTTAATACCAACCATGATGGCCACAAGACCAGTTATGCTTTATTTGAGTAAAAATATTCACTAAAAATAATAATTTTTCATTATATATAAATATTAGAAAATTATAGAGTTTTAAATACATAAGAAAGTTTTCTACATAAGAGGTGCAACAAATAAAAGTAAATGTATAAACATATTTTAATGAAGATGCTAGAAAAATAAAAACTTAATTGTATTTTGATGTGGGCATTTCCATGAATTGACCCCTTAAGGTAATAGCATGAGTCTCCATATTTTACTCAATAAATCTCTATATATGCTGAAAGTATACAACAATATGGAACTTTTTGATGATTAAATGACAATTTAAACAATGCTCAAATATGATCAAACTCATAAAGAACAAAAATTTATTTTTAATAAAATTATAATTTTATCACATAAGTCAATATATATATATATCATATCATATAATATAAAAATGGTTAAAGTTAGGTTGGGTTCTTGGTGGATCTTAAAGGTAATTAGGTTAGCTCATAATTGATGGTGTCAATATAAGAATAATGAATGAAGTATTTCTTAAAGGAGGTTCTAAAGAAATCACCATTAAGGTTTAAGTAGATAGTTCGCTTCAATTATACTTCTTAAATATTTAGTATATATAACTTTTACATGTGGTTCCACAAGTGAAACAATGAATGTGACATTTGGTGCATTCACATGCATAAGTAAACCCAATTTCTTATTCATCATAATGCAATAATTTGGACAAGAAATCACTATAATGGCCAACACCAAAATTATTTTTCATTAGATGACTATACATGGAAATATTAATTTATAAATAGTGTATTGAAACTATATGTTTATCATGAGATGAATTATCTCTTAATGAATTACCAACACTAAAAGTAAATGTGATGAAATATAGATTTCAAGTGTTAAACATGTTGTTACATAAAGGACATTTGCATATGAATACATGTAACATATAATGCTAATGATAAGAGAAATATTTTAAAACATGTCAAATGTTTTAATACAATATTTAATAATATTAAACATAATTGTAATCATGACATTACAAGGGTCTAGCATGTACATAAGAACTTTATACATGTGATGGGATTTAAAGATATACATGATTTTTACATATGATGTAAGAAAGAAGAGCATGAAAATCATCAAAGTGTACATTCATGTTTTAACAAAATTTATTAATACAATCTATCATTAATGCTATCAATCACACGTAAATGCATTAAACACTATATTTAGCAAAATTTAAAAAGCATAACTAAGGTGAAAGTGACACAAGCTAGGTTTTGTGATTTAGTGAGGTTAGAATTTATGGAGGGTAAAAGAGAGTTTAAATGATTTGGAGATTGGATAAAAGCACAAGATTGTGATTAATGTGACTTTAGAAGATGACTTAGTGAAGTTCTAGATGTTTTGGCAAGGTTAAGGTGCTGAGTTTAATGGAGATAGGTCTTGATTAAGGACTTAATGGAGGTTAAGGATGAGTGTTCATAAGCATACTCACAAAGTCTAAAGGCTTAGTGATTGAAGTCAAGGCTTGATTCTAAGGGTTAACATATTGGCAAGACTTAAACTCCTCTTAAGTGTTTATTGAGTGCTAATCCTTCTCCAAAGAGAAGAGATAGTGAAAAAGAGAGACGTAGATGATAATTTATTAAAATAAGTCTCCACAAATGTTAGACCAAGATTGTATTAAAATGAGTTCAATCACATCAGGTCGACCCAAAAATAAGTAAATAAAAATGTATCTCCATAGACATTGTGGGGACCCTCCGTGCCGGGTTGATGTCAGAGGATCAACCCCGCATGAGGCTCTCTATCGAGGGATCCAATTGAGCAGTTTAAGTAGTACATCAAGTAAACAAAATAAAATAAAATTATTCATTCATTTCATTATAACAGTCTGAGATTACATAGTTCAATTAAATATTTATTACAACATAATTATGCGATAAAATAAATATAAAGATGCTAAGTCCCGATCCTCCTCTTTTTTTTTTTCTACTGCTTCAACCTCCACTAGCTCCTGACCTGGCACATAAAAGTGCGGGCATTGGAATGCCGGTTAGTCCCGTATACTAAGTACAAGTTATCAACATACATTTATAAGAGCATTAGCATTAAGCAATAAAGGGATACATGCAGAAAAATGTACAAAGAAAAACAACTTGTTAGATTTATAAGAAAATCGAAAAGCACTGAATCTTATCAAAATATGTCACATGTATCATTATATGATATGTCTTGCATCAATAAGTATAATCATAAATAATTTGTCCTGCTGGGTAAACACAGAACCTTGGGGTCAGATAGAGGGTAGGTTTATATCATATCAATTAAACGTTTATTACAACATAATTATGCGATAAAATAAATATAAAGATGCTAAGTCCCGATCCTCCTCTTTTTTTTTTCTACTGCTTCAACCTCCACTAGCTCCTGACCTGGCACATAAAAGTGCGGGCATTGGAATGCCGGTTAGTCCCGTATACTAAGTACAAGTTATCAACATACATTTATAAGAGCATTAGCATTAAGCAATAAAGGGATACATGCAGAAAAATGTACAAAGAAAAATAACTTGTTAGATTTATAAGAAAATCGAAAAGCACTGAATCTTATCAAAATATGTCACATGTATCATTATATGATATGTCTCGCATCAATAAGTATAATCATAAATAATTTGTCCTGCTGGATAAACACAGAACCTTGGGGTCAGATAGATGATAGGTTTATATCATATCAAAATACTGTGCTGTGCCTTCCCGCCCTCCCGTAGGCTACAACACGCTTCTTTATCTCTCATCTTGGCTAGCTCCGCCATAATTTCCCACCCAAGCCACCGTTTTGAGAACCCAAAATTAATGTATGCCTTCTTAATATATTTCATTCAGCATTTATAGTGATAGTATTGATAATTTGATAAGTAAAACTACAACTAATTACAATGGTCAAAGCGGTGCTAAAGCGTCAAAAGAAAATAAATAAAGTAATAAATGTAAGAAGATATTCAGTACCTTTCTTGTGCGATAATTAAGCCTCCAAATTACCTGCACGATTTAATATTTAGTCTTGTTAGTGAAAGTTGATTAATCCTCATGATAAGATTATTTGGCTCAATTTCAAGTATGGCATGTATTTCGAGGCGTAAAAGCGGGTGTGCAAGTTCCTTTGCTTAATAAAGTTACTCGTATGATTATGAGCACATCGATGTTAATTAAGCTAAAATTCGATAATGGCGCGCTTTACGATGCAAAATTTAAGTGAAAATAACTTTTAAAATCCTGATATCGAAACTAAAATTTGATTATATTTTCAGAATCCTTGAATTTTTCTGATCATTTTGATATATAATTTCATTATATTTAGACTCCTATTTTTTAAGATATGAATTTTTAAATTTTTGGGAAATTTATGAATTTTTTAATATTTTTGGGCTGATGGAATATTCCGCTACCGTTAACGGTAACTGTACTATAGCTGACGAAAATGAAATATTCCAGGAATATTTCTTCTCCATTAACGGAATCCATTAACGATAAATGGTATTGTGCCACGTGGCGGCAGATGGCCAGAATTCTTCCACGTGGCACCAGGTAACACGTGGCTGCCACATGGCCTAAGAGGCCATCTGACTGCCACGTGTTTACCATGTGTCACTGTGTGCTTTTGTGCTGCCATGTGGCAGTTTACTGTTCATCTTATTCGGGAGACGAACAGTAACTACAGCGAGCTACTGTTCATCACTGTTCATCGACAGCGATTTTTTGGCGATATTGTCGTCTTTTCGCAAAATTGATTGTTCAATCCTAAATAGCATTTCGAAAAAAATAATTTGAAGAAAAAATGAACGGTTAAGGCGGTACCTCGTTGGAAAGTTTTCTCTGGCGAACTTCGGGGGTGTTTTCCGGCGTGTCCAGCGATTGGATGGTGAGCTCCTCTCGGGCTCACCGGGGTCTTTATAAAGGCGCTGGTGCCCCCCCTCATGAACCCCGTCGCCAAGCAGCAGCCGCTGCTGCCAATCCCAGGCATGACATGTGGCGCTCACCTGTGCAGCGACGCTGTAGTGCTGCCACGTGGCATCCGAGTAGGGTACTAGTAGGTAGATTGTAGAATAGATGACAAAGATAGCCGAATCGAACAGCTTAGCGACTGGGTGGAAAAGAGAGGCTATGCAGCAGAAGAAAAAAAAAACCTTTCACAAAACAACAGTAGAAGCTTCTTAATGCAAGAGACCCACTCTTCTAGTATATATGAAAGACATAAAAGAAGCCAAAGGTTCCACATTCAAAGCCTGGTCCAGAATCACGATGGAGCAGTAAAAAGCCGGTGCACCATTAATGGCCACAGAGTAGTAAAAAGTCGGTGCACCATTAATGCATACAGATTCCCATTCTTGTAAGAACTCAAAGCTTTATATCCTACAGAACCTACCCTCCATGTGGCCTATCGTTTGGACTAGCGTCTCACTCTTGAGATCCTTGAGCCTGAGCTTCGTAGCTTGAACTCGTCACTAAAATATATTTTTTGACTTAGACTACCGGTAGGGCACATCAACCATTGAATTGAGAGGCAGCAAAGCGGGATTGAGATTAGGCTATTGGAGAAAGAGAAGAGAACTTTTCATATTCTAATTTAGAAGTTATAATAGCGGCTCGCATGTGTTAAGCATTTAATTTTGATTGACGCCTGCAACCCTCATACTAGCTACTATTCTTATATATCTAATAATAATATAATCTTCTGACTTTAAGAGCTACTTCTCTATATTACGTACGAGATTTTGAAGCAATAGCGACTCCTCCCTTATCTCCCCTTGAAGGAAGGATCAGAAGCTTCTGAATCTTCCTCTTATGGTTCCGAGTTCAAGTCTTCAGTAGGAGTTCGGTTCAAACAACATTCTCCGAGTTAAAATCCTTGAGATGTATGTGGTCAACTGGCTTCGAAGCTCACTACTTCGAACCCTCTGACTCTTTCTCTGAGTCTGAAGCTTACCAATCCTATTCTGACTTTGAATATGAAGCTTCCTCTTCTGATTCTAAAATAGAGTCTAACTTTAAAGAAACAAATATTCAGACTATTCATATTAATCCTATTCCTCTTAGGGCGCGTAACACACCTAACAAACAGATTTTCGCTAATCCCTACAAGCTTCTAAGCATACATGTGGTGACCCCAATATCGGGTAGGAAGTTTAACCCAAGGTTCGTGCATCACCACAGCATCTAATACTAGATTATAAGAAAACTAATCCAAATCAATAGATATTGTATTTGGCTAAGGATTTTGAAGAGGATCTTAAGTTAAGATGAGAAAGGTAATAGAAGAATAATGCATGTATTATGAATGTGAATTCAAATGCATGTGATTAAAATGATTACAAATCAATATGATCAAAGTAGTTACAATTATATGTGTTAAAACAATAATTATATGCATGTACAAGCAAATAAATATGTAACAAAAGAAGTAATTGCAATTACTAGAATATAAAAGTGTAGATGCAATCATAAATAGAAGAAATGAAATATGTGAAAGGAAAAATACTTGCAAGATTCATAAAGTAATTCATATATACAATTACAATCCACAATGGGAATTTAAGCAATTACAATTACATATAGGAGTATAGTAATTGCTAGTAGTAGTAAAGGCAAACATTTACATGAAGCAATATAAGTTGACATTATGAAATACATGTATAAGTTATGCTACATGTAGGGATAGATGCAATCAATCACATGCAACAATTTAATTTATCAATATGAGATATTTATGCAATTCATTCATCCATCTATCAAACTATTCATTTATCCGAACCAAGCAATTATAAGTAAGAGTTCTAATTCCAACACAAAGTAAGTAAAGGCAAAGAGATAAAATAAGTTATTACATGCCATAACTAAATTATAAGTAAGAAATAGTAAATAAAAATTCTCCCTCACTTAATATAAAAGCAAGAAAATAATATTTTTAAGCGGAAGCAATTGAGCTTTAAGCACACGGTCCAGCTCCACTAGCATCAAAAGCACCTGATCTATCACAATTTGACATTTAAATGTGGTAAGGCAAAGCCAATGAAAAGAAAAGCATAGTTAGACTAAACAGTTTATGCACATTTAAGATTAAGCTAAATATTTTAGTATTCATTTTGGATATCACAACTAGTTTACAATATAAGCAAAAGTAGTGGAGCAAACAAAGCATTTGAATATGTAAGGAAATAGACAAGTATAAAGAAAGATAATTGAAGTAAAAGAGTGAGTAAGAATACTCATAAGCATAGATATTCTAGCCTACATATAAAGTAAGGATAAAAGTATCCTAAATAGGCTATAAAAATACTAGTATGTATATGAAAGTAAATAAAGTGAAGCATGTATATGTTCAATAGAATTATGCTAAGTAAGAAAAGTAAATAGTAAAGCATTTAAATGGAATTATAATAATATTCATTACAATCTATATAAACTATAAACAAGTAAAGTTCAGTACTAAAAGTATAGAAAGTGCAAAGCATAATAAATGGAAGAAAATCTTAGATTATAAATCTAAGAAGTACACAGCCTAGGGCTATGAAAGTAAGTATAGCTTGAAGCTAATATGAGATCTTACAATCAATAGGATTGTAAAGAACTTGCAATTTATTAAATTGAAGTTATTTTATATAAGTATTCATTCTATGGACAAATACAGAATGAAGCGAGGAGTTAAACACATATACTTAATAAGAAAAGAAAAGCGGGGTTCAAAACAAATAACACTCACATTCACCTTCTGAGAATATGAGGTTTCCTTATTACTCCTAATTAACCTGCCCTTAGCTTAAATCAATATTGCAAACCCCTATAGTTTTAATGTGAAAATTTTATTTATGCACAATGTCTTATATAAATGTATCAAATGAAATAGATTCAAAGCTGAGCAAGCATTCAAGGAAATTCAATAATTTCAAATTATGTGATATCCAGAGTTATCTAATTTTAATGATTTTCTTAATGGTTGAAGCTAATTGAGCTCTCCATTTGACCTTGAAATATTGATCTCAAGTCAAATGTAAGCAATAGTATAAGTAGTTGGGGTTTTGAAAAATAATAATTTAATTTCATTTTATAAGATAACAAAATAGTTTATAAGTATAATAATACTAAAAAAATCTAGTTCTATTCTTATCCTAAGCCATAAGATTGAGATATGCTAACTAAATAAAAATTTAGGAAACTAGTTAGGAAAAGTAGGATTAAGTAAATGTTATAATTGAGGAAGTTGAGAGTTAAGGTTCTATACACTAAACTCATATAACTATGTTGAATTAGAAGGATGTTATTTAAAATCAACTACTAATCTAGCTAGGTTAATATAAAAGGAAAGGTTTAAAGGAATAGGAAAGAAGGATTTGTAAACTATAAATTCTATATTTTTTATAAGTTGAAGGTTAAGGAAAATCAATAAGATTTCTAAACTATTCTAATAAAATTATGGCTCATAATACAAGTCCTTAAAGGACTTAAGTGAGGACTTAAGAACTAAGGTGAAGTGAATTAGGATCTAATATAATTACTAAGGCTAGTCCTAATTGATTCATAATCTATAATTATATATGCATTAAAGTTAACTACACTTAATGGATGTAATAAATAACTCTAAGGATCATCTACAAATCAAGTTATAAATTAATCCTATAGCTTCTCTCATAAGGTTGAAAGATGAATCAAACCATTTGCTTATCATTCAAACATCTAATTTATGAGAACTAGGCTCAAATCAAGCAATTAAATTTGACATGGGAAGTAAAATGTGATATATTTACTATCCTAGGGTTTAAATATGTAAAATATACAATTTATGAAATTTGAAGATTATCACAATAACACTAATTAAGGAGCTAAAAACTTAAAATCTATAATTATTGTCCAATGGAAATAATATACATAAATATGGAATCCTTATAGTATAAGGAGAAGAATGACACTAAATAGGTCAAAACTGGACAACATTGGAAAATTAAGATTTTCATGACTCCTAACTAGAATTAAAAAGTTATTAAAAAAATTATGGTTCCAATCTTAACTTTGTTTTCATATTATTATTCCTCATATTTTTTTCAGTGAAATGGATTATTTAAATATTAAATTTGGACTCCTAATGTTCAAGTTATAACACAAACAAGATTGTAATAATTTATAATTAAAAAATTAATCTAAATTAACGATTAATTAAAATGATTAACAAAATAGAAATTAAATGGTAAATTATTAATCTACACATTTTTACAAGTGAAATAGATTATTTGCATGACTTATTTTGATAAGAATTGATCCTAAAATATCACATGTAATATTAGAAATTATTTGTAAATAAATAATTAATTTAAAATAATGGTTGTTTAGAACATTCATCAAAACAGAAATTAAACAACTTATTGATGATTTACACATTTTTATGATCAAAATGATATTTAATTTTATATTATTTGAACTAATATTCTTAAAGTTATGATTGAAATAAGTTTTTACACTTGAATGATTATTTAATCATTTATTTAAACATATTAATCATAAACACAAAAATTAATGTGCAGCATAGGTTTTAAGGACACGACAGCGGCACTAAAACCTACGCAGTTCAGGGGAAGCTCCTACGAGCACCGCGTGACGATGCAGGGCCCACTACTTAAAAATTGCGGTCCACGATCCACGGGGTCGAACCGGCCCGGTGCGAGACAAAGTCTCGGACCGAGAGTGGTCACAGGTTCGGGCTGCTTCGTCCCCAAAAATGCCAGAAATGAGTGATTTAAGGTTAGCCGTTTCGCTCGACTCCGACAGTCTTTGGGTGCGACTTGCACACCGATGATAAGATCTCGTCGAGGTCGTTCACCTGAGACCGGAATCGAAACCATACTATGAGTATGGAGGAAACTTGACAATTTCCTAAATCCATTCAACAGCTAGGGTTCGGCCCGAAAATCTCGAACCCTAAATGGCTTGGGGTTGATTTAAACTCCATTTAGTTCGACCAATCCCTCTTCATACGATTAAATAACACTTAATTTAACATAAGAAGCACTTAAATAAAAGGAGAAAGTGAAGAGGAGGTACTTGGATGGGATTGTGTCGGCTAAAAAAAAAATGGCTTGCAGATCTGAGTTCTAGACGGCCACTAAGAGGAGATCACACCACCTTTGAGCTCACAGTAGGTTTAGGAAGGAGTAGATATAATGACAATAGCTAGTGCTATAGGAGGGTAAGAGGGAGCTCGGCAGTCCTGTTGGAACGGCCAGACGGCGGTACGCCTGCAAAGCAGGCGCACGATCTCTGCAGGAGACATAGACGCACAGTTATCGAATCTGGTTAGGATAAATAGAATTCGACGGATTGGATTGCACGGGACAGCGGTCCCATGCTTGGCCTCCCACAGCGAATTTTCGCCTTTTCGAATTTTAGCCGTTGGATAAAATAATATTTAATTATATTATTTTATTTTATTTACTTAATTTAATTTAATTAATTAAACACATATTATTAATCAAAATAAAATAGCCAAACACATTCCAAAAAAAATCTTAAAAATTCACCCTTACTTAATTGAGGGGTGAGGAACTCAAAAATGCAATTAGATTTTTTATCGGAGGTCAATTTAATTATCTTAATTTTTCTAAGTATTTAAATATTCGGAAAAATGTGACAATTTCCAAACACTTCTAAAATACCACCCCTAGTTAATTTAGGGTGATGAGTCTAATGGAGGATTCCGTTTTTGATTTTGAGGTCTAAATAAAATAGGTATTCTCCAAATTATCAAAAAACCAGAAAATACTAGAAATTGTCAAATGATCTCTAAATTACACGAAAATTGAAACGAAAGTTCTTAATATTATTATAAAACTACTGGAAAAGAAATTAAGTCGATTATGTTACTAATTGACGGTAATAACATTATGGTTGTTACAATACAACTCAATATTACATATCCAAGAGCCTTTTGAAATGAGAAAAAAACGTTTGACCGGTTGCCAAGTTGATTTCCCTATAGAGAGGGTTGTCTAAAATTAAAAATTGCTACCAACCATGAGTCAAAACCTAGCAATACCAAACACAGGTACCTCCTGGGCTCACCTATTTTCTACAGCGGCACTGCGGTGGCGCCACAGGGAACTCGGCGCGCTATGGTGCTGCCATGTGGCATCTAGGGGGTCTGCTACGCTGTCACATTGGACATAGTTGTGGCGACCCGCACCCTTAATCTGCCAAAGGATTAGGTTAAGGGTGGAGTGTCACTCTGGCTAGCCCCTCAGTTACCATTGGATTAGGATAAAATCCATAATCCATCTAATTAGGGAAGGATTTACACAGAATCAATCTAACAATCACTATATAAGTAAATGTATAGAGTGCGGAAGTAATAAATAACATCCAAGCATCACAATATAATATAAGTGCAAAATACGGCTCAGAATATAAGCATATAAATCCACATACACAGTCAAGAGTGCCTATATTATTATAACATTTAATGTTTAAATAAAAAAGGAAATACAAATGCACTCATCCTCACAAGAAAATCTAAAGTCTAGATATGCTCTGGCCTGAGCTGCTGCTCCTCCTCTAAGTATAGCTCCTCCTCAGGTACTGGATCCTCTATCTGCTCTATGCCTGCCATTATCAGTTTCACAATGTAGGGCCCCAGCCAAAAAAGAGAAAATTTGGTTAGACAATTTGTCTAAGTACATTTTAGGCTGATATATTTTTATATGTTTTATAATATCACCACTTTACACATTTTTTCTAAGTAACAATATATATAAAGGAGCGACTAGCAATATAATAAGAAAGAGGAAAAGCTATAAATAATATTTATAACTTAAGCAAAAAGGAGGCTAAGACATGCCTCAAAAGCGAGGTAAATTAAGTAAGGCATATAATATAAGTAACTAAACATATGCTAAAAGAAAATACTACATCCTAATATATGCTGGTGATCAAATAAAATATGCAAATTACAATAATAAATCTTAGCAGTGATACATATAAATAATAACAAAATCTAATATCCTACTATATATAAGCTGCACAAGGAAATAGCTGACTGAATAAGTAATACTAAAACATAGCCAAATACTAAAACTGCACATCAAACTATGTATATTGACTGCCATATCAGAAGACTTGGCCAAACTAGCCCATATATATATATATACATCTCAATCTGTAAACATACTGAACATACTACATGACTGAAGAGGCAGACAATACTTATGCAACATATTTTAGTTATTTTACTTTTATTTCTATGGACACCTATTAGAAACAATTGAGAAGTCAAGCACGTCTGCAAGACTATACGGGTCCCAAGCCTAACACACTCCCCTCAATGAGAATGTTAGACATCCTGATCTCACTTTACCCCTGTCCATCGGAGTAAATATGCACCATAATCACCATAAATCGGACCCAAAGGCAACTGTTATCCTATTATTCTAAGTTTTTATTTTCATGCACAAAGTTATCTTCTATGAAATGTCCAAGGAAGTAAACTCAAATATACAAGGAATGCGTAGCACAAAATATCAAAATAAGTAAGGAACTCTACTAATATGGTGATACCATTTGTTTTCTATTATCCATTCTAACTATTCCAAGTTACACAAGTTCAGGATCACCGTTTTCCTACATATCAAGTGTAACTTAGAAATTCGTCCTTACAAGTTATAAAATATCAGGACTAGTTAGGTCCTGGTATACCAAATCAAAGTCGACTATAAAAGTTAAGTAATAAATCATTACGACCTAATTAATAATTTTAGACATTCTAACTAAGAACTACTAAACTATATATTATGGATTAAACATCACGAGATTGGATTTAATCACATAATCTAAAAGAGTAAGAACTAAGATATATGTTTGATTGTAAAAGTGATCTAATAATTTAGGCCAACCCCATTAAGTAATCAGACTTAATAGGATAAATCTCCTATCTTAGATCTAAGGTTAAAAGATAAAATAATCAAAATAAGTTGAAAATTTTAGAAATTAATAAAACCAAGGATTCATTCATTAAAAAACCATATTTTTCAATGAATAAAATTAACACTATGATATAGTCTTAATCTCAGGAAGGGTCCTTAAGGTATAGTTTTAAAGACTTAGGAAAAATTTCTAGAATCTGACCTAATAGTTGATTTTACTTACTTAAATGTCACTGATATGGTTACAATATTAGTTTTAGTGTTTTAAAAGATTAATTAAAGGTTAAGGGTGTTTATCCTAAATTTTTGGCAGAATGACCATTTTGCCCCCTACTTAAGGGTCCGAAAAATCAACTTTTGATTTAAGTGTCCAAATTGAAGTTTCTCTTTTCCATATGATTTCTTACTATCTAACTTGAAGATAGACAGTAAGTATATCCAATTTGGATGAGAAATGGGTCCTATAGGTTCAAACTAAGGTTTTTGACTTAAGAGCATTTAAGTAATTTTCACTCATTGAAAACTAAGTTTTTATGCAGTTTATTGTTCAAGGATTCCATATAATTCAAGAACACTGCATTCTGAGGTCAATTGACTGAGTTATGGATGTTTTAAGTTTGAAGAGCAATTTGGTAATTTCGAGTCGGTCAACGAGTGACAAAACTGAACTTTTCTGTTTGATGTCCAATTTCAGCAAACTCAGTTTCTATAGCTTTCCTATAATGTACTGAGTATGTTGGTAGGGAGTAAACCTAATTTGGATCTCAAATGGTCAAGTTATAACCTAACTAAGGTTGGGAGTATTTTGGTTATTTCTAAATTTCTATGATTCAGGACCTAAATGTTATTTCAGTTTATTGGTGATATTGAAATTCTAAACTAGTTAGCATCTTAAATTTTTGAATTGGAGTTAATTTGACCAAGTTATGGCTATTTGAAGTCTAGGGGCAATTTGGTCATTTTTCATTAAAGTCAACTCCGAGTCCTAGGGTTGACTTTTTATCCTGATGTCCAAATAAGAAACCTAATACTACTACAGTGATGGGGCTGCTCTCCTGAGCATTTTAAGACCCATATTGACTATATTCTGACAACTAGTTAAAAAGTTATATGGTACTAAAGAGGTCCTAAAATGCTACTTCGTTATACGTACCCTGAAATTAATTTTGACTTATGTTATTTGATTTCTTATATTTTTCTGAGTATTTTGAGACCTATATTGGCTATGTTTGGATCATCCTATAAAAAGTTATTAAACTTTTAAGTTTTACTATTTAAAAAATACAATTTGTATTATTTTTCTATTTATTTCTAAAAATAAATATTCTTCTAAATCTATGGTTTAATTAATTATTTTAATAAATTCATTTACTAATTAATTAATTAATCTGTTAGTTAATTATTAAATATGACATTATTATCATTAATTTTAAGTTTAAGATTATTTACTATTAATTATTGATTTAATTAATCCATTAATATTTAAAGTATTCATTCCTAAAGTTAAACATTTTTATATATATTATATAATTAATTAATTATCTGTAATTAATTAATAATTAATTAATATCTAATCTATCATTTAATCAATTCAAATATTATTAACAATTACTTAATTTATGTACAATTAATTAATTAATTTAGTTAATTAATTATAACACTTACTATTTTAATTTTTTAATAATACTAATTAATTAAATTGTACTAATTACTACTTACTGTATTTAATTAAATTAATTCAACTAATTAATGTTAATTATATAAATTAACCTAACTAATCCACTACATTTATTTAACTAATTATACTATCTAGTTAGACTTACTATTAATTTTAATTATTATTAACTAATTTATCTACTGTTTAACTGTTATTATTAGTTAATCCATAATTTAATTAATCTATAAATTCTATTTTAACTATAGCTATATATATATATATATTGTATATAAATCTACATATATCTATATATATATATATATCAAATCATAGGTTTTATTAATAAGCATATATATAATATAAGCATTTTTATTTAATTATGACTTCTGCAGGTCATCATGGTGGTGGGACCTGCCACGCACACGTGGCAGAACCTGACAGGTCGCGGCGCTGCGGGTAGGGCCCGCATGCCACGCGGCGCGGCCTGACTGGCTGTATGTTATCACCTACTATATTATTAATCCTAATATTTATTCATCTAAATTGTCACTGTCTTAATACAGCTGTATGTTATCACCTAAAGTTTCTATTTATAAGACTAAGTATATGCATCAATTATATAAATATAATAATATTAAGTATAAGATACATCATTCGTAACATTATGTGCTAATTAATTTCTACTTCATAGTATAAACTAATTTATTACATTTACTTGACTCAATTATTTATCACCCTTAATTAATTTATTAGATAAGCACATATTCTCTGTCTAAGTAAATATATATATATATATACACGAATCCAGATGAAAGATAAAAGAAGGATGGGCACGTGAGTTAATGATAACTGAGTCAATTAATTATCTCTTAATATCTGTCGTTTATATTATTACCGCTTATACTTAATTATTCGTAATTATAAGATCCTATAACTTTATATATATATATGCGTATCTATACATGCATTTATACTGTTATGTTTGGATTATACATAGCCATATATATGCATATTTACCCACATTGTATGCGTGTATATATATATTTAGACGTATATAATACATTTTTGTATAGATATATTTAATCACCTAACAGTTTTTATTTATTGCTCTGGGTATGAATAACTTCATTCGTATGTGACTATGTGTATATTTACGTACCTTATATGTATAACTATTTATGTCATTCTTATGTTTACAATTAAATTTGTTTTCTGTGGGTCAAATATCTACCTATTAGTTAGATCTTGACTATTCGGCAAATTAAATCCGGCTAACTTATTTTAGCTAATACCGCTAGTCTCCTAATCACTTGGGTAGATTCATGCTCATTCCCTAAACATACATTTATTTTTAAATAAATATTTATTTTTAAGCAAATGCTCGTATAAGTGCGCATATATTAACGTAATAATCACGTTAAGTTTTTCTGAATATATATATATATATATATATATATATATATATATATAGCTTTATAACTAACTCACTGCTAGTTAAGTTAACTGGGCCATTTATCTTAGTTAATTTAACTGGGTTAATTAACTTGGTTAAACGATTAGTTAGGTCACTAACTTAATATTGATTTTTAACAGAAATTAATCCAATTAATACTTACATCTATATATAATTTATTAAATCATAGGAATATTAAATTTGTCGGTTTAATTAAATTTATTACGCCAGTAATTGTTTAATTACGACTATAATTATTTAATTAAATCTTAAGTTGTCACTTAGTACTAAGTTAAATCCCAAAAATAATTAACTTAATGCTGATCTATAATCTATAATCTAATTTATTTAAATCAAACTATTCCAAAAATTTATTATATCTATACGTCCGAATATTCATATATATATATATATATATATATTATATATGTAAATCAAAACTGTTTTTCTGCACGACGGGATCGGCTGCCATTAAATATAACTTTAATCATTACTTTACGAATATTATATATAAGTTTATATATATATATATATATATATTAATATATATATTTTATTTTAATTTTTATGCAGGAATTTAATGGCGAAATGACCCCAATTGCCACGTGGCGATGCGCGGTTGTGCCACGCGGCGAGGTGGGCTCCACTTGCGCCACGTGTCCGACGCACGCGGACCCGGACCCAACCCAACGCGGGGCGGGCCCGACTCGGCCCAAGACCTGTGACCCTTCACCTTCTAGGGTCTGGTGAGACCGGACCCTTCGGGGAAGAATCACCTGATTCGTCCGATCAGGTGAGAACCAGCCCGATTAGACCGTTGGATCGATCGAGCAGAGTGTGCTTTACACACAGACATTTAGATCCTAAAAATTGACCAAGGATCGGGGAAGATCGGAGTACATGAAGTGCGGGTCGGCGGTCTTTATGATCGAACAGGACGATGCTGAGGTTTCCGAGCTCGGGTTCGCGCGATCCGCGGGTTGGGGGTGTCGGGGAGGCCCTTATAGGGACTGAGGCGGAGCGGGCGAGGCATGCCGGGGCGCCGATGGGCCGAAATCGCGGCGGGCCGCCGCGTGGCAGCCCGGCGGATCCAACGAGGGGAAGATGACCCGTAGCCGTTGGATCCGGGGCCGATCCAATGGCCACGATGGTGCCGTCTGGTTAGACGGCGCCGTTAAGTATTCTGACGGCAACACTATTCAACTAACGGCGCCGTTAATTATTTAAATAATAATAATATTTTTTTATTTTTTTTTTAGAAAAATTTCCATAAATTTTTGAACATATTTTTCCTAGCTAATTTGGGGTCAAGAAATTCAATGGCGAAGTCGGATTTTCGATCCGACGAGTATTTTGATATCTCGATTTCCGGGGTATTTTTATTATTAAAATATTCGTCAAAATTTCGACGACTTCCGATTGACACGAAAACTTCACCCCAAGCTAATTTGGGGTCAAGGAACGCAATGGCGGTGTTTATTTTTCGATCGGAGGTCAATTTAAATAGGTCAATTTCTAGGGTTTCTAGATTTCCAGAAATTATGATTCGATCCATTTGACTCCTGATTTGGACTAGGTCTCAGAGATTGACTCCAATTGACCTAATTAGTACTTATAATTGTGTTTAAGACTTAGGGTTAGTCCTAATCAACTAAGGTAACAACTCGGATTGTTAAAACTGTCCACCCCTTGAAGAGTTCCAAACTCATCATAATCTTATATATGTTGAATACATTTTATGGTATCAAATGAATATGGTCATGTTTCTGCTACATCACCCCATTTAGAGAAAGTGAGGCTCTTATAATACCCAACCAAAGCCAACACGCGTGCTCTTTGTAGCAGCCTACAAAAAAAATTGGGCGGTATGATGCACTTTTGCACGATAAAATGAAAGAAATCTTAGAGTTTGGACACTGTTCATCAACACAGTTTGGGCGTGAGCTTGGGAAGTGTAGCTTTTTCGTTATATTACTGTTAATAATAATAATTCATGTAATATTAATAATTAATATTATCAATAGTACTAATAAATATTATCAATTTATATTACAATTAAATAAAAATACTATTAGGTGTTAATAGTAATTATTATAATAAGTACTAAAAGCTTAACCATATAAGGTGATAAGTACTTATTCTTCAAAATAAAAAGTTATAAATGAAGAGAAATGATATTTAGATTTATTGATATGATATACAAAAAAACTCATTCAATGAGATTTGAACATTATTTTAATACAAACTTTAAAAATAATATTTGTATTATTTTAATGTAAATAAATAAATATTAATGAACTAATATCCAAATTCCATTGGATGAGTTTTTTTGAGTGCCACGTTAGCGAGTCAAAATAATATTTCTCTAATTTTACTTACTATCTAATTATTATTATTCTTATTATTATTAAGCCTTAAGTTGTTATATTTAGAGGCATAAATCTTCACATAGTTTCAATCCTACTCTTTTTCAAGATTTAACTGTCTATTTTTTTATTAAATATGTTCAAATAAATTTTTTATCTTGAATGGATCAAAAAATAATAAAAATAAATATATATATATATTATAACTTAAAAGTATAAGAAATAATTTAATACATAAATAATATAGAAATTAAAAATAATAATAAAAAAAAGAAGTGCTACAATATTCACTGTAAATGTTTCGTTCGTAAAAAATCCTAAGTCAAACTATTTTTAGTTCATATATTATTTATGTATTAAATTATATTTTTTAGTTTTATTTTGCTCTTACTAAATTAAATTATAAATAAATGAATATATCTATAATTTATAAGTATTATATATATATATATATCTATATATTTATATATGAGAGAGAACATTTGAACATTTTTTTCAAAACTTTCTTATTCTTTGTTTTCTCAAATTTTTTAATAAAGAAAAACAATTTTCATACCAGCGTCTCTTCGCGTTACACTTTCTACCCTGGACTTCTGCGCTCTTCTACCCTACCCTAAAGCCGACCCGTCGCTCATCTCCGCGCTCTCCCGCACCCATCGACACCTTCCTCTCCGCCCTCTATGACGAGGACCTCAATCCAGGCCCAGCCTCCGAGCGCTCCTTCGGCCTTTTCACCACTAATCTCACCCCCATTTATGATGCCGGCCTCAGCAAGCCCCCGCCCCCGCCGCTAGATCCGCCGCCGAAGTCGCTAGCTGCATCGAACAAAAGAAGACTGATTCGGAGACGGGGAAGTTTCGTCGGCCCTATTGTCAGGGAGGTGACGCACGATTTCCTGTCCGCAGCCTAAACGCAAGCAATGTGAGGCTCAATCAGTTTTTGCTTACATTTTCTTCAGCACCAATCTTCTATGGTTTTTTTTTTACATACCCTTTTGTTTTTGTTAAAGATGCATGCTATTTCATTGTTCTTTTGTTGCCAAATGCTTAGGGATTTTAATTTCCAGTTGTTGTTTTCTAAGTGTATTATTAATAATTACATAACTAATATTCAAATACTATAATCGGTATCCACATAGGTTCTTCCTATGATCTCAACCATATAAAGAAAAATGTTTAGGAAAATTATATCCGGTTGCTATTAAGTAAATCATAAATCATATTATTACCAATCTACTATATCATATAACACTACTTTTTTTTAGTTATTTAGTATACTAGAAGTCGAGTTATCAGTTAATGTGTGCATGCTAGGATATCATTTTTTGTGAAATAGTTAGCATATTTTTAATTTGCCAACTGCATAAATTGTTTCATTATTTGATAAAGTTCACTTTCATATACATTGTTTTTGTTTATTTGGTAAAGTTAGAATATTTTTTTCATAAATTTTTTCCTTATTTGATAAAGTTACCATATTTATAATTTGATAATTGTTTTTATTTTTAGATTTTCTCATGTCATGAAGCTCAATAGAGATTACTAACAATAACTTATTAAAGTTCAGACATGAATGTTTATGCTCTCAAATTGTTGAATTGGATAGATACAAGAATTGGATATAGTCCTAATTACAATTACTGCAAATCAGCAAAAATAAAAAGAAAAAGAAAGACCGCAAGTTTTGGTGTTTTTTATTTAATTGATTGATTTGGGTATTTAATCGCTCGAATGAATCTTAGATGCGTATGTTAAGCCTATATGGATAGGCAGGTACTTGGAGGCTTTAATTATCATACATACAGCAGACTTATGTTTTACATATCTAACACTCGTATTTTATCAATTTTTAAACTACCATCTAAATCTTTCATTGTTGCACCAAAGTGCCATCTCATATTTTAAGGCATTTCAATTGTTGTAAGTGTATGGATTATAAGGTTATGTGGTAATTTGGTGAAAATAAAAAAGGATTTGAACTGTGATTTTATATACATATATACTTAAGAAAATATATTTTATTTTCTTATAAGTGGCTCAAGAAAATTTATATTCACATAACACATAAGTGGCATCAACACTTTTGAATAAATTAATTAAGAATTAAATAAAAATGTATGCATTTAACACAATTATAGATAAAGAGAGGGAGAGAAAGAGTCTATTATCCATTAAAATGACATTATTGCTTGCATATTATACAACTTTTACCATATAATGCATCTTTATATTTTCATAAAGAATGGATTTAATTGAATATGCACAAAGCCCGATAACATTTAATTAAGTATTTTGAATTACTTTAGTGTGTTAGTATTACACTTCTATTAGGCATTGGATCGAGTAGATGTCCCTTCTCTCATACGGCAATTTGTTATTCATTAAGTCGGGGTTCATTCTCAATTTGAAGATGTATAACTTAGCTATTTGATAGAATTTCTTATTGTTCGAAACATTGTCGTCCATTGAGGCTTTCCATCATTTTCCTAACCACTTGCACGAACTAAGGTCGAAAACTAGAGCTCTGTCTGTCAATAATAACACAAGATATTACAAGCTTCTGCTGCATGAAAATTATATAGCAAAATAATAATGACTATAAAAATAGGCTCATCTATTACAGTAGCTGATAAATCAAACTTTGATAGGTGTATTCAATAACTAAAAGGTTTCATATACGAGCTGCACCGTAACACAATCGATATTATTGATTTTTCTTATTTTCTCCGGGATTGGACTGATTTATATTACCACTAACGCAATGTGTTACATGCATTTGCTATTTTTCTAATTATTTTAATTTCTATTAAGCTTAACTATTTTTTTTTTATTTTCAATATGAGATTGAACTGATTTATATTATATAAGGTTTTAGTTAATGCTCATTTTATTTAGAAGTAATTTTGTTTGATAACTTTAATATAAAGGTGAAGAATATTCAAAAACCAATAGTATTTCAAATCTTAGCAAATCTTATTCATAGTTGTAGAATATATGCATTAGTATGTATGCACTACATTACAAAATTCTAAGAATCTGCAAAGAATTTATTGAAAATTTAAGTTTTGGGTCCTCAGTTTGTGTTGTTACTAATTCGAACTTTATATCTGATACCTTTTTTGTCTGTTTTGTTTTTTGTTAGTTGTTATCATGCCATATAAGTATGTGTTTTTTAGATTATTTTATTTATCAAGTATATGTAAAGTTATTTAATCTCTTTTCTTATTTTTATAGACAACCTCATTGTGATTTCTCAATATATATAATATTGTATGATCTATGTGCTGTATAGTGTCGTGTCAACTGATAGTCTTTTTTTTATTGAAATTCAAAGTAGTAATAATTTTATTTCTGTGTGTTGTTGCTCCGCACATTGTGCGGGTTTCATGCTTGTATTTATATATATATATATATATATATGCATATAGGTGAGAGAATGTAGAGAGTGTGTGTGAGGCAGCCATTTGGAAACGATGAGATCACGTGAGGAGAGATACGAAAAAATAAATTTGAAGAGATGAGGCCTAAAAAGCGCAGGCGGCGTTGATGCTTTTATAAGCCTGGGGAAGTCGCAGGAAAAATAAGAGGAAGAAGGTTGTGGGGACCCGGTGTCGGGTCAGCGGGAGCTAATCCAGCACCGATTGCTGTGGGTGATAAAATAACAACAATAAGTCCTCTAGACATCAAACATAACTCATTTATTTATAAATTCATAAGTTCTGATTACAAAAGTTAAAATAAAAGAAGAATTACAAATTTTTTAAAAGAATAGATAGAGTCAAAAAGAAAGCAGTGGATCAGCAGGTAGCAGTATCAGCACTGTTCAGTTCTTAGCACCTTTCCTCGAGGATGAACTCCTGATCTGGGCACGTTTTAAAAGTGCGGGTATTCGAATACCAGTTAGTTGTGAAACTAAGTACTGATAGATGTCATCTTTACAAATGTTAAATAATAAGCAAAATAATCAATATTTGACAGAAAATAAAAGTTATACAAACTTATCCCTGCAAACCTGTTTCAATTGCACATGAAACTTAGCATGAAAATAATTGCAGTCACAAAAATAAATACATAATTTTTAGCGCTTGATATCTGAGCCAAAATATGATTTTGTTGGGCAAGTACAAAATTGAGGAAAATGGGGGTTCATTTTTGTGTTACATATCTCAACTTCCTTCTATACCTGCCCCCTCAAAGGCTTATCAGTATAGGACTCCTTATGACTCCCGATGTCGGACAGCCCCGTCCTAGCGGTTGTCTGATCAGACAAAAAGTATAAAACAACATGGAACTCTTGCTTCTCACTTATCCAAACTTATTCATATATCATTTTATGTGACTTTAAAAAGCACTTTTATCAAATTTGTGTGATGCTGAGCAGAAAATCATATTTAAGCAAGAGTAATAAAAGACATCTGGTACCTTATTCTTTAAGTTCAACAATTCGACAATTCGGATGAGTGACAGTTTGCTCAATCTGCGTTTAGGTTTTTGATATTTTAAATTAGCCTTTTTAGCCAATATTATTATCTTCGTTTCTATTCTGCTTATCTTTCATTTTCTCAACTTGATAGAAGTTCGTATTTTTAAGTTACTGATGTGGCAATAATATTTATAATAGCATTATTATTATCATTTTAATAATAATAATGATAATGATAATAATAATACATGAAAGATAGAATGAAAATGACTGCATAAATTGCAGAATATAATAATAATAATAGTAATAATAAGAAAATGGAAATGATAGAATAAAAATGCTTGAATTGAAATAGACAATATGAAAGTAATAGTCATTTTCTAGCATTTATACTGTTGTTCATTATTAATTAATGATATCAAATAGTAATGCAATGACATAATATAATAGTATAAGAAATGAAATAAAGGAAATAAAATATTAAAAATCTCATATCATTTTCTTCCTCTCTTCCTTCTCCTGTTACCTAAAGCTAGGGTTGCCGAAAGCAGGAGGGAGGCCGGACGTGGCTGAAGGGAGCTGGCAGGAGGTTATCGGGGCAGCGGGGGCTAGCTGGCCGGATGGCTGGCTGGCCGAACGAGGGAGGGCTGCTGTAGGAGGGGCTGCTGGCTAAGGAAGGGCTACAGCAGGAGGGGCTGCTGGTGGCCGGCTGCTTGCTGGAGGGCAGGAAGGAGAGGCTGGGCTGCTAGTGGTTGTAGGAGAGGGAGGAGAAGGCTGTTGCTGTGTGGGGAGAGGAGGAAAGGCTGCTGCTGTGTGGGGAGAGGAGGAGAGGGCTGCTGCTGTGTGGGGAGCGGAGAAGAGGGCTGCAGTAGGCTGAGGGGCGGCTGGGCTAGAAGGGGGCTGCAGCAGGTTGAGGGGCTACTGCTGTGGGCTGGGAGGCTGAGGGTGGCTGGGCTAGAAGGGGGCTGCAACAGGCTGAGGGGCTGTTGCTGTGGGCTGAGAGGCTGAGGGTGGCTGGGCTAGTAGGGGGCTGCAGCAGGCTGAGGGGCTGCTGCTGTGGGCAGGGAGGCTGAGGGTGGCTGGGCTAGAAGGGGGCTGCAGCAGGCTGAGGGGCTGCTGCTGGGAGGCTGAGGGTGGTTGGGCTGGAAGGGGGCTGCAGCAGGCTGAGGGGCTGCTGCTGTGGGCTGGGAGGCTGAGGGTGGCTGGGCTAGAAGGGGGAGGAGAGGGCTGCAGGTTTTGGGAAAGGAAGGGAGAGGGTTGGGGGTCTTATAGA
This sequence comes from Gastrodia elata, assembly GCA_016760335.1. Taxonomy (NCBI): domain Eukaryota; kingdom Viridiplantae; phylum Streptophyta; class Magnoliopsida; order Asparagales; family Orchidaceae; genus Gastrodia; species Gastrodia elata. Next base: position 24,090,760 of record CM028675.1, read on the forward strand.
GAAGAAAGGGGATGGGGGATGCTTAGGTAGAGAAAGGGAGCAGGATAAGGGGATAAGGTTTAAAGTATCATTAAGGTGCTAATTAGGCATGGACAAGGCGTATGGGCAGAAAAAGGATCGCAGCTTTTGCGATTGGGTAGGTGGAGAATGAAAAAAATGAAGGAATTTACTTAAACTTAAATTAATCGTCATTTTCAGTCGTTTGGCGTTCAAATACAATGAAACTTGACACCGAGGTGTGTTATGATATCACGAACACCCTCGCGTCAAAAATTTTTGATTCGGAATAATATTTTATTTTATATTAATTTTTGAGTTTAAGAACTTCAAAAATTAACCACAATTAAACCGGCCCTCAGAATTTGATGAAACTTCTCGAGCAGCCTTTAAATAATATATTGATCATAACGACACTGAAAAATGATTAATTCGGGCATGTATTTCAATGTTCTTGATTTATTAGATTTAATTAATTCAGAAAATTAAAGCAGGAGTTTTTGTTATCCGAATTCTCCCAAACTAGGGCACTTTGATCTAAAAATTATTTCTATCTACTGGAAATTTTGTTTGCCATAATTTGAAATTCCCCGGGGTCCTGATGTTTGAAGCGGGTTTTGACCTAATTTGAAAAGTAACGACATTGTGTCGTTACAAAGGTCCTCGCCAAATGGTACCGCCTCGACGATTGCTGCGTGGCGGCAGATTCATGGTCAATAAAGAGCGAGTACGGGAGCACGCTTGACAATGAGCAGCGTCACGCAGATGCCGCTGAAGTTCTTTATAGTGGAAATTTCCGAGCTGCCTCCGATTACAGGTCTCTTTCTTTTTTTGTCTTTGTTCATTGAATTTTATTTGAGATTATTGAATATTAGGGTTTGATGTCATCGTCTCACAATTTCTTAGGGCACTATAGAGAAGCTGCGGAAGTTTGTTTGGATTGGGATGTGCATGTTGGAAGCTATGCTGCTGATATTATTCAGCTTCACTAAAAAAATGATTCATGCTATATTTTCATGTTATCGTTATTCTTATTTAATATTATGCGCATTTTTTGGTGCTCACTGGTAGAAAAATTGTAGGATTGAACTAACACTAATTTTGCAATCTACCAAACACAGTTTAACGCCTCTGTTGGAGTTAGTTTATGCCTTTGTTGTTCATTGAACAGTGCAAATGGCGGAATTTCAAAAATCAATGAGTATACAAATGCATATCATGTTTGATTTTAAAGTATTGGTGGGCCTCTTTATGAGTATACATGTCATTTGTTTCAAAAACAATGCAAATGTTTCAAGTTAAACTATTGCCTCATTTGCTCATTCAACATAAGCAGCTGTTTTTTTATGCAAATGTTTCAAGTTAAACTATTGCTTCATTTGCTCATTCAACATAAGCAGCTGTTTTTTTGTGCACTACTATGTAACTGTTTAAGTGAGTTGTAAACTCAAAGCAATAAAGTTACCTGTTTGAGCATTGTGCAAATGAATAAATGGAATAGATCTTAGATTTTGTCCAAAGAATAAAAGGGTGCAGCTGATGTGGATAGCTTTGAATTGATTGTGTTTTCTTGCAATTTTATGTTGGATTAGTAAAGCTTTATGTTTGCATAAGCACTTTAAGATAACCCCTTTTGAACACTATGCTGTGACCAAAAAAATTCCAGCAAAGTATTGTAGCAATAATTGTGATGATAAGTATATAATATGCATATAGGAAAGAGAAGAATATTGAGTGAACGAGAGGCTTCCGTTTGCTAATAACTCACCCTCCTTTCAAGTCCATTCTTCTCCCTCCTCTTCTCCATTCGGCGTGGAAGCCTCCTTTTATCCACCCGTTCGTTTGCACTACACCATTTTAGGTCTTCTCCATCTTCCCTTCTCAGCCTCGATTCCCCTCATCGAATTTATCCGATCTTTCTCCTCCGACTCTCCCTTCGTCGAAAGAGATAGCCAATCTCGCCTTCCTCTTCATTGCGTGTCGCAGGGATGGGATTTGTAAGGAAGCCGTTCGCGATTATTGTGGCTGTTATCCCGTTCTTGAATGAGAGGTATGCCACTTTTACTGGTTTGTTCAAGTAATGTTTTGAGAATGAAATTGTTATTTTCAAGCATTATATTTATTATTGGGTTTTCTTATTTTCTCCAGGATTGGACTAATGCTAGTGTTTTATGTTTAAAGAAAAATGCTTCTTTAAATAATTCCACAGTGTCTTAGATTAATATGATAATACTGTTTTGGAGTTCGCAGGGATGGATTTGTAAGGAAGCCGTTCGCGATTATTGCGGCTGTTATCTCGTTCTTGAATGAAAGGTGTGCCACGTTTGCTGTTTTGTTTTTGAGTGTATTCTTGAATATTTTGAGGAAATGAATATAGCCATAGAATTTATTTTCTTAAGAATAAAAAGAAGTAAACAAACTGCTTGGTTATCATTGACCCCCTTTGCTTGCCACTATTTTATTATTTTTAAACTACTATCTAAATTTTTCATTGTTGCACTAAAGTGCCACCTCATTTTTCAAGGCATTTCAATTGTTCCAGGTGTATGGATTATAAGGTTATGTGATGATTTGGTGAAAATAAAAAAGGATCAATGGCTAAGATTTCAGTATTATGAGAGTAATTAATTCAATTTTCTTTCAGTGTGTTGTCGCCCCACACATTGTGCAGATTTCATATCTATATAAGTATAGAAAGTGAGAGAATGTGTACAAACTCAAGAAATAGGAAAAGATTTTTCTCAAATTTTGTATTTTCTTATTTATAAGAAATATAAAGCTACTACTAATCTATAAAATATATATAATCTATATAAGTATGTATATGCATATGGGAGAGAAATTGTGAGAATATGTAAAAACTCGAGGAATAGGAATAGGTTTTTCTCAAATTTTTATATTTTTTTGGTATGAGTTTTTTTTTCTTTATTTGTATTTTATTGATTAATCTATGTTTATGATTTATTCGAGTTTTGCATTTCATTTTTTTTCTTTATTCTCTTTTGTTTATTAATTTGTGAACGTTGACAGCCTACCATTTTTTCTTATTGGAGAAGGTTAGGCTAAGAACTATAGTTATTTAATTTTTTATTGTGCAATGTAGTCAAGAAAATATGTTTTGTTCCGATTATATATACTGACGTCATTGAAAGAAAAATATAGCCAAGTAAAAGAGAGCCAATTTGAGAGGTAAAGCAGCTATTTTGAAGATTTTTTTTTCTTATTTTTATAATTATTCTAATGAGGGTTGATTTTATGGGCTGCTAAAAGTTCAAACAATAGTCATGTATTATTTCTTCTTCAAATGGTCTCTGTGAATGTAGGTGAAACTCACTGAACCAATTCTACAAATTTATTATATTTTATGCACGTACAATCTTAACACATATTTTCTATATGTTGAACTGTTAACAGTTATCAAATGAGCAACCCATTTAATACTTATTGAAAATCGTCCCAATGTTGGATTATAGTTATTCTAAGTGAAATTTTTAGGAAAACAATTATCTATTAAAAATCAATGATTCGAGATAATCAATGTAAAGTCAAAAATAATTCTTTAAAATGCCCCAAAATGTTCTATGCATAAATACTCCAATATAATAAAAATAAATTCTTCTTTAATATAATTTGAGATGGGCATATCAGTTTCCTTCTATCTACATTAATTCAAGTGCATCTTCAGCATACATTGGCACTGGCCTTTGGAGCTGTCTTCAAGAACTCCTTTAGTCTCCGCCCACCTCTAGCTCTTTGTTCTTGTCCGATATTCTCATTCTACTCTCTAATCCCTCATAATTTGCGCCTCTTACTTTTGATTGGCTTACATTTTCTCACAGGATCGACATTGGAGCTCTTCCATCTCTCACGAATGTCCTACTAAACCCGACTTCTTTCAATACAATGAACGTCACAATCAAACGTCCTTACTACCTTCTACTTCGTCATCTAATGGTCAGTCAGCTAATCTTTATTAGTTTTTGTTTTCTTACAATCTATTTTCCTGCAAAATAGGGTGTTTATAGAATGTGCCTTTTGATGGGATTGATTCATTTATACTGAAGCTATTTACTCTGAATTGTAGAAGAGGCTGAGGGCCTCAAGAAGTCACTCTAAAAGAAGATGAGATCAATTGGCGCTGAAATATTAAAAGTCATTGATATCAAAAGGGTTAATTTTCATTTTTATTTTTGTTTTATAATTTTTTTATTTGAAATGTAAAGTAAAATTGCATGTTATATTTCTACTGATGCATCATTTAATAATGTGCAAATTAAAATATTTTTATATGATTGCAGGTTATGACGTATACTGCTGCATCATTTCAGATTTTTTTTTTTTCGATGTGTTGTTGTTGCCTTTGCACACATTGTTCTCATTCCACCGTTGGTCATCTCATTGTCTTTCTTGGAGACCGTTAGAGGCTGTCAAGTAAAATGAAAAACATCACAGCAGCAATATCACCTTGGAGAGGAGGCGCCTTCAAGAGAAGGTCTTGCAACGGAGAAGTAGTTGCTCTATCTCCGCAGAGAGGAAAATGAATTGATGCAAAGGCCAAAATCACAGAAGAGGATTAGAGAATTTTAAGGCGTCGGCGAGCTCTCTCAACGGAGAAAGACAAATAGCTGCTCCATCACTGTGGAGAGGAAGGCTCTTTCAAGAAGAGAAGTAGCTGCCATATTTCCGCGGAGAGGAAGCTGCCTTCGAGAAAAGGTAGCTGCTCTATTACAGGGGAGAGGAAGGCAAGAAGTAGCTGCTCTATCGTTGACTTAGGGATTTTTTCACGAACAAAGCATTCACAGTGAATACTGTAGCATTTCCCTTTATTATTATTATTTTTAGTTCCTATATTATTATGTATTAAATTATTCCTTTTAGTTTTATTTTGCTCGGGCTTCGGCTAAATTAAATTATAAATAAATGAATGTAAAGTATTATGTGTAACATATAATTTTAAGTTATAATATATATATATAACTATCTATATATGCATATATGAGAGTTTTCACGCCTCTCCTCAGATGCTGTGGTTTACAAACCACGGCATATAGAAATTCCCATTTTTTAATAAAAAACAAAAACCGAAGAGACGTGTGTTCGGTTCTTTTTTTTTTTGACTCTTGCTTCTTCTTATATATATAAAGTTCAGTATACAAATTCCTAATTACGACCACCCCATTTAATTTAAAGGTGAGATGTGGAAGAAATTCAGGGGTTTACAGATGAAGGATAGCAGCTCAACGGCGAGCGATCCTCGCCAGCCATCAGCAAAAGGTTTCTAAATAAGTAGAACTCGGCGTAGGCATGTATGGCTTCACTGCTGATGGATGGCGAGGATCGTTCGTTGTTGAGCTGCTATCCTTCATCTGTAAACCTCTGTTTTTCTTCCACGGCTCACCTTTAAATTAAATGGGTCGTAATTAAGAATTTGTATACTGAACTTTATATATAAGAAGCAGAAGAAGGAACCAAAGAGGAAGTAGAACAGAACACACGTCTCTTCATTTTTTTTTTCTTTTTTTTTTATTAAAAAATGGGAATTTCTATATGTCACGGTTTGTAAACTGCAGTGTCTGAGAAGAGACGTGAAAACTCTCTCTCATATATGCATATATATATATATATATATATATATACTTATAGATATATTATAACTTAAAATGATACGTTACACATAATACTCTGCATTCATCTATTTATAATTTAATTTAGCCGAAGCCCAAGCAAAATAAAACTAAAAGGAATAATTTAATACATAAATAATATAGGAACTAAAAATAATAATAAAAAAAGGAAAACGCTAAATATTCATTGTGAATATCTCGTTCGTGAAAAAACTCCAAGTCAGCAATAGAGCAGCTACTTCTTGCCTTCCTCTCCCCTGTGCAATAGAGCAGCTACCTTTTCTCGAAGGCGGCTTCCTCTCCGCAGATATAGCGCAACTACTTCTCTTTTTGAAGGAGCCTTCCTCTTCGCAGTGATGGAGCAACTATTTGTCTTTCTCCATTGTAAGAGCTCGCCGACGCCTTAAAATTCTCTTATCCTCTTCTGTGATGTTAGCTTTTGCATCAATTCGTTTTCCTCTCCGCGGAGATAGAGCAACTACTTCGTTGCAAGACCTTCTCTTGAAGGCGCCTCCTCTCCAAGGTGATATTGCTGATGTTTTTCATTTTACTTGACTGCCTCTAACGGTCTCCAAGGAAGGCAATGAGATGACCAACGGTGGAATGAGAACTATAAGCGTATCGGCATCAACAATTAACCGTGGCAATGTGCGCTGTTGTGTGCTGTTTGGTTCACCCACATTTTGTGGTAATGTGAGGTTATTTAAAGATGTCGATGAAATGGGGCTGTTTGGTTCGATGTTATCTAATTAGTTACATCTCAAAAATTACCTAAATGCTACTGTGAAATGTTATCTTAATATCGGCTGATTTCTGCCGACATTCAGATAACATCGCCCGACAATCTGTCGCAAGCGATAGGGTTCTTCGTGTTCGTTTTCTCGAAGCTCGCCTTCACCAAATGCAGAGCCGGTGCTCCACCTTCTCTTCGCCTCGCCTTGCCGATTTCACCAACCAGGTGCTTCACCTCCCGTTCCCATTCACTTCATTTTTTTATTGATATTTTTTCTGAAGATTTGCTTGATATGGCCAATTGATTATGATTAACTTAGGATTATATTTGCTTTGTGATTTGTAACATTTATTAATGTTAATTTAAAATAAATTTTTGATATATGTGGGTATGTGTGATCATTGACATCATTAAATAATAATCTTCTTAGGTGTTTACGATAAAAATTGTATTTTTTTTTGTTTTGATATTGTTTTCTTAATTATCTTTTAATTTATATTTGTCACATCCCAATATTATTTACCTAATTGTTATTTACCTAATTAGTTATTTATTGTGGTTTTTCAATTTATATTTAAATTTATTCAGGATAATCTTACCTCATGTGTAATATAGCATGAATGACAATAAACCAAACAACATACATGTAAACAACACTGATAACTGTTATTTAAATAATATTGAACCAAATAGCTCCTATTATCTAAATAACACTGCTATCTTAATAATTTTTCACCTGATATTCAACCAAATATCCTCTTACATACCGTTGTTATGGTAAGTTTTTCTTATGCAATATCTAGTTTCATAGTAAAAACGGATAGTTACTTGGAAGGACTTCATTGTTTTAGTAGCCCTAATCCCTCGAAGGTCTCATTTTTCCGAGAATTTGAAGTGCTAATTTGCTTGGTCGATGCTTGTATTACTGTGTATTTGTAGAAAGTTTCAATCTTTGGAGGCTATATATGTTTATTGGTCTGTGCATAGTGCAAACCATCTATTTGATGAAATGCTTGCATTCGTAAAGAACTATAGTTTGAAGCCTGCAGCATTCTTGTCTTACCTGATTGGCACCATCAGCAGGCGGACCTGTCAAATTTTGACACGGCCAAACTAACTTAAATTTTGGTAAAATAGAGGTTATAGCGTGTCAATTATAAACTCAATGTGTAGTTTCACATTTAAAAACTGTAACACTCTACTGTTACTCAAGTGATCAGGGCACAAACATTGCCTCTCTATCTCACATCTCTCTAGCACTTTTTGCACTGTTAGTTTTCTTAATACAGTAAGGGATCGTATTTAGATCAAAGCATTTGAATAGCTTTTTATCTTTATTATTCTATTAATAAATTAATATATGCTTATTTTCATTCAAAATTATTTTAGTTTTGTAACATAAATTTTGCTGCAATTTTTAGCCGTTCCACCAATCCTCATAGTATTTTCTCTGTGCAGGGAAATTGGGGGGCTCTTGCTGCATTATCTCTTTTTACGACTTTCTTATTAACATACAGAGACTTGCCGAATAATCACTAGGTGAAATAAAAATATGATTTCAATGAGTCGACTTCCGTGGATGATGCAGAGGGCGATCATTTCCCTCAGGTCACCAGTGCTCAGGTTAGGTAAAAGTGTGATCTTTATTCCTAGCATTGCTTTGTTCAGCAAAACAATTAATTTGACTTATTGGGATGCGACTTATATAAAAGAATTACAATGTTCATGCAACAGGGAAAATGGGTGAATGCTTCCGTTTTTACGGATTGAAACTCTTGCTTGAAGATGTGGAGAATGCTTCTAGAAAAGCTGATCCTCCGGTGTCGCTGGCGAAAAGCTTAGCATGCCTTACAGATGAAACTGTCTCAGCAGATAATCAGAAGAATGTCAAGAACTCGATGGAGCTGAAGAGATTGATTGAGGTTCGCATAAAGAAGAAAGTGAAGGCGCGTTATCTTAGTGAGAAGTTTTATGATCTTATGGATGTGGTCGTTTCCAATGCAGACACTCTTAGGGATTGCTATGATCTTGTGCGGCTGAGCTCTCATGTTGAACTGGCATCACCAAAGGATGACCTTTCCTTTTCTACCATGGCCGAACAGCTTGCAAATGGTGATTTTGATGTCAAGGAAAATGTTGTGACAATGTATGGAAAGGACGATTGGAGATATTGCTTGGTTCTCCCCAATCTTAAGCTGAGAGTCATACAAGAGGCAGTCAGAGTTGTTCTTGAGGTTGTTTACAGGCCTCATTTTTCGAGAATATCCCATGGCTGTAGAAGTGGAAGAGGGCACCGTTCAGCTCTGAGATTTGTTCAGAAGGAGGCTTATAATTCGGATTGGTGGTTCACAGTATCTATGAAAAAAGTTGCGGACATCAATATCCTTTCAAAATTGATATCCGTGATGGAAGAAAATATTCAGGATTCTAAGTTATTTCAATTCATATATAAATTATTTGATGCCCAAGTTCTTAACTTGGTGTTTGGTGTATTCCCAAAGGGCCATGGACTGCCGCAGGAAGGAGTTCTCTCTCCTATTCTAATGAATATCTATCTTGACATGTTTGACAGTGAAGTGGTTAGAATGTCTTTGAAATATGAAGCCCTCATTGTTGGCTCCAATGCGGAGAAAAATTCAGAACAGTCAAAATTGCGCCGATGGTTCCGTAGACAGATAAAGCAAAGTGATAATTCAAGCAAAGAGATCTTGGAAGTTTCAGAAGGCAATAAATTAAATGTATGCAGATACATGGATGAGATTCTTGTTTTGGTTTCAGGTTCTAGAGATGATGCAGTGAGTTTGAAGTCTGACATACTAAACTTCTTGAGTGGCTCACTTCATTTAGATGTTGAAAGTCAGATGAATCCATTGGCTGTTGATAGCAACTCTCATCATTCTTTGCAATTTCTTGGCACAACTATTGGAGTTAGAACAAGAGAAGCCAAAACCTTACGGGCTGTGCACAAATTAAGGGATAAAGTGCAGATGTTTGCTTCTCAGAAGCAGGAAATTTGGGATTCTTTTACACTCAGAATTGGTAAAAAATGGCTGGGATGGGGTCTGAGAAGGCTGAAAGAGTCTGAGATCAAATCTCTGGGGCTGAGCACTCCTACTTTGGATCACTTATCTCAGTTTCGTAAGCCGGGAATGAAAACCGATCATTGGTTTGGGTTGCTGATGAAGATATGGATGCAAGATGTGAATGCCAAGACTGAAGCTGATGTAAAAACCATCCTATCCAAGCACATTATTGAACCGGCATTGCCTCAAGATCTGAGGGAGTCTTTCTATAACTTCAGAAAACACGCAATGGACTATGTTTCATCAGAATCAGCATCTACTTTTGAATTGCTTAAGAGCTCTTTGGCCGAAGCCAGATCTGAACAGCAAAGTAATAAAAAAGTAGTTGCTTTAGAGGCACCAACTAGTTGCATAAAGAGAAGCCTGCTTTGGTATGGTGTGGTAGGCCGTCGAGGTTACCCAAAGCATGTTTCTTCATTAGTGTTACAAGATGATGAGCTAATAATAAGTTGGTTCTCTGGTTTGATTCAGAGATGGGTAAAATGGTACTCTGAATTTGAAAATTTTGGCTACATAAAGCTTTTAATGGTTCAGTGTGTCAGGAAATCCTGTACCAGGACGCTTGGAGCCAAGTATCAAGTGCCCGAAGAGCTGATAGAGAAAAAGTATGACTCAGAATTGAGCAGCATTCCCATGGTAGATGAGTTGGCAGTTGAAATTGAATCACCCCCGTATGACACTTCTATTAGTTTTGATAATAATGAATCTCTTAATTATGGAACCTGTAATAATGGATTGTGCTTATTGTCATTATCAACGATTGAAGTATCAAATAGGGTGTTCAACTGCTTTGTATTTGGATGCACTGCTGCATCACCGAGCATGTATAATCTCTACGTGAAAGGGAAGCAAAAGTTTCCCGGTTGTAAGACAGGATTCTCTTTATCCGTTCATCCAAGCTTGAATCGAAGACGGATTGGATTGTGCAAAGAACATGTTAAAGCTTTGTATCTTGGACAGATCTCGCTTCAGTCTGTAGAATTTGAGGCATTGAGGAAATGAGTTTTGTTTTGCTGCCATATTTCATTCAAGATACTTAGAACTTCTGTTCTTACATCCAGTGATGGCAATGGTTGAATGGGGACAAAAATTCTATTATGGAATTCCTTATAAAGTATGAGGTTTATAAGAATGCTCAAAGCTTAGCCAGCTTTTGGGCTGGCTCAGATTCAACTTGAGTAAATTTGAGCCTAATTATAAGCCAGTGGGAATGGGTTGAACGTTTTCGAGCCGAATTAAGTTAAGGAAAGGTCACCTGAAAATTATTATAGACTTGTCGATCTATATAAGTGCACGCCTGTTTTAAGGCTTACATGCTTAAACTCTAGCCACATATTTTATTTGTTGAAAGATACACTTATATGATAACTAAAACTTGAGTATTTATATCTCTAACACAATTTAACTTTCAGTAAATTTACCACATAGCTTTAGGCTCCCAATCTACTTGCTTGAAGAACATTTTAAGTACACTCAACTTGTTAAGCTAGGAAAATTGACATGAATGCGCACATACACACACATATCCAATGATTGCTAGCCACAAAGGGACGAAAAGGATTATTTGTTGCATAATTTACTTTAAGAGGCTTACCGAAGTAAGATCTTAAACATAAAAGAATAAAATGAGTGATCAAATGAGCTTTAAGAAGAAAAAATTGATCCAGATAGGGGCAATGGGCATTTCACATATAGGATCAAAAGTATCACCTCTAGAGCTAGTATAATCTTGCTCTCTCATCCTAAGAAAAAAAATGTGGTTGCTCAACTCGTTGATTTTTTTCTCTTAAAATTGATCCAATATAATTTTGCATGACCTATCAATTATATACAAACAAAATGTACTTCTCTCATGGGACATTGGCATCTGATCAAATATGGATCCATATTTACAAACTAACCAAAAAATTTATTTGGGTTGAGTCCCCTATCAAAATTAGGCGGATCTACTAATACTTAACAAACAATATTATCATCTAAGTTTAGGTATTTTATTTGTAATGTCATAAAACATTGACTCATATTATATAAGGGTTCATGTGTGGGTAGGAAAATGTTCTTGAGGGTGCCTTTGAGCATAACCATTTAAATAATGATTGCACTATAGCCTACTAGTTGGTGATTAAGGGAGAAGATGGGATGGTACAAGATCATTGTGATGATCTTCTTGGCTCAGTAGATATTCATTTTTTTATTTGGTGCGAGTGGGGTTGGTGAAGTTTTATTAGTTTCATTGATTTTCAACTCTAGTGTTTCAATCATAGTTCAAAATTCATGAATTGTGAGAGAAATATTTCATTTTATCAAAGTAAAAGCTTGAGAAGGTCACCAATTCTATGCTTGGAAGTTTGACATAGGTATCGATATCCACTACGAGTCGACATAAGTTTTTTTCTTAGAAGCTCTAGGGTTTTAGTGATTTTCAATATCTAAACAGCCATACAAGTAGAATGATCCTCATTTTAGTCTTGTTGTTCACCCAAATTTGAGAGCTCAAACATAAAAATTAGATTTAAAACATCAAAGTGAATGAAATTTATGATTTGTTTTATACAATAATTTTGTTATTAAACAATATCCAATTGGCTTAAGATTTTATAAGTTATTAAGCAAATTATTAGCCACACTTTCATTATTTTTTAAACAATTTGAAGATCATTTAATATTTATATAAAAAAAAAATCATAATATCATAAGCATAATATTTCACTTGATATGAGGATAGATCTCATCTCTTACTAATATGATGTAGGGCAAAAAAGAAGGATGTGTATGCGAACAATACTATGAAAATACCCCAAGAAAATAACTAGTTGCTTATGATTAAGTAATGATAAAACCAATCAAATATCGTGCACTGTATGAAATTATAAATTAAAAAAGCTAAAAAGATTAAAAAGATTCGAGTCACATTAACCATGCAATACTTTTTAAAAGTAAGAGATAAACAAAGGATATGGTTGTTTCAAAGTTAAAGCGATCATTGATAAAGTGGGAATAAATAAGCACGACCTCTACAAGTGGTCATGCGTTATAAGAATCGTCTTCCTTCCTTAGAAGTCATTCTCTATGAGTTACACCATTTACACTTAATATTTTCTCTTAAAAATGGGAGCACAAAAAAATACTGAAGTGAGGAAATTTTTTTTCCACCTTCAAGGCTATGATACACAAGAAAGTGATCTATTTATAAGCCATGAAGTATATGCTAAATGACAAAAATAATAAATTTACCGCCCTTTGTCCCATAAATTACTAAAAGATCATTACCCATAAAAAGATATATTTTTTTTAAACTTACCAATATTTCAAGCCAAACACATAAAAGATCATTGGTGGCATAAAAAGATAAAATAACTCAAGACAAAATCAAATGGTTAGTGGATTGTTGAGCCCTATATATATATATATATATAGATATTTTTTTGTTATAATGAATGTTTTTTAGTAAGTTTACTTGTTATTTTATTGTGTTTTATGTGATAATACAGCTCAATGATTAATCCATGCAAAAGAATGTGAACAATGAATTTTTACGAAGAAGGGATGTTGCAGTGCGCCACAGAATATGATATTGTGAAAATGCCACTATAGCGCGCTGCAGCATAAATCCTGGAAATGAAGACAAACACTGTGGCACACTACAGCTCCAAAATGTTGAAAATGTCACGCCTCAACGCGAGACAGCGGAGAAAAGTTGTAGGAATAACGTCATAGCGTGTCGCGGCACGAACCCATAAATCTTGAGTAACATCAAGTGAAGCGCCACAACGTGTCATAACGGAAGTTCAATGCTACGGTGTGTTGTAGTGCTAGATTGAATTTCAAAAAGAACGGGCACAAAAATTAGATCAAAACAATGGCGCCATGGCGCGCCGTGTCACCCACCGACAAATTTGCATAGGAAGGGAATATGATGTTTTAAATTCAATTAAACATTCAAACTCACAAAACTAAATGCAGAAAATGAAAAAAATCTTCAGTTTTCAAGAGAGCATAATGGAATATTCTAAGCATTTACAGGTAATGAATTCAACTTTCAAAAATTAATTCAAAAAGAAATTAAAGCTAGAATGTAAAGAAGATTACTAAAGGAATCAAGAAGTATTTAAAGTAAGAGAGAAGGAAAAGAAAGGGATATTTTGATATTCTTGGACCCATTAAGAATAGAGGAATCCTAGCCACCACAGGAAAAATTATTTTCTTACATTTGTTATTGTTCATCTTATTTCTTGTAGAATGATATGTATGCACTGAAGCATTCTCACATTTTTCTTGTTGTATTCATTGTAATGGCAGCATAAACTCTTTTTTTGAGGAGGGTTTTGCGGAAAGCATGTAAATTGTAGTAGAACTTATGAATGTAAGAGAATTTAATCTTGATGAAACATTATGAAATTGAGCTAATTGTCGTTTACATTTTATTTAGATTTGTTGATTATTTTAAAGGATAATATTAATACAAGAAGTTGCATTTCATGAAAACTTTATTGTGCTTATTGATTGTCTTTGATTAAAGCATATGCACCTTTAGCGTCTACGCTGCGAACGATGTGACATAAGTTCGTCGAGCATGACTGCTTATGCTTAAAATATAAATCAAAGACTTGATCACCTGAGCAAATGAGAATAATCTAATTAAACCTATGTGCTCCATAGCTCAATCCTTAACACATAGAGATGGCATGTAAGATAGTGGATGATGTGACATAAGTTCACGTAGGCCATTGCATATCTCTGTTAAGTTATGGATTCGATACATGTAAGCCGAGACCCATCTATTGAGCTCATTTGCTCATTGTTGACTTATGTGAGATAATAGAGCATGACAAGCCGTAAACGACATGACATAAACTCACTAAGCTTTGCAGGTCATTATCTTAGCTAAGTCAAAAATAGAAGTGTGTGAGCGATAAATGAAATCAAGACTTCATGATCATAAGATAAAATATGAATTTTGTCACTTACATGTAAGGTTGATTTTTATTTATAAAAAGATCACAAAGATATCTATGTTGCTTAATTTGAACCCTTGAGTGCTCATGATAGCACTAGGTAGGGTTGAAATCAAATCAATGCTGAAATCATGATATGAGACCTCTTGATAATTGAAACCTTAAACATTGTAAGAGAAAAGAAAAAAGAATATTAAGAGAATAATTCTATGCATGGAACTATAACAATTTGCATGCTTAAAACCTAACTCTCCAAATTCCATCTAACTGATCAAAAACCAAAATTTAAGATATGTTAGCATAATTTAGAACAAAAACCAAATTTATCTTTAGTTTAAACATTATTGAAAGGAAGTATACTTAAGTAGCAAACACACACTATTCTCAGAGAATGATAAATCTCAGAATTTCACCATCCCTTATTACTTCAGATCACATGCACTTGTGTGTTAGTACAAACATCTCATTTTAGGTCTGTCATGGATCAAGCTAAAGGCTCATCTTATTAAAGGCCCATATACAACTTATGATAAAAGACTTTAGTAGTCAAAGACAAACTAAAATAAAACATATAACATATTATCATACAAAATTAAATTTAACATAATCGAGCACATTGACATTGATTACGTGAATGACCTATACCAATGTGATGGTCCAATAAAGCCAACCAAGCTCGCATTGTTAACATTAGGATTAGGTCCATAACCTATTAAAGCAACTTCATGAGCATATTTTGAATGACCAAATGTAAAACTCTAAATACAAAAGATTAGGAAATTTTCATGATAAAATTTTGAAAATACCTAATATCCAACAAATGCCCTTTGGGTAGCAAGATTGTTATGAAGAGTAGTATTCTTATCTAGTTAAACAAGTGTTTTAAATCATTATCTAAGAAAAAGAGATAAGAGCGATTGTTAAAGAGAAGACACTGCCTAGAAAATTGCACATAATGACTGTAGCAATCATATGTGACCCTAGAAAAGACATGCATACTCTAAATTAGAGGAAAATTGGAGAATAACATGTGTGGAGTTTATGTTAAAATTAATACAAATTAATTATCAAAATATAAATCTTAAATACAAAAAATATATTTGATATTGTTTAATAAATTTTGAAAAGATGATTATTTGCTCACAAAATTTATAATTTTTTCTAATATTTATTAAAAAACACAAAAAGATATAGTATATAAAATTATCTATTCTGCTAAAAAAATCTAAATAATTTTTTCTTGTATTATAGCAAAACTTTCTTACAATAACTCATATAATTTAACTGTTTCCACTGGATTCGGCTCAAGCGCGCAACGGTCACTTTTTAAAAAAATTTCTTCATTTGAAATGCCGTCAGTTCCGAGCTTTTGTATTTCAAAACTTTTATTCGAAACGTCTCTCTATTCAAAAGTCTCAGATCTTAATTAACTTTAAATACTCGCATAATTTTCACATCAACTTGGCCCATTCTTTCTCGTTTTGTTTCCCTACTAAAAGCCTTCCAACACAATCAAGAAAGAACGCTTATCTTCTTCAAAAGCTAGAAGCGAGTATCAATCAAATGGAGGAGGCTAAGATTGCCGTGCTCTCTGTCCTAAAGAAGGGCACAACGTTGAAGAATATCTTTCTCAACAGCCCTTCCCCTTCACAAGAAGACGATCCCATACTAATAGGCCGGCATCCAGACTGCCACATCGTCGCCGACCATCCAAGCATCAGCCGAGTCCATCTCGAGCTTCGCCCCAAGGCTTCACTGCAGAAAATTTCCGTCACTGATTGCGCATCAGGTCTGTTCTTCGCAGGATTCCCTCACCCTGTTCGATCTTTTTCTCCAAAGGGCGGACCTTGTTTTTTTTTTACATGATTGCTGCTTTCTGCTGTTCCATCTTGTTCAATTTTTTTCCTCAAAGAGCGGACCCTGTTTTTTCTTTACCGATTGCTACTGTCTGCAGTTTACTGGATATGGTGGCCCTCATCCTGTTTGATATTTTTCTCCAAAGAGTGGGCACTACTTTTTCTTTATCTGATTGCTGCTTTTTGCTGTTCACGGGACATGGGTTCTTTTATCCTGTTCGATATTTTTCCCCTGAGAGTGGGCACTGTTTTTTATTTTCCTTATTGCTGCTTTTCTGCAGTTCATGGGACATGGGTGTCAGGCAAGAAGATCCAACCGAACGCCCCTGTTGAATTGGTCGAGGGAGATACTGTTAAACTGGGCGCTTCTACCAGGATTTACCGCCTCCATTGGATGCCACTGAGCCGTGCCTTTGAGATGGAGAAGCCCATGTCGCCATTGATGGAAGATAATGAAGAGGTTCTTCAGGTTATTCTTTGTCTTTGTTATTTCTTTCGAAGAATTTTGTTGGAAGCGTGCATTGGATATGCGGTTGTAATGTTTGATGTTGTTTTTCTTTTCAATAGGATGAGATTTTGAATGAAGGATTGGCTGATAACATAATATCTGAGAGTGGGATCTTGATAAAAGAAGAGATAACTGAGAATGGTTCTTGCTTTTCTTCGGTGAGCTCTTCGTCTCCTTTGGAGGGGAAGAGTGAAGTATCTGAGAATTTTCTGGAGAATGAGATGAAGACTGAAAGAGAAGAACTGAGTCTTTTAAGATTAGATAAGAATGATGAATCATCGAGTCTTTTGTCAAGGAGGAATAAGTCGATTAGTTTTCTTCTAATTGAGAAATCAGGTAATGGGACTGGAAGTGAGATTAGGAATGGTAAAGAAGGTCTGGAGATTGGGGAGAAAGTGGCTGGGGCTTTTGCAGAAAATCATGAAGAGGAGAAAGTTCCCACTGTTCTCTTAGATGAAGATAATTTGATAGAGGAAGAAGAAGAGTCCTTTGTTTTAGACAAGGAGAATATTATTACAATAAACTCTATTGAATCCACGGCACTGGACAAAAGCCGAGGGATTGAAAGCTCGCCATTGAATTCTTTCAGATTATTCAACAAAGAATTTTTGGAGATTGAGGAACAGAAAGTTGATTTTTTTGTAAGAGAAACAGGAGGGGAGAAGATTTGCTCAGTTTTTTCAACTGAAGGTCATGTGAAGGAGCACAACGAAACATTTATTTCAGATAAGGATAGTTCTACTTTACCAAACTCTATTTGCTCAAAGATACCACTGGATTCTCCAAATGCATTCAGTTTGGAAAAAAGTCCATCTAGTTCAGGCAAAGAGAATCCAACAACTGAAGGAAAGAAGCTTCTTAAGTCAAATGATACTAGTTCGAGCTGTCGCTTGATGATGGTAAAAGAAGACTCAAACATGTCTAATGACAATGACTTGGAGAGTTCATTCTCACCCATAATTAAAACACAAAGAAGCCTATTTAAATCCGAGCAAACATCTTTGGGTGAAATGAAGGTATTGAATGTTGTTGAGGCCAATTTTCTTTCAGAAAAAGAGAGTTCGACTCATAAGGATTCAAATTCATTGAAAACAAAAAAATGCTTCTCTAATGGTCTCTTGAAGGATGGAATAGAAATGGATGAAATATTTGTCTCAGATAAAGAAAATTTCACACCCCAAAAATCAATGTCCATAAAATCAAAGAAGGTTCCATCTCAAGCTCACGGTAAAATTGAATCAGATACTAAAAGGAGACCCAAGGAAAGAACTCCATTTCAGACTTTATTTACGAGCTCTCCTTTGCGTAACAGCAGTTCTGCAAACCATGTTGAAGGTTTTGATGAGGCATGCCGTGAAAATTATAATAACAATGCCCATACTTCAGATGAGAAATTTTCTAACGTATGTTTCCAATTTTCACTCTGAATGTAATTTTTTTAATTCCAGTTATTTAGCTGAGTTTTCAATCTTGCCAGGGCCAGCATAAGGAACAACTGTCTAACATGCCAGTAAGTGAGAAGAAGAAATGGTATATTGTGGTGGATGTTGGCTGCTTCCTCACTGAAGAATCCTTGAAATCACTTCAGCTATTACAAGGCATCAGATCGACTCAACTTATTATCCCAAGGATAGGTAATTATAAACTCTTTACCCTGACAATCCATTGGCTTAATGCTATTTAGAAATCAGTGTTATTAACATTTTGATGCTATTTGTCAGATATTGTGTTTGATTTCATGTATTATATTTAAATCCTAAAACTAGTAGTTTTGAATCTGTCTATTATTACATCTCTCTTTTAATTGTTATTCAAAGTAGTTGACTATTTTTTGCATAATACTATATGGGAAGTAATTTACTATTTTGTGCATAATACTACAAGGGAAGTACTTTATTCTAAAATGTGCGTTTTATCTCTAGCCGTCTCTCAAGCAAAAGGTGAATTCCACTTATTTGATTTTTTGAACCTCCTAGAATTGTGGAAACCAAAATGTTATTTTTCAGGTTTTTGTTTTTATAGTAGATTCACAAAAAACTCTAATTTTAAATTCATGCCATCACATTTCACTATTAGGCAGCCACCAACAAGCATATCCTAAGTAAAATCCCCCTAGTCCTTAATTTTAATGGCCCAACTAATAAAGTGTAACCCAAAGTAATTTTGTGCATACACATAGTTTAAAAAAATGAATTCCATTCTTTCTAAATTAAACTTTTAGAGCTTGACTATCCACAGTTTAAAAAAATGAATTCCATTCTTTCAAAATTAAGGTTTTAGAGCTTGACTAGTGAAAGATTAAAGAGTAAGGTAACCTTGTGTGCTAATTTTGTTTCAAAAAGTGATTAAATATATGCTTGTAGATTTTAGAGAGAGCCCTTAAAGTAAAAAAAGCTTGTTAAAAATGAGGTTATAGAATGGGTAAATTATAAAAAATAACCATAGAGTTATTTAAATGCTTGAATAATAAAGAGTTTGAACTAGATATTGATTGTTTTGCCGTGAATCCAAGAAGTTAATGAGGTTAATGCTGTTACTTTTGAATATTTATATGATAAATTGGATGCTAGCATGTGAGAAAGATACATTTATAATCAAGTCAGATTAAGATTAAAGAAAATTAGCAAGAAGACTCTAACCAAGTTATATATTTAGGATGATAATCAGAAATTTTAATCTTTTAAATATTCAAAATAGAAATTTATTTCATTGGTTTTCAATTAAGATTATAAAATTTATTTAATATGAGTTTAATGGCAAAATTGGTAAAATTAACTGTTTGTTCATTCATTTGATGAGTAACATTGAGGGAGGTTTGCAATGTCTTGAAGAAAATGAAATGTGTAAAGATGTAATCTCTACTGATATGTGGAACATATAAATGAAGAAGGATCAATAGAGGAGTGCCATGGTAACTTTTATAAGCCCAAAGATTTTGTGCATGTAATATATTATAGATCAACTAAATTAATAAGGCATACTTTGAAATTTGAGGAAAAAGTGATCGAGTACATATTAAGATGAGATTTTTAGTTTTCTCATAATCAATTTTGTTTTATGCATGTAAATAGATTATATAGACTATGCATTTGATGAGTGGTTTGATGAAGAAATTTAGAGAGAGTACCACTAATTAATGTTTGTCATTTTAGAAAATAACAATGAAGTATCTAGAAAAATATTTTAGAATGTTTTCTCTTAAAAAGGAATTTGATTGCTTATTCTAAAGTTTATTAGAAATATGTATAATTGAGTAGTTGCACATGTTCACTAATATAACCTATCAATTAGTTTGTTGTTTCAAATGGACTACATCAAAGCTTAGCTCAAATTTTGCAGCGCTTTGTATTAATTATGTTGATCATCAAAGCTTAAGAGGATGGGTCTTAGTGCAGTTTTTTTGTAGATGCCAGAGATGTGGGCTATTTGAATAGAAACTAGAGCTTTATAAAATCATCCTAAAATGAAGCGAATTTTGTTTAGATTGCTATAATTGAATTACATGGGTACTTATATTATAGTGTAACTTCTTTTTAAGTAAATGAATAGCATGGTGATTAATTTCTAGAGATGTGTAATTTATTTATGAATTTGAATTTTATTATTTGATTGGGTGTAATTGGATTAATGTAATTTAGTTATAAAAAATAAAAATTTAGTGGATGGTGGCCATCAAGAGCTGGACGTTGGTTGGGATTAACAAGTGAAGGCTGATGAGTTAGTGGATGGTGAAGACAAATTTGGGCACCTAATCAAAATAAAATTGCAAATATGCACTTAGTAGATCCCCGCCATGAGATGCTGCCCCGAGATCCTTATATGTGCTGCACGCACGTGTTGGTCCAAAATAAATTTAAGTCTTACACCAAATGCATTCAAACTTATCGACAAGTCCTTTTAAACAATTGCAAGGGTTTAGGAATTGCTAGAAATGTGTTATATGGGGAAAAATTTTAGCCTGCAAAGCAAAATATACAGATAAAGTTAGTGTTACGAATGTGATGTTGCTTTAGTGGATTAATGTGCACACATGAATAGATTAATAGAGTGAGAATTGACCACATCTATCACAAGAAAAAAGCCTGGTAAGGTTAATAAATTAACACATCTATGGAACTGTTGTGGTAGATCAAATAAAAAATAAGCCCAAAATAAGCCCATTTTACATGATTCGACCAATATAATCATATACTGCCAGTTGCTACAGTTAGGAGAGAGTTTAGAAATTTTGCCCATATAAATTGAGAAATAGGATAACTAAAAAGAATACAACAAAAAATGAGCTCACATGCTTTGAAGCTTAAAGAGAAATGACTATTTGTTAAAACTTAGCGGAGACTCTTGCTTGCTACTTATATTGTTGCTGTGTAGATATTTTTCTTTCAAACGCATAACAATACTCATTCACACCACAGTTAAACGTGTACTAGACAAGAAAGTAAAAATAAAAATTTTTCTTCTTTCCTTCTGCTTTAGTCATTAGGGAGCTTGATCACCTCAAAAGGTGCCAGGAGATGCTCAGCAAGGGGACAAAGGCATCTTCCGTTCTTAAATGGATAGAAGAGTGCATGGTAAAAACTAGCTGGTGGATTCATGTTCAGAGCTCATTTGAGACCTTCCCTGCCGCACCAACACCACCTGCTACTCCAAGATCACAACTTTGCGATGGAAACTCTGTATTTGGAGCCGCCCCATCAAACTTCACCGGCTATTCCGCTTGTGGAAGCTTGATGGAAATTGTTTCTCCCACAGCAGAAGACCACATCCTTGATTGCGCTCTTCTCTTCAAAAGAATTAAAGAAGATGGCCAGTTAATGCTGTTAACTAGCAGCACTACATTGAGGATCAAGGCCATGGCCGAGGTGAACTGTTAGGCTTCACTGATTTTATACATTTCTGCAATGATTAAAGCTGAAGGATTGATTATTCATTGTCTTTTTGCAGGGATTGCTCTGTGAGACGCCGAAGGAATTTCGGGAGAGTATTGTGAATCCTTTCTCAAAGAGATTTCTATGGGCTGATAGTAGCCCAAGGGGGTCAACTTGGTCTTGCTTAGAAGAAGTTAGACTCTCTGAGAGCTGCTTTCAACAGTGCGCTGCTTCTAGAGGGATTGGAAAGGCAGACGGAGAACTCAAGGGACTAAAGCTCATTCTGCTCCATGGCTCTCACAATGGTACTGCCAATTTTTGAGCTTGTAAATTGTTGAGATATAGTTTTTGTGCTAATATTGCCTGCTGAACACGAGCTGTTCTACTGCTAGTTATTAGATAGTCTACGATGGCTCAAATATAGATGGTTCAATTACAGACTTGAATTCTATTTACCAAGGAATGGCTTGAAATTTCAGAATCCTTTTTACTTATGGTTTTATTTTTCTTTTTGGGTTCTTTTATTGAAATTTCAGAATCCTTTTTGCTTCTGAACATGAGTTGTTCAACTGCTAGTTATTAGATACTCTACGATGGTCAAATACAAACTGAATGGGGTGGTTTAAACTCTAATGTTTCTATGCTTAGGATTAGGGTAATTGATGCACTTTAATATTTATAGTAATTGCTATTTATCTTGTTGGCCTAAAGAATTTACATTTTAGTTTAACTCCATTCATTGATGATGCTTTTTGTTAACAAGTTTTGTGTGAGAAATGATTTTAGGGTTGATTATGACCTCTAAGTAGACCTATTATGGGGGCTTTGTAACAACTCATATAAATGATTTCATTTTGAAGATTAAATGGATTTAATTTTATATTTTTTATATTTTACTATAGTTTGTTTTTGTAGACTTTTCGTTAGAAAAGCTAAATAAAAAGAGCACTCTTTTATCGATTGTTGATCGATTGTTAGCTAAGCTTGAAGCCATGGTATAACTCTTAGAGCACTCTTTTATCGATTGTTGATCATGTTTGGATAAGTTCTTGAGTTAATCCATCCAATGAGTAATTTTTAATGCAAGTATCTTTTGATTTTATTGAAATAACAACAAATTATTCATGACCTAAAGTTTTATAATAATATTAAGAGAAATGCTAGATGTCCCAAGAAATAAATAAAAAATTTGACAAAAATTTAGTGAGTTGTTAAAGAATAAAATAGCCTAAGAGCTTATTGGCGCAACACATTTGATCATGACATTTTGATCTATCTCGTTTCTTGTTTTCAATAACTCTTGAAAACTTTTTGTGAGAAATTGAATTAGCATCGTATTGTTCTCAATGAACAATGCTTTGGTGCCCCAAATTATGTCAAAAATCTAGGGTTGTTTGATTCTCAACTATTTCTAATCTCCTTACGTTGTATGCTATTAACAAATACAAGTCATTCATCACGATAACTGTCGCATGGCAAATAAATCATATCAAATACATCATTACTAATAAAGTAGTAATAAAAGAGTGTGTTTATTATATTTTGGCCTAGTTCAAGGTATATTCTTGTTAATCAAAATATTCTTAATTGAAGGAATTCTTGGATCTCCATAAAATAATTCTATTTTGGGCTTAAAAACCCTCAATCTTGAACAACTTTGCTATCATTATATAAGCAAAAAATTGTTAATTAAATTGGATTCAATTAGTATTCCCATTGTCACATTTACCAGTAAGCTGAAGCTCTCACTTGCCAAGGCTAAATAGCATGCTCTTAGTATGATATTATCTATAGTTGGGTTGAAGTGATTTGGTAAAAATGGCATATAATGAAATTTACCATGCTTTTTTGTGTGGCTATGCATGTAAGTGGTCTTAAGAAAATTGGAGATAAGCACCTAAAATAAGGGTGGTAAAGAGGGGTTGGGGATTCCAAGTCACGGACGACTGCTATGGAGTCTAACACTTTAATAATGAAGTGAAGACTTAAATATGACATTAGGAAACCAACCTTAAAACCCAATAGAAATCCCTATTTGTCATGAACGACTAGTTTTTCAGATAGAGGGAATATGGCGTCATATGAGTCACATGGGGTTGTCTAGGATGGTGCTATAAGTGTGCTAAGCCCCAAAATGCCCTTGGAAAGTGGCCATGTTAGCGCACACGTAGAACCATCATTGGGACCAAATATGGTTTCAACCTTTTTGAAACAAATCACAATCTTAGGCTCCAAATTAGTTTGATATGGAAATTTACTGTTGGGAGGTGTATAAATTCAAAGTGTCAACCAATCATCGGCGTAGTTGTCGAAGAGTTAGTCTAACATGTTGAGGCGTACGTGATCGGGGCAAGCTATAGTTTCAAACGTCGCAATGACTCGAGAAAGCCATTCATTTCCTTGTCAATTACAGGATGCAATAGTCTTGAAATACACAATACCTTAAAATCTTATTCAACACATCTCCTCCGGCTTCAAACACTCTAAAGTACTCACGGCCATAAGTCGAACCAAACAAATGGTCATCGTCCCAGAGTTGAAAGAACAATCTAGTAAAGTAGTTTAGTTCTGACTCTTGATTTGCCATCTAAGAGTCAATTTTAAAGTTCAAGTTATGATTAGATCAATTATTTAAAATAGAAAGATGTTCACTTTCCTAAGATAGCATTCTTAAATATTTTTGTCTTTATGTATTGATTGTTTTGGATGAGTGAATATCTCATTTTAATTTAGCATTCTCAACATTGGCTCTAATACCAATTGTAATGGCCCTAATACTGAATAGGAACTCAATTCAACATTGGAGCGTTACCATAGATTTTAATATCAATTTAGAAGAAAGCTACCATAATACTAAATGCTATGTTGGCCAAGTATTTTTGTGAGGTTGTTAAGTTAAGAAATTTGCAATAGTAAGGGAGGAAAGATTTGAAATAAGTGCAAATATAATATGTAAATAAGAAGATATACTCATCACAGGATGAAGTAAAAACATCACAGAGAATTAATTATTACAAGCCTTTAAAATTGTAATGGCCGCCTCTTAACCGTCGTCGAGTAACATTAACTCAATTACGATTAAGTGATGGTCGTCATTAACATCGCAGATAATAAGCGGAATATCCTTGGTATTAATCCTAAGAATGAGCAAGATCTTAGCAGAAACATAAGTAAAGAAGTACATAAGATAAGAAAAAGGCACCCAAATATTATCCACATCTATCTATTCACATACAATATAGAAAATGCAGAATAATAAGAAAGAAGCTCATTTATTACATTTAAATTTAAATATGGGCAATAGAAATTTTAATATCAGCAATTTCTCTTTCATTGCAGAACACTAACCTCACTTGACTTTCTATCATAAGCACACCCCCAAGCACAAGGTCTGAGCTAAAACCTGATGCTGCCATATGTATATATATGACAGGGCTAAGCCAACAATAAAAAAAAAAATATTAGACTTATAAAGTCTAAGTACAATTAAGCTGGAAAATAGCATATGTTTGCATTTAAAAGATATTATTCAACATAATAATAAGACAGAAATCAAACTGCATAAATACTGTAAAATAATTGAAAGTATATAACTGTACAAAACTGAAGTAAAGTAAAGCTGATGATATATTGAATACTAAAAAAGAATAAAAATAGTATACGATCTAAAACTAAGTAAATAACATATAAAACTATGTTGTATGCCACTGAAGTCGTGCATCTGAATATGCCACAATACTGTATGTCACTAACATGCAACTGAAATATCACTGAACTGCTATGAGTTGTATGGTCCCAATATCTACATACATTCGATTGGGAATACAGTTTACTGTGATGCTGATGCATCCTAAAATTCCCCTGATTGATGTATGCAACATTCAGTAACTCGTAAATCATCACTGATACTCATACATCATGCTTATGTTCATGCTCATGTCTCTTACACTACATATCTTAAAATTCAAAAATCCAAAAAATGTTTTAAAATCAGATTGATGAATCAAATATCTCCATTATGCAGAATCCATCTAAATAGATTCTGACTCCTAGATCTAATTTTAATAATTTTTTAATAAGGATTTTACTTGAAACCATCAATTGGAAAGATTGTATACATATGTTGGGTATGTTTCCAAGAAAGGTGGATTTAACACTTAGTTTGTTTAAAACTGCACTTATCGAAGCGCACTAAGATAGGAGGCAGAATCCGGTCGCAATTTATATCTCAAATTAAGGTGTTAAATACTTTAATTACAAGCATACCTACTGTCCTAAAGAAGGTAACTTAAATTACTTAGTTTGTTTTAAACTGCACTTATCGAAGTGCACTAAGATAGGAGGCAGAACCCGGTTGCAGTTTATATTCTTTCAAACTAAAGATTTAAGTCCCTAATTATAATACTCTTAGAATTTAATAATTTACTCTAGTGGGACAGTATTCGTCTAATCCCTCGGAATAACACCTGCTCATAAGTCCACATTAGAGTGACTCAATTAATCTTGAATATTGCTGAAGTGACTCAGCACCATGGGTATATACTACTATACTCAACTAATAATTTAGGTTCAGTTGATTCTATTTAATCAACAAGGATCACAAAAGCTATGAATTCAGGCTCCATTGGGATGAATCCTACATAAGGTTCCAAGGGGTGTGACCAAAAGGTCACTCAAAATATGCTTCTACTGTATGTGAGAAATCTCATTCTAAGTACTTTAGGTAATTCTACCACAAGGGTTTAAGATCAAACTTCTAGGGTTAGGGAGGATCATCTAAGTTCCTACCTCAATATGCCACAATAAGTCCTTCCTATCTCAATATGTTAACATTTGATAAGGCTTTTCAATTACATGCAAATCCTATTGTAAGATCACCATTTATCTTAATAAATTATACTAAGATCATAAGTTGCATTTATTAAGCTTGAATTGATTTGATTAGCTCAAATGATTAGACCTACCTAATCACATTTTATACTACAATCATGGTATAAAATTAAGAATCTTATTAGGATTAAATCATTTTGTAAATCAATACTGTTTTATGATTTATCACATGCTAAAAGTCTTATATAATAGAAAATCAAGGATCTTAAGCTTAGATTCAGATAATAAATCACATAAGTTTGTTATAGCTCTTAAGTTATTCTAGTTTACTAGTCTAAGATCAATGAAAAATCAACAAGAGTTGTTGGACTTATGCAGGTCATGGAGCATACCAAATCAAATGTTCCTTTAATTCCATTCATGAGATAAGTCATTGCAATCTCAGGATTTGGTTATTTGATAAATCATTATGTCTTATTAGTGAATTGAAGATCATTACGTGTTGATTCTCTTATTTAAGAGAAAAATTAAGAAGATGTAAGCTTAAGTTCAAGATAGAATTAATACACCTTAATCTTTTATAAGACTTAATGATCTAACATTGTAGCGCCCCACCCCGTCGCCGCGCGCAAAAGAATTAACTACAATCATATCGGCGGCGGAGCGGTGCGCCACTCGGGGAGGAATACCCCGTCTCCCCGAATAGCTGAAAGCTAAGCCCATCTAGAGGGCTGCTGACTCAACCTCAAGAAGGGTTGAGAGCTAATACTTAATATAAGAGTAGTATTCTTACAGAAGCTATATGAAAAACATTCATCTCAGAAAAAAAAAATATTAAGAGTTATTACAAACATTTATCTGAGATACTGAAATAAACTAAGTACTGAACTGAAAATAACTGAGCAGAAAATAAAGTTGAAGAAGAGTCCACTAATGCTCCACGGGCTCCTCCTGGATCTCCTGGGTGTCCTCCTGACCTTTCTCAATATACTGCTCAGGATCTAGCAAATTGCCGGATCCCAAAAGTACCTCGTGTTAGACAATAAGTCTAACACATCAAAACTAATCTAAACAATTCTAGTTATTCATTTAACATTTACATAATATAAATTAAATTTGCTGAAATATTATAAAGATAACTGAAAGCATAAAACTGTACAAAACTGAAATAACATAAAGGTAATACAAAACTGTAACTGAATACTAAAAATAAATCAAAATAGTACTGAATCTGAAATTGAGTAATCATATGTATAACTATGTTGTATGTCATTGAAAGTGTGCATCTGGATATGTCACAATACTGTATGCCACTGATATGCCACCAAAATATCACTGAACTGTCATGAGTAGTACGGTCCAATGTATACATACATCCAGTTGGGAATACTGTTTACTGATGATGCTGATACATCCTGAAATTCCTCAAATAATGTATGCAATATTCCGTAACCCATAAATCACCACTGATACTTATATATCATTCTGATACTCACACCTCATGCTTATGCTCATGCTCATGCTTCTAAACTATATGAGATAAATCCGAAAATCTAGAAAATGCTTTGAAATCTGATAATAAATTCTAGGTCTCCATTGTGCAGAATCCTGCTAAAAGGATTCTGACTCCTAGATTCTAATTCGATAATTGGTTAAGGTTGAGAGTTTACTTAAAAATCATTAGTTTGGATGATTGTATACACATATTTAGCATGTTTGCAAGAAAGATAGATTTAACCCTTAGCTTGTTTAAACTGCACTTATCGAAGCGCACTACGATAGGAGGCAGAATCCGGTCACAGTTTACATCTCAAGCTAAGCTGTTAAATGCCTTAATTACAAGCATACTTAGTGGTCTACGCAAAGTGACTTAAGATACTTAGTTTGCTTAAACTGCACTTATCGAAGCGCACTACGATAGGAGGTAGAACCCGGTTGCAGTTTACATCTCAAACTAAGGATCTTGTTCACTAATTATAACACTCTTGTTCTTGGAAGATTTATTCTAATGGGATTGTATTCAGCTAATCCCGCAGGATAGCACCTAGTCATAAGTCCACGTTGGAGTGAATCAACCAATCCTGAATATTACTGAAATAATCCAGTAATATGAGTATATCCTACTATACCCAACCAATAATCTGAGTTCGGAAGGTTCTATTTAATCAACAAGGATTTATCAAATCTATTAATCCTTACTCTAAGTAGGTGTATCCTACACAAGGCTCCAAGAATATGATCAAAGAATCACTCAACATAGGTTGCTATCACAAGGAATGAGTCACATTCTAAGTACTTTAAGTGATTCATACCACAAGATATCAAGTTCAACTTCTAAAGTTATGAAGGATCAACTAGGTTTCTACCTCAATAAGTTACAAAAGTCCTTCCTACCTCAATGTATCATTAGTTAAGGTCTTTAACCATTTCAATAACGATCCTATAGCAAGACCCTTAAGATTTCACTTTTATACTTCTTAAGATTTACTTGTTATACTTGGGTTGTAAAATACAAAAACTTTATTTTTAATTATTTATTAATATTTAAATAGTTTTGACCTCAGATTGAAAATTTGAGTTCGCTATTGAGTTCACCACCCCCAAATTAGCTATGGGTGAAGTTTTGAACGCATTTGGAAGTCATTAAATTTTTGACGAATATTTTAATATTATTTAAATACCTGAAAATTCGAGTAATTAAATACTCGTCGGATCAAAAATCTAAGTGCACCATTGTGTTCAGAAGACCTCAATTAGCTAGGATTGATATTTTTAAAATTTTTGGAACATATTTCTTAAGATTAAGCTTAATTAATTAAATTGATTAAAATAAATTAAATAATAATATTAAATTCGAATTTTCGGTAGGGCCCACATACGTAAAACGTGTCCGCCTTTTTCCCTTAGCTGGCCGGTTCAGCCTGAACCGGTACTGCCCGGTTCGAAGAAACCACGGGTTTGAACCACTGTTTAACAATAAATTCAATCCGGGCCGTTGATTGTTCGATCAGATCTAACGGCCCGGGGTTCTCCTCTATCGCGTTAGGGCACGCGTCGACCTAAGCAACACACGGCGAAAAGAGGCAGGACACGCGGCACCTCCATCGACCTGACAGAGGGCAATCACCGCCGCAAACTTCTATTAATTGCTATATTCATCACTTAGATTTGGGATTAGCTTCCATCGGTAGAGTTTGAGATCGAAGTCTTGAATCCCTACGAACCTCTACGTCTCTATCCTGTCGAAACACTAAGCAAGGTACTTCAATATACCTTATTTTTTTTTACTCCATCTGATCATTGGCACCTTTTTGAATGTATTTAGTATCTTAAATCGAGCATAAGTAGACTCAGGCGAAGCCGAAATAGCCTTCGATGCCGCGCTCGATCGATTTTAGATCTAGAAAGATCTATGTTGTGGAATGAGTTATTGTTAAATTTTATGCTATTAATCGAAATACTATTTCAATACCTTTATTTCAACATATTGTTTGCTGCCTAATTCTATCTGTGTTAAGAGGATTTTGGAACCCTAGTTTCCATAGTTGCGCCTCCCGTAGGGGACGATCCACAGTACTTGGACCGGTCTAGACGAGACCGGTCCAGCCTTGACTGCGAATTATCAAACCGCGGGTCCCACCCCCTATTTTTTTTATTTCAAAATCGCTGACATCCGTATGCCGTGGGCCCCACGAAGCCATCTCTCGACCAATAGGTGTCTGCTACGTGCGTAATGGAGGGACCCGCCGCCTGAGAAAAAAAACATCTGCAGAAAAACCCATTTAAATAAAAAAAAATAATACATAGATATATACTATATTATATATATAGTAGATATAATATAATCTGTATTATAATAAATAACTTATATATATATACTTATATATATATAAAGTATTTAATATATAAGAAGTAAAATATTAGATAAGATAAAATAAAATAATAAATAACAGAAAATTTTTAAAAACGAATAATAATAATTAAAATACAGTAATTAATATATTATATATATATATATATATAAATAGATAAATAATATATAAACAGATAAATTGTAATTATATAATATAATAATTAAACATTTAAATTAATATTAAATTATTTTAAATAAATAATAATTAGAAATATAATATCATTTAATTAATAGTATATTTCTAAATAAATAAAATAGAAGATAAATATTTCCTTAAAAAATAATTAGAATTAAATTAAATAGATTAAATAAGTTAAAAATACAATTAATTAATTAAATCCTAAAACTTTAATAATCCATAACATATAAAATATAATTCAAATAATACAATTAAATATATTAAATTGATCAATAAAAATTAAGGAATATTTAAGTGCCATCCAAATTTTAGTAATATTTTACATAATGATATTTTTGAATATTTAAATAATTACAAAAATAATACAAAACTTAGACTAGCCATAACTTTAAGTATACTTACCCAAACATATTAAATATGGGTCTCAAAATATTCAGAAAACTGTAAGGAATATTTTAGAAGTATTAATTTTACTGTTTGGATCAAAATTAAACTAATCACAATTAGGACCTAACCCTAATTAAGCCTTTAAATCTAGAAACTTTAAATAATCATAAATAAGTCAATTTAGCTCCAAACTAGGTGATCCAAATATTCATTTAGATCAGAAAATCCTAATTTACAGTAAAATGCAAAAATATTTATGATCCAACGGTTAGATCTCCTAATTAACTCTAATTACTTTAAAAACTTGATTAGTGAATATTAGCAAATTTAATGATCCAAATTAAGTGATTTCAGTTTTAAATGACTCATAAAATAAATTAGAACCTAAATGTATAATTAGTTTAATAATTTGTGACTAAATTCACTAATCACTCACTAATCACATTAAACTTTAATTATTAACCCTAGAAATTGGATTGACTATAACTTAGCCAATTCATATCAGAATTTGATAATTTTGGACTCTATAGAAATCTTAGGACATAATCTACAATAAACTAATAGAAATTTTATATTTCACTAAGGGTTAAATTACTAAAATTCCCTTATAAGGTTAAATTCTCAATATGACCTTATAAGGCATAATAATAGCTTAATAAAATAAATCAAAATATTCAAATATTCATTTTATTATCATCTAATATTACAGAACATAAAATATTAAATTAATGAATTAAATTATTTTGGCAGACCAGAGAAATTAAAGTTGATTGATATTTTGTCAAAATAGTCAGGTTCGCAAATTTACTTATAAGTTTTATTTCAGTATTCTTATTTGAGCCATTTTCCATTTGAGTATTATTTACACTGCTTACCATATTTTAATCTGCAAAAGAATGATATCAAATAGCATGTAACAAAAAGAATGAAACACAGTATATATATTTGGTGGTGTATGTCTTTGGAGGGTGGAACGCAACACTGTGAATCTGTACAGATTGGGCCAGCTAGTAGCCCCTGGGAGTTATATGAATAGATTTAGCCTCTTGTAAGAAGTAGGCAAATTCAGAGGAAAGAGACACCATCAGTTCTTATTTTGAGTAAGCTATCGATGGATGGCAATATAAGCTTCATACAGGTTATGTCTATGGGTTTACCCATTTGGGCTCAGGAGTCTACGGACTCGACTTATTATTACAAATGCTTTTGATAAAATTTACTTCATGCTGTTCATATATATTAATTTTCACAGCTAACTTGTAGGGCAGAAATTGAATTTGGAAATTGCTTTATTTTCTATGTAGACTTTCAGTTATTTTCATACTTGATTCATGCCTATTATAGGATGCTAGATTTATTCTTATAAGAATAATTTGTGTACTCCTACCTGACTGGTAAATTGAAATTTTTTTCAGGTTTTGATAATTAAAATCTAGAAGATCTGCCAATTAAAAGGAGAAGAAATAAAGAAGCAGGAGAATATAAATATTTTATTTTGTAAAAGATAAACTGTTGTATATTTTCATATATATTTTGGCTCTATGTATAATTGGACTTTGGACTTTTATTATTTTATTATGTCCTTTTTGTATATAAAAATATATATGTTACGTTGTGATGAATTGTTTTTTAAAGACTCTCGAACTTCGATCCACGGTTGTCACATAGGTTAAGGTGATCAGATCAGATGATTAAAATTCATTTGATCCTTGCCTATTCTACAATCATGGGATAAAATCAAAGATCTTATTAGAGTTAGATCCTTGCATAAATCATTACAACTTTTATTTCCATCTTATGCTAATTGTCTTATATAAGAGAAAATCAAAGATCTAAAGTTTGAATTCAGATAGTTCAATCACACATATTTAATATTATCCTTAGTACTTCTAATTTGATGATTTAAGATCAATATCAAATCATATGCATTATTGGAATAATGTCAATTAAATTATCTTACAATCAAGTTAATTAAATAAGTGCTTAAGGTTTAGATCTTAATCAAGACAAGCTAGGGTTTAACCCTTAACATTTCTATCATTAAGACCAATGTTAATTTAAAGGTCAAAGATAAATCAATGCATTATTAGTGTATTATTGATGTCAAACTTTAGGTTTGGATTAAGTATTAACTACTTAATCATGTTATCAAGATTCTTATGTTCAGGTTTAGTTTGCATATCAATATGTCCCATTTAAATATTAAAGTTTTCTAATATACATCATAATATCATAAAGGCATATAAATGGAAAGATGACATAAAATAAAAAGGCGATTAATGCTAATCAAATCCTAAAACAACCAAAGGGATTAGCACTTAATCACAATTCTAAAAGATCTAGTACATGCCATTTAGGTTATTAAGATTTACCTAGTTAATACAAGCAATTAAAGTTCTAATACTTATTCTTTGGCATAACACATGCCTAAGATCCATAGTAGATATCAGAGCTAATTTAAAAGTGACAAGTTTCAAATTCAACTTTCATATAAAATTTTATGCAATGTTCAATTTTAGCTAAAATATCAAAACAGTTGAGTTTTGGTTATTTCAGCCAAGACTGGGCAGTTTTACAAAATCTGGGCAGTTTCTAAAATTTCTGGGAATTTTGCAAACTTGGGCGCTGCAGCGCGCTGGAGCATTTTTCGTGCGGCAGCGCGCTACAGCGCGCGGTAGCGCCATTGCGCTGCGGCTCGCTGCAACCCGCTGCAGCGCGCTATGGTGCGCTGTAGCGGTCCGATTTACAAAATTACTGTTCAATTACCTTCATTAAATGATTTTTATGATTTTTGTAAAATTACCGCTGCAGACCGCTGCAGCGTGCTACCGCGCGCTGTAGCGACCCATTTTGCAAATTACTGTTCAATTAGTTTTATGGCCGTTTTCTTAAGTTTTTCATGAAATGCCGCTACAGACCGCTGTAGCGCATTACAGCGCGGTTCATTTTGCAATTCTACTGTTCAATTAATTTTATTAATGATTTCCCCAAGTTCCTGCCGAAATACCACTGCAGCGGCCTAGCTCTGCAACATTGAGCGCTGCAGCGCCAGACGGTGATTTTCGTCTGAATGAAACTCTGAGGGCCTATTTTCGAGCTTAATTACTCTCAATTCAGAGAGTTTCATGAGCGGTGCCATATATCAATGGAAAGGTATTTCTGATACCTTTCCATCGACACCAAAATCGACACAAACAGAGTATAATAGCTATACTAAAAATGTAGATGAACGATAAAGTATACGAAATAGACAAAAATAGAGCATATTCCTTTGAAGCTTTTAAGAGCCTTAATGGCTTTCATTCATGCATAGGGACTTCTAAGGCTGTATTCTAGCATAATAACAACATATAAAAGGTAAAATGAGAGGAGCAAATGGGTACCTTTATGATCTTTGAAGGAGATGAAGAGGAGGACTTTTGATTCCTTCAATACCTTAGGGGAGGAGTCTTCTTCTTCAGCTCAAGGACTTAGCAATGAGGGAACATGGAGGTGAGAAAGTTTCAGCAAGCAATAGAGGAACGCTGAGCTCCCCTTTAAAAAGGAGGAGGAATGATGAGCCTATGGGATAGGCCATCATGAGGTATAGGGAGAGGGAGAAGGAGGGAGGAGAAGAGGCCATTTAAGCCTAAGGGCATGGGGTGCCGACTGAGGTGATGGCCAGCCGAAATAGGGATTAGAAAATAAATGGGGAAATTGCAATTTGGGGCTTGACTAATTACTTATTTATTTTTCTATTTATATGAAAATTCATATTTTTGAAATGCACTCCGAAAAGTTCCAAAAATTCACCCCTAGCTAATTTGGGGGTGAGGAATCCAACGGCGAAGTCAGGAATATGATTCTGATGATTATTTAAATATTCTATTTTTCGGTGCATTTAATTATATTAAAATATTCGCTAAAATTCGATGACTTCCAAATGCGTCCAAAACATCACACTTAGCTAATTTGGGGGTGATGATCGCAACGGCGAAGTCAGTTTTTGATTTTGAGGTCAAAATAAATACCTCTATTTTCTAATTAATTAATTATTAAAATAATCCAAAATACTGGATTGAACTCCGAATTGCTCCAAACCTCCAGAGTTTGGTTCTAACGACTCGATGAACTTAATGGAATGATAGTTATGCTATAATTATGCTAAAATTAAGTTGGGTAACAACCTTGTGTTGTTACAAACATGCAAGTTAATACAAGAAATAGATCACATAGCATTAGTTTGCTCATTTTTGATAAATGCAAATGTGAAATAATAATCAAGGTAATTCCTCCTAAACTCTTCACCTTTTAGCAAGATAGTATACTTAACATATAATTTATAATATTTCCTTTAAAACACTTTACAAAATAAATATAAGTTAGCATAAAATTCAAGAAAGTAAAAGCACAATAGCAGCAATAAGAACTATGCAAGTGATGTACGCACTTAACATATATCTAAATAAACAATTTAATTTATTATAACTTAATACAAGTTCTAAGTACTTACGTATCTTGCACATACGATATGAGTTTGAAATTTAATAACTGTTTGGGATGAGGCATCACTTACGATACTTGCAGAAATTGGGTAAAATACAACTAAATTATAATTACTTTTACAAGTGATGTCTATTTTAAGCTAGCACGACCCATTGGACTTCATTTACCATAACTCAAGGATAACATAATAGTCTACAACATGATAGAGAGGAATCTACAAGATAGCATCATATGGCTTGATAAGAGTGATAACTAATATTTTTATGGAAATTTAAATGGAAGCACATAGAATATGATTTTTCATAGTTGATTAAGGTGAACCCAATGTACCACTAAACCAACTCCAAAGAGCAATGAATATTAAATCATGAGTGATCATTTGAGATATTACAATTAAGCATTTCTTCAAAATAATAAAAGAAAATGCATCTAGATTAAGAATAGAATATTGGCATAACACAAAGAAATTTAAAATTCTCTAGTTTTTAACATTAGACTAACAACACCCATAGCAATTAATTGGATGACAATCAATAACTCTGCTTACAATTGGTACGGACGAAATAGATGAAGGATGACAAATAAAAGTATATTCGACATATTTGAAATGATTAATTAACCATTAAAAGAGAGGTGCGTGCTGAAGTTGAAACTAACAAAATAGAATAATATTCAGATACAAAATATGCTATTACTTATCATAACCATAATTATAAATGAGCATTATTTCAGCAAAATATACTAATTTAATTGGCAAGACTTTAAGAAAGACCTTGAGTTCCTAAAACAAATAATATAACTAGTGCAATATATATAATTATAAGAAAATATATTGAACATATCTTCACATACATATCACTCAGTTATCTAAAATATAGCTTCATGATCAAACCTAAATATTAACAAGTAAAGCAGTATCATTATATAAATCTTGCAACCATTCTATTAGCAACAAATATGAGGTGCTATGCACTTAAGAAAATGAGAAGATAGTGCTCTATTTGCAATTATTGAAGTTTTCTATAAATATATATATACAAAATAAAGATTTGAGTGGCGATAGGTACAATCAAGAGGAGCGATGATGCAACCGGAAACAATGAGGGAAGTCGTCGACTCGATCTTTGAAGGAAGAGGGAGAAGGCACAGATCAGCGAAGGAGGAGCTCAACAAGATGAAGATGGATGGCTCGACGATCCTTGGCTACGCCGAATGGAAGAGAATCGACGATGAAAGATGATAGATTGACAAAGTGGAAGAGGATGCAAGAGCTCGACCATGGAGATGGAGAGGTGGGGTTCAGCCATGGGATGGAGAAGAAGAAGCTTGCCCATGGAGATGCTACACACTATCAAAGAGGAAGGCTGTGACAACCCAAGATTGTTACCCTGTCAATTTAACTTGAATTTGATCAAATTAAGTTTAAATTTAGATTCTGAATTAAGTCAAATAAAAATAAAATAAAAATATTCTCAAGTAAAGCATATTGAGAGGCTCTTTCTGCCAAAATTTGAGCGCAATCGGGATCCCGAATCGTCTTAATATAAATTCGGGAATTTTAAACTTCTGGAATTGATAATTGATAAAATATACGTTGGAATTTAAAATTTTTTTATATATTTAAGTTAAGCATTATATAAGGATGCTATGTTTTGAGTTTCTCCATCTCTCCACCTTTCCACCTCTCCACCTCCTAGGCTGAACCCCATCCAGCCGAGAGCATCCATCTCCTTCATTTTCGACTTGGCCAAGAGCTCCTTCTAGCGCCATCAAGCCGGCTCTCTCGATCGAGGCGGGCGGCTCTCCTTCTTCTCATCCCGGCCGAACATCCCTCCAAGCGTCTTCTTCCATAAACGTCGCTGGCGAGGTACTCCACTTCCCACCTTCTTCTTATTTCAACCTAATCTAAGTACTCCATCCAATTTTCAGTTCTCAAAGTAATACTTATTTTCTCTTAGTTTCAGCATACCTAAAATTAATTTCAATCTGACTATTAATCTCGAATATATGTGATTTCATTTTTTTTATGTGTTCTATAAATTTGGTTATGATATTGGCATGTCAGTATTCTAGTATAGTTTTTTTTAAAATAATTATATCATTTTAGATAGCTCAAGAGATAATATTTAAACCATAAAAATTAATGCAAGTTTCATTTAAAAAACCTTACTAATTATACAATGTTTTACTTTGGTCACATAGCCTTAATTTATAACTAATTTCAGATGGTATTTCTCTAAAATAATACTAATCAATTCTGAAAATAAGTAAGTAGGCTCTTACTAAGAAAAACAAAATATATTAACATTTCTTTATGAAAGAGCTAAATATATGTGTGCAAAATATTAAATTAAGAGTTTGAAGAGTATTTTATTAATCTGCTACTTATTTTCCTGTGTAGTCATAGAAGAGCATTATATCTCCCAAATAAAGATTTGTGAATAATCTACTAAAAATAAAGATTATATAATAATTTGGCATAAATAACAAACACGGCTTAGAGCATAAATACCTTATACTTAGGAAATTAAGCACAATATTTGGGCATTTAAGTATACCTGATAAGTCGAAAAGCCTCAACATGTATAAATAGATTTGTAAAATAAAGTAATAAAAAAAAAAACTTAAGTTAAGATGATCCATGGTCGCTTGTAATCGGATGCATAGTTCGACAAACCACATAACCTAATAAGATTTAAGCAATACTAATATGTTAATTCTATCAAAAAAGAGATGTGTTTGGAGACTCTCCTCACATCATGTCATATGAGCTTGCGAAGATTTTCATAAATTTTTTTTATGTCACTTAAGTGAAGATTAAGGCATAAATTTATTATCAAGCCTCATGCCTAAATTGGTGGCTAAGGGGCTAAGGAAGGTCTTGAAGAAGTTGGTGTCTTCTTATACTCATTGATGTGAAGGTGTCGAAAATCCATATAAGCTTATCCATGCACATATAGCACCATACTGATGTTGAATAGATAAGAAAGGAGGGGGTCGCTTAGCCGTTTCACTTAGTTTTTTATGAAATTAATTTTACTAAATTAGTGTTGTGAACAAATTATAATTTAAAGAGATTTCTAATTACTATTAGATATCTTATTTTGTTAATATTGACATTTATATGAATTTTAAACTTGTAGAAGATGATAGATCAAATTGATGCTCTTAAGGTCAATATTGAGCTATTTTAATATATAGAGTATTACATGGAAGTTTCTTTTTTTTTTTTTATGGAATGTATTTTTATGCCAAATATCATAAAAAAAAAGTGTGTATCTTTAAATGCATTTAAGTTTGCTTCATATGGCTATAAAATGATCATAAATGCTTTTAAAATTAAATCAATCTCAAAGGAGTTTTATTAAGTATTTAGTTATACATGTATTTATTCTTCAAATTTTATATCAAATCAATAGTAAGAGCAAATATTAAGTTCATAAGAAGAATAATCAACTATATTGCTGTCATATAAGTATTTATGTAAATAATTTAATTCTCTCTTAAAGAATATATATGCTTCTATTGTCAATATAACTATACATAAATATTCTGGTATTGCCATAATTACAATTTGGATTGCCTATAAGAGGCAACCATTGTAATTATGTGTAAACCTTCCTGTTGCTTTACTATTTCAAAATCTATGGTGATCTAATTTAAATTTGCTTTTGCTAACTACAAATACTGTAATAGAAGCTGTGTCAAAATTAAAAATCTTAATCGACAACACAACATAGATAATGATAGTTGCAAGATTGAAAAAGAAATA
Organism: Gastrodia elata; assembly: GCA_016760335.1. Taxonomy (NCBI): domain Eukaryota; kingdom Viridiplantae; phylum Streptophyta; class Magnoliopsida; order Asparagales; family Orchidaceae; genus Gastrodia; species Gastrodia elata. The sequence continues at coordinate 24,129,910 of CM028675.1, forward strand.
GTGTTGTAATGAAATTAGTATCAAAGATGGTGTATTCAATTGTAGTATTCCTTTTTATGCAAATTAATTAAGTTTAAGCTTCATGATATGAAATCAATCTCATATCATGCCTTCTTAAACTCCTCTAATCCTCTCTATTTTGTTCTCAACCTTTCTAATAATATTAGTTAGGATTTGTGTCTAAGTGTTAATCTTAGTGATTAAGAGCCATTCTCTTAGGATTAGGAATAGATCATATATTAGAATTCATCCATTGAGTAAATTGGGTTACTCAATAGGTGAAGCCCTGGGTTTTGATAGTTTTATAGATTTTCTTAGTTTGTTAATGATTATTTGATCTTTCAATCTTAGAACTAAGAATAGAAATCTATCATATTGAGTATAATTTACTCATTAGGATTTGCCTTTATCTAATTTTGTGAGAATTATGTTCTACACCTTAGACCCTTAGATATACCTTTAGATTGAGTGACTAAACCCCATCATTTGGAGTTAAATCCTCAATCCTTTTATCTTGATTGATTATGAAAAAATATCAAATTAGGTCGAATGATTTGTTTAATTGAATACTATAGTCGACGTTGATTCAGTAAGATTAGAACCTGATTAGTTTTAATTTCTTTTAAACTTATAAGGCCGTAATCTAAGTTACATTTAGACTAAGGATTGATGATTCTAAATCTTATGTAACTTAGAGTAGATAAAATGAATTAAATTATAAAACAAATGATATCACCATACTTAGTAGAGTCCCTTGCTTATTATTTGATTTTGTGTTACGCATTTCTTGTATTTTGTGCCATATTTCCTTAGACATATCAATAAGACTTTGATGCATGAATAAAATTTTAGGAAAATATGGAGACTCCTTAGATTCCTTATAAAAATATTAAAGTAAAAGATTGAAGATAAAATTGTATGTCATAGAGCTGTCTCTTAGTTATGTCTTATGTCTATGCCTCCTTGTTGACGTTAGGAGAAGACTTTGCTTATATTTTCTGACTATGCCTCCTTGTGGATGCTAGGAGAAAATTTGTTGTGTTTTCTGCCTATGCCTTCTTGATGACGCTAGGAGAAAATCCTATATTTTGCCTATGCCTCCTTGATAACGCTAGAAGAATATAGCTTTGCGCATTACCCTCCATGTTGACGCTAAGATCTTTTTGATATTCAGTGGGCTAGATTAGCCTTTTTCTGTATGGCAGTTAGTACATATATGTTCATGTATAATATTGATGTTTTGTATATGCGTCAGTATTTTCATTCAGTCAGCTGTTTCCTTGATTGTTTATATATATTTTAGGATGTTAGATTTATTGTTGTTATTTATATGTATCATTATTGAGTTTATTTATTTAACTTGCATACTTCTTATGATCACCAGCATGTTTAGGATATATTATTTTCTTTCCATACTTGTTCAATTATTTATACTTATATGCCCTGCCTTATTTAGCTTACATTTGAGGCATGTCTTAGCCTCCTTTTTGCTTAAGTTATAAATATTGTTTATAGCTTTTCCTCTATTCTGTCGTGCTAGTTGCTCCCTTATTAGATTTAATCATTGCTTAAAATATGTTAAATGATATTACAAAACACATAAAATTTATCAGCTTAAGATGTACTTAGACAATTTGTCTAACAAGATTTTTTCTTTTTTGGCTGGGGCCCTACATTGTGAAACTGATAATAGCAGATCCATTTCAGATAGAAGATCAGGTGCCATAGGAGGTGCCCTATCTAGAGGAGGAGCCCTTAGAGGGAGCTGCTGTTTAGTTTCTTGCAAGTGAGGATGAGAGAATTACACTTTTAATTCTTAAACTTTAATGTGATGTAATAATACAGGTACTTATGACTGTGTGTTTTGGATTGCTATGTAATTTATTCTGAGTTATATTCCATATTATTTCTATTATGGTGTTTGGGATGTTTCCTATTTAAATCGCTTCTGCACTCTGTATGAATTCTTATATAGTGACTGATCATTTGATTATGTGCTTACTCCTTCGCTTATAAGATTGATTATAGATTTCATCCCAATCCAATAATAAGTGAAGGGTTAGTTATAGTGACACACCACCCCTTAGCTTAATCTTGTGGATTAAGGGGTGGGGCGCCACAAAGGCGGTCGAATAACTTAAATTTCTAAAGCCATGATCTATAGCCATTTGAATTTCAAATATTACTAACTTGGTATTGAAATGAGCGTCTCGATGAGACGAATGCATGCGTCCAAAAATAATTGAATTTAAATGAGTATTTTTTTTATATTAATTTTTAAGTGAAAATTTCAAAATTTCGACTTAATCCTCTTAAATATATTAAAATTTCTAAATTTCGACTTCTATTTTATCTATTATCTACTCCGGAAGTTTAAACTTCCCGTATTTATTTAGGATGATCCGGGATCCTAATTGTGCTCAAAATTCGCATGAGGATCCCCTCAATACGTTTTATTTAAGAATATTTTTTATTTAATTTTTATTTGACTTAATTAAAATTCTGATTTTGATTTAATCCTCTTGAATTTGAAGTTAATCACTCTAACAACAACCTCAGATTGTTACAAAACTGAAAAAGTAAGGAAGAAAAGACACTCTCACATAACAATAAATGTAAGTGAAATTGCGGAAGCAATAATTAAAAATCTTCAAATGTTAGGTCCAGCTCCACTTGTATTATATTATTCTTGACATATTATATTTTTTGTATTTAAATATGATAGGGCAAAATCAAGAAAAGAAAAGAAATAGTTAGACTAAACAATCTAAGCACATTTTAAAATTAGCTAATTATTCATTGAAGTTTAATTAGATATCATAAGCTAATTTACAATTTAAAAACTACAGCGGAGCATTTAAAAACATTCAAGTAAGAAAAAAAAGTAAATGTAGCTATAAAGAAGAACAGTATGAAAAGAAGATGAGTAAAATAACTCACAAGTATAATTGTTCTGGCCTATAACTAAAAATATAAGGGAAAAACATCATAAATAAAGCTAGAAACTACTAATATGTATTTAAAAGTAAATAAAATGGAAATATATATATGTCAAATAGAAATTATGCTAAGTAAAACAAATAAAAATAGTTAAGTATTTAAATGAAATTAAAGCAACATACACTGCATTCTATAATGAACTGTAAGTAAGTAAAGCACAATATTAAAAATAGAAAGTGCAAAGCATAGTAAGTAAAAGATAATCTTAGTCTCATGGACTAAGAACACATAGCATAGGATTATAGAAAATAAATATAGCTAGAAGGCTATAATGAGGCATTACAATTAATAAGATTGTAAAAGAACTCATATTTTATTAATTGAAGTTATTTATGGAAATACTCATTCTACGTGCACATACAGAATGAAGTGAGGAATTAAGCACGTACGCCTAACTAGTAAAGGAAAGCGGGGTCTCATAGAAAACAAACACTCACATTCACCCTCTGATAATGTGAGATATCTCTTATTAAGCATGCCCTTGGCTATCCACCATGGTAAAACCCCTATAATCTTATGAAAGTTTTATGTATGCACTATATGTAACAACCCAAGTTGTTACCCTAGCTAATCAGGACTAATCCAAGTCCTAATTTTGATTTTAGTGCACTAATTAAGTCATTAGTAGTTCACTACTAGGACCTAATCCAAATAAGTGGTCAAATGGATCAAACCCTGATTTTGGAAATTTCAAGAATCCTGGGAATTGACCTAATTATTTTTACCTCAGATTAAAAATCATACTTCGTCATTGCACTCATTGCCCCCAAATTACTAGGGGTGGTGTTTTGGTAACAATCAGAAGTTGTCGAGAATCCGTCGATTATTTTAATAATATTTAATTAATGATAATTGAGATATTTAATTTGATCTCAAAATCAAAATTCGACTTCGCCATTGAGATTGTCACCCCCAAATTAGCTTGGGGTGATGTTTTGGACGTGTTTGTAAGTCGTCGATTTTTTGCAAATATTTTAATGTAATTAAATACCCCAAAAAATAAGAAAATTAAATACTCGTCAGAATCAAAATTTGGCTTTGTCGTTGCGTTCCTCACCCTCAAATTAGTTATGGGTGAATTTTTGTGATTTTTCGGAGCGCGTTTGTATAATTTGATTTTAAAGCAATAATTAAATAATTAACTAAATCAAAATTTACTTAAAAAATCATTCTTCCTCCTTTCTCTCTCCTAGATGGCATTTCCTTTTCCCCCATTCGGCGCCTCTCCTCTCCTGCGCACGCAAAGGGGGCAAAGCCCCTCTCCTTTTCTCCATTTTTTTTCAAACATATCCTCCCCATGCTTGTGATGGGATGAGTCAAGCTCATCCCATCAAAGAGCCATCCCTCTCCTCTTCTATAAAATGGAGCTCAACCCCTCTTCTTACTCCATTTGGTAAGCTAAGTTCTCCTCTCTTCTTCCTCCGTTATTGTGCTTGTTGCTGAAGGAAATCTCTCAAGTTCCTGCAGAAAATAGAGCTCTCCTCCTCCATCTGCTTTCATTTAAAAGCCAAGGTACCTCCTTTCCCCCATTGAATGGATTCAATGGCTACTTCATTTTGCTCTTATGCATATCTTGCATCATTAGAAATCTATGAATGAGATATGAAATCCATTATAGCTCATTAAGCTAGAAAATTTTAGGAAGAAAAATTAGCTCTGTTTTTCATTCTTTCTGTATACTCTGACATTTAACTCCATTGTTTGCATAGTTAGAATAATCGTTTTGTGTCGATTTTGGTATCAATGAAAAGGTATCGAAAATATATTTTCATATATATATGGCACTGCACGAGAGGTGCTCTAGATTGAGAGTATTTGAGTGTGAAACGTGACCCGTTGCGGTTTTTGCATAAGCGAAATCACCGTCTAGCGCCCGAGTCTCGGGCTGAGTCCGCCGTAGCGCGTCGTAGCGCACCACAGTGTGCTGCAATGGCATATTAATTTGATGTGGTGAATAAATTTGATGTAGCATATAAATATGATGAAACTGGTAAATTTGATGAAATTAAATTAAATGTGTCTTAGTGCTGAAATCTGCGGCAGTGCGTCGCAGCGCCTGAAAGCACTGCAGCGCGCCGCAACACCCAGACCACGGGAAATTCTAGCGCCATAGCGTGCTGCAACGCCTGATAGCCCTACAGCGCGCCACAATGCTAGAATCGGCTGCAGCGCGCCGTCGCGCCCGCGCCTCAGAACAACATGTGTCACATCGCGCCGTCATGCCTGGCTTTCGGCCAAAAGGCACCACAGAGCGCCGTAGAGCCCAGAACTGTCCGGAATGGCCTAAACTTCATATTTTTAGCATTCTAATGACCCTATAATCCTAATGGGGCCGAAATATATCAAATTTGAACATAATTTTAGTAAAATTAAGCATTGTATAAAATTGTAAGTGATTTTTTGGAGCGCTCCACCCCGTCGCCGCGCGCAAAGAGCGATAACATAATCAATTGGCGGCGAAGCGGCGCACCACTCATGTAGGATTATCCCATCTCCCCAAATAGCTGGAACTATAACACATCTGAAGGCTGCTAACTCAACCCAAGAGGAGGGTCGAGAGTCAATACTTAAGATAAGAGTAAAATACTTATCCTAAGTATTAGACTAATATATGTATTGGATTTTACATGCAAGTAAGGAATCTAATATATATTCACAAATATCAACATTTCTAATATGATGATCACATCACAATACTAAGTATAGTAATAAAATAACAGAGTGCAGAAGCTAAAGCAAAACATCCAAAATATATTCATCACAGAACAGCAGTAAGCATTCATCTCAGAAAAGAAAGAAAAAGTGCATCTAAAATTATTATAAATTGTTTACTGAATAATACAAAAGTAAAATCTAGCTAATGAACTAAAATAAAAGCAAAAAAGTGACAAGGCTAAAGGAGGGTCCACTAAGGCTCAACGTACTTCTCCTAGATCTTCTGAGAGTCCTTCTGCCCTGTCTCAACCAACTGCTCAGGATCTAGCAAATTGTAGAATCCCAAAAGTACCCAGTGTTAGACAAGAAGTCTAACACATCGAAACTAAACTAAACAGTTCTATAACATATACAATGCATCGGTAAAATAAATAAAACTGCAGAAAAGCTATAAAGGTAACTGAATAACTGAACTATGTAAAATTAAACTGTAAACTAAATGTTGAAAATAACAAAAAGCAACAAATGATCTGAAGCTAATGTAATAACATCCCAACTGTGCTATATGTCATTGAATTCATGTATCTGAATATACCACAATACTATATGCTACTGATATGCAATTGAACTATCACTGAACTGCTATGAGTTGTACGGTCCAATGTCCACATACCTCATGTTGGGAAATTTTACCATGATATCTCAATATTATGAATTTTCCTTATTGAGCTATGCAACATTTTATAACTCATAAATCATCACTGATACTCATACATTATGCTCATGCTCATGCTCATACTTATGCCTCTATTATATATGACTTAAATCCACAAATCCAGAAATGCTTAAAATCAAATTATGACTCAAATGTCTCTATTATGCAGAATCCTGCTAAAACAATTTTGACTCATATATTCTAATTTCAATAATTAGTTTTACTTAATATTTTACTTAAAATTATTAGTTGGAAGGATTGCATATACATATTGGGTATATTTCCAAGAAAGGTGGATTTAACACTTAGTTTGTTTAAAACTGCACTTATCAAAGTGCACTAAGATAGGAAACAGAACTCAGTCACAATTTATATATCAAACTAAGCTGTTAAATACTCTAATTATAAGTATAGTTAGTGTCCTAAAGAGGGTAACTTAAATTACTTAGTTTGTTTAAAAGTACGCTTATCGAAGTGCACTAAGATAGGAGGCAGAATCGGGTCGTAGTTTATATCTCAAACTAAGGATTTAAGTCCCTAATTATAACACTCTTAAGATTAATTGATTTACTCTAAGCGAGATTGTATCTATCTAAGCCCATAGAATAGCACAAAGATAAATCTTACTTATAGTGATTCAATAATTATTGAATACTGCTGGAGTGATCCAACACTATGGATATATACTACTATATGCAACTAATAATCTGGGTTTAATCAATTTTATTTAATTACCAAGAATTTGTCAAACACTATCAATCCTTACTATAATTGGGTGAGTTCTACAAAAGGATCCAAAGATATGACCAAGAGGTCACTCAACATGGGTTACTACCACATGTAAGAATCTCAATCTAATATCTTAAGTGTATTCTACCACAAAGTTTAAAATTAACTTCTAAGGTTAGGGAGGATCATCTATATTCCTATCTCAATATGTTATAATAAGTCTTTTCTGCCTCAAGGTGTAACATTCTTTAAGATTTTTAAATATTTTAAAGCACTCCTAAAGAAATATCCTTATGATCTCACTCTTCTACCACTTGAGTTAAAGATTCAGGGTTTACTTATTAACTTAGATAAAAGTGATCAATTCAGATGATTATATCCATCTGATCACATCTTATTATTATATTTGCATATTATTTAATAACCTAATTTGCTTATATACTATACTAATTAAATGTGATAATTAATAGTAATTATTAATTAGCTGATTAAACTTATGCTAAATTAAACTTGAATGTTTGGTTTAGGCTAAAGTAAGTTGCATAAAATTTTTTATTTGAAGTTTAAATTAAGCCAAGTGCAAGCCAAATTTGAGTTAAGTATTAGAGAGAACAAGATATAATAGTGACTGGAATCCCAAGCTTGCTCGCCTAGGAGCGTGCGCCCATCACGCTCGCCCAGACGTAAGCTTGGCCAGCGCCAGATAGAGCCTAGATGCCCTGGCGCACTCAAGTGCATGTGAAGTACTTTGTACATTTACTATTAGAATATATTAACATATGTTGTTTGCCTATATAAAGCCATGTATCTACACTTTATTTTGTAATGAAAAACTATTCTCCCTTTTTTCTCTTAGTTCTTACATGGTATTAGAGTTTTTCCTTGCTCATGAAATTCCAAGCCTTCGATCATTGTCCTCCAACCTCTCAAGAACCTTCTAGCTCCTCAAAACTTTCGTCAGAACCTTACGAACCACCAATTTCTCCACTCCTTATTTCAAAATCATTATGGTCTATTAACCTTCAGGCCTTAATCCATCAACAATAAGGCTCAAGAACAACAAGAACTTACGATGCTGCCAAACCTCACCTCCAACCTCATGTTCTTGTTAAACAACATCAAGAATCTAGTCAATAACATTCTCACCGCCTATAACTACCCAATTTTGTGTGCACAACTTTCAATATATTCATTGTAAACGGCCTCCAAATTCACTTAGATGGCTCCTTAGTAAAATCTTCTCCCCATACCCAGGACAACACCAACAACTTCATTACCAACCCTCTGTACACTGCATGGAACTTCACTGGCAAAAACCTGATTTATGCACTCTATTCCACCATCTCCCTTACATAATACATGTTAAAACTTGTCAAGAAGCATGGGAAACCATGGAATGAAGGCTCCATTCAACAAACCAATCCAAAGTGATTCAACATAAGAATGCTCTGCACAGCGTCACCAAGAAAGATAAGTCAATGACACATACTTCTCAAAAATCAAAGAGATCGTCGCAAAATTTCAGCTGACGGTTCCTTCGTCGACCCATAAGACAATTCTTTGCACTCTTCATGGTCTCCCAACTCAATACGAAGTCTTCAAAATACAATTCGCACAAATCTACAACCCATTATTCTCGACAACCTACACTCTTTGCTTTGTAGTGAAGAAATAAATCTCCAAATTGAAATAGGTCGTGATCTTCAAGAATACCTACAACCCACACTCTTGCTGCAATCAAGAGGCCGGGGACATGGCCGACTACGGAGAGGGAGAGGCCGATTCAACTCAGGATCAAGAACAACCAGCGACTGTAACAATCACCCTCGTTTTACTGCTGTGAACTGTCAAACTTGTGACAAAGAGGCCACACAGCCCTCGACTATTGGCATCAAACTGATTCACCTCTCTCAAGAGAAACTACACATCCCACCGCCCTTGTTGCAAACGACTACATAGACAACAATTAGTTTCTTGACTCCAGTGCATCCACTCACATAACAAAGGATTTTAACAACCTCTCCATTTCTTATTCATATAGTGGGAAAGACATCACCATTGGCAACGGTCAATCATTATACATCAACAAAGGCAATGGCCTCCTACCCACTCCATCTCGTAAGCTCACACTATCTCAAATATTACATGTACATCAATCTCTATTTAATCTTAATTGTGTCCCTAAACTCGTTACGACAATATCCACTCTATTTCTTTTGATCCTATCAGTTTCTGCATCAAAGATCTCCAATATAAAATAGTTCATCAAAGACGCAACCGTAACGATCTCTACTTCATTCCACCCGAGCCACTACCTCCTCGCCAGCCGATCATGCTACATTCCTCCAATGACTCACTCAACTCAGTCCTTTGGCATCAGCGGTTGGGCCATCCAGTCGCCTCAATCCAACATCTTCTATCTTAGCAGCACCCACATATATCCTACAACAACAACCACTCATATTGTCTTCAATGTATCGTGAATAAGCATCATCGATTCTATTTCCCTACTTTTAAAAAACATTGTTATAAACAGTTAGAATTAATTCATTTAGATGTATGGAGCCTAGCCCCAAATTTATCCCATGAAGGTTATCAATATTATGTTTCTTTTATCGATCTCTCTCATTTTATTTTGGTCTTTCCAATAAAACAAAATTCTAAAATGACAAATTTATTGGTTCAATTATCACGATTCATAGTAAAACAATTTCATCTTCAAATCAAAATACTTCGTACCGATGGTGGTCATGAATATTGCAACACTACTCTCACCACCTTCCTACAACAAATCAGCATTCATCATCAACTTTCTTGCACTTGTACAACACAACAAATAGGCATTGCCGAAAGAAAACATTGTCACCTCCTCAAAACAACCCAATGCTTCCTCAACAACGCAAACCTCTCACCCACCTGTTGGACTGACGCCTTCTTAACCTCAGCCTATCTCATAAACTCTCTCATCCATAACCACAAAAAACAAAACACCCTATGAACTCCTCCACAATAAAAACCATCTACAACAACCTTTATGTCTTTGGCTGCACTTGCTATCAATTATTCTCACCTACAAGCCACTCGAAACTCACTTACAAAACCATCCTTTGTATATTTATAGGCTACTCACCCAGCCACAAGGGTTATCGCTATTACAACCATCTCACGCATAAAGTCACTATCTCCCAACATGTCCATTTTCTAGAAAACAACTTCTCTCCCCAATCTCCCCCTCTCAATCCTCTACAACATTACCCACCGAACTCTCCTCGTCCCAGCTTTTGATCCCTATGTCTATCCTCATACCAGTCTCCATCACATCTCCAAATCTCACTACACCTACAACCTCATCTCAACCTCTCCACAATACTCTCTGATCTCATTCTAACAATCTCATCTCAACCTCTCCACAATACTCTCCAATTTCACTTTAGTTCATTATATTAAAAATTATCTTAATTTTTGTCCTGATCCCTTTGGGTACCCTTAAGCAAGTACTACAACTAGTTAAAATATTAAGTAGAACAACATATTTGAAGTATAGAAATTTATCATTTTGAAATTAAAGAGTAAAATTGCTATGCACAAATTCCTATTTCATAAACTCAGAGTAAATCAATAAGGTAAACTATGTTTTATGTTAGAACTAATCTATGTACTGAAATTAGGATTGGAAACTTAAGAGTGATTTTTTCTTCTTCTTAAACAGATCTAACTTAAGCAATTACTGAGTTAATGTGCATTAAACTCATGAAAATTGCTTATGTCAAGCTTAAGCGTTCAAGACAATTACCTCTGAACTGCATCAAAAGAATTTTGTCACCTCCAATTTTAGTATAGCATCAAGGCGCTCTAAACACACTAAGATAAGATTCTTAAGATTAATAATACTCTCCATTCAGTTTGGATTCCAAATAAAGTACCTGATGGTATAAAAAAATAATATGTAGTTTTCTAACCACATAAAACAAATGTACATTTATTCCAAATGCTGTTGAAATTTCAAAAGTATCTATCATATTAATGAAGTCTTAAGATTTTCTATCACGGAGTTGTGAACCTTATCTATTTGTCGCATTATATGTAAATTAGAAAAGAATTTTGGTTATTTTATTCAGAAAATTCCCATGTTATGCTTGATTAGATCAAAATGTCTTCCGTTCTATTTAATGTATGTTTAGAATCGTCAGTAAATCTTCTTAATGTAATGGGAATCACATACTAAGTGCTTTAAATCCTCGCATCTTAAATCATCTGCCATTTGATTCATCAAGGTTCATTGCAAAGATAAGGGCCAAACCTATCTACGGGCTAAACTCATAGGTTGGTAGCTATTTCAAGTGAACTTTTTATTGCTATCTTAAGTATTTCTATATATATTATAATTAATGCTGCTTGCTGTAACTTAACTAGTAGTCCAGTTACTAAAATTTATGGTCTTGAATCAGTCATCATGAAGGAAATGAGTAATGAGAAGCTTCAGGTTAAAGTCTTGGACTGATCAGTGGTGAAATCTGTCGATATATAACCTGCATCAAAGCTGCATTAAGATTCTATCAACTGCTATTTTAAACTTGAATGTACTTTGCTCTACTGGGAACACATTTAATCATATTATAATAAGGATAATTAAGGTGTTAGCAACACAAATGGAATTTAAGACTCAACTTAGAAAATTTTGTACATAGACAGTTCAATGTCTAACGCAAGTAGCATCTCCCTGTACTTCAAGACCTTAATTTTATACAAGGAAATTAGAATCTTATAAAACCCTATTAGGAGCAGGTAGAATGCAAGAGTCTAGTTAAATTTCACATTAATTCCATTTCAACTCCATGAAAATGAGTGAAGGTATGCAAGGAAATTCAGAACACTTTTCCTAAAATAGTTCTAGAACTCATTGTGTCTCTATTTAAAATTATGACATACCAATATTACTAAATAATGTCCAGACTTTTATTTGTTTAGTTCACAACCTTAACATAAAAGAGTTAATAAAGTGCTAGAAGATCTTTTAAGACTATACATATTAGACATCAGTGGAACCTGAGAAAAACATTTGCCCTTAGTTGAGTTTGCATATAATAACAGTCATTAACATAGCATTGGAATGACGCCATACGAAATCCTATATTGGAGAAAATGTCTTACACCTATATCCTGGTCAGAAGTTTGCATATATCTCCCTCAAATTTCTGTTGTTGTGGAAATAACATCTCTCTTATAATGACCTAGGGTCATTACAAACTCCCCTACTTAAAAATAATATCGTCCTCGGCATTACACCGAAATAGAAAACATTTAATTGAATGTAAGAAGATTTAACTATAATTACTTGAATTCTGAAAGAGTCCAGAATATTATTTTCTCATATCTTCTTCCCTTTCCCATGTTGCTTCTTTGGCATTATGACCTTTCCATTGCACCTTGATCATGGGAATAGTTCTCAACCTTAATCGATAGTTATCTCATTCTGTGATCTTGTCTGGTTCTTCCACATATGTCAAGTCTGGTTGAATTATAGTTCTGGGAGCTACTAGTTGTTGAGATGATTCTTGCAAATAATTAGGTAGAGATGATATATGGAACACATCGTGTACTTTGGAGAAATTTTATGGTAATTTCAAACGATAAGCAAAGCTCCCTATTCGGGCAATGATCTCAAATGGTCCCACATAGCGCGAGCTTAGCTTGCCTGATACGCCAAATCGATATACTCCCTTCATTGAACTTACTTTTAGATAGACAAAATATCTGGCTTGAAATTCCAGTACTCTGTCCCTTAAATCATGTTACTTATTTTGATGATTTTGGGCTGCAATTATTCTTAGCTTTATTAATTGAACTTTCATGTTAGTTTCTTCGACAATATCAAATCCATAGATTTGGACATCTCCAACTTTTGACCGGGATAGAGGCGTAAGACATTTTCTCTCATATAGGACTTCGTAGGGCGCCATTCCAATGCTAGCTTAATGATTGTTATTATATGCAAACTCAACTAAAGGCAAATGTTCTTCTCAATTTCCATGAAGTCCAATATATATAGTCTTAAGAGATCTTCTAACACTTTATTAACTCTTTTATGTTAAGGTTGAGAACCAAACAAATAAAAGTCTAAACATTATTTAGTAATATTGGTATGTCATAATTTTAAACAGAGACACAATGAGTTCTAGAACTATTTTAGGAAAAGTGTTCTGGATTTTCTTGCATATTTCACTCATTTTCTTGGAGTTGAAATGGAATTAATGTGACATTTAACTAGACTCTTGCATTCTACCTGCTCCTAATAGATGAATCATTATATGGTTTTATAAGTAACTAATAAAATTAAGGTCTTGAAGTACAGGGAGATGCTACTAGCGTTAGACATTGAATTTCCTCATTCATTTCATTAGCCTTTATCTTTTAGTTTATGGGTGGTAATAGTCATACAACAGGAATCCAATTATTCACACTAAAAATTGGTATTAAACTATCTTAGCACACTTAAGATGCATAAGATTAAATTCACCTTTTGACTCCTTCATTTAATTCAAATTCTTCTCTAAACTATACTCTATTACCACTTTCATCATGACCTAGCTTATAAGCATTGGAAAGCAGAGATTGGATGACAAAAACATGCACAACATTGCTATCCTTGTTATTAAATTAGACTTTTGGTTTGCTATAACAAATAAAAAAGCCTCTAATTTTTAATGAATAATTTCATAAATTAAAAGTAATACAAAGAAAGACTGAATGAGAAAGAAACTATACAAATATACTTGCTAGGTGAAATCTATTTACGACAATAGACCTTATGTGCACGAGTTCTATAACTTGAAAAACATGTCGTAAATGAGTTATGTTGTAATTTTGTGGGCATATCTTAGTTCAAATTTTCAGTCATATAAAAAAAGTTAGATGTATACAAATTAATTTTAAAAATCTTGAAGAGATATTTCCTAATAAAAGATATTAATTATTGCAAGTTTTCATAATTAATTCGCATAACATAAATTTATTAAAATTGAGTGACAAGCATGCTATTGGTATTAAGAATTATCTCACCTCTAAACTTTAAAAGATTTATATTAGTGTAAAATGTACAATAAATAGTGAAATTTTTGTTTGAAATGTAAATGTAATCCACTTGAAATCTTCTTTAATCTTGTTTTTGAATCTACACAAAACAAACAGAATAAACAATCAAATCTGGTAAAATAACTAATCAAACCAAAACGTAGAAACTACACATAAATGCAATTGCTAAAATACATAAATCACACTGCAAATAAAAGGAAAATACATTGAATTGCCTTTGAATAAACATTAAGTTTAAAGTTTTCATCTAGACTCATACAAATCACAATTTTGGCCACTCAAATGGAGTACATGAATCTCTTTATTCTCATAACTGTAATTGTACTTAACGCCATGCTCATTCACTTTGAATGTAAAACCTTTTTTTTTCTTTAACTCCATTGTATCATTTGAAAATACCAGATTAAGTGAAGGGTTCTAAGCGCCTAAACTTAAGCTTGTGTGGGAAAGCATTATTTTTTAATTGAATAGAGATTGTTTGAATTTTGTATTGTGAAGCATCTAAACTCTCTTTTTATACAATGTTCATTTTTGTATAATTTGAGATGTTTTCACCTGCAATCTTCATATTAAATTTTAAAATCTTAATAATAATCGAATAGAGTATTGTTACACTTACACATTATTATACACTAAAATATATAGATAATGTACTAATTTAATGTGTAAGTAGATTACTTTTTTATGGGGTCTATATGCAAAAATTATAAAAAAGAAAAATTTTCTATTGGTCCTGGATACTTTTTGATGTATATTCTTATATAAGCATAGCATTTTTCTAACCGAATAAGGATTATGTTTAATTTCAATAGGAAAATACCAATTTCTTTCAAGCAAGTTTTAACGGTAACGTACATAAAAGTACATAGAAATAGTCCAATAAACCCATTAAATATTATCTAATTCCAATAATTAATCTATTAAGAAGGATAATAGCACGTCTCCTCTGGAGCACACTTTCTTTTTAGACATCCCCACTTTGGTTGCTGATTTGAAGTGAATAAGGTGCGAAAGCATATTCATCTTAAAGATTTTCAACACAACTTTGACATTATTGATTGGCAATGCATTTTTGTTCAACTTTGTTCAATTCAACTTCTCATTGTAGAGGATCTCGTCTAGGAGTGTAAAGCCAACTTTGATGTACCGATGCATATTTTTCTGGTAGCATTCCGAGGACTTGTCCTCATCAATTATTTTCTTCTTCTTCTTCTTGGAAGTGTTGGCAACCCCAAGTGGGGGAATAACCTGTGGATTCGCCAGCTTGGGCTCTAGTTTGACAATTTGTCAATACTCTCTGCAATCATCGATCTCTTGAGCCTTCACTTTGGCGATCTTATGCTAAAGTCCTCCCTCTTGACGACTAAAAGATACATTTTTAAAGCTCTACCTTCATTTTGGCATGCTCCACTTCTTCTTCTGAATAGTCGGAGGCAGGCTCATCAATCTCAAGAGTAACTTTTCTCTGATCTTCAATAATTTTTACGAACCTTGACTTGTTGCCTCAACTTGGCAATGACATTTGGGTTGACAGCAGTGAAGTCAACATCCTGTCAACATTTCTGCAGCTCCTTTTTCTCTTTCTTCAGAATTGTAATGTTGTTTCAGGATGCGAAAATGTTGTCATTCAACTGCTGGTTCTCTAAAACTTTTCAGTTTGAACTAGCTGTGAAGAATCTGTCGAATCCTCTAATCACTGATCCTTTTCCATATAGCATTAGTTGCCAGGTCAAAAGGATGGTTGCATTGCTTCCTCGAGCTTCTCCTTTACTTCTAGAGCTCTTCCTGATTCATGCTCTCATCATAAGGGGCAAATTTTGTCGAGGTTGTTGGTTGACTCGATCCCAACTGAGAGTCTGCTGTCCTCTGTTGTTTGGTATAGGGCAGCTCTACCTTCGACAGCAGGGTTTCATTTGAGTCCTCCTTTGAGTCGAATTGTTCTACACTCGGCTCAGTTTGCCAACCGAGGCAAGGCTCCGTACTGAGATAAGTGCCACTACAAATATATTCACATTTCTTTCGTTGTTGTAGCTTAACTCAATCCAAATGCAGCTGTGTCTCCTGCAATAAAAAATTTTCATTGCTTAAAATTTAATTGTTACTCGTCTAAGTTTCTTTCTTAGTAGCTCGCATCCTTACGCTCCACTAACATTTCATCCAGACAACTTGATTTGGAACACTCATCTCAAGAGGTGCGTCAGTTGGTACATCCGCAGCTGTAGCCTTTTCCTTGCTGCTCTCCTCGGCCTGAGCTACCGTGGAAGGGTCTTGGCCTGCGTAGGTGAACCTACCTTTGTTTTCATACTCGGCTTTACAGCAAGCTTTTGAATGTTAGCCTGCAAGGGACCCTTTGCTAAATGATATTACTGAGTTTGAAACGCATACAATATATATTCTGCTCATTCTAAAAGCTTCTTCGTGTATGGCCAAAGGGTCCACGCCCCGAGACTCTACAGGGTCAGCGTCCCGGTTGAGAGATATCTAAGTGATTAACCTGGGCGCTTTCTCCTTCTCAATTTCAAGTTCTCCAAGTAGGAAGTGAGTGGGCTTTGCCTCCCCTAACTTGAGCCACTTCAGCAATTGCAGCTTCTACCACCTTCTCCTTACCCCCCCGAACCAACTTAAAGTTTAAAGTAATGCGGCAGAATCTTCCTAAAATACTTGCAAAATAACGTTCCTTCTCCCCAAGCTTCTAGCATTTCTTGGACTCCAGCATCCTCATATGGGTCCTCGAGCCTGCTCAAGCTAACTGGCTTTGGATGATCAATCATACCCCAGCTTCCAGCACTTTGGTGAAGTACTAATCATACCCCAGCTTCCAGCACTTTGGTGAAGTACCATAACTTTCATTTCTTCTACAATGTGGGCAACCCCAAAAGTGAGTTGGATTCTTCTTCCTTTTTTTAAGTTTGGCTTGCCCTTAACTAGCTTAGCCTGTAGCTGTGCCCGCTTTGACATTTGACTCTTACCCCTGTGGGAACCTAAGGCATGGTTATCTCCATTCTTGGACATTTCCAGGTCTCAAGAAGCATCAGACAACCTTGTTGGCATCCACCTTGATCTCGACTACTAAAAACCCCTTCATGCCTGTCATATTGATTATGTCATCCATCCCCTACTCCGTGATCGCAGTCGACACAAACTGCACTCGTTTAAAGGCGGTGGCTTGTCTCCCTTCGCATTGTCCCTGCTCAGCGCGTCAATCGCTCCACTGCCGCCGTCTAGGTTGGCGAGCTCAAAAACTCTTCACAGTGTTCTTTGCAAAGTCTCCCCCGCTTTTGTCGTGATCATATCCCTCAGTTCAACCTCTGGCTCGGATATATCCAGCATTGTTTGGCTTATCATCAGCTCCCGAACAAATAGTCATCATCTTTCGATGCGGAACTCATTTTCTTTCTGTTTGCATGTGTTAGCCCTTTTCTTTTCCTTATCTTAGCCCTTTGCATGAGGCGTGCTCTGAAACACAAACTATTCTACGCCCCTCCATGGGATGATTGTTACAAGTCTTTTTTACGCTCTATTAGTACCGTCCGTGTATCCTTATCTGGCCCTTTGCAAGCTTAATCATTTGGATGACTTAACTATTATTATATTCTGATATGATTTGGTGCTAGTATGATCTTACAGGTCAATCCATTGCCGAGTTCGACACAACTATCAATACATCCCAAAATATTTGACTGATCGATTACTGTTTGCCACCGTAGCACGCCTAACTGCAGCGGTTCTCTCGGAATGCTTATAAGTATCACTTTTCTTCTCTTTTGCGAAGGGTTAAACTCCTAGCACTCGTGCTGAAACTTTGCCATCCAAGTGCAGCATCGGGCCAATCACCTGACCCGCTGCTTCCTACTTTATCTTTATTTCGTGCATCCTACATTAATCAAGTGGGATCCTATACCAAAAGGATTCCATTTTCTTTAATATTGTTATCGTTCTTATATTATTGCATAATGAAAATACCGCAGAGCTGACCTCCAAAGTGTACATAAGTTTCTCTAATAGGCTGAATTTTTGGGGGATGTGTGTGGAACATTGGGTATCAAGAATAATGAGCTTACCACAATAATAAAAATCTTTAAACCTCTCAGCTAAGCTCCTGCCAAACAGTTTTAATGAATTATGTTTGCTTACATGCAAACAAGAATGGAAAAGCTTTGCGTTGAAAAGTTGCAGATCTGTGCTTTATAGCTTTCCAACAAGTATTTGCATGCACTAATCATTTATGAATTGGGTAAGTCAAGGTGCGGAGTATTTTACTTGCAGCTGATGTAAGTTTTGGATTTTTGTGGTTTACTTGAGGGTATTATAGAGGATTAAAGGAAAGCAGGCTTTGGGTTGCCCACAAGCTAATTTGTGAGGATATTTTATAGAGGATAAAAGGAAAGGTGAAGATGTAGGTAAAGTTGAGGAGAGCTGTACATAAATATCAGTTGGCTTATTTTGTAACCTTGTGTATTCACAAATTATAGCACTTTACTGCTGAACTTGGTTTCTCAATTAGTTCAATTTTCTCTTGTTCTTTGCACATGCATTTGCTGTTTGACATGTGCAACTTATTTTTATTTTCCTGTAACTATGCAATAAGATGACCTATATGGGTGCTCTTATATTTACATTAAGGGCATATTAGCTTAAGAATTTCCTACAAAATTTTTATCTCTATTGTGCTTCAGGTGATAACAGTGGAGCTAGGGTACTGTTTAATTGATGCCCTTCTAATTCCTGCTTTGAAGGATCCAATAAAGTCTAAATTCCTTGTACAAGAAGAACTCAGCATTGAGAGTGACGTGGTAAGCTTCTTGAATAGTCTCTTATTGCTGTGGTGATATATTTGAAACGCAGTTCCATCTTGTTAGAATCAATATGAATAGTCTCTTATTGCTGTGCCCTACTATTCTTTCCTAGTAGAATCAATATGGATGCAACACCTCATGCTTTATTAAGTAGAGTATTGTTAGCTTTAGCTCAACCCATTCCATACTAAGCTGGGCTTTATGGTTTTATCTTTAGATAATAGTTTGTCTGATGATCACTCGTTCTAAGAGTTCTATGCTAAAAGCACACATTATTTTACAGTTCTTTTTAGAAACTTCGTTATTATATCAAAATGTATAATGCTTAGTATTATATACTTTCTATTTATACAAGCTTGAATCTTTTTCCAGCTCATTCACTTGTCCCTTTTCTCCTAAAATTCTACCCATATCCACTCCATTATAATATTATTTACATATGAAAAGGCATTCATATTATTTCCTATCAAAATTAGCTCTTTTCTTTGAATTAGCATATTCTCATTGATTTTCTTATTTCAAAGTTTCTATTATTATTATTATTAGTATTATTTCAAAGTAATTTTTTTATATTTTCTGTGAATTTCCTCTCTTGAAGGATATTATCTACACATTCAAGGTATTATTTTCGATAAAATTCTGTAGGTTATTACATCCAACGATGGGAAGAATCTTACAAATGTGCCGCGGCAAACATATGAAACTGAAGCCGTGATGGCAGGTGAGGCTTGGCCTCTGAAACAACAAACAAGTAGCTCCGGTTAATTGCATGCCATCACCATCATCATCATCAAGAACAAAAGTCTTTGACTTTCTGAAAACTGCACATCTGCTTTATGTGGATGTGCTTTGCTCTATCATTTCTTTTTGTGTGGACTATGGCCTTCACCATTTGTCATGATGTAATGTACAAAATGATGAATGTGTAGATGAAACAAGCATGTTTGATTGAGAAATGATTCATTTATTAATAATTTAACTATTTTCTTAAAGAAGATGAGATGAGTAGAATTTAAACTCTTAATTTGGAGCACAAATCCAAAAGCTCTAAGCACTATTGAATTACATACATCATTTGCAATAAAAATTTTCCTTTGTAAGCGACTTTAAAGTAGGATAAATATACTTAGTAAATATTTATAGTAAAATTGCAATCATAGTTTGAGCATTTTTATAAATTTTAGCATATTAATTTTTTATTGGGGCTATGATAATTATATTTAATATTCAACTAATATTAAATCATATGTTTGGCAGACTGTTTTGTTTCAGCTCAATTTCTTCGAATTTGACTTGAGTTTGAGTCAAATTTAAGTTAAATAAAAAAAATTTAAATTTGAGTTGTCTGATTCGAATCAAACTCAGTTGAAGTATGCTGTAAACATGCAAAATATTTATTTATGATTATTTCATAAATAAAATATATTTTTTATTCATTTTTGTCTTAGTTTTTATATAACTTTATATGGTAACTTAAAGCAAGCACCTTTGAAGCTTTGCTGCTAGAGCTGACAAATTGACACAAAACTTGAACTCGAAATCTTTTGACTTTCGAGTCAAGTTCGAGATGAATGGTTTGACTCAAATCTTATTTGACCTAATTCAAAATGGCTCGAACTCAACTCGAACTTGAAAACTTTACTCATAAATTTTGAGTTCGAGTTTGTGCTAACTTTACTTGAACTTGACTAAGCCAACACTATTCGCGACTAAGGACATGAAGAGAGCCATGACATTGTTTTTGGTCCCTATATATTTTTATAGTTTGATCTCGTTGTTCTCAAATGGCACTTCATGTAGATGTCATCACTTCACGGGGAAGCTTGTGAGGTACATTCTATACGAGTCTTACATTCATGAAGTTGCAAGGAGGCATGGATGCTTGTTTACCATTCTGATGATCTGTATGAGCTTAATCTTTACACTCCTAGTTAGTCTGGATATTTGCGGCAAGACTAATATTTGGGGCAATACGGTCGGCTCAACTCTTTCACCCCTCCTCTCAAATGGTGCTCCCCTCAACTTTGTTGGTTCAAGGACAACATTGATGGATCCTGCAGACACGGGAAGTATGAGACCTTGGGAGGACTTGTTCTCTATGATCACTATGGCAAGCTGGTCACAGCGCGAGGGCCTAAACTCCAAGCACAAACTTTCTCAGAAATTGAGATTCAGATCGATATCAATAATAATAGTAGTGAAAATAAGTTTTATAAATATGATTATTTTTGGACATATTTATTTTCATGATATTCTAAACTATATGAGATAAATTTTATAAATATGATTATTTTTAATTAATATTGATAAGATTACTTAGGGCATATAACACTATAAGATTATTACACAAGATCTCAACTTGTCAATTAAGAATATTTATAATAATAAATTTATCTATTTATAAGTTACATATTTAATAATAGAAATTAAGAAAATTATTTTTAAATTGATTCAATTTTTTAAAAATAAATAAGCAAATAATTTAACTAAATTCTTTGCTATAATATTATTTTTATTTACAATTATATATATATTTAAGCTAAAATAGCTTTAGCTCAAAGTTATTTATCTCAACCTTCAATAGTCATAAGTTGAACTTTGCTAAACTAAAAATAATTATATTTTAAGTTAATATAAAATCAAATGAGTAAATATTGACCAAATTTTAGCTTTTTTTATATAATTTTTTGTTCTAATGTCTTAGTTCTTATGTTCCTAAGATTAATTATTATTTCTATGATCTTAAGTGTAAATTGCAACGCATTAAGAATGTACTTCAATTTCATACATAATTTATGATTATGATTTATTTAATAGTATTTAATGCTTTGTGTTAAATATATTTAAATAATTTAAGAACCTAAATTACACACGTATATATATATATATATCTGGCGTTATCATACCAGCGGGCTTTTCGCATTTCTCCGCAAACGGCATGCCTATTTTGGCGCGCAGAGCCAGAGATTACTGAGTTCTTCTTATCCTTAAAATGGGGTTCCTTCGCCTGTACTGTTTGCATGCTCAGTTATATTTGTTTGCCACCACCAGGATTAGGGTTTTTAGCGGTGGTGTGAATTTTGAAAGCCTTTGCCAACAAAACCAAAGATATGCAGAAGTTGGGACAGAACGGACATTAACAGAAGGCGCTCTTTCATCAGTGAATCTAATTTTTAAATTTTATGCGATTCGCGGTAATTATTTTCCTTATTTACTATTTTCATTATGTGATACTTCTCTTTTTTTGTATGATGGATGGAATCCTTTTTATTGTGGCTTTTGTGAGTGCTTGGTTCAAGTTATTGTAACTCTTCCGGTGCTTTAAATGGTAGAAGTTTTGTTCGTTGAATCATACCTGCGCCTTTTAAAGCCTAAGAAAGGATAGGGCGGATTAACGAAGCATTTGCTTTACTATTTATTTAAATTCATGGTATTTGTTGTCAGCAATGAGCATTCGCGAACTACATTTTTGTTGCCAAGGTGCTTCCATTTAAGTCCAACTTTTTTATATCAGTTGTTTCTATTTTTTGTCATTTTACATGCCGCTTAGAGTGCGTTAAACTATAGAAGACTTGAGGTGTTCACTGAAATGCTGAACATTAAGACTTTTATCTTTTAAAGCTTCAATTAAGTGGTTGATTGCTGATAACAAAATGAAGCCTCATTCTATGAGGAGGCATATTTGGAGTGGACTTTTCTTCTTTATGAAAAAGATTAGTGCTTCTGTAGAGCTGGGATGACCACACTCCTCAAACTTCTCAAGCTAGGCTTTTAACTCAACACCTCCTTTGGAAGAAGGTGTTTTGGAGGTCTCGAGATAGGATCAATCCTAGGCACATTATCAAAATTGAACTTAACTCAAAAATGGAGAAAACTAGGAAAATTATCAAAAAACTTACAAGAAACTCCTCCAAATAACAGATTGACTTCAACAATCTCAAAAATGAAGTGAGGAATATTGGTCTACCTTCTCTCATTATCATTTCTAGATGGATAGAAGAGGCCAATGAAGAAAGCACTCTACAATATTCCATGAAAACGAGCTCATCACAGCCAATATGGAGAGTCACCTTTTTTGTACAATTATTAAGTTCTGAACACACATAAAGCTAATCCATGCTAAAGATGGCATCAAACTTCGAAAGTTGCCATGCAATTAAATAGCTTGTAGACCTTTTTTAGACAACTCCAAATTGCATCAGCAAGAGTGCCTATAAACTCCAATGAACAATCTAAAAGCATGATAAAAAATACATGATCTAAATGCCTAATTGCAAGGTATATAGAGCTCACACTAATAGTAGAAATGAAAGTGCAAAGCACTAGCATCAAGAAAAAATTTTTATAGAACAAAACCAACAAAAAACATACTTATTACATTGTCTGTTAAGTTATGGGCATCATGCTTTGTAAGGTTGCACTCTAGCAGCTTCAGTTGGCATTATAGGCAAATGTCCATTGCCATGCCTAATTGAAGTATTAGAGTGTGCTTGAGTTCTCATGAATCCTACAGACCGACTAGTCACACTTGATACACATCAATTTAGTAGTAGCATCTCTTTTTTGTGCGATGACATCCATAGTAAGGCTAAAATGGAAACTTTGCTCAACTCATAGAAGGTGTTGTGGAAGGAATTGAAGTAGGTGTGTGGCTCACAACAAAAATGCCATCGCTGTAGATTTCATCTTCTTTTAGGGCTTGTCTTTTCTAGGAGTATATTGAGAGGCAAAACAAGCATACCTCTTGGATTTGTGCCTCTGTTATGTGGAAACTAAATCCACCTCAATCATCCGAGCATAACCTACTGACCAACAAAGTTATTTGTAGGTTGCGTGAGAACATAATTCTCATTTAGTCCAGCAAACCCTACTAAAATTGGTGGCAATGCATCTCCATTGCTGAAACAACTTCAGGAACAAAGAAGGAAAGACAGTTGAACTCTTCAATGTATTGAGTTACAAGCCTCATTTCCTGTATCAAGAAATTTTGCTTCATCTAGTGCTAGGTGTAGTATGCCCTGAATCATATTCTAAACTTTGCATGCGATTTGTGTAAAAATTTACTTCACGGGTGATCCATTGTAAATTCAACTCCATTGATCACAAAATAATCTACTTGTTGAATTTACCGCCAACTCTGAGCATTGCCTTAGAGAATGAACATAGTATGTACCACACAATGATCCTCTTGACAATGAAGGCCCTAAAAATGTGATCCAAATTCAAAAGCCACTCTTTATACTTGTATGGAGTCTCAACAGAAGAGAATGGTGCTAGATTCATATTCAAAAAAATCCCAAATATGATAATTCACATGCTCCACTTGGTTACAGTGGGGGTTGATCCTTTTGCCTCTGAATGTCCACTAGGAGAACAATCAATGCCTAATGCAAAAAATCAATAAACAAAACACTAGATGTAGTAGCTTTGGGAGACAACAATTGACCATAAAAAATTATTTGAAAGATTGTGGTATAAATTTATAGGCCTAGAATGGAATATAAAATAAAACAAAATCAGAAGAGTGGTATAAATGAAGAGTAGTATAGCCTATAATGGAATATAAAACAAAATGAATTCAGTTAAAGAGTGGTATAAATTTATAGGCCTAAACAAGATGATTTCACATAATCTTATAGAATATGCATATTGTGCTTGTAGAACTACAAGATGTTTAAATCGATCTTCTGTTAATTTTAAGTACACATGTTGCATTGGAAGGAATACTCCAAGCTGGCACTTATAGATAATTGTTTGCACAATAATACCTAAAGTTCAACTTTTTTTCTTTGATACCAAAGCATGTTAGCACACTCACATTATAATTATTACATGAAGTAATAATTGCACTACGATTTATCACATCAAACTCCAAAGAGATTGCCAAAATCAAAATTTTAGTTCTAGATTGATTTAGGGAGTCATTGTAAAATAGAGCAAAAAATTAAATTAGTAAAAATTTTAAACACATAAATAGAGTTAAAAAAGTACATAGTTTTTTTTTAATGGAACATGATAATTATCTCTAAACTAGTTCTAAAAAAAATGCATAAGCACACCGTGCTTCACTAAAAATTCTCTAGCATTGAAATAAAACAAAATTGCATTGCCTTTTGTATTTATTGGGGTCTTTCCTCTTATAGTAGGATCACATGTGTTTGTTGTGCCTACGATAACCTACAATGCAAGTGAACAAAATAAGTTGGTTACAAGTATCAATGGTAGGAAACCAATATTTAAAACCCCTTTAACAAAAATTGCACAAAATTAAATTTCAAATATTTCTCTAAATTTTAAATTAATTTTTACAACTTTCTAAAAATTATAATTTAATGTTTTATTGATATTTTGTAATTTTAAAAATTGTGTGCAAACATATTATGAGAAATAAATTTAGGTGAATTTTAGTGCAAGTTTTGCCAAAATTGGAGTTAAAACAAATTGAACAAATCCAACATTGCTTATCTCCCCCTCATTATAAGCAACTGGCTACCCCTCCCCATTTTCACTAATAATTTTACTTAAAGTGGCAAGAATGCATGTGGGCTTCTGTCCAAAAAAACTTGAAAGCTTCCCTATTTTCCCCTTGTATGCCTCCTAGCTGTCCCCTCTTCCATCTCTATAATCCCCAAACAACCCTCTTTTTCTTCCTTCTTTTAGCAATCCTTAAATCCAAAAGTTTTCTCTTCGTCTTCTCTTTTGCTTCTTGCACCTATCCTTCTCTTTTTTATTGAATTTTCTCCTAATAATTTTACTAAAATATGAATTGTTCCAAAAATACCACCCTTAATATAGAGAAAGTTTATGCTTTAATTTTGCATCCGTGCAACAATCTTAATACTGACTATAAACCCAATCATCTCTAGAGGCCTCCCCTAATGTTAAGTATCAGTTTTGTATTTATTTAATTTATTTAATAAAAAATAAAAAATAGAACCTAAAATTTGAAAAATTGCATAATTTTCATGCTCAAATTGGTAGGTTTTGCACCTCTAATTTTGTATTCTCGGAAGGTTTTCACAATCTTTCAATGATCTTGCCACGAGTCTTAAAGGTACTAAATTTTGTAAATTCCCAAAATTGCCTCTAATTTAAAATTTATTCATAAAGCCTTAATCCCTTCCTTTTTGGGTTAATTGATACTGAAAGCAGCTGGGTCTCTCTCTTACGCACTAATCTTATAGTATAAAGGAATTATTTTGTAATTTTTGTCCAATTAAATTTTTTGTTAGCTGTATGATTTCATAAACTTTAATTTTTCACTCTCCAACTAGGTTTCAATCAACCTTAAACACGACTAGCATCATCCCCACACGATCTATCGAAACCCAAGATAAATTTTTATATTTTGTTTTATTGTTATTTAGGTAACCAGTTAAACCTTAGAATTAATCTTAATCGTTAGAATTAGGTTAAATTAATTGGAAAAGATTATTTGTAGGACCCCACATAAATCAAAAAGTTGAATATTAATTAAGTGGGTAATTAAGATTTATATTTTGAAACTGAGCCTATTTTATGATTTAGCCCTTATTGATCTTTAAAAAGCTTATAATAGTGTGCATGAGAAGTTTTTTGAAGAATATTAGAGAGAAAAATTTGTTTGGCATATGTTGATGTTATTAAAGGTGTATAATGGGGGCTACAACATGTGTTCGATAATAAGGTGGCATGTTTAATGATTTTTGTAAAATACTTGGTTACATCAGGTCTCTGGTCTTAGTTCATATTTTTTTGTTTTAATTATGGATGTTCTTACTGAATATATTCAAGAAGAGTTTATTTAGTGCATGTTAGTTACAAATGACATTCTATTAATTAATAATACTAAAGATATTATTAAAGTAAAGCTCAAGTTGTGGAGGACTTCTTTGGAGTCTAAAAATGTTGGTCTTAGTGGAAAACAAAATTGAAATCATAATCTCTAGGACAATTATTGAGGACCATGTGATCAAGTAGAGAGAGATGTTCAAATACCTTGGCTCACTTTTAGCTAATCTCACCTAGAGAGACTAAGGCTTAGTGTTATAGTAATTATACATAGAAACAGAATGCTCAATTTACTTATTTTTAAATTAAATATGATCATTTATATTTCTTTCTACACACTAAGTATAGATTAAATGAAAATTATTGTCTCTTAATTACAAGTACCAACATAGAATTAATTATTCATAATACATTATCTATTATACATGTTAGATGGTCTTATTGAGTTAATAGACATGTTGCAATTAATCATATTAAAGCTAAGAAGTGTTAAATAATACTGATGTAACACTCATGTTGCAAGTGATAACTAAAGTTAAATAGCATCAAGTGCTGGGAAGATTTTGGGGACCTCTAAGCTACAGCAAAATGTGTTTTACTTACTGCTTGAAAGGCTAAGTAAAACTTGTATCGCTCTCATGGGGTGATGAGTTGAGTCAACATCGAGTAAATTTCACGAGCATCGCAGCGAAGATCTTACACTTCACAACATCACTCCTTGTAAAAAAGATAGGAGGGTTTCAAAATGGTCAACTTATCTAGTGAGGTTCATGGTACTCTTGTAAACCTGGAAGCTCGAGGTTTTAAACATTGAGGAATTGTTGTAAAATGAATCTTCCAACATCATGGGGTCTGCACTTGTGTTCTTCTTTGAGCTTGTTTTCTAGCAGAGGTGTGTTGTTGCTCGGAACTCTAGTTGTTCTTTATAATTTAGTGGTCAAGTTGAAAGGTGCCATAGGTATATGGACCCCCATCTAGGTGGTAGAGGTGTTCTTGAAGTGAGTGAGTCGGAGCTCATGTGTCTCAATCCATCTCCTTTGTTGTTCTAGGGCTTTTGTGATGTCTTTAATGTACGCATAGAGCTGTGGTCGGAGTTATTCGATGAGTAGAAGGCTTGAAGATTGAGAGTGAGCTGGTGAGTGTCGTCTTGTGCCATCCTATTATTAAAGAATACTAGCCTTCTTTTTTTTTTTCGAAAAGGCCCCAAGAAGTGTTCTTGTTCAAATGGCTTAATGCCAACAAATTTGGATGGATTTAGTGTGAATGAGAGTAGCCTTATTTTTGATGTTTTATGGTGGCTGAGATGAGTCACAATGGCAGGAGTAAAATCTATGGAGAAAATAAAAAGGGGTTAGTGGTTTAATCATGAAAATGGGTCTACGTGCAGTCGGAGGATGCTAACTCCTATTTTACTTTGTATTTTATAAGTGATACAACTAGCTGAATCTGCTCAAAACATGAGTCTTTTATTACGGCAAAATATGAAAGATAAAGCAGAGCTTTCATCCCTATATCCTTTGAGAAGTATGATGGTGTTGAAATTTTATATTTAAAATATAATTAATATCTTATATTTAAAATTTTCTTCCCCTTTTCTCTCTCCTCCCCCTTTCTTCCCGTCCGGACCCCCTCTGTTACGCATGCCTTAGGCTAGGGCACCCAAGGGGGTCGGCCCCCCCTTTGGGGGCCGTGTGCCCCCTGCTTGGCGGGCTGCCCGGCCACCTAGCCGGTGGACAACCCGTTTGGGCAGCCCCTCTCCACCCCTCTCTCCTTCTACTTAAGGACCCCTCCTCCTGTTCTCCCTCAAGACATCCACCCCTCCACCAGCAGGACGCCGATCTCTTCCCTCCACCTCCCTACCTCGCCGGCGACCCCCAGCTTCCCTCTCCCTCCTCCCTCGGCAACGCCAAAGTTTTTCCCCTCATCTTCTCTTTCCCTGGCCAATGACCACCCCTCGCCCCTCCACCTCGCCTTGCTGACACCTTGTTGGCACCCTGCCAACTCCTCCCAAGTCGTTCCCCACCTCCTTGGCAAATCGTTGCCTCCCCACGATGAACCCCTTTTGAACGAGAAGAGAATGATCACAAAGACAAAAAAAGAGTGGGTGATAAAAATTTTATGGGCAATTTGAAATATTAAAATTTTAAATGAGTGATAAAAGTAATTAAATATTAATTTTGACTCATAATAATACTAACTTACTAATCACTAATTTTATTTTTGCTTCTAACTTTTATTTTTTGCTTTTAACATTCTTTTTATGCAATTTTTTTACTCTCTTATTTTACTATTTTTTTATTTTATTTATTTATTATTATTACATTTATATATATTATAGTATAATTATTATATAATATTATAGTTATATTATTATATTATATTATTTTATAATAATAATAATAATACCATTAATTTGTTATAGTTATTATTATCATAATTATTGTTATTATTATTGAAAATAATAATAGTAATAATAATAATAATAAGTATACTATTATACTTATTATTATTTTTATTATTGTATAAATAATAATGATAATATTAATGTCAATTATTATTATCCTATTATTATCAATCTCTCACCAGGATATATAATAATAATAATTTACGTGTAAATTATCATATAAATGATAATGATAATAATATTAATATAATATTATTATTATCATTATTATCCTCGATTATCTATTTTTCTAAACATATATATATATATATTTTTTTTCTCTCTAAAAATCATAATAACATTCCTATTTTTATATAATATTATTATTATTCTTAGCACTATTTTTCGCCATCATTATCCTTGCTACTATTTACGTCCCATTATTTTTTCTCCATTTCAATCATCCTTTTCTCTCTCTATTTACGTTTTTTTTTCTTACTAACAAAGAAACAGAGAGAAGATTATAAAAGTCTGTATTTTTATGAAAATTTTTTTATCACTTTATTAATAAAAAATTTTACATACAGATAAGAGATCAACTTAGCAAGAAAAATAGGTACTCGGATATTATGAAGTACATTATATGCTGATATTATTACTTGTTATTGCTTCACTTTGAGTCTCAAAATTTTTATTTTTAGCAAGTTGATAATCATTTTTGGAAACTGCTATTGAATTTATTATCACTTTAATAATGTTTGCCACGCATTTTGAGAAAAATTATGATGGTTTATATAAAGCTATATCGTTAAAATAAATGTTTCGAAAAAGAAGATTCATTGTTACTAGACTTATACAGGAATTGGGTTAGGCAAATCCACTGGGGATATAAGGAGACCTTACTATTGTCCTAGTGGGGGTTGGTATTGGTTAAAGTGAAATATAAGGAACTAATTACTAGATCAGGTAGACATATCTTGATTAATCCCGTTTTATACACAGCTATCTAAATTGAACATAAGAATTTGCTAGCGATACGTAAGACATATTTTCAATATCTTTAAATGATGACAATTATTTATTGTGAAGTAAATGAATTATTTATTTGACAATTGTACATCTTTATTTGTTCTATATTATTGCACACTGATATTTGTTTTGCAGGAATATATTGCAAAATTTTAAACTTTGTTCTATATTACCAACATTTGTTTTATTGCTTATCGTTTATATATGATGTAATTAATGATATCCAAATTACTTAGAGTATTCTCTAATGAGTGTTTAACTCAGGCATTTTTGTTGTAAATGCCAGGTCAGGATTTTGAGGAAGAACTAGATCAACTCTGAGATATTCAACCACTGCACTCTTATATTATTTTACACTTTTAAGCTATCTATTTATTCAAATAAAGATAGCCGTACTATTGTAATAAATATTGAAATAAAATATCTTTTTTCGTATTTCAAATTTGGATGAATGAATTTATGCGATAAATTATATTATTATTCTAAATCCCGACTACAATCATCAGCAAGTCAGACAACCCCAAATCCCGTGCCCTCACTGGCTCGAGAATTGGGGAATGTTACAGTGCTAGAGGCTAATCAACTTCTTTTAAGATTGATTGTTTGATTGTGTTTGGATATTTGGTTAGCCTAGATCACACATGAAAATCATATATAATGACTCTGTTTTCCAATAAGGAAGAAGTCGCCTACCTTTCTAGATAATATTTGGTTGGGCTCTGGAATGTCGTCTGCTACCCTTGGTTTAGTTGGAATTGAGAACTTTTTTGTACTAACGGAGAATGCTAGACATGTGGAATTGGACCTCTAGGTCATTTAGAAGCATTGAAACTCTTTTAAGAAAAAAAGAAGAAGGATTAGAGCCCCTTTAAGAACCATTTAGCATACCAAGATAATGTTGATTGGAAGAAATTCAATCTATTGATATAAATAATTTATTTGGGAGTATCACTTATTTGTGCACCAATTATGGGGAGAGCCACATTGGTAAATGCATAAATAGACAATCGGTTTGTTTCATATGCCACAAGATTGGTCACATAACATTTCACTACATCAAGTACTAAAAAATTGAACCCAAAGGCAGGCTCCTATGTACAAGAACTATTAACTAGTTTAAGGAGGCATAGCTCGTAGGCCAAGTGCTAATTTGAGTACTTGCGGTTAGAATGTGTAGCTCTGCTTCTATGCACTTAGCAATGAAGCACAGAAATCTAGCGTGTGATGCTAGGTATTATTAATTTAGATACCAGTACATCAAATTTATTCATAGGTGCCATGTTTGTATAATTTGCATTTATACCTACCACTCCATTGCATTTGACGTTGTCAAGGATTACTCGATGCCTCTCATGACCAAGTTATTACAAGCCGCACATTCAAGCTGCAATTGGTGATAAGAATTTCAATAGAGCTTTGGTAGTCATACCATTATTTGACTTTGATATAATTTTAGGTATGAATTGATTCACCAGCCATTATATATCTATTGATTGCAAT
This sequence comes from Gastrodia elata, assembly GCA_016760335.1. Taxonomy (NCBI): domain Eukaryota; kingdom Viridiplantae; phylum Streptophyta; class Magnoliopsida; order Asparagales; family Orchidaceae; genus Gastrodia; species Gastrodia elata. The sequence continues at coordinate 24,161,579 of CM028675.1, forward strand.
AAGAAGATCATAATGTTTTAGTCCCTTGGTTAGAAACCCTCTAAGTTCTATGGCTATCAAGACATAGTTTCATCAATCATCTCTTCTCTTAAGGCAATCGAGCTTATGAGAAGTATACTATAAGGTTTGCTAGCTTGTATCAAATACACTATAAATGATGAATCAAGTAGTTTGTGAATATTTAGTGGTCTTTCAGACAAGCTTTTAGGACTGTCGTCTATTAGGGAGATTGATTTCATCATAAAATTTCTCTAGTACAACTTTCGTCTTTGAGGCACCATATCTTATAATGGCTAAGGAGCTGCAATAACTTAAAGCTCTATTGCAAGGACTTCTAGATAAAAATTTTATTTGGTTTAGTTCTTCATATTGGGGAGCTTTGATATTGTTTGTCAAGAAAAGGGATGAAAATTTGATGCTTTATATTAACTGCCATGAACTAAACAAGCTTTGTATCAAGAATCAGTATTTTTTGCAAAGGATTGACTAGTTGTTTGAAGTTTGAAGGAACCACGATCTTATGCAAGATCGATTTGAGATCAGGCTATATTCAACTGTTAGTCAAGGAGAGTGACATCCCCAAGACAACTTTTAGTTCACATTATAGGTGATACAAGTTCATGGACTTGCTATTTGGGTTGAATAATTCCCCAATGACTTTCATGGACTGAATAGAGTATGCAAGCTCTTTTTTATCGCCGACATTTTATTGAACTTTAAAGACGAAGCTTATCATATCCATCATCTTCATGTTATACTCTAAACACTCGAGAGAAACGAGCTCTTCGAGAAGTTCTCCAAGTGCAAATTTTGGCTTTATAATGATGTATTCTTGGGTCACATTATAAGTTATGATGAGATCTCTATGGATCGCCAGAATTTTAAGGCCATAACAAGTTGATTGAGGCCTATTAGTGCCACCAATGTGAGAAGCTTCTTAAGATTTGCTGGCTACTACCATAAATTAGTGGAAGGCTTCTCCTAAAAGGCAGTGTTCTTCTCCAAACTCAATCAGAAAGGTGTGGAATTTGCCTGGGATGGTAAGCACAAAAAGCTCAAAATTGCCTTATATTTACTCTAGATTAGGGTTAGCTTCGATTTAAGTTTGAGCAAGTCAGGCTTAACTCGACTCGAACTCGAATCAAATTCGAGTAGAGTCAAATTCGACTCATTCAAATTCGAGTTCGAGCTGACTTAAACTTGATTCGAGTCAGCTCAAAATATCATTTTGAGTTCGAGTTGATTCGAACTTGATTCGAGTTAGCTCAAAATATCATTTTCGAGTTCGAGTTGACTCGAACTTAAGAACATATTTTTTTAGAAGTCTATGGATTTTAGAAATAAAAAATATACTAGACAGTATATAATATATTATATAAACTTTCAAAATTCAGCAAATTAAGCTAGGGTAAAACATTCTTTCATACACATGCAAGTATGTAACTTAAATATAGTAAAATTTAACATAAAGTTAATATAAACCATATGCAACAATGATCCAACTCAGGTAATAATCATTTAATAGATGTGTAAAACAGCCAAGATTGCAACTTTGCAAGCCAACTCCCAGCATTCCAGCAAGGCAGAAATAGCCCAAGCCTAAGCCAAAGCACTTTAAGCATGCAAGTATGCAACCTGCATGTTTAGTCCACATCTCTATAATCTTAAGTATGCTACATGTAAAATTTGCACAACAAAAATAAGACAATAACTCAAGTGAAAATACAATAAATTGCAAATAAAAATAAATTTGCAAATAATACTTATTTAAATTAACACCAAAAGATCTGAATCATCTGATTGACTGATTTCAATTGTGGCTCACTTGCTTTTTTTTAAGAGAACTTAGATTAATATCACTTTTTAAAGCTATAGCTTAACAGGCTTAGCAGAGTAGTCATTACTCAATAGTAATCATTTATTATAGACCCAATCTAGCTATCTCAAATGATTGCTCAAATTCAAATCAAGCAAAAAATAAGTTCAAATACTTTATAAAATAAAAAAGCTATTACAAGATGCTGCAGCAATGAGTCAATGACATTATAACAGCAATGCAGAATAATAGAGTATGTTGTATGTATTTTAGAATTTTAGACATGCAATATATTGTGAGCCTTTTTATAGTATGTATATTTTGTTTAGGCTTTTAAAAAATACAGCAGAGGCAGCCCAAGCAGCAGCAGGTCAACAGCAACCCAAGTCAGCAGAGACAACAACAACCCAAGCATCAATAGAGGCAGCAACAGCCTAGGCATCAACAGAGGTAGCAGCAGCCCAAACAATAACCAAGGTAGCAGTAGCCCAAACAACAACAGAGGTAGCAGCAGCCCAAATATATATGATAGTAATAATTTATGAGCCAGTAACTCTATTTTTAGGATTATATTGTGAGTTAGAATTATATTTTTACAGTTACAGACTTATAGTCTAATAATATGTTTAATATTTAACATATTATTTTTGTGTTTTTTTAGGGTTTTTAGTTTTGCAATAAGTTATTTGCATGTTTTAAGGTTCAAGCTGCAAGTGTAAGTTATGCTGTGATTTTATTTATATTTTGTACTCTTGTTTAATTTTAAGATTTTTAGACTTGCACTAAACCAAAGCAGCAGCAACCCAAGCAGCAACAGCTCAAGAGTAGTATCATAGACAGCAGTATCCCACATAGCAGCAACCAACAACAATTATAACAATATAACATCATAAATTTGAAAAGAAATGCAGTATAATAAAATAAAAAAATAACGACGATTATCTGTGAAATGGTCTAAATATCACATAATTCATATTACATTTAATATGAAATTATTTAGAGGTAGCAGCTGTAGAGGCAACAGCAGCAGAGACAGTAGCAGCTCAGACAGCAGCCCAAGCAGTAGCAGCCCAAGTAACAACAACCCTAGCAACAACAATCATAGCAATATAATATCATAATTCATAAATTTGAAAGAAATGCAGTCTAATAAACAAAAGTTTAAATGATCACAATTATCTGTGAAAGGGTCTAAATATCACATAATTTATATTACATTTAATATGAAATATTTAGAGGTAACAACAGTAGAGGCAACAATAGTAGAGGCAACAACAGTTCAGGCAACAAGTCAACAATCGTAACAATGCATAAGTTTGAAAAGAAAAGCAGTATAGTAACAAAATATAAATTTGAAGTAATTATAAGTATCTATGAAAGGGTCTAAATATCACATTACATTTAATATGAAATGATTGATTTTCATCATAGTCCCTTTTCCATCACAAATCTTCTTAAATAAGAATCCAAATAAAAAGAGTAAGTATTCAGCAATAAGGATTGAACTAAATAGACAATGTTATAACTTGGTGATTAAATATAAAAAATCAAAAAAAGCTTTGCATTTTTATAAAAAAAAACTAGGAGCACATAAAAAATTATATCTTATATGACTTTAAAAGTTCTGCAAAAATAACTAAGTATAACACACTTAAAGTACTCATAATTAAATAATCACTTGGTTCAATTGAGTAGAATAGTAGATCCTACACAACTACATTTCATCATCTGGTATAACGCATGTTAGTTGCTCTTCCTAAACAAAAAAATTCCCAAAACAAATCAATAGAACATATATCTGGTTTATGCATCTTGTAAATTAGAATATATAAAACTCAAAATATTACATCTTCATCCAAGTGTGTAAGATTGATTTGAAACCCAGTAAGCCAATTTATCGTACAAATAAGAGCATTAATCATATTTGGTGATAATGAATTTTTATAATAATCAAGTACACGACCACCTGCACTAAATGCAGATTCAGAAGCAACAGCTGTAATAGGAATAGTAAGAATATCTTTGGCCATCTTTGCTAATGTAGGCCAATTTGAAGAAATTATTTTCCACCACTATAGAACATCAAATGAAGATTCTTGTTTTTGAGGCAGTTTAATGCAATCCCATCCTGATAAAGCTTCATCTTTGATTTAATTAGCTGGTTGGCATAAACAGACTTCAAAAAGAGTCAAAATCTCTTAACACTGAATTTCTTGGTTTAGAATAATTTGAACTAGAACTATCTTGAAGCATTAGCAAACTGTTTGAAGAATCAAAAACTGCTCTAGATGTGTCTACATAATAATATCCATACAATTCATGTAAGTTTTGGAAAACCCACTCAATTTTCTTATTAAGAGCTAACCCAGAATATATTGATCTAAATGCAAATTTAATAAATGCTATTTTTTTTCTTGGATTAAGCACAATGATAATGCACATTAACAAGCCCAATACTTGTCAAAACTTTCTTTCATTAAAATGCACATCAATTTAATAAAATCATTATTCTCACTTGCCCCACTCAAGAATACATTTAATCTGAATTATTTCAGAAAAGAAGAGATTAGTAGTTGGGTATGTTGAACCTAAAAATATCTTTGAAGCATTTTCAAAAATTTTAAGAATACATTTAATTTTATCAAATATATCCCAATCATTATTAGTCAAATCCCAAACTAACCCTTTATATTTTCTAAAAATTTCATGCAACATTGTTTTATAATGAAAGACAGCCCAGAATACAGAATGTGGAGTTCAACCTTATTTTTACATCGCCTAAAAGACCTCTACGAGAAGATACACCAACTATTCTTGCAATCTTACCAAATCTATTAAAGTGGTTTGAAGATTTTTTAATATAAACAATAGCCTCTATAATAACTTCAATAACATTATTGTAGTTTTTAAGGCCTTCTGCCTTCTTGAACAATCAAATTTAAATCATGTGCACAATAATAAACATGAAATATTTTTTCTTTAAAAAAAGATTGTTAGTGTTCTCAAAATTTTTTGACAAAAGTTTTGCTGCATTATCGTTAGCACGCCCATTATCAAATGTAATCGTGATATTTTTTTTGTGGATGCCCACTTCATTATGCACTCATTAATGGCATCAAGACATGTGTGGTATACGAAAGTTCAAGGTCAATAAAATTTATAATTAAATATTGTAACACTAATCTAAATCAATGTAGTATGCTGTTAAACCCATATATCTATTGATTGATTTGAAGTTCAGCAACCAGCTGTTACAAAAATATAATTCATAGTTTTTAGCAATTTCTTCATCTATTCTTTTTTGTTTTATAAACTTTCAAGCATTTAGCTCATATAATCTTTTCGAAAGTTTTTCTATAATTAATATTCAAAATATATGCAAATAAATTGAAATATGGTTGCTCTACAAACTTAAAAGGTAACTCAGTTGTGATAATTATCTTTGCTAATATATTTCTAACTTTGTTGTTTTCGTATACAGATGTAACACAAAAATTACTAGTTTCAATGTTTGTTTATTTTCCTTTATTCAATATCTCTAGGCTAAAAAAATTTTATTTTTTGTTTGCTTGACTTAATACTGAACAAAGTTTGATATTCTTAAAATAATTTGAGGTATATCCAGATTTTTGGGACATATAAGTCTTACGATAATGCCTGCATTACCTTTGTTATTTTTAAATTTTATTATTTCAAAATGATCCCAAATTGCACTTTTTTTGAATGTCCTAACAGTTGAAACAATCTGGCTTTTTTCACCAGTTTGGGATATAGTAAAAATAAGGTATGTACTTGATTTCTCACTTTTTGACTCATACAATATTTTGTTCATCTCTCTGTTTATCAATTTCTGTCTCAAAGGAATTACTTATATCTTTTATTTAATTGAAATATTAAATAGAAGTACAGAATATAAATAGAATCACAACATCAGCTTGCACTTGCAGTTTGAACCTTAAAATATGTAAATAATTTGCTGCAAAATTGAAGACCCAAAAAAAATACAAAAATAATATGACAATATTAAACAAATTATTAAACTGTAAGTTTGTAACTGTAAAAGCACAATTTCAGCTCAGCTTAACCCTAAAAATAGAGTTACAAACTCATAAAATATTGTATATCTAAAAACACTAAAATTAAACAGAAATATAGAATGTAAACAAAATCACAGCATCAGTATAACGACTTAGTGTCGTTACTTTGCAAATTAGGTCAAATCCCTTATCAGACATCAAGATCCCGGGAACTTCAAATTAGGGCAAACAAAAATTTTCATAAGATAGAAATAATTTTTAGATCAAAGTGCCTAGTTTGAGAGAATTTGAATAACAGAAACTTTTGCTTTATTTATTTAAATTCAAGAAATTGAGAAAATTAAACACTTGTTCAAATCTCTTGATTTTTGTCATTTTTTGTTAAGTATATTATTTAAATGCTGCTAAAAAAGTGTCATCGATTTTGGAGCGCCAATTCGATTTTAATTAATTTTTGAAGTTTCAAACTTCTGAAATTAATTAAAAATAAAATATTATTTCAAATCGAAAATTTTTGGCGCGATGGTGTTTATTACATCATAATACACATCGGTGTCAAGTTTCGTTATTTTTGGAAGTCAACGGCAGAAAAATACGAGAAAATTTTCTTCCTTTCTGTCCCTCCCCTGCAATCGCAGGCTTTGTCGGGGATAGAGCCTGTTGCAACTCACCCTACGTCGTTTGGCGCAGGTTGGTCGGCCCACCTGGCTGACCTGCATCCCTCCCTCTTCTCTATATAAACCCCACCCAACCCCTCTCCTTCCTTCCTAGTAGCCCAGCAGCCCTCCCTTGCCAGCAGCTCCTTCCTCAGCTCTCCCTCAGCAGCCCCTCAGCCCTCCTTCCCAACAGCCGCTCGTCAGCCATTCGGCCACCCCCTTTAGCAACGTCCGGCTCCCGGCAACCATAACCATAGGTTAAAGGAGAAAGAAAAATGGGAAGAAATGAGGAGAAATTATTTATTTTGTTTTCTTTATTTTTTAATATTATTAATAAATATACTATCTATATTATATCATTGCATTATGATTCTTGTCATTAATTAATAATGAATAATAATACAAATGCTAAAAAATGACTTACTTCTATTCTGTCAATTTCAATTCAGGCATTTTCATTCTAGCATATTATTATTATTATTATTATTACTTTCTGTGATTTTTAGAGTCATTTTCATTTAGTCATTTTCTTTCATACATTATTATTATTATTAAATAAATGATAATAATAACATTATATTCAATATAATTATTACCTTCAGTGACTTAAAAAAGTTATCTTCTATCAAGAAGAGAAAGATAGAATAGAAAAAAAAATCCTTAAAAATATTATATCATTTTTATTTTAATATTGGCTATAAGGCTAATTTAAAATATAAAAAATCTAAATATAGATTTGATCAAGTTGTTGAACTTTTGAATTTAAAATAAAAAGTACCAGATTTTTTTTATTACTTGTTTAAATATGTTTTTTCGCTCAACATTGTACAAATTGTTAAAAGTGCTTTTAAAAGTTATATGAAATGATATATGAAAAAGTTTGAATAACTGAGTAGCAATGGTTCCATGTTGATATATTTTTAGTCTGATCTGATAACTGCTAGGATGGGATTGTTCAACATCAGGAGTCATAAGAAGTCTATACTGATAAGTCTTTAAGGGGGCAAGTATAGAAAGAAGTTGAGATATGTAACACAAAATGAACCTCCATTTTTCTTGATTTTGTACTTGCCCAACAAAATTATGTTTTGCGCCAGATATCAAACTCTAAAATTCTTTATTTATTTTTGTGACAATAATTATTTTTATGCTAAAATTTCAATACAATTAGAATAGATTTATAAGGATAAATTTATACAGCTTTTTATTTTCTGTCAAATTATTGCTTATTTCACTTATTATTTAACAATTGTAAAGTTGTCATCTATTAATATTTAGTTTAACTAACTGGTATGCAAATGCTCACACTTTTGAAACATGCCCAGATCAGGAGTTCATCATAGAAGAAAGATGCTAAGAACCAACAGTGCTGATACTGCCTCCTGTTGATTTATCACTCTTTTTTACTCTTTTAAAAGTTTATAACTTTTGTTTTATTTTGATCTTTGTAATCCAAACTTGTGAATTAATTAATAAATGAGTAATATTTGATGTATGTATATTTGTCTTTTAAATCACTCAATATGATCATGCGGCTAGAGGACTTACCCCAAGAATCGGTGCTGGATTAGCTCCCGCTGACTCGACATCGAGTTCTCACAGTTGGTATCTGAGCAGGATTGAATATAAATTTAAGAGATAATATATAAATGTCAAATCATAATTCATTTTGAGAAGGGAGAAGGATAACATAAATCTATGTAATTTAAGCTTTCAACCTTTAGACAAAAAGATGGATTCAGACGAATGAGTTATGAGCACCCCTATTAGAAACCCCAATCAAAGCCCCTATATCAATGGAGGTTTCAGGAAGTACCAACGATCGCTTCATGGAAATCGTTCTAGAGCTCCTAGCGAATCAAAAGAAAGCAGCCCTATCAAACTCCGTCCAATCACCCCAAAAGCATCGTTCTGAAGGAATTCTCCAATCTTTCCTTAAATTAAATCTACCAGTTTTTCATGGGACTAATTGCCTTATGGAGGCAGAAGACTGGTTAAGAGAGATAGTAAGATACTAGAAAATATGGAGTGTCCAAATGAAAAAGCGGTGCAAGTGACTCACTACCTATTTAAAGACGATGCTAACCGATGGTAAGAGTCCGTCGCCATCACTGATTTCACTGGCATAGAATTGGGGAACATAAGTTGAGAAGCATTCTCTGTAGTATTCCGAGCCAAATACGTTCACAAGCTGCCCAAAATATCATGGAGAACCAATTAATGAAATTGGTTCAGGGTTGCAACTCCGTGGCCAACTATGAAGCCGAGTTTACGAGAATGTCAAAGTACGCTCAAAACTTGATAAGTACAGAAAAAGTAAAATGCAACTGTTTTCTGTCAAGGGACGAAGGACACCCTCCATAGGAGCCTGCTTCCATTTAGGTATTCTTGTTTTTCTGAACTTTTAGAATGTGCTGTAATTATGGAGCACAAAGAAAATAGCAAACCTTTAAATCACACAAGACAAGAGAATAGGCAAGATCATCTCATAAAGGACCAAGGGATTTTCAAAAGACAGCAACACAACTATTATGTTAAAATTTTTTAGAGTTACAGATTCATAAAATATTACATGTCTAAAAATTCTAAAATTAAATATAAATACAGAATGTAAACAGAATTATAGCTTCAACTTGCATTTGCATCTTAAAACTTAAAACATGCAAACAACTTATTGCAAGATTGAAAATCTTAAAAAAATACAAAAAATATATTATAAAATATTAAACAAATTATTATACTATAAGTCTGTAAGATTATAATTGTAAAAATATAGTTCTAACTCACAGCTTAATCCTAAAAATAGATTTACATGCTCATACATTGCTTGTCAAAAAACTTAAAATTAAATATAAGTACAGAATATAAACAAATTCACAGTAGGAGCTTGCACTTATAGTTTGAATCTTAAAATATGCAAACAACTTACTACAAGACTAAAAATCTTAAAAAAATACAAAAATAATTGGACAAAATGTTAAATAATTTGTTAGATTGTAATCTATAAGACTGTAATAGTAAAAATGCAATTCTAACTTACAGCTTAATCTTAAAAATAGAGTTAAAAGCTCATAAAATATTGAATGTCTAAAAACTTTAAAATTAAACAAAAATATATAATATAAATAGATTCACAATATCAGCTTGCACTTACAGTTTGAATTTTAAAACATGCAAACAATTTATTGCAAGACTGAAAATTCTAACAAAATACAAAAATAATATGGCAAAATGTTAAACAATTTGTTAGATTATATGTTTGTAAGGTTGTAATTATAAAAATACAATTCCAACGCACAGCTTAACCCTAAAAATAAAGTTACTGGCTCATAAAGTATTGAATGTTTAAAAACCCTAAAATTAAATAGAAGTACAGAATGTAAAAAGATTCACAGCATCAGCTTACATTTGTGGTTTGAACCTTAATATTTGCAAATAACTTGCTGCATGACTGAAAATCCCAAAAAAATTCAAAACTAGTATGATAAAATATTAAATAATTTGTTAGACTGTAAATGTAAAAGCACAATTTTAATTCATAGTTTAACTCTAAAAATAGAGTTACGGGCTCATAAAGTATTGAATGGTAAAAACTCTAAAATTAAACAGAAGTATAGAATGTAAACAAATTCACGGCATCAGCTTACACTTGCAGCTTGAACCCTAAAACATGCAAACAACTTCTGCAGATTTCTGAAACACATGAAGAAGCCAAGAATAAAAAGTTGGCAAGATCTGATTCAGAACTCGAGAATTAAGGATCCGACAGCCAGGAGAAAGCGAGAAGCGATCAGGAGGTGAGAAGCCAGAAGAGAAGAAAGCGAGACTTGAGAGAGAAGTTAAAAGCATAAAAGATCAAAAAATAGGAACTGACTATCTTCGTGCGAAATGATATTGGAGTCCAACAGATGGACAGAGTGACTAGATATTATCCGGATTTCAAATTTGCGATAATCCTTTCAAATTCGCAGGACCGCATCAAAAAATTGGTGAATAAAAAGGATCCACCGAGTTTTTAACCGTGGCCGGTCGGGCGATGGACGAGTGTCGCACCCGACTGTGCTGCGATTTATTTTTATTAACTAAATGAGGCTTCTTATATTTATACATTACCTGTCTGTATATTTCGATTTGACTCGAACCCAATTTGTGCTGAGTCAAGCCTAACGAACTCGACTCGAATCAGGTTTGAGTTCAAATATTCAACTCGAGAATCGACTCGAAAATTTCAAGTTGAGTTTGATTCTACTCGAAATTCAAGCGTTTTTCGCACCAGTTTCGAGTTTTGAGTAAATATGCCACCCTACTCCATATACTTTTTATGAATGACTTTTAGATTTATAGTGACACGTATATGTGGCTTGGGTTGTGTGTTGATATAACTTGATTAAATAATCACTTATGCTTCAAGGCTATTAAAGTTGTATAAAAGAAATTCATGAGTCAATTGTATTTGCCATAAATATTTAGAGGCACAATTTGTATGGAATTTGAAGTAATGTTCATGAGTCATTAAAGCTTGAAGTATGTCTTCTAATAGAAACCTCTGACCTTGATACATAGATGATAAATAGAATTCTTCAAAATTTATTATCTTGATATCCGTTATCACCTAGGGAAAACTATGTTTTTGTGAATTATTTAGGCCAAAAAATTAGTTGCAAGAGAAAACTAAATGATCATTTAATAGGTAGAGCTAATTAAAGCCTTTGAGTGACTTGAGTTTATGGTGGTCATATCCTCTGATGAGTTTAATGCTTATTATTAAATAGTTGTGCAATCAAACTTAATAACAAAATTCACAATGCCCTAACTCAAGATGAAGGCTCTTAAAAGTTTTTTATTATTTTGAGGTTTTAGCTGATGTTGACATATTGCTACTCTATTAAGGTAAAGGTTGTGTGGAGATGTGGATGATCTAAGAAAGGATGTGCTACATAAAGCTCATCAATTTGGTTATACAAATATCCTAGTAACAATAAGATGTACCAAAATCTCAAGGTTACCTTAAGGTTGCTAGGACTCAAATGGAGCGTAGCAAAGTTTGTCTAAGATCCTACTTGCCAGATGGTTAAGAACGATCATTAAAAGCCTTGTGAATCTATTAATGCCATAATAGGAATATGACAACATAACAATAGACGTGATGGTTAGTTTGCCTAGATCATGACAGAGCCATGATGTCAAATGAGTGAACTTGAATAGATTGATTAAGTTAGTACACTTTTTGCCAATCAGATAGATTAACTCTATAGAGAAACTTGGCAGAATTTAAGTTAACAAGATTGTGAGACTATATGGTGTGCTGAGTTTATTATGTCAAAAAGAGATGATATATTAACTTCCAGACTATGGAAGAACATGCAGGAAACTTTTGATATGTCTAACTATCCAAGCCCGTTACTAGGACAATTAAGGCTAAACCCAATTCAAAAATTTGGATCCTGGGCAATTTCAAAATTAGGTCAATCTAAATATATCGTTAGATAGAGTATATTTTTGTGATCGTAATGCTCATATTTGAGAGTAATATGAATAACGGATACTCATGAATTTATTTTTGAGTTTTTTAAATACAGAAAGTTGGAAAAATTAAATACAAGTTTAAATTTAGCAATTTTAGTGCAGTTGGATTGTAAGATATTAGAAAAAGACTACACAAAATTTTGTCGAATTTGGAGCTCCGGATTAATCGTAATTAATTTTTAAAGTTTTAATCTTCATAAATTGATATAAAATAAAATATAGCTCCAAATCAAAAAATTTAGTATGAGTATGTTCGTCTCGTCAAGATACACCACCGGATCAAGCTTCATTTCCAAATGATAGAAAATGCGAAAATTTAATTTAATTTAAATTAATTATTTAACTATTATTTGCATTTTTCTCTCCTCCCCCCTATTTGACACATCGCCTCCCTCTGCCTCAACTCTTGTGCCCTTGGGCACGCACGGAGGTTAGAGCCGTGTGTTGCACAACATCGACAGGCCTCACGGCCACCGGCTGACCGGCTTGGCCAGGTCGAGCCCTCCCCACAGCCTCACCTAGCCTATAAATAACCCCTCTACCCCTCCTCTCTTCTCCACATCCAACACCCCTCTTCCTTCCTACCTCACTGGCCACCACTCATCCCAACCTCCATCGCCACCCTCCTCTCTTCTTAGCAGCCGCCGCCGCAGCCTTCGACCTCCAGCCCACCTCCCTCCATCGGCGGCAAAACCTGTGAAGGTAAGAGAAGAAGAGGAAGAAAAAAATTTATTTAATATTTTTGTTGAATAATAATAATAATAATAATAATAATAATAATGAAATGATATTATTATGATTAATATTATGCATATAAGATTTAATCATATTATTATTATTATTGTTATTAATATATTAATTAATATTATGATAATATTAATTATATTATCATAAACATTTATGTCAAATAATATTATTAATATTACTATTATTAATAATATTCTTATTATTATTATTATCATTATTATTATTATTGTTATTTTAAATAATAATAACAAAGTTATTATTATTATCATTATACATTATTTTATTAATAAGAATTGTTATTATAAAAATAAAATTAATAAGTAATTATTATTTTTATTAATTTTATTATTTGTAATTTTCAATTTAGTTATTTTAATTTTGTTCATTTATTATTATTATTATTATTATCATTACTATTATTATTATTATTATTATTATTTCCATTTCTATAATTTATATTTATCATTTTAATTCAGTCATTTTCTTTTTATTGTTATTATTATCATTTCTATTTTATTTTTATTATTGTTATTTAAATTTTTATCATTTTAATTCAATCATTTACTATTATTATTAGTTTTAGAATTTACATTTCTATCATTTTTATCCAATCATTTTTTCTTATCATTATTATTCCTATTATTATTATTATTATTTTAATTTTTGCAATTTACATTTCTATCATTTTAATTCAATCATTTTCTTTTTATTATTATAAAATTATTATTACTATTATTATGTATTGCAATTACTTGCTGCATTTACTTTCTATTTAATTGATTCATTCTCTGCTTTTGCATCATTATTAAGTTTTGATCCATTTTGATATTTATGTAAGATTTTGTGCTCAGAATTTGAAATGAGATTAATAGAAATTAGTATCTTGGGTTTATACAGGTAGATCTTAGGTCTGTACAGACAATATGTTAGGCTAGGATAAACTGTTATATAGAGCAATAAAGTCACACATAGCTTTTGAGGGAGATTGTGTAGTTAGTCAGAAACTCACATCTCAATTAGTTAGATAGATGTATCTAACTATTCGTTTATTCTGTAATTTTGTCCAACAAAATAATATTATATTCAATTCCACATCTCAGATAGTTAAATAGACGTATCTAACTCATCATTTATTTTATAACTTTATCCAACAAAATAATATTATATTTTATTAGCATTTTCTTTTAGAATGAACATATTTCTTAAATATATATATCTATATGGTATATATATACATATTCACATTTATTACAGCTCTTACAATTTCACATGCATATTTTACTTCAACATTGCATAGCATATTTTTTGTCTATGCTTTTATAATAATTCTGCAGAATCTTACCCTTAATATTATCTGTAAATTGTGATATCCTATAAATTTTACTTAAACTACTATGTTTAATTATTTTTTTTTTCTTTCTTTTATTTTTCTTGGTTCGTCTTGTTGTATATATATACATGTATATATATATATACATATATACATATATATACATATATACATATATATATACATATATATATATATATATGGTAGATCATGAGCGGTCTTTGGATCAAGTTTTTGAGAAAGAGTTGATGCAGGATGAAGCAACTAAATGCTTATTTTCTTAAATATTAGTTTTTTTGCTTGGCGTGTAATAGATATTGTAAAAAAATAATTATTCATGTTATGAATTGATTTTCCTTATTATTTTGGTATTTCTGAATGATGTAAATGAATGTGAAAAATATGTATGTTTTATATTGCTCCTACTACACTATTATACTGAGCCTCGATATGATACTTGGATATGAGTGCCTAATGCTGAATTAGCCATGCTATCCCAGTGGTATATTGCATAACTATAGTATTGCTTTTTACCCTTGAAATGATGGGTAGTCAATGATAACCATTTAATAAAATACTAAAATCTAATAAAAAGTCATAGTGTTAATGAGCATTGAAACATTCTAGGATACAGCCAAGCTGAAGAAGGGAAGGGGAAAAATTGATTCAAGCTTCCATCGGAAGAACGCCTCTCTACAAGCTCCTAATGTAGATCCTAAGCTCGACCCTTATAAGGCCACCTAATCACAAACTCATTTCCACTGCCTAGGCTCAAGGAAAGTAAGAGATGGAGGATAAATAGTAGTGCTCTTGGATGAGAGGAGGAAGGTTGGTGCAGTTGAGAGAAGAAGATTGGGTTTAGGAGACAGCTTAGAGGCTGAAAACAATATCCACTTGCTCAAAGGTGGGTGAGGTTTGGGTTAGTTCTCACCTTAGAATTTGCTAACTCGTTCAACAATCTGTGGTCGCTTGTTGAACGAAAATATTTGAGAGCAGGGTGTTTAGGCTTTGTTAGTTTGATTGTTGGGGTCAACAACATTGGTCGTTTGACGAGAATCCCATAATTCTGAAGAAGCAGGAAATTACAAAACTGTGAGTTAACTAAAATTCGTATTGGTACAGTAGATCTAGGATTGACAGTTTATCCTTTACTGCACATGCAATTCGATGGTAGGCTTTTAATTAACTCAACCATGGAGCTACACCTGACTCAGGATCAGTAGTTTGTATCTAAATGCACATATGAAGTTCTGGTTTGCTACTACAAGAAACTAAACAACAGTGTAGGCACAATGCATTTTTGTGTTGGTATGCTCAGCAAGTTAATCGTCATTAAAATATATGACATTTTTTTGAAAATTTCTTAATTATTATCTTCAAGCATAGATAGTTTATTGGAATTGATAGCATAGTAAGTAATTCATAACAACCAGTTAGTGGTTTAAGTTAAACTAACACTTGAAAAATTTATAAAAATATTGGGAAACTGCGGTTACCTTGTTCCAAAACGATGAACGGCATGGTGTCAAAGGTAGGTTTGTCTTATAAGGGGTGACATGCTCTTCGCCCTAAAAAAATTTCTGTGCATTATTTCTCTTCATTAAGCATTTTATTGCACTCACTTTAAAAATAAAGCGAAGAAGAATTCTATAACCCCAATAATTTTAATTAGAGGTCATTTTGCTGGAAAGCTTTAATATTTCTTAAATGATGTAATTAAACTAAATGGTGGCTTATTTGCTTTATAATCATGGGTTTGCTGTTGTTAACCTTGAGATGCATTTCAGTTTTTTTTAATGTCTTGATTGTCAAGTATAATCCTGCTAATGGAGTTAATGGAGTTAAATTGTTGGCTGTGATATCTTTCTGTTAATTTCACGTGTTAAAACACTTAACATGCCAAGTATCCTGTAGGTTCCAGGTGCTGAAATATGTTAGTTGCGGAACATGAGCTTTCGATTATTGATTTCAAAACAACGTCAAGTATTTGCATGCAATATCTGTCGGATTTTCCCCCTGAATCACGAACTCCATATGTAGATGTTGAGTGGATACATTACTGTCCTGATGTTTTCAGGTTTTTCTTATTCTCTTTGTGAAAAAGCATGATCATTTTTTTTATCGTTATTTAAAATTTTTACTTCTAAAATTTAGTCCTTATGTGGCTGAATATATTAATGATCAAAACTTGTTCCAGTAATAGTGGATAATAAGGATCATTGGTTTTGATGCAGATATATTTTATAGTTGAACTGTACACTTAATTGACGTAGTGTATTGCTGTTGTGATATGGCAAAACTCTTTGTAACTTCCAGTTTATGATAGCTTAATTGAAATATTTTAGATTTTGTTAATTGTAGAAAAATCAAATCAATGTAAAACGCTGCAGCTATAGTATTGGATTAAAGTATCTTCAAATTGGTGGCTAATATGCTTATAAGGCATGCCTAGTAAAGCATATTTGCCTTGGGTGGCATTAAGAAGATAAGATATATTGCAACTATATTTTAACTGAGCTTTAGAAACAAACCACAGGCATGCAAGCGCAAAGCTTGCGCATATCACAACATAAAGAGCATATGAATGGGTAATGTGAGAAAAAAGGAGAAAAACATGTGAGTGAGATTGGATTTACCGGGTGGAAAATACAGCAAATCAATTGCCCTAGAACTTCTTCACAAACATATATAAAGGTTAATTTAGGGATCCAATTAAAAAAAATCTCCAAAATTTCTTACAAGTGGTGCTACCCCCTTCGCTAAAGCCATCCGGTTTGAAGTCATTGCCCTTTGGAACTTCCGCTGATGGCTGCAGTGCACACTTGTATGGAACTCAAATGCATCTTGCCTAAGTCAAAGTACACAACTAACAATTTATGATATTAAAATTATGTGCAATGAACTATGTTGATTATTGAAAGTTATTGCAATGTGTTCAATGTTTTCTAATATTGTATATAAGATGTTTGTATGAATTATTTAATATGCCACCTTGGTTTAGTTACATGCAAGTTGTTTAGTTAAAGTGAAACCACATATAAAACAGTTGATAAGATTTAAATCCTAGCTTTACACCATGGGCTAACAGTAGACCATTAACTATTTATATTCGATATACAATTTTTTGTCCTGATATGAGACTGCAAGTGATAGTTTGTAAGGTTATTTTGCCTTTTGAACTAGGGGATTAAGATAGAGCAATGAAGGAATTTGTTAGATGGCATTTGGCTTAGGATTAGTAGAACAAAATATGAGTAGCAGAACACAGGCTGTTAACATAACAAGCAGATTTAGTGGATGCGCTATTTGATTTTGGCAGCTAGTATTGTTTTTAAGATTTATGCTTTTTTTGGTTCTTTAGGTATAAATATCTTTGATAACTTTTTCAAGTTATTTGTGATTTGGTTGTGGATGTAACTTTTCAAATTTTAGGTTGTAGGTTAATATATGGCAAAATACTTCTGTTGCTGAAATAGATACATGACAATAAGATAGTTTTCTTGTGTTGCACAACAAAGAAATCACTATTAACGAAGTTCATCAAAATAAAAGGAATATTTTAAATAGATTAGCATTCTAAAACTATTAAAAATAAAGTGAAAATATGTTATGTTTTATAAAGAAATTATACTAATTTGAGATAATTTCTAAAATAGACATTGGTGGTCTGTAAATGTAAATGATGCGCCTATAAGATAAGATAAAAGATTACTTAAAATGTTTAAGGAAAAAAAAATATACAAACCAAAGGCAACTTGATTTCTAGTTCTGAAAATGAAAGAAATTGCATCTCTTGTAACTATCAATAACAACAAAGCATATGACTCATAGCCAAATTCAACTAGTTGGGTAAAGCTTGTGATGATATGATGGCCCAACTTGTTATTCAGCTTTGACGAAATTCTTATGTAGATTTAGCTTTCACGTGCTTTTTAGTTATAAATCTTAACTTTTTGCTGGTGAATCTCAAACTATATAGATCTTTCTCAATATTTATGCTATGTTCGCTGAAATCTTGCCAATCTATTCAGTTATTCATACAATTCTAACATGGAATTTGAATAGTGATAAATACACCATGTTATCTAATCACATGCACTTTGGTCTGCATACATGCATCTAATCATGTTTTGAATATGGACTGATAAGATTCAATGGATAGTGCTTTACGTTTGACTGTTATTTTATTAATAATGCTTTAAGCTTGATTATATTCCATCATTTTTTATGTTGTTAAAAAGCTTTTGCGTGTATTTAACTAATGTTCTACGTGATAGAAAATGCCACTTTAATAAAAGGTTGCTGTTGTTTTGTTGCAGTATTTTATGTAGGTACTGGTTTACATACCTAAATAAATGATTAGACCACTAAATTTTTATGTAGCATGTTTCTTAAATATTTGCTAGATTTTCAGAAAAAAAGAAAGTATTGTGGCAAGCGAAGAAATAACATATGATAAATTATGACTATTGTGTTATCTTTTATACTTAATTTTATTGGCAGATGCCTGTTATTGCTTATACGTTCTTGCTTTCATTTGGCTTGATTTCACAAGATTTAAAGACATTTATTCGATTACTTGATTTACAATTGAAAATTACTCCCATTTTCCTCTAGACAGAAATGTTGATTTGTGCTGGACATATGTTACTTCTTTACATTCTGAATGCTCTTCTATCAAATGATTTTGTTTTCTTAATTGATGAATCTGCAGCATTCTTCAAAAGTATGGACAAATTGATCAAGACGATTATATGGCCTCAATATGCACTCATGAGATATTCCGCCGATTTGGTTTATATGAGAAAAGTAGTTCTCGTATCTTTTTGTCTCATGATTCTAGATTTGTTATTAGGGCCATACATAAATCTGAACTAAAGGTATGCCGACAAGTTTTTTGGGTGTTTAAAAGCTTGAAAAATATTTTTATTTAAGATTAATTATGTTCCTTAACATACATAAATCTGAACTAAAGGTATGCTATTCTTTTTAATTGTATCCAATACATGATTTCTCGAGTATGATTTATACCTTAGTTTCATATGCCATCTCATTTGAGCTCCATGACACATTTAATTTGACTGAAGGCATGGAGAATTATTTCAATGTTATCAAATTAAAATCAAATCGTATAAATAGATGTAAAACTCTTATTCCCAACTTTATCTAGTTTAGATACCTGCAATACTATTAACCACTCGAGATTAAAATCATTGCTTACTTTATGTAATAGCTGTATCATTACCATTAATCATATATTGACTTTCTAAGACTGGTTGCGTGAGTTTAAATCTAACTACATTTTTTGTACTTAATATTCAATATATGCTACACCATCATTCCTCAAACATATTTGTTTCTTAGTCTATTTTGCTTGGATGCCACGCATCTTTTTTAACAACCGCATCCCTAACACATAGGGATATCAAGAATTTCTTTTATCATTCAACACAAATAGGAAGCTCATAGGATGTGTGGAATGAAAAATTATATGTACAAATTTTTTATATAAAACTTTAATGTTTAGTGCCATTTTAACACCCCTTTTGTCATCCCAAAATACTATAAAATTACATTTTTATAGTCAATTCGTTCAAACATATCATTGGCAATTGCTTGTACCTCTCACATTTGTACACAATACCAACATACATAATATATATATATATATATATATATATATATTATGCTATTTAATCAAGTATTGAGTACTTTAAATTTTTTATATTTTTCTAACTTTGATATTTACAATTAAATTGTCTCTAAGTTTTTATATATGTTAAAATTACAACCACTTCAATCCATGTAATAATAGAAAGGGGATGAAATGAAATACATAGGTAATATTTTCTCTTGTTTTCTATATATAAACCTTTCTTAATATATAAAATTATTGTGAAGTATGTCATTCCTAAAATAGTAAATTATCATGTTACTTTAACTATTTAATTTTCAAGAAAATAAAAAAAATACATGGGCTATTTTATGCAACTTTTAAACTTTCTTCTTATGAAGTAAAAAATATAAAAAAAATAACTAAGAACTTAGTTTCAATTAGAGTTTTTGTCTATTTTTGAGAGAGCATATTTGAATAGTGTTATATCTATTGTTGATGTTAAGGTGAGGTCTAGAGTATTAGAAGGTAGCGGAAGTAGCGGTCGTTCGAGTTTGTCTATAGTTGAGGCTGCACTAAAGGGTTTCGAAAACTAGGTTTAGGGCTTAGGCTATAATCTATAATATATGTATAATACTTTAATTAATTTAATTATTAAATAATTGTTAATCAAATAATAAATTACTCAAAATTTATTAGTCTTTTAAATAATAATATTGTTCTTTCCATTTCTCTCACATACAAGTGGAGCATTCGACAATTGGACTTTGATAATGCCTTTCTCAATGGTGATCTTCATGAAGATATTTACATGGCATAGCCTCCGGGGTTCATCTCTAGCACTCAACCGCAGCATGTATGTAAACTTTATAAGGCCTTTTATGAACTCAAGCAATCCCCTCGCTCATAGTATCAAAAATTGTTCGATGTTCTCTTTTTCTTGGGATTCCATAATGCAGCCAATGACACCTCACTCATCATTTTCCACCAACCAAATGTTCATGTGTTGCTGCTAATATATGTAGATGATGCTCTTCTTACTGGAAATGATCCCACCACAATCCACAGCCCTCTCCAAACATTTTACTCTCAAGGACTTGGGGACAATTCATCATTTCCTAAACATAGCAGTGGATTATACTGACATATTCCTTTTCCTATCTCAACAACCTTATGTAAGTGGACTTCTTCGCAGCGCACATATGCAAAATTCCAAGCCAGCTGCCACTCCGATGACTGCCCCAAAGCAGCTTGGACACCTCTGACTACAACGCCTTTTCGGGCAGCACAGCAGGTCGGACATCATGTTTAGTGTAAATAAAGTTTGCCAGTATATGCATAGCCCTACCAATTCCAATTGGACAAAGGTCAAACACATCCTTTGCTATCTACAACGCAGCGCCACTTGCGGTTCTTACTACAGCCACTGCCTGCTTTCACCCTCTCGGTGTTCTGTGATGCCGACTGGGCTAGAGATGCCTTAGATTGCAAATCTACCTCTAGATATTATGTGTTCCTCAGTAACAACCTCATTTCCTGGTCCTCCAAGAAGCAACAGATTGTTACCTGATCCAACACCGAAGCTGAATACAAAGTCATTGCCAATACAACTAGTAAGACAATGTGAATCAAGTCACTTCTCCTTGAGATCGGCTTCAACCTAGATTTCGCTCCAACCATTTTTTGTGACAATCTAGGATCTACTTTTCTAACCTCCAAACCAATCCTCTAAAGCACATCAAGGTTGATTCTCATTTTGTACGTGACCTTGTTCAACCTCATCAAATCAAAGTATGCCACATTTCTAATATCCAACAACTTCCAAACATCCTATGAAGCCTCTACTGGTTCATGATTTCCAACAAATTGCTAACAAGATCATCAGCCCTCGGCACTGATCTTGAGGGGTGTATTAGCACTTGCTTGCCATTTACACCCTTCTTGTTTTATTGTATAACTTAATTAATCTCCACTTTTGATTCTATTCGTGTATGTACGGTGAATATGTATGTCCTATGCGCTATATAGATCGCACGATTGCTTTTCGTAGGGTAGGGAATACACATAATGTTTTATCGTTATCTCTCTCATCTGTTCTCCTACGCTTTCAATCTCTACATCTATATTAGTGTTCATCTCAACATCTTGATGAGTACATGCAACTTAAGCAGTAGGACATTTCGCTATATTGTGTTTCCCATCATTATTGGGCTCATTGCTTGATTTTGTTCATTGCATGTGTTACTAACCATTAGGTATTTCACATCATTTGGATAAGAATATTATCACCCAAAAGGCTATAATGACCCTTAAGAGCTAAAAGCCCATGATAGTGGGATGAAGGGTGGTCGTGTGGCAATTTTGAAATCGTATCTGCTCTATGCTGTGTTTTGGTGGAACCTCGAGTGCAGTGCGAAAAGGTGCACCTAGGCGGGATACACTTGGACATGCAGCCATTGGCGTTGAAGCGAGTTGTAATCTGAGCCTTGTGCGCATTGGAATGCCCTTGGAGCAGGCCATCCAATAATGATAAAGCTTGGAGTGTCTTTGGGCTAGCCAAGGACCAATCGGATGTGAGTTAGATGCGAAGCAAGTAAAAATGGGCTAAGAAATGCTCAACATCTTGAATCGGACATAGCAGCAGACGTCTAGGCACACTCAGGCGTCGGGGCAGTGTTCTAGATCTGCATGGAGCTTAGGGGCACTCAAGCGCCAGGGCATTGACGCGAGCAGAAGATTGGGCGCTTAGGCGCTCCCGAGCACTAGCATAATAGCCTGAACTAAATGGAGTTGGGATAGAGGCTTGGGTGCTTGGGTGCGCCCAAGTGGTCTATATATTTTCAGGACAATTGGAAGATTTCAAGAGCACGGTGCCAGTGCGCACCTAGGCATTGACACTTGGAGCAGTCCTCTGGACGCTAGGGCATGCTTAGGCACTAGCACCTGAAATTGTAACTCAAAGGGTTCAACGTTTGAGTGCACCGAGGCGCCAGCCGGTGAATGCGCAATATGGACTATAGATTAGAACACGTGGCAAGACCAAAAAGTGTAGTGGGACACGTTGATCAAATCCAAGGGCATTAGGGACAGGTTGAGGATAGGGCTGGAAATTTGACTCGAAACTCGAACTCAAAAATTTTTGCCTCGACTCGAAATTTTTGAGCCGAGTTTGAGTCAAACGGCTCGACTCGTACTGACTCGAAATGACTCGAACTCGAACTCGACTGGAACTCGAACGAGTTCCAATTGAACCCAATTCAAAAATTTTGAGTTCGAGTATTGGCTGACTTGACTCAAACTCGACTTAAGCCAGCCCTAGTTGAGGCAAATGGGAGCTATTTGGAGGGTATTTATACCGAAGTGTTGAACTTAGGGCTTGCTAATTGCTTAAACTTGTAGGCTGAAGCCTAGGCATGGAGGCAGCTGGTGTTGGAAGCTACTAGGGTGGCTAGCATCGCCACATGGTGATCAGAGGAGTCGCAGAGCAAGGTGACCGGAAAGTCAGAGATAGTTGCACTATGATTGCCTGAATACCAAGCCTAGATGCAGGTGTGTGGCAGTTGTTGTTGTAGCTGAGCGCTAGAATTGCCAAAGGCAACTAGCGCTGCTGCAAGGTGGCCAGAGGTACTGCGAAGTTGAGTGGCCTGGAAGATCGTGGAGGTAGTTGCATGGTGGTTTCGATGCTGCGGAAGATTTTGAATGTAGAATTAAGCATGGAGACTGTATACCCTGATCAGGCCATACAGCCATGCAGCCATGGTGATGGCTGCATGGCGGTCGCAGAATGGCGGCTGCGGAACGTTGGCAAGGTAGCATGCAACGTGTGAGGCTGTGGTTTTGATATGAATGCCAGTATACCTGGAAAAGCTTGTATCATTTCTTCCTGATCATAATGGATTTCTTCGTCGATGTGGCTCCGTGGTTTTTCCTTGGTTGAGATTTTCTGCATAAAACATTGTGTTATACTTGTGATTTTATATTTTTGTATTTTTTGCAACCTTACCCCACTCTCGTGGCTTTCGGGTGAAATAGATTCCATTGTGATGTTTGAGTCGGGACACAAATTTTATAATAATTAATATCAGTGCAAAATGGTTGGGCAACGAAGGTTGCTCTGTGAATGTTAGGTTGTTTCACAACAATTGGTATCATAGGGAAATGTTGCTACATGGTGTGACGGGTGCTCATTCTAGTGGGAGCATGGTGGATGATGCAAGATACTAGATTGAGAAACACAGATACGTGGTGCACAACACATAAAGGACAAAAGCTTGTATGAAGATGAATGTCCTAATGAAGGAAGGAGCCAAAACACAACGTCGGTAGGTGAGGAGACGCGGACATTTGCTTGCAAAATTGGTGGCAGCTGGAAGATGTCTGGTAGATTTGAAACCTGATGATAATTCTGATATTCTGTCGGCCAGTTTGCACAGATTGGGAGTACAACAACATTATGGGGGACTTCAAAAAGAAGGTGGTGATAGGTATAGGGTTGTTGTGTGGTGAAGCACAATGAAGGTAGGCAGTGAAGTATGCACAGAGGCACTATGACCTTGGGCACATGGTTGAGAGGGTACAAATCTCTCCTTTCTTAAGATAAGTGAATGTGGAGCAAAATGCAGCATGATTTTCTGTATAAAAAGAGTCCCTAGTGTGTAAGAGATTTAAGAGTTGGCTCAGAAATTTTGTGGAGGTGTGAGCTCACCTACAATGGAGCCAAGGAGGCCTTCCAGAACAAGATGTGCCAAAGCGAATGGGAGTGGGCCTTGGTGTTACCTGATGGAGGAAGACAACTCTTCGGCTGTGGGTAAATCCCAACGGGGCAGCAAGTACTGAAAGGCGGAATGTTAGGAAAGGCGTTCGAGAAAAGGATGTTTGAGCTTTTGAACATGTTTGGAGACAAGGTGAGCCACACCAAGTCTCCAAAGAATTTTGAACTACGATGGGTGTTGTTAAGGCTGGAAGAAATGTATGAAGACCTGAACTTGATCTCCAAGTAGGAGGTTGTTGTGCTTTGGTGAAGCCTCGAGTGCAACACAAAGAGGTGACTTAGCCAGGGTACACCTGTACATGCAACCATTGGCATTGAAGCGAGTTGTAATCAGATTTGGTGGATCCTTGTGCATATTGGAATGTCCTTGGAGCAGGCCATGGAGTAATGACAGCTTGGAATGGCTTTGCACTAGCCACGGACCAACCTCATGCGAGTTAGATGCAAATCGAGTCAAGATGTGCTAAGGAATGCTGGAAATTTTGAGCTTGACAGAGCAGTCGACGCTTAGACACGTTCAGACGTCGGGGTAGTATTCTGGATTTGCATGGAGCCGAAAGCCTGGTGCTTAGGTGTGCTCAAGCGTCGAGGCATTGACTTGATCTAAAGATTGGGTGCTTAGACATGCCAAGACACTAGAGACTTGGGTGCTTAGCCACGTTCAAGTGCCATCAGAATAGTCTGAACCAAATGGAGCCAGAACAAAGGCTTGGGCGCGCCCAAGCGCTCTGTGTATTTTTAGACAGATAGAAGATCTTAAGAGCATGGTGCTAGGGTGCGCCTAGGCGTTCACACTTGAAGCAGCCACCTGAGAGCCCGACGCTAAGGCACGCTTAGGCACCAGTGCTTGAAACATTAACCAGAGGGCTCGGTGCCTGGCTGCGCCAAGTCACTCGTCGGCGAATGTGAAATATGGAGCAAATTTGAGACATAATTGCTGAGGATTGGATACGTGGTATGATAAGAAGGTGCATGTAAGACACGTGGGTGAAATCCAAGGGCTTTAGGGGAATGTGGAGGCAGATGGGAGCTGTTTGGAGGGTATTTATACCTAATTGTTGTACTTAGTGTTTACTGATGCTGAAGGTTGGAAGATGATGCCAAAGCTTGGAAGAAGCTATTTGGGTGGCTAGCGCCGTTGCATGGAGTTTAGATCCACTGCATGGCGGCTAGAGGAGTCGTGAACGTGGTAGTCAGAAAGCTGGAGGAAGTTGCACGATGATTGCCGGAATACTATACTTGAATGCTGGTGTGTAGGTGTTGTGGCAGCTGTTGTTGTAGTCGAGTGAAGGTGCTGCAGAGTGGAGTGGCCGGGAAAGTCGTGGAGGTAGTTGCCTGGTGGTTACATGGATCTTGTGGATGCTTTTAGAAGTCGAACAAAACATGGAGACTACGTATCTTGAGTAGGCAGTTCAAATGGTGATGGTTGCAGGGCGTTCACAGAACGGCGGCTGCGGAATGTCGGCCAGGTGGCATGCAGCGGTGCAACGTGTGAAACTGTGGTTTTAGTATGGAAAATTGTGAAAAATCTTGCATCATTTCTTTCTAATTTTAATTGATTTCTTCACGTGGTTTCGTGAGTTTCCCCGATTTTTGGAGTTTCCCCATAAATCTTTGTGTTGTGCATTGATTTTATGTTTTTTCTATTTTTTTTGGTATCGTGCCTCGCTCATTAATTTTGGGGGAAATATTTTTCATTGCGGTGTCTGAGTCGGGACATAGATATTTGACAACACTCTACGTCGATAAATCCCCCAGGCGATAAAAAATGAAATTGGTTTGTGTTTTTTTGCTGAATATAAAGCAAGATCAGCGCATGAAGGAACAGTAATAAAAATGGTATATAGAATAATAGTTCGTGAAATTTAGGAGGAATGTAACATACTAATACGCTCAAAAGAAGAAAACTCAGCTAAGTCTTGCTTTTTGCAGTGTGGGATCTGCTCAAATATATTTTGAAAATATATTGAAACATGCAAGCGAGCTCAAAACACTCTTAATTTATCTGATAGCCCTTGATAGACTTAAGCACCATTTCTAAAAAGTTGGTAGGGTGTGCCTGATCTATAAGCTTAAGTGTTTAATTCTTCTGAGAGTGGTTGTTGGAGCTATACGAAAATGAGAGCTTGCCTCTTGGCAGTGAAAAGCTCATGATAATGAGGCAATCTTTAAGCTCACTCTAGGGATACCCATGTGTTTGGGGTCAATCACCTCAAAATTCACACAAATGCCATCCAGTGAATTAGTATTTGTGAAGCCAAATTGGTGAGCTATTTTGTTATGATTGAACCATTCTAAAATCACTAACTCATGCAACCTATAATGCAACCATTAGGGTATGATATTGATAAAATACTTAGCTATGTGCTATAATTACCTCTCTCAGTAGCAAATGGCTCAGGAATATATTCATTTAATTTGTTTTTTTTTTAATTGGAGATTGTCTCTTAAGGCCTAAGTTCTTATTGCACTTTGTAGTTGTACTTTCACTACTGCCTAACTTTGCAAGTACTAGGTAAACTTTGTGCCTCAGATGTTTGCCTGGTGGAAATTTGGCTCAAGTTAGCTATAGAATTACCACTTTATTTTTCTCGCTTTCTTTCTTCTTTGAGGTTTGTAGATGTACTTTGCATTTGCACTATTCTCTAAATTTGACCCAACTAGCCCCTTTTCAAAGAAATTTCAAGTGGGATGATTTTCCGTCCATGCAAAGTAGAGTGTCGTTAAAGATGATACTCATTCTCACACAGGAATATGTCTAGCAGAACTACATTCTCTAAATGTTTGCATATTCAATTTTGACTTCTTAAGTTGAAGATTTGTTGAAGATGACTTGGCAAGCTATCTACATTTTTGTACTAAAAAAACTTGAGAAATTTTTTTTTTTAGTGTTCCTTTATTGGAGGTTCCTTTTTAAGCCATATAATTCCATTCTCATTTTTTTTTTATTGAGAAAATATTAACTTTTTTGTGAGTTTTTTTTATTTTTCTTATTGTAATTTTCATTTTATTGATACTAAAAGCAAAAAAACATACAACAATAAGATTCAGTGTGCACTTAATGAAACCTATGATAAAGACTAGTGCACCAACTGAATATGTAAACATAAGCATTCTAAAGAAACAGCAAAATCATTACAGACACCATAAAATTTGGAACAAATTGTAAAGAAAATTGCAAATACTTTTTGGGATATCCATATCTTGCTTCAGGCTCTCAGACTTTCGTTTCCAAGCCTTACGTCATCTTTAGATTACAAATCTCAGCTTGCCCGGTTTTCATCTCAAGCTGGCAACCATTTCAAGTGCAAAAATTTCTGGCCAATTCTGCATATTTTCAAATTTGATACTGCTCCAGATATTGCTCGTTCGTGTTAGCATCTTGAAATAAAAACAGCTCCTAGTTTTTGTGGACGATTGCTTTTTCAATTCCTTCATAGAGTTGAAATTGTAAAAACGCAATACAAAAGAAAACTTTTTTAGTGTTGAAAAAAACAAAATGCATTAAAATATTCCTTCATAGCAACCACTGGTTAAAGCAATTGAAAACCTTTAAAAAATCTAAGTAATTGAAAGCCTTTAAAAAATCAACACAAGCAAGTCAAATCTCTTTTGAGATAATGTTCAAGTTTTTTTTGAAAAATCCTGCTATAAAGCCATCAGGACCTGGGCTTTATCATCAGCCATAGCGTTAACTGCTCGTGAACTTCATCCAAAGTAGATATTGCACAGAGCTTTGCATTATCTTCTTCCTGAATCAAATCAGAGATGAGAGATTCATTAAAATTGCTTAAATTAATTCTTCAGGTTCAAAAATTTTGATTAAAGTAATGAATAGCTGATTGTTGGATCTGTTAGAAATCGATTATCCATCTATTATCTTCTTTGATCTTTTCAATCCATACATTTCTTCTTTTTTGCTTTGCATACATTTGAAAATATTTTGTGTTTCTTTCTCCTTCAGCTAAACGATTCAAACCAACTTTTTGTCTCCAAAAAGTCGCTTCCATCTCATACATTTGAACAAGTTTTGCAGTGGCCTTTTCAAATGTATTCTATCCTGCAAATCTGACACCATAAAGGCATTTTCAGCATTATTGACTTCTTCAGCTTCCCAGTGTTGATATGAATATAATAAGATTATTTCCCATTTCCACTGCATCCCAACTTTTAGATACAACTTGTTGGAAATCTTTTGTAATAGCCATATATTTTGAAATTTAAATAAGATGCTTAATTGAGAAATGTTACAAAAGAGAGGTGTGTGATCAGAACAAGCTTTAGGCAAGTGAGAGGCTTTAAAAATATTGAAAAAATTCATCCAATTTGAGGATACCAAAACTCTGTCTAACCTTTCCCATAATGAGCCATTTGTCTAAGTAATTTAAACCATGAATAGCCTACATCAATGAGTTCACAATCAAAGATAAAGGAATTAAAGTTTTCCATAGCACTCTCATTAGGTGGCCAACCACCCCTCTGTTTAGATAGATTGGTAATGATGTTGAAATTTTGACTAAAGAAGATAAACCCATTCCACATTGATTTCCTTACGTTTTTTGAGCAGCTTGCATAAACAAATGTGCACACGGCATCAAAGAAACCATATGAAACTTTAATGGTAGTACATTAATTTGAAACAACAATTGTACTGCAAAGGATAGCTTCTTTACATAAAAACCAGATTTTGGAGGACAAATTGTAAAATGCATGAAGAAAACCAAGAAATCTTTGATAGAAAAGAATATTTTCTTTGCTAACAAAAGGTTCCAAAATAACAAGCATGACTCTTCATGTTCATAACCAATCTATGAATTCTATTCAAGAAAGAGGGATATGCAATCCCTCTTATATTCCATATAGAAAATTAATCATTGAGAGTTAGAGCGGGTGAGCTGAGCTTTTGACCTGGTAATTATGCAATTAGCTTGTTTACCTTGCTTACCTTTCTTCTTATATGTAACCACTTTGAAGCCATCATCTTGATTAATAAGTTCATCTGAGTTACGTGAGTTACGTCTTCTCATTGTGTTTGGGTGGTACGACAAGGCCGCATCATTTGCTTTTGTCTTTCAAGACTTCATTTTCCCCTTCAATTTCTTCATAAACAGAATTGGTGTCCTCTTGATCTGAAAAATTTCAACTTCTTTGCACGATTTATTAGAAATATTGCATAGAACACCATTAATATAAAGCCCATCAAAATTGAAAATTTTAAGATCATCAGCAGTAGTCTTTTCAGTATGATTAGCTACAGTTCCATTAACATTCGTAGTAGTAGGAATTTGAATTAAACTCAATGAAGCATCAAAATTAATAGGAGAAGGTGCAACCGTATTTACTACACTTTCACCAGCCAAAACATGTTCTCCTGTGGCAGTTGCAAATTACTGACATCGCTAAAAGTAGCTTGATGAGAAGATTTAATAGTAGTGTTAATAGAAGGAGCATCATTAGTGATAGAAAGAACATTGTTTAGAGCATTTGTATTCGCCATTTCCTTTGTATTCAAACCCAATGTTTGCAGTTCACTGGCAGCACCAGGAGCAGATTGAGGAGTTTTCTTCATGT
Source organism: Gastrodia elata (assembly GCA_016760335.1). NCBI lineage: Eukaryota > Viridiplantae > Streptophyta > Magnoliopsida > Asparagales > Orchidaceae > Gastrodia > Gastrodia elata. The sequence continues at coordinate 24,191,647 of CM028675.1, forward strand.
AGATCTGACTAATACCACTTCTGTTTACCTGCATATTCTCATTCCCAATGTCTCTAGTATTCTTATTTTTTTCATTTAAAGTCTTTATATTTTCGTTTTGTAAATCTGATGAAGTTTAAAGCAATTTTCTATGTTGTGCCAAATAATGTGGTAATGAAAGCAATATAATAAGGAATAAATTCAAATTCTACTTTTTGCATATAGCACCTTTCGTCATTTCCAATCCAAATGGATGTATCATAAGTTTTGTTATGCCTATATTAATTAAAGCACGAGCAACCGATGGCCTAGTTAAATTAGCAGTACTTGTATCAATTTTTAATGGCCTCCCATAATAAGAAGCAAGAAATAAAGTATCGAGTGATTTATAAATTGAGCTCTAATAAGAGGAAAAGTTATCCATACTGACATTATAGATCGTTTAACCGAGGGATAAAAAAATGGAGTCCACTTCAGTATTTTCAAAGGAAAACACTTAACATAATTGATGCAGGGCAACACTAGGGTAAGGTGTTAACGGGCTCTAATGCAATCCTAGGATTCGTGAATGTTTGTGAATGCAGATTTTAAAGTGTATTCAGTAATTTAAGCATTTTTTGCAGAGTTGTTTCAGTTCATTTAAGTTTTAGCAATTGCCTACAGAAGATTTCACATTAATTTGAAATAGTTCTCGTTGACGATGGGGTGTTGTGAATCGCGAACGGGAAGAGCGGCCGACACCGGTTCCGGATCAAAGGAAGGTTTCGATTCGGAAAGGAAACTCGCAATTCGAGTTAGACTTGCCATGCGGGTGTTCGGAGGCGCTTCTATTCTAAAACCACTCGCAGCGATCGGATTTAGATTTGCGCTCCTACAAATAACTTCTACCCGACAATCATACGAGAAAACAATTAAATAAATTCAGTTTTAGGGTTTAGGAAGGGAAAACACACGCCGGTTTAAACCGGGGAGTGAGAACGGTGATCCGGGAAGATTCCTTGCGTGAAGCGGGCTAGTGCCGGCGTCGTTGTGGGTTGGAAGACCGGCTGTAGTGGTTCTGGCGGTGGCAACTATGATAGCGGCGGCTACGGCGGCAACTGCGGCGGCGAAGGGGGCTAATGCGGTAGCGGCGGTGGCTACAGCGGCTGTTCTGCAGGGGAAAATACGGATGACAACAAGGAGGAGGGTTCGGAAGGTGGTGATTAGGGCTTGTGGAAAGAGGATTCGGAAACTAGGGTTTCCCCGGGGAAAACAAGAGCCGTTCTCGCTGTTTGGAGAAAACTCAGAATTTCTATTAATCAAAACTGCTAATAATATACAGGTTTTGGGTATTTATAATGCCCTCAAAGCAATCAAGACCTTAGAGTGTTTATAATACGATCGGAGGGCTAATATTCGTCCCTCCGATTAATACAAGAAACGAATGAAAATAAATGCATAAAATAAAAACAAAAACGTACGAACATAAATGCATAAATTAAAAACGGAAACGGACGAAAATAAATGCATAAAATAAAAATGAGAACGGACGAAAATAAATGCATAAAATAAAACGGTAACGTCATGGCTGGTACGGGTCCGGACGGGCTCGGCGGCGGGACCAGCGTCGAAGATGGTCCCCATCAATAATATAAGCCTCTAGCAAATATACGAAAATAATCATCTTCATGGGATAGTTTAATAAGAACGTGACGATTATCCATTAAGTCGACGGTAAAATGGCCAACAAGACCCTGATCATTAAAAAAATCTCTAACTTCCACCCATAGTAAATTTACCCAACAATTTCATCATCGGACAGCCAAAGAGTGGGCTTACCTCTATGAGGCGATATAGGCTTTAAGTTTACATGCAATTCAATACAGGTACCATTCAGCGCGTTGACAAAAGACCTCGGTCTACTAAAAGGAGCAGGATTACAAAGATGGAGGTTAGGTAAGGATGATATCGTGAAAGTATATGAGGTGAACCATTGGCTGGCAAGGGGCTCGCCCTAATGCCATTTTGCTCTTGATTTTCCATCATAGAAACATGTTTCAAAAGAGATTTTTTTTGGTAAAACCCTAGAAAATGTTTCCTCGTGGATCTCGAAAAAAATTGCTTGAAACCGAAATAAAGCAAAAGAATAACTAAAATCAAGACAAAAGCAGAGGAGATCCGTGGAAAATAGCCTAAAATTCAAGAAAACAAGTCGGAGATCGGTTGAAAACCATATCGATTAAATAGGAACGAGATATCGCCGCCCGGGGTCGCTCCGATGAAAGAGGAACGAGAGAGTTTAAAGTTAGAGGGACATACTTTTTTGTGAGTGTAGTTGTTTTGTTGCTTCTCTTTTTTATTTCGTTGTAGGCTAGAAATTGAATGGATTTAGATCATTCCTATTCATTTTACAAATGCTAAGAGTCTTTACTCCCTTGTCAGTTTGCTTTTTTATATTAGGAATATGACCCTATTTGGCTCCTATCATTTAAAAGCTTCTTTTTTACCGACTAATGAATTGACTATGCTTTTCTCATTCCCCTCAAATTTGGTGCTTCTGGATGGTTATTCAAGAAACATTCAATGGAAGGTTTCTCTCCATAAGAAAGAAACCGTGCTGTCTAATATTTGTGCTACGTTTAATGATTATATGTCTGAATGAATTCATTTATTTTTCAAAGATAGCTATATTTTATGATAGGAAAATGTTCACGACTCTTTTGCATTACTATCACAGTCGAGTATAGAAAGTTTCATTTGGAGGGAGGAATGCATTGAAAGAAACGTTGAGGAGAAGTTTAGGACGTGTGCTTCTTGTGTTAACGAGGATTATTTTGAAAAATCAAAATTAAGCTAACCAACAAAAAAAATATATGAGAAGGTTCATCAGTATAAAATTATGCAATTAGCTTTCTTTTGGATAATATCACAAAAGGAAATAAACAGGTTGAATCTACAAAATTTGGTAGATGAATTCTTACCGTTGAGCCCTTACATTAAGCTGTTCGGTTGCTCTTTTGTCTTATTTCATTGGAGTTTTTCTTCTTAATTTTGTAATTGATTGTGTGTTTTTTTTATTAATGAGTATGACTTCCCAGCTTTTTATTAAAAAGGGCACCATATATTTGATTATAAATGACTGCTGTAACTCGTCTTTTCCACTTTGTATTTTGATTCAAATACTTTGCCAAACCAAATGGATGGCTATGCAACATTCATAAATATGGAACCAATTTTTCATGCAGGTTTTCTTAGAAAAGCTGCCAAACTATTACCACCATGTAAGAAAGTATAAGAACACTTTGTTAACAAAAATTTATGGTCTTCATGTTGTGAAACCATCTGCACGGCAGAAGACTGGTCGCCCCTTCTCTAAAGTATGTAAACTATATCATTGCTAATGGCTTGATGAAGTACTTTAATGTTTCTGGATTTTTTAGTAAAACTTGTTCTATTGATCCCCTGCATTTTTGTATGTAAGGCTAGTTTCTCCACATCTTGAAAAAATTTACGTGCTGTCTTTCCTTTAACAAAATAATGAAAGAAATTCATGAACATATATCTTATACCCTTATGATTGATTTAATGAAAGAAAATTTTAAGCATGTGGGTAACTTGATGCAATCTTTTCTGAATAATGTGTGTATGCAAATTATCTTAAATAAAATATATACAATATATATGCATTTATGTATGCACATGCTACATGTATATAAATTCATGCTTTTGAAAATGGTCATAGCAAGAAATCTTCTAATTTATGTGATTCATAGACATGCTGTTGAATTTCCTTAGAACCAGAATATTAGAAATCAAATACTAACCAAAAAACTAAATTATGAAGTCTTTAATAACTTGACATAATGTGCTAGCATTAAATATTATGTAGATTTAGGAGCTTATTTGTGCTTGTTTGTTCTTGTAAAGTCTTGTGAAATTTATCTGTAGGTCATTTAGTTTGGACTATTGTGTATGTGGAGGCATGCCTAGACTCACTCGACATGACAGAAGCAGTCATAGGGTGAGAGAGTGTGATGCCTGGGCGCCTGTTGTTCTACCAAGTCAGTGAAGCCCAAGCATCAGGACCTCGGGAGCGTGAACGACACTAATGTGCCTAGGCGCTGGTCATCAGAGATGCATGCGGAGACGAATTGACTGTGTGCACAGTAGTGGTGTAAAATCATGCTCATGCCTAGGCGCAATTAGACTAGTGTTTAAATGTGCTTGCAACGCCACACAGCGCATGAAAATGACTTGGGTATGTACATGCATTAATGACAGACACAGAAGAGCGCCTAGGCACAATCGATTTCTTGCCCAGGTGTACGTGAACGAACAGACTACACTCAAGATTGACTCGGCACGCGCATGTGCAATCATGATGACAGGCCCAAACATGTTGCTCACATCCAAGTGTATAAACAGTAAAATATTTGGGTCTATATATACATATGGCTGAGTGAGGTGGTAGTATGTTGTGTGGGATAAAAGGGTTGTTGTGTGTGTAGTGCTGCTGTGAGTATACTCAGAAGTTAGTGTATCTTGTACTCTTCTTCCTAATTCATATTGGAATTTTTTGTGTGGTATGGTTTTGCAGTTTTTCCCAGCAAAGAATTTTTCATGTAAATTTTTTTATATGCGCTTATTGCTTGTTCGTGCGTATTTGATTTCTGCAATCATCATTGTTCGTATTCACTCCGGGAATTTAAGAAATTCCGCTACGACATCCCCTTTCACAACAACTTATATCAAAAGGATATTGTTTGTTGTTCAAGCAGAGAGATGCCATACGAATCAAGATACAATATTGAGAAGTTTAATAGCATGAATTTCATATTTTGGACGATGTAGATCAATGATCTTCTATATTAGAAGAAGTTTTATTTGATACTAAGCGACATGAAGAAGCCTTAGGATATGAACATTGAGGAATGAAGTGCACTTGATAGAACTATCCTGGGATTGATCAGATTTTCACTAGACGCGTATGTCACTTTAACATTGTAGCGAGAAGACCACTATACATATGATGAATGCCTTAACGAGGATGTTTAAAATTCACTCAGCGTTCAACAAGGTGTTCCTGATGTCGAAATTGCTCAACATGAAAATGGCGAATGGAGGTTTGATCATGAAACATTTGAACATGTTCAACATTGTGAGTAGCCAAGTGAACTCTGTCAACATCATGTTTGATCACGAGGTTAGAGCGCTCTTGTTGCTATTTTCATTGCCAGATAGCTGGGACAACTTTCATCGAGAAACACAATGTTGAATTTTGATGTTATTGTTTTTTTTTTGTAAGATGGTCGTAGTAGCCTAAGCATAAATAAATAAAAGCATCTATACATCAATGATGAGGTCTAAGAGCCTCCCAGGGAGCACTTCTCCATTAGCAAAAGAAAAATTGCCCTATCGGGCTAACATAGAACAAAAGTTCACCACACGATTCGCATTGCGCGAACGGTGAACAAAAATCACACTAGGAAAGTCCAGCAAGAAAGCAAGGTGATCAGCGTGGTGCTCTCCGCCTCGTGAACAGAGAGTCCTCTCCCAGTGACGTTGGAGCCTCCAGATCGCTCCAAGACAGTCGTCTTCTATGATGACTCCCTCAGTGTCAACGTCTCTGGGAAAAAGGGTTTGTCGCAGAATAGTAACCGTCTGCATCTCATTATGGAGAGGAGATAGGGCCTGTAAACGGGCTCCAGCAGCAGCGAGCAAGTGACTACAACTCCACCAAAAGCAGCAGGCTCCCTGTATCTATAAGAAGCATCAATGTTGGCCTTCAGCCAACGGGTCGAGGGGCACCATCTCAAGGAGGTGGAGGGGCTCTACTGGGCCGTGGAACCCCAGGAATTAGACCCGTCATGCAGACCATCACTGACCATCGCCGAGAGGATCGAACCCGCACAAACCAGCAGAGTCGGGTACGGACATCCGTGAGAACGCTTAGTCCTACTCCGCCAAGCATGGTAGAGGGAGTAGGCTACAACCTAACAGCTGAAAAGGCGGTGGCGAGACATAGTAGCAGTCGAATACAAAGCAACAAACAGGTCCCAGGAGGTCAAATTGGTCGGCAGCAAGCCCCAACGCACAAAAGTCGGGATGGCATTATTGAGTAATTGCCATAGGAAACAAGCCTCCCGGGGCCCAGAGCCATCACCCACATGCCGCAAACTGCCAAGGCCGGTCGCCCACCTTCACTCTGTAAGTATGGCTAGCCTGGCTCTCCGTGAAAGCATTGACCTGCCATTGCAAACTCTCCTCCGCTGATAGTGTGGCAGCTGGACGATTGACCACCCATACCCCAGTATCCTCCAAACTGCAGAATCAGAACGTCGAACAGTAAAGTCCTCACCCCAGCAGAGGTAGCGGAGCTCCATTGCTCTCAACCATAGGAGATCCTCTGCTGACATAGCTGAGCATGTGGCAGGCTACAAGAATAGTCCTCCACAGCCTCAAGTCTTTGATCTCGAGTCCACCAGCCTCAAGCGATCGACAAACCTCCTGTCACCTCACATAGTGCAAACCATTACCCTCCTCTACTTCCCAAATGAACTTACGGATAATAGCCTCAATGTCCGAGAGGCAGGAATTTGAAATCGGGGCAACTAGTATCAGATAGTTGAGGATCATGGCGAGCACGGATCTATCAAGCACAACCTGCCAACAAGAGAACAATGGCGACTGCTCCATGAGCCCATCCTAGCTCGGACCTGCTCAATAATTGCTTGCAAAATCTGCTCTTCGCAGAGGTCGGCCAGACCGTGACTCCCAAGTATCGGAGCGACGACCAACTTCGGAAGCCCAGTCGGATCACAATTCTATGCTGGCGATAGGCTGGGGTCTGTCTGTAACGACCCAAACTCGTTACTTTGTGATTTAGGTCAAATCCCGCCTTAGAAATTAGGATCCCGGAGAATTTCGAATTAGGGCAAACCAAAATACTATAGATAAGAATAATTCTAAAGATCAAATTGCCCTAGTTTGGAAGAAATTTGATTAACAGAAGCTCTCGCTTAATTTTCTAAATTATTTAAATTCTAAAAATTATGAACATTGGAATATGTGCCCGAATTCATCATTTTCAGTATCGTTGTATTATGTATATTATTTAAAGGTTGCTCAAGAAGTTTCATCAAATTCTGAGTGCCGGTTTGATCGTGGTTAATTTTTGAAGGTTTTAACCTCAAATATTAATATAAAATAAAATATTGCTGCGAATCGAAAATTTTCGGCACGAGGGTGTTCGTTATGTCATAACACACCTCAGTGTCAAGTTTCGTTGTATTTGGACGCCAAACGACGGAAAAATGCAATTAATTTAAGTTTAAGTAATTTTAATAAAATTCTTTCTATCCCCCGGCAAATGAGACGTGCGGGATTCTTCCGCCTCCGGCGGAAGAATCTTTCGCAAGGCATGCGCTATTTGGCGCCATTAAGACCCCCCTACACCCCTACTCCCCTCCCTTTTCCTTCCTCTATTAATACCCCCTCATTTCCCTCCTCTCAAAACAGCAGCCTCTCCTTCCTGCCATCCCTTCTCCTCCAGCCAGCCTAGCCAGCAAGTAGCTCCCTCTCCCTTTCTCTCCCAGCTAGCCCACAACAGCCCCTCCTCCTCCTCAGCCCCACAGCCAATAGCTCCTTCTTCTCCATTCCAGCCAACTCCCAGCAGCTCTCCCAGCCTTCAAACTGCCATCCCTTCTCCTACCAGCCTCCAACAACCTGCCAGCAACCAGCAGCAACTCCTACCAGCCTCCAACAAGCTTCCAGCAGCCAGCAACAGCTCCTACCAGCCTCCAACAAGCCGCCAACAGCCAGCTACAGCCCTTGCCAGCCAGCCCGCAAGCTGTCGGCCACCCAGCAGCCCTCTCTTGCTGTCGCCAGCCAACCCTCTTGCTGCAACCACCTCAGTTAACCGTCCGGTTATCCATTTCAACTTCTCTTCGTTCTTTTCCGGCAATCCTAATCTAAGGTAAGAAATGGAAAAGAGGAGAAAAGAAATAGAATTTCCTTTTGTGCTTAATAAATCATTAGTATGATAATAGTATTATCATCTCAATACATTGTTCACATTATCATAATGGATAACAGTAAAAATATAATAAAGATATCTATTATTTATAATCAATCATTTTATTTATGTCTCTTTTCTTTCATACATGAATATTATCATAATAATAACATTATATTACTATATTAAGTGACTTAAAAATATGGACTTCTATCATTTTGAAAATATAAAAGAGAAGACAGAATAGAAAAGAAGAACGTAAAAATTCTTTAAAATATATAACACATCATTTAAAAAAAGTGTCTAATCTAAAGAAATATCGAGAACTTAAATGCAGATTGAGCGAACTGTCACTCATTCGAACTTAAGGAACAAAGGTACCCAGTACATGACGAATATTACATTTTGCACTTTTACTGCTACACTTATTTGCTTTGAGCCAAATTTCATTTGAAGCTTGGTTGATTGTTCGGAACCAATGTGGCAACATTCGTGGCTAGTTACTGGAAAAATGATATTAGTAACATCATTCGTGGCTAATTACTGGAAAGAAGATATTAGTTATAGCATTCGTGGCCAGTTACTGGAAAAATGATATCAGTAACGACATTCGTGGTTAATTACTGGAAAAATGATATTAGTAATAACATTCGTGGGTTGTTACTTGAACAATGACATTAGTAACAATATTCGTGGTGGGTTACTGGAAAAATAACATCAGTAACCTATATTTTTTTAGCTAATATTATTTGCAAGAAATTAATTATTTCGTTTGTGCTTTTACCTTGTTATTCCTACATCTTTTTCGCAAATCGTATTTCTGCTATTATAAAATGTAATACTTCATTGCTTACTGCAGTATCTAGAGTATTTTTTAATTACTGGGAATTTCAATTCTGATATTGTTTTATGTACAATACCAGGTCAGGTACTATTGGGAGAGCTTAAGCAAGAACCTTGAAAATTTATACTGGCAGAAGAATCTGCAGCGCTATCTTTTATCTTTTATTTTTATTTTTTTTTTCTTTTTCATCACTTTTGTACGAGGAGTACGATGAATGATCTTGTAATATGAACTTTGGATAAATAAAAAATATCTTTTGCTTTTATGTGTGTTCTTTTTCTCTCAAATTACTCAATATGATCCTGCAGTAAGTGGACACTCGATGTCGGAACGGTTTCCGCTGAATCGGCTTTGGGACATCACACTGTTGGCTAAAGACAACCTATGACTTGCGTGAGTTCATTAATTGTCCAGTTCAGCTACCATAGTTTGCCAAAATTTGTTGCACCTCTCTCCTTGTCGCTTCAGAAGCTGGGGCAAACAGTATTAGATCATCTGCATACATGAGGTGGGAGAAGCTAGGACCGCCTCGATTGAGAGTGATACCAATTGGGTGCCCAATCCGCTGCTGCCGCCTGACCAAGAAGGAAAACAGTTCTGAGCACAAGATGAATAGGTAAGGGGAGAAGGGGAAGCATATGCTCACCGACCAGAATCAAGAACCTAGGGGATTCCACGCATTGCATGTCTTAGTTCGTCCACCTCTGCGGGAATCCAAATCTATCTTGAACTAAGCGTAAGCACCTCCACTCCATTCGGTCGTAAGCCTGCTCCATATCTACCTTGATGGCCATGTGACTGGCCATTAAGGTGGAATATGAGAGCTGCGTGAGGATCTTCTGGACCGTGAGACAATTCTCACTGATGTCTCTCACGGGAAAAAAAGCACTCTATTCTCGGCATATCAGCGGGGGAAACAGTCTTAAGGCGCAGGACCAAGATCTTGGCCACCACCTTGCACAGACTGACAGGGCAAAACTGTCTCGGAGTGGCGACCCCCTTCTCATTCAGAATGAAAACTACTAGTGTCACGCCAGCACTACGGCATCTGCCCACCATCAAAGAAATGGTGAACATCGACTAAGGTGTCAGTCTGGGTGATCCTTCAGTAACCCGTAAAGAAAGAGAGGTGATACCATCAATCCCAGGGGAACAGTTGGGGTTGAGGTCCCGCAAGACTGCCCAAATTTTTACGTCTGTGATCACACCTTGGAGAGAGGCAGAGTGTGTCGCCAAGGGTACTGTCTGGAATTAGATCATCTGGGAAATCTCTTATGGGACTAGAAGTGCCCCACTTCCCTTAAAAGAAATTGAAAAATACTTAGCGAATCACTCTGATTCAGACGAGAACTTCTTGGACTCTTCCTAAAGCCCAAGCATGGTGTTCGACTTTCGACGCTATGCCGCAAGTTGCTGAAACACCGCGGTGCTGCGGTCACCTTGAGAGAGCCATCGTGCCTTGGTGTGCTACTGCCACCAGCTTGCCATCCTCGCCTCCACCTGAGAGTGCTCTTGCATGGCGGCCCGAAGCTGTTGAACAAGCTCAGTGTCGCCGCCTCAATCTGTTTCGTATCCTCTGCTAGAGCTGCGTCGAAGTCGAAGTGAGCTTCGCCTCCCTCCTCCGCAGATCAGGAAGTGTATCTCGGCCCACTTCCACAGTGCCCGGACTGTGCGTGCCATCTTGTGGTTGATGATTGAGGACGACGAGCTGCTGCACGGCTGCCCCCAAATCCTCTTGACCACAAAGAAAGCTTTCGGGTATTGTAGCCAAGTGTCATCGAACTTGTGCCGCGCTCCGGTACTCTAGAACTTGAGACAAGCGTATGTCAAGAAAATCGGGCAGTGATCAGAAGCTACCCAGGGGAGGTGGTGCATGACTGCACCCTGCAGAAGGTTCATCGCCTCCATGCTGAAAAGAAATTGGTCCAAGCGCTTCCAAATACGCCGAGCTCCCTCCTTGTTGTTGTTCCACATGAAAGGTGGACCAACAAAGCCCGAGTTGTGAAGATTGCACGTATCTAGGACCTCCCGGAAGTCCGTTTAAGCAGTAGTCACTATGAACGTCTTCCCATTGCGTTTCTCTGCCTGAGAGAGAACGAAGTTGAAGTCTCCACCAAGAACCAACGGGCACCCCTTCACCCGAACTGCTAGGATTGCTGCCAAAGCTCCCTTGTGTACAGATCAATGGATGCGTAGATGGCGCCGAACTGAAAGCAACTCCCCAACCTCAGAGTGATGGTAGCAAGGATTACCTAGATGCAAGAAAGATGAATTTCGCACTGCAAAAAGTCACATTGCCTAGCAAGAATGATAACTCTTTAACGTCCTACAAAAGGCTAAACCGCAAAGCTCCAGTACCGCCCAGAAAGGCAGTCCGCGTCTCGAGTAAAGGACTCCACTTGAATCTCCAGTAAAGCAATCAATCTCAGCTTACGCTTCGAGATAAGCGGCTGAAGATGGTGTCGTGTCACGGGCTTCCGCACACTGCGACAATTCCAAGAGAGGATGTCGTTCATTGGCGAGTCGGGGGCCTACTCGATCTCAAGTTTCTGGATGGTGGTATCTCAATTCCTTCTTTCTCCTTTCCTGAATAATCGGGCTGAAGTAGGAGCATATATGGGCTGGTGGGTCGGATCGGAGCTGAGGGACTCATGGGCCGACCCAGGGATGATTGCGGGTCTGCAGTCAAGATCGGGACCGATCCGACGCGAGTTCAGCCCACGGCTGCTGCTGTGGGAGGCTTGGCGTGGGACGCAGACTGGGCTGGGTCCGTTGCACCGGTGGGCCTGGTAGGGAGCGCGGGAGTTGGGCTTTCAGGCCGGCTAATGGGCCCGGCTAAGGGTGGGCTAGCGAGCCTGTTGGTGGGGGAGCGTACGGACTGGGCTTGGCCTGCTGCAGAGCTGGCAGGCCGACTAGATGGGCTGGAGGGAGCGTGGGCCGGACCCGCCACGGGGATAGCAGGCCGACAAAAGGGCACGGGGCGGGCTTGGTTCGCAACGGGGCTAGCGGACCGGCTAGACAGGGCCTGGCGTGTGGGGGGTTTGGGAGAGGGGGCCCGGAGGGAGGGCTGGCCGAGAAGAGTCTGGGAGGCTCGGCTCGAGGAAGGCCGACCCCGAGAGGGTTTTCGATGCGAAACATTCGGAAGTTTACGTCGTTGAACCGTGATCCAATCGTTGCCTAGGGGTTGGGCGTAGGGGTCATGGTGGTGATATGCAAAGCACTTGCAGAGGCAATATGAGGACATGAGTTCTTTGTGGCCAGCTTGTAGACAAGATTTGCACACAACGGAAATAACTTACGAATATGGAGAGGGGTTTACTCAATTATGAAGCAATTCGGGTGAGGTTGATCTGTCCCCAAAAGCTGATTGGGAGGTCGTGTAGTCGAATCCATAGAGGGGTTGAGAAGCCCACAAGCTTTGGACCCATTTGGCCAAACCCAAAGCTTGTCCTCCCAAGAACCAAGGTCCATTCGCAAGGACTTGGTTGATCACATCGGGTTCATCAAACATTACAAGGAGACAATCAGATTTAAGAAGATGAATGGTGAAACCTCCGAACTTTCCCCAACGAATTCGGAGCTCATTTTCCAATACCGGATATGGAATGCGGCGACCAAATAGACGAACAATCAAAGAGCCTTCAAATTTGTCACTAACCAAGCGTTGTTCTTCCTTATCCGTCATACAACGACCATCAGATCTCGTAAATGATTCAAGATTACCTACATCTAAGCAATTGTAAGTTCGCATGATTCATCTTGTTTGGAAGAGCTATCAGGTTGCAACCCCTCTTCCAACACATTCAAATTCATAGAAAAGACATCATCCATAATCACCGAATTTGAAATAGCATTATACGGACCTTTAGTGATTTGTGTCAAAAAAAATTTTGAAGTTGCAATTTCTGCAGCACCTTTGAAGAAGCAGCCATTGCTGCCAAAAAATTCAGTAAACCACCTCCCGTTCTTGCAATTTTTGTTGGTGGTGAGGGAGGTCTAGCAGCCGGAGGGCAAATCACAGTATCCTCCACGTGCAATCTACCATCCTCCATGGACAAATAGTTGAGAGCCAGAACGGCAGCACCTTGTAGGACTTGGGCCATCGCCGACCGAGGGGGTGACCCCGCATTTCGCGTGGGGTCAGCGGCGGGGGTCGCCGCTTGATCGAGCGACCCCCCGATGTGGCAACCGAGGCGTCGATCGTCGCGAGTGAATCTCCATCCTGAGAGGCCGTGGCTTCGCCGAACCACACCGTCGAGGATTCGGCCACCAAGCTCGTGACACAGAGGACGCAGCTGCCGTTGGGGATCCCACCGCCGCAGATCGGTCAGGCCGAACTGGACCCGCCGCCACACCATGCTCAGCCCGAGAGCCAGGCGCTGAGCCTTGAGGGTCCCGCGCTGGACCCGCCATCGCCATACCCTACTCGGCCCGATGGCCAGGCGCCAGGGGGGCGGCACCCCCTTCTTAGCCGCTGCCCCCCCCAAAGGTTTGGGGGGCTCCTTTCCTCCTTTCTCCTTCCTCCTTCCTTCCCTCCTTCTTGCCCTCTTTTCTTCATGTAGAATGCCATACCTTACAGTTGGTCCTGCCACTGTCGCATGGCAGTCCCACCGCCACGGTTGCGAATGCGGCCCCCCAAACGCTGTCACTGTCAACGCCGGCTACCACTCCAATAGTACTGGCTACCGCTCCAATTTTTATGTTTCTGTTGGGCTTATCATAATTGAGGGGATTCATAAGAGATCTAGTGGATATCTGTATACATCTGCCTTGAGTGTCAAAAGCAGGGGAAGTAATATGGATCAAGACTTAAATCAAAGCCGTTTGAACTCAAGAAGAGGGATATCGAAAGGGAAGTTTAATGTTGTAACTGTGTGAAGAAGGGGAATCTAAAGAAGAATTGTGCAATTAACATCACAACAGTTGATCTTGAAGATGAACTATCATTTCTATAGATAATATTGAGCCTCACCGTGCCATGCAACCCCAATAAAAGTATGCTCAAAACTTGCATTGTAGGTTTGTTGGGGAGCATGAGCTTTTTTAAGTTAATAAATGTTTGCAACATCAAGTGCCATAGAGATATGGACATTAGAGTGCCAAACGGGTCTACGTGGTAGTTGAAGGATTCTTGACATATTCCTAACCTAAAGAGAAATTGATTTATATTAACTAGTTAGTATGCGTTGGATTCAGGACCATATTTATGGGACACTCTTTGAAGGTCACAAAGGGTGTAATGGTGGTTGCATAAGGGAGTGCAGAAGGGACATCGCGGATGGTCAACTAAGTGTCGATTTTTGCTTTGTCAGCAAAGACAAATGGCATATCTATCCAGTGGCACCGAAGGTTTGAGCACATACGCGAGAGAGGGTTAAAAACTCTAGTCCTGGAGACTTTTTGAATGAAAAATAGAACAACATCAAATTTCCTGTAAAAGATAAGGAGTCTTGTGGTCACATGAAGATTGAAGAGTATGTTCAAAAAACTTGGGAGAGGTAGGATGTGCTTCAAGCACCAATAGTGGAACCAAGGTCTTCTAGAATAGGAAATGCACAAAGCGAGTTCCTGGATTCAATCATTGGAACCAAATCAAGCTTGGGATTTGATGAAGCTGCCCACTCAAAGGAAGACAATTTTTTGAAGGAATGTGTGAAAAAGAGGCCCATTAGCAGTAAATGCCTTAAGGTGAGCGTGCAAAAGGTGTTCAAGTTATGTAGGTAATTGACTACTCAGAGATTTTCTCTCTAGTACTAACATGAAAGGAGGTATAGTGAGCCACACTGCCTCCTTGAGCTACAAAGGATTGTTGCTAAGGTTGGAAGAATATGAAGAAGACCTGCACCCAGTCTTCAAATAAGTGGTTGTTGAGTAAGGTGGAATCTTGAGCGCAGCTGGAAGAGGTGTTCCTTGATACGACAGATTTATACACGACAAAAGGTGCATCTAAGTGTGCAGAAGCAGATACATGATGAGAGTGCACTACCCTTGTGTACGCCCAAGTGTTTGTTGTGTCGTCATGCTAGTGAATGCGACGTTTGGGCATGCTTAAGCAACTAGACCTTGAGAGCGTCAATAGTATAGATGCGCCCAAGTGCCAAGAGGTGCATCCAAGCGCAGCCACATCAGAGGAACACACAAAGACGACATGACCACGTGCGCATTAATAGCTTAGTAGTAGCCTCACGCCCATATGCGTTTAGACTCTTGCCTAGGCATGTATGCGCAGCCAGATTGCAATACGAAATGACTATTGCGAACTTGCATCTAGACACACGTGGACATTTAGAACGCATGTATGATTAACTCACGCACATGCATGTGCAATCATGAAGACCCACCATGGTGCATTATAGTTCACTCTCCGACGCATGAATAGTAAAATGTTTGGATCTTTATATACCCATGGCAATGTAAGGTGGTAGTATGTTGTGTGGGACAAAAAGGCTATAATTGTGGTTGTGTGCTATTGTGAGGATACTTAGATGATGATATATCTTGTTCTTTCACCTTGATTAATAGTAGAATATTTTGTATGGTGTGGTTTTGTGATTATTTCCTTGCAAAGTTTTCATGTAAGTTCTTTTATTTTTGCTTGTTGCTTGTTTGTGGCATTTTATTCCACAATCGTCCTTGTCCTTATTCGCTTGTGGATGAAAGAGATTCCGCTGTAACCACCCTTTTTTCACATGGACAAGTTTAAAGAGTGCCAAATTCTTGAGTTCTTCTGTTTGGATATTGTAATGACTCTAGGTCATTATAAGGTAAACATTAAATTCCCGATTCGTTAAATCTCCCGTATATTTCAGTTTCCCATTAAAACTCCCGCTAAAATTCGATTCTTCAGTTTCAATACTTAATGTAGAAAGTTTTAAAATTTGTTTAAAATTGAAATTGAAATTAAGGCCCGTCATTAACGCATATTTAAAAAGTAACTTCCTCATTTAAACTCATATTAAGGCATGAATCAGCTGTCCCTATTTGAAACGGTTAAAACAATAACTATCGGCAGAATTAAGAAGGTCCGCGTAGAGCTATTAAGGGAAAAGTTCTGTAACGTGCTGCTCGAGCCGTGCGTTACATACGCACGTTCTATTTAATCGGGAGAAGGACAGAAGACCCTCACCACTCGAGCCAACCTCCTCTCCCTCTGCTTCCTGCTAGACGTGTGAGCCGACAAGAGTGCGCAGCAGGCGACCCTTACTTGTGACGGTGCGTCGATTCTTACCTGCGACGGTGCGTCGACCCTCACCTGCGACCGACGGAAGGACAAGGACCGAAGCGCAGTCGACTCTATCCGACCCTCCCATCCCGGCGCCGACTCGACTCGTCCGCTCGACCTCTTCTCTGCACCGATTTCCTCCTTCCGCTCGACTCGCTCGACTCGCTCAATTGTTCGACTCTTCCGTAAGGTAAGGCTCTTCTGTCGAATAGAAAAGGATAAAAAAAAATGTATATATATATATATACATATATATATATGTATATATATACATGTATATATGTATATATATACATATATAATAAACCATAATAATAATAATAATAATCAAAATTAATGGTTAGGATTTTGCTTTGACTTACTAGTGCACTTTGCCCTTTAATTATTTTATTATTTTGTTGTGTCAAAACCTTTTATAATAGGATAAACTTTTAAATGAAAATTCCCAATGAGTATTGCGATAAGTTTCAGTTATTATTTATAGAGAGGTGTCCGTGAATTCAGAAAATCTTTTATATTAGTATTAATGGGATTAAGACTTAATTTCAGCTAACTTAGTAGGTTGGAGTAACCTTGGGATTCTTAATAATTATTTGATCAAAAGACTAGCTATATTGAATCAAGGTTTGTTCCACAATAAAATGTAAGTATTTTAGCATATAATCAAAATTCATAAGCTAGAGGTCTTTAATTAATATAAAGTTTCATTAAATTTGTGTACAATTACTAATGATTGAATCAAGAAATTCTCTGATGGAAATCAATTTATGTGCGATTTGGGAAAATAAAGATTTCAATGCTATTAAACACTTAGGACAACTTATGCTGCATTTCAAATCCGTAGAGAAAGCCCACTTAGGATTTAAGAATACACAAATTTTAATACCCATTTTTCTCTACAATCTCTTAAATAAATATGCACCATCAGTTAAGAAGAACGAGGGATCACTAGATTCATAATTAACACAAACACTTATATTAGTTTTCATAGTCGGCAAATACCTTCAAGGTTTAATAAAATCCCAATTATAATTTTTGCAGACACATCAAGTTGTGAGTGTTTCTCTAGTTAAGTCAAACATAAATGGTACACTGGATATTACTTTTATACTTTTCTATGCTTTCTATCTTTTTGCTGCTTAAGCATCGCTTTGAACCTATTTCATATTGTTACATTTTACTCTTACTGCTAGTCATGTAAGAGAGATAAAAAGATGTTTATGTATATTGTGAATGATGCAAAGGGTTCCGGTATGGAGGTTAAATTAAGTTAGGGATGGGGCTAGTCCATCAGGAGTCATAAGGGTGCCATCTGGAGCCTTTGAGGGGGCCCAGGTGAAGGTCATGCTTAACTGCATATATGATTCCATCTGGAGCCTTTAATGGGGGCCCAGGTGAAGGATACCATCTGGAACCTTGAGAGAGGCCCAGGTGAAGGTGCCATCTAGAGCTTTTAACTGGGGGCCCAGGTGAAAGATACCATCTGGAGCCTTGAGAGAGGCCTAGGTGAAGGTGCCATCTGGAGCCTTTAAGGGGGCCCAGGTGAAGGACGTGCTTAATTGCATTTTTATGAACCCAACCTCACGGTTCTGGCCTTGCCCATCAGAACCACTAACATTGCTTCATAATATCAGGTCATAAACATAAACATGAATTTTACTCTATATTATTGCTTTTCCTTTTGAAAAACTTGGCATGTGAAAAGAACAATTATTTTGCAAGGACATATTTATCTTGTATTTGAAATACACTATTTTCCTGCAATTGTTATCATTTTTGCTTCCCGCTCTACTTTAAGTATATCTTTAACATCATTTGTATTTAGAATGTGCATTAAGGCATTATTTTTATAATGCCAGATCAATTACAGCTGGAGGCGGTTGATATAATCTAAAGGCATAGTGCGGGAAAATAACTGCCCTTTCCAGGATTAATAATTTGATGTATAATAAATTTCATGTAATAAATTTTTGGATATTATATGCTTTAAATTGAATGAATGATATTTTTTATATTTGAATGGCTTTGGATATTTGTTTAACTGCTATTTTGCCTAACTGCCAATATGATCCTGCGGAAAGATGTAACCGATGTTAGATTGGTTGTTACCAACCTAACATGGGTCATCACAGATATGGAGATATCATTTCCCAAATTCTTTTACTTCAACGTGTAAAATAGCAGCCAAGCAACTTCAGGTGCTATTACACCAAAATTCACTTGCTCTCACAAAAAGTTTAATATGGCAGCAAATTTTAATTGCTTGCAATTACCGGTCAATTTTAGAACCATCTATAAAAAAAAGGTTAGAGTTTTCTTGGGTGCTTTCTTACGTGATCTTTAGCTCATTTAAGAATGACTAGGCGTTGCTATTTTTCGCTGTCGCGAGCTTTCTTATGAAAAGTTATATAACACAAGAAGTTTTTATTTGACCTCTTGCAAATGTTGATTAGCTCTTCTTCTTCAAGTTTATTCACAATATTCATAGCATGTGGTTCTGTTTGGTTTTGTTTCCTTTTAGTTTTTATATGAAGTAAGAGCTTAGTTGGGATATCCTTTGATTGCTTCAATTTTTTATAGTTGATGTTATTTTTATTTTTTGTTTGATGTGTGTTGCTATCTAGTTACCTTCATTTTAGGCCCTAGGTCTCAGATGAGAAAGGTGGATGTTTATGCTAGTTACTCAATAGCCAAACCCTTGACACAAATTTCTTAAGAAATGGTGCTAGTGCTAAAGCATCTCCTATAAGTAATGCAATGAAAAGTATGCCTAGACTATTATCTTGTGTTGTATTGAGTGTACAAGGGTTCTTGAACTAGGGATGAATGCTAGTAAAGAAGTTAGTCTAAGGCAATAGGATGAGAATTAGAATATGTATGACTTATGGAGTTAGTGAATATGACTATAATGAAGATAAAAAATTTGCATTTGCAGAAATGAAGTATGTGAAAGCTAAACAATTCTAAAACTTAAGCTTCAGATTGGTACACTTTAAATCATGGCTATTATTTTGCATAGAAAGAAAATTATGATTTATTAGAAATTATTAGGATTAAAGATATAATCATATTTTAGTGGTTTAAGTATGATTTCCAAATAAGATGGAATGGTAGTAAAATAAATTGCATTAACTTAAAAATTTCATTAATGGAATCTCACTTGGAATATTATTAATTAAAGAAAAGCTAAATATGCATGTTATTAGAGAGGAATGTAATGATGATCATGGAACTTTTCATTTTGACAAGATTAATTATGTAAATAAATGATCTTAGTATTTTGTAACTTGTTATTTTATGATTATTATTTATTGATTAATAAAAGAGTAATAAAATAACACTTCCATGCATAGATCTAAAACTTTGATTAGGTCATGTGTAACTCAAAGCTTATGCTATTTGTAGTGAATGATTGACAACTCCACATATATTGTTGATTCTTGATTTGAAGATATTGAGTTGGAAAATGAATAATAAGTTTAAGTTGAAGATTAGATGTTAGATTATTAAGAATATAAAACTGAGATATATTTTTAAATATATTTAGTGTTTGAATAATAGAGAATTAAAGAGGAACATATCTTATGTTATTTAATTGGTAGTTGTATTTATAAGGAGGTTATATGGATCTAATGAAAAGCTCTTAACAATAAAGGCACTTAATAGAGGAAATAAAATGTTCAAGAAACAATCAAGAGGACAATGCTTTAAAAGTGGTTTGAATCAAAAATTTGAGATTGAAATAAAATTGATTGATTTTTTATTGTCATCTCTCAGCTCAATAAGCATCGGGAAACGGAGGTTTGGCGATGAAAACATGAATTTAACATTTAATAATTAGAGTTATAATTAAACTTATTATCGAAACAACAAAATTAGCCAATTAAGAATTAAAAACATTAAGCTTAATAATATCTAATACAATTTTTATTTTATAAATTGTAAAAGTGTGAACATGACAAAATATTGTTTGACCGGAAGAAGTTAAAATGCATATTGAGCATGTTGACGAATATATGTTAGATTGATGAATTTATTAGCCATCTAATCCTGATTTGAAAAATATAAAAAAAATACTTAGAGTCAATAATTTAACTATCTATTTATGATTAATAATGAGGAGAAAAGAGTATTCATGCTTTAATTGTCAAACATGTTCAAAGGAATAAAACTAGGAGTGAATAGTAAACTAATCTAGATAAATTTTAATATGATATATAATATTAATTAATATATAGTAGGTTTTGATTTCCCATATTATTCATTTAACTTTTGTTATCACTTTCATGATAGATGGAGTACTCGTAATAAATTATGGAATCACCTAATGAACCTACAATGAGAAGCACTTCCAAAGTATGGGAGGAACCTATCCATAAGAAATATTTCATTGTTTAATCATAATGCAAACATATTCAAAGTAATAAAGCTAAGAGTGAATTATAATACTTCAAATAAATTATAACATGAATGCATAGATATAGCTAGCATTGATTAGGTTTTGATTTCACATATTATTCATTAAACTTTTGTTATCACTTGTATTGTATATGGAGTACTCCATAATAATATTGAGCGACCAATCGTCTAATGAACCTGAAGTGAGAAGCACTTCCAAATTTAGGGAGGATCCTTTATTTAGTAAGTTTCGCCCAATCTGCAATAGATTTAGTCTTCTATTGATTCACTAAGATTTCCTTGCCATTGATGATGTGGCTCATAAAGGACACGCTCTGAAGCCAAAATTCATGATTGGAGTTTTTGCGTAGAGTTTATTCTTCTTGAGAGACCAGAGTATAATGTAAAGATGATTGACATGTTGGGCCTTATCCTTCAAATAGTGGCATCATTAAAAATCACCACCAAAGAGTCCCAGGTACAGCTTGCATGGTACTATGTTCATAAAGTTCATGAAAGAAACTAGGACACTGGTTAGCCTAAAAGGCATAACCACCTACTGAAAGTTGTCTTTGATATGTTATCATCTTTTATTTATAGCTGATGGTGGCCAGATTTAATATTAATCTTGGAGAAGATTGTTGCTCCTTCAAGTTGGCCAACTAAGCATCAATCCTTGGTAGAGACTACTTGTTCTAGTTAATGAGCTTGTTTAGTTCACAATAATTGATAGTGAGTCTTAAGTTTTCATCCTTCTTAATAATTAAAATTGGAGTAAAATTGGAGCTCTCCAAGTTGATTAATAGGGTTTGATAAACCTTTGTCCAACATTCCTTTCAATTGAATCTTAAGCTCTTACAATTTCTTGGTTGTCATTCTGTAGGGTTCCTTGGATATAGCTGCAGTACCTAGGAGATCTATGATAAAATCAATCTCTGACTGGTGCAATCATGGAAGCTCGTTTGGAAAAACTCTTGGATATTTTCGAACTAGTGAGGTGTCTTCAAGCCTTAGTTTTTCTTAGTGATGTATTTCTGTGGGGGCTGATTTATATGGGGGTTGTGTAGGGTTTATAAAATAAGAATGGAAATTAATTGTAACGACATAAAAATTCCAATTTTAGATTCAATTTTGGATGAAACACGAGTAAAAAATTTTCAAATTTCATTTCAAACTTGTTAAATAAATATTTTCATTTTTACACAATTTCTTATTTTGCTATTTGGCCCATTTTGGGCAAATCATAAATTTTGAGAGGTTGAATGAAATGGTTCAAAACTTAAAGAAATGTTTGAATTTAGGTTTTGAACAATTTTTTCTGAAGAAACTACCAGCAAGTTGTATAGCTGATGCCATTGCATTGAAAGCTTTTTTATATTAAATGTATGCACTTTGAGGGGCTGTTTGATTTGAGGTATACAGAATGTTGAAGTAAAAGGAATGCAATGTAAGGTTTTTTTATGTAAGATAGTGTAATTGAGTTTTTTGTTGTTAAAATTCTTACAATATATTTACCTTTTTATGATTGTTTGGGTGGAAAGTAAACTTAAAGTGAAATAAAAAAAATACAAGCCAGAGGGGTCACGAGGGCTGGGCCGGTGCAGAGCTTGCAAGGGCATGAGAACTTGCAAGAGCCAATGCAGGGCCGACCAGGCCTGCCAAGGACCAGTGAGGGCCAGAAGGGCTGGTGAGCACTGACAGAGGGCCAATGAGCACGGACTGAGGGTCAGCGATGGCCGCTTGTGGTTCGGCCAAAGCTTCCTGTGCATTTGATTGATTTATTTTTTCTATTCTACGAGCAAAGTGAACCCACCTAATTTTCGGGGATTCATAATGCAATAAATATTGTTTGTTTAGGGGGGTTTAACTCTACAGCTAAAATTTGCATGCATTATAAATCCTGCCAACCAAGCACACAATTTAAGATTGTGGGAATTTACTTCGCACCATAATCCCGCAATCTACTTCACGTTACTGGGTTTGTTAAGAAATTGCTTTTGTTTCACTTGCGAAATGTTTAACGTTACTTTCTCAAACAGGTTTATTTTGTTGTTATGGGAAATGTGCTTAACTCAGATCTGCGCATTCACAAGCGGTATGATCTCAAAGTATCTCAAGGGCGTGGAAGCAAAGAAAGTCAGGAGAGCAGCACTAAGGAGGATGATCTTTACAATGTGTTTTATCTTGATCCAGCAATGAGAAATATATTTATAGCGTAAGATACCTTTGTTTTTCTGATAATTCTGTTTATGTTCTTGTATCTTGTTCAATCATCATTACATTCTGTATTGTTGTTATATCTATATATTATTTGGTCATATTTACATTGATTGCAGTACTGATGTTGAAGTCAACTTATGATGCTTCAATCTGTATACAGTTTTCCCAGGAATTATTCAAAATGCAGCTCTTTGTAGAGTAGTTTTCACCCTCGTGATTATACTTCAATAGCCTGGATAGATGATATGAAAGCTTGGAAAGTGATGCAAAAATAATTAAATTTATTTAATTTCTTTC
The DNA here is from genome assembly GCA_016760335.1 of Gastrodia elata. NCBI lineage: Eukaryota > Viridiplantae > Streptophyta > Magnoliopsida > Asparagales > Orchidaceae > Gastrodia > Gastrodia elata. The sequence continues at coordinate 24,214,600 of CM028675.1, forward strand.
GACTTACTAGCTAATATTTGGAGTGTGCCATTTATTGTACATCAATTCTTCTAATTTGATCCTGATGGGTATTTGCATTCTTTGCAATCTCTTACAGGCAACTCAAGCTTGACTGCAACTTCTTGGAAGATATAGGTGTTACAGATTACAGTTTCTTACTTGGATTACATCTCCCTACCACACCGCTTGTTGATCAAGCTAAAAGCCCTGCTCGTACTGGTCCGTGCACTTTTTTTTGTTGTCTACCCTTTTTCAAAGTTTATTTTTGGTTTTACAAAAAAAAAAATGAAAAACAATTTAGGATGTTAGCAACGCATCTGAATTTATGTAAAATTAAGTAGCCGTCAGCATCTTTTTTGTTAATCAAAGCCCTAATTTCCTAAAGTAAAATTGAGTAAAGAATTATGTAGCCTTACAGTTAGTACTTGACAAGCTCTATCTGCTAAACTCCATGATTTCTAATGGGGTCAAATGGTTTGGGCAATTTTTTTTTCATATACCCAGCCCTTTAGAAATCCTATTGAGATAGTTCAAATAGCCGTGAGGTTGAATGGATTAACCTTAATAGATTTACGGTTATTTTATTAAGCCATTAATTTCTAAGTTTCATCTCTCCAATATGACTTTATGTGGTTGCGTAATGCATGCAATGATAATGGAGGTAACACAAATAAATGGGAATAATATAGGTATACCACCAAAATTTTTCACTCATATGAACTAGCTTAATTTTAAAGGTGCTTGAGGGCTTAGTTAAGCGGATTAAAATGAACTTGACAACCCATCCCTTTGGCACTCTAGTATTTAGGAGCATTCCCTAGTGTGGATTCAAGGTTTTTGTCTAAGGTTCAGCCAGCTGAATGCAGTAGAATCTTTGGATGAAGTATTCGAACAAAGCTCGTATGATGAAATCTTTTTTCGTAGAGTGATGAAATTTTAATCATGTAGATAGCATAGAGAACTATCAAAGCAAAATGAGAACAAAAAGTACAAAGATATAATATTTATAGTAGATTTTGTTCCATATTTCTTAAGAAAAGCAATATGCTTTATCAAAGTGATAAAAGTGGAAATCAATAAAACTTATATGGTAAATTCAGAACTCTAGAACCATCCCATCCTTTTGTATGAAAGACTTAATAGGAAACTTTGGGTGTGTAATGGATGACTGGAATGTTTAGAAACATTTCAGGTACATTGATGATGATGGGAATCACTTTGATCAAGGAGCAATGCTAGAAGTAACACTTGGCAGCATGATTTCGGCATATTAATGGTCATTACGTTTTTGTTGGTTCTTGAGTGATGTTACTCATATGAAAGACTAGCTAGGCAAGAGATCTCTCGTCCAAGGCTTTAAAGAGTCGGCTATCATGGAATCACTCAGATGGAGACGGGAAGAATCAATTAGCCCTGGTTTTACTTGTCTAAAGCCATGGTGAGTCGAACGTTACTGCAAACTCCAAAAGTATGATGGAAGGTATGATAAATTGCTAAATAAAATAGCAAGCAAGTACATAAAAAATATTTTGCGCATACAAGATAAAACACCTAGGGTAAAAAGATTAAAGGAGTTATGGAGTGAAAAAATGTTGTTATGGGAAAAGACAATGAAGGAAACTTGCTATTGCTAATTTTGGGATGCTAATGTAGAAATCTTGAGAGGAGTTTAGGAAGGCTGAAAGTTTTGAATGTGGAAGTGGTGGAGGATGAGGTGGCTATGGGTGTAAGAGCAGGGTTGCATTGCTCCATGCCTAAGGTTTTGAGAATGTTCGAGGCATATGATACTTGGTTGAGGGCAATGATGTTGGCTGTTTTAGATAGGGAAATGCTGAGGAATGTGGAGAGTGTTCTAAGGTGTTTCATACTGAAATGATGAGTGAGAGCTTGGAGGAAGGCAAGGGTTGATTGCTAGGGCTGGTAATAAGTATATCGTCGGACGTAGATGAGGATGTATATGCTATTTGGAGTGGTGTTATTGATGAGAAGGGAGGGGTCTCTGTTACTGCTGTGAAAGCGAGATAAAATGGAGATAAAAGACAATAGCTTGAACAATAATAAATTAGAGAAAACAATAAAAGAAAGATAGGTTTGATCAAAATAATGCATACCTTGATCCCTCCAGGATTATACACACCATGAAGTTTATCAATTATGCACACCAACGAAGTTTCGGTTATCCACAACAAAATTAAGAGTTCTCAAGACAAACTTACGTAAGAAAACTTCATTCGATTTTGTGTTGATACAAGAAATTTGGAACCTTATTTATAGTCACGTAAGGCATGTCAAATAATAATAAAAATCATAAACTAATTCAATCAAATCTCTCATGAAGGACTAAGATGTCTTTTACACATAAAAGACTAAAGTCAATCCTATTTACCACTAGTCATTTGATCTAGTTTTTATTCATGACAAAAATTAAAATAAAATAAAATGTAAATAAAATGTAAGAGTATCATATCCTCAAGTCTTTAGGCTCCTAACATATGCTCATATCATCACACGTTCTCGTGTAGGCCTTCGTGTTGCATCAGTGGCGATGGTAAGTAGGATTTTTATTGTCGTCATTTTTGCAACATGATTAAAAGTTTTGTCTGTGAACAGTTAATGGAGGAATGACATGTTCATTTGCACACTTTGCAAACAATACTATTTCTTTCACGACCATACGATCGACCAATCCTCTAGATCGACAACAACCTCGGAAATATGGAGAGAATTGATTATAAGAGTCTACATGTTGAGCATATGGAGACTTTTGCACAGGCTGATCGAGGGAGGAGCTGATTTGATTGGTAACTGCAGGAATTGTGAGCGGTGATTCTGTCGAGTAGAGGAGCTTGTGATTGAGAAGCATTTTGCAAAGTTCATCCACAGAACAAGGTCCAAGCGGGTCGTGACAGTGGTGGTGAGTGTGCAATAATCTAGCCCAAGTATGGTCAGAATACTTAGAACGATCTATTGATCATAACGGGAGGAACGGGAAATCATGAGATTATGAGCGATATTTTGACCTATTCAAGATAGTCGGACATCGATAGATTTTCTTTCTTGATGGAGCAAAGCTAGAACTCCAGTTGTTGGATGCAGATATGGGAGGTTGAGGTGTAAATCATGGCTAGAGCTTGCCAGATTGCATGAGATGAGTCGCCGCCAAGTATCTTAGCTAGAGTAGATTCGGTGAGAGACAAGATGATTCAGTTGATGATCAACTGATTGATGGAGAACCATGTCATGTAGTCAAGGTTGGTAAGTTTGCTTGGGAGCATCGGTGAGGGAGGAGGTAGGGTTCCATTGGCATACTCCATAACGTGATGAGCCCGGAATATGGGGATGAACTGCCATGTCCAGAGAGTGTGGTTCGATTTGTCAAGTTTGATATTCAGGATATTGTGCATGTTGGATAGGGGGGATGCTATGTTGCTGAGCTTCAGCGCTCTGGAAGACATAGGTGGAGAATCTTTGATATTTCCTCAAACAGGAGAGTCAGAGAAGCTCTTGGCTCCAACCTTTTTAGAGAGAATTGGATAGCGCTAGGGATTCTCTCACTTTGATACCATTTTAGAAGACCGGAGAGAAATCTTTTTGAAGAAAATGTATCTCATTTCTTTTATGAGACTCGAGAGAAAGCCCGATACTTACAGACAAATATATAAGCGGGAACATTTACAATACGTATCGGATGGATAACATTATATCAGATACTAATTTAGCTAATAAAAAGTAATATGTGCAAGTCTATGAAATTTACACTTTATATAAATGTGTATGCGACATCATTGAATTTGTAGCAAAGAACCTTACCATTTTATAACATTGAATTAGATGGATATTTTTCTTGCTGTAATATTGTGTTCATTTCCACAGGATTCAAATGATAATAGAAGTCTTAATAATTTGTGATGGAGGCATAAGGAAAAAGGTGGAGAAAGTAGGGGTTGCTATTTGGTGGTTGGGGAGATAAGTGAAGCTGCCAAGGTTTGGATGGCCCATATTACCAAGAGGGGAAAGAGATATCAACAAATGAGAGGGGGTTGTAAGACTTACCAGGATTTTAACCCTAGATTTATCAAGAAATTAAATTTAAGAGCTCAGTCACTGAGCCACCGCACCATTCACAAATTGCATAAAATTGAAAACAAAATAACTAATGAAGAGACATTATAAAATGAGATTTTTTTGGGATACTATGACTTTGTCTTGTTGATTTTAAATCATTCAAAATTTTTTGCAAATAATTTGTTGGAGTTTTCATAACGAAATCCTTTTTTTTCATAATTTAAAATTTATTTTCATTTAATTAAATTGAAAGAGTTTGTTTTCGTACTAATATTTACAGTGGCGTGCAAAGTTCTCTTCTTTTCAAGCATCATGCTCTCTGTAAATTCTTTTAAATTTTGTATTAGTCAAAGGCATCAAGGAAACTTCTCACAATCAATTAATAAATCCTAGTTTTTTCTTGATTTCATGCATCACTTGTCATAGATAGAACTTAAAAAAATTTATGCTTTATTATTTTATTAGAAGAGCACTACTACAATACGCAAGTATTCTAAAAAATGAGTCAGTTTTGTCAAGTGAAAAATTAAGATCGGTTCCATGCACTTGCCTATGGGACCTGTTTTTATCTCTTCTTTTTTCAATACCCTCACTCGTACTTTATTGGCATTTTTGAGACATTTGAAGTTCCATTGCATTTTTGTCGTTAGAATACCATCCATGATAATATGAGTGCATCTACTCTCATACAGGATTGCAATAAAAGTTTTTTTTGTCTAGCATGGCCTAATGTTGTTCTTTTAATTTTTTTCTCCTTTTTTTTTCTTATTTACACGCGTGAGTACATATAATTTGCATGCTATTGTTATTTTATTCGGTGAACCATTTTATTTTTGGTCTTGAAATCTTAGAAAATGAAGCCTAATTCCAGTTATGCAGACATGTTAATAACATATTCCCATTGTACAAGACATGTATTAGCTATGTGCTCATCTACTTAAATGCAAACAAAAATTTGACTATCGTACACTGACTGATGTTTTATTACAACGGGCTTTTAGGGCCTTGAATTTGCTTTTATATGAGTGATAGATTGAAAGAATGCTTGTATCATTAATTTTAAAATAAATCTAAGGGCTCGAAAGCTCATCTTTAACAAATTTGTCCTAGAATTTCCTAACTTAAAATTCTTTTTCCCATCATTGGAACCACACCCGACTTAATTGAACATTTATTTTTCTGCTTCATTCTCAGATGATATCAAGGGTGTTTCTGGTCAAGATGGAAGTTCCAGTGGCGAACCCAACAAAGGTTCACCTACCATTGATAACCTACAACTTTGCAGCCGGGTTGATCAGTAAGCTTTTCTAATGTCTTAGGGTGCTATTCAGACTGCAAAATACTATAGAAATGTTGTAATATTCTTAAATTTTAAGTGACGTAGCTTTGAACCAAACAGCCCCTGTATTATATTTCTTTATAATTAAGCAATGCAATAATACAGCTTTCTTTGCATTGTTGTCATGCTCTCTTACAGAACTAAGCCACCCGCCAAACTTGGAGTGCAAATGCTGGCTACAGCAGTCGGAAACAAGAGAGATGGAAATTTAACGAACTTTCGAGCCCCCGGGAAGGGGAAGGGGAGAACGCACAACATAGTTCTCTTCTTCGAAATAACGGATATACTAAATTGCTATGGAATGGTTAAGCGCATGGAGAGCGTCCTTAAGCCTGCCTCGAAGAAGAATCCCAAATCTTATGCTGCTCGTTTTCAGGATTATATCTCCCAAATATTTCCCGAAAATAAGTCTGGCGTATAAATACTTAGCCACTCTGATTAAGTTGGAAGTCTTCATCCAACAGTTAACCTTCTAATGTCATGTGGACGGCCAATCGGTAGTGTCAGTGCTGCTATCTTTCACTAATCTTCATCCTTATCTTTTTTACTGCTATTCTTTTGCATTTGATTTACTAAATGATATAGATTTAGATTTATTTATACATTCTACATACACTGCAAATATATCATACTGCTGACTGAGTGCTCATCCTTGGATGTTGAATATTACCCTTAAAATCTTAATATCTGCAAACTTCAAAGCATTATTTATTGTGAAACCTACCGTTATTCATGGTTTCATGTGTATTAATGTGTGCAGAACCTTGTTTTGACTCGGTTCCAAAATCATTTTTCCTCACTTTAGTTGTATCAGCGCCCCACTGTTCTACAAGTGGATATATGTGCTCACACAAATTCGCCCTCTCTTGCTCAAGGGTGACAATTGTAAGAGTCCTGATTGAAATGGATAGAGATCTTACTCCAATTGTGCAATCATATGTAGTTCATGTGTATATCCCCATGATTAGATTCTCCACAGCTTGGTCAATCAAGTAGCAATTCAAGCATTTACTTTGGAACATTTTCATAGATAATTGATTGCAATGATTAGATATCCCTAAGATGATCCAAATATGAGAAAAAAAAATCCTTTCTTGATGTCTTGTTCTACCACAAACTTCTCCACATATAGTCAAATCAAGTTTTAAGTGATTTCCTAGATATTGAACTTAAGAATTAAATTGAGGATTCGATATCATGATATGATCCATAAGCCCCACTAATCAAGCATCAGAGCACTTTCTAATGTAGAATGCTAGTTGAGAATTTTTGTTGCATGGGAGAATTCAAATGACTTTAAGCCATCATGTGAACATCATGAGAAAAATGAAGGCTTGCTTACCCTTAAAACATGTTGCTAGTTTTTTATAATTTTGATTTAGCTTAAAATCTGAACTTTGTATGCTGGTTTCAATTAATAAAATTTTTATACCACTTAGTAAGCTTAATAAACCAATCCAATTAAACAAAGAATTAAACAAAGAATAGAGAGCACAAAGCACCAACCAAAGCATATGGTGCGATAAAAGATCATTAATAGTGTTGGAAAAGGCATTACATTTCCAAGCCAAACTGATTCTCAATGAAAATTTTGATTTAAAGTCTCAGGTAATTTGAAAAATTAAATTTTATTAGAAGAAAAATTAATATTTCTGAAAATTTGAATAATTTAAATATTTTAAAATTAAAGGGTGTTTTTGTAAAATAAATGTGCCAAAATTAAGAATCTACTTTATTATATTTTGTAAGATTTTGATAGTTTTTGAGATATATATTCATGTTTAAAAAATTAGAAAATTATTTAAAATAAAATAGTAATCTAAATTAAATAAATTTTATTTTATTGACATAAAATTAAAATTTTATTAAATTTAGTCCAGAAAAAAAAAATTAAATATAGTAACTAATGTTGAAGAACCTATGTACTATATAAGCATTTTAGGACTTCAACATTGTACTGAATGCATTGATGTGAGCATATAGAGTGCTCTATTATAACTTAGCAATAATGCAAAATCAATTCATGAAGTTAAGGACCACCAAAACCAAAATGCATAAAAGGAATTTGAATTTTTCATATGAACACTAGAAATATTTTAAGAAGCACCTATCAAATCTTGTCGGCCAAGCATACAATGCATCATTGGGTCAAGATAATCAGCAACTTGAAAAGAAGTGCCCCACCCATATGATTAGTGTTATTATGATGAAAATAGATGCTTCATGTGTGTCCACAAAGGTCACAATTTTAATTTATGTTAAGCTACTACTAAGCTACCAATTCAAATCAAAGCTAGCATAACTATGTTTAGTATGAGTTTTAATAATGTACTTGGTGTTTAGTTGCACATTATGTGATTTGTAGTTACACGTGCATTAATGTTATTCTGTATTTATATTCACGAGTGACGACAGTCGTTGTGTTTGTGTTGTAAAAGATGCCTTGATTTATGACGGGCGTCTTTGAGTGAGTGGCCTAGGGGTCTTAGGCTATTACTATAAATAGACATTGTATTCTCATTTGAAGTCATTGAATAATAGATTTCCATATACTTCCATTGTAAGGATTTGCTTTTGCGAGTGTTTTGAGGTTCTGTGCATACTTAATTTGTTTCTTGTGCGCATGTATATGGCAAGGCCATCAGGGTGTGTAATTTTAATTTCTTATTTGTAAGAGTTGTAATTTTAACATCTTTTCCCTATCTATATCCCTCTCAAAATAAAATAGAGAATTTGAAACTTGAGAGTTGGAAAGAGCACCTTGCAACAACTATTAATAGGATAATTAAACACTAATCTAGTACACCACAAGTAGGTTCCAACTAGCACCCAAACGTCCCATTATGGAAAAAGTTGAGCCACTAATCGCTCAAACACACCATAGACATGCACCCAAGTGCACCAACCCGCCCACCAATGGTAACTTGCCTTGAATCAACACTCAAGTATAAACTATTAATAGGGCATTCTACCCAACCTTTAGCACTTGGAAATTTGTGTGTACTTTGCATTTAGCATAGCATAGGTTATTAATTAAGCTATCTCAAATTCATGCATAATTAAGTAAAAATTTTGAACATTCACATTCCTCTAAAGTTCATAATCAATTCACCCCTTCTCTTGGAAGTGTCCATGAATAGTTTTTGAAGAACTTAATTCTTGGTTAATTAAGCAATTATTGATGGAGGATTTATTGGTATTAAATTTGCATAAACAAATAAAAGAATTTCATGATCATGCAGTGTTCTCATGCATCAATACAACACTAGAGCATTCATGCAAAGGACCTTTTTTACTGTGTCAACTCTCAAATCTTCAAACTTTTCCCTTCTTTCTATACATAGGAAAAACTCACATTTAAATTATGCAAATCTTGCATCTCAACATTTTGGTGACTATTGCAAGCCCTTGCCCTAATTCTATCAAAAGGAGCATTTTTATTGCAATTCGACTTTGCTATGGTTATACATTGTTGCCAAGTGATGAAATTATCTCAGGTGATTTAACAATTTCATAACCAGCACAATATTAAAGGTTTTATATATATAATTATAATCAATAGAACTTTACTATTTCTTAAAAAATTGAAATAAATGCAACTCTATATGAAACAAATCAAAACATACCCTCTCCCATCGCCTATCTACATAAATTATGAATAATCTACAATTTTCAAGACATTTCTCATTTCTTCTCACTAAAATTCACAACATCTGAACAGGGCCGAGAAAATGAGCATTTTCTAAGCTTACAAAGGACATAAATTATTTACAAAAGTATTACAAGCTTGTAAATTATCAATGTAACCTAAAGTTTACCAAGTAATTTAACATACCTTTACAAATTAAATATGTGATCATTTGGACCAAATATAGAATTACTAAACTGTCTAGTGTTCAAATCGCCGCCATCAAGAGCAGAACTAAATCGATCAAGCCATTGGGCTGGGGCAGGATTTTCAATTTCCTCCACCCACTCTGAAGTCATATCAATCTCATCAAGCACAATCGGATCAGAGTCTAAGCACCTGGCTTTTGCCTTGAGCTTCAGATTATAGTGAACATATAATAGATCACTCAGTGTCTCTTTGTCCAGTTTATTGCGTTTCTCAGAGTGAAACTGCTGGATAGCGCTCCAGTTTCTATCAAAAGCTAAAGCACTGCACACTTGGTTAAGTATTCTGACCGCAACCCTCTGTAAGCTGGGTGCTGAATCGCCATATTGCTCCCACCACATCCCTGCGCATGAGAAAAAAAAAAAAAGCTCAAGTGCTTCTCAGCACATTAACCAAGCAAGAGCTAGATCGATCATATGGCCTTTACCTGGAGCAGTATTGTTGCGCGCCTCTTTAGCAAGATTTGAACCAAACATGCCTTGTGCTTTCCGAAAAATACAGATCTGTGATGTGAGGTCATGCCGGAGTTCAGGTGTAGGAAGCAGCTTCTCCAGAACTGCAAAAAATTCCTCTTTTATAAGCCCAAGAAACTTAACTTCAATGTTGTATTGGATGCTAGGGTTAAGGAAAGCAGCAGCAGCATGAAGCGGTGAATGGAGTTGATTCTGCCATCTTCTGTCCACTATGTCAAGGAATGTACTGCATTTTACTTCATCCATTATGTAGTAAGTCCTAATGGATTCTTTAGCCCTCGTCATTGATTCATATATAGATCCAACTGCAGGCTTACCGCCGGAGACATCCCTTAAAACCTTCAAAAGGGGTTCGGACACGCTTGCAATCTCTTCCACCGCTCTCCAGAATTCAATGTCCTCAAGTATATCAATGCAGGATAAACCGGGAGATCGGTTTGAATAGGATGAGGTCAAATAATCCGGGCTGTTGAACATGTGCTTCAGCCTCGACTTCTGCCTCAGCATAGACTGCAATGTAAGGAAATTAGACGTGGATTTGGTGATGCCACTGCGAACAAGCTCCTGGCCTCCAGTGAATTTTCTCATTAATTCAAGAATCCATATGTTGTTATAGATGAATCTAGTTACGGTTTGCGCCTGCAGGATGCATCTGTTCACCCAATCAATTCTGGAGAAATCCTCCAGGATAAGATTCAAGCAGTGGGAAGCACAAGGAGACCAGAAAATTGAGTTATAAGACTGCAAAATGTGATTCCCCACACCAGCATAGTTCAAGGAATTGTCCATGATCACCTGAACCACGTTCTCGGGACCAATGTCCTGAATAACTGAATCGAATAGATCGCAGAGGCATCTGGTGTTCTTGAAGTATGTGGAGGCATCCACTGATTTATGGAAGAACGTACCCAGAGGATATGATATATAGAAATTTATCAAAGCGCGCGCTTTATTGTCGGTCCAGGTATCAGCTATGATAGTGCAGCCGGTGGAAGCCCAATCTTTCTCAATCTCCTTTATCTGCAAGGTGAGTTCAGACTTGAGTTTCTGCAACCAGGTGGTTCTCAAAGAATCAACCGTTGGGCCCCTAAATCCCGGGCCGCCAAGAGCCTCAAGCACAAGGAGATATGAGGACGAATGGGCGACGCTGAAATCAAGCTTGCTTTCGAAGAAAAATTCGGCTATGCAACGCTCTGCATCCAGAGGGGGCTGAGGCCTGGCTGTTGCAGTGCCCGGCTGAAAGAGTTTTCCCACAGAGCTTGCAGCAGTCTCCATAGGCACGAGCCACTTGGAACTAGATATAATTCCTGGAGACAATGCTTCGCCCAGACATTGCTTTTTAACTGTAGCAACTTCCTTCCCCTCATGTTTCATCGCTAAAATTGCTTTCACCCTATCTGTTACCTCGTCTCTAACCTTGCTGCATGGATGAACGCCTTTGCTGGGAAGCCGCGAAAGATGGAACTTTAGTCGACTTATGCCACCGTTTAAAACTTTCAGACAGAATTTGCATCTAACCTTGTTGCCTTCTAACCTTTCACAATACTCCCAGCACACATCTTTCTCTCGAACCATTGTAGCAACGATTTGTGGTTACCAAAGCATTTTGAGCACAAAGATGACTAAACGTTGAGAACGGAAACATGTGAAGAAATAATATAACATTTATAGGGCTTAAAGCAGCCATTTCCTCTGCAAAATAAAAAACAACAAAAGATTTTTATTTTGTAATACTCACTTTATAATATGCATGACTAGCTCAGAAACTTTGATATCTACAAGAAAAATATTATCTCCGCATTTCAAAAAATCATTACCACTACCCACATTTAATTATATTTAGAAGAGTTCTAAGAATCTATATGTGAAATCATGTAAAATCCAAGTAAAACTAGAACTTTAGAATTTCAGAATTTTAAAATTTTGGTAAAATGGGAATCCTATAATCCTGGCTATCAAACATCCTCTCCTAAACCCTCTAATTTCAACTAAACGAGTTTTAGAGTAAGCTAAAATTGAACGGACATGTAACTCCGCATTTGGTTGATTTAACAAATCCATTTCACAAACCCCTCACAGTTCATAGGCTTTAACTGAATTTGCTTGATCCAAAGCCAAAATAAATGCTCTCATTTAGCATCCTCAGGTTTTATTAATTTTGGATTTAATGCTTTAGTTAATCCTGCTGAACTTAAATCTAGTTTGTTGGCGAACAGGCCCTACCTAAAACCTGTGAAATGATAATGTTTTATTTGTAAGTGTAGAAATTAGATGTCATGTATACATTATTTAAAAATTTGGGCGCATAATATGTAAACATGATATAAAACAAATACTTCAATAAGTAAATCAAACAAGTGATGATGATAAAATCCAAACAAGCTCATGTAGATTTTCATGATATAAACAGAAATGCAATACTCACTAGCTTATGTTTCTTTCCAGCTCAGAACCTGTGTGGTTTACAAGGAAGTTTCACAAGTTATTATCAGAAAAAGACAACAAAATGACAACAAAATCTAGAATAGTAAAAATAAGCAATAAACAAAATAATTAAGATGATATATATATATATATATATATATATATATATATATATTCTTAAAAGCTCCAAAAATTTTGAGATTAAGGTTAGTTTGGCTCGCTGCTATTTGTAAAATTGTTAGGGCAATGTTATGTTTTTTCACAATACCATCTCAAGAAATTGTCATTTGGTTTGCTACTATGTTATCTGAATATTAAGAAATTGTGAAATTGCCACTAGCTAATGTTATTCAGATAGCACTATAAATTGAAAACATTCATAAATAGTAGTGCTATTTAGAGTTCGCTTTTTCACCTGTGGCCTGCAATTTTGGCAAAAACAGTTATTCTCTTCCTCGACACTGGTATAGTTTGATTTTTGACATAAAAACACATGAAATTCATGTGGTCAAACTCCCAAAAAAAAATTTTTTTTTTTTAAAGTTTGGAAGGCAAACAATGTGAGTTTCATACAGCTTTTACTCAGTAGGGGAAGGGAAGCCAAACACGTTTAATAAAGGTATTTTTAAGCCTCATTTTTAACTTAGATGAACTCCAGAATCACTTGCATGTGCTTTTTTTTAAAGAATATTTCATTCAAACTAGCAATTTACAAGAATTTTGAAGTTTGTTGTGATTATGCATTTAACACTAACACGAGTGCCATGAAATATGCTGAAAATTATAAAAAAGATGGCAACTGAGCCTAATCATGGTTTCACCAATACTTTTTAAGAATTAAACACATTAAAAATAGTGCAATGAAAAATAAAGTGCAATGCAATATATAGTCAATCACTCATGTCTTATATTTCAAGAGTATATTTTATTATGATTTCAAGCTGCAGAAAACTCATTTAACCAAAAGGTAACAAAGAAAATAAGGAATTAAGAACTATGATCATGGTATTGGCACAAATATTTACTGCAGGTAAGCTCAAATAACAGCACAAAAGAAGAGGAAAATACTTTGTAAGCAAGAAATGTCGTATATCGTACAGAATCAAGAGAAAAAATCGGTAGCAGCAGTATTGCATAATACACGGTCATGCAAATACATATTAGTTATTAAAAAGGACTTTTTTAATATCATTCAAAATGAGCATTATATTCAAAAAATTTAGTTCTCACAAGTACAATACATATATTTTAAACATTGAACTCATGCATTTCTAAGAAATGTGCACTCATATGATGTATATTAACACATTCAAAATAAATTCTAATTATAAAAAACAACATTAATATAAAACTTCATGATAGTTATTTTTATACTATTTTTTATAATAAAAATAGTTAGTTCATGCACTATCAACGTTTATCCAGTACATGCCCCCCATATTTTACCACCTCAGCTAATTCATTTTTGTTAAGTGAAATGATTGGTCATTCATGGATACATATAAGAAGCTCAGTGTTATTACATCGTATTAGCTACAAGATTTCATCATCTTAATATTCAAGTTTATTTTTATTTAGAATGATGTATTTGAGGTCTATATACGAAACACAGTATCCATATATAATGCATCAAGTTGCTGGTTCACAAATAACGATCAATTTCTCAGTTTTATCTATAAGCGACTTTGATTAAAGTCTAATCAAGAATTTTGATTTTCGTTGTCTGTAGATTTTTCTTGTATCTTGTAACCATCTTAAAATTATTTAAAGGTGCATTCACTATAAAGATACTGAAATCTAAAATCTAATAATTTTGGAGTTCTTAATTCTGAAAAATAATTGGTTCGCCTATTTCCAAAAGCTGCTAAATCAAGTGAATCCTCAAAGCTACAAAATATAAGAGATTACAAGATTTCATGGAATAACAGAGAAAATGTCGGAAGCACTGGATTTTTTCACATGATGGATGATTTGGATTTATATGCAAGTGTCGCCTTTACAGGCAAAATAATGGCCAAATCCTATTACAAAACATCATCCCCTTAAAATCCTTCTCTATAAAAATTGAAAGTTGAACAACAAACACGTTAATTAAGCACTAGCTAGTTGATGACTTGTACTAAGAAAATTTAGCAGCATTAAGTGACTAAGGGATGTTTTGATTAGATACTATGGGCAAAGTTATTAAAATATCAAAACTGAGTGATTGGGTCATTGTTTTATGAATTTGGCTAAGAAAAATTTTAGGCAATATTATCCCTAAAAAAGGCAAAGGGGGCAAAACCGCTATCAAGAAGATGACAACCCTAATCTCGCCAAAATCGCAAGCAAATGATAGCAAAACTATTAGAATACACTAAAAATTAAGGAAGGTGGAGCCATTCACCATTTGCACACGAAAATATTGGCTAAAAAGAAGATCCGGATTCAAGGAGTAACACTAAACGATGGCAATATAGTAGCTATTTTAATGTTATTGTAAGAAGTTATTACGGAACAGCAGAACATTGTGCTCAAATAACAGCGAACCAAAAAGCCCCTTAATCTAAAAATATCTCAACCCGCCTTCACAAGACTGGATAGCACTACGAAACGAAGTTGAACACACCATCAAACACTAAGAATTCTGATCAATCGACGGTTTTCTTAAGAAAGCCAACCATCACAAACTCCGCGAAATCCTTAGTTCATCTTCACATCCATGCATTCGAGAGCGAGTTCAATCAAACAACAGCAGTCGCCAATCGAACCAAACGGACGCCTGAAACAGCATGAATAAGTTGTATAACAGCCATGAAAGCATTTAATCAAGAGAGCAATCCCAAATTATTAAACTGTAAAAAGACTCTAAACAGAGTGTCTAGGGTTTGACTCTGCTTGTCAGCGTGGAAAACAAAATAAGAGAGAGAGAGAGAGAGAGAACCTTGATAATATGAGCTCTGATTTGTAGCCTGCGCGAATCGCCGCTCGAACAGCCATTACTCGCGCGAGATCTCGTCGCTTAGGGTTTGAGAGAGCCTCCCAGTACTCATATTTTCTGGGCATTTAATGGGTCGGCAAAAAGGCCAAAAAAGACCGAACGATAAATTGCCGCGACAGTACGTGTACGGTGGATGCGCTCTGTGTCGTCTAATGGACGGTTGCGATGAAGTTCTCATCTCACGGTACGTGCAGAAACTGGGTGCTGTCCGAGGATGCTAAAATCGCGATTAATAGACAAGAATTATTTTTAAGAAATTAACAGAGAATTGACCTGTTTTTTTCTCGTTTGCTTGCTTTGAAATCAGGCATTTCAAGAAATACTCGTTAACGTGATAATCAAAAAAATTCAATTAATATGATTTCGATATCATCTCATTAATTTTTATTTATTTATATTAAAATAATATAAATATTATTCTTAAAATTTATATTGAAATGATATAACAAAATAAATTTTTCTAAATGCCATATCAGTATTATTTAATAGGATATAATAATTAGATAGATATAATTTATTATTTAATAGGATAAGTTGAATCGAACATACATGAAATTAAAAAAGAATAGTAACACTGCTTTCGGAGGCATTAATTATGGCAACTAGACGCTGAATACTGCATGGTTTAATTTAATCGAAGAAAAGCAGCTAAGCATATGAAGATCCAAATTGTTTAATCTTGTTTATGCAGAGCCGGCAGAGGCTGTATTCGGCAGTTTACTCTTCAAAATCCCAAATTGTTCAGAATTAAATTAGCGATAATGAGAAAATAATTAGTGAACTGCGGCGATGGAGATTGAGCAGCTTGACCAAGCAGAGTAGCCTTGGCGATACAGCATTGCAGAGGATCAAGTTCGGACTGTGAACTGAGTACGAAGATCATCAATCCTTGATTCCTAATGCTTTAAGATTGTTAGGCTGTGTGGGATTGTGAATCGGGACAAAATTTTTCCCCAAAAAACAGTACTCACCCCACTATTTGAACTCTTTTTAATATTGGATTGAGAAAATGACATGGACTGCTTTGATTGGGATGTTACACATAAGAGGAAATGAGGTTACATGGCACTATCCCCTGCGCGCTTTCGTCAAGCTCTCTGTCACATACACAAGGGCTATTTGCCTGCCACTCCAGCAATCTAGCCTTTCAGATGCTTGAGCCTGCTTACTGCGGACATGAGCTTGGGTTCGCAGGCTCTGTTCTTTGACAAGTCGTCTTCAACTCCTGATCATGTATCGGTGCAGATTCCAGGGCTCTCGCATCATGGTATGGATGCTATGAACTTGCAAGCAAAGGAGCACTCGATACCTTATGATTTGGTCGCAAATTCTTGGAACAGCTCTACTCTAATCGTAGGTGGAAATTGAAAAAGCTTTTACTCCCACTGCATCTTCTCTGTTCCAACAACTCATGCAGAACCAGCTTATACTCTGTTATGAAGTCAATATGAGATATTCTAAAAAGCTCATTGTGTGTGCCACTTGGAAAGCTATTAGAAGCAACTGTAGAGCTAATGGTTTAACTATTAGCAAACCTCTGCATTTAGATCCAAATGCTCTCTCTACTTTATGGGCATATGCACTCGCCCATATGCATTCAAAGTGCATTTCTATTTCCACCTACTATTATTCATCAAGTTCCATAAAGAGTCTTGATTTTTGGACCAGAAGAGGCCGGAGAATGGCGCCACCAACCGGATGGCATGTGCTCACATAGAAATTTCGGTGGCACGGTTGCTATTTTGTGGAACATGATTTGATCAGCACGGGATGTACCGTCGACCTCTCCATGTTTTCGCCCCGTCAAGCTCTAGCATTTATAAATGTAAGAATTCATGATTGTTGTTACCTAATTATTAATAGCTCAATTAGTCTAGAAATCTTCTCACTTATCTTTAAATAACTCTAAAATCGAATCCCGAAATTGTGGGACAATTTGTAAGTCTTCATTTGAACAAAAATTTTAATCAATTTAATTAAATAGAAAAATGAGATAATTATTTTTACCACAAATATAAAATTTGGCTTCATTTTTGAATTTCTCATACTCAAAGAACTAGCTATTGGATTCAAACAACGGGTGATCCTTCATTTCACCCTGAAGACTGGACATCCAAATCAAAGGATCCGAGCCGTCCCGCTGTTATGAGGATCTAGATCAAACAACTGTTGTTAATCAAATGCCCGATTTGATCTCATCCGCTGGATCCAATCCTGTATCTATCGGCTGAGATTGAACCCACGTCTCTCTACAGGCCCCGATGGAATCAGAGCCATCTAATGGATCGGAGGGCCAAGATTTATCTTGGATCGTCTCCCCCGAGCCCGACCCAGTTAAGCACTGCAACGGTTGGGACAGAATATCGAAGCCACCGTTCCACCCCCTCAAAACCTAGTCAAAACTCTCCAATTCAATGTTTGGATCAATTGTCTGTGTTTGAAGGGTTGCGAGATAGATCCAGTCAGTGGTCCGAGACTCGACAAACCGATGATCGACGAACCAAGGTACCCATATATAATCTCATAATGACCCACAATTTTGGTTTTGATATATTACAATTTGAATATAAACACTATCACCATTGCAATAATAATAATAATAATAATTAATAATAATATCACTAAACTTTCATATGAAGGCAAGAGTGCCAATACGCATATCCTAAATATCTCTCAAATAATATTTAAAAAAAAAAACATTAAATCCACATTTAAGATGTCGTAACTACTAAAAAAATATATTTTAAAATGTAAATCCTAAAAATATCTAACTTTGAGGAATTGTTTGAAAGTCAAATATTTTGTCATTAATGCAATGTTCGGCATTAATTATAAAACGATTAATTAGCAAAGTCTTTTGTTATGAAATTTATAAATAATTTAAGAGGAAGTAAATTAAAACTAAATTTATTTATTTTTGTTTCCCAAATTAAGATTTTTAACATATATTTTCATTAATATTCTATAATCATTAAAAATATTTAAAATTATTAGTAATTAATTCGTAATAAATAAGATTTATTAGTAAAAATTAAGATTAAAAATTCATTAAAATTTAATAATAATTTAAAAAAATACCGATATATATATATATAACTGTAATTATATTTAAATTTAGTATTTAATTTATAATAATGGATTCATTAGTTATAATCGTAATTATAAATCTATTAAAAATAAATAATCTCCTAAAAAAACTATGAGAATACCGGTAAAAGTACCGAAGTATTTTTTTCAAATTTTTCAAAAAAATTTCCTTTTTGTTTCACTTTATTGCATGAATATTGTGGCAGTTTTTGTTAGAAGATTTTTTTCTTTATTGCTTTTTTCAAGTAATTACACGTGCCCGAGCATCACGGTACAGTCCTTGCACACGTGCCGAAAAGACTGCTGTCGGCGCTACAGGTGTGCTGTTCGGGTCGATCATGGGTAGAAACAAGATCAAACCGGTCAAAACGGTCACCACTGGTATCCATATATATGAGTCATTATTTGGGCTTAAAATATTCCTAATCTTTTCTATAGTACTTTAATTTTTATAGAATAAGATTAGTTCAATTAATACTGCTTTAAATAACAGATATTTCTCTTTATTTTAAATTAAGCCATCTTCATAAATATAATATATATTTAAAATCTGAATATAACTATGTTTATATTTATTTTATATATTGTGAATTAAATTATGAGCCCTAAAAAAAGAACAATTAATATATATTTATTTTTTAAGGATATATAAAAATAATGACATAAGTTTCATCATTAATTTAAATATAAATAAAAAATAATTACAATTTTGCATTTTATATTTGAGGATTAGCTTGGCTAGGCATCTTAATATTCCCACTCCCCAAAATTACCTGAACTAAAAACACTGTCCGTTCCGTCGACGTTACTTAAAGGAGATATTTAAGCGGGGTTTAAGAAAAATAAATAAATAAGCACATTAAAAAATTAAAATTAAGAAAATAATTTAATTAGACAAAAATTAAACAGAAAGCTACTAGTTGACTTGTTTGAGCTCGCCTTCTTCTTCTCACTCTCCCCTCTTGCTCTCCTACAAAATTGGCCTCTAATTCTTAAGATCAGAGTTCAAGTTTTATCGATTACATATTTAGATATCATAGTTCCTCCGTCAGAGCAGCGGCGGCCGGAAGCTGGTCGAGCGGGAACAAATCGGCGATATCGTCGAAGAAATCGTCGCAATCACGATTCAACGGAGAGCTGGCGTATAACCCTGACCCGGGCATCAGCGCGTCCCCGGCGAAGAGCCCCAGATCACCCGCCGCCGAATCGCCTAAAACCCACCAATCGTCCTCCAGCGGACTGCCGTACTGAGTCATTTCGTCGAGCATCTTGAGCTCGCCTCCAAACTGAGGCAATACAGCTTCCCCTCCTGCGGCCGCCGAAGGGAAGCCGCGGAGAACGGAAGTCGGGGAGCACGAGTGGTGCGAGTCTTCGCTCGACTCGTACCCGCCGCCGCCGCCGAAAGCCGCGAGATTCGACGCTGGTGGACACGGACCGAAGTTCACGGTGGCGTCCGGGCCGCGAAGCCGGATCGCGGCCGAGTCGTAGACCTTGGCAGCCTCCTCTGCCGTGCTGTAAGTGCCGAGCCAGACGCGAATTCGCCGCGCGGGGTCCCGAATCTCCGCGGCGTACTTCCCCCACGGCCGCCGCCTGACTCCGCGGAACCTCGGAATCTCAGAGGATTTCGCCGACGAGGAAGGCGGCGGCGCTGCCATCTTCCTTCTCCGCTCGCCAGATCTGCCGGCCTTGGGGGAGCAGAACCGGATTTCCTGCACGTAGCGCTTCACCCTGCGGCGGCTGCCGTCATCGTCGGAGGAATCCGTGGCGTCCACATCGTCGCAGAAGAATCGGACGGTTCGAGGCCGGAGGAAGGGACTATTCAAGGATCTGGATGTCACATCGATGTGAACTGTGTGCTTGAGCGGATCCAACAAGTGCTCCTCTTCCATCACTCCTAGGGTTAATGCGAAAGCAGAGGGGATTTTAATCGGGAAGGTAGAAAGCCAAAAGAGGGATTCCTGCTTTCCTGAGCACGCAGGCGGAATAAAGATTAGCGTGAAAAAGAAACAAAAAACGGAAAACGCACGGTAAAAGCGAAAAGGCGAAGCTTCGATGAAAGGGGAGAGGGGGACTGGATGGCAGATATCGTACGGTGAAATAAACAAAGAAGAACGGATTCCTCCATTGATTTTCTAGCTTGAGATACTAGCGGAGATGAGGAATCGCCTGCGCAGAAAAGAAAGGATGATACCTCAATAATGATCAGAAGATCTGTCTTCAGCGAGGTTTAATCCGTAGTCCATTGTTGCCGTGCGGAGCTTCAGCTTCTTCGTCGAAATCTCTGCGGCTCCTCCTTCCAAGAAGTCAGACGATGAACATAAAGGAGGAATCGGCGAAGAGAGAGAGAGAGAGAGAGCGCGCGCTCTTGTGAAAAGAGAGGGTGAATGGAGGCAAAGCTGGGCTGCTGGAAGGCGTCCTCCCGAAACTTCGTTATTTAATAGGAACAACACAATAATGGGAATCTGAAATGACTTCCCCCCATCACAATTTTTATCCAAATAGTTTAGATGTTTAGATAAACAAAATATTATATAAATTAGATATTTATTAAAACGTATAAAAAATATTTAATCATTAATCTCATTATAAATTACACCTAAAAAAATTTAATGTAGAAATTAATAGATATTAATAGAAATTTCATCATAAAATATCACCGCCTTCTTTGAGCGCCCGCAGGTTCCGCTTGTCTATTATCTCGTTGTCTAATGATCGGGTCGAGGTTAGTGTCGATGCTTGCTGGGGGATCCACGCTCTGAGATCGTCGTTTGGTAGGTTTGTCTCTCGGGAGCTCTCCTTTTGACCTTTACTCTCTCACGCGAGAATAACATAGGCGGCGAAAGGTTATTTTGAACTCACCTCTCTTGATGCTTTTCTTAGTTGGTTCGCTTTGAATGTATGAATGATACTCAGTTGGTGCTAGAATGTGAACCCTATCATTTTTTTGGTGTGCCATTCCTTATAAGAATATTGGATTCTTACTTCATTCCCTCCAATGTTTACCCATTTGGGTTTGATTCTCTGATCTTTCATTAGCTCTTTGTCTAATGAATATCAGATGTAAGTGGTTTTCAGTTGTACAGGTATTCCCTTATCTGCTGATTCTCCAACTATCGCCAATAAGAGTGCAACAACCTGATGTTGTTACATATTATTAGCTAGTTTAATTAGTCTGTAAACTCTATCATTAGTCTCTAAATATTATTATGATCAAACCCCTAAATTTTGAGCTAATTTTGAAGTTATTTGATTTAAGTGATTTTTTTAATCAATTTAAATAATTAAAAAAATAAGAAAATTATTTTGTAACAACCCAATATTGCTACAAAGTCGATAAGACCTAAACCTGATCAGATTAAGAGAAAAATCTAGATCTTGATTTAAGCTAAATAAAAATATCCTTAGATAAAATAAATTGATGGGATCCTACTACGAAAATTTGAGTGCGATTGAGATCCCAGAACATCATAAATTAGTTCTAGAAGTTTTAACTTCAGAAATCGATAATAAATAAAATATAAATCTGAATTTAGAGATTTTGTATTCTTAGGTCAAGCATCAAATGAGTATGTTATGTTTTAAGTTTCGCTAATTTTTGAGCTCCGAATTGATCGTAGTGAATTTCCAAAGTTTTTCACTTTAATATAAAATTTTTTTGGACGTGTGCGTTCGTCGCATCGAGACGCTCGAATCGATACCAAGTTTGTAATTTTTTGAGTTCAACCGGCGATCAATTGAAGATTGGAAGTTTCAAGCGAATTGTGATCTCTCGATCGCAATCCAATGCTCCTAAATAAATTGGGTTGTTCTTATAACACATCTACTCAACCTAAATTTTCCTAAAAACCTATTTTCTTTTTCAGTCGAAATCCTCGTTATTCGATAAACCTAAAAATTGCAAGTCGAAGCCGACATTCTTCTTCTCCACTCCGTCAAGTGTTGATTTCCTTGCCTCGGCCCTCATCCTCAAGCCAGACATTGTCGGAACCCTACCATGTGAAAGCTGAAGATTCAAGGCGGGCTAAGCGTTGCCCTATCTTTGCGGCTCCAAGATGCTGGTGCTCGAGCTTCTCGACACCTCCTTCCTTGACACCTCAATTCGTCTAAGCTGGAGGTTAGCACCCCCTTCGACCTAAAGGGAGGGGGCCCGTGCTTGCACTTGACGTCATGAGAAGGGGCTGCTGTAATGCCCCGTCTTGTCACTACACGCAAATGAGTAAGTTTAAGGAGTAACAATTGGTGGCAAAACGGTGCGTTAATCGGGAATGGTACTGAACCTCCCCGAATAAAACTAGCTGAGTTGAAAACAAAGAGCTGCTGCTGGGACTCAACCTCAAGCGAAGAGGGCTGAGTACTAATCCTTAAGATAAGTATATTATCCTTATCTTAAGTATTAGATAGGAACTCAAGTTATTAATTGAGTATAATTGTGTATACCCATAGTGTTGGATCACTTCAATAATATTCAGGATTTAGTTGATTCATTTTAATAAAAGATTATATTTATGTTCTATCCCGCAGACTTAGTCGGATATAGTCTCACTTAGAATAAATCATCTAATCCTAAGAGTGTTATAATCAGTAACTTAAATCCTTAGTTTGAGATATAAACTACAATCGGGTTATGCCTCCTATTATCGTGCGCATCGATAAGTGCAGTTTTAAACAAACTAATCATCTCAAGTCACACTTCTTATAACACTCAGCATGCTTGTAGTTAGAGTATTTAACAACTCATTTTGAGAGGATAAACTATAAAATACCAAAGTTCGTTTTCAAGTTTAGACCTCAGAATTTAAAAATGGAGTCCGCCATTGGACTCAGTAACTCCAAATTAACTAAGAGTGTTATTCTGAAAATTTTTGGAAATCTTTGATTTTCCCGGATTTTCTGTTACTCTTGAAATTTTCGTCAAAATAGGAATCCAATTTAAGTCAAATAAAAATGTAATAAAAATATCCTTTTATAATACCTATTGAAAGGATCCTACTGCAAAAATTTGAGCACATTTGGGATCCTGGATTGTCCTGAATAAATTCATAAAGTATAAACTTTAAAGGCTAATAATATAAAAAAATATAAATTGGAATTTAAAAATTTTTGTATATCTAAGTCAAGCATCATATGAGGATGCTATGTTTCAAGTCTCGTTAATTTTCGAGTTTCCGATTTATCATAATTAATTTTTTTATGTTTTTCACTTAAAAATTAATATAAAATAAAGTATTTGTCCAAATTCAATAATTTTTGGACGCATGCGTTCGTCTCATCGAGTCGGTCATTTTGAAACTAAGTTTGTAATTTTTGGAGCTCAAATGACTTCAAATCTTGGCTCAGAAATTCCAGCCGTTGATTTTAATCCAACGGCTGATAATGGATCCTAGATTTTTCTTAAAACCTTCAAAACCTAATCCTATTTTTTACTCAGCCGAAAAATCTTTACTTTCCTTCGCAAGCTGACAACTTCTTCATTCTTCATTTCGCAAGCCGATCCCTATCATCTTCGCACACCCTCACGCACGACCGAGATCGCCTCCTCCCATTCGCAAGCCCTCATGCGCGACGCGTGGCTCGAAACCCCTCTCTCTCGCACGACAGCTGCCCTCGCCCTTATCCTATCATACGAGGGTTCTTGCGAGGATAAAAAGGAGCCATATGCGAGACTCGAGGCGAAGAAAGGCAGCAGCGAACCTTAGCCGACGCTACCCCGATCCTCCTCCATTTGGCCGAGAGCCTTCCAAGCCAACATCCTTCCATCTGGCCGAACCCTCCCCATCCCGTCAAATGCCTCTTCTAGTTACACATCCCAAAGAGCAAAGGTACCTCTTTCACTTTATCTTTCCATCAAGGTTAATACTCCTAAATTTTCTATATACTATCTTAGAACTTATTATATTAGTTGAATCTAATTTGCAAAGTTTAATTCGTATGTATTGAGGGTTCGATCTTCCGGTTCATCTTTTATTTATCAATTATTGCTAAATTCGTGAAATCAAATGTTAATAGGAATGTTAATATTTGTTGAATCAATCGACTTACTATATTTTCAAAATAAGAAGAAGATTCATGTGCTTCCAGTACCCTACCCGATTTACCTTCCTTATATAGTCAATGTTAATTAAGGATTTTTAAGATGACAAATGAGAAATTAAAACATAATCAGTTTGATTTCTTATAATTTCTTAATTACAAGTAGTTTAGCTAAGAAAGAAAATAGTATTGTTAAAGGTTTGATCCCATTCAGATAAACATTTATTTGTATGGTGATCTTTGTAATATTGTTTTAAAGTCATTGAAGTATGTATTCTAAGTGTTATATCTTTATTTAATAATCTTTAAAAGCATGATTTATTACTTCACTAACATATGGCATGCTGGGTTTGTTATATGAGTTTTGGAATTTCTATCATATTGTTAGTTCATTTTTTTTACATAATAACGTTGTTGTTGTATGTGATTACTTATACAATGAAATTTTATCAATATCAAAGTGCTTATATTTGATACTATATCTATCTCTATCTCTGTACAATTACATGTTTAAGGTGATTGAAATACTCCTAAAGGCAAAATGCAACTTCACGGCTTGGTAATAAGATATTTATTTTAGAAGTTATGTCTTTACTCTTAATTAGTGGTTGTCTAAATTTATATTAGAACAGTCCAAAAATTCTATTAAGAGTAATGTATTAATCATGCTTATCATTTTGATATACTTGAAAAGCAATACCTCTTTTGTTAATAGGCTCTTTATTCTTTTTCATTCAAACCTCAGTAGTAATATTAAGGAAAATATAACATTAGTTGTCAAACACTAGTTGCTTTGATTGACTATATTGTCACATATTACACATTATTAATGAAAGCTTAATCATCCTTGTCAATTTCATAATACCTAAGTTCTTGGTTTTCTTAATTTTTTTTTTATGGTTAAAAGTTTAGTAAATACATGCTGCAATTGAACTCTTGGATCTGAAGGAAATATCAAATATAAATAAAATAGAGATGAAATCTAAGTATAGCATTTTCTTAGACATGAGGCAAAATAAGATTAAACTACTTGATAGATTCATTTAAAAGAATTACAGAGTATTGCAGTTTCCATTCCTGAACGATAGAGTCTTTTGTTTAGTCAATATGGATTTAGAAAATTATTGGTATTATTATTATCTTGAATCATTTCTTATATATATATTTTTATATAAATGCTATTTAAATAGACTAAAATGAAATATTAGTTTTGATTTTAAGGATTTCATACATCACAAATTATATATAAAAGAGAAATTTTGAGTTATAACTTGGAGCTTTTGAGAATAATTCTTCTTTATCAAATAAAATATTCCTTCGAAATTCTGAAATAAAGTAAATCAATTGTTGTTAATCTATGATAATCAAAAGCTGCCATCCACTATGTATAAGTTCATATGTTGCCATCAACATTTAGAGAAATTAAATGCTTTTATTTTTCTTATGAGGCAAGGATAATTACACATGTTATTAATCATAAGAGGACAAATGCTGAATATTAATGCTGTATTTCAGTTTTAAATATTAATGTTGTCATTAATTTTAGTATGTTTCCATTGCTTTAGTTAAACTAAAATAATCAAATGCTATCATTGCTGCCATCATAAAGTGCAAAATTCTGCTATGAGTTCTAGGACATATGAATACTGCCACTTATTTCATTTTAATCAAAAGCTATCTTTTCAAACTATAAAATGCTGCTATTAATATTACATGCTACAATGTATTAATTGATATTCAAATTATTGATATCTAAAGCAGAGTAAAAGAAAGAACATTAATCATTATCAATTACAGTATATTGTCTATACTGAATACAAGTACTATGCTTTAAATGTTGATTTTAATATAAAAATGCAGAACTATATAACATTAAATGAGTATTAATGTTTAAATGCTGAAATTCATATCATTAGATTTATTTTTCTATGAATAAAATAATCAATTGCTGTCATTTATTCATTACAAATGCTGCCATATAATTATGAGATCTAAATGATGTTATATATCATGAATGGAAAATCAAATGCTGTAAGTTATATTATACAAATGCTAATATAAATTGATATTCTTATTAGAAATGGAAATAGTCAATGAATTGACTTATTTTAGAAACTGGAACTAAACTTTATTGTAGAACTGGAAATGAGCAGTCATGTAAAAAGGACTGAACTCTATATTTAGAATTGGAGATTGTTTGTGAAAATGGAAAATTTGAACAAAAACAAAGGAGACTCTGCTGAAATTTTTAAGAATTTTAGGACTTAGAAAATTTATAGGAAATATAGATGTTTTCACATATTTCTAAAAGTTTCATATAAATTGTCACTTCTTTTGAAAATATTAGTTATAAAAATAATTAAATTCGATGAATCCAAAAATCAATATTATAAAAATCTATTATTACAAATCATGAAGCATTAATTAATAAATTTCATTATTTTGGCAAATTAAAAAAAAAAAAATTAAATTTGGTTGATTTATCAAAACAGTCAGGTACGCAAGTTTACTTATAAGTCTTATTTCAGTATTCTTATTTGAGCTATTTTCCAATTGAGTATTATTTGCACTGCTTACCGCATATTAATCTGCAAAAGAATTATATCAAAAAGCATGTAACAAAAAAAAATTATATATATTTTGTGGTGTTTGTCTTTGGAGGGTGGAACGCAATATTGAGAATCTGTACAGATTGGGCCAGCTAGCAGCCCCTGGGAGTTATATGGAGGGATTTAGCCTCTTGTAGGAAGTAGGCAAATCCAGAGGAAAGACACACCATCAGTTCCTAATTTGAGTAAGCTACCGACGGGTGGCGAGATAAGCTTCCTATAGATTTATGCCTATAGGTTTACCCATTTGGGCTTAGGGGTCTCCGGACTCGACTTATTGTTACATATGCTTTTGATAAAATTTATTTCATATATGTTGATTTTCACAGCTATTTTGCGGGGCAGAAATTGCATTTGGAAATTGCTTACTTTATTTGCAGTCTTTCTGTTATTTTCATATGTGATTCATACCTATTATAGGATGCTAGATTTATTCTTATAAGAATAATTTGCGTACTCCTACCTAATTGGTAAACTGAATTTTTTTCAGGTTTTGATAATTAAAAAGCTTTGAAGATCTGCCAAAGTAATAAAAGAAAAGAAGAAAAGAGAGATATGAGATATGAGCAGTGAATAAATTTTCATTGTAAATATTTAAACTGTTGTAAATTCATATGTGTATGGCTCTTAATGTAAATATGGATATTCATGTATTTTATTTTCTTTATTTTCATAAATGAATATTTCCAGTTGTATGAATTATTCTTTAGAGACTCTCGAACTTCGGTCCTCGGTCGCCACATAAACTGTGACTGGGTTCAGCCTCCTATCATCGTATGCGTCAATAAGCACAGTTTAAAACAAACTAAGTGTTAAATTCATCCTTCTTGAAAATATACCAACTATATGTATACAACCTTTCCAGCTGATGATTCTAACTGAAATACTATGTAAAATCACATAATAATCTAGAGCTAGGAGTTTGAATCCATTTAAATGGATTCTGCATAATAGAGATATTTGATTCATTATCTGACTTTAAATTATTTTTTAGATTTCTAGATTTTAAAGCATGTAGTATAGAGACATGAGCATAAGCATGATGTATGAGTATCAATAATGATTTATGGGTTACAGAATGTTGTATACATTAACAATAGAAATTCAGAATGCAATGGCATCACAATAAACTATATTTCCCAATAGGATGTATGTAGACATTAGACTGTATGGCTCATAACAGTTCAGTGATAGTTCAGCTGTATATCAGTGGCATATAATATTATGGCTTATTCAGATACATAATTTTAGTAACATACATCATAGTTTTACATGCTATCTACTTAGTTTCAGATCATACACTATTTAATTGGTTTTCAGTATTCAATATACAGCCAACTTTATCTTACTTTAATTTTATACAGTTTTAGCTATTTAGTTACTTTTATAGTCTTTCTGCAGTTTGTTTATTTTACTGTTAAATATAAATAAGTAGAACTATTTAGATTAGTTTTGATGTGCTAGACTTATTGTCTAACACACGGTACTTTTGGGATCTGACAATTTGCTAGATCTTGAGCAGCATATTGAGCCAGGTCAGGAGGACTCTTAGGAGATTCAGGAGGAGTTTGTGGAGCCTTAGTGGATCCTCCTTCAACCTTACTGTTTCTTTCTACTTTTAGTTCAGTTTAGTATTTAGACTTTATTTTAGTACTATTTTAGTAAATAGTTTGTAATAATTTCTGGATACATTTACTTTATTTTAACCTTACTGTTTCTTTCTATTCAGTTCTATGATGAATATTTTGGATGTATACTTAGATTCTGCACTCTGTTTATATATTATTTATACTTAGTATTATGATATGGTCAACATACTGGAAATGCTAATATTTTATACATATATTAGATTCTTTATATTATATTTTAAATTTAATGTGTGTATTTGTCTAACACTTAGGATAAAGATACTACTCTTATCTTAAGTATTATCTCTTAACCCTCCTTTAGGATTCAGTCAACAGTCTTCAGTGTGGTTTAGTTTTCTAGCCTATTCGGAGAGATGGGTTATGCCTTCCCGAGTAGCGCATCGCTGCGCCGCCGAATTAATTAAGTTACCTCTTTTCGCGCATGGTGACAGGGTGGGGCGCTACAGGCTGTGACCAATCTTAAACTACGCTAAGTTTATTTTGATCAACTCTGATTCCTTGTGCGTCTACGACGTGACCTAGGAAAGCAACTGAGTCAAGCCAGAATTTACACATAAAATATTTAGCATATAATTCGTGGTTTTTAAGCTCTTCTAGCACTAACCTCAGATGGTTCTCATGATCAGCTTCACCTTTTGAATATATCAGAATATCATCGATGAAGATGATGAAAAATTTATCAAAATGCGCCTTTAATGCGTGCTACATTAAATCCATGAAAATAGATGGCGCATTTGTTAAGCCGAAAGACATCACCATAAATTCGTAATATCCATAACGGGTTCTGAATGTGGTTTTCTCAACATCTGAATCCTTAATTCGCATCTGGTGATAACATGATCGCAAATCAATTTTGGAGAAGACTTTAGCTCCGGATAATTGATAAAACAGATCATCGATATGCAGTAATGGGTATTTGTTCTTGATGGTTACTTTATTCAATTCCTTATAATCGATGCACATCCACATCAAGCCATCTTTTTTTTTCACCAACAAAATCGGTGCTCCCCAAGGAGATGAACTCAGTCGAATAAAACCTTTTTCTAGCAGCTCTTAAAGTTGCTTGTTCAGTTCTTGCAGCTCCTTAGGCACTATACGATATGGAACCTTTGACAGCGACTGGGTTCCAAGGATTAACTCAATTGTGAACTCTACTTCTTTAACTTGAGGAAGACCAGGTAGGTATTCAGGAAAGATATCAAGAAATTTGCGAACTATTTGATTCTCAGAAATAAGAACAACTTCTTTCTTTTCCTCCACCATTGTTACAAGATACACATCGCAGCCCTTTCTGACTAATTTTTCTACTTTCATTGCATTGATTAACGATGCTTGGGTACTAAATCTTCATACGAAGGATTGCGACTGACTTCCACTGCCAAAAATGATTTTCTTCTTTTGGCAATTTATGGAAGCATCATGTTTGCTTAATCAATTCATACTTAGAATTATATCAAAATTTGCGATTGACAATATAATTAATTTAGCACCATATTTTTGTTCACCAATCAGAATATCCATGCTGCAAAATTGCTGAGACGATATACAGGCTCCGAAAGGTAACCCGATGCTCAACGAGTTTACTAATCGATAAGATGATAGCTTAAGAGTCTTAACCCAGTTTTCCGATATGAATGAATGACTTACTCCCGTATCGAAAAGAATTTTACAAGATTTATCATTTATCGTTAATGTGCCTCTGATTACAACAGCTATGATAAGAATTGTTATTCAAACATTCAAAAATACTAAAACAAAAATACTGAATAAAATTTTAATTTAAGACATACTTGAAATGACATCGCTATCTTCAGCTACTGAGGCAGGAGTTAGCATATAAACTCTCGCAGGAGCTGATGGTTGCTTGCCATGAGGCCGCTGGCCTTGGCGATTATAGGCCGACTTTGGCGCAGGAGCATATGCATTCTTATTGGTCGCAGGCACTAGAGCTGGCATCACCGCTAAGGCTGGAGCCTGATTATTCAATGGGTGTGGACGAAACACTTTATTGCAACGAGAGTGATCGATGAGAACTCTGTCGATAGTGGTTTTAGAATCACACTGAAAGTAGCGGTGGCCATCTCGGTCGCAGGTGAAACATACGTTGCCAAAATGATAGCATTTACCGTATGGGTGAGGAAGCTTGCATTCAGAAGCTTCAGATTGAGGTTGATCTGCTTCAAGGTTGAAGATTTTAGCCACCCTACGATGACCAAAGTGCTTCTTCCTTGGCTGTACAAATGCATCCTTACACTTTTGGTCCATCTGACATTGGAATCCTTCTCGGAGGCGAGCCGCCTCGATTAATTTTGCAAAATTCTTAATTTGGTGGGACACTAAATAAGCTTTTATAGAGTCCCTTAAACCTTTCAAAAATTGGTGGCACTGGGCTGCTTCGGTTCTAACCAAGTCCGGCATAAAACATGATAGTTTTCGAAACTCTTGTTCATAGTCGAACACGGATCTGTTTCCCTGAGTAAGGTGGAGAAGTTCATCCTCTAGAGTTTCTTGAGCTGACGCGTGGATAAACGCTTCACGGAAGGTATCTAAGAACATATCCCACGAGATATCTTATAACTCGTAATCAACGAACTTATTATTTTGCTCATTCTCCCACCAGTACTCTTCTTCCTCTTGAAATAGATGGTTGACTAAGTGAATTTCTTCTGAATTAGGGCATTTAATGCTGACCAAATTCTTTTCAGTCATCTTTAACCAGGTAACGATATCCATGGGGTTTAGAGCCCTGTTGAAGATAGGTGTCCTTAGACGTAGAAAACTGTGAAGAAGTCCATCTCCTGAGAAGTGGGAGGAAGATGGAGCTCCTATTTGTGGAAGATATTGCTGGCGAACGCTTAATATAAGGGTACAAGTTTCTTGCGCCTGTTGTGCATTACTCTTGATTAGTGCTTTCATCAAACTAGTCATATGATTCATTTCATCGGGTTTGCCCGAAGACGAGACCGTGTTCTTAATCAGAGTAGGAGCAGTAGAAGATCTGGAATTCATGACTGTGAAAAGAAGTATGAATTCATCAAATATAGTAAAATTTCATTGTCATTTCATTCATTACTTTCTCAAAAGAGAAGTTACATAGATAAAAAAGTGGATAAACTGCTACAAAAGAAAAGACATGATATGAACTATAAGATTTATAATTCTCAAAAGATAACACAAAAACCATCATATGTGACTACTCAATGCCTCTTAGCTAGCCTTCTATAAACCCAAAACCACCAATGACTCGTTGGTCCCATAAGTAGAACGTCCAAGATCTGAAGACGATACTCATCCGAATAGGCTATCTCTCAGAAGGCAGTGGTTGCGCGGTCCAACCACTCTCTAGCAAGGACTAGGAGACTAGTAGTTTTGAAGAATTAATGGATAAGGATATTGTCTAGCACCTCCACTCCATGAGGTGACACTGTAACGACCCCAATAATTGGATAAGAGATTAATCCAAATATTGAGATGTTACCTTAGCACTCAATACTCAATTTGAAGAAAACTAATCAAGTATAGAAGCTAAGTGGCCAAGTCACTTTGTGAGCAAATGTTAAGTTAAATAAATTAAACAAATGAATGCAATAAAAGATACTATTAAGGAGATACATGTAAATATTGCAAGTATGAATAATATAAGAAATTAGAAAAAATCCACTCATTCATCCCAAGCAATTTCAAAATAGGTGATCACAATACAAAAACATAAGAGTAGGTAAGGATAACTCAAGAAATTTAAGTTTAATTATTACAAGTCCTTTTAAAATGAAAGAGTAAAAGAAAATAAGTCTTTTTCTCTCTTATAATAAAATGCAAGTAATTTAATATTAAGAGGAAACAACTTCTTTATGAGCCCTTCAAGTATTTTAACCTGCATTATCTGAATCAAAGAACTCTTGATATATTATATTTTGGTATTTAAATATGATAGGGCAAAATAATAAAAGAAAAAGTGTAGTTATACTAAACAGTTTAAGCACATTTTAAGATTGGCTATATTTTAAGTTAATAGGATATTATAAGCATAATTTACAATTTAAAATAAGCAACAAAGCTATAAAATCTAACAAGTAAGAAAGGAAAGTAGACATTACTGTAAAGAAGACAGTATGGAATAAATTGAGTAAAAATACTAACTTGTATATAAGTCCTAGCTTGCATCCAAAAATGATAAGTGAAAAGCATCCAAAAAGGCTAGAAACTACTATGTGCAATTAAAGTAATTAAAATGAAAGAAATACATATTCAATAAAATTTATGCTAAGTAAGCAATTAAATATAGTGAATCATTAAATGAAATTAAGCAACATATACTATAATTTTAATATGAACTATAAGTAAACAATACACAATACTAGAAATGAAGAGTGTGAAGCATAGAAAGAAAAAAAGTATCTTAAACTCTTGGTCTAAAATAAATATAGCCTAGGACTTTGAAAAGTAAGCATAACTAAATAGTTATTAAGAGGTCTTATAATCGATAAGATTGTAAATGAATTCTTATATTATTAGGTGAAATTATATTTAGAAGCTATCTCATTCTGCGGAAGTACTCAACAGAATGGGACGAGGAGTTGAGCACGTCTTCCTAACAAGATACTGTGGAGAATTGAATATTCATATTTACCCTCTCTAAAATATGAAGTTCTATTGTAGCAGTTTTCTTCTTGTTCAAATTGCCATAAGACATTCCCCATAAAGTTTTATGAAAATTCCATTTATGCACAATAAATCTTGTATGAATGTTTAAGGAAAAAGGATCAAATTTAAGCAAGCATTCATTAAATTTCAATAATTGTAAACTATGTGATATCATTTTGTTATTTATATTCTAATAATCTACTTATTTATTGGAGCAAACTGAGCTCAGAATTGACTTATATATATTAATCTTTAAGTCAATTATTATTGATAGTAAAAGAAAGAGAAGTTTAGAAAATAGTAATTTCAAGTAAAGGAAGTTCATCCTATACTAGTTATAAACAAATCAAATCAATTGGATTAATGATTAAAATTTAAGAAAATTGATAAGGAACAGTAATATTTATAGTTTGCTAAACAAATGGAAGTATAAGCTAAAGGAGATTCTATTGGCTTCATTTAATTAATTTATAAGTTAGAAAGTATCAAATCAATTTAATCATGAAGTTACCTACAATTAATTGATGTTGAGCATTTGAAAGTAAGAAAAGAAGTAGATTATATTCTACAAGCAATAATTCATTTGTAGTTGTAGAAAATTAGAAATTTATAACTTATTTAAAGCATGAAAGGGAGCTACTATTCTCTAATTTAATGAATTGAGAATTAAATTTAGAAGGTTAAAGACTATTGAGATATGTACTAATCAACTAAGTGATTATTTGAACACTAGTCTTATCATTAGTTCTTTCAAAGAACTTTACTTAGCAATTGAAAGTGTAAAGCTAAATTGAAACATAATAGAAATTTAAAGACTCTTAGTTAATTCTAACATGTAACTAAAAGAGGAGTAAATTATGTAGGAACATAAAGATCTCATTCCAATTCTAATAAATTTGGCATGAACTCTATTGTATTTGCTCAAAAAAACACATAGTATATAACATGCAAGTTTTCCATTTATTTCGAAGATTAATTGGAAAGATCAATTATATAAAACTAACATTAAGTCAATTTATTACATAAGATTGCTTATTTCTAATTCTAATATATTTAAGTGAGAAAATCATATGAAATAATTTGTTAACTTAGGATTCACACATCCTAAATCAAATATTTATGAAAAATTAAAGAAGGATGACAGTAAATTAGATTAGCAATACAAAGGGAAGCATTTATTTAATTTAATATTTATAAAAGATAACAATATCATTTCAACATAGTGATTTACAACAACTTAGACATATCGTCTATAAAAGGCAATAATAATCTAAATTAAGGAGCAAAATACTTAACATGTCCAAATATTGCTCAAATAATTTAATACACATGTCAATGTGATCATTATATCATAAGGAGTCAAAATGACACTTACTACGTTAAATTTGGACAATATTGATTTTCTAGGGTTTAGAGGGGTCCTAATTGAAGTTAAAATATCATTAAGAAATCTAGGATTTAAAACCTAAAATTGATTTCATATTAATATTCTACATATTTTTATGAGTGAAATAGAGTATTGTAGTGTCCAATTTAAATTTGAATTGACCAAGTTATGCCATAAATAAGAACTAGGATTAAATCTTAATTAACTAATTATCTTAAAATAATAATTAATAAAAATAATCCTCAAAACAAAAATTTAATTGCATAATAATGATCTACATATTTTTGTGATCGAAACAGTGTATAATTCCATCATAAATGGATAAGTATTATTAAGGTTATTTATTAACTTAAAAGACATTTTATAATTTAATTTTTAATTGAATTAAATAAATCTGTATTATTTAATAAAAGCTGCATCGTTACAGATTATATATAAATGGGCCATAGCATATTAAATGGGCCGTAGCATTTAAGGCCTATTAAGAAAAAGTCTAATGACTTAGATTTTCATCAGAAATGCAAGCAAAAGAAGATCATACAACTTAAAATAATATTAATCGATACAGAATTTAATCTTAACTAAATGTAAAAGCCATTCTATCAAGATTCTTGATCAAAAAGAAGTGATTACAGTGACAAAGGAATTTGAAATTTTGATTTAAGTGTATAAGATATATATTCATTTATTGTAAGATAATTTAATTAATCGTTAAGAATATTAAAGAGTACCTTGCTGTAGCCGAAAAATGGAGAAACTAGGGTTCTCGGCAATCCTTCTCTTCGCAGTTTTTAGCTTCCGCCCAAAGCTTCAGATAGGTGTGAAGGAAGAAAATAAAGTGTCTAAGGAGATAAATTGCGAGGAGGAGGCCAGCTAGAGGAGAGGATGTTCGCACGTCCATATCTCAGGCGTGGCAGAGTGCTTTCGGTGGAAAAGTGGAGGATACGTACAGTAATCACGTTTTGAGCCGCCGGATCCACCTCCCGATCCAACAGTCAGATTGATTATTTAGATCGAAACCGCTGGATTTTATTATAACAGGATCGATGATCCTGATTTGCCACAAAGCTATTTCGTGTTTGGCACTCCATGCGGGATCTCCGCGTTATTTATTAAGGCGTTGGAAACATAATATTCAATCATTTAGATAATAATAATTAATATATATTAATTTATCTTATATGTAATATTTAATTATTACAATATCCTTAATTTATTTCTTAAATTTAAATATTCAAAGTACTCCAAAAAATTTCAAATTTTTATTCTTATCTAATTGAGAGGATGAGGAACTCAAAAATAAGATTGAATTTTTGATTGAAGGTATATTTAATTCACCTAATTTTCTAGGCATTTAAATATTATTAAAATATTGACGACTCCTAAATACTTCCAAAATACTACTCTAGCTAATTTGGGTGTGGTGAGTCCATGGTGGACTTCATTTTTTATTCTGAGGTCTAAAAATTTTAGGTATTTTCAGAATTATTAGAAAACTAGGAAATGTTGAAAATTTTCAAACGGTCTCCAAATCACACGAAATTTGAGGTGAAGACTCCTAACACTATTATAAGAGTAATGAAAGAGGTTTGGAGCCAATTAAGATGCACAGTAATCTTCAAACCTTCGAAGGTAGAACGAGAATGCTGACTGTGTGTACTCCACACATAAAAGTAACTTAGTTTTATAAGTACTTTACTTACATCTGTTGTTTCCTTTAAAGTTCGTTCAAATCATAAGATGTCCTATTTATGTTTTATCGTTCACTGTTTTAACAGTGTTATTATGTTCATTTAATTCCTAGGATATTCACATTCTAGACATTTTTCATTTTCATTCCTGAGATAAGCTTGATGAATTTTGGATGCTATTTTTCTTATACTTAGTAACTTGTGATCTCTATTTGATACAGAGAACATATTATAAAGTAGATAGGAATGAACTCATAATCTGACACTTTATGATACTTCTCTGATACCAACTATAGCACCCTGCCCCGTCACCACTCGCAAAAGAGTGTAATTAATTGACGGCGGAGTGGTGCGCTACTCGGGAAGGCATAACCCATCTCCCCGAATAGCTGTAACTAAACCTGTGAAGACCCACTTAAGTAATAATAAGTGAAATTCTTAAATATCAAGATGTCTTTTCAAATAATGGTGGAGTTCTTGATAAGAACTCCAAAGTTAAGCGTGCTCATGTGGGAGCACTCTCAGGATAGGTGACTACTGGAAAATTATCTTTTGAGGGCAAAACTGTGAGGATTTTCAGGCCAAAGCGGACAATACCTTGAGGTTTAAGAGTTTGGGCTATTACAAATGGTATCAGAGCAAACCATAGGGTGTTGATAGAAGTTAAGTGCCATATAAGGAAAAGTACCATTTCATGTGAGCATCCTCTTGAACCCATGATGTTTAAGGTGCTACATGGTTGTCAGTACCTCTTGCGCCTATAGGGGTCACCTCTAGTCCTATCTACCCAATGGATGGTTCTTGGATCTATGTGAGGATACTGACGAGGACATCAGTTACTTAAGTTGGGGAGTTTGTAAAGACCCACTTAAGTAATAATAAGTGAAATTCTTAAATATCGAGATGCCTTTTCAGATAATTGTGGAGTTCTTGATAAGAACTCCAAAGTTAAGCGTGCTCATGTGGGAGCACTCCCAGGATAAGTGACCTGCTGGGAAGTTATCTCTGAGGGTAAAACTGTGAGACCTTTCAAGCCAAAGTGGATAATACATTTGTGATTAAGAGTTTGGGTTGTTACAAAACCACTGAAGGCTGCTGACTTAACCATAAGAAAGGTCAAGAACTAATACTTATACTGAAAACAAATAAAAATAGTATATAATCTGAAATCGAGTAAATAACATATCAAATTATACTGTATGCCACTGAAATCATGCATCTGACTATGCCATAATACTGTATGCCACTAATATGTAACCTAAATATCCCTGAACTGCTATGAGTCATACGGTCCAATGTTTACATACATCTTGTTGGGAATTATAGTTTACTGTGATGTTTGAACATCCTGAATTTCCCCTACTTAATTACAATTTACTTTGATATTTGAACATCCTAAATTTCCCCTGCTGATGTATGCAATATTTCGTAACCCATAAATCATCACTGATACTCATACATCATGCTTATGTTCATGCTCTTGTCTCTATATTGCATGTCTTAAAATCTAGAAATATAGAAAAATATTTTAACATTAGATTATGAATCAAATGTTTCTATTGTGTAGAATCTTGCTAAAAGGATTCTGACTCCTAGGTATAACTCTAAAAATTAGATTCTTTCACTTATGATTTTACTTGAAATCATTAGTTGGAAATGTTATATACACATGGTTGTATGTCTCCAAGAGTGATGGATTTAATACTTAATTTACTTGTAACTACACTTATTGAGGTGCACCAAGATAGGAGGCAGAACTGTTACAGTTATTCTTCACCCAAACTAATGATCTAGTTCACACTCTTAGGTTTGGAAGATTTACTCTAGCAGAATATTATTTGTCTAATTCCTCGGTATAGCACCTGGTTATAAGTCCACATTGGAGTGACTCATCTAAACCTGAATATTGTTAAAGTGACTCAGCACCATGGGTATGCATGATCATAACCAACTAATAATCTAAGCTCAATCAATTCTATTTAACATCCAAGGATTTACCAAAGCTATGTATCTTAACTTTATTTGGGTGAATTCTATACAAAGCTCTAAGAATGTGACCAAAAGGTCACTCAATATAGGTTACTACCATATGTGAGAAATCTTATACTAATGCCTTAGGTGAATTCTACCATAAAGTATAAGATCAACTTCTAAGGTTAAAGAGAATCATCTAAGTTTCTACCTCAATATATCACAATAAACTCTTATTACCTCAATGTATTAACATTTATTAGGCTTTTCAGATATTACAAAATACTCCTATGGCAAGATCATCAAGATCTCACACCTCTAACATTTATGCTAAATCCATAAGTTTATTTATTAAGCCTGAATTGATTTGTTCATATCAGATGGTTAGACCCATCTAATCACATCCTATTCTACAATCATAGGATAAAATCAAGAATGTTGTTAGGATTAGATCATTTCATAACTAAATATAATTTTATCATCATTCTCATGCTAAGAGTGTTATATAAGAGAAAATCAGGAATCTTAAGCTTAGATTCAGATGTTTCAATCACATAAGTTCTTTATTAACCTTAGCACTTCTAATTCAATGATTTAAGATTAATAATAAATCAGATGCATTATTAGAATAATATCAGTTGAATTATCTTTCATTCAAGTTACTTGATTAAGTGATTAAGGTTTAAGTCTTAATCAAATAGGTTAGGATTTAACTCCTATCCTTTCCTAATTAAGACCAATTGTTGATTTAAAGATCAATGACAAATTAATATATTATTGGTGTGTTATTTGTGGAAAATCTCAGATTTAGACCAAGTGTTAATATTTGATCAAGATCTTAAGATTCTTAAGATAAATTAAGGAATTATGATACTCTAATCAATTTAGCCAAATTAAATATATAAGAATAGACATGAAAGGTTCCTTACATTTATACTACTGTTATGAAAGCATAATAACATAAATTTGCAGAAAATAGAAGGTAGTTAGTGCTAATCAAACCTTAAATATATACAAATAGATTAGCACTTAATTATAAATCCAACTATTATAAATTAATGAAACTTGGTAATTATATTTTATTTATTCATGTGAATAATCAGAAATTGAGTTTATTAAATTTGGATAAATATAAATTCTAATTTTTACTAATCATGAATTTACAAGATTATGACATAATTAAGAATATATTAATCAAAAAATTAATTCACTTAGCACATGCATTCTATAATGTATAAGGAACATAATGGCACCTAAATCATACAATTTGACTAAGTATACATGCTAATCAACCCTTATTAAGTTCTGCAATAATTAAGTTAAATCAAAAAATCTAACCATTAAAAGTATAGTATTATTTTATATTCTTATTCCTCATGATTTTTTGATCAATGTGATATATAAGATCATAGGGTTTGAATTATTGGATCAAAAGTTATTCAATTAATTTATTCTGCATTTTTCTAATTTAATTTTTCGATGATTTGATTAATTGGGTTATTTTCCTTATGTAAAATAAATCCAATTAATAGGATTTATATAAAACGGGTTCAGCCCGTTACTGTCAAACTGCACGGGTCACGGGTCAGCTCGGCCCGGGGACCCATTACTGTCGAACTGTGTGGGTCACGGGTCAACCTGACCTGCACAGTTCGTCTTCTTCCCCTTGCCTTCCCCCACACCAAACTGATTAGGGTAGCCCTAATCGGCAAAATTCACGACCGACAAGGCCATGTCACGGCCTCAAAGTGATTAAGACTCCAACATCATGCCAAGGAGCATCGATGGAGCCCAGAATCCCCATCAGGGATTGGCCCAAACTCAGAGGCCTTATTTAAAATTTCTCAGCCTCTGATCCCTCTGTGGAGGGACAATTCTCCCTCTATAGACCACCATTTCACTCCTTCTCAATTTCTACACCATCCCCAGGTGATGGAGAAGCTGTGCCTTCCATCCATTGGGTCTAGGAATGGCCTAATTGATGGGTCCTTACTTAGACCCAAGCCGATTGAAAGGAACTAGCCCGATCATTTGATGCGATTGATCGAGGCTAGCTCAAGCCTTGAAATCGATCAGAATAGATTAGACTAACCTAGACATGCAATTATGAATAAAAAGAGGGGAGTGTTGAGCCTATTTGGCTCTTCATAACAAGCTGAGGTACCTGGGTTTACAACTGAGATCAGGCTGATCGACAGAGAGCAAGATCAGTACTGGCTAAGCTTCCAGAGAGCTCTTAAGGTTCCTTAACTTTAGGAGACACCTATTATCAGTGGTACGCACGTCTGGGAGCTTGGGAAAGCTCGAACAGACTAGGAATGACAAAGAGGGAATACACTTCAATTGATCAGCAAACCATATCCAGAGGGATCCTGAGGCTATTTATAACTTCAGAAAGAAATTGGGAAGCTACTAGAGGCTTGGCCATGACTAGAATTTACCTGGAAGCTCGAGCCATGGACAAGCTCCAATTTTCTTTAATGAAGCTAACTGGGCCACGGGGCCTGATTGGGACGCCATGTCAAGAATGGAAGGCATCTAACGCCTTGCTGAGGTGGACACAAGAGTGGGGGACAAGCCCTGAGGTTGGTAGTACGGGGGATATTCTCAGTCGGGCACTCGAGGGAGTGGAGACAAAGATCCATAGTGCGGGGTACCTCCAATGCCATCTAATAGATGGATCAGATGACAGAATGGCTCGGATCGCTCGGATCCTAACATCCGATCGCGGGAGCGATCTGGGGCATAGGATCAATCGGGCAGATCCAATGGCAGATCGATGACTCTGTGTATTTAAAATCTTAACAGTCAGATTAATGGGATATACAGCTAGATAGCACGGGGCTTCGCTGTTGCGTGACCTGGGCTCCACACCGAATCGCCCGCGGTCCACACTGTGAATCCCGATGAGTAAATTAATTTAGGATATATTTGCAATTATGAATTATTGGGATCCCTTATGTGCAATTATCTCAATTTAATTTAAATTGAATTATGGCCTAAATGACTTCTAAAAATTACCAAACTTTCACCATTAGCTAATTTAGGAGTGAAAAATTCAAAAATGCAATCAAATTTTAATTCTCAGATCCAAATATTTTAGGTATAACTTGGAGCATTTAGACTAATCAAAAGGCTAAATTGACCTCAAAATTTTAGGGTTAGCATAAATTGATATTCTAAATGTAATGGGATTATAACTAATGTCTAATTAAGCTAAGAATTAAATAGGGTAATAACCTAGGATTGTTACAATCACTTTTAGCCAAAACAAGATATGGGTTTAATTATATAATTTATGACCTTTAGGATCTGGTTCAAAAATCTAATTTTTTCAAATGATATCCAAATTCAATAAATTTAGTAGCTATAGGCTCCCTATAATACACTGAGTATTATGACTATAAGTTCTCTCAATTTGGAGTCCAATTGATTAATCTAAGCACTAATTATGTTTTAGGGTAATTAAGGAGTAATTAGAGTTAATTAAGAAATATAACCATCAAAACAAAATTTTTTTTTGTAGTTTACTATTCTTCATGCTCTCCTGATAAAATAATATATATTGGATAACTTAATTTGGAGCTTAAATGACTAAATCATGGCCTAATAATTTTTTAAGGCATAATAGGGTAATTAAGAGAGGTCCTAAAAGTCATTAGCAAAAATATACATTATACAACAAAATTGATACTATCATACTAATCATGGCATTTTTTTGGTTAAAAATGAGATATAACAATGGATTTAGAGATATGAGTGATTAAAGATTTGCAATTAATAATTTTAATTAAATCAAAATTATCGTGCTACTCTCAGTTCCATAATCTTAGCAAGCCCAATAGAAGAATAATTTCATAAGTTAGGCATTGTCCCAGCGCGCGGTGACATGCTAAGCTCCATGCTAACTAATATTGCAGTGGAACCCACATTTCATAGAGGTGTTTCCATCTCGCAAACTAAAGATGATGCATATTTAAAGTTCAAAGTCGATATTGAAAGTGGTCGCCGATAGGATTTATAGCTGCATAGAACCATAATTTATCAGGGTAATCACTTATGAATATTTAGGTCCATGCACTAGTAGATTCTTATTGAAGGTCATAATTCAAAATATCAAGTTCATCCAGGAAGTACCAAAATATATCAGAATCTGAAGAAATCATTCTGGTGGCCTGGTATGAAGAAAAGTGTGGCAGAATTTGTTGCTGGAGATTGCTGGCAGAATTTGTTTCCTGGTTCTTGGGAGGATCACATTACTCTGGTGGAATTCGCTTATAACAACAGTTTTTAGTTGAGCATTAAAATGAATCCATATGAAGCATTGTATGGG
This sequence comes from Gastrodia elata, assembly GCA_016760335.1. Lineage (NCBI taxonomy): Eukaryota > Viridiplantae > Streptophyta > Magnoliopsida > Asparagales > Orchidaceae > Gastrodia > Gastrodia elata. Next base: position 24,257,177 of record CM028675.1, read on the forward strand.
AGGAAGTGCTCCACTCTATTATCATGGTCTAAAACTGGAGATGTTTAATTATTTGGGTCTGATTTAGTAGAAGAAACTAACAGAAAGGTCAAGCTCATTCATCAAAGGATTTGTGCTGCTCAGGATAGTCAAAGTAAATGTCATGATGCGCATCATTATTTGTTGAAGTTCATCGTTGGAGATTTTGCATACTTGAAGGTAAGTCCAATGAATGGAATCTACCATTTTAGAGTGGTTGGAAAGCTCAGTCCAAGATATGTAGAACCCTTCAAAGTATTATCAAAGATTAGATCTTCAGCCTATAAGCTAGAATTACTTGATGACTTCTCTGCAGTGCATAATATTTTTCATATATCAACGCTCAAGAAATGCCTAAGAGAACCTCATCACTTGATTTCAATTCACTCAGTGGAAATCTAGCCGGACCTATCATTAATTGAAGAACCTATAGGAATTTTGGGAAAAGATCCAGAACAGCTAAGATGTCGTTCACATAATGGTCAAAGTTCAGTGGAAGAATCATTCCCCTACAGAAGCCACTTGAGAGAAGGAGCTAGATATGTAGTCAAAGTATCCAAGGCTATTTGAGAATCCTGGCACTCCATCAACCTTCTAATTTATGTTTTATTAATTCTATTCATGCATCATTCTTCTTACTTAGTGATGTTGAGAATGACATCATTTCTAAGTAAGGGTGTCTGTAACAACATAAGGCTGTTACCTTAGTAAATTAGGACTAAAGCAAGTCCAAATTTTGATTTCATCACTCTTAAATTGTCATTAGGACCACACTTTAAAGTTTTAGTTCAAACCATGTGTCAAATGGATCAAATTCTGATTCTAGGAATTTTAGGAACCCTAGAATTTGACCTATTTAAATTGACCTCAAATAAAACATTGGACTTCACCATTGCGCTCATCACCCTCAAATTAGCTATGGGTGATGCTTTGGAGGCAATTGGAAGTCATTGGATTTTTGGCGAATATTTTAATATATTTAAAATACCCTGAAAATTTGGAAAATTAAATACTCGTTGAAATCAAAATTTGACTTTGACGTTGCATTCTTCACCCTTCAATTAGCTAGGGGTGATTTATTGGAAAATTTTAAAAGCCATTTAATTAGTTAATTTTAATTAAGAAAAATTGAAAATGTTAATTAAATAAATATAATTTAATTATCCGTTAATGACCCCGTCTTCCCTCTCCTGCGCCGTTAGCTTCGGCCGTTCGATCGAATGACAAAACCTAATCGTTCGATCAGCCGATCTAATGGCTCTTGTACGTCATTCCTGAGCCAGCTCGATGCCCACCGCGTGTCGCGCGTCGCGCGCCGCAGAGTTGTGACACTCGGCCAATCTCCGCATGCGATAACCTTGTAGCCTCCACCGAGCCTTGACTTGAGCTCCCGTGTGATTATACTCCTTTGGTTGCTTCCCAGAGAACCTTAGACCGAGGAGCGAACCTGTCGGCATCATCCCAATCGAACCTCAGTTCTCTGCCATCTATCCTAGTACACTCGATCCCATTCGATACTGCATTGTTTAATTACTTTTAAATTTCAAAAGATTATTCCTCAATATAGATTATGAATTGATCGAGCCCGATTGAGCTTGATCGGGCATATTTTTCCTGGGCCCTACAGCGGTCCACAGTACTTCGATCTCATGTCGTTCACCCGTAGAGCAAATCCTAGGGTTCGATATAGTCAGAGCTCCTGACCATCTCCACCTTCAACCCAACTACCGATAGGAAGGTCGCATCGAGCCAAACCTTGGCCATGCAGGCGAGCCTCTGGCGAGGTTGGATTGGACTCCATTCTGCATGCCCTAGGCAAAGTCCCTCAGCCTCTATCGTGCTTCCTGCTGCAGTCAAGATGAAGGGGTGGGCCCCCGCTACCTGTGCGCATGTCATCCCTAGAAGATGAGGCCGTGGGACCCGCTATCTTGATGGAGCTACTGACCTGAGCCGCGGGACCCACCGCTATCCCATCCCACAGAATAAATGATTAGGCTAAAGTTTAATTGAATATGAAATAATTAGATTTAATGTAATTGAATAAATAAATCACAGAACTTTAAACTTTCATAATTTGCAAACCATAAGTCCAAATATATTAAATATATATGACATTTTAATTAATAAAATTCAAGGAACATTATGGCAGTATTTAATCTCCATTTAGATGAGTATTTAGTATAGTGACATTTTAGGATCCCTTAATTAACCCTAAACCTAGAAAACTTTAAATGATCGTAACTTTGTAACCATATATCCAAATATAGTTATAGTACATCTCATTTTAATCAGGAATGTCAGGAATGTTAGGATGTACTTAGTTTTGTTGTTGGACTTATAGTTTGACTAATGACTTTTAGGTCTTATCCTTAATTATACCATTCAACCTAGAAACATCATTAGGCTATAACTTAGTCATTTTAGCTACAAATTAGGTCATCAAATATATCATTTTGATCAAGAAGACCTAAGGATCAGTAAATTATAAGAATATTTAAGATTTGATGATTATATTTATTAATTAGCCCTAATCATTCTAAAAATTGATTAGTAAATATTAGCAGAATTAGTAATCCAAATTTAGAAATTTAAGTTATTGTAGACTCCAAGATTATAGTAGAACATCTTAGTCAAGTTAATTATCTGATTCTAAGATTAATTTCACTAATTACTTACTATTCTCATCAAACTCTAATTAAGGCATAGGTTAAGCAAATGAAGTCTAATTGGGTCTACTCCTAGTCATTGTACTTAGTGTATTATAGGAAAGCTATAGCCACTGAGTTTGCTGAATTTGGATATCATTTGGAAATATTAGCTTTTTGGAACCTTCCTAAAACTTCATAAATTCCCCGTTTAGACCACAATACTGTTTTGGTCATAACTTGGCCAAATGACCTCAGAATTTACAGATCTTAAACTCTACGGAATCCTTAGACAATGAACAGCATAAGTGTAACTGAATTTGTATATTTACCTAAGTAAAATTTCTAAGTTGCCCCTAATGAGCTAAAACTTTAATTTGAGCTCATGAGGCTTAATCCTTAGTCAATTTGGGTGTACTTACTGTCTATCTTCATATAAGACAGTAAGTAACCATTTGGCTTTAATAAATTTCAATTTGGAACCCTAAATCAAAAAGTTGCAATTTATATCCTTTAGTAGGGGCAAAATGGTCATTTTACCCAAAATTAGGTTTAAGCTTTCTTAAGCCTTAGAAACCTGAATTAGTTAGTAAAATCAGTATTATAAGTGTTTTGGAATCAATATTAACTCATCTAAGATAATTTAAACTAAGTTCCAATATATGTCATAATTCTCCTTGGGTTAGGATTCTTCCTTAAAACATATGGACTTTCCTTAGGAATTAGATGTAGATTTAGGATAGAATTTATTTATTGGGTAAATAGATTACTCAATGGATAAAATCTTAGCTTTATTAATTTCTAGATTTCATCTTTTATTTTTGATTATTTTGTATTTTAAGCTTTACTCTAAGTTTAGAGATCCATCCTATTAAGCTTGACTTTGCTTAATAAGATAGCCGTAATATATAGAACGTAAGAGTTGGGATTAACCTTATATACTTAGTCTTTAAAACCTGTTGGATTAAGAGGTTAAACCATAATATTTAGAGTTTAACTTTTAATCCCTCAATTTTGATTTGTATTAATCAAGATTGGCTTGAGATTATTAAACTCATTAATTTAGGACGTTTAATTTATTATTCAACTTATATAAGTGACACTAATTGTATTATACTAGAACTTGATTAGTTATAATCTCTTTTAACCTTGTAGGACCATAATTTTGAGTTTATACTAGATAGTAGAATATTATAGATCTTGTATAATCTCAGATTAGTTAAGAAAGATTAAATTAGAAAATAAATAATATCACAGAATTTTTTGTAGTGTTATTTATACCTTGTTTTAAAGCTTTGCTTCCTTGATTTTGAACATTTATTATTTTGGCATATTAGATGAGACATAGAACATTTGATGAATTTCTATGTCAACTTTAAAAGTTGCATAGTGTATGAACATAAGCAAATATGTGTAACAACCCAAAAGTTATTACATATTAATTAATGGATCTAATTGACTATAAATCTCTTTCATTACTCTTATAATAGAGTTAAAGGTCTCCACCTCAAATTTTGTGCGAATTGGAGATCGTTTGTCAATTTTCAGTGTTTCCTGGATTTTAGATAATTCTAAAGATACCTAATCTAAATAGACTTCAGAATAAAAAACAGAATTCACCATTGCATTCTTCACGCCCAAATTAGCTTGGGGTGAAATTTTGGTGAGTTTTGGAGATAGTCAAAACTTCTTGATTATTTTATTACATTTTCGTAATTCGGTAATTAAAATAATTAAGATGGCTTCTAAATTAAATTTCGATTTCATTTTTGAGTCCATAACCCTCAATTTAGCTAAAAAGCAATTTTTCAAAAATTAAATTGGAAAAATATTATCATGAAATTTTTAATTAAATAAGACTCCATAATAAATCAATATATATATATATATATATATATATATATATATATATATGTATATATATCAAAATATACTTTTCTTATCCTCACTATTTTTCGGCAAGCCCTAAAAATCCATCGGCCGACACTATCTTCATACGCACGCGATCTCCTCTCCTGTCCCGAGAAAACCCTCATCCTCATCCCCATCTCCTTTCGATCGGCTAGCATTGATGAAGCCGCTCGATCGGGACGAGCGGCCATCAACGCATGTCCCTCACCGCCAGTACGTACCAATAGAGGGGCCGAGTGGCAGTGAGATTTTCGCAAGCTTTACCAGGTGATAACTATACCTCTCGCATCTTAAAAAGGAGAGTTGGAATTCATAAATGTACACATTTTTTTAAGATCGAAGTCCCGATAAGCTTTCCTAGAGAACATAATATCAATCTTGTGACCATTTCTCGACATCTTAAAAAGGTACTTAACTTGATTTCGCCCTTTAGAGTTAATTAAATATGAAAAAAAGAAAGAAATCAAAGTATAAGTTAAGAATTCAAGTTATCATTCTGTGAAATCGCCAGATCTGAATAAATCAGATCGTATTTTTTTTATACTTATGAAATTCGGCAGATTTATGTTCAGACTGATTCATTTTCTTGTCTTGAACAAATTTCCTTGACAAGAAATGTGTAACACTTATTTTACACAAATTCCATTCAATTAAACATATGGAACTTATATCTATTACTTATGTGTTATACTAAATGCACCTATGTAGTACTAGATGCAGATTTAATTAAGTACTCTTTCCAATTTTCCTCATTATGGTTTGCATGTGGTCAATATTTAAGCTAGAGTTTTAAAGATTTTAATAGGATGTCTCATATTCAGTTTTCTTTTAAACAATTTTGGTTATTTAAGTCTGGCAAAAATAAAATTGTGGTAAGATTATATTAACTAATATTTATGTTAATCAAAATCAATTGAACCTATGCATATTCTGAAATCGATTTAATTGCGCTGCTGTTAAAAGTTCTATTGGGTATTGTATATCTCCATCATTCTTATTTATTCTTGGCTGGAATTGAAGAGTGGGATATTGGTTATTGCTGAAAATAATGTATACTCTTTCCTTCAATTGATACTTAATTTAGACCCTTTTGTTTACATCTTTCTACTGCCAAACTATTAGTATCAACCATCAAATGTTAAATGTTGTTAATCTGCTGTTAATCTTATGAAAAATTTTCTGCTTATCAATATAACTTTTGTTGAGTCAAACTAGTAATGAGGAGTACTAGATCAACTACTGTTTAAGATCTATTTGCTGTCAATTTAATTTAACTTAGAACCCAAATATAGTCATAATACTGTTCTTTAGTTCATGTAGAATCATAGATCTCCAATTATCAATTCAAATTTAAGGTTGTTAAGTGGTATTTCAGAATAAATGCTTCCTTTCATTATAATTTAGGATCAATGGATTATATTAAATCCATTACCATTTTTTTTATTTAAAAAGATACATGCTGTCATATACTTATGATGCCAATTTATCTTTTCTCAGAATCTAAAAGATTGTCATTCAATATTCCTTTAATTAAGATTAGTATAAGCATATAAAAGGAGCGTTGATACATATTATTTTCAACTGAATCTTTCAAATTGCAAATATTTAATGAAAAGTAAATATTTTTGTTATAGAACGTCATTTATCTTGTTTTCCTTAATTAATGCAAATTTGGTAGTAATGGAATTGTCCCACTATTTGAGTAAGCTGAGTTCTGCTTGAATAAAAGTTAATGCTGCCATTAATTTACAAGATGATATGCTGCTATGTTGCCATCAATTATGTATCAAACCAATGACTGCCACATAAAGTTCAAAATTCTGCTATGAGTTCTAGGACATATGAATACTGTCACTTATTTCATTTTAAATCAAAAGTTATCTTTTTAAACTATAAGACAAAATGCTGCTATTAGTATTATATGAGATTCAATTATTGATATCTAAGGTAGAGTAAAGAAAGAACATTTGTTATTATCAATTTCAATATATTGTCTTTACTGAATACAACTTCTATGCTTTAAATGTTGATATTAATATAGAAGGCTGCAATTGATGATGCAAAACTACATAACATTAAATGGGTATTAATGTTTAAATGTTGAATTTCACATCATTAGATTTATTTTGCTGCGGTTAAAATAATCAAATGTTAAGTGATCTAAATATTGCCATATGTAATAAGAAAATCACATATTTATTAAAATTATATACTTTCATTTTCATACGTAAATGACGCATATCTTTTATAAGGTTATATGCTGTCATTATACATGTGATCAAATACTATACTACCTTTAGTTAATGAGATTATAAGTAATGCGATGTTATCAAATGCTGCCCATTAAATCAATATGATTAAATGCTGGAAGTAAAATGGAAATATTTAGAAATGTTGAATCATTTTAGTTTTATTTTATAATTGCAGAATTTAATTTGATATCCATTACATGCTAAGAATGTATAGTTCTACACTTTATATAGTAGAATACTGCTGCCCTTTTTGTTTATAATTGCTGAGTAATATTTTGCTACCATATAAATTTAGATATAAATGCTGCTAATTGATTAAATATAAATCAATGCTGAAGGTTGTTGGAAGGATCATAAGTTATAATTTAAGATTGAAAAGTAAAGCCATATGAACTTAAATATGAATTTATGTTTATAAGGGATTGATTCCTGCCATTTTTTTTTTTTACGTGCTCATATGCTACTAAGCTTACTTATGTTATTAAATACTTCCATGTGAATATATATACACTAGAATCATATCTTGCCATTAAATGAATGAGGAATAAATGTGAGTATAGATGTTGATATTATATGCTGCTATCTCCTGAAGAACCACATGTAATCATACGAATTTTATTATAAAGATGAGGTGAATCCATATGACAAATGTTGCTATCAAAATAAAGTAAATGCTGCTAGTTAAAATTAGCATAAATCAAATAAGTCAAGAGCTACCATTATTTGAAGATTTAAGCTGTTTGCTGTCATTTATTTTAAAGTCAAATGCCATAAGAAATCAATTGCTAATTTGTGAAATTATGAGAACAAATGATGCCATGAAAAGTAGGGACTCAAATTACTACTACTTTAATTGAGAAATTCATAAGTTGTTGGGTGTTTCAAATGCTATCATATAAATGCTGCCATCATGATATTTCTTATGAGAGAGTAATGATCAAATGTCATCATCTATTATGTGAAAGATCCCACGTTACAATAAAATGTGTAAGAGAATAGGTGCTACTATTAATTGAGGAAAAAGATTATATGCTGCCATCAATAGTATAAATGAATCTATTGCTGCCCTTTAGATAAGAGATTTGAATGGTATCATGAAAACAAAATTAATTGCTACATATATCTTCCTACTATGAGATGCTGTTAAGAAGGTAGAATAATAATTAGAATTGTGTTGTTTACTTTATTACATATTCATACAAATTACTGTCAAAAGAAACAAATGTAGCCTTATCTCAATAAAAATTAATATTGTCAAATACCTCATAAAAACTCAAGTGTTTTAATATTGATTAAAGTTCAATGCGAATCAAATATTTTCATAATGCTGCCCTTCTTATATAACCAAATGCTGCTTTTAAATTTAGTCTTTGTTTCCTTTATATTAAACGCTGACTCTAATAATGATTCTTTGCAGGATAAGTTGTAAATACAGGATTGCTAAAATAATTACCATGTGTGATAAACTACATAAAGCTGCTCTTATAAATGCTAAATTTTATTTCTGCATTTTCTTTTTATTTTATAAACTATTTAATATAGTTTTGTATATTTGAAATTATATTAGAATTGGAGATGAGCAGTCCTATAAAAAGGACTGAACTCTATTTTTAGAATTGGAATTAAACTCTATTTTTAGAATTAGAATTAAACTATATTTTTAGAACTGGAATTAAACTCTATTTTTAGAATTGGAAATGAGCAATCTCGAAAAAAGGATTGAACTCTAATTTAGAACTGGAGATTGATTGTGAAAATTGTATATTTGAACAAAAACAAAGGAGACTCTGCCGAAATTTTTTAAGGATTTTAAGACTTAGAAATATTTTAGAAAACTTTAACATTCAATTCAAAACATTCAATTCAAAAGTTCAATTTTTATTTTAATTCTCTATCAACTTGATTGAAATTAATAGCTTCTTTTCTTTTTAAGCTTTGGATAAGCTCTCCTTTTATTTTAAATTATATTATCTTTCTAATTTCATTTACAATTCCTTCTACTTTTATTTAAAATTGACTTAAGATTAAATATCTATAAGTCAATTTGGAGTCTAATTAACTCCAATTATAAAGTAGATTATTAAAAATTAAGATAACAAAAAGATATCACATACTTTACAATTTTTGTAATCCATTGAATGCTTGCATAACTTTGAGCCTCATATCCTTGTACATATATTTTAGACTCTTATGCATAAATAAAGATTTTCTTAAAGCTTTAAAGGGGAAATGCCTTAAGGCAATTAGAGTACAAATAAAAGTGTTTACATTAGAACTTCACATTTTAGAGATGGTAAATGTGAATGTTCAACTTCTCCACTGTATCTGATTAAGCAGACGTGCTTAACTCCTCGCCTATTCTGTTGTGTACTCCTACAGAATGAGGTATTTCTAAATGTAACTTTAACTAAAGATATAAGAGATTTTCTTATAAATTGTAAAATCTCTTCATAACTATTTAGTTATGCTTTCGAATCATAGTCCTAGACTATGATTATCTTAGATTGAGAATCTAAGATATTTTCTCATTTTCTTTAGCCTTACACTCTCTATTTCCAATTTATGTATTGCTTGCTTCAGTTAAATACATTGTATGTTGCTTAACTTCGATTTATGCTTCACCATATGTCAATTACTCACTTAGCATACTTTCCATTTGATTATACAAATTGCTTACATTTTATGCGCATATTAATTTCTAGCCTTTAAAATGCTCTCCTTTACCAATTTCAGAAAAAGATTAGAACTTTAAATAGAATGTGAGTATTTTTACTCAATGATTTTCATACTATTTTCCTTACAGTTGTACTCATTACCTTCCCATACTATATAGCTTTTACAGCACCACTGCATATTTAAATTGTAAATCATAGTTGTGATATCTTGTTAATCTAAAAATATAGCCAACTTTAAATTGTGCTCAGACTGTTTAGTCTAACTACCCTTTTCTTTTTCTTGGCTTTGCCCTATCATATTTAAATACCAAAATATGATAGAGCAAGAGCCATTTTATTCAGGTGATGCAAGTCCGAGTACTTGAAGATCTTTTAAGGAAATTTGCTTCCGCTTAGTCATATATATATATAATTCACTTATATTTGCCATGTACATTAAAAAGCCTTGTAATAATTAAATTATTTAAGTTACTTTTATTTCAGTTGTTAATTTGTGTTGTATCTTCTAAGTATATAAAATTGCTTGGGATGAATGAGTGGATTGCCTATTTTAAATGCTTGTATTACTACATTTATTTATATCTTCCTTTTTCATTCATTTTTAATTTAACAAATACTCATAAAGAGACTTGACCACTTAGCATCGATACTTGATTTGTTTTCTTCTAATCAAGTGTTGGGTGTTAAGGACCCCAATAATTGGATTAATCTTCTATCCAATTATTGGGGTCATTACAATATGATGAGATGAATTAAAGATAACTTAATAAATTAGATAACATATTAGGGGAATATGTTCTAATTAGTTTATCTATACAGTTGAATGATGATATTTCAGTGGAGTTCAGTTCCCAGGTGTTCGATCCTGGGTGATGATGTTATTCCCATGTGTTTGATCATAGATGATGATATGATATATTTTTCAATGGACCTATTGATCTTGGTGTTTGATCCCAGATGCTTCAGAAGATTATTTAATGGCTAGTTGAGTCACCATTTGGCATTATGACAAAACTAATTAGGCACAGACCCCATTTAATACAATGTTTCATTTTTATAATCTCAGTTCAATATTTTCAGTATTCATGCAACATATTCTATATTTTAAGTATATTGCTAGTATTTGCATACTTTCAGCAACTTTTGGTTTTATTTGCAAATATGTTAAGTTTATTTCAACATCTATTTATATGTTCAACAACTCATTATTTCATATGCAAGCATGTTAGGTTGCTAGTCTTTTACTTCAGTTTTGGTTATAATGCTTTTATTTAAGACTCAACATGTGTAGAATTGATCATATTTACTTACGCTACTTCTTGTACTTAGTAGTAATTATATATATATATATATATATATATATATATATATATATATATATATTCATTGCTTAACCTTTCAGCAGCCTTGGGTTGAGGTATAAGCTTACCTCATATTTTGCTTTAAGTTATAATTGAATGATTATAGCTTTTACCATTTTCTTTTGTTGCTTTATTGCTCCTAAAATGCTTAGGATGTTTGTGATATCATTTAATACAAGAAAAGTCATAGCCTAAAATATACTTAGATAATATGTCTAACTAGTATTTCTCTCTTATTTTGAGGAGCCCTGGCATTATGAAATGGAAAATGTCAGTTTTTAAGTATTTTGAGGAGTTAGCACCCGTGGAGGAGCAGTTCCAAGAGGAGGAGCATCTTGGAGCTGAGGAGCCTTAGTTTGGGTTTCTTATTTTATTCAACTGAGAATGAGTGTCCTTTATTTTTTGCTTAGAACTTATTTATAAATGTTATAATAAAACATATGATCATTGTACTTTCCTTTACTGCATACTTTATTTTGAGCTACATGTTTTATATTTTTGCATTATGATTTCAATAGATGTAAACTTGTTATTTCTTTCTTAGACATTTTGATTATTATGTATGTTATTTTGTAAATGATTCTGTTATTGCATAGTGCACATTCTTATCTTATTAGTGGATTGGGGATTATAACCTAATCAAATGGTAAGTGAGGGATTTTCTAAGTGACGACCACCCCAACCTACCTTGTTGGGGCTCGGGTCACCATAATTGGTCTCACTCAAATGACTTTCAAATTCCACCAAAGCTTCAGGGATTGATCATAAGACTATTTTAAGACGAATGGCGAAGTCCTTAAAATAATTTGGTGGTTAAAAATTTAAATAACAATCATGGATTGTTATAGGAAGTTCCACATCAAATTTGAAGACCTTTAAATCCAAATAGTGGTTTGAAAATGAGAGAGAGGGAATGCTAAGAATTTTATAAATTTTGTGGTTTGAAAATGTAAAGGGCACATTCAAGAGATATTGATGTTATAAAAAAGCTCTTTAGGAAGATTTGGGGTGGCCGAAAAGGCTTAAAACACCACTATATGGGTCTCGGTCATAAGGCTTAATTGAAACCCATCCTTTGATTTAGGATAAAATAAGATCTTCAGGAACCAGATGGTATAGGGAGTAGTTTAATTTCTTCTTTGTACAAGAAGCATGTTGGATAATGACCCCAATATTGAATAGGAAATCAATCCAACATTGAAGCGTTACCACAACATTTAATATTGAATTATAAGAAAGCTAACCCAATACTAAGTGCTGTGTGGCCAAAAGTTTTTACGAGGGTGTTAAGTTAAAATGGGAGAAAGTAGAAGAAGAAAAAAGTATATGAATTAAAAATGAATGAAAATAATTGCAATTATAAGTAAGTAAGAAGTAATTATAAATAGGAAATATGCAAGTAAGTGGGAGTAGAAGGAGAAAGAATTACATATTAATGAAAATTTACATGTAAGGGAAAATATAAATATTCAGCCATCCATCAATTTATCCAAATCAAGTATTTAAATATAAAAATAAATCTATCACAGAATAAATAAATAAAAACTAATGCAAAAATAGATTATTACAAACTTGAAATTTAAAGAGCAATAAGAAACAAAGATTACTCTCTCACATAAGTAAATACAAATAGAAGTAAAGTGCGAAAGCAGTAATTAATAGTCTTCAAGTGCTAGGTCCAACTATACTTACATTATAATGCTCCAGATTTATTATATTTTGATATTTAAATATGATAGGGCAAAGCTAAGAAAAGAAAAAGAAACTAAACTTTTAAATAAAATATGATAGGGCAAAGCTAAAAAAACTAATGCATATTTTAAGATTGACTAAACTTTTATTAAAATTTAATTGGATATCACAAGCTAATTTACAATTGAATATAAGTAGCGGAGCATTTGAAAGCATTCAAGTAGGGAAGAGAAATAAACATAACTGTAAGGAAGAATAGTTGAAAGTAAGATGAGTAAGAATACTCGCATGTATAATTATTCTAGCTTGCAACTAAAAAATAAGGGAAAAACATCCTAAGTAAGGCTGAAAAGTACTAAAGTGCATTTGAAGATAAATGAAATGGAAGCATGTATATGTCAAATGGAAATTATGCTAAAGAAAAGAAAAGTAATGAAACATTTAAATAAAATTAAAGCAGTATACACTGCATTCTATATGAATTGTAAGTAAAGCACAGTATTAAAAACATAAAGTGCAAAGCATAGTAAGTAAAAGAAGATCTTAATCTCATGGACTAAGAATGCATAGCCTAGGACTATGAAAAACAACATAGCTAAAAAGCTCTGATGAGATCTTACAATTAATAAGATTGTAAAAGAGCTCATATTTTATTAGTTGAAATTTTATGAAAATACTCATTATGCGGGCACATACAGAATGAAGCGAGAAATTAGGAACGTCTGTCTAACTAATAAAGGAAAGCGGGGTCTCAATGAAAATAAAAACTCACATTCACCCTATAAGAATGTGAGGTCACCTTATATCTCTATTTAGCATGCCATTGGCTAACCACCAATATAAAACCCATATAATTTTATGAAAGTTTTATTTATGCACTAATCTTGTATGTATGTTTAAAGGAATATGGTCAAAGCTAAGTAAGCATTCAAGAAAATTCAAATAATTATAAACTATGTAATATTTAAAGTTATCTAATTTTAATGATCTACTTAATGATTGGAGTTAATTGAACTCCCAATTAACTTATTGATCTCAAGTCAATTGTAAGTAGTGATATAAGTAGCTGGAGTTTTGGAAAATAATAGTTTAATTTGATTTATGGAATGGCAAAATAATTTATAAGTAAAATAATACTAAATAAAACTAGTCATATTCTTATCCTAAACCACTTGATCGAAATAGGTTATTAAAATCAGGGCTTAGGAAATTAGTTAAAAAAATGTAAGGTTAAGGAATTACTATACTTGAGAAAAATGGAAGTTAAGATTATACATACTAAACTCATTTAACTAGGTTGTAATTGGAAGGTTCTATCCAAATCAATCACTAATCTATCTAAGATCAAGCAATAGTAGAAGTTTAAGTGTATGGGAAAGAAAGGATTGTAAGCTACAAGCTCTATATTTACTATAGGTTGTAGATTAATAAAATCTATAGGATTTCTAAACTATACTAATGAACTAAGGATTCCTAATTCAAATTCCTAAAGAGCTTAAATGAGGGTTTAAGAACTAAAGGTGAAATAACTTAGGGCTAGTCCTAATAGATTCACTATCTACAATTGCACATGCATTAAAGTTAACTATGCCTATTGGATACATTAGTTCTAAAGATCACTTACAAATCAAGTTATAAATCAATCATATAATATTTCTCCTAATGTTGTAAATTGAATCAAACATTTTCGTTAAATATTCAGGCATCTAATATATGAAAATTAAGTTCTAATCATGCAATTGAAATGACATGAAAAGTAAATAAAATGAGACATATTTGCTATCTTAGGATTTAAATACCTAAAATATGCATAATTTAGAAACTATGAAATTACAAAATTACCTAATTTGAGGAACCAAAAACCAAAAATTACCAATTGTTATCCAAATGAAATGATGTACATAAATATGGAATCCTTATAGCCTAAAAATAAGAATGACACTAAATAGGTCAAAATTGGACAACATTGGATTTTTAGGGTTTTCGGGATTCCTAATTAGGATTAAAAGTCATTAAAAAAATTAGGGTTCAAAACTTAAATTGAATTATGCCATTATATTCATCTCATTTTTTTGATTAAAATAATATATAAATTTGTATTATTTGATTAAGTATTTTAGAAGATACAAGTAAATGAAAAATTGCATTTAATTAATCATTAATAATTAATTTGCAATCCGTAATTAAATTTTAGTACACATCAGAACCATTCAACACTAAAATTCATGGAATGGGTAACGGTGGCACGAAAAATCGCGGTGCAGAATTCCGTGCTCGACAGTTGACAGCGGCGCGAAAACACGCGCTGCCAGAACACGCGTCGCTCCACAATGGGAGTAGCGTGTCGAGGCGGGCCTGCAGTGCAGACCGAGCAAACCACGGTCGAACCGGGCCGGTACAACAAGGCAGCCTAAACCGCGACTCAAATAGTCTGGACCGCTTCGTCCCGACACGAGACCTAGGGGGGGGCACCTAGGGTTCGTTTTCCTGGCCGACTTCAGAGGTTCCCTGGTGCGACCCACACACCAGCGTGAAGTCCTTGCTGAGACCGACCCAACGGACCAAAGAACATCCCGTGGGATCGACAGAGCTGCAGTTAAGACGATGCCCGAGGTCCACTCGACGGAACCCTAAAATCCACTGTGGACGATTTGCAAATCCTGGGCTTGATCGGCCTCAATTGAGGCTCGAAACGACAATACCAGGCTTGGAATAAGGCTAGGTGAGATCAATTTTGGAGAAAGATGAATGTATTGGTATCTGATGAGGCTCATTTCCACGGTTCACTAAGATTTAGGGCTAAATGGTAGGTATCTTCGCAGCGGCTCCAAACGTTAAACGAGAGGTCCTAAGTTTCTCAGCAGACAGGAAGGAAATCAAATGTGAGAAAAATTCCAAGTGAAGGAGTCTCGGGGCCTAATAGAGAGGGAGCGAAGCTCTGCAAGTACGGCGCCTGCACCTGCCAACCACGACCGTGGCTCGCGACAGAGGCGTACAGGAGGCAGATTTGGACCGTCGGATCGAGATTTTGATCCGACGGTCAAGTCCCGCGGTTTGAATTAGAACCGCAAGATCCAACAAAATAGAGCTCGACGACCTAGATGGAACCGCACGGTTGCCCCGTGCGTTGGATCGCGCACGGGATCCGCGCGGTCCAAATAACCGTTTGATTAATTAAAAAAATCTGTATATATATATATATATTAATTTAATTTAAACATAATATTTAATTAATTAATTACACTTAATTTAATACTCAAAATTAAATAATCAAACGGGCTACAAAAAATCCCAAAAATTCACCTTTACCTAATCGAAGGGTGAGGAACTAAAAAATGCAATCGGTTATTTAACTATTTATTGAATTATTACTAAACCTAGTAATTTAACTAATAATAATTAAATTTTATCTTCATTAAAAAGAATTAAATCTGTTAGAAAAAAACGATAATACACACATTTTACAACTCAATGGCACTGAAGCATAAAATATAACCCTAAATATATATTCCTTGATGTCACTATAAAACAAAACATAGTAAATTTAAAATGAAATCCAACGTTAAAGAACAAATAATACGATAAAATCATGATGTATAGAAATGCCCCATGCAGGCTGGTTATCTTTGGTAGCTTGCATGGGAGTTCCCAACATCCATCCCATCATATTTTGAGCATTTTATAATTACGTGGGTAATTACTGTTCTTAATTGCAGAGCAGATTCCTTTCCTCCCTCTCTGTACTATTGTTAATATTTTTTTTTAAGTATCTTATGAGATGAGGATCTCATACAAGATTGCTCTCAGCCACAAATTAAGACTTGTTGATTGCTATAAAAAACAAAATATCGTTGTTCATGAACTATCATCACATGCATGCATGCTGTTAATCATGCATGTGATGCTTAGATTATTGCATTGCTAATGATGCTTAGATTTTATCAGTATTACTAATTATTTAAGAACTACCTGATCAACAATAGTTCAGCGTTCAATAGTGGATATATAATTAAAATTGCATATGGATATTAAATATTAGTGAAATCAAAGATATCTCAGCCATTATGTAAGACCTAACATGATCCTAACATGACACTATTTTCTTTATGATTACAATAAGAATCTCAAATTTTTGGCTGCTTAGAAATTACGTCGGATGCTTAAGCATGCCTAAGCCCTCAATTCTTATTTCTTATAATTTTTTATTTTGTTTCTAGTGTCTTGTCATGCCCTTAGCTCAACCTCTTAAAATTCCACTACTCACTTCTTGTGCTTGAGCATGCCTAAGTGTCAGGTTTTCGATGTGTTGCCAAAATGAATGCTTCGTCTGGCGCTCAGCTAGCACATAGGCGCACATTAGGCATTGAATTGGCGCTCAACTAGCACATAAGTGCCCATTAGGCACCAAAGAACAAACCAAGATTATTTCGTATTCGGTTCACTTCTGACTAATCTATGATTTTCCCATTAGTTCTCCAAGGAATTTGAGGCATATTACACAACAATCTTGCCAATAGAGACTGACAATGACTCTTTCCATCTACAATGGTATGACATAGCTCAACCTTAACCTTTTCATCTTGTACCAATGTAAAATATCAAAATATCATTTCTAATTATTTATTAATATTTAAATAATTTTGACCTCAGATTAAAAATTTGATTTCACCATTATGTTCATCACCCCCAAATTAGCTAGGGGTGAAGTTTTGAATGCATTTGGAAGTCATTGAAATTTTGATGAATATTTTAATATTATTTAAATACCTGAAAAATCAAATAATTAAAAACTCGTCGGATCTAAAATCCGAGTGTACCATTGTGTTCAGAAGCCCTCAATTAGCTAGGAATAATATTTTGAAAATTTTTGGAACATATTTATTAAGTTAAATTTAATTAATTAAATTGAATTAAATAATTATTTATTTAATTAAATTAGACGGTGCCGTCAGCATTAATGTAACGCCGTTCCTTTATTATCTCGCTCGCGTTGTCTGATCGGATGGATCAATCGATCCGTCCGATCGAGCAATCCAACGGTAGAGAGCTCGTCTCCTTCGTATGCGAAAGGAATACTCGACACGTAACACTTCGCGGAACACACGGCGAAGGTGAGGACGCGTGTCGCCGTTCCTTCACGCCTCATGTCG
Organism: Gastrodia elata; assembly: GCA_016760335.1. Lineage (NCBI taxonomy): Eukaryota > Viridiplantae > Streptophyta > Magnoliopsida > Asparagales > Orchidaceae > Gastrodia > Gastrodia elata. The sequence goes on from CM028675.1 coordinate 24,274,881, forward strand.
ATCCACCTCTTTAATCACCTCTATAACCCCTCGATTTCACCTTATCAACCAAACACTTTGATTGATCCTAAAAGGAAACTGCATATTCAAACCTTCATTCTACGCCATCCATCTAAGGTAACTGATCTCTTAATCTATGCATTTAAATTCACATCTTGCAATTTGTATACCTATTTCATAACTTAGATTAACAACTGAACGGATCTGATTGACAATAATAACTCACGATCAAACCAATTTGGCTAAACGCATACAGTTGAAACCGTTATCTCTTTCGTTCCGAACCCTCGCTGATAGAGCTCCCTAGGGTTAGCTATTGCCGGAGCTGTGGGTCTCCTCCGGCCACGATCTAGACACCAATCGAAAGGTCACTTCAAGACCTTTCGATCGAGATATGAACCAACTCATGTCACCGAGATTATGGCTGGCGATTTTGATGCCCTAGGCATCGTTGCACGGTGAAGTCACGTGAAGAAGGAAGCTTTATTGGGCCGGGCCGAGTCAACCTGGGCCTGATCCAAACCTGGCGCGCATTCGCAAGCATGACAGGTGGCGCGTTTTAAGGGGCTGTGCGTACGGCGTGGGCCCCACAACGAATGAAACGCGTCAGAATTGTCTCATCTGAGACAGTTGTGGGCCCCACCTCTCTGTCCCCATGAATTAGAAGGTGCCAATTGGCACTAGTGGACCCCACCTGTAGCAGAAAATAATATATATATATATATATATATATATATATATAGATAAATAAATATAAATTAGTTTAACTTATAATTCAGAAAATATAAAATTAAATAAAAATAGATAAAATAAAAGTAAAATAATTAATAATCAGAAAGTGTATTTTCAAATAGATTTAATAAATATAATTAATTAAATCAAATAAATACCTAAACTTTAAACCTACATAACTCCTAAAATATTTAACCAAATAATACAAATAAATATATCAAATTCATCAGAAAAATATGAAGAAATTAATAATGCAATTTATTTTTCTGTAAAACTAATATTTAATATAGTGATATTTAGGGGTATTAAAATAAATCAAAAATATGTTACAAATAATCAATTAATCATAATTTTTAATTCATTAATCATAATATACCCAATATAGGTCTTAAAATACTCACAAAACCCTAAGGATTAATTCAAGAATATTAACTTTGCTGTTTGAATTAAATTTAGACTAATCACAATTAGGACCTAACCCTAATTAAGCCTTAAATACTAAAAACTTCAAATAGCCATAAGTAAGTCAATTTAGCTCCAAATTAGGTGATCCAAATATCAATTTAGATCAAAAAAACCTAATTTACCGTAAACTGACAAAATATTTAGGATCCAACAGTTAGATCTCCTAATCAACCCTAATTACTCTAAAACTTGATTAATGAATATTAGCAAATCTAATGATCCAAATTAAGTAATTTCAGTTTCAGAGAACTCATAAAGTAAATTAAAACCTATCTGTATAATTAATTTAGTAATTTTATGACTAATTTTACTAATCACTCACTAATCACATTAAACCCTAAACCCTAGAAATGGTATTAGCTATAACTTAGCCAATACATATCAAAACTTGATGATTTCAGGTTCTATGAAAATCTCAGGATATAGTCTACAATAAATTAATAGAAATTTTAGACTTTATTAAGGGTAAAATTACTAATATGCTCTTATAAGGTCAAATTCCCAATTTGACCTTATAAGACATAATAATTAAGTAACTTAATAAATAAATCAAATATTCAAATATTCATTATTATTACAAATCATAAAGCATTAAATTAATGAATTAAATTATTTTGGCAGATCAAAGAAATTAAATTGGTTGATATTGTATCAAAACAGTCAGGTACACAAATTTACTTATAAGTTTTATTTTAGTATTCTTATTTTGAGTAATTTTCATTTGAGCACTATTTATTACAAAATTTCTTACCACTATTAAACCTGCAAAAAGAATGATATCAAATAGCATGTAACAAAAAGATGAAAAAATGATATATATTATTGTGGTGTTTGTCTTTGGAGGGTGGAACGCAACACTGAGAATCTGTACATATTAGGCCTGCTGGCAGCCCCTGAGAGTTATATGAAGGGATTTAGCCTCTTGTAGGAAGTAGGCAAATCCAGAGGAAAGACACACCATCACTTCCTATTTTGAGTAAGCTATCGACGGGTAGCGAGATAAGCTTCCTACAGGTTATGCCTATGGGTTTACCCATTTGGGCTCAGGAGTCTACAGACTCGACTTATTGTTACAAATGCTTTTTGATAAAATTTATTTATTTCATGCTTTACATTTATATTGAATTTCACAGCTAACTTATAGGGCAATACTTAAATTTGAAAATTTGCTTTACTTATGCAGATATTTCAGTCACTTTCATATTTTATTTATACCTATTATAGGATGCTAGAATACTCTTATAAGAATGATTTGCGTACTCCTACCTAACTGGTAACTATATTTTTTAGGTTTTGATAATTAAAGATCTGCCAAATAAAAGAAGAAATAAAGAAGCATAAGAATGTGAATATTTCATCTTTATTTTGTAAAAGATAAACTGTTGTAAAATTTCATATATATTTTGGCTCTATCTTTAAATGTATAATTGGACTTTGGACTTTTATTATTTTATGTCCTTTTGTTTATAAAAATATATTTATTTATATTTGAGATGAATTGTTCTTTAGAGACTCTCGAACTTTGATCCACGGTCGCCACAACCAAGGCCTGCTAAAGTTAGACATTGCTTCAATTTCTTTAGGATCATCACCTTCATGAAGATGTTTGCTATATTCTAAGGCTTGTTAATCTTCTCAAGCATAATACGTCCTCCTCCTAAAGCATTCAAATGAAGTGGAATCAAAATTGAATGTGCTTTGTTCTATTAGAGAATGCTGCATTTTTGGAAAAGTTAATGGTGTTTTGGTTATGACTATATAGTTTACTGTTGTTTGCCAAACTCTTCCATAAAACTTCACAACCAAAATCATTTCCTTGCAAGCCTTTGAAATGGTGATCTATTTCACTTTGGTGGTAAATAATTCTACTAGTTTTTCTAGCCTAAATGTTCAACTCATAGTAGTTCCTCTTATAGTAAAATATAACATGCAATATTCTGCCTATTGTCCTTGTATACTACTAATTTTGAGTCTACATAGCCATGTATCCTTATTCTAAATCCTCTAAAACATAGAGCTTTGCTCATCATTCCTCTCTCATAAAATATACTTCACATTTTCCATGTACTTTTTTTGAATTGCTCTTTAATTTGCTTACATCTCCCACTGCATGTGCAATATTTGACACTTGTAAATAATGACATGAACTAAGCTTTTGATGGATGAAGCATTTGGAATAATCTTTATCTTCTTTTGCCCTTTCTTGGCCTTAGGTGACTATACCTTGGAGAAGAGAAATCAACTCTTTAGCAATGTGATCACCTTAAAAATGTTTAAGAAACTATAAAATGAGGACCCATATTAACCATTTTAGAATTTTGTTGACATATTGTTGGCTCAAATTCATTATATTCTTACAAATCTTCATGCCAAGATTTGCTTTTCACACCTGTAATCTTTTTTCTCAAACACATTTAGCAGTTGTTCCTTTAAATTTTGAGAATGGTTCCCATTTCAACCCATATAATTAGCATATCAACATATATTTAACTGTATTATATAGTGGTCATCAATAATTTAAAATGGCCATCAAAATGCTTGATATAGCAACATTGGTTTTCTTTACATCATTTGTACTTAATCTCTAGCACGAGTCCCTCAAATCTCTTATACAATTATCTCAAAGCCAACTTCAAACCATACAAACACTTACTTAGCTTGCACTTGCTTTGCCTGGCACTTTAAATTCATGTCATCGGTCCATATAAATATATTTCCTCCAACTCATCATATAGGAATGTTGCCTTTACAATTATTTGCTCCAGGTGCATATACTCCTTAGTCACCAGGCTCAGTATAACTCAAACTATTATCATCTTGACTATTAAAGTGATTGTTAGTTTCCTTCCCTTTATTGAGAATCACTTCTTGTGTTGGTGCTAGATCCAACATAGTGTAGTCATACAATGATTGTTCCTATACTTTGATCATCTTAATATGGAATATTTTAATCTTCAAAAATCAGCATGCCTTGGCTTATAATCATCATTTTTCTATAGTAGATCATGAAATTTATAACCAAAATCACCCATGCCATATCCAATGAAGATGCATTATCTCATCTTAGTGTTTGGAATTTTCAATTCATCCATGGGTGCATGTACATACGATTTGCACCCAAATACCTTCAAGTGGTTGTACCAAATCACTTTTCTTGACCACACTTGATCAAAAATATCGAACTCTAGTAGTACACATAGTGAAAGATTTAACAAATATATTGCTTTGCTTAATGTTTACCACAAAAATTTCAAACCACTGAGATTAAGATAGCATCCATTGTACTCTCTCCACTAAGGACTAATTTATCCTTTTTGCAAATTTGTTTGGCTGCAATATATTTAAAGGAATCTTTTGGTGGCAAATCCACTACTCTCTATATTAATCTTAAGAGATCCAGCCATACTCTTTGCTATTATATATATGGATGTACAAAATTTTTAATCCCCTTTGTTGTTCCACCAATTTATGGAATCTTTTGAAGACCTCACACACTTGATCTCTAGTCTTGAAAGTATTCACCCAAATATTTTTGGAATAATAATTGATATATGTAACAAAGTAAAGTGAACCTCCAAGTGTCTGCATTCTCATGAAATCACACACACTCAAGAGAATAAGCTCTAGTTGATTTGATTTCATTAGATGGAATGAGCTCTTAAAACACATTCTTTGTTTTCTCATGAAATAATGTTGACACTCTTATAAGCTATTTTATTTACAGTTGAATTTTTTTTTTCCTAAATATTGTATTCCATGATTTCTCGTGTGATTTAATCTACTGTGTCACAATTGCAACTAGTCGTCGTCTTGAGTTGCACAGATTTAGAAATGCATTACCTTCATTTGTAGCATATACAAAGATGTTATTTCCTTCCCATGAGCTACTACAAGAGATCTTTTGAAAAACTACCATTGCCCATTTAAAAAAATATAGCTATAACCTTTATTATCTAGTCTCTCGATTATATATTGCACATCCTCTCTATCAGATAACCTCTTTCTTTTAATTCTCAAATATTCATTTATTATCTCCTACTTGAAACAATTTATGAAAACCAATCAAAATTTAATCAACTTTATATATATAAATCTTATTTAGTCACATATTATAATCGGCTGATATGATAAATTAGACATCCAAAAAAACTTATTTGGTTGCCTTGGTCGAATGGATTCTCTTTATGATGTTATCTTCTCTAGTTTTCTCTCATTTTGTTTTTGGATTTTTGGTCTCTCCTCTAAATCTTCAGGCTTTTTATTTTGAAATTTTAAGAAAGGAGAAAAAATACTGATGAATTCTAGTATTGTTCATCAGGCATTACAATTAAAGGCTAGTATCTCACATTTTCTACCATACTAAATTTGTAAGCATCATATTCATTACTATGAGGGGGATTTTAATATTGTTCTCAACCAAATGAATAGAAAGGCTATGTGTGCATCATTCGGAATTCACCTTCAACTTTAATTCTGCTATTCTTGAGTGTGGGTGGTCTTGATGATTTCAAAAATACCGGAGCTCCTTTCACTTGATCTTCTGGTAAGAAATTTTCTCATCTTGATCACTCTCTAATAAACTATGATTTGCATAATTATTTCCTTGAGCTTAAGAACTTCTCCATTAATTCCACAGGGTATGATCATAAACCATTATATTCTCTGCTTGGAACAAAACTTTAACTTTGCCTAAGTCCTTTAGATTTCAATTATTTCAGCTTAATATTTGACTGTGAAGAGATCATTTATTCATCCTAGAACAAAAATTATGGGATTTTTGGTATGTTTCGTGTTATTGAAAAGTTTAAAAAACTTAGAAAGGCTCTTAGCACTTGGAACAAAATTATGTAGGAAATATTTTCAGCAACCTTCAAACGCTTGAAAAAATTGTTACTAAATTACAATGCATTTTTGAAAATCAGGATAATGATTAAAACTGTATTCATTGAACAAAGCTAAAGTCTATCTATTTCGTAACCATAATGACATTGAAACCTTTTGGAAATAAAAATGAATCATCAATTGGAAGTTAGGGGAGAGTGTAACACTTCTTTTTATCATAATTAGATCAATAAGATGAGACACAATAATCATATTTTTGAAATTTTTTTCCTGATGGCATTAAGCTGAATAACCATAATGATATCACTCTTTCAGCCATAAATTATTATAAAGATATAATGAGCCCTGATAGTATTTGTCCCCTAGGTTCCCATCTTGATTCTCCTCGTATTAGTATCAATTCTGATGACAATTATACGCTTAATAGGCTGCCATCTAATGATAAAATATGGGAAGTTGTCAAAAGTCTTAGATCCAACACTTTCCCATGGCCTGACAATATTTCTGGTGAGTTTTACTATAAATTTTTGGCACATCATTAAAGATGATATTCTTAATGGCATTAAAGAATTATTCTTCAATGTACCTTTGTCAAAAACTTTTAGCCATACTATGATCACTTTTATCCCAAAAAAGATAAAACCAACTGGTGGTTTGACTTTAGGCCTATTAATTTATGTTCCATCTTCAATAAAATTATTGCTAAAATTATTACTAATAGACAGCAATTTGTGGTTCACAAAATTATTGAACCAAACTAATTTGCATTTGTGCCTGGTAGAAAAATTCAAGATAATATCTTAGATACCCAAAAGTTTTTTCATATCCTTAAGAACAAAAGCTGGGGTCATAATCTGATTGTCAAACTTGGTCTTAAAAAAGCTTTTGATATGCTTGATTGGAACTTTATGTTTAATCTCCTTAAAAATTACGGCTTTAATAAAACTTTTGTTCAGAAAATCAAATTTTTTATCTCCAACAATTGATTCTCTATTCTCATAAATGGGCACCCCCATGAGTTCTCTTAATTTGAAAGAGGTCTTCATCAAGGTGATCCCATTTCCCCTTTATTTTCACATCCATGAACTATTGGTCTTTCAATAATAATAAAATCTTTCAGAATGATCCCAATCTGCATTACAATATCAATAGCAAATTCATGGTCTCATATAAGACTTATGCTGATGACTTTATTATTTTCACTGAAGGTGACCTCCATTCTATCAATAAGATCAAAGATATGATCATTTCCTTAGAACATGATTCATGCTTAAAAGTGAATGTTTCCAAGTTCCAATTTTTCTTAAGTGACAAGGTTCCTTCTCATAAAAGTAATACCATCTCTAATCTCTTAGGTTTTAAAATAGGAAAATACTCTTTCAAGTATCTAGGGATCTTTATTTTTACCAGGCGCAATAAAAACACTTATTACAAAGATTTACTGGAGGCCATTTTAGGGGATGGGAACAAAATTTCCTCACATAAGGGAGGAGACTTGTGCTTCTCAAATCGATTCTTAACAATATTCCCTTCTATTGGCTTAAGGTCACCTCCCCCACCAATCAAGTCATAAATAAAATCAATAGAATCTTTAACAAATTTCTTTGGGTTCATGATAGAGGCTCTAAACTTATATGGTGTGCTTGAAGCCATGTCATCTACCCATCTAATGAAGGTGGCCTTGGGTTTTAAAGTATGGATTCCCTTCATAAAGCTTTTCCTATCAAATTGTGGTGAAAACTTTGCATGTCCAACTCCTTATGGGTGTCTATAATAAATGCTAAATATTATGCTTCCACCTAAACTTGGAAAACTTAAGAACAAATATTCTCAAGTTAGGAATAAAATCACTAATTCTCAAACTTGGAAACAAATGTTGGATTTTAGAGAAATTATTGAAGTCACTCTAAATTGGGATAATTTGGATCCCACCATTTCATTCTGGTTTGATAGATGGAAAGATTCATATATAATTGGTGATTCTTGCAATTTTTTTTTTCCTAAACTTACTCTTAGAGAATGTGTTTCTCTAGTTCCAATGGATGGAACCTTGATCTCATTCATTATATTCTTCCTGATGAGGTTGCTAATTTGATTGTGAGCCTTCATCCTTCCTTGCATCACTCTAAATTAGCTAACTCCTCTTTATGTGAGTTAAACACTCTTAAGCTCTTGAAAGTTTGGAATATTTTTCAATCCTCCAACTCTAGTTCCTTCTCTTCTTGGATGTGGCAAAAAACTACCTTGACTCTTAATAGTCTCTTCATTTGGAGGATTTACAATAATTTTATTAGCACTGATGACAAGCTATAATCTTTAGGTTATATTTAGCTTCTAAGTGTCATTGTTGCCATGCCCAAGAATTTTTGTCCCATATTTTCTTGGAAAGCAGTCAATCCCAGGAGGTTTAAACTTCTTTGTATTTATTATCAACTCCCCCTATTCATGATAATATTCAGTCTTTCTTAGAGAGATGGATAATCAATATTCAGTCTTTCTTAGAGAGATGGATAATCATTCCTTGAAAAAACTGCATATTGGTCACTTTGTGTATGCCTTTGCTCTTTAGAATATTTGGAATGTTAAAAACAAAGCTAAATGCTCTAGCACTTCTAGTAATGCCCAAATGATTACTAAAGGTATTGTTGCTAATATTTTTAGTACTATTAATGCTTACCCCGATGATACTTTCTAATGGGATAATAAAAAAGAAAATGACAATGCTTTATTTACTAAATTCTCCTTCATTAATTTTGTTGGGTGCTCTATTGGTGCTTTTAGATTTTGGCATTCTCTTAGCTTGATTTTGGATTGCCTTTTAACCCTCATTGGTTAGCTTTGTTTTTTGTTTCTCTCTATTGGTGAAATTTGGCTTGAGTTATTGCTGAATGCTGATGGTATTTTTGGTTTGGTTATTGCAATTATGAAAAGCTAGTTGTTTGATGGGCTTATGTGAAGCCATTTATATTCTTGGAATTGTCCTACTGTTTGCAATGTTAAAGCTTCTTTGAGGATTAGCTGTTTGGATTTGGATTGCAGTTATGCTTTTCGATTGTTGTAGATTATTAAACCCTCGGGTGGAGTGGCAGTATTTTGCCAAATACTTGCAGTAATTTTGTTAACTGCAATCTCTCTGAAGGAACATGGAGGTTGCTGATGTTGAGTTCAATCAGGCTCCTCTTGTTTGTTATTAATTTGTTGCATGTGCAGGATGGAACTATGATCAATTTGCTGTTGGAGCTGCTATAAATTTGCTGCAGGTGCAGGTTGGAGCTCCTTTTTTTTACAGTAATTTGCTGCAGATGCAAGCCAGGGTTGTTGTTCAATTTTTAAAGTTGGGCATTATCTTTCCTCTATCATGCTCTGTACTGATTATTTTGATTGGTGTTTACAAGTTTTATGGATTTTTTTGTGCGCTAGCTTTTTATCATTTGTTTTTCTTTTTGAAATAACCTTTTAGGCTACACTCTAGATCCTTTATTTTTGGGTTGGCTTCATGCTTTTAGATTTAGGAGCTTTGAATCCTCCCAATCCGCTCTATATCTTCATTTTCATCTCAATAAAATATGCATATTTTCTTAATATATAAATAAGTAAGTAAATAAATAAATAAATAATATATATATATATATATATATATATATATATATATATATATATATATGTTAGGTTAGTGGATTAAGTTGTTTGTATCAGTAATGTGGGATAGTGGATTTTGGATCCTAAGTTACTGGTAACTGATAGTTAAATATATGTATATATGAATTATTTATTTTTATTTTATTATTTATTGCAAATTCTTATTTTCACAAAAATATATCCAATTAGTGCCAAGATTTCAAAGTATAAAAGTAATTTTATTGATTCTAAGAATAAAAATTTTTATGTTTGGATAAATATTTTATTATTTTTATAATTTTTAAAAGATATTAATTTTGCAATTTTTAATAAATAAAACACATTTTATAGCAATTAAGAGTTTAGAGAAAATTGCTAAAATTTGTTGGAAGCTGAAGGTGTGGCGCCCCACCCCCAGATCAGCAAGATTAGACCCAAGGGGTGGTCTGCCACTCCTGGAAAATCCTTCACTTATCATTAGATTATGAAAGATCCACACTCTACCAATAGAAGGATGTGCACAGGATGAACATAAGGATCAGTCACTAATACTATACATACATACAGTGTGCGAAAGCAATATGAAGTAAAGATTACATCTATTTACCATATATCAAGTAAGAGACAGTAATATATAGCTCAACAAATAATAAAGTGCAAAAAAGTAAACACAATCACAGTAGCTGTATTATTATAATATTTTAATTAAAGTTAAGAAATGAAATAAAAATAACTCTCATCCTCACAAGAAATAAAAAGGGAACTAAATATCCTCTGGTCCAAGCTACTGTGCCTCCTTTATATAAGACTCTTCCTCAGGCACAGGATCCTCAAACTGCTCAAGATCTGACATTTATCGGTTTCACAATGCTAGGGCCCCAGCCAATAAAAGAAAAATCTTATTAGACAAAATATCTAAGTATATTTTAGATAAGTAATTTATTAAGCATTTATTAATATCACCATTTTACTTTAAATAAAATGAAATATCTATCTAGTATGGGAGCAAGTAAGCATACAAGAGAAATATGATAAATTATAAATAATATTCATAACTAAGCAAGAATTGAGGCAAGAGCATACCTTAAGTAAACTAAACAATGTAGGGCATATATATGTAATACAATAAGTTAGAGTACTGAAAGAAAAGTCTAAACCTAAACATGCAGATGATCATATGACATATGCCGATTTAAAACAGTAATTTAAAAGTGGTACATATAATAAGCAGTAAAGTCTAGCATCATATATATATAAATAAGTAAGCAAGTAAAATAGGAAACACAACTGACTGGAATAGCATGCATCATCATCATAATAAATAGTAAGCTGAAAACTAAAAAGAACATATAATTGTCATATCAAAAAGAATTAGCCAATTTGGCCCAGTATATTCTTATAGCATTTCTAGGCTAGGGTAGACAGAGATTCCCATAGCCTTTCTAGGCTAGGGCATAAAAAACAAGACATAAGTAAGGCAGAGTTGAAGAGGCAGATAATACTATGCAAACATCTTTTAGTTATTTTACTTTTGTATTTGTGGACACATCCAGAAACAACTGATGAGTCAAGCATATCTGCAAGATTAAGCTGTAACAACCTTAGTATTGTTACCTGTCAATTAGTGACCTAATTGACTCTAATCCTTTTCTATTAGTCTTATAATTGTATTAGGAGTCTCCATTTTAATTTTTGTGTGATTTGAAGATCGTTTGGTAATTTCCAATATTTCATAATTTTTTGATAATTCTGAAAATGCCTATTTTATTTAGATCTCAGAATAAAAAATGAAGTCCACCATTGAACTCACCATACCTAAATTAGATAGGGGTGGTGTTTTGGAAGTATTTGGAGGTTGTCGAATTTTCCCCGAATATTGTAATAACATTTAATTACCCAGAAAATTAAAATAATTAAATTGATATCCGATCAAGAATTTGATTGCATTTTTGAGTTTCCCACACCTCATTTAGGTAAAGGTGAATTTTTGATATTTTCGGAGCCCGATTTTATATTTAAATTTAAGAAATAAATTAATGAGATTATATTAATTAAATATGTAATTGAAATAAATTTTTATATGTATATTTAAATTTTAAATTTTTTTTTTCTTTTATCACACGATTAAATTAAAAAAAAAGGCGGGGGATCAGCTGTGCCACAAGGAACACCAAACAGCGGTCCGACGCAATTTGATCCATCGTACTCATTCCTGATCTGATCAAACGGTCCATAATTGATCTGATCGTAGGTATCAGATCTGGCCGTTCGATCGACGGATCGAACGAACGACCATATTTTATTTTTCTCCTGCGTGTCTCTGCCCCTCCGCAGTCGTGCGCCTACAAGCTATGCTACGGCAGCAGGTGTCCGGTCTCTCCAATGGCGCCTCAAACTCGATTAATCCCTCTAACTCTCCTCATTATTTTTGTTTTAGGGGCCTTCTGTGAGAAGTTAGGTGCGATTGAAGTGCTGGGTTGCTGAGGCTACGGCAAACCCCTCTAACCATAAATTTAATCGGTGGAGACGATAGAGGAACTCTAAAAGGTATCCTTCTTCTCCATTTCTTGAGCTAACAATTATTTCAATGCTTAATTTGAAACCTTAAGTGAACTTTCAAAAATGGTTTAGGTTGAATTAAATCATATTAAGCCTGGAATTAAAAATCCATCTGTGGTCATCCTCATCACTTCCTTCTTCGTCATTTACGTTTAACCTAGACTACTTAGAGTTAAGGTTTTCTTGCGATGGGATTAATCATTGACTTAGTTTTTAGTACCATTCGATAGATCTCTTCGAGATCTATCAAACGGCATGTGGGTCGTAACCTGGAATGGTCGGCTTGTCCAAGCCCTAATCTCGGCCACCGAGTGAAGTGGCGACACAATTTGGGTCGAGACGTTTTGACCCGATTCCCTTATTTCGGGCCGGAGTTTTCGTGGCCCGTAGATTTCGAGCCGGATCCATGTTGCTGCCCGAGATCGGCCCGCGGTCTGAACCAAGCGCGTTTATACATGCGGTGGGTCCCGCTGGCAGCGCGGAATATCTCGTTGACAGCCGCTGCACGGAATTCCTTACTCCCGATTTGTGTGCCCTAAATTTTTGTGCCATTAATGGATTGACAGATGATTGTTAAATTGAAATTTAATTAATTTAAATACAAATTTTTATTTTTATCATAACTTTAAATATACATAACCAAATAATGCAATATTATATACCATTTTGATCATAAAAATGAGTAGACTAATATTATGCAATTTAATTTCTATTTTGATAAATAATTTAATTAGTCAATATTTAAGATTTATTAATAAATTATAAAAATTAAATTCATCGTTTTATGTGACCTAATTTGATCATTTAATGTACAAATTAAATGATCAAATACTCTATTTCACTCACAAAAATGTGAGGAATATTAATATGATATCAAATTTAATATTTGAACCCTAATTAGGAGTCCTGAGAACCCTAAATTTCAAATATTGTCTAAAATTGACCTACTTAGTATCATTTTTCTCCTTATGAAATAAAGATTTCAAATAATTGTATATTATTTTCATTGGACAACAAATTATGATTTTTTATTGTTGACTCTTAATTAAGTGTTATTATGATAAATTCTAATTTCATAGATAGCGTGTTTTAGATTTTATAAAACTTTAGGATAGCTAACGTGTCACATTTATTATTCCCCATGTCAAATTAGATTACTTATGTTTCAGCTTAGTTCTCATTTTTTAACTATATGAATTAATTTCTAAGTGCTTGATTCACTTTTCAACCATAAGGCAGAAACCACAGGATTGATTTAAACATGAATTATAATTGATCCCTAGAACTATTTGTCACATCCATTAAGAGTAGTTAGCATTAATGCCTTTATAATTATAGATTATTAATTCAACTAAGGCTAGCCTTTAGTGACTAGATTAGAGCCTAATTTATTCACCAAAATCCTTAAAATTTTCATTTGATTTCTTTAAGAACTAGTAATAGGAATCCCAATTTACTTAGAGTAGTTTAGGAATCTTATTGGATTCCTTAAACTTTAACTATTTGGATACTTAGGACTTGAAGTTCTTAAATCCCATCTTTTATTTAGCTTTAAACCTTTCATTTTATTATAACCTAACTAGATTAGTACTTGATTAGTTAGTGAGTTTTAGTGAATTAAATCTTAACTTATAATTTCTTATATTGATAATTTCATAACCTCGATCCTTTCCAACTAGTCACCTAAGTCATGATTAGTTAAACTATTTGAATCTTATGACTTAGGGCTAGATTAAAATTAGCTTCTATTTATATTGATTATACTTATAAATTATTTTGTCATATCATAATAAATGAAATAAAACCATTATTTTCAAAACTCCAATTATTACTATTAATTACAATTAACTTGAGATCAATATCTCAAAGTTAATTGGGAGCTCAATTAGTTCCAATCATTAAGTAGATCATTAAAATTAGATAATTTTATATATCACTTAATTGTAATTATTAAATTTTTCTTGAATGTTTGCTTAGCTTTGAGCCTTCTTCATTTGAATCATTCATATAAGACTTTGTGCATAAATAATACTTCCACATTTAAAATAATAGGGGTTGCTAATTTAAGTAGCCAAAGGCAGGCTAAATTGGAGAAATAAGGATCCTCAAATTCTTAGAGGGTGAATATTAGAGTGTAAGTTATATTTGAAATCCCATTTTTCAGTACCGGTTAGGCAGACGTGCTTAACTCCTCTTTTCATTCTGTAAGTCCCTACAGAATGAGACCCTTTCTAAAAATAACTTCAATTAAATAAGATGTGAGATCCTCTATAATCTTATTGATTGTGAAAATTTATCATAGGTTTTTAGCTATGTTCCTTACATAGTCCTAGGTTATGTTTGTCTTAGACCATGAGTCTTAGATACTTTATTTACTTTATAAGCTTTACACTCTCTATCTTCAGTATTGTATTTTGCTTATTTATAATTCATTTAAAATACATTATATATTGCTTAATTTTAGTTAATGCTTCACTATCTCTTTTAGTTACTTAGCATAAGTTTATTGAACGTATACATGCTTTAATTCATTTACTTTCATATGCAATTTAGTTCTTTCCTAGCCTCTCTAGGATATTTTTACCCTTATTTTACTTGCAGGCTATGATGTATATTCATGTGAGTATTCTTACTCACTTTGCCTTTTATTTACTTCCATTTTTCCACATTTTTATGCTTACCTTTTGGCACCCTTGCTTATACAAATTTTGTAACTAGAAGTGATATCTAATTGAATTAATATAATATTTAGCATAATCTTAAATTGTACTTAGACTATTTAGTCTAACTAGATTTTCTCTTTCTTAGCTTTACCCTATTACATTTAAATGCCAAAATATGATAGATAAGGTGCATTTGGAGGCTAGTGGAGCTGGACCAAGTGCATAGCTTAAATTGCTTTCACTTTTAATATAATAAAAGTATAGCTTATTAACTTTTTACATGTGAGTTATTACTTTCCTTTTAATTACCAATAGTTTGTAATAATTAAAGTCATTTACTTCATATTTATTATGCTTGTGTTGGAGTTTAATTATATGCTTAAAATGCTTGGGATGAGATGAATGAATGAACATATATAAATGAATATTAACTAAATTATTAGTTGCATATTTACTTTGTATGTCAATTGGAATTAGTTGCACACTAAATTTGTATATATAATCGGAAAACAATTACATGTTTAAATTGAGAATCTCTCCTTATCCTCTTGTATATATTAATTGATAATTGAATTGTGCATACTCTATGATGGATACATGTTACATATGTGTTTTTCTCACTTCAAACTTATTAGAATTGTAAATAAGCAATCCCATGTAATGGATTGACTTTACTTTAGAATTGAAAATAAGCAATCCCATGTAATAGATTGACTTTATATTAGAATTATAAATGAGCAAATCCTATATAATAGATTGGTTCTATAATAGAACTGGATCTAAATAATCCTATATAATCGATTGATTTCATATTAGTTTTAGGTTATTTTTTCTTTCAAAATTAATCTTCCATTGGAATGGAAGATTTGTATGTCTATATTGCAGGTGTTTCCTTAGCCAAATACAACAGAAACTCTGCCAAAATTTTTAAGAATTTAAGGACTTATAATAAATTGGAAAATTGTATACTCATGTTTCACATGTTAAATACTTATAATTTTCATATCTATAAATGCAAGTATTCATATCATTTGCTTTTAAATTACATTCTCACATGTCCTTACATGTATTATATTTTAATATGTACTTCATATAACACATCTTCATAAAAAATTCCCTTCTATCATAACTTAAGACCCTCTTCTAAATCCTTGGCCAAACACAATATCAATGATTTGGATTAGTTTCCTTATAATCTAGTATTATATATCGGGGTCATCACATAAGTGGGTTTCAAGCTTAACACACACTCCTCAATGAGTAATGTTAAGCATCCTTATTTCTCCTTACCCCCGTCCATTGGGGTAATGTGCACCATAATTGACCATAGACTGAACCCATATGCAATGTTTTCCTAATATTCTAAGTTTTCATTTTCATGCAATAATGTTTTCTTATTTGATATGTCCAAGAAAAGTTAGCACAAAGTACAAGGAATGCGTAGCACAAAATTAAGTAGTAAGCAAGGGACTCTACAAAGTATTGTGATATCATTTGTTATCTAATTTAACCAATCTAACTATTCTAAGTTACCCAAGTTCAGGATCTCCAATTCCTACTATCGAGTGTAATTTAGAAATACGACCTTATAAGTTATCAAGATTAGAACTGATCAGGTTCTAATCTAATTCAATCAAGTACGACTACATGTTTAAGAAATAAATCAAAACGTCATAATTAGATAAATTTAGACGTTCTATCTAAGATCTGATCAAGATCTACTAAACTATAGGTTATGGATTAAACACCATGAGATTGGGCTTAATCACATAATCCAAAAGGGTAAGACTTAAGATCTAAATTTCCAATCTATATATAAACTAATGAGTAGGGCAAATCCTATTAAGCAAATCAAACTTAATAGGATGAATCTCCTATCCTGAATCTAAAGTTGAAAGATAAAACTATTAAAATTAGATTGAAAAATCTAGAAACTAATAAAATTAAGAATTTATTCATTGAAAAACCCTATTTTCAATAAATGGAATCTAACCTATAATCTAGTCTTAGTCTTAGGAATAGTCCTAATGTGAGGTGAAAGATCCTAAGGAAAAGACTTAGAGAAAACTAAGAAATTTTACTAAGTTAATTGAATTACTGATTTTATTCTCCTAAATGATTATATTATAACTCTAATACTAGTTTAAAGGATAATTTAAAGGTTAAGGACGCTTAACCTAAATTTTGGGCAAAAGAAACACGTCGTAGCGCTTGAAAGAGCTACAATGTGCCGCAGTAGAATAACATGCCACAATGCACCATAGTGTCTAGCTGTCAGCTAGGGCGCGCTGTAGTGCCCATTTTTTCACAAATTTAATATTTTCGTAATATGTTGACTCCAGAACCCTGATATCACAAAAATAAACAAATTTCATATTTTCGGCATGCTAAAGCGCACCGCAGCACAATATCATTCTACAGTGCACCGTAGCACCTGGTTGTCGGCCATGGAGCGCTACAACACACCACAGCCCGTCGGAGCGCGCTGCGGTGCCCAATTTCGCACAAATTTTATAATTTCGTAATCTGTCGACTCTAGAACCCTAGTAACACAAAAGTATACAAATTTCATACTTTTAGGGAAATCATGCATTGTGTAAATGTAGAGGTAATTTCAAATATGAAATTCATTTCTTATCCAAGTGGCATGTTTATTAGCAAATTCACTTGTCCAAATGTTTGATTTAGAGTCTCTAGTTGCTCACTATTACATAAAGAATTTATTTCCAATGTTGATTTAATTTCTATAATTTATTATCTAAATTTCTCCTTGTTAATTAAATGATAAGTAACTTAGAATTGTATTAGTGATAATTAGTCTTAATAACTAACCGATTTTGATTACTTTGGCACTCATTGATTTGCATGAATTTGACTAACATTTGCTGATTTTTAGTATTTGATCCAAAGATAAAAGAGTAAGAATTAAGGTGAATCATGTGATTAGCTATTGTAATCAAAACTTTACAATTATTTTGATTTTCTCTTAAGTAAGAGAGTTAGCATAAATTGATCTTTAATAACCTAGTAAAAGGTGATTGATCTACAAATAATCAATTCTCAATAATCTTATGATTTTATCCCTTAACTTAAAGTGCTTATGATTAACATAAAAATTTAGAAGATTAGCATACTTGATTTTTACATCTAAACCAACATTTAAACTTATAAATCTACATGATGTTTTATCATCGTAATTTCTTAAAGCTAACTTGTGATTTTAATTGTAATGAATGGAAACTTTAGACTTTTAAGGTATAAATATAGTTTTAAGCCTAAGTAAATGCACCACCTATAATAGGACTATTTTGAGGTAGGAAAATGCTTTATTTGTCTCTTTTTGAAGTAGGCCTTTAGATGATCCATTAAAAACTTAGATGATTGATCCTATACCTTGTGGTGAGATAACCTAAGAGATATTAGTTTGAAGCTATCTAATTATGGTAGAATACCTATATTGAGTAAGTTATATATCACAACCTTGGAACCCCATTGCTTAGTACCTCCAATGGAGAATGGGTTCATTTAGTTTGAATTTTCTTGAATTTTAAATTAGTCATTTCAAAAATGACAATATTAGTATTATCATGTGATGATTATAGTACATGTCCATATGACTGATTTAATTCAGTAGGACATAAAATTGGTTGATATGTCCTAAATAAGATTGTAAAAGGGTTTCATCCCCTTATCTTTGTGCACATCGATAAGTGCAGTTCAGTTTAGGACAAACATTCCGTTTTTATAGTATGTTTAATTAAGGTATTTAACTTCTTAGTTTAAGAGAATAAATTATAAAAAGGTTTTGTTCCCTTATCTTTGGTGCATTGATAAGTGCAATTAAATAAACTAAGTAATTTAGGTTACCTTTTTTAGAACGTACACAAAGTTATGTATTAATTTAGGTATTGAATATCTTAGTTTGAGAGAATAAACTGTAAAAGGGTTTCATCCCCTTACCTTTGTGCTCATTGATATATGTAGTTAAATAAATTATAAAATTCAATTTTACCCTCTCAAGTACTTACTACTTATGTACATGTACTTCCAACATGTGATAATTTAGAAAGTTGTGAGTATGATTATAGTATTATATGGTTAAGTTCAGATTATAGCATGTGTGCTTGTTAGAATGAATATAAAAACCCAAAAATGTTGAATTTGATTATTATTATTTTTATTAATTTCTATTCTTTTTGATGATTTAAAAATCATATTGAATTGAAAAGCATTGGCATAATTGCATAAGCATAAGCATCAAGAGCATTTGTGAACTACGGGATGCAGCATGCATCAATATTGGTAGGACCTATAGGGATGCAGTATATATTATGGATATTAGGATTTCTTTGGGGTGCATATGGCACCAAATGCATAATTATATCATAAACTAGTGGCATGTTCAGATATATACATAGTGGCATAACAGTACGATTTGATTTTAATATTTTCTTCAGTTTCAGTGTTTTATAAATTTCAGCTTAGCACTTTACTTTTGTTTTGTTTACTATTTTACATTATTTTCAATTTTGTACAGTTTTAGCTTTCATTTACTTAGTCTATTTTTTGCAATAGCTTCCTATTTTATTTAATGTGAAATGCCCTAAAAATATTAAAATAAAGCATGTTGTATCCCTAACTTTTGATGTGTTAGACTTATTGTATAACACGAAGTACTTTGCTTTTCTTTCATCCGGGGAAACCGACATTTGGGATCCTACAATTAGTCAGATCCGGAGCAATTTGAGGAGCAGGATTTGGAGGATTCCCAAAAGATTCAGGGGCAATTCGTGGATCATTAGCTGGCTTAACTTTTACTTATTATTTTAGTTATTTTTGTTGTGAGTTGAGAGATATTTACTATCTTTTATTAAGCAATAGTTTGTAATAATTTTAACTCTAGATGTATTTCTTTTTTTTCTCTGAGATGGATGCCTTTACTTAGCTTCTATGATGAATGATATGGATAAATGCTACAGCTTCCGCACTCTGTTATTAGTACTACTTGTACTTGGTATTGTGATGTGATCAAAAATAAGTTATATACTTATTTATAAAGTACTAATATACATTGGGAACATTTCATTATTTTACCCATCCCAATGCAAACAAGTACTCTAACTAATACTTAAGATAAGGATACTACTTGTCTTAAGGATTAGTGTTCAAAAGTTCTTGAGGCTAGTCTTAGAAAAGTTCAGGCTTCCCGAATGGCGCACCGTTCCATAGCCAATTGTTTTGTCATTAATACCTCGGTTGCGCGCGATGATGAGACGGGGCGCTGCATCTACTTTGCTTGTTTTACCTTGGCTAAAACATTTTCTCATACAATTTCTTATTCTTATGCCTTCAATAATAGTGTGGAATGTCAGGGGGCTGCATTCTGACATTCATATCAAAGATTTGAAATACCACTTTGGCTTACACAACCTTGACATTATTGGGATTTTGGAGCCCAAAATTAACAATAATGATCTTTCCAATGTGTTACTGGTGGGCAACTTTAAAATTTTGGAAGCTAAAGGTAGTTGTAATGATTTGATTCTATCTCAGTTGGGAGAATATGGATCAAGCGGAATTCACAAAAATTTTATTTCTTGCATAGCATAACTAAGTCTCATTTTATTCATGGATGTCTAATTTCTTCCAAGTATAATTGTTGGATAACCTTTGTTTATATTGCCAATCATGAGAATGATCAACTCTCCTTATGGAATGACTGAAATCTTCTAAAAACTAATATTTCTGGTTCATGGCTAGTTCTTAAAGATTTTAACTGCAATCGTTTCAACCGGGACAAGGTTGGTGGCGTCATACCGCAATCAAATAGATTTGTTGTCTTTCATAGTTTTATAGATGAAGCTGAATTGTTGGAAATTAACATGATTGGAAATCATTTCACATGGGATAATCATCATTTGGACTATCCTATTAAAGCCAAACTTGACAGGCGCCTCAGCAATACTAACTGGATTTCTGATTTTTGTGATATTATTTGTAAAGTCCTTTCTCCTTCAATGTCTAATCAGACGCCTTTATTAACATCTGCCTCCCCTTCTACTAAAAGACTAACTATTTTGCTTCAATAAATTTTGAATGAATAGACCGAATATTAAAACCATTGTGGAGTCTACTTAGAATGCTTCTTATAGAGGTGATCCTCTCTTCGCATTACATGAAAATTGGTATAGACTAAGAAGCTTTTCAAATTAATCAATTCAAAGCCTATTCTCATACCCTTGGAGATTAAGAACATTCTATAAGCTCAAATAAATACTTGTAATCCTAGTAATCAATAGCCTCTTAATGATGGTTTTCGCCTTCAGATGCGTCAAATAAATAAGGATTTTTAGGATTCTCTCTTTAATGAAGTTTACTGTGCCAAAAAACGATGCAAAGCGCTTTGGCTCTCTCTTGCTGAAAGTAATCTGAAAGTTTTTTATACTCAAATATGGCTATCAATAAGAATCAAAAGAATATTTTCTCTCCTCAACTGAATGACCTCACTCTTTCTTATTTTGATTCTCTCCTTAACAAGAGCTTGGGTCCTAGTAATAATTTCCCTACTTATGCCACCATAGTTTCTTCCTACCATATGGATATATACGCAGGTCTCTCAATGAAGCTGAAATTAAACGCAATTTGTTCTCCATAAAGGATAATGCTAGTCCGATTCCAGGCGGATTCACATCCTTTTCTTCAAAAAAAGTTGTGAATCGATACAATCATATGTTCATCAAGGCATCTCGCACTTCTTTGACTGTCACAACATGCCTAGGTGGCTCAATCATACTCCGATCACTTTTATTTCTAAAGGCAAGAGTGGTAGCTCCATTGAGGATTATAGTTCGATCTCATTCTGCAACATTTTGTACAAACTTATCTCAAAAATCATTGTTGGCAGAATTTCTTCTTATTTGTATGACATCATTCACCCGGCTCAAGCTGCTTTTGTGAAAGGAAGACAAGTCTCGCATTATACTATCTTATCCAATCAAATTATAAGAACTCTTAATTGGCATCTCAAGAAAATTTTTTGGGCAAAGATTGATTTAAAAAAGGTTTTGATAGCATCAATTGTAAATTCATTATCAACTCCTTGAAGAGATTGAATTTTCCTAACATTCTAATTGATTGGATAATTACTTGCATCTCCAATGCTCACTTCTTTATAAATTTGCAAGGTTTTATGAATGGATATTTCTCAACCACTTCAGAGTCCAGGCAAGGATGCTCTCTATTGCATCTTCTTTTTATAATTGCGATGAACTCTCTTTTTTCGTTGCTTAATGATGCGGCTAGTAACAAAATTATTACACCTTTTAAAATATAGGATTTTAATTACTCTCGTTTATTATTTGCGAACGATGTTTTGATATTTGGGGAGACATCTGCATCAAATATTTCAGCTTTTAATGGCTATCTTGAGGAGTTTTTTGCGACCTCTGGTTTATCGTATAATGAAAGGAAGTCTAATATATATTTCTTAAAAATAGTGGACTGTATTGATGAGCTTTCTAGCATTTGAATTTCTTTGCTTCTTAGTTCCTTCTGAAATCTCTTGGGCTGCCTGTAATGTACTCAAATCTTAAAATGGAAAATTGCTCTCCTCTTATTGACAAGCTTAGACTCTTGGGAATATGTAACTCTTGGGAATCAATGATGGCTTATAAATAGGCCTTGATATGTAAGAGTTTTAACACACAAGACACAAGAGAAGATCTTCAAGAGAAAGTTTTGTAAGGGTTCTCTAACTTTAAATCATTTGTATTCCTCTCTAATTTTAGTGAAACTTTGCTCTCCTTCCCGTGGACGTAGGTGTGATCATCGAACCACGTAATTTCTGTTTTGTGGTTATGATTATTTTATGTGCTTATTTTTCTTGCTTTAATTTTTTCGATTTCTCAACACTCGCTCAAGCTTCTTTTTGTTCCGCTTTTAGTTTAAACCCTATTCGATCTCAACAAGTGGTATCAGAGAGAGCAAGAAGTTAAACATGGCTGAAGGAGGAGAAGAGGTGGTTGGACCTTCATCGTCATCGATGGTGGAGAGGACTCTCCACCAAGTTGTGATACATATGACTAAAATAGATGTGATCAAATTTGATGGGAAGAATAACTTTGGGATGTGGCGGTGCGATGTGACAGACGCACTGTGTGACATAAATCTTGAAGATGCTCTAGATGGCGAAGAAAAACTAGAGGAAATTTCAGAGAGGAATTGGATCAAGATGAACCGCAGTGCATGCGGCTTGATCTGGAACTATTTGACTCAGGAGATCAAGTATGCAGTTATGATGGAGACATCGGTGTGGAAATTATGGAAATTCCAAGAGGCTAAGTACCTGACGAAGAGCATGGAGAATAAAATCCACATGAAAAGGTGGCTCTATAGATTTCAGATAAGAAGAGGGATTTCCATGGATGAGCACCTGAATGAATTCACAAAGCTATTGGCTAATTTGCTAAATCTGGATGAGATCGTTGAGGATGAAGACAAGGCCCTGTAATTGCTGAACTCGTTGCTAGACGAGTACGAGCACTTCACCATATTGTTGATCCATGGGAATGAGGTTCTGAAGTATGAGGAGGTGACTACAACCCTTGTGAATCATGAGTTTAGAAGAAAGGATAAGGAGTCTACCAAAGATGATATGGCAGAGACACTTACATTCTAGAGGGGAAAACCATAGAAGAAGAAGCAATGGCCAAAGAAGAATGCAAACTTCCAGAATAGGGGGAAATCTAGAGGCTGAAGCATTGGACGCAATCAGTGCGCATTCTGTTTAGAGACAAGACATCAGAAGAAGGACTACCCAAAGTTGAAAGATAAGCAGCAGGCGAGTGGATCTTCAAAGGCCAATATGATTCAAAATGCGGTGGAGGGTTCAGACTCTAATGTATCTCTTGTAACAGTTTCTATGGGTCTAATAGCAGACAGCTCTAGTTGGATCATGGACGCCAGTGCAACATATTATATTTGCTCCCAGAAGGATTGGTTCTGTTCGTACATGAAAACGGACAGTAGTGTAGTCATAATGGGAAATGATGCGACTTGATGGATTACAGGAGTGGTAGTGTGTTGATAAGGACACATTCAAAAATAGTTCAGAAACTAAAGGAAGTCAGACACACGCCAGGAATCAAAAATAATTTACTGTCTATTGGGGCTTTAGAAGCCAAGGGCTTTAAGGTGGTGATTGAGGCAGAAGTTCTAAAGATCAGCAAAGGTGCAATGACTTACTTAAGAGGAGTCAAATAACAGAACCTCTACTACTTGCAAGGAAGTACAGTGATAGGTACAGTAGCTGTGGCTGATGACTCTGAAGATGCCATGATGCTGTGGCATATGAGACTAACACAGCAGGGAAACCATCACTGAAGGCATTGGAGAAAGAGGGGCTCATCAAAGGTATAAATTCTTGCAAATTACAATTTTGTGAACATTGTATTTTGGCAAGAAAACACGTAAGTCCTTTGGTGTTGGCCTCCACAACACCAAAGGTATATTAGAATATATACACACAGATGTATGGGGACCAACGAAGACTACATCATTCAGTGGTTGAAGATATTTTGTTTCTTTTATAGATGATTACTCTAGATTTGTATGGGTGTACACTTTGAAGAGCAAAGCAAATATACTGGAGGTATTCATAAACTGGAAGAAGATGGTGGAGAATCAAATGGGCAAAAGAATCAATATAATCCGTTCGGACAATGACGAAGAATTCACATCTAATTCTTTTGTAAAGGAATGTCAAGATTCAGGGATTGAGCGCCACTTCACAGTAAAAGAAACATCGCATCAGAATAGGGTAGCAGAGCGAATGAACCGTACCTTGGTGGAAAAGGTGCGGTGTATGTTGTCCAATGATGGGTTGGAGAGAGTATATTGGGCGGAGACCCTAGACTATGCTTGCTACTTGGTGAACTGTCTACCATCTGCCGCACTTAACAAGAAAACTCCAATTGAGTTGTGGTCTAGATATCCTGCCATAGATTATGATCAGCCGAAGATCTTTGGCAGCCCAGCTTACTACCATGTTAGGAAGGATGCTTGAACCGCGGGCTGGGAAAGCAATTTTTGTGGGCTTCAGATGCAGGGTGAAGGGCTACAAATCATATGATCCAATTAACAAGAGGATTGTGGTGAGCAGGGATGTCACCTTTGATGAAGAGTATTTCTTGAGACAGAAGAGTTCTCATCAGGTGGAGGAAAATACCGAAACTCTTAAAGGAAGGCAGAGAGTGGGGTTTGATGCCACCCCATTTGTTCCACAGGAAACTTCACATCATATTGAAGATACTCCTACAGATGAAGACCATGTTGGTGATGAAGAAGAGCAAACTGATATTGATGGTGAGGCTCCAACTCATGAGTCAATTGCTAGAAATAGACTCCGAAGTAATGCACCTCAACAACCAGCCTGGCTTAGAGATAATGTCACATTTGCATTATATGTAGTGGAGGAAGATGTTCCATGTCACTTCAAAGAAGTGGTGACAGGCTTAGAAGGAAATTTATGGAAGCAGGCTATGAATGAAGAGATTAAGTCTATTCACAAAAATAAGGTATGGAGGTTGGAAAAACTCCCTCTAGGAAGGAAAGCTATTGGGTGCAAATGAGTGTATGTGAGAAAAGAAGGTTACTCAGAAGCTGATGTGCACTATAAAGCTAGACTTATGGCAAAGGGCTTTGCTTAGAAGGAAGGGGTTGATTATGATGAGATGTTTTCCCCAATTGTGAAACACTTTTCAATCCGTGTGCTTTTAGATTTGGTGGCACAATTCGACTTATTGCTTGATCAGCTTGATATGAAGACAGCATTCTTGCACAGAGAACTAGATGAGGAGATCTATATGATGCATCCCCCAGGGTATAGTGAGCCAAGAAAGGGAGACTTGGTATGTAAACTAAACAAGTCTCTATATGGGCTAAAATAATCACTGATGCAAAGGTACATAAAATTTCATCAATTTATGCAAAAAGAGGAATACTGCAGAAGCCTATTTGACCATTGTGTGTATTTCAAGAAGCTGCTTCAAGATAAATTCATTTATTTGTTATTGTATGTTGATGACATGTTGATAGCTACTTCAGATCAGTCAGAAATGGATCATATGAAGGATTAATTATCAAAGAACTTTGAAATGAAGAATTTGGGAGAAATAAAGAAATTATTAGGAATAGAAATCTGTAGAGACAAAATTATAGGAAAGGTTTGGTTGACCCAGAAGAGGTATTTGGAGAGAGCGCTAAAGAGGTTTAGGATTGAAGAAAATACAAAGTCTATAAGTATACCTCTAGCACCTCATTTTCACCTATCTGCAGAGCAATGTCTAAAGTCAGATTTTGAAAAAGAAGAAATGCACACAGTGCCGTATACTAGCACAGTTGGAAGCTTGATGTATGCCATAGTTTGCACTAGACTAGATTTAGCATAAGCTGTTGGAGTTGTGAGCTGCTACATGCATAATCTGGGGAAGGATCACTGGCAAGCAGTGATGGGAATCTTTAGGTACTTGAAAGGTGTAATTGGTGTTGGATTATTATTTTAGAAGCAGTTCTCAATAGCTGACTTGTGCGTGGGATATGTGGACTCCAACTATGCCGGAGATTTGGATCGAAGAAGGTCAACAACTGGTTATGTATTCACACTTGCAGGAGGTCCAATAGGGTGGAGGTCAACCCTTCAGTCTACAGTTGCCCTATCAACAACGGAAGCTGAATATATGGTAGTTACTGAGGCATTCAAGGAAACTATTTGGATGAAAGGCTTGCTGAAAGATCTGGGTGTGGAGCAAAAGGAGATAGTAGTACATTACGATAGTCAGAGCGCTATATTTTTGGCTACTAATTCGATTTGTCATGCTCGCACAAAGCACATTGATGTCCGACATCATTTCGTTCGAGATGTTATCGAAGATGGTGAGATCTTACTAGAGAAGATCTATACCAAAAATAACCTCGTGGATATGATGACAAATGTGCTCACTATTCAGAAATTCACTCATTGCAAATCTTTGGTGAATTTGGAGAAGCATTAATAGACTTCTCCTTTGGTGGAACTACGGGTGGCTTGATTCCCTTGGGAAGGGGATACATAGGCAACTAACTTGGTGTAGTCGTATTGATCGAGAGTATAAGATTTTAGTTCTCATGTGAAGTACATGAGACTTGAGGCAGAGAATTAAAGAAAAATTAAGAAAAATTAATTTTCTTTAATTGAAGGAAAATTAAAGGAAATTAATTTTTCTTAAATTAAAGGAAAATTAAAGGAAATTAAGTTTCCTTAATTATAGAAAAATTAAAGGAAATTAATTTTTTATATATATAATTAAATCTCTCAATTATGGTATTAAGAAACTGCCGTATTAATAACTTTCGTTTTGGGAATTATGAATTTGGAAGTTTTATTTGTGTCCTTAATTGAGAGATTGAAATTTGTTATACTTGGGAATCAATGATGGCTTATAAATAGACCTTAATATGTAAGAGTTTCAACACACAAGACACAAGAGAAGATCTACAAGAAAAGATTTTGTAAGAGTTCTTTAACCTTAAACCATTTGTATTCCTCTCTGATTTTAGTGAAATTTTAATCTCCTCCTCATGGACGTAAGTGTGATCACCGAACCACGTAATTTTTGTCTTATTGTTGTGATTATTTTATGTACTTATTTTTCTTGTTTTAATTTTTTCAGTTTCTCAAAACTCGCTCAAATTTCTTTTTGTTCCGCTTTTGGTTTAAACCCTATTCGATCTCAACAGTATTCAGTGTAATACAAAATGTTGCTTATGTCTTAGGGATGATGAAACTCATAACCATATATTTTCTCTTGCGCAGCATTTTACCCTCTGCATTGATGTATTCCTTCCAGCCCTCTCTTATTCAACTTTTTGGGGACATATGAGAACAAAAAATGGTTAGAAAGGGATAAAAGAAAAAAATGGTTGTATATTCAAGCAATGTTTCAAAAGTCAATCTCACATTATTTATTATACTAAGCTGCAAATTTTAGAGAATCAATAATTGTTATGGGCCGTACGAAAATTCTTCTATTTCATTTGTGCATTTTTAGGAATGAAAAGCATTATGAGATGGAGCTTAATTAAGGCTTGAGACTATTGCTTTTTCTGGTTCGATTTGGCAGCTTAATCTTCATTATATTCATGAGAATTTTGAGATGATGATGGATGATAATAAATTTGTGCCACATCCGACAGTTTCATGGCTTCCTTTGATCTTAGTTATTGAACAGATACTTTGCTGATACTTTAGGATTGATGTCCTGTCTGATCATAGGCTGTGAGTGGTCTCCATTAATTTTAATTTTTTCTTGCATTTAATTTTTCACTTTAACTTTGTGTTGCTTTCTTTATAGAATTGGTATTTGACTGCTTTTGTAAATATTTTGATGCAATATGCCCTCATAAGTTACAAAAAATAATAATATTAATCTACAAGAGTTGCAACATCTTTGTATTAAGCTTCTGTGCTTGAGAAAGCAATTGATTCTTTGACGACCAAAGATGAGAGATGAGCCAACATAATAAAGTAATGGGTTGAAGCTAAGTAGCAAATTTGTTGAGCATGTAGCATTGAAGTGATAACGAAAATCCAAGGATTTATAGTTTGAGCATGTGACAATTGAGATAGTTTGTTGGCACAAAAAAATTAATATCTAGTCAGGTTAGAAGTATTGTAAGGCACTAACAGCACCATGGTACTGGGTATGATCCGAAAACAAAAAGCCTGATGAAGTCGATAGTTTGGTTGATGAGGCCAATGGCGTTGCACAAGGTTTCTAATCAATTATGCGGATTTATCTGATAGTTTATGAATGTATGAATGCTAGGTAAATTAAAGATTATGTAAAAATTATGGGTAAATCAGGTGACAACTATGCCAAAAAATGATGCAGATCACTGAGATGTTCAAGGGAAGATTGATATGATAAAGTAATGATGAAATTAGGAATGAAGGTGTAGTTATTGTTTGTGAGTATGGCGTTGTTCGTATAAATGAGCATATATAAGGTAGTATGGCTCTTATGATAAATGTAAAGAGAGGGATCAAGTTTGCTTGGTACAAATCTAAAATAGGTGAGATAAGTAGAGAGTCCATGACGTGATTTTTTAAGACTATACAAAGCTTTTGTTGAGATGGCACAACTAAGTGGGATGTTAAGAATCAATGTTGTCTGGTGGTTGTTGCATGTAGAAGGTTTTTTTGGGGATCTACTGAGGAAGGCACTATCAAAATTGAATCGACCAATTTAATGTGAGTGCAATGGTGAAGATGAGATAAATAGTGGTAGGTTTTGAAAAATTTCGTGTATTCAATTTGTAGTACTGATCAAATTCTTGTGCAACCAAAAGAGCTTTATAACAGGAGATTATTCCATCATAATCTTATTTATAGCGAATAAGCAATTTGTAATTAATAATATTTAATTTATTGGTGAAAAGGATTAGATTCTAAGTATTGTTTTACATCAGTTCACATAGTTCTTCTACCATGTCGTCACTTTGAGTGTCTGAATATAACTTGTTGGAGGTGGCAAGGGGGGAGTGTCAGTTGGATTATTAAGAGGATATGTGTTGGTGTAGATATTTTGCTTAAAAGAACTTGTTCATATGAAGGTTATCATGGTGTGAACATTTGTAACAACCCAAGTTGTTACCTTAGTTAATTAGGACTAATCTTATTCTTAAGACTAATCATAGGTGCTAATTAAGTCAATTAGAGTCAACCACTAAGACCTAGTCCAAACTACGAGTCAAATGGATTAAATCCTAATTTCTAGAAAATCCAGAAACCCTAGAATTCACCTATCTAAATGGACCTCCGGTTAAAACGGACATCGTCATTGCATTCGTTGACCCCAAATTAGCTAGGGGTGAAGTTTTAATGTCAATCGGAAGTTGTCGAAAATTTGACGAATATTTTAATAATATTTAAATACCCCGAAAATCGAGAAATCAAAAAACTCGTCGAATCGAAAATCCGACCTCGCCATTGTATTTCTCACCTCTCAAATAGCTAGGAAAAACATATTTGAAATTTTGGAATTTTGAAAAAAAATAATAATAATATTTTACTAGACTTAACGGCGCCGTCAGTTAAACAGCCGCGACCGTTAGGATCCTTAGCGGCGCCGTCTGATCAGACGGCACCCATCTGACCGTTGGATCCGATCGATCCAACGGCTCGGAGTCGTCGTCTTCGACGACTCCGTCCGCGCGCCATGTGGACTTGGCGCCGCTCGAGCCCGCCAATCCGGGCCTCCCCAGCCTCACCTCCTCCGCCTACAGCCCCTTTAAGTCCCCCCTCCCGAGCTCAGTGAACCGCGTTTGGCACGATTCGAGCTCGGAGGCGTTTGGATTGAACCCGGAGAACTTTCGATGATCCAAAAGGTACCTGATCCCCTCCCGATCTTTTACCATTTGCAATTATTGCTATACACACATGTAGAACGCGAGCTTTAGGATCAATCCAACGGTCCTATCGAGCCCGTGACCGCTCGATAGGGCGAAAACGGGGCTTCTTCCTCGAAGGGTTCGGCCTTCGCCGAACCCTAGAATCAGGAGCAACGCGGGTCGCGGATCGGGTCGAGCCCAACCGGCAAGAATTAGGGCACGGGTCCACGCGTGCGAAACACGTGGCGTCGGTGGGGCCGTCTCCACACGTGGCTCCACTCCACGTGGCCACGTGGCTCCAGCTGGCAGATGCGTGTCCGGTGGGGCCCGCTGCACCATGCGGCGTGCCGCGGATGTGACACGTGGCACGAGGGGCCCACTTCTTCACCGCGGTCTCCTCGATCGCAGGTTGTGGGACCCACGCGGAGTGCAGCGCCCAATGAGGCGCTGCCACATGTCATTGTGGGGGGCCCACCGTCCTTTCACACATCAGACGTGGGGCCCGCCACGGCTCCCGTGGCCAACCACCTTCTGCCACGTGGCGGTTGTGGGCCCACGGGTCGACTCCGATTGACAGATTAATAATATTAATACTAAATTAATTATGATTAATATTAATTATAATTAATTAGTAGTTAAGTTAGATTAACCGATAGATTAGCATATTAATTAATGATTAATTAAGGACTAATTAAGCTTAATAGTAGATTAGTACAGTTAATTATTATTAAACAGTAAGTAGATAATTAATAATGTTAAATATTAATTAATCTAACAGTCATTAGTTAATTAATTAATCATTAATTAATCAATAACCATTAATTAAATAGTAATTATAATTAATTAAGATTTCTATTAAATAGTAGATTAGTAATTATTAAATGTTAATTAACTAATAATATATTATAATTAATATGTACAGTAATACTAAAAATTCAAATTAAATTAGATTATGAAATATGCTTAAGACTAATTAATTATCAACAGTAATTTAATTTATTAGTAAGGTAATTAAGGATTGATTAGTACTAGTCTTAATTAAATAATAATTAATCTTAAACCTAATTGAACAGTAATAAAATATAATATTATATTTAAAATAATTAAATAATAGATTAATTAATAATTAATTAATAATTAATATTAATTAATTAATTATTAAATACAGAATAATATAATTGGACTTTATGAATGAATAGTAAATTAATACAAATTGAATAAATGAATAGTAAAATAATATAAATTGTATTTTTGAATAGTAAAACTTAAAAGTTTAATAACTTTTTGTAGGATGATCTAAATATAGCCAATATAGGTCTCAAAATACTCAGAAAGATAAAATGAATCAAATGGCATAATGTAAAAATTAATTTCTAGGTACACATAATGAAGTAGCATTTTATGACATCATAATTTTTGACCTAGTTGATCAAACATAGTCAATATGGGTCTTAAAATACTCAGGAGAGCTGGCCCATTACTGTAGTAGTATTAATTTTCCTATTTGGATATCAGGACAAAAAATCAACTCTAGAATTCCTAGTTGACTTTAGGAAAAATTGACCAAAATGCCCCTAGAATTCAAATGACCATAACTTGATCAAATCAACTCCAAATTCAAAAATACAAAATGCTAACTAGTTTAGAATTTCAATGTTATCAATAAACTGAAATAATATTTAGGATCTAAACCCTAGAAATTTATAAAATGACCAAAATACCCTGGCCTCATTTTGGTCATAACTTGACCGTTTGGAGTCCAAATTGGGTGTACTTACTGTTTATCTTCAAGTTAGACAGTAAGGAATCATTTGAAATCAATAAAATTCAACTTGGGCTTTTAAAATAAAAGTTGACTTTTGGACCCTGAAGTAGGGGCAAAATAATTATTTTGCCCTAAGTTTGGATTAAGTACCCTTAACCCTTAATTAACTTTTCAAGACTCTAAAACCAATGATATAATTGTATTAGTGACATCTAAATGAGTGAAATCAACTATTAGGTCAGATTTTAGAATTTCCCAAGTCTTAAACACTACATTTTAAGGACCCTTCTTGAGATTAGGACTAGATCATATGTTTAATTTTATTCATTGAAAAATGAGATTGTTCAATGAATGAATCTTTAGTTTTATTAGTTTATAGATTTTTCTTTTATTTTATAACTTGTTTTGATTATTTTGTCTTTTAACTTTAATTTTAGGATATGAGATTCATCCTATTAAGTCTGATTACTTAATAGGATTTGCCTTAATAAGTAGATCACTTTTAGAATGAACCTATAACCTAGGTCTTATCTTTTTTGGATTGTGTAATTAAACCTAAATCTCATAGTGTTTAATCCATAATCTACAGGGTTAAAAGTTCTTGATCAGATCTTAGATAGAACGTCTAAATTCACAAAATTATGACGTATGATTTATTGATTTAACTCATAGTCATCATCTGATTGAATTAGATTAGAACCTGATCAGTTCTAATCCTTTTAACTTATAAGGATGAGTTTCTAAGTTACACTCGATAGTAGGAAAATGGTGATCCTGAACTTGTGTAACTTGGAATAGTTAGAATGGTTAAGTAGAAAACAAATGATATCACCATGTCTAGTAGAGTCCCTTGCTTACTTTGATGATTGTTGCTACGCATTCCTTGTATTTTTGTGCCTTCTCCTTGAGCATATCATATAAGATTTTTGATGCATAAATAAAATGTTAGGAAAATATGGAGACTCCTTAGATTCCTTGTAAAAATATTAAAATGATTGATTACAGATAATAATTGTATGTGTTAAAGCTGCCTCTCAGTTATGTCTTCTGATTGCCTAGTCTCCTTGTTGACACTAGGGGAAGACCGTATTTATATCTTCTGTTGTTTCGTTGTGTGTTGATTGCCTAGTCTCGTATGACACTAGGGGTACACAGTTGGTGCCTTAGCTGTGCTGGTGTTAAGATCCTTCGATATTCGGTGGGATAGCTAGCTCTTTTTTGTATGGCAGTTAGTACACAAACATTTATATATATGCAGTCGTGATGTTTTGTTTACTTTTCTACATTTTTATTCAGTTAGCTATTTTCTTTGTACTGCTTATATATTTTAGGATGTTAGAATTTTGCTGCTATTTATATGTATCATTACTGAGTTCAGTTATTTTAATTTGCATTTTTTTTTTTATCACCAGCATGTTTAGGATGTAGTATTTTCTTCTAGTACTTGTTTAGTTATTTATATTCATATGTATTATCTTATTTAGCTTGTATTCGAGGCATGTTTTAGCATCTCTTTTTGCTTAAGTTATAAATGATTGTTTATAACTTTTTTCTTCTTTATTGTATTGCTAGTTGCTCCCTTATTTGATATAGTTGTTGCTTAGAGAATGTAAATGGTGATATTACAAAACACATATAAAACTTATCAGCTTAAAATGTACTTAGACAATTGTCTAACACAAGATTTTTCTTCTTTTTTTTGCTGGGGCCTTACATTGTGAAACTGACAATAGCAGATCATCTTCAGTTAAACGATTAGGAGCTAGGTGTGGAGCCTTATCTAGAGGAGGAGCCTTTGGAAGAAGCAGTTGCTTATATTTATTATAAATGAGGATGAGAGCATTTTTATTCTCTTATTAATTAAACTTTAAATTGATGTAATAATACAAGTACCATTAACTATGTGTTTGAATTACTATGCATTTTATTCTGAGTCGTATTTCATTATATTTATACTGTGATGCTTGGATGTTTCTTATTATAAATCGCTTCCGCACTCTGTATGAATTCTTATTAAGTGACTGAATGTTTGATTATATGCTTACTTCTTCCCTTATTAGGTGGATTGTGGATTTCATCCTAATCCAATAATAAGTGAAGGATTAGCTAGAGTGACACACCATCCATTAGCTTAATCTTGTGGATTAAGGGGTGGGGCGCCACAACATTGGTGAAGGAAGAAGGTTGAATGATGGGTGGTACTAATGATTCAAGGGGAGCAACACTGGGAAGATCAACTAAAATTACAAAAAAATGGGTGATTGCGAGATTGAGAGATATTCTTAGATAAGGGTAATATGGCGATTGGGGAATTGTGGTTGGGCTATTGAAAAAATGAGGCTGGTCAAAAATTAGTTGGTATCATAATGTGGATGGGTGAGGTT
The DNA here is from genome assembly GCA_016760335.1 of Gastrodia elata. NCBI lineage: Eukaryota > Viridiplantae > Streptophyta > Magnoliopsida > Asparagales > Orchidaceae > Gastrodia > Gastrodia elata. The sequence goes on from CM028675.1 coordinate 24,309,335, forward strand.
GATGGTGTGGATTGTAGTGGAAGTTCTTGTAAAGAAAATTTTTCTCATCAAAGTGACTTAAAAGATATATTTGCATTGTTGTTTCAGGTTGTAGCATATATTGGCATGATGACTATTACCATGTCCAAATAAGACACAATGTTTTAACAGACATTTGAGTTTAGTTTGGGTGTACGGATGTAGCCAGGGATAGCACATGCACCCACAATTTTTGAGGAACATGTTGCAGCATCATTCTAGAATTTTGTATTAGGGTTTGATAATTGAGCATTTTGATTGGTATTTGATTGATTATGTTTGTAGCAATTTGAAAACATAAGTCCAAATTTAAAGTGGTTATTGAGCCTTAGTAAAAAGACTGGCCCAATTCAACAATTTTGGGAAGGCGTGTATGGGCCAGGAATCGAAGTTTCTTGCCATTTTGCTCAAGAATATGAGTGAATGAGCAGAATTCACTGGCAACACTCGATTGAAAAGATATGATGGAATAACCTAGGGATTTTAAAATAAATTTCTTGAATTGATAAATGTGGCAATATATTCAGATTTACAATGCATAGGATACAACCATTAAAAAGCTAGAGTATGCACGAATGAACTTTTGTTTGTTTTAATGGAAGATGAATATGGCGATCTTTTGCTGAATGGCATTATGAGTACAGATTCGGTGGCTTAGAGCAGAGTATTTTAAATTCCTTGTGGACACAACGTTGAACATTAAATTAAATTGTTGATGACCCAAACGATCATACCTAAGCGAGGTGGTATTAGTGATGCTTTACACTGGGTAGTTGATAAAGCCCTTGATTAAGGCAATTAAAAACAATGATTGCCGAATAATTGAGGGGAATGTTTTTATAATTGGTACCAATTAGAATGATTTGCAAGCTTTCATCATCCCTGATGGAGATTGTTTTTTCCTTGGCAAGATTCATATATGTGCAAGTTTTATAAATTTGCAATCACAAAGTGTGTAGCACCATAATCTAAGTACCAAGGTCATCAACTGCTGTAAGATGCCTATTGTTGCTTCAAAAATGGATTTGTTGATAGCAGCAATTCTCAGGAATAAAAGTGTGAATTTGCCAGATATTGTTCAGTGAAACTGAATTTATCTGTGTGTGACTAGAGGACGATTGTCAGCATTGTTCTCAAACTGTGGGGGTTGAGAACTGCAATGTTATGATTAGTCTGCAAAGCTACTGCAAATTCGCTAGGATCTGCATATAATCATGCCAGCGAATTCGTCAAGGCATATCAGCTCCTCTTGTAACTATCGATGTAGCCAAAGCACAAAGGAGACTTAATATCATTTGTTGGTTAGTGAACAAAGCAATTTGCAATCAATTGTACACAAAATATATACAAGAAAGTATCTAGGATCAATAAAAATCTTTCTTTTTATTTTTACACATGATTATTGCATAAAAAAAAAAAAGTATTGCATCAATTAATTATTTGTTTACATATATGATTATCACGTCATTTGCATGTTATTGTTTTTTAACGTGCAACTGTAGCAGTCGTTTTCTGTGTGCTTATAAAATGAGATGAACCAAAGTTCTGTTCTTACACGGGCAAAAATATTGTCTGTGATATTAAGCCATCCCACAAGTGCCACAACTGGTTGCAGATGATATCATCTTTACGTAAATTGGGTGGGAGAATATTATGAAGAGTATTGTTGTAATTACACATTAGTATATATTAAAATATATAGATAATGTGTCAATCTAATATGTAAGTAAATTATTAGTTGAATGCACTTTTTGATAAGATCTATATTCAAAAATTACACACAAAAAAATTTTTTAATTGATCCTAAATACTTTTTGATATATATTCTTGTATAAACATAGTATTTTTCTATAGTATTTTTCTATCATTATAAGGCAATCTGCACATTACACCAGACTTTGGAGTTCCGATGGGGCTATCACAGTATTTTCAAATCTACCATCCGCAATCAGCCAATTTCATTTTTGGACCATACGAAAAAATAAATGCATATTGTCAGGTAAGAGTAAATGCCATATTTATTAAGCTAATAGTAGTTATCACACGTGAGCTCCGCCAATATTGATTTCAAAGCCTTTTATCCTCTCTTTCTTTACTATATACCCATTTTCACTTGGCGTAGGTTGCAATGGCGGCAACCCTGCAGCCGGCCTTCTCGGCCCAGTCTGACCTCAGCGCTCACCTCAAGATTCTTCTTTTCATCTACCTATGCCCTGGAAAGCCCTATTCTCCGCTTCTCCCTCCGCTGTCGTGACTCCATTAACGCTTCATTATCCTTCATCCCGCCTACTTCAGAAGCAACATATTTCTCTGGCGAATAGCTGAATGAGAGCTCCGAACACTAGAAAAATAGAATCGTCGGGTATTCGATTGGTAAGCCTCACACTTACAAAGCTTTACCGGAAGCCATGAATGAACAGTGGAATCTGAAAGGTGCACTTATTCTGTTTTCTCTCCCTCTGAAAATTGTTACCTTCTACAACTTGCTTGCAGAGATGATATTAACCTAATGCTCAATGGTGATCCGTAGTTCTTTTTTCAAATTTGTCGATTTCTTCTTAAAAATGGACAGCACATCCTGCCCTCAGCATCGGCCTTTGCCTCTGTGCCAGTATGGGTTTGACTTTCTGAACCGCTTCTCCAACTGTAGCCAAATGCCTGCTTATCTGATCCCTCCTTTAAATATTTTGATTGCAGATCAGCAAAATTTCCATCCATCTCAAAGTTAATCATTGGTTGTCAAAATCCCTCAGTCACACACTTTGACCAAGGAGCCAATTCACCGCTCTTGGATAGTGTTGTTTGGCCCCAAAAACTGAGTAGTGTGTTTGTTTATATCTTAGTCAAATCAACTATAGCATTATGGACTGCCAACAATAACATAGGTTGTTTTCAGTTCATCTTATTGAGCCTTTAATTAAAATAGAAAATTTGTGGTAGATTATGCTAATTTTAGTTTGCTCATGGTTTGACATTGGACCCCATGCATGGAGCTTTAGTGTAGTGTACATTAAACATAAAATTAATGATCTAAACAATAAAGGCATCTAGAATACTCATTTAATTAAATCCATCATTCTGGATATATATGATACTCTGTATATTTAAAATCTTACGCTTGGAACATTGGGGTTGGATGTGCAAAATTGTTCTCTTGTCATACAAGGCAAATGCACTATTACCTTATCATATGAGTTGGTTTATCCATGTATGAATGTTGGTTATTTACAAAAAATTTGGATAAAGTTTTTTCCAATTATATTTTACTATTCATTTGTAGGGTCTAACACAATTTATTATTGTTGACTCTGTTGTTCAACTAAAAGGTTTTCAATTGGCTTCAAAATGCAAATGTGAGTGTTTTGAAAATTATACACATTTTTTGGATAATTAATTTGTTTTAATATAGTTAATAAAGATTGTTTTAACAGAATTAATAAAGCTTGTTTAAATAGTTAATCACCGCACTACTATCTGGTATGATGAGATTAGAACTGCTCTCAGAAAAAAGTTCATTTGGGATCATTTTTATTTTATTTTGGCATGCTATAAATAAGGGCAACCAATTGTGTTAATCTGAACTCCAATAGTTGCAATAAATCTCACATTTCTAAGAAAGGCATCAATGCTACTTTTTTTTTCTTATGCTCAATGTCTCTTATGATAATAGTTGATTGTGCGGACACTGGTCGTTTGCACGGACATCCTTCTAGGTGTTTGGTGTCTATATGGTCGCTATTTGGTAAGACTTTTAGTCATGGGTCTTGCTATTTTGTTGACTTCGTTGTTCACCCTTTAGTGAGCCCATCTATTTTTTCTTAAAAGATTTGTGTTGGAAGTTGAACTCCTTCCTTTTGATGGGCATATTTAATTGGTTTTTTAGTGATTAGACTAAGGGCCTACTCAATCTTGATTTGTGATGGGGTTGTTGTTGTGCTTAATGTGGTAATTGGCTTCATGTCCCCTCATCGGTTGGTATTAGGCGCTGATGAATTCCCATTATGTGTCATGACAACTTATGATTTCGCTAATCAACAACTCATTTGATTATCGAGGTGTTCATAATGGTTCTAAACTTCACAGCATGGTAATTTTCCTAACCCCCATGGTAATTTTCCTAACCCCGCCTTCTTCTCCCCTACCCCAGTTTATAATTTAATGGCTCCTCTAATATTTGATTTGCTTTGTGTAGCTTTCCCAAGTGGCCCTTTGATTGATGATTTCATTGTGGAAAACGATATTCTAGGTTGTCCTATATTACGTTTGTCATCCAATTGCTATTCCTTAGTGCAACTGCTGCACAGGGTTTGCTTCTGATGGTTGTCACCTCGCTTGATTGATTTTGTTCATGGTTTCTTGTTTTATTTTGTTTGCTAGCACTTTTGTTTAGGTGACATTTCAATATGATTTCATTTTGTGGTTGTCTTTTTGGGTGTAGCTTTTTCTAAGTATTGATTCTATTTTACTATCAAAGAATTTTTAAGTTTTATTAATTAATAAATACATAAATACATACTTTTAAGAGAACTAATCATTTTAAGAAAAATATATCTTATTTCATTTCATATTTTTCACCATTCTTTTATTTTCTATCAAATGCTAAAATCTAAAGAGTGATCGATATCATGAATGTTGTTTTTGTTGTATCATGAGTATTTACAAATAAAAATGTAAAAGAAGTCATTTTTCTTATAAAGGATTGTGAGGCAAACTGGGGTGGTGGTGAAGAAACAAAACTATTTTAAACCAAAATGTTACTTTGAGAAGTGCTGGCTTTTTTACTTTGATGCCTCAGTACTTCTTTTGCTCTGAATGGCAGAACTCTATACTCTTTGCAATATATTTTTTATCTGTGTTTGATTATAGGCCAAATTTTCATTACAATTACTGTCTCTCATGCCTTGTTTCTTATTTGATGGTTTTATTGCCCTGCTTGCCTTCTTTTCACTTCTGGCTTATCAGTGGACAATGATGAATTTATTAGCATATTTCTGAACAACAGCTCTCATAATTGCTTGCCACTTATTTGCCTCAACATCTTATGTGTATATATACATACATATATAAACATATACATTATACATATATATATATATATATATATATATATATATAATAGAGAGAGAGAGAGAGAGTCCTTTTCACTAACTCAGAGATTGTATTTCTTGCTCCTTGTTGTTTACTCTAACGAATGTTCAAAGATGCAACAGATATCAAATAAATTTAATCAACTACTAGTCAGAAAGGTTGAGTTTTGTGAAAATAATGAAATTCAAATAACTAGCTCTTTGTTGTTTACTTTAACGATTATTCAAAGATGCAACAGATTTCAAATAGCATAATCAACTACTGATCAGAAATGTTAAGTTTAGTGAAAATAATGAAATTCAAATAACATGCTCATGAAATAAGCTTTTGATAACACCAAGGGCACATAAGTGCACATAAATTCAATGCACTATTTGTATATTTCAAGAGTAAATAGTTGGAATGGATGACGAATGAATTTCAACTAAATTTTACTAAAGCAAGCTATAAAAGCATTTTAACTTGAAGGTTGCCCAAGAGCCTATCCAAGCCGATGGACACTAAAATTTGTTCACCATAATCACATTCTATGACAAGCATGTTTAAATGCAATGCCCAAAAATTAGATCCAATTTAAAGCCAGCTAACCTCTTGCAGAGTACACATCAAAATAATTGGCGGCAGCAGAGAGCATAATTTCCTCGCCGCCACACCGGCGGGAGTGAGAGCAGCCACCCTGAGACCTACCGCTATGTTTGAGGGTGGCCTGATGGATCTGCAGGAGAACCAACGCGCTCACGGTAAAGAGAGCTGTATTGCCCAAAAGCCAATCCAAGCCAGGGGACTTCTTGGCGAGAGCCTGCACAAAGGCGAGTGGTTTGAGCCCTTTCTGAGGGCCACCATCTTCACGGGCGAAGGAAAGGTGCTCCGGCGCAACAAAGTGGCCGGCCTCTGCAATGTCCGAAACCAGAGCTTGGGCTTCTTCTAAGACCTTGCGTTTCTCACCCTGATGTTCTGAGAGTCTCATTGCCAGGATGGCGCGGCTCCGCTCAAGCCGTGACATCGCGGCATCTCGCTCTACTTGCTGCTGCGTTTGTACGGTCTGCAAAGTGTGACGCGGCAGTGTAGTACAGTCAAAACATTACAAATGTTTAATTTGTAATTATAATGATTTTTACGCTGTAAAATCCACTAATATCTTTTTTATTTGATGGTTACAAAATAAATTATAAAGACTTGAATGATGTACATGCAGTTATCCATTTCATAAATATTAGTTTAGGATTAAGAATGATCCTTACTACGTTAGATATCAACAGCAAAGAATATCTGTTAGTCCTCCCACTCTTTTCCTAGAGAGACGTTTAACAAATCAATCACATCCTAGACTTATATTATTTTGATGATGCAACAAAATAAATAGCAAGCGCAGTCCACTGTATGGCAACATAAATGATTCCTTTGTCTCTCATTTTCTTTATCAAGTAACAAGTCATATGAGGCCATTAATAATAGTTCATTACCATGTTAAATTTATCTTCCCTACCTCTACTAACATGGAAAAAAATCAATCAACTCAACTATCCAAAGCGGAGCAACAGATGATCTATAGTTAAATTGTTCAAACCATTTAAATCAACTTCTCTATGCAATTTTCATATGAAGCTACTCCAACTTTATCATAAATACTCATTTCGCTTCACATCCTTTTGTCAATATACTCATTCATACACATTAGTATCTGCATCACATCCGCAATTATTTTATCAGTATACTTTTGGATTTAAGCAAGTCTTTTGCTTCATTTAACAACCAAAAGCATCTGCATCACATCCACAATTATTTTATCAGTTTACTTTTGAATTTAAGCAAGACTTTTGCTTCATTTAATAACCAAAAGCATTCCACCGTTGCATCCAACCTGCCATGATCCTGTTAAACACGCGTACTTTGTCTCCATTAGTCTGTTTGACAGCACCAAAATATTTGAACCGCTCTCTCTTTTTGATAATGCATGATCTTCAATTTTCATATCCTCAATATTATTATTACTATTATGATTAAACTTAAACTCCATGTATGATGTTTTTTGTCTGCTAAGATGAAACTTTTAGATTCATTAACCCCATATTTGGTTATAACAATAAGAAGATTTTGCAAACAGCATGCATCAAGGCTACTATTCTTGAATGCGTTCAGAAAACACCCATTTTATACAAGTGATACGAAGCAAATATTTGAAAAATTCTTATAATTGGTTTAAGTTACGCTAGAATAGATTGAAGCATAAATCGTATAGTTACATATGTCAAAAACACAAAAAATCAAGTTACTGGAGCGGCACAAGAGGCTCACGATGTGTGAATCAATGAATATAAGAGTGACCGTAAAAGAATGCTTGCAAGACTTATAACATATGTTTACACATGCAATTTACTTCGATGCCTAGGAACAAACCATATTATTTGCCCAATATATAATAACTTAATTTCAATGATAAATAGTATAATTTACTTTCAAAAAATTAAGATTGACTTCTAGAATTGCAAAATACCCTTTCTTGCATATTTTGTTCTAAGCACTTATCAGTGCTCTGGGGCATGATTTTCCATTTTTCCTACTATTCTTTAAAATCATAAAAACAAATCAAGCTTAATCTAGGGTAACTGTAGCAATCAGCTCATTTCGCCCAAAAACAAGAGAGGTGCATAAACGTTTAGAGCGGGAGTCATGGTGCGGCCACATGATGGGAGCTGTAGCATCATAAAAGCTTAATGGAGCTAGTATTGGATTGCTTAAAACAAAATGCAAATATAAAGAGCATACAGTTCCTATTGTAGACCAACGATCAAGTCAATTTGTGATTGTTTATGGGTTGACGGCAACTTGAACTTTTATAAATTATCATTTAATCTAGTTGATAGGTAAGATGTGAGGAGCATTTTATAAATCACATTCACTTTCCATCTTCTAAAGGATTGAACCTTAATTGCAAATCCTTAACCCTGAATCCTTTATTAGTTGTTACATCATTAGAGCATTCAAAGCCAAATAATTTGCGCTCAAGAGTCGTTGCTTTCATTCTTGCAACATAAGCAGCATATCATCAAAATAAGCTAATCATAAATACATTTTAGTGTCAGTAAACTTTGATTTATGTTATCTATCTTTTATAGTCATGCATGCACATTGGGTTAGACTGGGTGTAGGAAAATCCAACATAGTTGTGGTAGTTTTGAAATCTATTTTATGGCATAATGATTTCAATTGCAGGACAACTTACATCCCCCTCTTTTAGGTATACTAATGCAGGATAAATAAATAGAAAATTTTGGGCAATCCAACATATATATGCAAAGAGCACAAGAAAGTCTCAAGATAGGAAGAATCTAATTATATAATGTTCCATTTATAAGGATACTCATATACTAGAAAAACAAAAGCAATGTGCTTTGGTATAATCAAGAAAAAGAATATCTAAATAAATTTATCATCATCAACACTTTATGAATCTTCAATCAATAATAATTATCTAACAATTCTAATAATAAATATTGCAGCCATAATTTTTGGCATAATTGAAGATATTCATGGGCTGTTTTAACATTTTTATTTAGCAAGAACAGTCAGCATTATATTCATTCGGCCCCATCTTCCCATCTAAATCTAACAAATCTTCCAAAAACTGCCGGTTCATCATAGAGGCAAGTTATACATGCAGCCAACCTAGCCACAATTCATCCAGCAAACTTGCTGAGTCTTAAAGAAGAAAGAGTCTATTAGTTAATGAGGCATTTGACAACTAAGAAAAAAATAACGAAACCATTCTGATATGCCTATTAACTATTTTCTTATTTTGCAGTCGAATCTTCTTGCTTTGGTTTCTTTAAAAGTTGAGTTGCAAATTAACGTAACTGGAGATCTATATAAATAAAACCTAACGCCATTTTGTAGGCATCTTTTGGATTAACGAGTAAATTCTGGGAATTATTTCCTTATATGCTATGTTGGCATGTTGCTAATTAATGCAACTGGAGATCAATTTAAGAGATCCTAACCTCATGTCGCAGGCTTTAAAAAAAAATTCAAAAATTATGAGAGCTGAGCCAGATATATTATTAACTTAAAAAGAATGTACAAAACATAGCTTATGTACAGCAGCTAAGGAGTCCGAAACACACATACAGATATCGGAAACACACTTATACAGATATCGATAAATAACATAAAACCAAGAAAAGATTAGATATAAACTGAAACTCGGGACTCAGAATAATGGTGATTAGGCTAGACCAATGCTGGAGGATTCCTCACAAATGTAAAATCAGTCAGTAGTATATGAGAATATGTTGGTATTCATCATAATCAATCCACACTTCAACGAAATGGTCAAACTCCAGCAACCAGAAAAACCGAGAATAGCAAAATAATCATTGGAATATTGAAAAAGCTTACCCAGGTGTAAAACGCAACAGTAAACATATCCAGCATGGCCAATTTGAATAAGCAATATAAGACAGCAGTGATGCTGAGTAGAAAATTCCATCAAAAACACTTCAAGAAATCGCAGTTTTGGTCAAAAGCAAGAACCAAACATCAGTAATATAAAAACAATTCCAGACTGCTAAAAGCATGTGTCCCAACAAGGGGTTCTTCAAAAAGCATAAGAATAAGATAATCCTAGATAAAAAAAATGGCATTTTGGGAGTTGTAGAGTTACCAATTGTAGCCAATAATATCCAAACCATCATTAAGCAAAAAACAAAAGTAACTATACTGCAGCAAGGGAAATAAAAACCTTATCATAATAATTATGCCAGCGAGGTCTAAAAACATAAGTTCTCAGCCCATAAGAAGGCAACTGCAAAACCAACAGCCGAGCAGAAATAGAAGATAGCAAGCAATGTATATCCAAGAGAGCATAACGAATATTTCCATTAATAAAAAGCCCCAAGATTCCTGAAGAGACCCATGCCAGTTTTAACGATACCCAATAGAATGTGCTTGTGTTAAACTCAGAGTGGTATGGCAAATAGGTTTAGCTTTAAATTTACAATCGTTTAGCTCCATCCATATAACCTTAACCAAGACGGCCACAGCTAATAGGAAAACACGTTTAATCCAGACATCACCACCCGAATAAGCGAGGTCCAAAACCTGCCATAAAATAGGCGACAAGAAAAAAGAACTGCCATAGGAGGGTGACGAGTGTCCTATTGATCAAAGACAGAAAGCTAGGGCAGGTAAAGAACAAATGATTATAAGATTACGTCTCTGACCAACAGAAAATACATAATGTATCACAAGAGACACCACTAGAATTTAAATATTAGCGATTTTAAACCTGTTATGAAGAGCTTTCCAAAACCAACAGGAGAAATGCAGTTTAATGCCTTTATACCAAACTCATTTAGACCAGCTAACCACTGGAAGATGAGAGAAAAGTAAGTAATGAGAATATTTAAATTTTATTACCTTTAAAAACAAAATATTGGCCAACATTGGCATACGAGATACGGGGCATACGCCGCCCCCTGTAAAAATTTCCAGAAAATAGTTATCAATATAAAATAGCAGGATTGACTGGATTACCAAGAAATGGAGGAATGAGGTTATTAGATTTCCATCATTCTATCAAGAAAGACTTGTTGCATAATATTTGCCAATAAAAATAGAGCCTGCAGCTCACAAGGAGATGTTAAGGAGCAACGAGGTCAAGACCATCATAATTTTTGGGAGTAGCTATTGCAAGCACATGCATTTTCTTCAATTGTGAGCCATAATCAAGAAACCGATAGCATATGCTATTAATCACATTAATAGTAGTTTTAGGGATATGAAAAACCCTAAACAAAGGAAGAAGAAAAGGCCAAACCAAAACTTTCAGTGGTTGTAATCTACCCGCAAGATACAAGGACTTCTTGGCCCAATCGATGGTCCAAGACATGATATTGTCAACAAGTGGCGCACAATGAATGACTTTAATATTCCCAAATGATATAGGCAAGCCTAAGCACTTCATGGAACCCGAGAGGACCTTAAGGCCATTTAGATTTGCAAAATCATTAGCTTTGGAATCATCAATACCGTTAAGTAAATACCAGATTTGTTCAGGTTGCATGCCAAACCGAAGGCTTCAGAACTTGGCCAAGTAGCCTTTGAAACAACAGATTCAAGTCAAAAGCCTCAACAAAAAGTAAATGAGAACAAGAGAAGTCATTAACTGTAATATGTCTGATACGATGATTGGCCTAAGCTTGCTCTAGTAACTCAGACAGGTAGTTCATAGCAATAATGAGCGAAAGAGATAAAGCGCAACCTTGCCTAAGCCCATTAGCAGAACCAAAGAAATCATGCATACCTCCATCAGCAGAAATAGAGATTTGAGATCTGAAATGCAAGCTTTAACCCAAAAGATTAAGCAAGGCAAGAATTTCATGTTGTAAAGCCTTGCTAATATAAAGTCTCTGTTAATCATGTCGATGCCTTTGATAAGTCAATTTTTGCACAGAAAATTTGATCTTTTGAATTAGAGAAATGCATACATAATTCATTAGAAAGAATAATATGATGAGCCATAAAATTTTCCTTGATAAAGACCGGCTGCACTTAATTAATGAGAACAGGGAGAAATAGGGTAATTCTTCTAGCTAAAGTTTTAGAGATAGCTTTATAGAGTGTGTTGCAAAGAATAATCGGCCCATAATCAGAAAAAGAGTTGCAATTAGAACCTTTTGGAATAAGAGAGAGTATGGCATAACTGAGCCATCTAGGCAGAAGGCGTTCTAAAAAATTAGACAATCCTTTAGAAATAAAAGAGCCTGTGATGTCCTAAGTGTGTTATTAGATAAAGGAGACAAATCCATCCAGGCGGAGAGCAACAGCATCATTAATAGGAAAAAACGCAAGTTAGAGAGTCGAAGAGCTGGAGGTTACAATTAGATGACGCATGCTGCAGAGAAGCACTGGTGTTGCCATTAAGAACAGATTGCAAATGAGTAAAAGCCTGCTGAATGATGGGGTGTCATTACTAAGATCAATGCAGCATTCCCAGATGCAATTTTTCCTTGAGGATATTTGAGCATAAGAGAAATAAAGATCATCTTCACCTTTGGATAACAGTGATCCTGGGCTCTTAGACAAGCCCACGAAATTTCACTCATTGAAGAAAATATTGTTCCTTATAACATTATTGATCAAAACAGAATTATCTGGGCCATCATTCAACAGAGAGATCAAAAATAACCGCTTGTCTTTGAGTTGAGAGAGAGCATGTTAAGGATTGAAACATTTGGACCAACTTTTGTTTAACAGTTTGAGAAGAAGTTGTTTAAAAACTCATCTTGCACAACCAATGTAGAGGGTCAGAGGCATATGATTCATTCCAAGTAGAGTAAACAGCCTCCTTAAAACCCTCCAAGCAACACCAAAAGTTCTTAAAGCAAAATCTGTTGGGCTTGTGGACCAACGAATCATCGTTGATTACCAAAGGACAACGATCACATGTGGAAGGACCCAAAACTTTATAATAAGAAGTAGGGTATATGGTGAGCCAGTCAGCGTTACACAGCACTCTATCCAGTTTAGCAATAATAGGATTATTTAATTAATGAGTGAAATTTTCTGAGAATTACTTCTCCTCAATAGATCTTGTGCGGGTTCTTTTCATCCTCCTTTTTATGTATTATACTTCTCCGTTAAGAACATTCCAAGTCCTCTTTCTCAAGTTCTGCATCAATAGACACTGGTTCAACCGTAGGTCTCCAAATCACATGCTGTCCTTAATAAACAATAGTTCTTTCCATCAGTCGGAACCTTCAAACAGAAGCTTGCTGCTATAAAGCAGCATCCCTCGCTTGCAGCCACAAAAAAACAGCCAGATGACTTCTATTGCAGCCACCAACAGTCCCTCTTCACTTGTACAACAAAAACATCATTATTTGTGTTTTCAAACAGCAGCTAATCTATGTGATAATCACAGCGTGCATTAGTCTAGAGTGTAACGACCCAAAGTTGTTATTTTGTAAAGTAGGTCAAAATCTCACCTTAGGAATCAGGATCCCGGGGAATTTCAATTTAGGGCAAACAAAATTACCAATAGATAGAGGCAATTTTAAAGATCAAAGTGCCCTAATTTGGGTAAAATCCGAAAGACGGAAGCTCCCGCCTTATTCCCGGAATTATTTAAATTATAAAAATCAAAAATATTGAAATACGTGTCCGAATTTATCATTTTCAGTGTCATGGTGTTAAGTATTTTATTTAAAAGCTGCTCGAGAAGTTTCATCTAATTCTGAGCACCGATTTGATCGTGGCAAATTTTCAAAGTTTTAAACCCCAAAAATTAAAATAAAATAAAGTTTTGCTCCGAATCGAAAATTTTCGACGCGAGGGTGTTCATAATATTGCAACACACTTCAGTGTCAAGTTTCGTTGTATTCGGATGCCAAACGACGGAAAATATGAGAAGATTTTAAATTTAAGTATTTTTTAAAAATCCCCTATTCTTCCCCTGTTCTCCATTCGCACGATCCCCCCTCCTGCTCGCCGATCGCATCCCGCGATGCGATCGCAGGCTCTGTCGCGAGACAGAGCCTGCAGTGGAGACTTCCGCGCCTGCCTGCGCCGTTTTTGGCGCAGGCTGTAGGCCAAGTGGGCCGACCACCGATCCTCGACCCCCCTTCCGCCTCCTGGCGGAAGAAGCTTCCACGCCAGCGGGGTTCTGGCGCATGCCAAGCGCCGTTAAGGCGCTAAATCGGCACACTCTACGCCTATTTAAAGCTCCCCTGCCCTCCCCTTCTTGACCCACAACAGCCCCCATCTCCTTCCAGCAGCTGGCCAGCCTCTCCTCAGCCCTACCAGCCTCCAGCAGCCAGCGGCAGCCCCCTCCAGCAAGTCTCCCAGCCAGCAGCAGCCTCCGGCAGCCAGCCTTCATCCTTCTCAGCTAGCCAGCTCCCTCTCCGGCAGCCCCCGGCAATTCCCTCCAGCAGCTCCAGCAGCCTCCGATAGCCGGCTATCAAACCGCCATACCACTCAGTAACCGCTGCCAGCCAGCCTCTTGCCGTTGCCACCTCGGCCAGCCTTCGGCCAACCCGTTCCGGCCTCTCTTTGTTTTTCGGCAATCCTAATTCTAAAGTAAGACGAGGAAATTGAAGAACACATTTGTTTTCTCTAAATCTTGTTACTATCTTTATAACTATCAAATTTATAATTAGTCATTCACAATAAAATTATTCTCATCGATAATGAGAATGATTCAATTGTTATAAATGACTATTATTTCCTAAATTGTCAATTCAGTCATTTTTATTCTGACTTTGTCGTCATACAGTATGATGATCATAATCTTAAAACACTTTAATAATTATAATTGCTTTAATACCAGCTTAAATCAATCGAACTTCAAAAGTGAAAGAAGAACAAAATGAAAGAAGAAATTAAACTCTTAAATCATTTGATTAAAAAGCTAACTTAAAAATATCGGGGACTTAAATACAGATTGAGCGAACTCACTCATTCGAGCTGTTGAACTTCTGAACCTAAGGATCAAAGGTACCCAGTATATGACTTGCATTACATCTTGCATTTTTCTATTACTGCTATGCTTCGCATATTTGCTTTGAGCCAAATCCATTTGAAACTGGTTGGTTGTCTGGAACCAACGTAATATCGTTCGGGATTGTTACCGGAAAATGACATCGGTATCATTCGGGGCTGTTACTGAAAAAATAACATTAATAATTTTCGGGGTTATTGCTGGAAAAATAACATCAGCAACATTCGGGGTTGTTATTAAAAAATGACATCAATAACATTCGAGCTTGTTACTGGAAAAATAACATCAGTAACATTCGGGGTTAGTTACTGAAAAATGACATCAGTAACCTTTATTTTGTGATAAATACTTGTTGCAGTACTTTGCTTGCTTATTTTGCGCGGTTGCCTTATCTATCTTGCATTTTATTTTCACCTTACTTCCGCTAATCGCATCTTTATAAAGTAATTTATATTGTGTGCTGCTATACTTAGAGTATTCTTTAATTACTAGGAATTCCAATCCCGGTATTATTTTTCTGTACAATACCAGGTCAGGTGCTCCTGGAAGAGGTTAAACAAGAACCCTAATTTTTCAATGGATCGACGATGGCACTGAATTGATTATTTGTTTCTTTTGTTTTGTACGATGAATGATCTTGTAATAAGAATATTGATAAATGAAAATATTTTTTACTTTTATATGCGTATTCTTTTTCTCTCAAATTGCTTGATATGATCCTGCGGTAAGTAGGCACCCGATGCCCGAACGGTTTCCGTTGAACCGGCATCGGGCCGTCACAAGAGTGTCAATCTTGAAAAAAATAACTAAAAAGGCAGATTTCTCCTCCACTAAAGCCAAAACTTAAGATAAGTTCATCACCACATACACCAACCCATTACCACTTTTATCCATTCCAAAAGAAATACTTATACCTACGCCATTATCACTATCACCTCTCTCACCCTCTCCTCCTTTTACTGATGTCAAAGTTTAAGATTACTCTCCCACCGCTGCCCACACCAAGTCTACCAACAAGTTCACTCAAATTTTTCCATTATAAAATTACCAAACGAAATTTCAAGAAAACCCCCAACCCCAAAATTTCATCACTATAAGTAAAATACCACATCAACTACTTAATCCCATAAAATTACCAACATTCACAAATCTACCTACCACAATCTATTCTGAAGATGTATGAACATTTCCATATTGAGTCACCCTCACCATCTCATTGGTGCCATAGTATACGGCTTCCAAAGTGTGTAGGAAGACAGTAGAATTGATGCTGAACAAAAATGAATTCTGTTAAAATCCTAAACAAACTCCAACATCTTCAACATACTTGTACATATATCACAAAGATGACAAGATTCTATTTATGAATAGTTCCACACAGAAACTTTTATACTTGAGAACTGGAGATGCATGCTAGCATAATCAAGAGGGAGTTTATCATAATTATTTCCTAAGAAATCATAAATTATATTGAAAAACATATAAGGCAAAGATTTGGAGAAAGATTAAGAAACTAACAAGGGAATTAGTAAAACAACTAAATTGGCAAGTTGAGGCTAGTCTTGAGTTTAAAGTCAGCCGAACAAATTCAAACCACTAGGCCATTTACAATTTTAATTTAAGTAAAAAAAATGTATTCAATCAGCAGTTAACAAAGAAAAAAAGGATTAATAATTGCAAGGGAATTTTTAATCAGCTGCTGTTTTAAATGAAGGGAATTTTAAACTATAGAATCATTCAAACAAGCACCGAATTTAGCCTTAATCACACAAACCTACAGAAGCAATTATATTGGGTCTTTAGCGATGAACTAGCACAACTCAAGAGGAGAGTGAGTAAAGTTTATAACTTAAAAAATATTAAAACTTAGGAAGGGAGAAAATTTTGGGCTACTTTAATTTTTACTTAAGCGCACATAAGAATAATATTTGTAGACAATATATAGAAAGAACACATCGATATATAGTGTTTTGGTCAAGCTTAGACCCTTTGTCCACACTTTAAGGTTCTTCTCCTTCAAAGATCCATTTGCAATCCTGAGTCGCTCATTCGTTGTTCCGCAACAAGCAAAAAAGCTTTTAAGCCTCCCTTCACAAACTGTCCATAGACTTGTGGAGGTTCTCTCTTTCCCGTGGTCTTGCAAAGTCAACTATTTAAAACTCTCTTGCATATCCACAAGAGTAGGGTAAGCAAATAAAGAAAATTTATAAGAAATAAAAAGCATATTGTCCTGAGATTAAGCCCCAAAGCATCATACTCATAAACTTTGAGAAAAACTAGGGACACTAGATAACACAACCTTAAGAAGAGAGCTTTAAAAGTTCTAAATGGCTGAGTACTTTCGAACTTGTAAGGGGATTAGTCCGAAGCCAAGAATTCGACCATATTTATAGGTGTGGGGAAATGAGTCAAAATAGGCATGCCAAAAATTGAACGCTAAGATGCGCCTAGGCTCATGACAAGAAGTATCTGGGTGTGAACTGGCAATCCATGGTCCGGGTAACACCATAATGAGCCCATTTAGTTGCAGTTTAAAACCCGGCTAGGCACATTTAGACAAAATATTCGTCACAAACCCTGCTTCCTATTGCCTGCATCAATCATGACACGCTTAGGTGCGTGATTGATCCATGCTTGGGCATACACACCAGGGCACACAATCCCTTGTGCTAGGCCTGAGCACAGTCAAAATAGGTTTATGCTAACTTGGTTAACCTCTCTTGAATGGTCTATTCTCTCAAATTTATTAACCTAAAATTAAACCTAGATTTATTGCATACATCAATACAATTACATGAAATAAAAAGCCTTCAGCCTTCTTGAGTTTTCTTGAGCTATAGTACTAATCTCTATTGATTCTCTGTCTTTATCAAATTCATATTTTAGCTTCATTTAATTTTCTTCTAAAGCAATTCTTAAAATCTGAGCTTCAAGAACTTCAACTTATTACATGAAATAAAAAGTCTTCAACCTTCTTGAGTTTTCTTGAGCTATAGTACTAATCTCTATAGCTTCATTTAATTTTCTTCTAAAGCAATTCTTAGAATCTGAGCTTGAAGAACTTCAACTCATATAGTAGTTGAATTCACTAGAGTAGCTAAAACCTAATAAGTTAAATCTTCATAAAACTCATCAAATATTAGTATATTAAAAGTTATATTTTAAGCAATAACAAAAAATATGCTACCCCTAAAAATACTCTTCACCTTTTCCAAAAAAAATATATAATAAAAATTATAAGTTATTTCTCCCTTTTTATCATAAGAAAAAAGGAAAAGAAACAAATAAATAAGTAAAATGAATCAATAATTTTAAGCTCACAACTTAACTAACAAAACATATCTCGAGATATTGGCTTTGTAAAGATATTCTCAAGTTGATGCCCGATGTTAACAAACTCCTCCGTCACCCCTACTAACATGGTCGCAGATGAAGTGGTTTAACCTCAACATGCTTTATGTGTGAGTGTTGAAACAAATTCCTAATAAGATTAATGGTACTAATGTGTTGTCACTCATGATAGGGACTTTTTGTAGCTAAATTCCCTAATTTAGCAGTTGTTTCTTCAACCTTAGATTTTATAAAAAGAGCTTCTAGCAACTATGTATTTTTCTTCAATGGTAGATAATGCTATTGAAATCTTTGTTCTACAAGACTAAGAAATCTATGAATTACTCAAAAATTGGCAAGCACCAAATATCTCCTTCCTATTAGATTTAGAACCAACAAACTCTAAAGCTATAAAGTTAACAAGATAAAAATATGCCCTATTATGAGGATAATATAAGACTAAAGTTTGGATGTAAAAAATACTTAACAGTAACAAGATGAGTTTCTCAAAGATCAGCTTGGAATCTAGCACATAAGCAAACATTGACCATGATGCCTAGTCCTTAAAGTTGAATACAACAAGAATCCTATTATACTATGATAAAACTTATGATCTACAGATTTTCTAGAAGGGCCACAATTTAATGCAAGTGCTCATAAGGGTATTTATGGGTTTACTACCACCAAATTTAAAATGCATAAGGATCTCTCTAGTGCATTTTGTTTATGAAATGAAAATATCATGAGTCATAAGCTCATCTCAAATACAAACTAGAGAAGCAAACTTATGTGAGAAATGTAATTTGTTTATTTAATTCATCTCAAATATTTTTGTTTATTTAAAATTTAATTCTCCTTTTAAGCTCATCTCAAATTCCTTGGTCATTAAAGAAGCAAACTCCTCAAATATAGTGGTGTTCATCGATCCAAACTAGATATCATTACTTAGATATGAACCAAAAGAAGAACTAGTTTTCCTAATGAATAGAATTGTGTCAATTAATCCTCTTATAAAGCTATTGTATGTGAGAAATGTACTACACATATCATAATATACCTTATGTGCTTACATTAAACAATATAATACTTTTGTTAACTTCAATGCATAATCTGGATACTTACTATTTTCAATATCCAAAGATTGATCAACATAAGTGTCTTAATCAATATACCTATTAAGGAATGCACTTTTAATATCCATTTGGTACAACTTAAACTTACATTGGGATGCAAATACAAATAACAACCTAATTGCTTCTAATCACACAACTGGTGTAAAAATCCTATCAAAGTTTATACCTTCAATTTGTTTGAAGCCTTTAGCCACCAAGTGAGCTTTGTTTCTAACTTTTAAACAATCATCATTTCAAAAAATCACCACTTAATTTATACTTTTCCCACTAAATGTTCCAATAAAAAAGTTTTGGTAGCTAAAATTATTATACCACTAAGGAATTGAAAATTGAATTTTGCAGGAAAAAAGTAAAAGAAGGAAAACCGTCAATATCTACTATAACATTACTAGAATAGTAAAATTCTATAAATTGAGTGGAAGCTTTTATGAAGTGAGAATAACTACAAGAAAATGAGAAGTGATGCATCTAATTTTAAACAGTGAAAACATATTTTATGCAAAAAGAATGTTATGCTTAGTAACCAACCTTAAACTCAACATGAAACAGAAGATTCATTTTAATCAGAAGAACCATTTATCAAGGCTCTATCAAATACAAACAGATATAAAGAAAAAGAAAAGAATGAACCAAAGGAATAAAACCTAAACTTATATGAATTAAAAAAACTACTCTGACATATATTTAACATGAAAATTCAAGTAGAATTAATCATTAGATTAATAATATAACCCAGAATTAGTGGTGAACTTACTCGGAGCATTAATGCATTAGCACAACATAAAGTCGTCCCAAACTTATATGAATTAAAAAAAACAAACTTATTATTTTATGATCTATTTTGATGACAAGCAAAATAGAGGATCAGATTTCTGAACCAAACAAGAAAATTTTCAGCACCAAGTAAACGAAAGTTATTTTAACTTTTGATTTTAAATTCTATTATAACTATGTATATTTTATGAGTTCCGCTAAGAAAAAGGCTTCAGTCCCTGGCACAGAGAATCCTTGCGCCGCAATGTGATAGAATCACAATAAACAAACCTGAAACCTCGTGCTCACAGATGAAAACGGCAACAAAATAAAACGCATTAAACAAACAACCACGAGGAAGCCAAATAACAAAGAAGGGAAAGCTCACATGAAAAAACTCGATCTGATCCTCGAGATTCTCCAACGCAGACCTGATGGTGTCCAGGCTCCTAGTCTCATCCAGGGCAGCGTCCTCATCCGCTCTGAAGCCCTTAATAAAAACGTAACCGCAGCTTTTTTCATCACTTCCGCTGTTCACGTCTCCGTCTTGCAGGTGTTTCTTCTCCGGTGACTGCTGGGTGATATTCTTGATGGATTTGAGGAAGTGAGCTCTGGAGATCTCGTGAATGGCGTCGCTAATTTTGTCATGGAGGTCCCAGATCCTCTCCAAGACTGTTTCAATCTGTTCCATCTCCATATCCCACTTCATTGGAGAAGGGATTTAGGGTTTAGGCTTCGAATTCCCTCGGGCGATCTCAAAAGCGCGATCGCGGCTTCGCCGGAGAGTGTGGAAAAATAACTGCGGGAGTTTAACGGAGTGTTTTTTTGTAAAAATTATAATAAAAATGATACAATATCATATACATAAGAAAATATTATTTTGCCAAGTCTAATTTTATTAACTTGGGATTAGGGATGTCAACTTGACCCAAAATTCAAAATTCGAACTTGATTCTCGACTCGAATTCGATATATTTTGACTTGATTTGAAATTTTTTTGAGTCGAGTTCGATTCGTACGTCTTGACTCGAATCTTATTTAAAATGAATCGAAATAACTCGAACTCGACACAAACTCGACTATAACTCGACTCAAACTTGAAATTGAACAACTTTAGATATGGGCAGCCTCGTCTCGAACTCTACTCAAAGTTAACCATACTCAAAATGTATCTTGGACTAAGTAGGAATAGAAATGAAATGAATGTAAATTTGTTATTTTATTTTATTTTATTTTATTTTTACAATAATAATACTATATAAATTCAAAGAAAAATATTACTTAGCACCTAAATATCTTCCAAAAAATATCGATGCTTAAGATTTAAGGTTTAAAAAATATATTTTTATGGGCCCCACAAACAAAATAAATTTAATAAAAAAAATTTATTTCACATAACTCTCTAAATCCAATCATCAATATATTTTGCGTATTTGAACTAACATTACTCTTGGCTTTCGGCTATGAATGGTCAACGAGTTTTAATTTAATTTAAATAATATTATTTATTTTGAATATAATTGGAGGGAAAACGTTATCAATATTTTTTTATCTCATAAAAATATTAGAATTAAATATATTTTTTAAATAATAATTTATTATTTTTAGATTTTATTAAGAAATCAAATAATAATTTTCTTTTCCACGAGCATAGATCATTGATGACGTGTACAATGTACGTGTAAATAAACAATTTCAAAAATCTTCTAAATAAATTAATATTAAATTTAATTTTATGAACAAGATTTATTAAAATATATATATTGGTCAATCTAATGTAAATAGATTATTGGATTTTTTTGTGGGTATGCAAAAATTAAGAAAAATAAATTATTGATATATACATATTAATAATTATTTGATATATATTTTTGATTATTTAGATTTGTTGATGAGGTATTTAAAAGTTTTGTTCAATAAGATTTGAATATAAATTAATATAGTATTTTTTAATATTTTGAGGAATTATTCGGAGCTCAATTATTAAATATGGATAAGAAGGAACACTGTTACCTGGTCAGAAGGCACAAAGCCTGACCGAGCTCTCGGGAGATCTGATGTAGGCACTAAAAATAATCTGTTTTTTTCTTTCATCACTCCCATCCTGCTTCGCTAAATCGTAAGCTGCTAAGCTCTAGTTTTTCTCCATTCCGAATACTGTATTTCTTGATTTCTGGATTGATGTTTTGATCTTCGTTTGTCTATCTCTCACGAGTATTCTTCTCCCCTTTATTTGGTTCGGTTTAAGTTTCTTATTTTGCTTTCGGGCTTTCTTCTGCGGATCTGGAAGGTGGTTGCGCGTTCACGGTGAATTGGTTTCTTGCGGTTGGAGAAAAGACTCGGTGCTTTGATTGAGATTTTTATGGATTTTTTTTTTTCATTTTTTATGTTTTACTCAAAAAAAAAAAAATTTCAAGCATCATTTTCGCCCCCTTCGGCGGAATTTTAACTGAAAAGGTATGGTGAAGGCTGCACTTTTTTATTGACGCAATTGAGGGATTCTTTTGATAGAACTGTAGAGATGTTGGAGAAGGTGAAGACATTCAACGCAGATTGTGTGATCGAAGAGTTTGAGGCATTGACAAAGGATGCCGAGAGAGTGCAGAGAGAGAGTCTGCAAAGGATTTTACAGGATAACGGAGAAGCAGAGTACTTGCAGAATTTGGGGCTCCAAGGAAGAACTGATCCGCATAGCTTCAAGTCTTGTGTGCCTTTGGTCACTCACGTGGAAATTGAGCCTTATGTACATAGAATTATGGAAGGAGATAGCTACCCAATTCTCACGGAAAAGTCTGTGACATCCATTTCTTTGAGGTTTGTCTTATATATATATATATATATATATATATATGTTTAGTATTTTGTGATTATAATTCACTTTTCTTAGTTTTTTGGGGCAAACTAAAACTCCTCATCTTCTTTTTCAGCTCCGGCACAACTCAGGGGAAGCCTAAATTTGTGCCTTTCAACGAAGAATTAGTGCAATCGACAATGCAAATTTATAAAACCTCCTTTGCTTTCAGGAACAGGTCTCCTTCTCCACATCTTGTATCATTTTATCCCGTTAATTTGTAGCACTTCACTATTCAAAAGCTTGGCTATCTTTCCAAAGATCCCGTTAGGCCAACTAAGTTGCATTTATAAAAGCAGTTTCAAGTGCATTTATTAAGGTTGTTTCTAATGCATTCATTAAAGTCATTTCAAACTCGTTTATGGAGGATGTTAAATTCTCCAAAACTGTCAAAAGCATTTTTAAAAGTCGTTATAACTCCTAGAATGCACTCATGACAATTTATGAAGAAAGCTTCAAATAGCTCCCCTCCCATAAATAAACTTATGATAGCCATATTAGCCATACCAGCCATTTAAGCCATGTTAGTCATGTGAGAAGTGTGGAGATCTCCCAATGGTTGTTGTGTGCTTCTTGTAATTTATATGACTCTTTTTATGATGTGGCTCTTTAATTTTTCTCTTTTAAGAGTTTTCCACTTAAAACATTTTTGTGTCTTTTGTGGCTGTGTATTTCTTCCACCGTTAAACGCGATCCAACATGCATATGTTCTCAACGGCACATCTTTTTCAGGGCATATCCATTAAGAAATGGAAAGGCGCTCCAATTCATATACGGGAGCAAGCAGTTCAGAACAAAAGGCGGCCACACGGTGACGACGGCGACCACAAATGTATACCGGAGCCAAGAATTCAAGAGAACAATGAAGGACATTCACTCTCAGTGTTGCAGTCCTGATGAAGTTATATTCAGCCCGGATTACCACCAATCATTGTACTGCCACCTTCTCTGCGGTTTGATATTTGCCGAAGAAGTTCAGTTTGTGTTCTCTACCTTTGCCCACAGCATTGTTCATGCATTTCGCACCTTTGAGCAAGTATGGGAAGAGCTGTGCTTGGACATCAGACTAGGAGTTCTCTCGAGCAGGATTACGATCCCAACGATTCGTGCGGCTGTTGCAAGGCTTCTGCATCCGAATCCGCAGCTGGCAGATTCAGTGTATAGCAAGTGTGCAGGATTGAGCAGCTGGTATGGTGTTATACCTGAGCTTTGGCCAAATGCCAAATATGTTTATGGGATCATGACCGGATCGATGGAGCCTTATTTGCATAAGTTGAGACATTATGCAGGGAGCCTTCCATTAATGAGTGCTGATTATGGGTCTTCTGAAGGGTGGATTGGGGTGAATATTGATCCGGAATTGCCGCCTGAATCGGCATCATTCGTGGTTCTTCCTAATATTGGGTATTTCGAGTTTATTCCTCTCAAGAAAAGGGGTGAATTGAAGGAGCAGAAGAGTGATTTGATAGATAATGGAGAAGAAGAGGAACCAATTGGTCTTACGGAAGTTGAGGTTGATGAAGAATATGAAATAATCATCACTACTTTTGCAGGTAATATGTTGTTTTCTTTGCATTTTTGGTAGCTTCCTTTCTTTTTCTGTTGGTGGAATTTTATGGCTAAACTTTGTAAGTAAAAAACTGAGAAATTATAGTAAAGGTGTTAAGCCTTTATAGCCCTTTTTCGTCAGTTTTCCACTGAAGAGTTTCCCTTTGGTTATATGCTTGGCATTAGAAGTGGGGAGGAGAGTTCAAAAGGGATTTCCAAAGTGCCAGAAAGCTGATTTATTTTCTATTTCATTTTTTTATTAGTGTAGAGTGATGTATTCTTGTTCATACTTGTTTTTTATCTTTAATTTCTAGATTTTGCTAGTGGCAACATATCTTATATGTGGATTTAGTAAGCCAGAAACAAATTATGGATTTGAGAATTCTGATATTTAATTAGTCATACCCTATATAACACCTTCACTTAATTTACTGCTGATCTTTATAAGTTATCCAAAAGCTTTTTTTTTTTTATGAAACGTTTGAAAGCTACACTTTGAAAATGAATTCAACCAGAGCTGTTTATGCCACCCACACAAAGAGCCACATGCTTTTGCGGCGGTCAAATTTTTTTCTTTAAACAAAGAGTGGTTGTTTTTTTGTTACTCTCTACGAATCAAAACTGATACATATTTCCTTGTCAAAGTATTTTAACAAATTTGGAACTTTGAAGTTCTTAAAACATTTTATAATCAATCGGCCTAACAGTCTTTTTGTTTGGGCATTTGCCCAGTCAAAATCTAAAACATTTATTCTTATTTTATGCTAATGAATTAGCTTTCATAACAGTTGTGTTTGGGTATAAATGCACATGATGAAGCTGATGTTTAGCTATTTTCTCAGGCCAGCAGGATAAAATATTTCTATTAAGCATGATAAGCAAGCTATTAAAATATGCCAGAAAATGATTCTCAGTAAGGAATATCTTTGCCTTAAACAATTGTCTATTGCATGTGGAGGCCCTGCAAAAGTGAAATGTGAATTCTAAGTCATAAAGCACATCATTTAAAATCACTTTACATAAAAAAATGACTTTTTGTCTGTGCTCTCATTAAATTATCTTTTTCTTGTTGATCTGCTCTTGGAACTCCATGCCTTATCTTTTACTTTAGCCGTAAGAATTGATATATTTTAAAAATTTTCAGAAATATATTTCTACGGTGTGGTATTTTAGAAGGCGGCAATTCGTTTAATAAACAGATCAACATACATAGAAGAATTTTATGAATAAGATTGTTGCCTTTTATGTTGTATATTTTCTTGCAAGGTTCTTTCATGATATCTCAATTTTATCAACTGAAACATGAATGCTATATTCTTACACATCATTTAATGTTGAATTTAGTCATAGCAGTAATACAATTTAAATAATATGCATCTTTAAGAACCTTCAGCTGCGTTGAAATGGTTCCTCTTCTGCAATATTCAGGTTTATACCGATACCGGCTGGGAGACGTTGTTAGGGTTGTGGGCTTCCACAACATGACACCTAAACTCCAGTTTATTCGTCGTAAAAGCCTGGTCTTAACCATCAACATCGACAAGAACACGGAGAAAGACTTGCAGTCTGCCATTGAAGAAGCAAGCAAGCTCTTGGCCGCCGACAAGCTTGAGGTTCTCGACTTCATCAGCCATGCTGACACTTCTTCCGATCCTGGGCATTATGTCATCTTCGCCGAACTCAGCGGCGATGCGAAGGAGGAGCTTCTGAACAGCTGCGCTGATTGTTTAGACCTTGCATTTGTCGACGCGGGCTATGTTAGTTCAAGGAAGGTTGGAGCCGTTGGTCCTCTGGAGCTAAGGGTTGTTCGGAGAGGCACATTTCTTAAGATTCTTGAACACTATCTCTCTCTTGGGGCTGCAATGAGTCAGTATAAAACGCCGCGATGTGTCGGCCCGTCTCATGGCAGAGTGTTGCAGATTCTGAACTGTAATGTGCTGAAGAGTTACTTCAGTACTGCATATGACTGATAGTGTAGTTTTACAGTTTAGAATAATGGAATGGGGTGGTGGGGTGATT
Source organism: Gastrodia elata (assembly GCA_016760335.1). Classification (NCBI taxonomy): domain Eukaryota; kingdom Viridiplantae; phylum Streptophyta; class Magnoliopsida; order Asparagales; family Orchidaceae; genus Gastrodia; species Gastrodia elata. The sequence goes on from CM028675.1 coordinate 24,335,571, forward strand.
AGTATCAGGCTGTTACTTTTCCACTGCATAGTTGTAGAAGCTGTAGCTTTTGAAGGTTTTTATGTGCAAATGCGCTTTTTGTTCATATGGTAAATTGCTTTTGTAGTACAGAAAGGAAGGAAGGAAAATATTAATCAGCTAGAAATTTATCTGAAATCATTTTTACTGATGTGGTTTGCCTTTTCATTCTTTTGTTATCTCTCGAAATATTGTTTCTCAAGATTTAAATAAATGTTCTTAAAGTATTTCAGAAGTAATCAAGACTCACTACAGTAAAACCTGTCTAAAGTGATATTGCTGGGATCAGAGGTAAGATATCACTTTATACAGGTTATCATTTTAGGCAGGTACAGTACATACAGTATCATACACACACGTTTTCTTTTTTTTTTTACCGTTGTCGTTTGTACCGATAGGGCGTTAGTTCGTGGCTGCTCGTACCCGCGTGCCGGGGGAAGTTTCACAGAAAAAAACCCCTGTTTGCGTGAAAACGTCACGGAGGACGACCCGGTGGACCACGAGGTCATCGCGGATCTACAGTCACAAATCCAGCGCTTCCGCTACATGAACCCAATGGACATCACGAGCCTGCTCAACAACCCGGAGGAGCAAATCACGTCATACACGCCAGATCTTAATAGCATCATTGAGGACCACCTTGAAGAAGCTGGACTTGCTCCAGTGCTGCATGAGGAAGAGGACGACAGCAAAGAAGTGCCTGCCATGAGTGCCGCTGACGCTTCCGAGATGCTGGATAAGCTTGTGATCTTTTTCATGCAGCAACAGGATGCGGACGAATCTTGTGTGAGTTCCATCCAGAAATTGAAGGATAATGTGAGTATGATCCGTACCAACCGAATGGTTCAGAAGAACATTGACAGGTTCTTCAAGCGTATCTAGCTTGTTTTGTAGTTTTTTTTTTCTTTTATTTTTTGAAATGTACTGAATATCACTTTAGATAAGGAGTGAGACCAATAAAAATTATCGAGTATCATTTTACGGAGGTTTATCATATTTTGTATGGGGCCCGAGTTGGGACCGAGTCGTGTTTATCACTTTAGACAGGATATCACTTTAGACAATATCATTTTAGACAGATTTTACGGTATTTAGCAATTCTAAGGTGGTGTTTGTTGACTAGTAAAGTTTGTTTATCTAACGGCTAAAGGTGTGAAAATGATGCTCTGGAAAGAAAAAGTGCACGCAAAGAAAAATGATGAAATAAAAAACTAGAAAAATTATTTGTTCTTCATTGAGTCTACGTTCATTATGCTTATGTGGAAATAAATATATTTGTAGAATTGTTCGTTAGCTTAATGATTCGATAAACAGTAATCATCAGATTGAGTGAATTGGACTAAATCTCTTGTAAAGAGGTGCTTTTTAATATAGATCAATTAGCTAAAGAAGTTGGCATGATGTGTGGTGGCAGATTGATGCTTACTCTAAACATTGCTCATAGATGCAACTTAATAGGATTGGCTTTAAGTCAAGTTCAAGTTGAGTTAGTCTAGACTTGAACTCAACTCTAAATTGTTCAAGTTTGAGTTCGAATCGAGTCAAGTCATTTGACTCGAACTCAACTCGAAAATTTTTGAGTCATCAAAATACTTTGAGTTTCAGTTCAAATTGCTAGCCTTGCAACGTAATGATAGTTGGCACAATCTTGTATATGCAAAGGATTTTGTTATGGATACACTATCATATATACATTAAAATGAAGATTACATGATAATCATATGTGTAAGCATATAATTTGTGCAATATATTTTTTAATTGGGACGATGGGTAAGAAAAAAAATATTATTGGAGGGGTATATGATGGTGCATATGGTGGTGTAAGTGCAGTATTTTTTCATATGCGAGTCAATTAATGATGAGCGGCGTGGTTGATAGTAATTAGATGGTTGAGGCAATCTGTAGAAGGTTGTCGATTTCGCACACAATGGCCGGTACACAATAGGTGCCTTTTAATTGTTAATAAGTAAAGCATTATGAATAAGCAAAGACATGGAATAATGACTAAATGCATGTTTAATACAATATTAGGGAGTAAGGGTAGATTATATTACACGAGTAGCTAGGAAAGAAGACTAATGCTAGTTTTAAGAAAAGCTCCTTATTAGCATCGTATGCACACTATTATACTTAATAAGTATATATATCAACTTGATTAATATGCATGAAGCTAAAATATGTTGAATTGATTTTCAAATCAATAAAGAAGCTTACACATGAGGTTTTGTTTTGAAGGAAGAGACATGCATGATTCTACCCTAACTTTTTCATGCAATATTCAAATTACAAAGTTTCAAACATGAAATCACAGCAATTGGGAGAATTTTAAAGTCATTGAAGTCTCTTAAAATAAGCTTTGAAATGCTAAAGGTTACTTTAGGGTGTAAATTATGACCAAGTGGGATGGGGGGGGGGGAGGAAGAGATCTTTCTTACATAATTAATGTTTCTACTTCTAGAAGAACTATTGTTGCCATTCCTTTGAGGCTCAATCATTGAGACCTCAAATGGTCATTGCTATGCACAATCATCACTATGAACACAAATCTCTTGCTTAGTGCACAAAAAACAAGGTAGTTCTCTTACCAAGAGCCACCACCAAAGCACCTTTTTACAGCTTCCACTATCCATTATGGAAGGTGTAGTAGTATCCTTCCACACCCAAATTTCTCACTGAAATCATATTTCAATCTAAATCTAGAACATGTTTCACTTCCATGAGAGCTAATGTGGTCCCATACTCTGCCTTCATACCGATGGTACCGACTTCGATGTCCTTGGTGATGTGGAGCCGATGGTGCCGACTTCGATGGCCTTGGTGATGTGGTCCCATACTTCACCTTCAAGCCAAAGGTACTGACTTCGATGGCCTTGGTGATGTGGTCCCATACTTCACCTTCAAGCCAAAGGTACCGACTTCGATGGCCTTGGTGACACTACCTCTTCCCATCCTTACACACCCAAAGTTACCATGGGTGTAGGATAAAATAGTTCTCTCATTGAGATGGCATGTATAGTGCTCCACTATCAATCATCCATTATGTTTCATAGAAACTATATTCATTGTGTCATAACAAACAATCAAAATATCTTCTGAGACTTACAACAAACTTCTACAAGCCCTATGCTCATCTATTTTTTTCTCAAAGTGTTAGTTTCTGACAATGCTTTTTAATGTGGCTCTACTTATCACAATAGTAGTATTTATTTCCTACACTCTGATCATGTTCGAAGGGTCTTTGTTTTTCTTATATTTTACTTTTTGTGATAAGTAGCTCTTATTGGGACATAGAGTTTCCATGAAACTTCCTTCTCATCACCTCATTGAAGACATTGCTTTTCACCACATCCATAGTGAGATTTTCATCTGATGTAGATTTGGATAGCAACTTTCGAGATATCTTCTAAGAGTCCGATGAAGTACACAACATCCAAAGTCATTGGGGCTCATTATTGAATTTGATGCCCATTCAATTTTAATGGATAATGATCCCTTGAAATTTATTCAGGTCATCAGACATGAGCTTTCCTTTTGAATACTTCCCCATCACTTGCTTTATCAAGTACATTTTGTTATTCCCGATCTTTTTGGCATAAATCCCATCACTTCTTCCAACTCTCATTGGCATTCATCTTTTTGCAAATGTGATTTAGGATGTTATTGTCTATCCATTGCTAGATGTGACCACAAACTTGCCAATGAAGAAGTTTCCATTGCTTTCTTTCTTGTCCTTAGGCCTCATGTAGCGAATCTTTGACCTTTCCCTTATATACATATGATTTGAACTATTTAAAGTAATTATATGATATTTATTAATTTTTATAATTTTCTCTCAATAATTTCTATCACCCAAAACAAAAACTCTACCCAAGACAATTTCTATCACCCAAAACAACTTTGCCAATCTTGGCAAACTCAAAAACCTCGTTCTAATAACTTTTTGACGATCAAAAATCAGGTTGAGAAAATTTTTTTTAATACAAGCACACAAAAATGCAAATGTAGCTTACAGATATTACAAAAACATAACTCTCCAGGTACCCTACAAGAAGAAATCAAGAAATAGAAATGGACAATTTATCGACAATCTCCATGTTGATTGAAGAACTTGTGGGAGGCGCGCTACAGCACGCAGCAGCGGCCGAGCGCCCGCGGCCCGGTCAGCCAAATTCTGAGCCGCCTATATATATACATATATATATATATATATATATATATATATATATATATATATATATATATATATATATATATATATATTCTTAAGCTTTTCTTAAGGTTAAGAGGCAAAAATCTGAAATATTATCAACCTCATTTGGTTATGTGTGGTGGCTGCTCCATTGCAAGAAAGAAAAAGCTCCTAGGGTTTGTGTAAGGATTTGCTAACCCAAAAATCTTTGTAATCCTCTCTCAGTAGTGAAATTGTTTTTGCTCTCTTTCCTATGGATGTAGGTGTTAGCACCAAACCACGTAAACTTCTTTGTTTGTGTTGTGATTGCTTGCATGTGTGATCTTCTTGTTTTATTTTGATTCGCTCAACGGTTCGAAACTTTTGTTCCGTATCATTTTAAAACCCTTTCACCCTGATTTTGATCTCAACAAGGGGTCATAGATTCCAACACTCCAAAATCTAAGGCTCAGAGAAATAATGTGCCACCTCAAGAAACCGATCAAATGACAGAGCTCTCATTATATACATAGCACATGTGCAAGAGACCCTTTCCAATATAATTTAGCTTTGAAAGTAATTTATAATTCTAAATTGACTTTGAAACGAAAGGTTGTAGAATTGGCATCAGCTCTTGCTCGTATGGCTTTCTAAATCCGGCCACTTGCATGAGTTTTTGAATCATTGATAATTAGAATTTTAATTTAATATTTTTTTTTGGGGCCCACACACAAAATTAAATTAAATTTTTTCTTACAAACTTTTTTTATTTTAAATTATTTGGAAGTTATTTAGAAGCAAACTAATTGGACTAAAAGTTAAATAAATAAATAAATTGGAGGTGCATAAAGTAATATAGAAGTAGATGAACAACATTAGGATTGGAAATCCTTTGAAAATGAACAACATTCACCCCAAAACTCATGCAAGATTCAGAATCAACAAAGTCTGCACAATACATATGAACATATATATATATATATTGAAGAAAAATTAAATAAAATTAATTTCTCTTAATTAAAAAAAAATTAAATAAAATTAAGTTTCCTTACTTGAAGAAAAATTAAAGAAATTTATTTTTTCTTTATATAGAATTAAATCTCTCAATTATGACATTAAGAAGCTGCTGCATTAATAACTTCCATTTCAGGAATTATGGTGGTCGAATTTGAAAGTTTTCTTTAGACACTTTTAATACCGTAATTATTGAGATTGAAAATTTGTAACTCTTGAAAATCAATGATGGCTTAAAAATAAGCATTGATTTACAAGTTAAGAAAGAATAGTAAAAAAGAAATCTACAAGAGAAAGGTTTTGTAAGGGTTCTCTAACTCTTAAACCATTTGTATTCCTCTCTGATTTTAGTGAAACTTTGCTCTCCTCTCCGTGAACGTAGGTGTCATCACCGAACCATGTTATTTCTGTATTGGGCTGTGATTGTTTTGTAAGCTTGATTTTCTTGCTTTAATTTTGGTTTCTCAACGCTCGTTCAAGTTTCTTTTTATTTCGCTTTTGGTGTAAACCCTAATCGATCTTAACAAGTGGTATCAGAAAGAGGTTTGTTTTCTCTTATTCATTCTTAAGGGCTAGTGTTTTTTGCTTGGGTTGCTTGCTAATTTATGATTGGGCTTTATTAAAGCAAGAAGATAAACATGACTGAAGGGGAGAAGAGGTGGTTGGACCTTCATCATCGTCGATGGTGGAGAGGACTCTCCACCAAATTGTGACACATCCGGATAAAATAAATGTTGTCAAATTTGATGGGAAGAACGACTTTGGGATAGACGCACTGTTTGCCCTAAATCTTGAAGATGCTCTGGATGGCAAAGAAAAACTATAGAAAATTTCAGAGAGGGATTGGATCAAGATGAACCGCAGTGCATGCGGCTTGATCCAGAATTGTTTGACTCAGGAGATCAATTATACAGTTATGATGGAGACATCGACGTGAAAATTGTAAAAATTCCTAAAGGCTAAGTATCTGATGAAGAACGTGGAGAATAGACTCCATATGAAAAGGCGGCTCTACATGTTTCAGATGAGAAAGGGGATTTCTATTGATGAGCACTTGAATGATTCACAATGTTGTTTGTAGATTTGCTAAATCTGGATGAGACCGTGGAGGATGAAGACAAGGCCTTGTTATTATTGAACTTGTTGCCAGACAAGTATGAGCACTTCACCATAATGTTGATCCATGGGAAGGAGGTTCTAAAGTATGAGGAGGTGACTACAGTACTCGTGAATTACGAGTTCAGAAGAAGGGATAATGAGTCTACCAAAATATGATATGGCAGAGGCACTTACACTCCAGAGTGAATGACCAGAGAAGAAGAAGCAATGGCCAAAGAAGAATGCAGACTTCCAGAAAAGGGGAAAATCCAGAGGCCGAAGCATTGGGCGCAATCAGTGCGCATTATGTTTAGAGACAGAACATTGGAAGAAGGACTGCCCAAAGTTGAAAGATAAGCAGCGGGCGAGTGGATCTTCAGAGGCCAATATGATTCAAAATATGGTGGAGAGTTCAGACTGTGGCGGTCCTGCCCCGCCGTGGTCTTGTTAACCCTTAAGTTAACATGATTACGGTGGAGGGGTCACCAAATGATAAGGTCCCCACTTAAGATTGGATTAGACACACATTCTAATCCAATTTAAACTAAGGACTTTGTCATTCATCCAAAAATACTATCACTAAATGATCATACAAGAACTCAGAGTGCGGAAGCATAAAAATATAACATCCATCCATACAGTATAAATACAACAATACAGAATAAGTAAAGTGCTGAAAAGAGAAAGTTAATCTGTATTATTACAACATTTAATAAGTTTAAGAGAACTGAAAAAAGAAACTCTCGATCTCACAAGCAACAGAAACTAAAGCTAAAGATCTTCAGGAACGGGCTCCTCCTCCAATGGCAAGCTCTCCACTGGATCTGCTGCTCCAACAAACTCAGAACCTACCATTATCAGTTTCATAATGGTAGGGTGTGGCGGCCCTGCCCCGCCGTGGTCCTGTTAACCCTTAAGTTAACATGATTACGGTGGAGGGGTCACCAAATGACAAGGTCCCCACTTAGAATTGGATTAGACACACATTCTAATCCAATCTTAACTAAGGACTTTGCCATTTATCCCAGAATCTATCACTAAATGATCATACAATAACTCAGAGTGCGGAAGCATAAAACATAACATCCATCCAATACAGTATAAATACAACAATACAGAATAAGTAAAGTGCTGAAAGAGAAAAATAAACCTATATTATTACAATAATTAATAAGTTTAAAAGAACTAAAAGGAACTCTCAATCTCACTGAAAGAAAGAAAACTAAAGCTATAAATCTTCAAGAACGGGCTCCTCTCCCAAAGGCAAGCTCTCTACTGGATCTGCTGCTCCAACAAACTTAGAACTTACCATTATCAATTTCATAATGGTAGGGCCCCAGCCAACAAAAGAAAAATTGGTTAGACAATGTGTCTAAGTACATTTTAGGGCAAACAATTTATTAAATTACTTGAATATTACCATAAACCAGAACTGAGCAAAATAGGTGCAGAAAGCGTACAAAAAGAACAGTAAAAAGTTATAAACAAATAGTTTATAACTAAACAAATAGGAAGTAATATATACCTCCTCCAAGCAACTACAACAAGGACAGGTAAGCAAAAGATTAAACAAAACTGAAAGAAAAGTACAACCTAAACTATGCTTATGATCAAACAGATTATGCTAGGTGACATACAGAATTTGAACAGTATAAAACTGAAAACAACTAACATTCTAGGTGAGCATATGAAAACAGTAAGTAAAACTAGCATCCTATATAGAAACAAGTGCAAGAAAACTGTAAGTAAAATAGTGCTAAAATGCAGAATATGCAAGGTAAAACAGTAACTGAAAACTGAAAATTGCAGTGACTGTCCAAGCCACTCAACTGAAAACATATTCAGCAAATCTTAGCCTGATGGGCTAAGAAAATAGCTCTGAACTGAGTATCACTGAAAACTCTTAGCCTAATGAGCTAAGACAGAACCAAATGTAGGTGTACTTGAATTAGTATATCCATATCAGAATCCTGACTCTGTAGTCAGTAGGGCGAGAGCCTATTTATCCTATCCTATGGATTAGGCATGGCCAATAGACTGTCGGACATTAAACCCTCGAAAGGTTGCTGACCCCGAACGAGTTGATCGAAGAGGCATACTAATCAAGCTACACCTTACCAAAATTACTCTCAACTAGTACTCACAATGTCCAATCCTGATTAAAGAGCGCAAAATCTATTTCTCGCCATCCTGGGAATTATTTCAACCAGATATGGATAGACTTACCGACAATAACAAACCAGTGTGCTATGCCGAACTCGAGGATTGGAGAGGCATACTAGTTAAGCAACAACTTTCTGAAAAACTGAAAAACATCGATCAATCATGAATGATATGTATGCAATTCAAAATTAACATGAGATATTTTTCAAATATCCTATGTCCAATATATGTGTACAAGGTAAGGGGCACAAAACAAGGTATACAAAGCATCAATTCAATGTGAGCAAGAGACTCTATCTAAAACACAAGTGATATCCGTTGTTGTCTACTTATTCGTTCTATCTACTCTAAGTTACATAAGTTTCAGAATCATCAATTCTTACACATTCTGTAACTTAGAATCACGAATCCTACTAGTTGAAGATAATTAGGACTGGCCAAGTCCTAATTATAACTTAATCAAAAGATGACTATTTGGTTAAAATGAATAAATCATCGACCTAATTTTGTAATTTAATTTATCCCAACCTCATCTTGATTAGCCAAATCAAGATGAAAAGATTAAGAATTAAACTCCAGATGATGAGGTCTAATTACTTAATCTAAAGGTACAATCTAAGGGTCTAAGTTTAGAACCCAAAACTCATGGATTAGGTTAAGGCAAATCCTAATGATAAATCAAATTTATTAGGATAGATCTCTATTCTTAGTTCTAGGGTTAAAAGATCAAAATAATTATTAAATAAACTAAGAAAAATCTAGAAACTAGTAAACTCAAGGTTTCACCTATTGAGTAACCCAATTTACTCAATAGATGAATTCTAACTTAAGATCTATTCCTAATCTTAAGAATTAAGGCTCTTAATTACTAAGAGTATCTCTCAAGATGCACATCCTAACTAATGTTATAAGACCTAAGGATGGGTCTAAGAATGATTAAAGAAGGAGAACACTCACTTAGGACTTAGGAATTTTCCTTAAGAAGCTAAGATTAAGATTTTAATCAAAGTCTAATTTAAACTTGGATTTGATTAATTTCAACTATAAATCATTCTATTTTCTGATTCTAATGATTAGAAATTGAATTTAGGGCTTTTAAAGGCTAAACCCTAAATTTGGGCAAAATGACCATTTTGCCCCTACTTAAGGGTTCAAAAGATCAAATTTTGATCTAAAGCTTTAATTCTGAAATTTTCTTTTGGAAAGTATTTCTTACTGTCTAATGTAAGATTAGACAGCAACTAAATTAATTTTGGGTGATTATTAAGCCATATGAGATCAAATTAGTGAATTTGACTCATAAGGGAAAATTAGTAATTTAGCTAAGTGAAAGTTTAAGTTTTCTTTCAGATTATTGTTCTTTACTGCCTAAGCTTTCCATAGAATCTAATTTTGCTAAATTCTAATTAGTATTGGCCAAGTTATGGCCAATACAAGATCTAGGGTTTAAGATAAATTAAGGGATTCTTAATTATGGGTCAAAAATTCTATCTATACCAATTAGTGTCCAAATTAAGCATAATTAGTGGCTATGGTTTACAAATAGTCCACTGATCATAATGACATGTGGTAGGCTTAATTTGGATCTAATTTGACTAAATTAAGACCTAATTAAGGTTTAGGGTGATTAGTGAGAGATTAGCAAAATTAATCACTCAAACACTAAACTAATTTTACAAATAGATTCTAAATGGTTCTAAGAGTCCTCTGAAACTTAAATCACTCAATTTGGATTACTAGATTTGCTAAAATTCACTAATCAAGTTTTGGAATAATTAGGGGTGATTAGCAAATTTAACTGTTGGATCTAACATATTTTTATAGATTACTGTTAATTAGATTTTTCTAATCTAAATTGATATTTGGATTATCCAATTTAGAGCTCAATTGACCAAGTTATGGTCAATTGAATTTATAGGGTTTAATGGCCTAATTAGGGTATTTTAGGGTTAGGTCCTAAATGTGATTAGGTAAATACTAATCCAAATAGTAAAATGAACACTACCAAATTAATCCTTAGGGTTTTCTGATCACCTTAAGACCCATATTGGGTATGTTTGGGTTAAGGGGTACAAAATTATGACTATTTGAAGTTTTATAACATTTTTGGAATTATTTAAATACCCTAAATATCACTATGTGAATCATTAATCAAAATGGAAAATTAATGGTTCCATAATATTTCTCATAATTTTCTGATCACAGTGATATATTTATTTGCATATTTTGGATGTATAATTTGCAAGTTATTATGGTTTAAAGTTTTGCATTTAATTAATTAAAATAATTCTGTTTAATTTAATTAACTAAGTATGTTATTATAAATATATATATATAAATATAATTCGTTTATTTAAATAAACGTTATAATTATATATAACTTTTTATTTAATATTTACGCAGGACACGTGGTGAGCCGCAACAGGCTGGGCAGACTGCAGCGGGCCCCACAGGTCAGACGGCATCAGAGGTGGACACGCGTCGCGCCAGGATTGGCTGGCGCGCTGCGCGGTGGGTCCTGCCGTGGCAGCCGAAGCGCCACGGGCCATGGGTTCCGGGCCGGGCCCGGGCCGACCTGGTCCAGCCCGAGAGGGCTTTGTCTTCGCGCGAGTGATCCGAGGCGGAGGAATTAGGGTTCAAAAAATGGAGGTGAAGACGATGGAACCAGACAACGAGCCGTATACCAATCGAAAGATCTTGAAGAGACCTTTTGATTGGTACCCTAAATGCCACCAGAGAGGGCATACAACTCCGGCAAACCTCAACCCTAAATTCCATAAGTTTCGAACGGCAAAAATACCAGACCCTTAACTAATTCCACTGTGGATCCTATGCTTAATTCGATCATTTGCATACAAATTAACCCAATCAGATCCGTTAAAAACTTAATCTATATCATGAAATTGCAAAATGAAATAAGATTTGCGAATTTAGAATAAATATAAGGGTATGGGTTCGTACTTTGATTGAACGGTAGAAAGTCTAGGGCTCTGTCTTCCTCTTGATTCGATCGATCTCCGTTGGTTTCTTTGTGAGGAATCAACCAGGAGGTCGATCAAGCTCCTAAATGGTCACTCGATGAGCTTCTCAAGCGATGCACGCCACCTGGGTGCAGCGAGTGCCGCGCGGAGGCCTCTGCGAGCGGCGTGTCGCCTCCTGCGACATGCGTAAGACGCGCGGGGAAGATGAACACTGACCGTTCGATCTTCTGATCGAACGGTCAGGAAACGCTGTTAGATTCAACGTAGGCAGCCAACGGCATTTGGATTAAGTGGACGGCGGGCACTGCTCATCAGACGGCGGCGTTAAAAAATAATTAAAAATATAATTATTTAATTTATATTATACAGATTTAATTAATCAAATTTATCCTATTAAATGCATCCTAAAAATTTCCAATAAATCACCCTTAGCTAATTAAAGGGTGAGGAATGCAATGGCGCACTCAGATTTTTATTTCGATGAGTATTTATTTATTTGATTATTTGGGGTATTTAAATATTATTAAAATATTCGACGAAAAATCAACGACTTCCAAATGCCTCCAAAATTTCACCCTTAGCTAATTTGGGTGTTCTGAACGTAATGGCGAAATCAGATTTTCAATTTGAGGTCTAGATAAAAAATCAATTTTCTAGGGTTTGGGATTTTCCAGAATTCTAGATTTGACTTTGTTGACTTCTGGTTTGAACTAAGTTTCAGAGGTGAGTTCTAAATTACTTAATTAGTGACTTAGAACCTTAACTAAGACTTAGATTAGTCTTAATTGAGCCAAATAACAACTTGGGTTGTTATATAGGGCCCCAGCCAACAAAAAAAAAACTGGTTAGACTATTGTCTAAGCACATTTTAAGGTAAACAATTTTATTAAGTTACTTGAATATCACCATAAACCAGTACAGAAGCAAAACGGTGCAGAAAGCGTACAAAAGAACAGTAATAAGTTATAAACTACAGTTTATAACTAACAAATAGGAAGTAAGCACATACCTCCTCCGAGCAACTGTAACAAAAATAGGTAAGAAAAAGACTAAACAAAATTGTAAGAAAATACAACCTAAATATGCATATGATCAAACAGATTATGCTAAGTGACATACAGAAATTTAACCGTATAAAACTGAAAACAACTAACATCCTATGTGAGCATATGAAAACAGTAAGTAAAACTAGCATCCTATATATAACACGTGCCGGAAAACTGTAAGTAAAACAATGTTACAATGCAGAATATGCAAATAAAATAGTAACTGAAAACGAAAACAGCAGTGACCATCTAAGTCACTCAAACTAAAAACATACTCAGCAAATCTTAGCCTGATGAGCTAAGAAACTCTGAACTGAACATTACTGAAAACTCTTAGCCTGATGAGCTAAGACAGAACTGAATGTAAGTGCACTTGAATTAGTATAACCACATCAAAATCCTGACTCTATAGTCAGTATGGCAAGAGTCTATCCATCCTATCACTCGGACTAGGCATGGCCATAGACTGTCGGACATTAAACCCTCGAAAGGTTGCCGACCCGAACGGGTTGATCGAAGAGGTATACTAATCAAGCTACACCTTACAAACCACTTGTGAAATGAAAACATAATGCTGCTTATGAATGTTCCAAATTAAAATAAGATATTTATCAAATATCTTAAGTACATAATACATGTTCAAGGTATAAGGCTCAAAATCAAGGAATGCGAAGCATCAAAATTAAAATGAGCAAGAAACTCTATCTAAAACACAGGTGATATCCGTTGTTGTCTACTTTATTTGTTCTATCTACTCTAAGTTACATAAGCTTCAGAATCATCAATTCTTACAAATTTTGTAACTTAGAATCATGAATCCTACTAGTTGAAGATAATTAGGACTGGCCAAGTCCTAATTATAACTTAATCAAAAGACGACTATTTGGTTAAAATGAATAAATCATCGACCTAATTTTGTAATTTAATTTACCCCAAACCTCATCTTGATTAGCCAAATTAAGATGAAAAGATTAAGAATTAGACTCCAGATGATGGGGTCTAATCACTTAATCTAAAAGTATAACTAAAGATCTAAGGTTTAGAACCTAAATCTCATAGATTAAGTTAAGGCAAGTCCTAATGATAAATCAATTCATTAGGATAGATCTCTATTTTTAATTATAGGGTTTAAAGGTCAAATAATCATTTAATAAACTAAGAAAATCTATAAACTAGAAAACTCAAGGTTTCACCTATTGAGTAACCCAATTTACTCAATAAATGAATTCTAACTTAAGATCTATTCCTAATCTTAGAAAATAAGGCTCTTAATTTTTAAGAGTATCTCTCAAGACACACATTCTAACTAATGTTATAAAGACCTAAAGAAAGATCTAAGAATGATTTAGGAAGAAGAAACACTCTCACTTAAGACTTAGGAAATTTTCCTTAAGGAGCAAATTTTGAAATTTTAATCAAAATCTAATTTAGACTTGGATTTGATTAATTTTAGTTCTAAATTATTCTATTTACTGATTTTAGTGATTAGAAACTGAATTTAGGGCTTTTAAAGGCTAAACCCTAAATTTGGGCAAAATGACCATTTTGCCCCTACTTAAGGGTTCAAAAGATCAAATTTTGATCTAGGGCTTAAATTCTGAAATTTTCTTTTGGATAGTATTTCTTACTGTCTAATGTAAGATTAGACAGCAACTAAATTAATTTTGGGTGATTATTAAGCCATATGAGATCAAATTAGTGAATTTGACTCATAAGGGCAATTTAGTAATTTGGATAAGTGAAAGTTAATTTTTTTTTTTTTAGATTATTGTTCTTTACTGTTTAATCTTTCCATAGAATCTAATTTTGCTAAATTCTGATAAGTATTGGCTAAGTTATGACCAATTCAAGATCTAGGGTTTAAAGTTAATTAAGGGATTCTTATATATGGGCCAAAATCCTAACTTTGTCAATTAGTGTCCAAATTAAGAAAAATTAGTGGCTATGGTTTACAAATAGTCCATTGATCAAAATGACATGTGGTAGGCTCAATTTGAATCTAATTTGACTAAGTTAAGACCTAATTAGGGTTAAGAGTGATTAGTGAGTGATTAGCAAAATTAAGCACTCAAACACTAATCAAACTTCACAGATAGATTCGAAGTGGTTCTAGGAGTCCTCTGAAACTTAAATCACTCAATTTGGATTACTAGATTTGCTAAAATTCACTAATCAACATTTAGAGTAATTAAGGGTGATTAACAAATCTAACTATTGGATCCTAAATATTTTTACAGATTACTATTTTTTAGGTTTTTCTGATCTAAATGGACCTTTGGATCATCAGATTTGGAGCTCAATTGACCAAGTTATGGTCAATTGAAGTTCTAGGGTTAATTAGGGTAATTAGGGTTAGGACCTAAAAGTGATTAGGTAAAAACTAATCCAAACAGCAAGATGAATACTATCAAATTAATCCTTAGGGTTTTTTGATCACTTAAAGACCCATATTCAATAGGTTTGGATCAATGGGTGCAAATTTATGGCTAATTAAGTTTTGTGACATTTTTGGAATTTAATTAATACCCTAAAATATCACTTTGCTAAATACAGGTCCAAATGCAAAATTATTAGCATCAATAAATTTCTCATATTTTTCTGATCAATTTGATATATTAATTTGCATATTTTGGACTTATATTTATTAAGATATTAATGTTTAAAGATTAGGATTTAATAAATAAATTAATACTATTTTAATAATAATAATAAATCTCTTATTTATATAAATATATATATATATAATTATAATTACGTTTAATAATTAAACATTATAATTATATATATATATATATAACTTTTATTTATATTTTCAGGACACGCGGCAGAGCCTCATTGGCCGAGGAGAGCGTCGCGGGCCCCACGCGCCAGACAGCCAGCAGTGCTGGACACGTGGCGCGCCGCGATACGCTGGCGCGCTGTGAGGCGGGCCCCACCGCACTCGATGAGTGGGACACGCGGCGCGCATAGAGAGCCCTCGGCCCGGTTCACACGACCCGGCTCGCCTCGGTCCGGAGGCAAACCGTCCAGACTTGGACCGGTTTGAACTTTACCTGATCCAACGGTTAATATCAGATTAGCTAGATCTAATGGATTGAGATTGATTCAGATCCAATGGTTGGATCTGAATCCAGATCTGATGGCAGATCTGAGGCGACGCTTCGCCTTCCTCCCGAATCAGACCGGACGCAGACGGATAGTTGAACCGGTCCGGAGTGGCCGGTTCACTCGGGACGGCGCTTCGTCTTCCCCGATAACGCACGCTAGGGTTTCATGAGAGGGATCTTTGATCGAAGATCCCGTTCGATCGAAGACTCCTTAGCTTAATCGAACCATATGGATTGATTATTAAGATATGGATTGCATATAGAAACAATAACATCTAAAATCAAACTGAGATCGGGTGAGATCGGGTACCTTAGATGGATGGCAGGGAAGGCTTGAGCTTTGATCGCCAAAATCTGGTCTTCTGAGTTCAAATCGGGTGAAGTTGAAGTCTTAGATGATTTATAATAGCCCTAAAGCGGTGGGAAGAAGCGGCAGCGGCCATCTGGTGTTCGCGGAGCTCGGGTGCTGGCGTAGGGCGACGCGTGGGAGGCAGCGAAGGAGACGAAGAAGGAGCCGTTCGATTGCAAATCGAACGGCTCCCAAAAGCCGTTAGATGCGACAGAAAAATTAAAAGAATTGGGACGGCGTTAATTTTAAGTGGACGGTGCCGTTATCTTTTAAAATAATTAAATAATTATTTAAATTAAAATATACAGTTTTAATTAATCAATTTTAACCTATTAAATGCATCCCAAAAATTTCCAATAAATCACCCTTAGCTAATTGAAGGGTGAGGAATGCAACGGCGCACTCGGATTTTTGTTTCGACCAGTATTTAATTATTTGATTATTTGGGGAATTTAAATATTATTAAAATATTCGACGAAAATCCAACGACTTCCAAATGCCTCCAAAATTGCACCCCTAGCTAATTTGGGTGTTCTGAACGCAATGGCCAAGTCAGATTTTCAATCTGAGGTCTAGATAAAAAGTCAATTTCTAGGGTTTGGGATTTTCCAGAATTTCTGATTTGACTCAGTTGACTTCAGATTTTGACATAAGTTTCTGAGATAAGTTCTAAATTACTTAATTAGTGACTTAGAACCTTAATTAAGACATAAATTAGTCTTAATTGAGCCAAGTAACAACCTGGGTTGTTACATAGACTCTGATGTATATCTTGTGACAGTTTCTATGGGTCTAGTAGCAGACAGCTCCAGTTGGATCATGGACACCGGTGCGACGTATCATATTTGCTCCCAAAAGGATTGGTTCTGCTCGTACAAGGAAATATACAGTGGTGCAATCATAATGGGAAATGATTCTACTTGCCGGATTACAAGGGTTGGTAGTGTGTTGATAAGGACATATTCAGGAACAGTTCAGGAAGTAACGGAAGTCAGACACATGTCAAAAATTAAGAAAAATATACTATCTATTGGGGCCTTAGAAGCCAAGGGCTTTAAGGTGGTAATTAAGGTAGGAGTTTTGAAGATCAGCAAGGGTGCAATGACTTACTTGAGAGGAGTCAGACAGCAGAACCTCTACTACTTGCAAGGAAGTACAGTGATAGGTACAGTGACTATAGTGGAAGACTCTGAAGATTCTATGATGTTGTAGCATATGAGACTAGCACATACAAGGGAACCATCACTGAAGGAATTAGAGAAAGAGGAGTACATTAAAGATATAAATTCTTGCAAATTACAATTTTGTGAACATTGTATTTTTGGCAAGAAAATATGCAAACCCTTTGGTGTTGGCCTCCACAACACCAAAGGTATATTAAAATATATATACACAGATGTATGGGGACCAATAAAGATTACATCATTCAGTGGTTGAAGATATTTTGTTTCGTTTATAGATGATTACTCCAGATTTGTATGTGTGTACACTTTGAAGAGCAAAGCAAATGTACTGGAGGTATTCATAAACTGGAAGAAGATGGCGGAGAATCAAACGGGCAAAAGAATCAAGATGATTCGTTCGGACAATGGCGGGGAATTTACATCCTACTCTTTTGTGAAGGAATGTCAAGAGTTAGGGATTGAGCGCCACTTCACAGTAAGAGAAACATCGTAGCAGGACGGGGTAGCAAAGCAAATGAACCGTACCTTGGTCGAAAATGTGCAGTGTATGTTATCCAATGCTAGGTTGGAGAGAGTCTATTGTGCGGAAGCCCTAGACTATGCTTATTATTTGGTGAACCATCTGCCATCTGCCGCACTTAATAAGAAAACTCCAATTGAGTTGTGGTCTGAACATCTTGCCATAGATTATGATCAGCTGAAGATCTATGGTAGCCCAGCTTACTACCATGTTAGGAAGGATAAGCTTGAACCACGAGCTAGGAAAGCAATTTTCATGGGCTTTCAGATGCTGTGTGAAGGGCTACAAATTGTATGATCCAATTGACAAGAGGATCGTGGTGAGCAAGGATGTCATCTTTGATGAAGAGTATTTCTTGAGATAGAAGAGTTCTCATCAGGTGGAGGATAATATTGAGACTTTTATAGGAAGGAAGAGATGGGGTTTGATACCACCCCATTTGTTACACAGAAGACTTCACATCACATTGAAGATACTCCTACAGATGAAGACCACATTGGTGATGATGAAGAGCAAATTGATATTGATGGTGAGGCTTTAACTCAGGAGTCAATTACTAGAAATATACTCAGAAGGAATGCACCTCAACAGACAGCCTAGCTCAGAGACTACGTCACATTTGCATTGTCCATAGTGGAGGAAGATGTTCCCTATCATTTCAAAGAAGCCGTGACAGGCTCAAAAGAAAATTTATGGAAGAAGGCTATAGATGAAGAGATGGAGTCTCTTCACAAAAATGAGGTATAGAGGTTGGAGAAACTCCCTCCAAGAAGGAAAGCTTTTGGGTGCAAATGTGTGTATGCGAAGAAAGAAGGTTCCTCAGAAGCTGATGTGCACTATAAAGTTAGACTTGTGGCAAAGAGCTTTGCTCATAAGGAAGGGGTCGATTATGATGAGGTGTTTTCCCTAGTTGCCAAACAGCTCCTCGATCCGTGTGCTTTTAGCTTTGGTGGCACATTTCAACTTGTTGCTCGAGCAGCTTGATGTGAAGACAGCATTCTTACACAAAGAACTAGAAAAGGAGATCTATATGATGCAGCCCCCAGGATACAGTGAGCTAGGAAAGGGAGGTTTAGTATGTAAACTGGACAAGTCTCTCTACGAGCTAAAGCAATTACTGAGGTAATGGTACATAAAATTTGTCTAATTTATGCAAAAAGAGGAGTACTGCAGAAGCCAGTTTGACCATTGTGTGTATTTTGAGAAACTGCCTCAAGTTAACTTCATTTATTTGTTATTGTATGTTGATGATATGTTGATAGCTACTTTGGATCATTCAGAAATGGATCATATGAAGGATCAATTATTAAAGAACTTTGAAATGAAAAATTTGGGAGAGGCAAGAAAAATATTAGGAATAGAAATCTGTAGATAAATTGTGATGACCCACTTAAGTAGTAATAATTGAAACTCTTAAATATCGAGGCGCCTTTTCAGATAACGGTGGAGTTCCTGATAAGAACTCCAAAGTTAAGCGTGCTCAGGTGGGAGCACTCCCAGGATGGGTGACCTACTATGAAGTTATCTTATGAGGGCAAAACTGTGAGGCCTTTCTGGCCAAAGCGGACAATACCTTGGTGCTTAAGAGTTTGGGCTGTTATAAATGGTATCAGAGCAAACCATAGGGTGTCAGATAGGAGCTAAGTGCCATACAGGGCAAAGTACCACTTCATATGAGCAGCCTCTTGAACCTATGATGGTTAAGGTGCTACATGGTTGTGGGTACCTCTTGTGCCTGTATGGGTCACCTCTATCCGATCTACCCAATAGATGGTTCTTGGATCTGTGTGTGGATACTGACGAGGACGTTAGTTACTTAAGTTGGGGAGATTGTGATGACCCACTTAAGTAGTAATAAGTGAAACTCTTAAACATCGAGGTGCCTTTTCAGATAACAGGTGGAGTTCCTGATAAGAACTCCAAAGTTAAGCGTGCTCATGTGGGAGCACTCCCAGGATGGGTGACCTACTGAGAAGTTATTTTCTGAGGGCAAAATTGTAAGATCTTTGTGGCCAAAGCGGATAATACCTTGGTGCTTAATAGAAGTGTTTTAGTCAACATTGTACCATGGTGCAATTTATCAGCAATTTAGAGGTTTTTAATTGTGAACAAGCTCTCTGAAGTATGCTAAATAATAGAAAAAATTCTTCATCTGTTGGTACTTTGATATTTTTCAAAAAATACATAGCGATAGAACAATAAATTAACATAGTTATCTAAACAATTTTTGATAGGTTAAAAGACTAGTAACAACCAAGGAAGTAAGAGAAGTATCTACAAATTTTCTAGTTAAAATAAAAAATGTGCAAAAATACAAGCCTAAAGCCTGAATCACATAAAATTTATTATCATTGCCCCAGCATTAATTTGATTCAATATGCCCCAAGTTTGTATATTCATTTTTCAATAATAAAAATGATCTAGTTAAAAGAAAATGACTGCTGCAATATATAAAAAAGATGCACAATTGCATACCTGTGAATAAGTATGGGTGTATGAAAAATAGTTCCAAGTGCGTGGATATAATTTGACTAACGCGAGTATGTTTATGTATCAATTTGAGAGAGCGATATAAAAGAAATTCACCTGATTCGAAATAACAGATGAAACAAGAAAAGCAGCTGATTGAATTAAAACGAAGAAAACTAGGTAGGCATGGTTGCTGCACTTGAACAATAAAATGATGCTTGCATACTAGGGAGTAAATATTACAGTTGTTAACTAAATACTATGCTTATTACAATAATGATTCAAAAGAGTGGCATAAGGAGCTCACCTGACCATAGAAGATTCCAAAATTAATTAAATTAAATCATGTCCACAACACTGCACCTTCCCTTGTTGCTACAAATGGTAGAAGAAGATGAAAAGCAATGCCAAAAATAGTTACCAAAATTAGCTCTTTAAAATAGCAGGGAAGGTTTGGTTAACCTAAAAGAAATATTTGGAGAGAGGGCTAAAGAGGTTTAGGATTGAAGAAAATACAAAGTCTATAAGTATACCTTTATCACTTTATTTTTTGCCTATCTGTATAGCAATGTCCAAAGTCAGATTTTGAAAAAGACAAAATACACACAGTGTCATATGCTAATGCTGTTGGGAGCTTGATGTATGCCATAGTTTGCACTAGACCAGATTTGGCACAAGTTGTTAGAGTTGTGTGCCACTATATGCATAATTTGAGGAAGAATTACTAGCAAGCAGTGATGGGAATATTTAGGTATTTGAAAGGTACAACTGGTGTTGAATTATTATTTCAGAAGCAGTCCTCAATAGCTAACTTATGCGTGGGATATGTGGACTCCGACTATGCCAGAGATTTGGATTGAAGAAGGTCAACAACTGGTTATGTATTCACACTTGTAGGAGGTTCAGTAAGGTGGAGGTCAACCCTTCAGTCTACAGTTGCCCTGTCAATAATGAAAGTTGAATATATGGTATTTACTGAGGTATTTAAGGAAACTATTTGGATAAAAGGCTTGTTAGAAGATCTAGGTGCGGAGCAAAATGAGATAGTAGTACATTGTGATAACCAGAGCGCTATATTTTTGACTACTAATTCGGTTTGTCATGCTCGCACAAAGCATATTGATGTTCAACATCATTTCGTTCAAGATGTTATCAAAGATGGTGAGATCTACTAGAGAATATAGATACCAAAGACAATCCCGCGGATATGACGACAAAGGTGCTCACTATTCAGAAATTCATCCATTGTAAATCTTTGGTGAATTTGGAGAAGCATTAATAGACTTCTCCTTTTGATGGAACTACGAGTGGCATGATTCCCTTGAGAGGGGGATACATAGGAAACCAATTTGGTACAACCGCATTGATCAAGAGTATAAGGTTTCAGTTCTCATGTGAAGCACATGAGACCTGAGGTGGAGAATTGAACGAAAATTAAAATAAATTAATTTCCCTTAATTAAAGAAAAATTAAAGGAAATTAAGTTTCCTTAATTGAAGAAAAATTAAAGGAAATTATTTTTTCTTTATATAGAATTAAATCTCTCAATTTTGTTGCATTAATGACTTCTATTTCAAGAATTATGGTGGCTAAATTTGGAAGTTTTCTTTAGGCCTTTTTAATACCGTAATTATTGAGATTGAGAATTTATAACTCTTGGGAATCAAGGATGACTTATAAATAGACCATGATTTACAAGTTAAAAAAGAAATCTCCAAGAGAAAGGTTTTGTAAGGGTTCTCTAACCCAAAAACCATTTGTATTCCTCTCTGATTTTAGTGAAACTTTGTTCTCCTCCTCGTGGATGTAGGTGTGATCACCGAACCATGTAATTTTTGTTTTGTGACTGTGATTATTTTGTAAGTTTAATTTTCTTGCTTTAATTTTGGTTTCTCAACCCTCGTTCAAGTTTCTTTTTGTTCCACTTTTTGTTTAAACCCCGATACGGGCATTATGAATTTATTGTCATGTCTTTTGGACTAACGAATGCTTATTCTATTTTCATAGACCTTATGCAGTGTATTCTAAAGCCATACCTCAATTTGTTTATCATAGTTTTTATTAATGACATCCTAATCTACTCCAAGTCAGCTGTTGATCATAAGAAGCATTTTCGTGCTGTCTTAGTATTGTTAAGAGAGTTTAAATTGTTCGCTAAGTTTTCAAAGTGTGAATTTTAGCTCAACTCTATGAAATTTCTAGGTCACGTAATTGATGATAAAGATATTAGAGTTGACCAAAGGAAGATCCAAGCTGTACAAGAGTGGGTTCAACCTAAATCTATAACTAAAATCTGCAATTTTCTAGGACTTGCTGAATATTACAAAAGATTCATTCCTAGATTTCCCAAATAGTATCTTTGTTAACTCAGTTGACTCGTAAAGAAGTTCTTTTCATTTGGAACACAGCATGTGACGAAGAATTTCAGAAACTAAACCAATTGTTAACTTCTGCACCAATATAAGTGCTACCTCAGGAAGGCAAGGATTTTCAGGTTTACACTGATGTCTCCAAGGTAGGACTAGGTTGTGTTCTGATGCAAAATCATCATGTTATAGCTTATGCCTCTAGACACCTTAAACTTAATGAAAAAAATTTCATGTGCACGATTTAGAACTTGTAGAGATAGCTTTTGCTCTTAAAATCAAGAGACACTATATGTACGGAGTTAAGTGTGAAATGTTGACTGATCATCAAAATCTAAAGTACATCTTCAATCAAAAAGAACTTAACTACCATCAGTATAGGTGGCTAAAATTGATATGTGATTACGACTTAGAAATTCTGTATCACCCAGGTAAAGCTAATGTAGTAGCTGATGCCCTAAGTCGTAATGCAGTTTTATCTTCACTCTGTTGCAACAATTCTTTGATCAATGACTTCGAGAGATTTAATCTTGAGCCAATTAAATCTACTGATTTGTGCACTTTATTATCTACTATTCAGCTTGAGTCATCTTTGAGGACAAGAATAGTTGAAGCCCAGAGAGAAGATTCTACTTATTCTGATTTAATTTCAAATATTAATAGTGGTAAGAGATCTGAATTACGTCTTGATGCCGAAGGTGTGATTTTTTAGAAGTCTAGGTTATGGATTCCTAAAAGCTTACAATTAAAAATATTATCTGAAGCCCATAACTTTGGCTGTACTGTGCACCCTGGTAGCTGTAAGATGTATCAGGATCTCAAGAAATCATTTTGGTGGTCGGGCATAAAATGAGATATAATTATTTTCATTTCTAAATGTCGTCCATTTTATTTAGTCAAGGCTGAGCACCAGTAGCCTGGCGGACTTCTTAAACCCTTAAACATTCCTAAATGGAAATAGTCCGACATTCCCATGAATTTTATTGTGGGTCTGCCTAAGAGTAGATCTGATTCTGACTCACTTTAAGTGATTGTCTCACAAAATTAGCTCATTTCCTTCCCATCTATCAAACAAATCCTTTTGAGAAGTTAGCTAAACTTTACTTTAAGGAGATCATTCATTTATATGGTATGCCGAACTATATAGTTTCTGATAGAGATAGTAGATTCACTTCTAGAATTTTTTCTGCTATTCAGCAAGACTTAGGGACGAACTTAGCATTGAGTACTGCTTTCCATCCCTAGACAGATGGTTAGACTAACCGTATTAATTAGATATTGGAGGATCTTTATGTTTTTGTATAATTGATTTTGGTGGATCATAGGAAGATCAGCTATGTGGCAGCCGCCCAATCATCCAGATTAGGAGGTGGTCGTCAATGGCAGACCCTCACTTAGCATTTAGATTAAGGAATGAACCTTCTTAATCAAATTCCAAGGGAAGATATGCCCTGAAAAGGAAAGAGCAAAGGAAAGCCAATCACTGAAATGAGCATACTATAATATGTCAAAGTGCGAAAGAAAAAAAACAAGTATAACATCCATATAATCCAAATAAGAACTATACAAATAAGAATACATAAGCATGAAAAGTAAAGCAGTTTTAGACCTGTATTATTACAAATATTTAAAGTTTAAAGACTAAAATATAAAGTATCTCTCATCCTCACGATGCAAAAATATAAAGAAATTCGCAAGTAGTCTATGGATCCTCAGCAACTTGAACCTCCTCCTGGATCTGCTCCTCAGAAGGGTCAACCTCCTCAAATAGCTCGGAATCTACCTTTATCAGTTTCATAATGGTAGGGCCCTAGACAATAAAAGAAAAATCTAGTTAGACAAAATGTCTAAGTACATTTTAGGGTAATCATTTTTGTGTTTTATTGATATCACAAACTAACTTAAGCAAGAAAGTAGCGATAAAGCAACAAAGAAAGAAAGGCAAGTTATAATAATAGATTATAACTTAAACAAAATGTGAGGTAAGCACATACCTCAACTCAAGATGCATAAAAAAGTAAGTAAAATGCTAATGAAAATATACTAAGTACAAAAAAAAATCCTAAGTAATATGATCAACTAAGCATGCCAATTTATAATGTAAAGTAAAAGATACTATACTGAAAAGAAACTTCTAGCATCCTAACATGCTTTTAATAAAATAAAGTGACTGAAATAAAAGAAGATTACAGACAAATTCTGTAATACAAAAGAACTGTAGAAAATAAAAAATATAAAAGAAAAGTGAACTGAATTGTAAAATAAGAGTAAGTTAGAACTGTAAAGAAACTTGTAAAATAACTGTAAATTAAAAGTATAAAGTAAAGTGTGGAGATGCTCTTACTTAGTTCTGCCAAAAGTAACATCCATCAAATCATCTAGGAGAAATATCCTAGATTAAAGTATGCTGCACTCTAGGGCAAATACTATGGGGCCCCCGTACTGTCAATAAAAAAGTACGGTGCTCCAACTGTGGCAAATCCTTAACTTAAGTAAAGTCAGGCAAAACCCCAACTCTACTTAATCCAAGGACTTGTCACCTGAAAACTGAGAGTCATACATCAATATCCAAGTATAGAATAGAGTGCGGAAGCAAAGTATAAAGCAATCATCCATACACAACATAGTAAGGAAAAGAACTCAAGCAGTAACTCAGAAATATGCAGAAGGTAAAGTACATCCAAAAAGTTAATTATTACAAACTGAAATGAATAATTGAAAATGAAAGACTCTCATCCTCACTGAATAAACAATGCAAAACTATCTAAACTGCAGCTGGAAGGTCGTCCTCCTGAACTGGCTCCTCACCAACAGCACTGCCAACGAACAACTCAGGATCTGATATTTGTTAGTATCATAAGTGCCAGGGCCCCAGCCAAAAAGAGAAAAAGGTTACAGTTAGACAATTATCTAAGTACATTTCAGGCTAAATTAATGATCTGAATATTTAATATATCACATTTAAATTATCTTAACATGCAAGTGTTTAAAAGGTGCGACAAGCTGTACAATAAAAGGAAATACTATAAACTATCCATCTATAGTGATCAACGGGTATGTAACAGAACATACAAAATATCAAAAATAACCAAGGCAAAGCTCAAAGCAAAAGTGACTGGTCTACAATATAAATCTGATTCTAACATGATTATGATCACAGTAAACATGCAGGTTGTAAAAGAATACAAGTGCTGAATAAATCCAGAAAATCTAGCATCCTAGACATGCCATTTATGCTTATATAATTCATAAGAACACACATACAACATGCAGATTACTATAAAGCAAGGTCATTGAGACATGTGACAAAAGCAAACAAAACCTAAAGCAAGAAACCACTGAAACATGTGGTAAGGCCAACTGAACTGCAAGTAAAAGCCACTGAAACATGTGGCAAAACAATACAAGCTGAACTGAACTGAACTAAAGTACCAATAGGCCCAAGCTATAGCACTATCACCCCAGCCCAAAAATCATCAAAATAACCAGCCTATAGGCCATCCCCGTTCCTCTCAGAGGCTCGGGTAACTTCCATACTGCACTGAATACTGGAGGTGGCAATACTATACTTAGAACCTAATCTACTAACTGAAATCACTGCAAAAACTTGAATGAAATTATATATGCTTTACAAATTCTAACTTAGGATGTATCATCCATATCCTAAGTGTTCCTATTATGCTCAAGGAATAAAGCTCAAATACAAGGTATGCAAAGCAATCTAGTCAAAGTAAGCAAGAGACTCAATCTAGACTTATGTGATATCCATTATTATCTAATTCATCCAACTAGCTAATCTGAGACACTTACTAGCTTAGGATCTCCAATATCCAGCTCTCAAGTAAATTCTCAGATGTACAGCCTTAAGATTAATATTAGAACTTAACAAGTTCTAATCTAGAATCACAAGACAACTATATAGTTTAAATAAATAAATCAATGACCAAATTTTTATTAATATTTACTCTCTTACCCAAATCTTGATTAAGTAAATCAAGATTTAAGGATTTAGAACTTAAACCCCATATTGAGTTCAAATCCTAAAATCCACGGTGACATTCTAAATAGGATCTAAGTTTCTCATTTCTTACCCAAATCTAAGGTAAGGAATTCTATAAGTTGAAATATTCAGGAACTAAGAACTTAGTGATAGGCTATTCTACTGATTATAAGACAAAATAATCAATTAAGAACTTGAGAATCTAAGATCTATATTCATTTTCTAAGATAGTTTCATTATCTTATTGATTGAATCACCTATACCCACATGGAAGGTCTCAAAAGATTAAACAATCAATCATTAAAGGATTTCAATTGGAGGTGGTTTAATTCAATTTGAAGGTCTAAGTCTAAGATCTAAGATCTAAAGATCTGAAGTTCGATCACTTTAGACTTCTAAATAGAGTTTTGACTTAAGAGTTTCCATTTGTGATTCTCTTTAGAATCTAAGTTTATAATTAACTATAAGGATCTTATTAAGATTAAAATTGACAATTCCAAGTATTAGATTAACATTAACCCATATTGACCTTCTTAGGTTACTTAAGATCTAAGGGTCTGAGTTTTGATCACTTTAGATCTTAAGCTAAGAATTTTACCTAGACATTTCCAATTTCTTTTCTTTTAATACTTAATTCTTAAGTTAACTTAACTGAACTTATTAATGAGATAATTGACCATTTCAAATATTAGATTTAAAGTTTAATGCCATATGATCTGTATAAGTAAAACTTAAGATCTAAGTATCTTAATTAAGGATTTAATAAAGATCTCATGGATTCATGATCACATTAGCACTATTATTATTCTAAGATTTCAGAAAACATTTCCAATCTATCTTAGGAGAGTTTACTGAAATTCTTAATCTTTAGAGGACACTAAATCATATTTTAGTCAAAATGACCAAAATGCCCCTCTTAAGGCTAAAATTAGGATTTTAGGGTTTAACTACCCAAATTTGTTCTAATCTGTTTTAATGTGTTTCATATGACTTAATGAAGTGGGAAACACCCTTAATTTAGGTTTTGATGACCTAAATGATTTTAATCAGTACTAATCACTTAATTAAGCCACTTAGGACGATTAGTGAAATTAAGGCATTTTAGGGCAATCCAATCTTACACTTAGGTTATACTAGGTCTAATATTATATTAGGAACCATCCCCACCCCAATCAGAGGCTTAATTAGGGTTTAATTCACTAATCCTTGATTAGGGTGATTAAGGAGTGATTAAGAAATTTAATTCTCTAAAATTAATTTTAAGGGTTTGGAATTGTTCCTTAGGGTACAAGGAGCAATCAGAGCCCTTAAACTCACAATTTGGATATTTAAAAGATTTTATATAATTTATTTAAGAACATAAAAGTTTTAGCCAATATTTTTAAATCCAACCATTGGATCTGAAAGTTTATTTTATATTCAAATTCCTTGAATTTTTCCAATTTAAATGGTATATTGGATCATACCATTTAGATTTGTATAACTAAAGTTATTTAATTAATGTATTATGTATTTTTATTTAAATTAGAACTTTAGGATTTATTTTCTGTTTTAATTTCTTTAAGGAAATTAAATCCAAAAAATGAAATCATTTACTGTCGGCCCAAAATTAAAACGCACCGGTCGGGGGTCAACCCGGCCCAAAATCGCCGTCTTCTTCCTCTCGCTCGCGCCCGCAGCCCAAACCTTAGCACTGGCTTCCAGCGCCAAATTCTCCACGCTCCGGCCATGCCACGCCTCGATTCCGACGGCTACACGCTCCATGACCTTAGACGCTTCGATTAACCTAAGAAGCCCTAACTGGGAGGTACGGGATCGCTGGATGCCTACTTGGCCGAGATCCTCCAGCTGGCGCACCTGTTAGGAGATAATTTTCCTCATAGAGTCCATGAGTCGCCACGATCTCGATCCCTACACGTTCAGGGATCGACAAGGAAGCGATAGAGAGAAACGAGGAGCTCTGGGGTGGTCTGGATCGCCGGGATGCTACTAGGCATTTTCAGCTGATGAGGGATTCGATTGGACTAATTGGGTTCAGTTGAATCACTCAATCTCGGTCGATCCAACCTTCGATACGATTCGACAATTATGCGCGAAGGGTTCTAATGCAGTGAGGAGTGGCCAATTGTGCCTGGGAAGCGCACAATGGACAAACTCCAGACTGACTGGCAGTATGCGCTCAGATGACAATTTCACCGTCTGGCCCACTGCCAGGCCTTGCCAGAAGGTCCAAGAGGTCGCTATAGAACTAAGGAGGGATCCCATCACAGCACCTAAGCTTAATAGAGAGCGAGACGAGTTGAAAACCAGCTCTACTGAAAATGGAAGAGGCTGTACCTGAGGAGATGGCGAGCCTAGCGCGACAGAAGACGCTGGGGTAGCTGAGCTCAATACAAGTTCCTAGGGGTTTGAACACCAAACCGCACCCACTATCAGCAGTTGCAGCTCTGAAAATCTCCTGGAACGGCGGCAGCTCCAATGGACACCAGCAGAGGAAGAGGGGAGAATTCCAGAGGGTTTCAGTGAGCAAACGAGCTCACTGGACTGGGGGACGGTTATTTATAGGTCGAGGGGGCTCTGGGGGGGGGGGACCATATTTGAGGTTTGAGAATTAGGCTCGGGCCGAGGAGTTCTCTCAGACTCCTTTAATTGGACTAGCTTGGCCACACTACCCAGCTCCCTAGGTTTGACCACTACGGGAAGGACCCTAACGGTCTAGCTGACCTGGCGGGAAGATGGCAGACAGGTTCGACGTGGCTTGATTCGGCGAATTTCCTTCTGTCGGGACGGGATCCTCTGGAGACGAAGATCTACAGTGACAGGCGGCTCAGAGCTGTCTGATCTGCGAATCCGTTGCGTTTGAACGGCCTGATGAAGATCTTAAGTAACGGCCGCGCGGATTAAATCCTGGACGTTAGATTTAATATATTTACATCTAGTAGTTCTTTTAGTATTTATAGCTTAAAATATCCATTATACTTTTTAGTAGTTCACTTTCATTTTTGGCATGTTAGGATGTTAAAATTTTACTTTCAGTTCAGTACTTTCAATTTATCTTGTAAATCAGCATGCCCTAAATTGATCATATACTTAAGAATTTTCTTTGTATTTAGTAGATTCCTTTATGTATTATGTAACATTTTCTATAGCATGAGTTGAGGTATGGCTTACTTCACACCTTGTTTAAGTTGTAATTATGTTAATTATATTTTTTTACCTTTCTTTGATGCTTTACTGCTCCTATGTTGCTTAGATATTGTGATATGATTTAACTTAATAATTTATAGACTAAAAGGTACTTAGACATTTTGTCTAACTAGATTTTTTTTTTGTTAACTGGGGCCCTACCATTGTGAAATCGACACTAGTAGATTCTGAGCTTTTCAAGATTGTGGCACCTTCTGGAGATCCGGTTCAGGAGGAGGATCATACAGGAGAAGACCCGTAGTTGATTTCTATTTCTTTGTAAGGTCTGAGTGATTTTACTTTTCATTACTGCATAAACTTTTAATATTGTTTTGTAATAATAATACGGGATTTAAACTGCTTTATTTTTCATGCTTATGTATTCTGAGTTGTATAGTTCTTATTTGGATTGTATGGATGTTATACTTGTTTTTCTTCTACACTCTGATATATATTATAGTATGCTCATTTCAGTGATTGGTTTTCCTTCGCTCTTTCCTTTTCAAGGCATAACTTCCCTTAGAATTTGATTAAGAAGGTCTATGTGGCGGCCCTGCCCCGCCGTGGTCCTGTTAACTCTTAAGTTAACATGATTACGTTGGAGGGGTCTCCAAAACGACAAGGTCCCTACTTAGAATTGGATTAGACACACATTCTAATCCAACTTAACTAAGGACTTTGCCATTCTTAAGGTAAAAATCTCACTAAATAAAAATACAAGAACAACAGAGAGCGGAAACATAAATATAAAATTAAGGATCTTCAGGTACATATTCCTCCTCCACAAGCAGATTTCCTAAAGGCTCTATCACCCCAAATAGCTCGGAATCTATCATTGTCAGTTTCACAATGATAGGGCCCCAGCCAACAAAAGAAAAATATTAGTTAGACAAAATGTCTAAGTACATTTTAGGGTAATCAATTTATTAGGTTCATTAGATATCACCATAAACAAGTAAGAATAAAGACATAGTAGAAGCAAGAATGCGTAAGAAAGAACAATGTAAAGCTATAAACAGACAATTTATAACTTAAACAACTATGAAGTAAGCACGTACCTCTTCCAAGCAACTGCAACAAGGTCAAGTAAGTAACATAAAGACTAAAGCAATGGTTATAAAGAAAATACATCCTAAACATGCTTATGATCAATATAGATTGATGCTAAGTGACATAAAAGTAAATGTAGTGCCTCGCCCCGTCGCCGCACGCAAAGGAATTAAGTACAATCATATCGGCGGTGGAGTGGCGTGCTACTCAGGGAGGAATACCTCGTCTCCCCGAATAGCTCAGAACTAAGCCCATCTGAAGGGCTGCTGACTCAACCTCAATGAGGGTTGAGAGCTAATACTTAAGATAAGAGTAGTATCCTTATCCTAAGTATTAGATAAATACATGCATTAGATTTAGAATACAATAGGAATCTAATATATATATATATATATATATATATATATATATAGTATATTAGTATTTCCAGTATACTGATCACATCATAATACTAAGTATAAGTAATATATAATAGAGTGTAGAAGCTTAAAGCAAACATCCAGAAAATATTCATCACAGAAGCTGAATAAAATATTTGTCTCAGAAAAGAAAATAAAATACATCTAGAATTATTACAAACAGTTTACTAAAATAGACATAAAACTAAATATTAAACTAAAAATACTAAACAGAAAATAAATCTGGAAGAGAGTCCACTAGTATTCCACTGGCTCCTCCTGAATTTCCTGGGTATCCTCCTGATCTGTCATAATATACTACTCAGGATCTAACAAATTATCAGATCCCAAAAGTACCTCGTGTTAGACAATAAGTCTAAGACATCCAAACTAATCTAAATAGTTCCAGTTATTCATTTAACATTTACATAATATAATTAAATCTGTAAAAATACTGTAAAAGTAACTGAAAGTACAAAACTATATAAAACAGTTCAAAACTGCAGCAAAGCAAAATAAAATTGAATTATAAACTGAATACTATAAATGAATCAAAATAGTATTGCATCTAAAATTGAGTAACCATATGTAAACTATACTGTATGTCACTGAGACTGTGCATCTGAATATGCTACAATACTGTATGCCACTGATATGCAACCAAAATATCACTGAACTGATATGAGCCATACGGTCCAATATATACATACATCTAGTTCGGAATACTGTCTACTGATGATGTCGATGCATCCTGAAATTTCCCAGTCAATGTATGCAACATTCTGTAACTCATAAATCATCACTAATACTTATACATTATTTTGATACTCACATATCATTCTGATACTCACACATCATGCTTATGCTCATGCTCATGCTTCTAAACTACATGAGATAAATCCAAAAAATGCTTTAAAATCTGATAATGAATCCAAAGTCTCCATTGTGCAGAATCCTGCTAAGAGGATTCTGACTCCTGAATTTTAATCTTGATAATTGGTTAAGCTTGAGAGTTTACTTAAAAATCATTAGCTGGGGAGATTGTATACACATATTTAGCATATTTGCAAGAAAGGTAGATTTAACTCTTAGCTTATTTAAACTGCACTTATCGAAGCGCACTACGATAGGAGGCAGAACTCAGTCACAGTTTATATCTCAAGCTAAGCCATTAAATTCCCTAATTATAAGCATACTTAGTGGTCTACGCGAAGTGACTTAAGATACTTAGTTTACTTAAACTGCACTTATCGAAGCGCACTACGATAGGAGGCAGAACTCGGTCACAGTTTACATCTCAAACTAAGGATCTTGTTCACTAATTGTAACACTCTTAGTCTTGGAAGATTTACTCTAATGGGACTGTATTCAGCTAATCCCGCAGGATAGCACTTGGTCATAAGTTTGTATTAAAGTGAATCAACTAATCCTGAATACTACTGGAATAATCCAGTAATATGGGTATACCCTACTATACCCAACCAATAATATGAGTTCAGAAGATTCTATTTAATCTACAAAGATTTATCAAATATATTAATCCTTACTCTAAGTAGTTTTATCCTATACAAGGCTCCAAGGGTGTGATCAGAGGATCACTCAACATAGGTTGCTACCACAAGGAATGAGCCACATTCTAAGTATTTTAAGTGATTCCTACCACAAGGTATCGAGTTCAACTTCTAAAGTTATGAAGGATCAACTAGGTTTCTACCTTAATAAGCTACAAAAGTCCTTCCTACCTCAATGTATCCTTAGTTAAGGTCTTTAACTATTTCAATAACGATCCTATAGCAAGACCCTTAAGATCTCACTTTTTTACTTCTTAAGGTTTATTTGTTATACTTAGATTAAGGTGGTCAGATCAGATGATTAAAATTCATTTGATCATTTCCTATTCTATAATCGTGGGATAAAATCAAAGATCTTCTTAGAGTTAGATAATTATATAAATCATTACAATTTTATTTCCATCTTATGCTAATTATCTTATATAAGAAAAAATCAAAAATCTAAAGTTTGGATTCAGATAGTTCAATCACACATATTCAATATTATCCTTAGCACTTCTAATTTGATAATTTAAGATCAATATCAAATCATATGCATTATTAGAATAATGTCAATTTAATTATCTTACAATCAAGTTAATTAATTAAGTGATTAAGGTTTAGATCTTAATCAAGACAAGCTAGGGTTTAACCCCTAACCTTTCTATCATTAAGACCAATGTTAATTTAAAGGTCAATGACAAATCAATGCATTATTAGTGTATTATTGATGTCAAACTTTAGGTTTGGATTAAGTATTATCAACTTAATCAAGTTATCAAGTGTAGCGCCCCGCCCCGTCGCCACGTGCAAAAGACAAGAGATACGTGTACATCCTGCGGCGGAGCGGTGCACTACTCGGGAGGACGGGTATACAAGCAAAAACCCATCTTCCCGAATAGGCAGGTCTAAGACTGAGCCATGCTGAAGGCTGCTGACTCGATCCTAAGAGTAGGATCGAGAGCCAATACTTAAGATAAGGATAGAGTACTTACCTTAAGTATTAGACTAACAAGTATATTGGATTTAAAGAACGAGTGAGGATCCAATATACATCATCAATGTATCAGTATTTCCACTATGCTGGTCACATCACAATACTAAGTATAGTATTATAAAAGAGTGCAGAAGCTAAAAGCAATACATCCATAATATATTCATCACAAGCAGTAGTAAACATTCATCTCAGAAAAAAGAAAGTAAAAGATACATCCAGAATTTATTACAGACTATTTTAAAAGCAGAAATATATAAAGTCTACTGTAGTACTGAAATAAAGCTGAACATAAAGGTAGATGTCCGATCCACTAAGACTTCACGTACTCCTCTTGTACCTCCTGTATGTCCTCCTGACCTGTCTCCACAAGTTGCTCGGGATCTAGCAAATTGTCGGATCCCAAAAGTACTCCGTGTTAGACAAGAAGTCTAACACATCGCAACTAACTATGCAGAAATAAAGCTAAATACAAGTAGAAAGTATAGTAAAGAAAAATTGTAGGAAAAACTGGGGAAAAGAAATTAAGTAAGGAAAAACTAGAACAACTTAGTAAGTAAGACAATAAAGGCTACATAAGTAAAGCTGTCACGCAAAAGAGAACTGAAAGTAAAGGAAACATCGACTATTCATAAATCAAGATGAAAGAAATGTCAAATACTGTACTGTATGTCACTGGAAGGATGCACCCAAATATGCCTCACCATATAGGTCACGGATATGTCACTGAACTATCACTGAAAGACTATGAGTAGTACGGCTCAATGTAAACATACACCCAGTTGGAAATACAGTATGGTGATGCAGATGCACCCCGAAATCATCCAGTATGTGTATATAACATTCTGTAACCCATACTTAATCACTGATACTCATACGTTATCGCTGAAATGATACTTCAAGTTCATGCTCATGCTTATGCCCATGCTCCTATTCTATATGAGTAAAAACCTAGAAATTCATGAAAACTTGGAATGCAAATAATGAATTCTAAGCCTACACTGTGCAGAATCATGCTAAAAAGGATTCTGACTCCTAATTTCTATAATAATAATTGGTTAGAGTTACAAATTTACTTTAAAGAGTATTAGGTAGAATGATGGTATACACATACTTAGTGTCTTTGCAAGGAAGGTAATTCTCATCACTTAGTTTGATTAAGCCACCTTGACGAAGCGATCTTCGATAAGAGGCATCACCCATTGGCGATTTGTATTTCAAGCTAAGTTATTAAGATGCCCCACTTACAATTACATGTAGTGTTTCAAAGAAGGTAACTTCAGTTACTTAGTTTGTTTGAGCCAGACCTATTAAAGTGATCTTCTCTAGGAGACATTACACATTGGCAATTTGTATTTCAATCAAACTAAGGAAATGAATACCCGTTTAATACACTCTTAGGTTTGAATGATTTATTATAACGGGACTATATTCGTCTAATCCCTTAGGTTAGCACCCGCTCATAAGTCCCTATTAGAGTGAATCAACCAATCCTGAATACTACTGGGAACCAGTAGTATGTGTATATTATATTACACCACCCAATGATCAGGGTTCAATCAAGTCTACTTAATAAATCAAGGAATGATCAAGACTATACAGGCCTATACTAAATAGAGGATCCCTACACAAGGTTCCACAAAAATGGTGATCAAAGATCACTTAATATGGATTCTACCACAAGGAGAGGTATCTTTCTACTGTCTTAAGTGACTTCTACCACGAGGGGATAAGATCAATCTCTAAGGTTATGGGATCTTCTAAGCTTCTACCTCAAAGAGTCATACAAGGTCTCCTACCTCAAGTATATGTAATTTAGGTCCTTTAATTATTTCAAGATGATCTTATGAAGAGATGCTTAAGACTCCTCATTCTGACTCCTGATATTAATATATTGGGTCCCATTTCATAATTAGGTTTATAATGATCAGATCAGATGATCAAGTCACTTGATCATAACTTAATCTAAGATTATGGGATTTAAATCAGAATATATCATTAAGATTTTAGGTCAATTATTTAATCAAGATGATTTTATTAACCTCTATAGCTAATCCTCTTACTTAAGAGAGAATCAAGGATCTTAAGGTCTTGATTCAGATTAGGAAATCACATAGAGTTATTGTCAACCTTATCATGTCTAAGTTGGATGTTTAGAGTTAATATCAAATCAGATGCATTATTAGAAAAATGCCAAATTCATTGTCTTATAGTCAAATCAATTAAGTCAAGTTATTAAGGATTTGGATATTTCTTAAGTAGATTAGGGTTTGATCCCTTCTCATGCCTTAAGTAAAATCAAGTGGGTGTTTAAAGATCAATGTCAAATCGGTGGATTAATCATGTATTATTGGTGGCAACCTCAGATCTAGATCAAGTCTTAAAAGCGTGATCCAAGTCTTAAGATTTCTTAAGTTAATTAAGGAGGTTAAGATCTCAAATTTTGTTTTGTCCAAATTATACATTATGGATTAATATCTAAAGTTTCTAATACATTTTTCCTACTGTTATGAAGCATTAACACAGAAAAGTTTATAAAAATAAAAAGTAATTAGTGCTAATCAAACCCTAAATTCATTCAAATGGATTATCACTTAATTATAAATCTAGCCATTAAAACTAGTTGCAATTTGGCACACAAGTTTTACTTAATAGGTTAATTAATTAGAGCCTAAGTTTGCTATAATCCAGTGAGTATAAACCCTAATTTTCACTAATCATGCTATAACAAAATTAGGGTATAACTAAAATTTTAAAACTCAGAAAAATAATCCACTTAGGACATGCATTATACTCATCATAAGTAAACTAATGGCACCCTAATCATGCAATTTGGTTAAGTAAAACTACTAAAATACCCTAATTAAGTTTCACTATAATTAAGCAATAATTAAAGATCTAACCATCAGATGTCAAATTTTATTTTATATTCTGGTCCCTGATGTTTTGCTGATCATTTTCATATATAATATTATAGGGTTTAGACCACTGGATGAAAAGTTATTCAATTAATACATTATATATTTTCTAATTAAATTTTCATATGATTTGATTAATTGGATTATTTTCCTTAAGGAAAATAATTCCAATTAATCAGATATTAAATAAATGGGCTTGACCCATTAACCAAACCGCGCGGGTCGACCGGGGCTCGTAGACCCGGGACTGTCGCACCGTGCGGGTCACGGGTTGACCCGACCCGCACAAGGTCATCATCCCCGCCCTGACTCCCCTCGGTGGGAGCCAATCTGAGAAACTTTAGACGGCGAAATTTTCCGTCTATAGCGTATGTCTCGGCCTAGGGTCAATCGGGAATCGATCCCCTGGTCAAGACACACCGATTAACACCTGAAGCCCCCAGTGAGGTGGTCCAGATCTGCCAGACCTTACTCACCCGAGGGCTCCCTCAATGGAGCTACTGTAAGGAGTCAATTCTCCCCACAGAGGCCATGCCAGACCCCGGGCTCGATCCCTACACCATCAGTGGGGTGAGGCGGATCAAAGCCCTCAGGTATGAGGGTCTACGATGGTCTGGATCACCGGGTCCTTACTCAACCGAGGCGATCCGGAAAGAACTTAACCTGATTGATCGATTTGATCAATCAGGGGCTAGCCTATATATTAATTACGATACCGTTGGGTTCGTAACGATAATACGCAACTATACGCATCAAAACGGAGAAGGTTCGAGCCTTATTGACTCGTAGCCGGTAAGTGGGGTACCTGGATTCTCGGAAGAGCTTGCCGACGATGCAGGGACCAATGCTGGGTTTGCTGAGCCTCCTCTGAGAGTTCCTGAATGCCAGGAGACTCTCCTATCAGTAGTACGCACGCCGAGAATGCCTGGGGATTACCATCACAAGCTCGAAAGCTCAGTAATGGCGAAAGGTACTGAGACTTCAATTGATCAGCAAGGATCAAATGAAGAAGTGTAGAGGCTATTTATAGCCTCATGAGAGGATTGGGAAGCTTCTGGAGGGTTGGCTCGAGCTGGGAAAAGCCCGAGAGGTCGGGCCTTGGCCGAGCTCTTGAATTTCCTATTTGAGCTCGGCCGGGTCACGAGGCCCGATCGGGGGTGCCTAGCCATAATGGGAGGATCCCCAATGGCTTGCTGAGCTAGACGCAGGAGTGGGAGACAAGGGAGCCAGCTGGTGGTACGGGAAATTCTCCTGTCGGGTGCGCGAGCGAGTAGAGACGAAGATCCACAGTGCTGGGTCCCTCGGATGCCATTTGATTTATCAATCAGATGGTGGAACGGCTCGGATCTCTCGAATCCTAACGATCGATCGCGGGAGTGATCCGGGCCTTTGGATCGGTTGGGGAGATCCTACGGTTGATCTGTGGTTCCGCGGGATCTAATCCTAGCCATCGAATTAGGAAAGCGGATGGCTAGATTAGCACGGCTCCGCTGTCGCATGACCCGGGCTCCGCCACGGATCACCCGCGGTCCGCACGGCGGATCCTGACCGTTTAATTGGGTATAAGGGTATAATTGCAAAATTGAAATGTTATGAGCCCTTTTATGCAATTAGACCATTTTAATTTAAATTGAATTATGACCTAAATGATCTCCAAATTGCACCAAATTTTCATCTTTAGTTAATTTGGGGATTAGAAATTCAAAAATATAATCAGAATTTAATTCTGAGATCAAAATATTTTAGATCTAATCTAGGGTATCTAGATTGATCAAATTATCCTTTTGGACTTGAGAAGTCCAATGGACTTCAAATTTTTTGGATAGGCTCAGTTTGAGATTCTATAAGCAATGGTATTTGAAAATTGATTAGGTTATCTATATTTTTGCAAGGTAACAACCTAGGGTTGTTACATCAAGATTCTTATGTTTAAGTAAGCACATTTAAGTGTTCAAATAACTATTAAAGTTTTCAAACATACATCCTAAAATTATGAAAACATAAGAATATAAAGATGATATAGAATAAAAAGGTAATTAATGCTAATCAAATTCTAAATCAAGTCAAAGAGATTATCACTTAATCATAAATCTAAAAGATCTAAATTTCATGCAATTTAGTTATAAGTTATACCTATTGGATACAACAAGCACTTAAAATTCTATTACTTAGCATTTGACATAATACATCTAGAATTACAAAGTAGGTTTTAAGGCACTTCTTAAAGCAGACAAAATGTCAAACCTAATTTTCTTATAGAATTTTAAGCAATGTTAAATTTGATATAACTTAGCCCCACTAGGGTCCTAGGGACTTTAAAATACCAAAACAGTGAAGTTTTAGCCATTTCAGCCAAAATTGGGCCTTTTACAAAAATCTGAGCAATTTTCTAAAATTTCGAGAAAATTTGCAAGTTTGGGCGCTGCAGTGTGCTGAGCGCGCTGTAGCGCTTTTTGCGCTGTAGCGCCTTTTCTTTGTGCTGCAGCGCGCTGTAGTGCTTTTTGCGCTGGTGCGCTGCGACCCACTGCGGCCTGCTGCGGCGCGCTATGGCGCGCGGCAGCGGTTCACTTTGTGAAATCACTGTTCAATTAATTTATTTTCACATTTTCCAAAGTTCCAAAAATATTTCCGCTGCAGCCCTCTACCGCTTGCTGCAGCGCGCTACCGTGCACTGTAGCGGTCCATTTTGCAAAATACTGTTCAAATGGTCATTTTTCAGATTTCATAAAGTTTTCATGAAATTCCGTTGTAGCGGTCCACTTTGCGAAATACTGTTTAGTTACTTTTAATATATATTTTTATATGTTTCTGCAAACTTCCACTACAGCCCGCTGTAGCGTGCTATAGCGCACTGTAGCGGCCTAGTTTGCAAAACCGGGCGCTGCAGCGCCTGACGGCATTTTCACCTGGATGACACCTGTAAGCATTATTTTTGAGCTCAGTTACTCTCAATCCAAAAAGTTTCATGAGCGATGCCATATATCAATGGAAAGGTCTTTACGATACATTTCCATCGACACCAAAATTGGCACAAACGGAGCATTCTAGCTATACAAAAAATATGAATGAATGACAGGGTATGCAGAATAAACGAAAACAGAGCATATTTTTGTGAAGCTTTTAAGAGCTATAATGGCTTACATACATGCTTATGGACTTCCAAAAATATATCCCAACATTATAACAGCATGGGAAAGACAAGGGGAGGAGCAAATGGGTACCTTGTTGTTCTTGGAATGAGAGGAAGAGGAGGACCTTTGCCTTTCTTCAAAGCTTTTTAGAGGTGAGCTGCACTTCTTCTTTCGTTCCAACACAAGGGTTCAAGCAATGGAGGGAGAGAGGAGAAAGGTTCAGCAAGCTAAGAAGGAGGGCTGAGCTCTCCTTTTAAAGAGGAGAAGCAATGATGAGTCTAAGAAGATAGGCTATCATGAGACCTAGGGAGAGGGAGAAGGACGGAGGAGGAGAGGCCATTAAAAATTCAGCCTAAGGGCATGGGCGTCGGCTGAGGTGATGGCCAGCCGAAAATGAGGATTAGAAAATTGGAAAATTGCAATTTGGGGATTATCTAATTACCTATTTATTTTCCTTAATTATTTAAAAATTTATATTTTTGAAATGTTCTCCGAAAAATCTCAAAAATTCACCCATAGCTAATTTGTGGGTGAGGAATTCAACGGCGAAGTCGGATTTCGATTCCGACGATTATTTAATTATTCTATTTTTCGACGCATTTAATTATATTAAAATATTTGCGAAAATCCGAAGACTTCCAAATGCGTCCAAAACATCACCCCTAGCTAATTTGGGGGTAACGATCGCAACGGGGAAGTCGAATTTTGATTTCGAGGTCAAAATAAATATCTCTATTTTCTAATTAATTAAATATTAAATTATCCAAAATATTGGATTTAGCTCTGAATTGTTCCAAACCTTCAGGGTTTGGTTCTAAAAGCTAGATGAAATTAATAGAATAATAATTAAGATTAGGCTAAAATTAAGCTGGGTAACAACTTTGGGTTATTACAAAGGGGGAGAGAGGTCAGCCGAAAAAGAGGCCAGCTAGGAGAGAAGGAAAGGAAAAAGGAAAAAATGCAATTAATGAAAGAATTTAGGAAAAAATAAATATTTATTCCTTTAATTAATTAAAAATTCAGATTTTAGAAACGCACTCCAAAAAATCTTAAAATTTACCCAAAGCTAATTTGGAGATGAGGAATTCAACAACGAAGTCGGATTTGGATTTCGACGATTATTTAACTATTCTATTTTTTAGTGAATTTAATTATATTAAAATATTTGCAAAAATCCGATGACTTCCAAACGCGTCCAAAATATCATCCATAGCTAATTTGGGTGTGACGATCGCAACGGTGAAGTCGGATTTCAATTTCAAAGTCAAATTAAATATATCAATTTTCTAATTAATTAAATATTAAAATAATCCAAAATATTTGATTGAGCTCCAAATTGCTCCAAATCTTTAGGGTTTGGTTCTAATGGCTAGATCGGTCACGGAACATATGGCATGAGTCCAACCTGACAATTTTTGACAATAATGGAAAATATGTGAAATTAATTACTATTTTTAAGATAATACTATGAAAATATCTTTTAGTTATTTTATTTTTGTTTTTGTAGACAATTTCAGAAATAACTGAGGAGTCAAGCACGTCTGCAAGACTGAACGGGTCCCAAGCTTAGCACACTCTCCTCAATGAGTGATGTTAAGCATCCTGATCTCTCCTTACCCCTATTCATTGGAGTAATGTGCACCATAATCAACCATGAATTGAACCCAAATGCAAATACTTTTCTAATATTCTAAGTTTTATTTTCATGTAATAATATTTTTCTTATATGACATGTTCAAAGAAATATAATCACAAAATTCAAGGAATGCATAGCATAAAGTCAAATAGTAAGCAATGGACTCTACTAAACATGGTGATATCATCTATTTTCTAATTTAACCATTTTAACTACTCCAAGTTACACAAGTTCAGGATCTTCAATTCCTACTATCGAGTGTAACTTAGAAGCACGACCTTATAAGTTATAAAAGGATTAGAACTGATCAGGTTCTAATCTAATTCAATCAAGCACGACTATGGGTTAAGAAACAAATCACACCATCCTAATCAGATGGATTTAGACGTTCTACCTAAGATCTGATCAAGATCTACTAAACTATAGATTATGGATTAAATACTACAAGATTAAACTTAATCACATAATTCAAAATGAATAAGATATAAGATCTAGGTTTCAGTCTAAGAGTATATATCGATTAAGGTAAACTCTATTAAGCGAATCAAACTTAATAGGATGAATCTCCTATCCTAAATCTAGGGTTAAAAGACAAAATAATCAAAATAAGTTATAAAATCTAGAAACTAATAAAACCAAGGATTCATTCATTGAATAACCCCATTATTTGATGAATGAAATCTATCTTATGATCTAGCCCTAATCTTAGGAATAATCTTATTGTGAGGTGTTGAATTTCCTAAGGAAAATACTTAGAGAAATTTTAGGGATTTTAACAAATTTGACATAATAGCTGATTTTACTCGCTTAGAG
This sequence comes from Gastrodia elata, assembly GCA_016760335.1. Lineage (NCBI taxonomy): Eukaryota > Viridiplantae > Streptophyta > Magnoliopsida > Asparagales > Orchidaceae > Gastrodia > Gastrodia elata. The sequence continues at coordinate 24,377,730 of CM028675.1, forward strand.
GATTCTAATATAGTTTTAAAACTTTTTTTATTGACTTAGAAGATAATATAAGAGTTAAAGATAACTTAAATTTTGGGCAAAATGACCGTTTTGCCCCTACTTAAGGGTCCAAAAAGCTACTTTTTGATTTAGGAATCCAAATTAGGATTTCTCACTACCAAATGATTCCTTACTATCTAACATGAATATGGACAGTAAGTACACTAAATTTGGATAAGAAATGAGTCTTATAGGTCCAAACTAAGGCTTTTGACCTAAGGGACATTTTAAAAAATTGCACTTAATGAAATCTAACTTTTTAAACAGTTTACTTTTGGTAGCTGCTCAAGGATTAAATAGGATCTAAGAACACTAAATTCTGAGGTCCAATGAATTAGTTTAGCAATTTGAATTTCTAAGGGTAAATTGGTAATTTTCTATGTTAAGAGGGGTCAAAAAGTTAACTCTTCCATTTGGTATCCAAATTTAACAAATTCAGTTGATATAGCTTCCCTATATCACACTAAGTAGTTTAATTGGGAGTAGACCGAAATTGAACTTCAATTGGTCAAGTTATGACCTAATTATAATTATGGGTATTTTGATTATTTTTTATTTTTCTTAGGTTGAAAACCTAAATATTATTTTAGATTATTGTTAGCACTAAAATTCTAAGCTATCCAGCACTTTAAATTTCTGAATTTGGAGTTCAAATGACCAAGTTATGGTCCTTTCAATATTTCTGGGCGCTACGGCGCGTTGTAGTGCGCTGTAGCGGACCCAAATTCGAAACTTAAGTGCTATGGCGGCTATAGCGAACCCTAACATGAAACTTAGGCGCTGCAGCACCCTGGAGTGCGCTGTAGTGGACCCAAAATTGAAACTTAGGCACTATGGCGCACTATAGCGAACCCTAATACGAAACTTGGGTGTTGCAGCGTGCTGTAGCGCTAGACGGTGATTTCGCCTGTGTGAAAACAACAATGGGTCAACTTTCGGGCTCAATTACTCTCAACCTAGAGTACTTCATGTGCGATGCCATATATCATTGGAAATCTCTTTTCGAGACCTTTCCATTGATATCTAAATGAGTACCAAAAGATTAAGTTATCAATACAAACCATGGGGTTAAGTGAGTGAGTGTACAGAAATTCGTATTAGCAGATTTACATATCATTCCCTATTGTTTACAATTTTTTTTTTTTTTGAGTTCATACATCTTAAACATAGCTTTATAGATGCACAACTAAGGTAACACAGAATCTTAAACATACAAATGAGCATAAAAATGAAATGGAGCAGCCATTGGATTAACCAATGGAGGGAAAGGGGGGTACCTTAGCTTTGACAATGGCAGAATTTCTAAGGGAGGCTTGAGAGCTTAAGAGGTTCTTCCTTCAGCAAACACAGCAATGGGAGGAGAGGAGCTTCCCTTAGCAAGGGAGATAGGGGAAATGAAGAGCTGAGAGCTAAGGGCTCTCTTAATGGGGAAGAGGCCTACCAATGGATGAGATGGTTTGAGTTGACCCATTCCACTTGGTGAGATAGGGGAGGGGCTGGCAGAAGATAGGAGGGACAAACTAAGCTGAGCATAGCAGGGGGCTGAAGGGAAATGAGGCTCAGCCAGGATTGGATGGCTGTGGGTCCCACCCAGCCAATGATGAAGGAGAAGACAAAAAAATAGAGTTTAATAAATTATCCTAATTAATCTCAAAAATCGTATTTTAAAAATGATCTCTGAAAAATCCCAAAAATTCACCCCAAGCTAATTTAGGGGTGATGAACGAAATGACGAAATTGGATTTTGATTTCGATGACGATTTATTTTTCTTATTTTCTAATTAATTTAAATATATTAAATTATTCAAGAAAACTCGAAGACTTCTGAAAAATCCAAAAATTTCACTCTTGACTAATTTGAGGGTGAGGATCGCAACGGTGAAGTCAGATTTTAATTCCGATGAGTATTTAATTTTCCAATTTTTGGGGTATTAAATATTATTAAAATATTCGTCGAAATTTTGACGACTTCTGATTGACTCTAAAACATCTCCCCTAGCTAATTTGGGGGCAATGAGCGTAATGACGAAGTTCGATTTTTGATCTGAGATCAATTTAGATAGGTCAATTTTCAGGGTTTCTGGATTTTCCAAAAATTATGATTTGGACTTAGGTCTTAGTGGATGACTCCTAATGACTTGATTAACGCTTAGAATCAATATTAAGATAGAAATTAGTCTTAATTGACAAGGGTAACAACTTGATTTATTACAACATCAGAAATTATTCTTGTTATTTTTGGTGGTAGCACGTGCTAGGATGACTGCCTCCATGTTTGTGTTATATGAAAAGGTGGTGGAGCATTTGATCTGTGCACATCAAGCAAAGGATATGGTGTTTTTTTGACTTAATATGCTGGGCCAAATGAGCGAGAGTGAATGAAGTTTTTAGTAATATCACTCTAGTTTAAAATTTGAAAGATTAGTTTTTATTGGAGAAAATTTAATATTTTTGAAAAATTGAATATTTCAAATATTTTAAAATATGGTCCTCAGGAATGGTAATACTAATTGCCATTCTAATTTAGAAAGTTTATTTTGATAACCGAATTAAGTATTTTAAATGTTTTAAGGGTTATAAGTTTAAATCCTAAAGTTCTACATTAAGCAAGCAAGTGTAAGGATTTTAAACCACCTTTAGGGTTTGTAGTTTGAGCAACATCGAGCGATTATGAGAAAATATAGACAAAATAATACCATAAAATCACAAGCAAATAAATACATATAAATTAGTGGGAACCAAAGAATGGAAAAATCACAGCCACACAGCTAAGAAAAATTCCACTATGAAGATTACAAGTTTTTCAGAGTACTCTAGAAGTCCTAAACCTTGGAAGAAGAATAAGCGCTCACTTGCTAGGGAAACATAACCATAACACCTCACTTCTGTTATGCTATTCCCTTGGCTCTTCAACTTAAACCCTAGACGCCATAAGATTTCTCCTTATAAATACTTTCCTTTTTTTAAATTTCTTACAATCAGCACATCTATTTAGACATTTAAATAGCTTTAAATCAAACCCTAAAATGCCATAAATCAACCTTATCACATCACTCATGGGCAAACATTTCTGCGGGCGCCTAAGCAAGCATGAGCGCTCGCGTTCCGCTTCATGGGTGCTTGAGAGCGCCCGAACGCTAGACATTCTATCTGTTGGGTGCTTGAGCGCGCCCCAGATCTCCTGTCTGCTGGGCGCTAGAGTGTGCCCGAGCGCCAGATCTCCCGTTTGTTGGGCGCTTGAGCGCGCCTGAGCGCCAGATCTCCCGTTTGTTGGGCGCTTGAGCGCGCCTGAGCGCCAGATCCCCCGTTTGTTGGGCGCTTGAGCGCGCCTAAGCGCCAGACCTCGCGTCTGCTTCTTTTGCCCTAAAACCCTTCAGTATTCATCGGAATTTTGTCGGCACCTCCTGTGTTGATCTAATTAGTCTTCACATCCCAACAGTAAGTAAAGCTAATTTAAATATAGTAGTTGAGGGAAAATTACCAAGGGTAAAAGTAGGGGTTCAGGCTTATGGAATCGGTTCACCTTGCAAGTTACATGTGATGAAATGCAAGAGAACATTAATTCAAAGTTGAGACTTGCTAATTCTCTCAAATTTAACATTTCTCTTTAAGAAAATATTAATATCTCTAACTCTAGACAACTTAAATTTGGATGCATCAAGTGGATGATTTCCAATTATTACTTTCAAAATGCTAGACATATAAACTTTGCTCTAGCAAATCCTAAAATGCAAGAAAATAAAATGTACATATCAGGATTCTCTTCGAAATGCTAGAAATTTATATATACTTTACTATATCTCTATTAACTAAACATACTAAAAGTGTAAAATGGATTAACATTCATATAAAAAAAAAGATTATTTGTCGAAGATTTTCTATCCTTAGCAAACCTTTATATACATGAAAGTGAATGTTATAATGACTGCAGCTTCGATCGGTTTCGTCGCAGTATTAAGCAAAAGAAAAATAAAGCTTTTGTAGCATCTCCCATTCGAAGAAGCATATATATTTTATCTTTCCCTTTTCAAAAAAGCTGCAAAGGTGCCATCTTTCCCTCTTCTGCTGCCTCTGTTTTTCCTGCATCTCTGATTCTGCGATCAGCTTCTTTGGTAATTTGCTTGCTCACAGTTTGATCTCTCAAGTATTCACGGTTTATTGATTGTGTTTCTGGAGTATGTTGCTTAGTTTTGGCACACAGAAAGAGCTCACGAGATTCTTCATAGAAATATTCCGCTATATGTAGACCTTTTCTCTGATGGCCAGTCGAAAACTGGGATCAAAGCTGGAATTTTGTGCACTTTTCTTTCTCCTCATAGCACGCCTAAAATGTTCTGAAAACGCATTCACCCCTGTTGATAACTACTTGATAGACTGTGGTTCCTTGACGGATACAAAAGTAGGCGGAAGAGTCTTTGTTGCAGACACCGGCCATTCATGGACGCTTACAACGCCAAAGGATACAGTTACCAGCATCTCTGATCTTAGCTCAGTTCTATCATTGCCTAGTTCATCCCTGTACCTCAATGCTAGAGTTTTCACAGAGCCTTCTTCCTATTCCTTTCCAATACAGCAACAAGGAAGGCACTTCATCCGTCTCTATTTCTTCCCCTTTGATAGCAAGCAATTCAATCTCACCGCCGCCCAATTCTCAGTCTCGATCCAAGATTTCTCTCTTCTCACCAATTTTCATCCCCGGCCTGCATTCAAGGAGTTCTCAGCTTACATTAACCAGGACACTCTGATCCTCAGCTTTTTTCCTGCAAAAGATTCTGTTGCATTTGTGAGTGCGCTCGAAGTTGTTTCTGTCCCTGACAGCCTTATCGCAGGCAATCCCCGGGTTGTCAACAAAGCTGCTCAGCATGATTTGCTATCTCTAGTATTGGAGACAGTTTATAGGCTGAAGATGGGAGGCCCAAAGGTCTCAGCTGACAATGATCCTTTATGGAGAAATTGGGGTCCTGATGGAGTCTTTCTAGTTGATCCGAGTCTAGCTAAGAACGTTACTTATTCCAGCATTATAACCTATGCGCCGGGCGCTGCTACTCCTGAGATCGCTCCGGCTATTGTTTATCGCACAGCAACAAGATTGGCTGTGCAAAACTTTTCCTTTGATGCCCGTTTTAATGTCACATGGAGCTTTGAGATCGATAGCGGCTCTAACTACTTGGTGAGAATGCATTTCTGCGATATAGTGAGTGTTGCACTGAACATTCTGTACTTCAACGCTTACATCAACACCTGGTCCGCATCTACTGATATTGATTTATCGACTATGTCGTTGAATTCGTTGCAAACAGCCTTGTACATTGATTTTGTTGTGGAGATTCCTCCTGAAACCCGTAATCTTGCTGTTAGCATCGGTCCTTCGAATTTGAACGATATTCAACCAGATGGGATCCTTAACGGGCTTGAGATCATGAAGATAGGCGGCTCTGGTTCGGGTGCAGTGGTCAAGCATGGTTCAAAGGGTCATAATGGCGCCATTCTCGGTGCCGTTTTTGGGGTGCTTGTGTTAGTCACTGCAGCTGCTGTTGGCTGTTTGGTTAGCAGAAGGAAAAAGCTGAAGAAACAGCACTCCAAGACTGCTGCTGCTGTTGTCTGTTTGGTTAGAAGAAGCAAAAAGGTGAAGAAACAGCACTCCAAGACTGCTGCTGCTTTTGGGAATGCAGGGTACCGGTTTTCCTTTGCTCTGCTGCGAGAAGCCACTAACAACTTCGATGAGAGTTGGGTGATTGGAAAAGGGGGCTTCGGCAAGGTCTACAAGGGAGTGCTGAGGGATGAAACGAAAGCCGCCATTAAGCGCCGCAACCCAATGTCGAGACAGGGTCATATTGAGTTCCTCGCTGAGATCCATCAGCTCTCACAGCTTCGCCATCGTCACCTCGTGTCTCTCATCGGGTACTGCGACGAGGGCAACGAAATGATTCTTGTATACGAGTACATGGAGAAGGGCACTCTTAAAAGCCATCTCTATGGTTCGGAGTCAGATCTCCATAACCTTTCATGGGAACAGAGGCTTAAAATCTGCATAGGAGCAGCAAGGGGGCTTCACTACCTTCATTCTGGCACCACAAAAGCGATCATTCATTGCGATGTTAAATCTGCTAACATCCTGCTTGATGATAATCTGATGGCGAAGGTGGCTGACTTTGGTCTCTCGAAGACAGGTCCTGAATTGGAGGAGACTAACGTGAGCAGTACACTGAAGGGGACCATCGGGTATCTCGACCCAGAGTACTGCAGGAAGCTGCAGCTAACGGAAAAATCGGATGTTTATTCTTTTGGGGTTGTTCTGCTTGAAGTGCTGTGCGCTAGGCCGGCTATCAATCAGGAACTCCCAAGGGAAATGGTGAACCTGGCTGAATGGGGACTGAGGTGGAAGAAGAGGCGAGATCTCGATCAAATTGTGGATGCACGGATAGCGGGAACTATAAAGCCTGATTCCCTTCGGACATTTGGAGAGACTGTGGAGAGATGCCTGTCAGAGCTTGGAATGAAGCGGCCGACAATGGGAGAGGTGGTGTTTGACTTGGAGTATGCGTTGCGGCTGCAGGAAGCAGAGTCTCCTGATTCTGAGGTTAACAGCATGAACGAGATTGCAGAGCTTTCGTTTCGTGTTCAGAATGTGAAAAGTCTGGGAAGTTTTGCGGGTGGAGGAATGGCTGACACCAGACTTCAAGATCTTTCGGGTGCCTCAATGAGCGGAGTTTCTCTGTTGGTGAAGCCAGAGGGACGGTAAGGTGTGTGTTCTGTGATGTTTGCTGAGTGACTAAAGGAATTTTAATATCTTTATTAGTGTAAAGTGAGTCCAGCTTATATTGGAATTTGTACAGTACAATGAATTCGAGTTTGAGTCAAGTTCGAGTTTTTTCAAATTATTTCGAGCCGAATTAAATAGAGTTTGAGTCGAATCGTTCAACTCGAACTCGACTTCGATTCGAATCAAAATATATCAAATTTCAGGTCAAACTGACAACCTTGATCTTTATCTTTGGTTAGGGTAAGTTGCCATAAACCCTAAAACCGAAGTAACCAATCAATTATGCGATTATGCTTTTGATTTATTTGCTTTTAAGAGGGAATGGTTGTTAATTCTCCTTGTATACATATATATAAAGATGCTAGTTATAGATATGATGATAGACAAATTTTAGTTTCTCTATGTTTTTTGTATTGCTCACTTTGTTATTTGTATATATATTTTGCTCAATTATATCCTTGTATTTGGCACATGTACACATGTTGCTTTGCTAGAGGCCAAAGATGCTTTAAAGTAGTTATTTGGGCACACTCATTCGTGTGCATGGGTGTGAGGCAACGGTCCAGTCAAGTTAACGCTCCGCGGTTGTGCTGATGTCTGATCAAGTAGTGCTTAGGCGCACCCGTTTGGCGTGTCTTGGGCTGAAGCCCATCATCGTACCCACAAGTACATCGTGTCTTTGAGGGTACTCATGTGCATCTGGGCGCATCTCACACAGTGCTTGGTTCAAGCTTCTGCTCCTCGGGTGGGTGCGTGTATAAAGAGAGGGGCTGGAATCAACAAAAAGTTTTGCTTTATTGTGAATCAACAATGAAAGTTTGTGATGCAAGATTTTGATATAAAGAGCTAAGAAAAAGAGAATATTTGGGCTAAGAAAGGGTTTCTTTGCTTGCTTTGTTTATATTTTAACGAAGTCATGGGAATTTTTAGACCAAACTCACTTAGCTAATAAATAAGAAAGCAGAATAAAATAATTTACAGCTGTTGTCCTAGCCTTTATATACCTTGTTAAGATTAGGGTTAGAGTGTGTGTGATTTATGCGGTCCTTATCATCTTCCAAAAAATGGAGAGTGAGACATCTAACATTTTTTCAATTTCTCTTCATAATGGATTTTGGTGTGGTGCGGCACCGTAATTTTTTCCTATTTTGAGTTTTTCACGTAAATCTAATGTTCTTTGTTTGTTTTAGTTTTCTGAGAGATACATTTTTCTTTTATTTTTGCTCCAGCTATACTCTCTACACTGAAATTGGTCAGAAGTAACAATTTCTACTCCGCGAGTTGAATGCACTGCAAAAAACAAACAACACAAACAACTATTTTGTATCGTATGAACTCAACCCTCCCTACACGAACCCCATAGCGACTAAAGTGTTGCTTAGTCACCTTGTAAAATACCAAAAATTCTTTCAAATTTGTTTATTAATAGTTAAATAATTTTGACCCCAGATTGAAAATCCGACTTCATCATTACGTTCATCACTCCCAAATTAGCTAGGGGTGAAGTTTTGGAGGCATTTGAAAGTCGTTGGATTTTCGGCGAATATTTTAATATTATTTTAAATACCCCGAAAATTGAGATAATTAAATACTCGTCGTATCAAAAATGCAATTGCGTCGTTGCGTTCCTCACCCCTCAATTAAGTAAGTGTGATTTACTTATAATTTTTAAATTATGTTTACTTAATTAAAAATCAATTAATGAAATTGAAATAAAATAATTAAATAATATTTATTATTTAAATAATTTAACGGCATCATCCTCATTAGCCTAACGCCATTCCCTTAGACGCTCGTGGCCGTTTGATTGGACGGAGCATTCGAACCGTCTGATCAAGCGATCAGACGGTCGAGATTCATCGTCTCTACGAGACTCAGACGCGGCATGGCGCGGGACACGCAGCGAAGGCGAGGATGCGCGTCGCCGTTCCTCCACGCCTCGTGTTGATCCACCGCTCACTCTTCCCCATTTAGACTCACAACGATTAAGTTAACGTTTTACTGGCTCTCGGGATCACTGGAAATACCTGAAACCCTCCTCGACTGGAACCCTCATCCTTCTACTCGATCTCCAGGTACCCGAACTCATCCGATCCTAATTCGATTTTAAAGATTATTGCTTTTATATGTTACTTATGTGTTATTAATCAATTTATACGGTTCGATTAAGTTGAGAAGCCTTCGATCGAGCAGAATCATCGATCGAGGGCTCGTCCCTTGTAACCCTAAAGTATCCTCCCTCGCTGCGTATCGGAAGATGAAGAGACGACCCCGCTCCTCCTGAACCGGATCGGGTCTCGACCGGTTCAATTCGCCCGTGAACCGGTCACGTAGACGCTTGCGTAGGATGTGTGTGTGGGTCCCGCATGCTCCGCTGTCGTACCCACATTCGACCACGTGTCGTGTCTGTTGGAATGACAGTGGATCCCGCTGCCTGTTTTGATGTAAAGCAGTGGGGCCTGCCAAATTATCTCCAGCCAATGACAGGTCGACACGTGGGCTGGCTGTCCCCTCTGTCTGCAGACGCGGACCCCACCTGCTAAGAAAAGAGTTTTAACAAAATTATATATATTTATATGTGTATAAATTCTATATAGAATAATGATATATATAAATAAAATACATAATATCTACACATATTTAAATAAATTGTTAAATCAGAACCTGAATTTATTAAGGAATATATGATCTTAAACAGAAATATTAAACATTAAATATTAATGTTAATATAATTAATTCACTCAATTACCAAACTTTATAAATTCATAACTTACAAAATACTTAACTAAATTTAGCAAACAAATATATAAATTCATTAGAAAAATTTGATGAATTTATTGATGCCATTTATTTTATTATAGATTCAATATTTCACATAATGATATTTTAGGATATTTAAATAATTACAAAAATAATACAAAACTTAGATTAGCCATAACTTTGTGTGTTTACCCAAACATATCCAATATGAGTCTCAAAATACTCAGAATACTATAAGGAATATTTTAATAGTATTAACTTTGCAGTTTGGATTAAATTTAGACTAATCATATTTTTAACCTAACCCTAATTAAGCCATTTAACCCTATAACTTCATTTGACCATAAGTTGGTCAATTGAACTTTAAATTAGATGATCCAAACATTAATTTAGATCAAAAAAATCTAATTTACAGTAATCTATAAAAATATTTTAGATCCAATAGTTAGATCTTATAATCAACCCTAATTATCCTAAAACTTGATTAGTGAATATTAGCAAATCTAATATCTAAATTAAGTAATTTTAGTTTCAGAAAACTCATAAAGTAAATTAAAACCTAGCTGTATGATTGGTTTAATGATTTTGTGATTTATTTCATTAATCACTCACTAATCACATTAAACCCTAATTATTAATCCTAAAAATTGTATTGGCTATAACTTAGTGAATACATATCAGAATTTGATGATTTTAGGCTCTATGGAAACCTTATGACATAATCTATAATAAACTAACAAAAAACTTTAAATTTCATTAAGGTTAAATTACTAATTGCCCTTATAGGTCAAATTCTTAATTTGACCTTATAAGACTTAATAATTACTCAAAATTAATAACTTAATAATTCAAAAATTAATTTAAACATATTTAAATCATTTCATTATTATTGTAGAAACCTAATATTACAAATCATAAAATATTAAATTAATGAATTAAATTATTTTTGGCAGATCAAAAGAATTGATTTGATTAAAATTTTATCAAAACAGTTAGGTACGTAAATCTACTTATAAGTTTTATTTCAGTATTCTTATTTTGAGTCATATTTCATTTGAATATTATTCTAAAACTGCTTACCGCTTATAAATCTGCAAAAGAATATTATCAAATAAGCATGTAATAAAAAGATGAAATGTGTTATATTATTGTGGTATTTGTCTTTGGAGGATGGAAAACAACACTGAGAATTTGTACATATTGGGCCTGCTGGCAGCCCCTGGGAGTCATATGGAGGGATTTTGTCATTTTTAGGAGGTGGGCAAATGCATAGAAAAGACACACCATCAGTTTCTAATTTTTGATTAAACTGCTGACGGGTAGTGAGAAAAGCTTCATAAAAGTTATGCCTATGGACTCGACTTTATGTTACAAATGCTTTTGATAAAATTTATTTATTTGATGCTTTTCATATATATTGAATTTCACAGCTAACTCTATAAATATAGTTTAATCTCTTAACCCTTAATTTTGATATATTGTATCAAGATTGATTAAGTTTTGCAGACAAAAAATACAATATTATGATGATTGATTTGATAATTTAAACTTCAGTAGGTGATCTAATTTGATTTTAAGTTAGAATTTCATTAGTTCTAACATGTTTTAATCTTAGGACTATAAATATAAAATCATACTGGGTAGTTAGGATACTGAAGATATTGAGTTTGTACCTTCTTAGAATAGTTAGGGCTGATAAATTATACAACAATAGATATCACATACATTTTTTATTAGATGCCCTGCTTATTTTTTTGATTTGTGACTTTTGCATTTGAGCCAAAATTTTTTGAACATGGCATACAATATAACTATGTGCATGAAATAAAACCTTAGTAAATCTAAGAAAACATTCAACATGTGGTTCATTTTATGACGAGTGATTGTGTATACACATTATGACCTATGGATAGGCTATGAAGAGAAATAAGGATTATTAACGCATACTCATTGGGGAGAGTTGTGCCTAGTTCGGGAATCACATTTAGTCTTGCAGACGTGTTTGACTCTTCATCTACTTATGTACATGCCCACAGGAGAAAAGTAAAATATATTAAATAAACATTGCATATGTATTTTTATCTTTTTAGTTCAATTTAGTTCTATCTATGAATAACTAGACAATTTTATAATTACAGTTGTAGTGGCTTCATTAGACAATTTGATATCGCAACTTTACATTTAGTTTTTGCGCACTTTTATCATTAGACAATTTGATATCCAAGTATTTGAAGAGGAGTCAGGTGCAGGAGCAAGTTTGACAAAAAAAATAGTTTTATTTGTTGCGATATATATTATCTTATTTTGTTAGTAAAAGAGCGACCTTTATCACGACAGATACTCAATTTTGTAAGACTATTAGTGTTTTTGAAATGAATGTATCTCCTCTAATATTTTGGTATTTCTGGATATTGAAATGACATGTTTCATATGCTGTTATATTAAGCCCTAATAGGATCCTAGAATGTGAGCGTCTAACGCTGGATGAGTCTTATGGACCCAACGACGAGATGCCACAATACCAACAGGCCACCTAATCTGCTTCCGATATCTGGCATATAGTGATAATAACTTTGAGCATAGCATGAACATGTGGAAGAGATAAGACATCTCAGAGTGAATCCCCTATTACCCTTAATCGACGTGAGCCTCTAATCATCACTAAAATAGCAAACTTGGGAGGTTAGACACACTGCAATGCCTAGTTAAACTCCCAATGAGGTAACCCAAATCTAGCTAGCACCATCCAAAGATAGTCACATTGTGTTGTATTATATGACTGCTCCATATTCACCTTGATCATTTTATTCCTATTGATCAAGATGGACTACGTGAATCTCATAAGAGTCTCTTAAATAGTGAGCAAGTTCTCAATGATATCTCTCCATCGAACAAAGGCTCCCACCATCTTGGAGATCAACTTGGGTAAAACTGCTTCCGAATAAGAGCTATCTCCTCCTTAGCCTACACTCAAGTAGCTTTCCCCGCCCAAAGACATGATGAACAGTGGCCAATAAAGCTATTTCTTCTTTGAATAGAGAGAAAAAGAGGATAGGTCCTTATGACATTCTCAAATTATAAAAGTTTTACAATTTACTTTTATCATTATTCCTTTCATATATCAATTTTATGTTCTCAAGCTTACAAAAACAAATAATATTTTATTTTGAGAATAGGGTACGCAATTTCTAAACGAAGACGCTCCACTGCTTAGCTATCTTCTTTGGCATCTGATACTTTTTGCTTGTAATTTTTTACTTAATTATTGTAAGATAATGTAGGATAACATAGTGGCAACTTATTTTCATATTATAATATATAGTTATGAGCTAGCAAATCGTATTTAGATTTCCTCACTAATTCCATCTTTAACCAGCCAAGTTCAGCCAAAGATTTGCAGATGTTGAGTCCAGCCCATCTAAGTTCTGTAAATGCGCTCAGATCATGTCAGAGACATGCCCAGGCGCAGTCCAGCCATGAAAAGGTTAACGAACTCAAGCCCATAACGTCTCATGTCTGGCCGAACCGCTATGATGATCAATGAACGGGGCAGTTTATTTAAGGAACTGACACGGTTTGGGATGTAGTGATCCTTGCATTTAATATGCATTTAAGACGCATTTAGGCATGTGTAAGCCAGTGCTAAGAATATGCCGACAGTCTGACTGCCGTGCTTATTCAAACCCTAGCTCATTTCTTCTTCCTTTCAACAGTCAAGCTCTTGAGAGATTTAGAGAAAATGGGGCTACGTTGAGCTCATCAAGCCTTTGAAGATTCTCCGAAAGAATTGGCTATCGTTGATTTTCGAGAAGACACTTCTTCTTCCTTTCAAAAGTCAAGCTCTTGAGAGATTTAGAGAAAATGGGGTTACGTTGAGCTCATCAAGCCTTTGAAGATTCTCCAAAAAGAATTGGCTATTTGATTTTCCAGAAGACACTTCTTCTTCTTCATATGATTTGTATTTTTATATTTATTATCGAGAAATGTTATTTATTTACACTAACGTAGCACTCAAAAAAATATATCCAATAAAATTTCAACATCATTTTATTAGTGTTTATTTATTGAGTATCACGTCAGCGCATCTAAATATCATTTTTCTTGATTAATATTTTTAAAATTTTTGTATGTTCTCTTTACTCACAAATACTTTTTCTTTGTTTCTGCGATAGTCGAGTTTAGTGGTATTGTAAGAACTGGTGCATGAGTAAAAGGCATCCAAATACCTTTATCAAGGAATAGTCATTTATGTAAAGGAACTTCATTTTTGATAGTCATGCTGGGCAAATAATTAACTAGGTTGAAGTTTCAAAAGCATAAACTCAAAATAAAAGAGGTAGAGAGGCATGATCTAACATGGTAAGACCAAGCTCTACAATGTGTCTATGATGGCGTTCAATAGCACCGTTTTGAATGAAAGTATAAGGATTTGAAATTCGAGTGTGATCTCAATGGAAAAAATTTAGTGCCTCCATCACATTATATGCTTTTAATGAAAATGTTTGTTTGCTGTTCAATCATAGTTTGAAATGGAATAAAGGTAAACAGCACTATGGTATTCGACAAGTAATAATGATTGTCATCATGTGAGATAGGATTGGCAGGTTCGCAATCTACCTAATGGAAGATTCTTCTGCCCAGTTCAGTCACTATGTCAGAAAATATTGGAGTCACATCCAAGACACCACAATATCAAAGCTCAGAATAATGAGGGTATAGAAATATAAAACACTGTCACGGTACTAGAACTTAAATAAGTAGGAACTTAGGATAAATGAGTAACTAAATAACCTAAATAAATTTTATAGGATCAAACCTAAGTATAATATGTAACTAGCTAATTCAAATTAAAACCTTCATAAGATCAAGAACTTAAGATGGTAGGACTTAACTTTCATACTAAGACATATGAATCCCTATAAAGCTTTAAATCAACAAACATGTCTTAAAACACTTTTAAGTAATTACCTTTCACTTTTAAATATTGTCTTCTGGGAATAATAACACAAAATCTACTTCAAAAATTATTAAGGCTAATAATATTTCTCTAAGGAGTTTAAAACTAGTTAAAATATTGGAGTATTAGTAGATAATAGGCTAAAGTGAAAGCACTAGATTGGGAGACCATCCATTGTATCAAGTCACTACTAGCATCTATGACTCCTACTTCACTAATTCCACAACTCGAGACAGAAACTCAACATAATACGCTTTGAGAAAGAGAGCCTCGTAATAATACCTCAATCACTTTTCGTCTCAATTAATAGATGGCTACCACTATACCTCTTTCACCAATTATTTTATTATCAGTAAAATCAATTGTATTTAATTCTTCTTGGACTCTAACACCGTGTCACTTATACAATTCAGAATGAACCATGAATCTTGGGTCATCCCCTTCCTCTACGGTCTCTAACAGCTCCTCAACTGAGGCCACCACACTGCTGGAGACAATAAGCGTCTTGGTCAACACTCAGGCCAAGCTATTCGAGGGAATGGAGAGACTAATAATCGCACTCGCCAATCAAAATCCGCTCCCATCATTAGTAGCCCCACTTAATGATCATATAATGGATGTACAAAGCCCCATCCTGATGGAAGGTGTTACCATGGCGCGAGAGGCTGTTATACTTATGGCCGACATGGTCACAATTTCCAGCATTGCATGCACGATAAGACCATCGATGGTGCTTGCATTGACCGTTCCAAGCACCCTCATACTGCATCATCAAATCGAAAGAGGAAACTGGCCAACTCCCATCGACCCATTTTGGCTAGGCCTCCACAAAAACAGAGATGCAGTGATAGGCTTGCAGGAACCTGCACCCATTTAGGTGTGGCTAGAGGCAACGCTATTGTTTCAGGTATACGTATTCAATCACCTAATTATTTTCATCATTTAAGTTTTATTATTGCTTCATTATTTCTTATTCTTAATCACCCTATAATCTTACCTATGGATCTGCTACTATATTAGGATGTCATATTATTGATTGGACAATTTCTTATTCCTAGCTCAGCTAATCAAACCTCAGGTCCTAAGTCATGCTTTTGTGACTCATAATAATAGTTCCATCACTAAGTAAAACTTACCCAATTGGGTAAATGACCTCTCCCTCCTTAGGTTAACTGAATTAGTGATAGGCAAGTCACAGTTGTGACTAAGAATACTTACCCAATTGGGTAAATGACCTCTCCCTCCTTAGGTTAACTGAATTAGTGATAGGCAAGTCACAATTGTGACTAAGAATACTAGCTTAGTATTAGATCTCCAACCACCCTAGTTGTGGGAGTGAGTACCTTCCATATCATGTTGAAATGGAAAGTCATCACCATAGAACCTTAGTTGATCAAGTCATAGTTGATGACTTGATAGTAGCTTTATAAATTGCATTCTAGTACATCATCCTATGTGGATGAGAAACCCATCATCTTGAATCCTTTGTTCGTTCAATATCAAATCATATTTTGTGACTTGACATATTGGATTTCCCTTTCCCTTAAGGTTAATTTCCAAGCTCCCAACCACTCTTTCCAACCTAGCATTATTCCCCCGAGTAAGGATGATTACCTTGCCAACAATAGGAGCCTTAGCTCGGATTGACCTCATGATTGGTCTATCCTAGTCCTTCCAAGAATGAGTTCACTTCATTATTAGATTATTCTAGCCTATGCTTGTTAACTCACAAGTATAAGTTATAGTAAAGCCTGTCTCATTAGACTCGGCCTAATGATGGGACATTAGCTAGCCTTAGTTATAGAATCCTCTCTAAGTCAAAGAATAATTGTTCTTTGAAAATCTAACCTCCCTTTTTGTAATCGAGCGCTTGAATCCTAATTCTGGGATTAGGAATCTTAGATATCCTTAGGAACCCTTCTTAGTTGAGTCACTTATGGTGACTTAACGAGATAGCATTACATCCTTCATAGTTCATCCCAATGAGTTGGTACTTCTCCTTAAGTGATAAGTGTCACTTAATTGAGTCATAAAAGATCCTATCCCCATGGGATAAGAAATTCTCCTCCCCAAACAGCTTAAGTCTAACCCTCAATAAATGCCTAGGTCACGATATGACTCAAGCATTTATTGTTCATTCCCTTGGAATGAGCTCTCCTTCAAACTAAATTAAGCTTAACCTTTAGGTCCCTGATGATTTGAGCCACATATGTGATTTAGATATTAGTATTTATTCTAGAGCCTTAATCCTAAGTCATGGATTATGACTTATGGTCGTAACATTGGTTCCTGATAAGCTCCCTAGCACTTATCCTTATGAATGAATGAGTCCTCGCCTAAGCCAAGCCATGGCTCATGACTTGTGTTAATGGCTATAACAACACAGGTTGTTATCATAGTTAATTAGGGCTAATTCTAAGTCTTAAATATAATTATAAGTGTTAATTAGGTCAATTGAAGTCAACCTCTAAGACTTAGTCCAAATCAGGAGTCAAATGGATTGAATCCTGATTTTTGGAAATCCGGAAACCCTAAAATTTGACCTATCTAAATTGATCTCGGGTCAAAAAATGGACACCGCCATTGCGTTCCTTGACCCCAAATTAGCTTAGGGTGAAGTTTTCGTGTCAATCGGAAGTTGTCGAAATTTCGACGAATATTTTAATAATAAAAATACCCCGGAAATCGAGATATCAAAATACTCGTCGGATCAAAAATCAGACCTCGCCATTGCATTCCTTGACCCCAAATTAGCTAGGAAAAACATGTTCAAAATTTTCTTTGGAATATATATATATATATATATATAATTACTTAACGGCCGCCGTTAAGTATTTAACATTACCGTCAACTGTAGCTGACGACGCCGTTAGATCAGACGGCGCCATCGCAGCCATTGGATCTGATACAGATCCAACAGCTACGGGACTGTCTCCCTCGGCCCCGTCGCCACGCGGCGCGCCCCGCTGCCTCCCGCGCCCAATCGGCGCCCTTCTCGTCCTCGGCAAGGTCGCCGGCCACCTTATAAGACCTCCGGCCGTCTCTGGGCTCCGGGTTTGCTAAATTCGAGCCCAGATCGAGCGAACCCAAGCCGACCGTCCGCGAGCCGTCGATTTTCTAGGAACTGGATCTCCCCCGATTTTCATCCAATTGCTTCCATTCAAATTCGCAACATTATCGCATGCTTAGGATTAGAGATCGATTGGCTCCGATCGGGGCTAGCCCGACTGGATTGTCGGGACTTATGACTGAGTTCACAGTAGAAACCGTTAGGTTTCCAAACCCTGTAACCCTAGGACCTAGGGTTCCACTTTGCCGGCGATCCCGGCCACCTTCGGCGAAGGTCCGCCCACCGGCATGTAGCCCTCGTCGAGGGCTACCGTCGGCCGTGCGGGCCGAGGTGGTCCGGCGCCGGGAAGGCCGGCAAAAGCCGTGCCCGGCCCGGCGCCCTCGGGCATCTCCGCGAGGGAGACGAAGTCTGGGTCGGGCCGGGTCGACCCGAGCCCGACCTGATCGCGTCGGGTCCGCGTAAGCCCAGGTGGGGCCCGCAACGCCACGTGGCAGCCTCCGGGCCTGCCATGTGTCAGGTGGGGGCCCACACGCCTAGCCCGCGACCCTTCGGCTTCGGCCGTGGGGCCCATCAGGCCACGTGGCAGCCATTGGGCACGCCACATGGCATGTGGGGGCCCACAGCCCGAGCCCGCATGGCTCTTCGGCTCCCCTGTGGGGCCCACGGCGCCACGTGGCAGCAAGCCGGCACGCCACGTGTCACGTGGGGGGGCCCACAGCCTGAGCTCGCGCGGCTCTTCGGCCTCCCTGTGGGGCCACAGTGCCACGTGACAGCCTCTGGGGCTGCCACGTGTCAAGTGAGACCCACTGCCCGGTCACCCGAGCTGACTCAGCCTCCCTGTGGGGCCACAGTGCCACATGACAGCCTCTAGCAGTGCCACATGTCAGGTGGAGCCCACTGACTATTAATTAAATTAAATTAATTACTGTTAATGATTAATTAATTATAATTAGTGGTTAATTAAATTTGAATTAGTGTTAATTATTTTTAAATATTAACCTTAATTAATTAACAGCAATTATGGATTAGTTAAGGATAATTTATGATTAATTAAATCCTAACAGTATTTAGAATAATTAATTATTAATAAATAGTAAAACATAATTAATTATCCTTAAACAAATATTAACAAATAATTAAGACTAACTAAATAAGTAATTAGTGCTAATTACTTTGCTACAGTAAAATATTAATAAATACAATTTAATTCATTAATTAATAGATTAATTAATGTTAATTAACAATTAAACCTAATTAATCACAGATTAATTAAGGATTTAATAATTTTAAAAATTTTATATAAAACTTTAATAATGAACAATAAAATCATTTAATTTGAATAAATGAATAGTAAATTAATTTAAATTGTATTTTTGAATAGTTATCTTAAAAGTTTAATAACTTTTTATAGGATGATCCAAACATAACCAATATAGGTCTCAAAATACTCAGAAAATGTAAGGAATCAAATAACGTTATGTAAAAATTTATTTCAGGGTACGCATAACGAGGTAACATTTTAGGACCTCTTTAGAGCCTCATAATTTTTTACCCCGTTATCAGAACATAGTTAATATGGGTCTTAAAATGCTCATGAGAGTGGCCCCATCACTGTAGTAGTATTAGTTTTCTTATTTGGACATCAGGACAAAAAGTCAACCCTATAATTCTCAGTGAAAATGACCAAAATGCTCCTAGACTTCACATAGCCATAACTTACTCAAATCAACTCCAAATTTAAGAATTCAAGATGCCAAACAGCCTAGAATTTCAATGTCATCAATAAACTGAAATAATATTTAGTATTTGAACCCTATAATTTTAGGTAAATGACCAAATTACCCATGGCCTCATTTTGGTCATAACTTGACCGTTTCTCGTCCAATTTAGACAGTAAGGAATCAGTGGGAACTAAGAGAATTCAATTCTGACCCATAAGTCAAAAGTTAACTTTTTGACCCTTAAAGTAGGGGCAAAATGGTCATTTTGCCCTAAGATTGGATTAAGTACATCTACCCTTTAGTTAACATTCCAAAACACTAAAACTAATGTTATAATCATCTTAGCGACTCTTAAGTGAGTGAAATCAACCCTTAGATCCGATCCCAGGATTCTTCTAAGTCTTTAACACTACACCTTAAGGACCTTTCTAGAGATTCGGACTAAATTATAGGTTAGAGTTCATTCATTGGGTAAATTGGGTTACCCAATGAGTGAAATCTTAGTTTTATTAGTTTCTAGACTTTCTTTTATTTTCCAACTCGTTCTGATTATTTTGTCTTTTAACTTTATATTTAGGATAGGAGATTCATCCTATTAAGTCTGATTACTTAATAGGATTACCATAATCAGTAGATCACTTTGAGAATGAAACCTAGAACTTAGGTCTTATCCTTTTTGGGTTATATGATTAAACCTAAATCTTGTAGTGTTTAATCTATAATCTATAGGTTTAGAAGATCTTGATCAGATCTTAGTTAGAACGTCTAAATTCACAAAACTAGGACGTATGATTATTAATTTAACTCATAGTCGTCCATCTGATTGAACTAGATCAGAATAGTTATTTTATTTTAATTGGCATATTTTCTTTTGATCACCAGCATATTTAGGATGTAGTATTTCCTTTCTAGTACTTGTTTAGCTAATTATATTTATATGTCTTACCTTATTTAGCTTGCATGTGAGGCTTATCTTAGCCTCTCCTTTTGTTTAAGTTATAAATAATGATTTATAGCCTTTCTTTTCCCCTTGTATTGCTTGCTGCTCCTTTATATATATATATATATATATATATATATATATATATTGCTTAGATATTGTAGAATGGTGATATTACTTAACACATATAATAATTCATCAGCTTAAAATATACCTAGATAATTGTCTAACCAGATTTTTCTCTTTCTTTGGCTGGGGCTGTAACAATCCAAGTTGTTACTTTAGATAATTAGGATTAATCCTAAGTCTTAAAACATAATTAAAATGTGCTAATTGGTCAATGAAGTCAACCTCCCAAACCTAGCCCTAATCAGGAGTCAATTTGGATTAAATCATGATTTCTGGAAATCAGGAAATCCTAGAAATTGACCTATTTAAATTGACATCTGATCGAAAAATGGACACCACCATTGCGTTCCTTGACCCCAAATTAGCTTGGGGTGAAGTTTTCGTATCAATCGGAAGTCATCAAGCTTCGACGAATATTTTTAATAATAAAAATACCACGGAAATCGATGTATCAAAATACTCATTGGATCGAAAATCCGACTGCGCCATTGAATTCCTTGATCCCAAATTAGCTAGGAAAAATATGTTCAAAATTTTTTCTGAAAGATGTTAAAAAAATAATAATAATAAATAATTAATTATTAATTAATTAACGGCGCCGTACGACGCCGTTAACTTAAGTTAATGGCGCCGTCAGATCAGACGGATCCATCTGGACCGTCCGATCGCGCGCGGATCCGACGACCCTCGATCGCGATCCGTGTCACGCGGTCTGGAGCGATCCGGACCGTTCGCGATCGCACAGATCCGACGGTCCGGAGGCGTCTTCCTCGCCCTCTCTGCCCGCGTGACACGCGGCGGCCCGTCATGGTTGCTGGCCAATCCAGCCGCATCCAGACCTCGGCGAGGTCACCGTCCGGTCTATAAGACCTCGGCCGACCCCTAGGCTCCGGGTTTGCACTGATCGGAGCCCGGATCGAGCCGGAATCAAGCCCCGAAGTTAGCCCTATTTTTTCGCCGAATCCTTCGCCGATCCGAACTTCAGGTACCCTGATCTCCCTCATTTACCGTTCGATCGTTACAATAATTGTAGGAAAGGTAGATTAGGATGTCATCTACACATCCACCATTCTGATCGGGCTCAAACCCACCCGATCGGGCGCACCAGACCCCCGAAGCAGGCGGGGTTGGTCCGCCGAGCCCGGAAGACGAAACGCCGTCGGCTTTGGGTCGGGCCAGGTTGACCCGAGCCCGACCCGCCCGGGTCGGGTCAGCGTCAGCGCGGGTGGGGCCCACCCAGCCACATGGCCGCCTACGGCCCGCCACGTGTCACGTGGGGCCCACATGCCTAGTCACGCACCTCTTCGGCTTCGGCCGTGGGGCACATCAGGCCACGTGGCAGCCTCTAGGCACGCCACGTGTCATGTGGGGCCCACAGCCCGATCCCCGTGTCGGTTCGGCTGCCCTAGTGGGGCCCACCGAGCCACGTGGCCGCCTCTGGGCCCGCCACGTGGCAGTGGGGCCCACTGCCCGGGTTTACCGCGGCAGTTCGCCTCCCAGTGGGGCCCACAGTGCCACGTGGCACCCGCTGGCACTGCCACGTGTCAAGTGGGGCCCACAGTCCCATCACCCGAGCTGAGTCAGCAGCCCGTGGGACCCACAGTGCCACGTGGCAGCCTCTAGCAGTGCCACGTGTCAGGAGGGCCCACTGTCCAGTCAGCCGAGCTGAGTCAGCAACCTGTGGAGCCCACAGTGCCACGTGGCAGCCTTTGGAAGTGCCACGTGTCAGTGGAGCCCACTGTCAGTTAATTAGAAATTTAATTAAGTTACTGTTAGTGTTAATTAATTACTATTAGCCCTAATTAAACTACAGTTAGTATTAATTAACACAGGATTAGTGTTAATTACTTTTGAACCGTAAATTTGATTAATTAAAAATAATTCTAAAGTTAATTAGTATTAAACAATGATTAGCTTAATTAATTTTAAAATAGTAAAATATAATTAATTCATAATTAATAAATAATTAGGATTAATTAAAAAGTAATTAGCACTAATTATTTTGCTACAGTAAATTAATATAATTAATTTAAAAATCAGAAATATTATATTTAAACTTTAGGAATGAATAGTAAAATAATTCAATTTGAATAACTGAATAGTAAAATAATTCAAATTGTATTTTTGAATAGTAAAACTTAAAAGATTAATAACTTTTTATAGGATGATCCAAACATAGCCAATATGGGTCTTAAAAAACTCAGAAAAATATTTAGAATCAAATGACGTTATGTAAAATTTTGTTTCGGGGTACGTATAACGAGGTAGCATTTTGGGGCCTCTTTAAGATCCCATAACTTTTTACTCGATTATCGGAATATAGTCAATATAGGTCTTAAAATACTCAGGAGAGCGGCCCCATCACCGTGGTAGTATTAGTTTTCTCATTTGGATATCAGGACAAAAATTCAACTCTAGAACTTAGAGTTGACTTGGGTGAAAAATGACCAAAATGCCCTTAGACTTCAAATGGTCATAACTTGGTCAATTTAACTCCAAATCCAAAAATTCAAGAAGCTACCTAGTTTAGAATTTCAATGTCATCATTTTCACAGAAATAATATTTAGGATTTGAACTCTAAAAATTTAGGGAAATGACCAAATTACCCCTAGCCTTATTGTAGCCATAACTTGACCGTTTCGTGTCCAATTTGGACGTACTTACTGTCTATCTTCAAGTTAGACAGTAAGAAATTAGTTGGAGAAGAGAAAACTCAGTTTTGACTCATAAATCAAAAGTTGACTTTTTGACCCTTAAAATAGGGGCAAAATAGTCATTTTACCTTAAAATTGGAGATTACTAAACTTTAGCCCTTAATTAAAATCTTAGAATACTAGGATTAATAATATAATCATATTAGTACGATATAAGTAAATAAAACAAGTCATTAAATTGAATTCCAATAATTTTTCCTAAGTCTTAAGCACCCCACCTTAAGGACCTTTCCTGAGATTAGGACTAGATCTTAGGTTAGAGTTCATTCATTTGGTAAATTGGGTTACCCTATGGGTGAAACCTTGGTTTTGGTAGTTTCTAGATATTATTTTGTTTTACAACCCATTTTGATTAGTTTATCTTTTAACTTTAGATTTAAGATAGGAGATTCATCCTGTCAAGTTTTGATTATTTAATAAGATTTGCCTTAACTACTAGATCACTTATAGTTTTAAACTTAGAACTTAGGCCTTATCCGTTCAGATTATGTGATTAAACCTAAAATCTCATAGTGTTTAATCCATAATCTATAGGATTAGAAGATCTTGATCAGATCTTAGTTAGAACGTCTAAATTCACAAAACTAGGACGAATGATTTATTTGTTTAATTCATAATCATCTATCTGATTGATCTAGATTAGAACCTGATCAGTTCTAATTCTTTTAATTTATAAGGACGAGTTTCCAAATTACACTCGATAGTAGGAAAATGGTGATCCTGAACTTGTGTAATTTGGAATAGTTAGAATGGTTAAGTAGAAAATAAATAATATCACCATGTGTAGTCGAGTCCCTTGCTTACTTGAATTTGTTGCTACGCATACCTTGTATTTTTGTGCCCTATATTTTTCTTTGAGTATATCATATAAGACATTTGATGCATAAATAAAATATTAGGAAATTATGGAGGCTCCCTAGATTCCTTATGAAAATATTAAAGTAAATAAGTAAAATAATAATAAAGTGATGTGATTGAGCTGCCACTCAGTGGTTTTCTTTTGATCGGACCGAATGTTGCCCTAGCCGTATCATGCTAGGAGTTGCCCTAGTCGTACTGAGCTAGGATATTTCAGTATGATAGTTGGTGACCTAACCGTATCGAGCTAGGAGTATCCCTAGTCGTATCGTGTTAGGGCCATATATGTGACTGTTGTTGGCTTAGTCGTATTGAAGTAGGAGTAGCCCTAACCGTATCGTGCTAAGATCTTCAGTTTCTTTTGGCGAGCTAGTGTAGCTCTTTTCTGTATGGCAGTTGACGTATTATAGATTTATATGCAGTTGTGGTTATTTCAGTATATTCTTTTTTTTCAGTCAGCTATTTCTTTGTACTGCTTTATATATATTTAGGATGTTAGTGTGGCGGCCCTGCCCCGCCGTGGTCCTGTTAACCCTTAAGTTAACATGATTACGGTGGAGGGGTCACCAAATGACAAGGTCCCCACTTAAGATTGGATTAGACACACATTCTAATCCAATTTAAACTAAGGATATTGCTATTCATCCAAAAATACTATCACTAAATAATCATACAAGAACTCAGAGTACGGAAGCATAAAAATATAACATCCATCCATATAATATAAATACAACAATACAGAATAAGTAAAGTGCTAAAAAGAGAAAGTTAACCTGTATTATTACAACATTTAATAAGCTTAAGAGAACTGAAAAAGGAAACTCTTGATCTCACAAGCAACAGAAACTAAAGCTAATGATCTTTAGGAATGGGCTCCTCCTCCAATGGCAAGCTCTCCACTAGATCTGCTGCTCCAACAAACTCAAAACCTACCATTATTAGTTTCATAATGGTAGGGCCCCAGCCAACAAAAAAAAAACTGGTTAGACTATTGTCTAAGTACATTTTAGGGTAAATAATTTATTATGTTAAATAGATATCACCATAACAGAACTGAAGCAATAAGTGCAGAAAAGCGTACAAAAAGAACAGTAATAAGTTATAAACAAATAGTTTATAACTAAGCAAATAGGAAGTAATACATACCTCCTCCAAGCAACTACAATAAAAACAGGTAAGCAAAAGACTAAACAAAACTGTAAGAAAATACAACCTAAATATGCATATAATCAAACAGATTATGCTAAGTGACATACAGAAATTTAATCATATAAATCTGAAAATAACTAACATCCTATATATAAAAATAGTAAGTAAAACTAGCATCCTATATAGTGCAGGAAAACTGTAAGTAAAACAGTGCTACAATGCAGAATATATAAGTAAAACAGTAACTGTAAACTGAAACTACAGTGACTATCTAAGTCACTTAAACTGAAAATATACTCAGCAAATCTTAGCCTGATGAGCTAAGAAACTCTGAACTGAACATCACTGAAAACTCTTAGCCTGATGAGCTAAGATAGAACTGAATGTAAGTGTACTTGAATTAGTATAACCATATCAGAATCTTGACTCTATAGTCAGTATGGCAAGAGTATATCCATCCTATCACTCGGACTAGGCATGGCCATAGACTGTCAGACATTAAACCCTCGAAAGGTTGCCGACCCGAACGGGTTGATCGAAGAGGTATACTAATCAAGCTACACCTTACAAACCACTTGCGAAATGAAAACATAATGCTGCTTATGAATGTTCCAAATTAATATAAGATATTTATCAAATATCTTAAGTACATAATATATGTTCAAGGTATAAGGCTCAAAATCAAGGAATGCGAAGCATCAAAATCAAAATGAGCAAGAAACTCTATCTAAAACACAGGTGATATCCGTTGTTATCTACTTTATTCGTTCTATCTACTCTAAGTTACATAAGTTTCAGAATCATCAATTCTTACACATTCTGTAACTTAGAATCATGAATCCTACTAGTTGAAGATAATTATGACTGGCCAAGTCCTAATTATAACTTAATCAAAAGACGACTATTTGGTTTAAGTGAATAAATCATCGACTAATTTTGTAATTTATTTCATCCCAACCTTATCTTGATTAGCCAAATCAAGATGAAAAGATTAAGAATTAGACTCCAGATGATGGGGTCTAATCACTTAATCTAAAGGTATAACTAAGGGTCTAAGGTTTAGAACCCAAATCTCACAGATTAGGTTAAGGTAAATCCTAATGATAAATCAATTTCATTAGGATGGATCTCTATTCTTAGTTCTAAAGTTTAAAGATCAAATAATCATTTAATAAACTAGAAAAATCTATAAACTAGTAAACTCAAGGTTTCATCTATTGAGTAACCCAATTTACTCAACAGATGAATTCTAACTTAAGATCTATTCCTAATCCTAGGAATTAAGGTTCTTAAATTCTAAGAGTATCTCTCAAGACACACATCCTAACTAATGTTATAAGAACCTAAGGGTAGGTCTAAGAATGATTAAAGAAGGAGAAATCACTCACTTAAGACTTAGGAATTTTCTTAAGGAGCTAAAATTGAGATTTTAATCAAAAATTTAATTTAAACTTGGATTTGATTAATTTCAGTTCTAAATCATTCTATCTACTAATTTTAGTGATTAGAAACTGAATTTAGGGCTTTTAAAGGCTAAACCCTAAATTTGGGCAAAATGACCATTTTGCCCCTACTTAAGGGTTCAAAAGATCAAATTTTGATCTAAGGCTTAAATTCTGAAAGTTTTTCTTGGAAAGTATTTCTTACTGTCTAATGTAAGATTAGACAGCAATTAAATTAATTTTGGGTGATTATTAAGCCAAATGAGATCAAATTAGTGAATTTAACTCATATGGGCAAATTAGTAATTTGACTAAGTGAAAGTTAAATTTTCTTTTAGATTATTATTCTTTACTGTCTAAGCTTTCCATAAAACCTAAATTTGTTAAATTCTGATAAGTATTGGCCAAGTTATGGCCAATACAAGATCTAGGGTTAAAAGGTGATTAAGGAATTCTTAATTATGGGTCAAAAATCCTAACTTTGCCAATTAATGTCCAAATTAAGTAAAATCAGTGGATATGATTTACAAATAGTCTACTGATCACAATGACATGTGGTAGACTCAATTTAGATCTAATTTGACTAAGTTATGATCTAATTAGGATTTAGGGTGATTAGTGAGTGATTAGCAAAATTAAGTACTCAAACACTAATCCAACCTTACAAATAGATTTTTAATGACTCTAGGAGTCCTCTGAAACTTAAATTACTTAATTTGGATTACTAGATTTGCTAATATTTACTAATCAAGATTTAGAGTAATTAGGGGTGATTAGCAAATCTAACCGTTAGATCTAAATATTTTTATATATTACTATTAATTAGGTTTTTCTGATCTAAATTGATATTTGGATCATTCAATTTGGAGCTCAATTGACCAAGTTATGGTCAATTGAAGTTCTAGGTCTAATTAAGGTAATTAGGGTTAGGTCCTAAATATCATTAGTCAAATGCTAATCCAAACAGCAAGATTAACCCTACTAGAATATTCCTTAGGATTTTGTGAGTATTTTAAGACCCATATTCAATAGGTTTGGATCAATGGGTGCAAAGTTATGGTTAAATGAAATTTTGTGACATTAATTTTAACTTAATTAAACCCTAAAATGTCACTTTGCTAAATACAGGTCCAATTGCTAAATTGACAGTGCCAAATTATTCCTCTATTTTTGCTGAATCCAATGGTATATAATTTTGCTATATTTGGATGTCTATTTTGCAAGTTATTAGGGTTTAAAGTTTGGTATTTACTTAATTAATTAATACCATTTTAGATTTAATAATTAATCTGTTTATTATATATATATATACATAATTATATTTTCGTTTATTAATTAAACGTTATAATTATATATATAACTTTTTATTTAATAATTTTCAGGACACGTGGCGCAACCTGATTGGCTAGCAGAATACAGCGGGCCCCACAGGTCAGATGGCGCCAGCGCTGGCCACGCGTCGCACTGTGAGGTGGGCCACGCTGTGGCAGCCGAAGCACCATGGGCCACGGGCCACGGGCTGGGCCCGGGCCGACCCGGACCAGCCCGAGCAAATCTGCGATGCAGACCGGCTTAACCGGTCTGGAAAGGTGAACCGGCAGAACCGATTTAGGAATCGACGGTCACGATCCTTCAGATCACAGAAACGGACGGTCCATATTAGTTTAAGCAATTTTAATGGTTTGATTAATAATCGGATTATATTAATTTATTAAGATTAGTATTAACTGTAATCTAATTGAATAAGATTATACTAATCATAATCAAACGGACAAAAATCTCGCTTTCGAATCGACGGTTCTATCTCATCTGCCGGTTCGCCTTCCACGCGAACCAGACCGGCGCAAACGGAACGATGAACCTGTCAAAATTGACCGGTTCGAGCGTTAGGGCGCCGCTTCGCCTTCTTACTCGGCAAACCCTAATGCGACGAACGGCTCGATCGATCGATCGAAGCTTAATTCAATCGATCGAGCCCCAATATTTATTGAAATCTAAACATAGGATGATTAGGAATGCTAAGAACATAGGAGGAAACGAAGGTACCTTTTAGGGTTGAATTCGGCCGGCTTGTCCCGCACTTCAAATCGACTGAAAATGGTGAAACTAAACGAAGGAAGGAAGTGGGAGACTTAAAGAGGCCTAAAGCGGTGCTCTCCAAGCGGTGGGAGGCAAGGCTTCTCCATCTAGCGACGAGGCGAGGCGACGCGCGCCGAAACCCTAGCACGCGTCAGACTCTCGGAGGGGATGACCTCCTCACCGTCTGATCTCCAGATCAGACGGTTCGAGCAAGCCGTTAGATCAAACGGTAACTTTATAAAAATGAAGACGACGTTACTTAAATACTGACGGCGCCGTTAAGTTTGAATAATTAAATAATTATTTAAATTAAATTATACATATTTAATTAATCAAATTTACCCTATTAAATGCATCCGAAAAATTTCCAATAAATCACCCTTAGCTAATTGAAGGGTGAGGAACGCAACGGCGCACTCAGATTTTTGTTTCGACGAGTATTTATTTATTTAAATTTTTAGGTATTAAAATATTCGACGAAAATCCAACGATTTCCAAATGCCTCCAAAAT
Organism: Gastrodia elata; assembly: GCA_016760335.1. Taxonomy (NCBI): domain Eukaryota; kingdom Viridiplantae; phylum Streptophyta; class Magnoliopsida; order Asparagales; family Orchidaceae; genus Gastrodia; species Gastrodia elata. The sequence continues at coordinate 24,406,863 of CM028675.1, forward strand.
TTCACCCCTAGCTAATTTGGGTGTTCTGAACGCAATGGCGAAGTCAGATTTTCAATTTGAGGTCTAGATAAAAAGTCAATTTTTAGGGTTTGGGATTTTTCCAGAATTTCTGATTTGACTTAGTTGACTTCTGGTTTGACCTAGGTTTCATAGGTGAGTTCTAAATTACTTAATTAGTGACTTAGAATCTTAATTAAGACTTAAATTAGTCTTAATTGAGCCAAGTAACAACCTGGGTTGTTACAGTTAAACTCTTGCTGCTATATGTATATATCACTACTGAGTTATTTATTTTTAATTGACATATTATTTTTATTGATCACCAGCGTGTTTAGGATGTAGAATTTTTCTTCCAGTATTATTCAGTTATATTTACACTCATATGCCTTTCCTTGTTTACTTGTTATGCGAGGCATGCTTCAGCCTATTTTCTTTGCCTTGTTTATACTATAGATCATAGTCTATAGCTTGCCTTTTTATTTGTGTTGCTTACTGCTCCTGTATTTACATATCATGCCTAGAAATAAATGATAAAATGGTAATATTATATAACCTTATTAATAATCAGCTTAAAATGTACTTAGATAATTGTCTAACCAGATTTTCTCTTTTTTGGCTGGGGCCCTACATTGTGAAACCGACAATGTCTGGCTTAGAGTAGTTTGAGGAGCCTGCACTCGAGGAGGAGCCTTACTTAGAGGAGGCACAGCAGTTAGGGCCAGAAGATATCTAGTCATTTACTGCCTGTGATGATGAGTGGATTTTGAACATTTATTTTGTTAAACTTTAATTGATGTAATAATTTAGGTACATATGACTGTGTGTTTAGATTTCACTATGCTACTTTTCTGAGTTATATTTCTTTTCTTATATATATTATGATGCTTGGATGTCATTTATTTATCGCTTTCGCACACTGTATTTTTACTTATATAGTTTTGCTTGATTGATTCTGAGTTAACCTTTCTCTAATCAAGTGGATTATGGAGTTTATCCTAATCCAATGCTATGTGAGGGGTTAACCAGAGTGACACTCCACCCTTAATCTAAACATATTGAGGGTTAATGGTGAGGGTCGCCACAGTCCCTACATTGTGAAACCGATAATGGCAGACCCTCTTCAGTTAGATGAGCAGGAGTTAGGAGTTGAGCCATACCAAGAGGAGGAGCCCGTAGAAGAAGCTGTTGTTTAGCCTTCTTTTATTTTATATATGAGGATGAGTGGATTTGCACTTTCTTTTATTAAAACTGTTAAATGATGTAATAATACAGGTACTGGTGACTGCGTATTTAGATTTTAAACTTATATTCTGAGATACTTTTCTTTATATTTATGTTGTCATGCTTGGATGATTTATATTGAAAATCGCTTCCGCACTCTGTATGTTTACTTAGATAGTGACTGCATGTTGATTCTATGCTTACTCATACCCTTATTAGGTGGATTGTGAATTTTATCCTAATCCAATTATAAGTTAAGGGTTAGCTAGAGTGACACGCCACCTATTAACTTAATTCTTGTGGTTTAAGGGGTGGGGTGCCACAGTTGGTATCAGAGAGTTTCATAAGTTGTCAGATCAGGATTTGCATCCTTATCTACCTAATGGATGATTCTTCTGCCAATTCAGTCACTATATCAGAAACATTGGAGTCACATCTAAGGAATCACAATATCACACTCAGAATAAGAATATTGATAATCAAATACACAAGCATTAGTACCAAACAAAATTCTAAATGCTAAAATAGTTAGATACGCTAGAATGACAGTTGAAAGGCATCTTCAACAATTCAATGAAAGCTGGGAGGAATTTATCCAATTCTACCAAGGACTCGACCTGTACGTAGAAGGAATATCAGATTTGGAAGTCAGGATGTTGAACCAATTGCTCCGAGAAAGCACCTTCAGAGGACATGATCTCCCCGCATTGGCCGAGAGATGGCTAATGATGTTAGATGATATAATGGGGACAATGAACATTACGGACAATGTCAAGATTGCACTCGTAACACGTCTCCTGCAGGATAGGGCTAGAGACTGGTGGCATGTCACCCTTAGATCCCTCACCTATCAGTGCGAATGGTTACAGCGGGATGTCACCTAAAAAGATTTCCGTCGTGCCTTTACGGCCCGATATATCAAATAGAAGTTCTAAGTTTTATTTGCATGCTATTGTAATCTCGTTGTAACCTGATTTTTGAAAATTTAAAAGTAAATCTCTGTGTATCACTAATCTGGATGTCTAGGATACCGTGCGAACATGACGGGACGCGATCTCTTCGCCCATTTTAAGGACAGGTGGGCATATGACGTATTCCTGGCCAGGAGATATGGGAGAGAAGTTTAGGGAGTCTCCCCAGCGAGAGCCAGTGTTCTGGAAAGGATGCTGGAAGGTGCAATATACAGGGGTCTAAATTTCCCCATCCTAGCCAGAGAATGGTTGCGTAGAGTGACCCAAGTGTTCGAAGAACTGGAATGCCCCGATGACGTACGACTGGACATTCTGGAGATCCTCCTCTAGGACTATGCGTAAGAATGGTGGGCACAGGAGGTATGGAGGTTCGAGCAATGACACGCCCACCACTGCTGAACGCTGACATACGCCTACTTCATCCAAGCCTTCACGAGGAGATAGATAGGATAGATTCTATGTTTTTCTCCAATGGCTGTCTTTTCCTTTTGTACTCTGTTTTCAATTATGTATCATCTATTTTCTGGTTAATAAAAGAGAATATAAGCTATTGCGTTACTTCCTTTTTCTGAGATGCTGAAACTATGCTGTTCCTAATTCAGATTATAGTAAGACAATATGAATCCCGGCCAAAGCCCTTCACCTGCCCCATCCAGCACTGCGTCTGATGAGGTTAGTGCCTTGCTGGAAGCTATAAGAATGATGGTGGAATCCCACCAGCGACATGCAGAGGAGGCCGCCAAGGCCCAGGCCAGTCAGGCAGAGCGCATGGAGCACCTTCTAGTATCCCAGATTAACCAGAATCGCGTGATAACAGCATCTGCCTCGGCATCCCAGAGCTCCAACCAGCTGTTCAACCTGACCATCGACACACTGTTACATAACTTCCTCCGATTGAGGCCTCCCACATTCAATGGGTCGACTGTGGACACTAAAGATTGGCTGCAAATGATAGAAAAGAACATGACCAGCATTAAGTGCCCCGAGACGGAAGTGATCCAGTTGGTCAACCATTTGCTATATGGAGAGGCCAAACACTGGTGGCATCATATACGCACCACCAAATTCGAGGGCATCAGTTTGGAGGATATTTCCTATGACAAATTTTAAAAGGTGTTCTGGGCGGAATATATTCCCTTGTCTGAACACCGCAGTATGGCGGAGGAATTCCTCAAGTTACAGTAAGGGGACCGCACCGTGGCCGCGTATGATGCGGAGTTCTGAAGGCTCGCCAGATTCTCCTCGAGTCTGGTACCCACAGAAGAAGACCGGTGCTACCAGTTCCAAAGCGGTCTTCGGCCTTCCATACAGAACCAGGTCGTGCCCTTCTGCCTAACCAATTACCAGGAGCTGCTGGAAATTGCAAAAGTCACTAAAAAGTGTCAACAGGGGGAGGCAAAGCGGCTTGCCAGCTTTGCCATGCTATGCCAGGAGAACCCAAAGCGGGCCCGAGTGTACCAAATCGAGGCAGAGGCCCCTGCTGCGGATCCTTACAATGGTTTTGTAGGCCGCACCCATATGGCAGATGCTTCCATGGGCAACGGGTATGCTACACCTGTGGCAGGCCAGGGCATGGCTACACCCAGTGTTGCAATACTGATATGATTGATGGCACGCCAATCAAGCGGGTGCAGGTCCAGCCAGTATTTGATCTCTACCAACGATCCCCTACCACGATCGCGGCACGTCCAACCCTGCCATCTCCTGCTCCACGATGAGAAATGCCTCCTGCTTCTCATCCCAGCACCTCCAGACCACCAACCAAATAGCTTTTCTACAACAGGCCCGCTGGTCAGGGGCGCGTATATGCTCTCACCCCGACAGAGGCCACAGAAGATAATCATGTGGTGTCAGGTACACACTCATGAACCAATCCAGCATTCTTTTACTCATATATGCTTAATAGTAACTAATAAATCCTACCTCTATAATTAGGTACGATATATATAAATAGTAAGCCCTGTAACATCCTATTTGACACCGGGGCAAGTCACTCATTTGTTTCCGAAAATTGGACGAAATCCCTCAACTTACCAGTTCATTGTTTGACAACGCCTCTAAGCGTAGGGCTACCATCTGGAGCGCAGCTTCAGGCAAACTAGTTTTGCAAATTACAAGTTCCCTTCGGAGGAGATAAGGTTAAAGCCAAATTGATAGTACTGCCAATAGCCAACTTTGATGTTATTTTGGGAATGAATTGGCTAAGCCAGCACGATGCCACTATTAACTGTCAAAAGAAGAAGATTACCTTAGGCAATGGCAAACACGCAAAGTCCTTTGTTGGAAACTTTAGCACCAGAACTTCCCTAGTTAATGCCATTCAGGCAAAGAAACTTGTAAACAAGGGCTGTAAGGCTTTCCTAGTAACTATACTAGGTGAAAAGAAAGAAGAGGTTGCTCTTTCCCAAAACCCTGTCGTCTGCGAATTCACCGATGTCTTCCCCGAAGATCTTCCTGGTCTTCCACCTGTTCAAGAAATCGAATTCGCCATTGACATTATTCCAGAAACTCAGCCTATTTCAAAGGCACCCTATAGGATGGCACCCAAGGAGTTGTAAGAATTACATAAGCAACTGCAAGAGTTGCTGGAGAAAGGTCTTATCAGGCCAAGCTCATCTCCATGGGGAGCTCCAGTCCTATTTGTGAAAAAGAAGGACGGATCAATGAGGATGTGTATTAATTATAGGGAACTGAATAAGGTCACTATCAAGAATAAATATCCACTACCCTGCATTGATGACCTATTCGATCATTTGGCCAGAGCGAAGGTATTTTCAAAGATTGACCTGCGATCAGGCTACCAACAACTACAGGTGAAGGACTCCGACATTGCGAAAACTGCTTTCCGAACTAGATATGGTAACTACGAATTTCTAGTGATGTCCTTTGGACTAACAAATGCACCCTCCATATTCAGGGACTTGATCTAACTTATCTTGAAACTGTACCTAGATAAATTCATCATCGTGTTCATGGACAATATTCTGATATACTCTAAGTCCAAGAGCGAACATGAAGGACACCTCCGGACTATATTAGAAGAACTAAGGAACCACCAGCTGTACGCCAAGTACTCGAAGTGTGAATTCTGGTTAGAATATGTCACCTTCCTAGGCCATATTGTGGATGCCCATGGAATCAGAGTGGACTAAAATAAGATTCATGCAATCCAGGAATGGGCTCAGCCTAAGACAGTAACGGAGGTCAGAAGTTTTCTGGGACTGGCAGTCTATTACAGGAAGTTTGTGAAGGGATTTTCCCAAATCGCCTCTCCTATCACCAAACTCACTCAAAAAGTGGTACCATTTGAATGGTCACCCGCGTGCGAAGAGGCTTTTCAAGCGCTTAAGGATGCTGTATTGGTCCTTCCAAAAGAAGGAGCGAACTTTCAAGTGTATACGAATGCCTCGGGCATAGGCCTAGGGGCTGTACTAATGCAAGAAGGAAAGGTCATCGCTTACACCTCGCGGCAACTGAAGGTTCACGAGAAGAATTATGTAGTCCACAACCTTGAGCTAGCCGCCGTGTATTTGCCCTGAAGATCTGGCGACACTACCTCTACGGGGTTCAATGCTCAATTTTCACCGACCACCAGAGTCTAAAATACATATTCACCCAGTAGGAACTAAATTGTAGACAGAGAAGGTGGTTGGAGTTGATCAGCGATTATGACCTGGACATTCAATACCATCCCGGGAAAGCCAACGTTGTGGCTGATGCTTTAAGTCGTCAAGCCTCCCTAAATGCCATCATATCAGAGGGCCCGTTGATAGAAGAATTTCGCAAAATGGGTATCAAACCTATTAGCGAGGACAGACTCAGCTTAACGCTAGCAAATATCAATGTGGAATCCACCTTCCACAGGGATGTGTCTGTGTCACAAACCAAAGACGTGGAATTCTTGGGTTTCAAATAGGCCATTGAGAGTGGCCGCCGCACTGATCTTCGCTTTCAGAAAGGAGCCATCTATCTAGGAGATTGCTTGTGGATCCTTAAATCCAAGCAACGCGAAATACTAATTGAAGGCCACAACTCGGGATATCAAGTGCACCCAGAAAGTACCAAAATGTATCAGGATCTGAAATCATCATTTTGGTGGCTAGGAATGAAGAGGAGTATAGCAAACTTTGTGGCTAAGTGCCACGCGTGTTGCCTAGTAAAGGCAGAACACCAAAGGCCAGGAGGTCTGCTACATCCACTGGAGATCCCAGAGTGGAAATGGTCAGACATATCGATGGACTTCGTTATGACTCTACCTCGTGTGAGATCTGGAGCAGATACTATTTGGGTCATAGTTGATCAGTTAATTAAGTCTGCACACTTTCTCCCGATTCGACAAACTGACTCAGTCGAGAGGCTTGCTAGAATCTACATCAAGGAATTAATTCGGCTTTATGGCATCCCAAAAACTATTGTATCAGACAGAGATAGCTGATTCACATCAAAGTTTTGGCAGGTTGTTCATCAGGACCTAGGTACCACGCTAGCCATGAGCATGACTTTCCACCCTCAAATAGATGTCCAAACAGAGAGGGTAAATCAGGTACTAGATGACCTACTCCGCCTCTGTATACTAGACTTTGCAGGATCTTAAGAAGATCACCTCCCCTTGGTAGAGTTCGCATACAATAACAGCTTCTAAGCCAGCATCAAGATGGCTCCATATGAAGCACTCTATGGCAGGAAATGCTCTACACCAATGTCTTGGGCAAAGACAGGTGATGTTCAATTATTCGGCTCCTAGCTAGTAGAGGAGACAAACAAGAAAATAAAGCTCATACAGTAGTGTATCAGAATGGCCCAGGATAGACAAAACAAATATCATGACCTCCATCGTTGACCCTTGGAGTTTTTGGATGGAGACTCTATATACCTAAAAGTCAGTCCCATGAAAGGAGTCTATCGCTTCGGAGTTGCCGGTAAGCTCAGCCCAAGATATGTTGGACTGTTCAAAATTCTGAAGAAGATAGGGTCAGCTGCCTACCAGTTGGAATTACCAATAAATTTTGCCGCAGTGCACAACGTCTTTCATGTCTCGTCTCTAAGAAAGTGTCTCCGGGACCCGTCTCACCTCGTGCAACTCCCGGAAGTTCAGATCCAGCCCGATCTGTCATATGCCGATGAACTAATTAAGATTCTCGCTCGTGATCGCAAACAGCTCAGGAGTCGTGCCATCGACATGATCAAAATCCAGTGGAAGAATCGTTCTTGCAACGAAGCCACCTGGGAAAAAGAATCTGATATGTGGTCCAAACATCCCAAACTCTTTGAGAATCTAGGTAATTCTATTTCCTAGCATTCTAAACATTTAACTTCAATTCAAGTCACGTTTAGTGCAGTCTTTAGCTTCCACTTGAGTGATGTCGAGGGCGACATCGATCCTAAGTGGGGGAGTCTGTAACACCCAGGTTATAACCATAGTTAGTTAGGGCTAATTCTAAGTCTTAAATATAATTATAAGTGTTAATTAGGTCAATTGGAGTCAACCTCTAAAACCTAGTCCAAATCAGGAGTCAAATGGATCGAATCCTAATTTCTAGAAATCCGAAAACCCTAAAATTTGACCTATCTAAATTAACATCGGGTCGAAAAACGGACACCGCTATTGCGTTCCTTGACCCCAAATTAGCTTGGGGTGGAGTTTTCGTGTCAATCGGAAGTCGTCGAAATTTCGACGAATATTTTAATAATAAAAATACCCCGGAAATCGAGATATCGAAATACTCGTCGGATCGAAAATCCAACCTCGCCATTGCATTCCTTGACCCCAAATTAACTAGGAAAAACATGTTCAAAATTTTCTTTGGAATATATATATATTTAATTAATTACTTAACGGCCGTCGTTAATTATTTAACATTACCGTCAACTGTAGCTGACGGCGCCGTTAGATTAGACGGTGCCATCGCAGCCGTTGGATCTGATCCAGATCCAACGGCTACGGGACCGTCTCCCTCGGCCCGGTCGCCCCGCCGCCTCCCGCGCCCAATCGGCGCCCTCCCCATCCTCAGCGAGGTCGCCGACCCCCTTATAAGACCTCCGGCCGTCTCTGGGCTCTAGGTTTGCAAAATCCAAGCCCAGATCGAGCGAACCCGAGCCGACCGTCTGTGAGTCATCGATTTTCCAGGTACTGGATCTCCCCCGATTTTCATCCAATTGCTTCCATTCAAATTCGCAACATTATTGCATGCTTAGGATTAGAGATCGACCGGCTCCGATCGGGGCTAGCCCGACTGAATCGTCAGGATTTAGGACCGAGTCCATAGTAGAAACCGTTAGGTTTCTGATCCCGGCCACCTCCGGCGAAGGTCCGCTCTGCCGCCAATATGATTGTACTTAATTCTTTTGCGCGCGACAACGGGGCGGGGAGCTACAGCAATGTTTGGCTCTCCCGGCTGATGCTCCTCTTCAATAAATGGCTCCTCCTATTCAGCAACCAGCTCCTCAAACTTTTCTGAATATGATATTGTTGGTTTCACAATGCCAGGGCCCCAGCCAATAAAAAAAAATCTTATTAAATAATTATCTAAATATATTTTAGGCTGAACATTTTACATGAATTATTAATGTCACCATTTATACATACAAACCAAAACAACTATATAGCATATGAGCGGTAAGCATACAAGGAACATGATAAGTTATAAATACACATTTATAACTAAGCAAAAATTGAGGCAAAGGCATACCTCAAGCAAACTAATCAAGGAATAAGCATACGTATATAATACAGTAAGTAAAAGTACTGAAAGAAAAATATAATCCTAAATATGATAATGATCATATGATATATGCTGATTAAAAATAGTAAGTCTAAAAGTGGAATATATAGTGTAGCGCCCCGCCCCGTCGTCATACACAAATGAAATATTAATAATTAAATTCGGCGATGGAACAGTGTGCCACTCGGGGAGGAATAACACGTCTCCCCAAAATAGCTGAAGATACAAAACCCATCTGAAGGGCTGCTGACTCAACTTTAAGGAAGGGTTGAGAGCTAATACTTAAGATAAGAGTAATATTCTTATCCTAAATATTAGACAAATACACACATTGGATTTAGAATACAATAGGAATCTAATATATGTATAAAATATCAACATTTCCAGTATACTGATCACATCACAATACTAAGTATAAGTAGTATATAACAGAGTGCAGAAGCTTAAAGAAAACATCCAGAAACATTCATCACAGAAGCTGTATAAAAACATTCATCTCAGAAAAGAAAAGAAAATAATTACTAAATTACAGACATAAAGGCTGAGTGTTGAATTGAAATAAATTAAGCAAATAAGTAGTAAAACTAAAAGAGAGTCCACTAGTGCTCTACGGGCTCCTCCTGAATATCCTGGGTATCCTCCTGACCTGTCTCAATATACTGCTCAAGATCTAGCAAATTGCCGGATCCCGAAAGTACCCCGTGTTAGACAATAAGTCTAACACTTCGAAACTAGTCTAAATAGTTCTAGTTATTCATTTAACATTTATATAATATGATTAAATCTACAGAAATAATATAAAGACAACTGAAAGCATAAAACTGTATAAACATGTACAAAACTGAAGTAAGGTGAAGTAAAGTAAAACTGAACTGTAAACTGAATACTGAAAGTAAACCAAAATAGTAGTGAATCTGAAACTGAGTAATCATATGTAAAACTATACCGTATGTCACTGAAATTATGCATCTGAATATGCCACAATATTGTATGCCACTGATATGCAACCAAAATATCACTGAACTACTATGACTAGTACGGTCCAATGTACACATACATCCAGTAGGGAATACTATTTACTGATGATGCCGATGCATCCTGAAATTCCTCAGTCAATGTATGCAATATTCTATAACCCATAAATCATCACTGATACTCATACATCATTCAGATACTCACACATCATGCTTATGCTCATGCTCATGCTTCTAGACTACATGAAATAAATCCAAAAATCTAAAAAATACTTTGAAAACTGATAATAAATTCAAAGTCTCCATTATGCATAATCCTACTAAAAAGATTCTGACTCTTACAATTCTAACTTTGAAAATTGGTTAAAGTTGAGTGTTTACTTGAAAATCACTAGCTGGGATGATTGTATGCACATATTTAGTATGTTTGCAAGAAAGGTAAATTTAACTATTAGCTTATTTAAACTGCACTTATCGAAGCGCACTACGATAGGAGGCAGAACCTGGTCACAGTTAATTATCTTAATTACAAGCATACTTAGTGTTCTACGCAAAGTGAGTTAAGATACTTAGTTTGCTTAAACTGTACTTATCGAAATGCACTATGATAGGAGGCAGAACCCGGTCGTAGTTTATATCTCAAACTAAGGATCTTGTTCATTAATTATAACACTCTTAGTCTTGGAAGATTTACTCTAATGGGACTGTATTCGTCTAATCCCTCAAGATAGCACCTGGTCATAAGTCTACGTTGGAGTGAATCAACCAATCTTGAATACTACTGAAGTAATCCAGTAATATGGGTATACTCTATTATACCCAACCAATAATCTGAGTTTAGAAGATTTTATTTAATCAACAAAGATTTATCAAATCTATTAATCCTTACTCTAAGTAGGCATATCCTACACAAGGCTCCAAGGATGTAATCAAAGGATCACTCAACATAGGTTGCTACCATAAGGAATAAGTTACATTCTAAGTACCTTAGGTGATTCCTACCACAATGTATCAAGCTTAACTTCTAAGGTTATGAAGGATCATCTAAGTTTCTACCTCAAAGAGTTCCAAAAGCTCTTCTTACCTCAAGGTATCAATAATTAAGGTCCTTAAATATTTTATGAACGGTCCTAAAGCAAGACTCTTAAGATCTCACTTTTTTATTTCTTAAGATTTACTTGTTAGACTTAGGTTAAAGTGATCAGATCAGATGATTAAAATTTATTTGATCCTTTTCTATTCTACAATCATATGATGAAAGCAAATATCTTATTAGAGTTAGATCATTACAATTTTATTATCTATTTTATGTTAATGGTGTTATATAAGAGAAAATTAAAGATCTAAAGTTTAGATTCAGATGATTCAATCACACATATTTAATATTAACCTTAGCACTTCTAATTCAGTAATATAAGATTCAATATCAAATCATATGCATTACTGGAATAATATCAATTAAATTATTTTTCAATCAAATTAATTGATTAAGTGATTAAGATTTAGATCTTAATCAAGATAAGTTAGGGTTTAATCCCTAACCTTTCTACTATTAAGACCAAGGTTAATTTATAGGTCAATGACAAATTCAATGTATTATTAGTGTATTATTGATGTCAAATTTTGATTTTAAATTAAATATCATTTACTTAATCAAGTTAGCAAAAATCTTATGTTTAATTGTAGTTTAATGTCATTTACATATGATTAGGTGTCCAAATAGATATTTAGAGTTTTCTAATATATATCATAATATCATGAAAGCATCTAAATATAAAGATGATATAGAATAAAAAGGGTAATTAAGGCTAACTAAATTCTAAATCAAAGTAAAGGGGTTAGCACTTAATTATAATTCTAAAAAACTTAGGTTTCATGCCATTAAGTTGTTAAGATAAACCTATTCAATACAAGCACTTAAAATTCTATTACTTAGCATTTGGCATAATATGCATTTCAAGTACATAGTAGATTTTGAACACTTGATAAAAAATAACAAAGTTTCAAACTTAATTTATATATAGAATTTTATGCAATGTTCTATTTTAGATAAAATAAGTTCAAATTTGATATTATTTAGTCCCACTAGGGTTCTAGAGACCTTAAAATGCAAAAACAGTGAATTTTTTTGCCATTTCAGCCAAAAATGGGCAGTTTTCAAGAAATTCTGGGCATTTTGCAAGTTTGGGCGCTACATCGCGCTCCAGCCTGCTGCAGTGCTTTTGGCGCTGTAGCGCACTGTGGCGCTTCTGCCACTGCAGCGCGCTGTGGCAGTTTTAGCGCTGTAGCGCGCGGTGGCACTTTTAGTGCTGTGGCGCGCGGTAGCGCTCTCAGCGCTGCAGCCCGCTGTGGCGCGCTATGGCGTGCTGCAGCGGACAAACTTGCGAAATAATTATTTAATTAATTTATTTTTGACTTTTTCTAAAGTTTCTCAAAATTCCGCTACAGCCCGCTACAGCGGTCTAGCTTGCGATTTACTGTTTAATAATTTATTTTATATGGTTTCTATTGAAATGCCGCAGAAGCGGTCCATTTTGCAATCTTGGGCGACGATATTTTTCGCTTGGACGAAACCTGTAAGACCTACTTTCAAGTTCAAATATTCCCAATCTAGAGCATTCCATAAGTGGTTCCATATATCAATGGAAAGGTCTTTCCGATACCTTTCCATCGACACCAAAATTGGCACAAATGAAGCATCCTAGCTTTATGAAAAATATGGATAAAAAATAGGGTATACAAAATGGATGAAAACAGAGCATACATTTCTCACAAAAATGAGAAGCTTCAACGAGCCTTAATGGCTTCCTTACTCTATGTAACGCCTCAATATTAGACTAAAATTTAATAATATAATAATGAGTGTTATAGTAGTATTTAATATTGAGTTAGGAGATTCTAACTCAACATTTAATACTACCTTATACTATATAGATCTAGGGGGAGAAGAAGGACATTCAATTATTCTAACTCAAATATTCATTATTTATAATAAGAAAATTCAAACAACATAAAAGAATAGTTTACACACATCATAAAATATTTATAATTTACAAAGTGTTCATAAGTGACCTTGTTCTCACATAAATTAACAAAAGTAAATTCTTCTTTTCCAACTATTACTCAGCTTCTTCTTTAATTGCGGGTCCTGCTCCTTGCTCCTAATCTACTGTATTTTGGTTTTTAAATAGTAGGGCACAGCCAAAAAAAGAAAAAGTGGTTAGACTTTAAAAGTCTAAGTACATTTTAAAAATAGGCTAAATATTAATTAAACATATATCACATTATAAATTTAGAAATAGCGGTGCAATAAGCATAAAAATGGTAAGAAGGTATGTAAGAAAGTGTGCTCACAATGCTAGAATATTTTTGTCAATGCTGCAATAATTATATTAGTAGCATTGAATTATTTGCAATTTGAAAAAAAAAATGAATATGTTCAAATAGATTTGAATGTTAAGTAAGAAGAAAAGGAATTGTATGAAATTCTGTACTATATAAATTTATGAAAAATTTAATCATGGATAATCATTCAATCTAAAGACTAAATATATTATTCACAATCAATAAGATTGTGAGAAATGCAATTTATAATTTATTTATCTTGAAATTTTGTTCTATGGGCGCAGAACAAGTGAGGAGTTGAGTACATCTACTCAACTTATCTGTAAGTGGGGTAAAAAATAAACACATGCATTCCCCCTCAAAGGAATTATGTGGTCTCCAGATACACCAATAGCCTTGCCTAAGCAAATGACAGCTGTACTAATCCCTCTATTTAGATCCCTCTGTAATATTTTATAAAATGTTTATTATATGCACAAAAATCTCTTTGTATGAATCAAGGTTTTAAGCTCAATGCGCTTGTAGTGCAAGAATTTTATCAAAGTATTGTAAATAATGTGATATCCATTGTTTTCAATGTTTCAATTATCTATCCTAAAGATTGCATATTAACAATGGTTTCCCATATATATATATATATATATGCCATCCAAATTGTAATATGACAATAAGAGAGGAATACTGCTTCCAGTTTTATGAAATTAATGAGAATAATGTTATGAAATCTGGCCATGAGGATAATAACAAACTTAAGAAGATATTTGCACAAAAACTTAGGAAGAAGAAGTTCTCAACTCTCGACCCAAATATTACATTTATCTTTTATACAAGACTTATATGTTGATTTAACATGTAACTTGATTCTTAATTAATTTGTACAATAATTTGTCAACCATTCATTCTTAATATTATGATATTCATAATGTATTAATATCAACTCTTTTTATTTCTAGCTTTTATATATGATAACATTGATTTATAAATGGAAGCAGGGCAGTAGTAATAAAAAAGGCTTTAAATAAAATAGTTTAATAAAGATGTTTCAACAATAAAGACAATTAAGTAAGTTTAATATCTAAAATATATCCTATTTATGAAGGTTTCCTCAAATAAAATGTAATTTTAAAATAGTATTTGATCTATTTCACTAAAAATTCTATTTAGTAAATCTATGTCACTCATTAACTAAAAGTGCCTCCCATTCTAAAGCCCTATAAAGAAACAGTATCCAATTATGATAATTCAAGTTTTGGAACAAGTTTATAAATCTCCAAGTGATGAGCTTATTAGATCAGATAAAAGATACAATATATAAAAAGTGTTTTCACAAAGTATATTATGCTATTAATGTACTAATTGTGAAGTACTGATAATTGAGATATAAGTTCATAAATTTGATTGAGCATATTTAAATGCAAAAAAAGTAATGAGTATAAGAAAAAAGAAGAGACTTCTATAGTAAGAATTGGCATACATTAATATCTTCATATTTTTATCACCATGAGAGTGATATGAACTGTACAACAATCATTTAAGTGAATAATTTAATACTTACAAACATACATATTTACTAAACACAATTTTAATATAATATATTTTATAAATCCTGTAATTATATCATAATGACTAAAGCATCATTTAGGAAATTTGATAACATTTAATAGAAGGTAATCACAAGTTTATAGTTATATTCAATCTCTTGCACTTCCATTTAAACTCTTCATCATAATATGCATTTAAAATTTTAAATAGTAGATATTTCATACGACAGTACTAGTTTTGTGATTAGAGAGATACAAGAATTTATTTCAAAAATAGCAATCATTTAATGCAAAATCAATAAATCTCAAAATTCATCATTTAACTAAATATCTCACTAATCATCATGAAGGTAATATGCAAGACAATTTATTTCATATGTGTGAAGTCAAGGCAGCATCATTAATAGATAATTAAAGAAAAATCAAGAAAAATCAATCCTACTCGGCTTTCAAAAATACTAAATATAATAAAGGCATCATTAATATGCCTAAATAATGTTTTTGTGAGTGCTTTTGAATAATTCAGGAACATAATATGTAAATCATAAGTATTATATTTTATAAAAATTACAATTATTATGGAGATAAAAAGAAGTTATTTTAATATTTGTCTTATAAGAGCACACCAGCAATTTACAAAGATTGGGTACATTTGAATAGCATTCATAATCTTAGTAAAATAAAAAGTAGGTATTAATATATTTCTATATAAAACAATTATCATAAATACTGAAATAAATAAAAGTTAACTAATCTTCAAGTCATAGTTTATTATTCTTGCAAACCCAGCAAAAATCTCCATATGATTACTTGTAAACAGACCAACTTTAAATGCACTTGATCGAAAAAAGAATCTTAAGTCATGGTGAACAATAATTTAAAGCAGGCGTTAACTAGCTTGGATAGTAAAGACCTTCAAAGTTGCCATTTATAAATAAAAACAAGTATTATTTCAATTTAATATGACAATACCAATGTCTTCATTTCTTATATGCCTTGCAAAAAGTTACTATCATGGTTAATGTGTCTTAATGAGTATCCAACGTATTATTAAATTGTCAGCAAAACTTTAAATAAAAATCTTTACATTTGGGTCCAAATAGGATAACTGTATACTTTTCATGAATAAATATATTATTTCAGGAACCGTGTTTTTGTTGACAAAGTAATTCTGTAATGATGCTTTTCTTCATTTCTTTCAGTAATTAATATTGCATGCAATGATGATAACAATAAATGACAGCAAAAGAGTTAGATAATTATATTACTAATAAGCATAGAACTGATCTTCCCATCAATTTAGGAATTAATAATAAATTCTTCTAATTCAAACTAATATATTCATTAGCACTAATGATTCAACCTCAAAAGCTACTTATAAATATTCCATTCATTCAAAAGAAATATTTTGATCTTTCCACATAGGTAGCAAGAACATGCAATTGATAAGGAGGAATTAATTGTCTATTAGAAATTTTAAAAATGCAAACCTAAAAAAGAAACTAAAATACTATCTAATCCGAACAATTAAGGATTTCATATTTTAGAGAAATTTTATGAAATTGGAAATCATTTGTATGATAGCACCCTTTATATTGACAAATAAAATGACATGTATAAGAATAAAATGAATCTTTACAATGGTTACCTACATATAGGCCATCCGAATTGTAACACAATATTAAAGAGATAGTAGAACTTATGCCATTCAAAATGTTGAAAATCAATCTTAAAATAAAAGCTAAATATTTCATATATCTTTTAAAATTATCAAAAATAAGAGGGTAAACTTACAGTAAGATTGTCAGTCTTAATTCATTAGCATAGCACATAAGTGTACATCAATCATTATATTATACCAATAGATAGGAAGTAGATTTGAGCTTTAAATAAAAAACTGATATAAGTAAAAAAAAATTCGGCACATATATTCTAGATCTTAGGCAATATCAAACTTGGCTTATCAATTATATTCCTTAAATACTTTTCATGACTATCCTATGTATATATTATGCTATACCTATGTTTAGCGTCACATATAAAAAAATCTTCTCAATAGAGAAGAAAATTACTAATAAATATAGTTTATTATTTATTTACTTTTATTTGGAGATAGCAAATGTCATGTATATGAATAAAAATTCTGAATGACTTTCATAAAGATCAACTAAACGGCAATTATATATATATATATATATATATATATATATATATATATATATATATAGATTCCTGAGATTTTAGGTCTACATAAGATTGTATGGACTTATATCTTATAGAATCTAATTTGAGTTCAAATAGATCCTAAAGAGTTCTTTTAGCTCAACACTTTAAAATCCTAAATTATCTAAAGATGATATCAAGACGGGAGTAATCGAGTGAGGTACCTTATTTGATGTTTAGAGATCGCTGCTAGAGTTCGAAATCATGCTTCGTTGTCTTACCTTCGGATAATCCCCCTATGCCGAGAGGATGAGGAGGTGTTGATAAAGAGGGGAATAACATATGTTTGATTGAGATCGGAAGGCAGCATACTCCTTGCAAACTCTCCCATTGGCGAGAGTGACGGTGAGTGGCACGCGTCGCCCTTCCCAAATCTAAGGAGAAGGCGATCGGGACCGACGGCATGCGGGTTAGGTTAAGAGATAAGGAAAATCTAAACATTTATATATATATATATATATATATATATATATATATATATATATATATATGTATATATGTATGTATATATAATTTGATTAATTAATTAATCTAATAGATATTCTATTAGAAATTAAATATTTATGTATGTTTCCAAAAAAATTCAAAAATCTTGCTCTTGACTAATTTAGGAATAATTGACTCAATTAATGAAATTAAAAATTCAATTTGAAGTTGTTTTAATTTTTTTTTTGGAAATTAAAAATGCAATAACTATTCAGAAAATTTTTGACTATCTCTAAAACTTATCAAAATTTCACCCCAAACTAATTTGGGCATGAGGAATACATTGGCGAAGTCCAATTTTTAATCAGAGATCAAGATAATTTTCTCATTTTTTTGATTTAAATAATTGTCTAAAATTAGGGTTTTACTTATTCGATCTCTAATATGGACCAAAACTTCGGGACTAACTTTAAATGTCAAATTGAGTTCTTTTAAAAGAGATTTAAGGTTAATTGGACCGTTAAACACTAATTTACAACCTTGGGTTGTTATACTCTATCATGAGTTTCTAGAGCTACAAACAAGTATAGTAACAATATGAAGAAGACAAATGAGAGGAGCAAACGGGTACCTTAGCCTTGCAAGAGAAAGAAGAGGACCTTTGCTTTCTTCAAGAACTTAGAGGTGGAGAGCTGCACTTCTTCTTCTTCAGCAAGCACCCAAAGAAGGAGGAAGGAGGGAGGAGGAGCTCGGCTTTTTGCAAAGGGAAAGAAGAAAGATTTGTGCTCCTTCTTAAAGGAGAGAAGGGAAGATGTGAGGACATGACCTAAGGGGAGGGGTGGCATGGCCTAAGGAGATGGAACTCTGCTCCATTGCATGGGAGGCGCCAAATAATAAGTATGGCCGACTGAATAGAAAAATTATGAAAGTGGGAAATTGCAAATTAAAGACTAGATAATCACCAATTTATTTTCTTTAATTATTTAAAAATTCTGATTTTAAAAAAGTGCTCCGAAAATTTTCAAAAATTCACCCCTAGCTAATTTGGGGTGAGGAATTCAACGACGAAGTCGAATTTCAATTATGATGATTATTTAATTATGCTAATTTTTTGGTATTTAATTATATTAAAATATTTGTGAAAATCCGATGACTTCCAAATGCGTCCAAATCATCACCCCTAGCTAATTTGGGGGTGACGATCGCAATAGCAAAGTCAGATTTTGATTTTGAGGTCAAAATAAATACCTCAATTTTCTGATTAAATAAATAGTAAAATATTCCAAAATAATCGATTGGGCTCCAAATTGCTCCAAACTTTCAGGGTTTGGTTCTAATGACTAGATGAATTTAATGGAATGATAATTACGATATGATTAGGCTAAAATTAAGCTGGGTACAACATTGGGTTGTTACGTATAGTAAGTAGTAAAATCTAGCATCCTATAAATATATACAAATTAGCAGGTATGCAAAATATAGTTGACTAAAATAACATGCATCAATAATACTGTAAATAGTAAACTGAAACTGAAATAGGTATGTAAAATTGCTATATCAGAAAATTGGTCAATCGGGCCCAGATAGGAATTCTCAAATCCTTTCTGAGCTAGGTTAGACAGAACAGAACAGCAGAACTGAAGAGGCAGTAAATATAAATGCATAATCTCTTAGTTATTTTACTTTTGTTTCTGTGGACACATCCAAAAATAATTGAGGAGTCAAGCACATCTGCAAGACTATACAAGTTCCAAGCTTAACACACAATCCTCAATGAGTAATATTAAGCATCTTTATTACTTCTTACCCCTGTCCATTAGGGTAAATGTGCACCAGAACCTATCAGAACATAACTGAACCTAATGCAACTATTATCCTAATTATTATATATTTTCATTTAATGCACAAAGTTTTTTTACATGACATGTTCGAAGAATTAAGTACAAAATATAAGGAATGCGTAGCACAAAATCAAGTAAGTAAGGGACTCTTCTATACGTGATGACACTGTTGTTGTCTAATTAAACAACTATAACTATTCTAAGTTACACAATTTTAGGATCTCCAATTCCTACTATCCAGTATAACTTAGAAATACGACCTTATAGATTATAAAATATTATGACTAGCTATGTCATAATATGATTAAATCAATGTCGACTATGTAGGTTGAATAATAAATCAGTACGACCTAATTAATGAATTTAGTCATTCTAGACTAAAGGCTAACCAGAATCTACTAAGTTAGAGATTATGGATTAGATATCACGAGCTTGGGCTTAATCACATAATCCCAAGGTAAAGTCTAAGAGTCTAAGGTATCAATTCTAAGTGAACTAATAATTGAGCTAAATCGTATTAAGCAAAGTCAAGCTTAACAGGATGATTCTCCTATTCTTAATCTAAAATTGAAAGATAAAATAATCAAAATGAAATTATAAAAATTTAAAAACTAATAAAATCAAGGATTCATTCATTGAATACCCTCATTATTCAATGAATGAAATCAAACCTAAGATCTATCTATAATCCTAAGGAATATATCCTAAGGTGAAGTGAGGATTTTTAATGATAAGAGTTAGAGAAAATCTATGAGTTAATTGAATTTCCTTATACTAACTGATTTTACTTAATTAAGGAAGTTAATGATTGATTTTAGCTAAGTAAGAATCATTTTTCTTAGAGATTTTCAAGCCTAAACTTGAGATGTTTTATCAAATTATTCAAATTGAGAGGTTTATGACTTAAATTGATCCTAAATCAGTTTTATTACTAATTTTAATAATTTTAAAGATATTTTAAGTTCTAGGTCACTTAAAATTTTTGGGCAAAATGACCATTTTGCCCCTACATAAGGGTCCAAAAAGCTACTTTTTGATCTAAGCCTTTAAATTGGAACTTCTTACTACCAAATGATTTCTTATTGTCTAACATAAAGATAAATAGTAAGTACACTTAATTTGAATAAGAAATGAGTTTTATAGGTCCAAACTAGGGTTTTTAACTTAAGGAGTATTTTAGTAAATTACACCTAATTGAATCTAAATTTTTATGCAGTTTATTGTTATTTGCTATTCAAGGATTCTATATTGTCTAAGAATACTAAATTTTGAGATCTAATGAATTAGTTATAATAATTTTAATTTCTAAGGGTAGTTTGATAATTTTTTAAGTTAAGAGAAGTCAAAAATCTAACTTTTCCATTTGGGGTCCCAATTTAGCAAATTCAGTGGCTATAGCTTTCTTATATCACACTGAGTACTTTAACTAGGAGTAGACCCAAATTGAATCTCAATTTGTTAAGTTATGACCTAACTATAGTTAGGGTTATTTTGGTCATTTCTAATTTTCTATGGTTCAAATTTAAATATTATTTCAAATTATTGTTAGCACTGAAATTTTAAGCTATCTAGCACTTTAAATTTTCTAGTTTAGAGTTTAATTAACTAAGATATTGCTAAAATAAGATCTAGGGTTTTAGGGTAATTAGTGAGGGTCCTAAAAGTTATTAAGCAAACTAATTATCCAATAGAAAAACTAATACTATCAGGGTGTTTCGAATATTCTCTTGATTACTTTAAGACCCATATTGGCTAGGGTTGAGTCTCTAGGCACAAAGTTATGATGGTTCAAAGTTTTGGTATAAGTGAGGGGATGTCCTAAAATTTCACTATATTATTTAGGCATCCTATGGAAAATCTGATACTACCAGAATATTTCTCTCATTTTTTTGATTTAAAATGAGATATATATTTAATATATTTTGACTTATGGATTAATAATTATGAGGGATTAAGGTTTCTATATTTAATTTAATTCCATTTGAATTAAATTATTCTTACGGTTTGAATTAAATCCATTTAATTTATTTAATTTAATTCAATCGGTGCTGTGGGACCAACGGCCAGATGCGTGGCATCTACGGGTTTGCCGAGCAGAGTGGCGCGGGACCCACTGGTACACGCATCTCCTCTAGTTCATGGAGCAGAGTGACGTGAGACTCGCAATAGAGCGAATCGCCAAGCGTGGGTCCCATGTATCCACGCGTCGGGTAGAGGAACCGAAGACGATGCCAAGCGGGTCCCACCTTAAAGGCGTGCGAGGCATATCACATGCAAGACGGGCCTGGGTCGACCCGACCCGGCCTGTCCCCAACCTTCCTTCCCCGGCACCCGTGAGGTTGTGATTAGGGCATACATTTTGGGGATGAATTCGACGGTGACAGGGCTCGGCCCGCATGCCATCGGGTAGGGATCAACCCCATCTACCCAACTAGGGTCGAGCCAGTGGTAGAGGTGCACTGAGGCAGCTGCACCGTCAAACCCTAGCTCTTAAAACTTGGAGAAGGGTTTCTAACGGTAACAACTATTTGAGTTTTGCCAAATTCAAACAATATACCCTACAATGTTTCAATCAGATGCTAGATTGATTAACACGTAATAGGTTCTCGATACAACGCATAAGGGATCACACCCGTAAATTAGAGGGTAGTGAAGTACTTGATGGATGGCGGAGATGCACTCGGGATGTTAGGGCTTGCAAAGAAGATCCGGTTAACGATTTATGAGCTCTAGAGCAGGCGGGGTTGGCACAATCAATGTTCAGGGGGGGGGGGGGGGGGGGCTCTAGGAGACCTGGACAGAGTCCGCGAGGCTACCGAGGTCCTACATGGGATCCTAGGGTTGACGGGCGAGAGGGTGACGCGAATGCCATCTGATCCTGGATTAGGTGGCTCGAATGAGCCGTCGGATCAGACGGCTCGAATGAGCCTTCAGATCATATGGCAGATTCCCAAACGACAGCTTTGAGTGGACGGCATCATTTAACGGGAATAATTAAATAATAATATTTAATTATTTTCTAATAATTTCTTAATTAAAATTTATCTATTAATTGCATTCAGAAAAATTCTAAATTTTCACCCCTAGCTAATTGAGAGGTGGGGAATGCAATAGTGAGGTTAGATTTTCGATCCCACAAGTATTTTATTTTCATAATTTTCGGGTATTTAAATATTCTTTAATTATTCGATGATTTTCGACGACATCCGATTGACTCCAAAATATCACCCCTAGCTAAATTGGGGGCAATGAGAGCAATAACGAAATCTAATTTTTGATCTGAGGTCAATTTAGATAGGTCAAATTCTAGGGTTTCTAGATTTTTCCAAAATCAGAATTTGATCTATTTGACTCCTAATTTGAACTAGATCTTGGTGGTGAGCTCCTAATGACCTAATTAGAGTACTTAGACTGAGATTTGGACCTGAATCAGTCCCAAATGACTTGGGTAACAACTTGGGTTGTTATAGATGACCACTCCGTCGTATTCGTGTAATATTCATATTAGCAGGACCGCGGTGGGGGCAGGCGCCACAAGCTCCTCTTGGATCTCCAAAGTATGCTTTGCTGCTGGCTCCTCAAACTGCTCTGGATCCCGTTTGGGAATCTACCATTGATCTGATGCTCATTCGAGCCGTCTGATCTGACGCTCATTTGAGCCGCCTGATCCAGGATTAGATGGCATTTTCATCGCCCTCTCGCCCTAGGTGTAACAACCTAAGTTGTTACTCTAGTTAATTAAGACTAATATTAGTCTTAATTAAGACTCTAGCTCACTAATTAAGTAAATTAGAACTTATCTTTAAAACCCAGGTCAAACCTGAAGTCAATTGGAACAAAAATTAGAAATTCTAAAAAATTCCAAAACCTTAGAAATTGACTTTTTATTTTGACCTCAAAATGAAAATCTGACTTCGCCATTGTGTTCACCACCCTCAAATTAGCTAGGGGTGAAGTTTTGGAGGCATTTGAAAGTCGTTGGATTTTCAACAAAAATTTTAATATTATTTAAATACCCCAAAAAATCAAATAATTAAATACTAATTAAAATGAAAATCTGATTACGCCATTGCATTCCTCATCCCTCAATTAGCTAGGGGTGAATTATTGGAATTTTTCTGAGTATAATTAATAGTTCAAATTAAATTAAGAAACTCAATTTTTAATTAGGAAAATTTGAATTAAATTAATAATTAATTTTATTAAGAGTGGGACCCGCTATTTAACATATCTACCGTGAGCCTTAACGGGCTCAGCCCGTCAAATGGGACGGCTTGCATTGCATCCGTTCGATCGGGGCGTCCGATCAGACGACCCCGATTTTGTCTCTGCCAAAATAGGGCACACGTCCTACCTATGCGAGACACGCGGCTGCCATCACCGCTTTCAAACCTAGATTCAATCTCCTTATCTTGAAGACCTGCGGCTGTGAAGAAAAGTCTCGAATAGGATCTTCAAGTTTCGATCTTCATCTTTTCTTCCGGCACTTATTAGGTACCTTCCCTCCTAAATTTATCTTCTTTACATGCCATCATTTTTAGCTGTGTATTATTTATGCTCCACAATAATTTCATAATGCTATTATAATCGAATTGGATCTAACACAATTCGTCTTAATCAAATTGGCGTCATGGTGCCTGGGACCGCAGATGCCGAACCCTGAAATGCTAGGGTCATCTTCTATTAGTAGATTAGGACTCTTCAAATTGAAGAACAGCCATCGTTGGGCAGTGCACGTTCGGCTCTCCCCAGTTCCGAGCCTGAGCCCCGGCATCCACCGTCTGAGCCCTCCTAAGCCTATATATACCCCCGTTAACCCCTCAGTGAGCTCCTTTGCTCACTATCTCCCTCTGCTCCTCTCTCCCAGTGCTCCCAGATCCCCCGGCGGCCGTACCTACTGCTTCAGCTGATAGTGGGTGTGCGTCTGACGTTCAGACCCCCAGCTTGTTCCTGCGATCACTTGGAGCCCCAGGGCAGTCGGCATTGCCTTCGATGCAACAAACTAAGGTACAACCATTCCTATCTCCTCTGTCGAGCTGAATTCAGCTCGACTTGCCTCTTCTCAAGCCTAGATGCTGTGATAGGATCCCTCCCTTAGCTCCTAGCGGTCGTCCAGTGCTTCCAGTGAACTCTGGCAGTGCGCCAGACGGCATAAGCACCGTCTGAAATGCACACTGCCAGACGGGCCTCTTTGGCTTGATCTCGGCATTCCCTCGAGCCATTGGGCCTTCATTCATCATCGATACCCCTCAGTAATGATTGTAAGTGGGTATCGATGGTTGGGTGCGACCAGAGCGATCGATTCGACTGGAATCGATCGGTCCAGTCGCGAGCCTAAACGACAGAAATTGCCGAGTAAGACCCCAAGGATCCAGACCACCCCAGAGCCTCACGTGTCGCCCTATCACTTCCTCCTTGATCCCTGAACGTATAGAGATCAAGATCAAGGCGACCCGGGCTCTCTGTGAGGATGATTTACTCCTCACAGGTGCACCAGCTGGAGGATTCTGGCTTAGTAGTCATCCAGCAATCCCGTACCTCCCAATTAGGGCTTCGTAGGTTAATCGATGCGTTTGAGGTCAGGGAACGTGTAGCCATCGAAATTGAGGCGTGGCATGGACGGAGCACGGTGAATTTGGCGCTGGAAGCCGTCTCAGGAATTAGGGCTGCGGGCGCAGTCGGGGAGGAAGACGAAGCCGATTTTGGGCCGGGCCGAGCCCTGGCCCGTGCGGTTTGGAATTTAGGCCGCGGTTAATTAAACGATTATTGGAATGTATTTTTAATAGTTATGATTTAAATTAATAAAAACCTAAAGTTCTGATTTAAATAAAAATACAAAATGAATTAATTAAATAACTTTAGTTATATAGATCCAAATGGTATGATCCAATATACCATTTGAATTAGAAAAATTCAAGAAATCTGAATATAAAATAAAATTTCAGATCCAATGGTTGGATTTAAAAATATTGGCCAAAACTTCTCTGTTCTTAAATAAATCATATAAAATTATCTAAACATCCAATCTATGAGTTTAAGGGTTCTGATTGCTCCTTGTACCCTAAGAAATAATTTCAGACCCTTGAAATTAATTTTGGATAATTAATTCTCTTAATCACCCCTTAATCACCCTAATCAAGGGTTAGTAAATGAAACCCTAATTAAGCCTCTGATTTGGGTAGGGATGGTTTCTAATATCATATTAGACCTAGTATAACCTAAGTATAAGGTTGGATTGCCCTAAAGTGCCTTAATCTCACTAATCACCCTAAGTTGTTTAATTAAGTGATTAGTGCTAATTAAGATCATTTAGGTCATCAAAACCTAAAGTGAAGGTGTTTCCTACTTCATTTAGTCATATGAAATGCTTTAAAACAGATTAGAACAAATTTGGACAATGAAACCCAAAATCCCAATTTTAGCCTTAAGAGGGGCATTTTGGTCATTTTGGCCAAAATATGATTTAGTGTTCTTTAAGGATTGAAAATTTTAGTAAGCCACTATAACATAGATTGGAAATGTTCTCTAAAATCCTAGAACAATAATAATCACCCATCCATAAGGTCTCATTAATTCCTTAATTAAGATACTTAAATCTAAGCATTCCTTATAAATATCATTGGACCTTAACTTAATTAAGTTTAATAATTGAAATGGTCAGTTATCTCATTATTAAGTTCATTTAAAATAATATTAGAGTTAAGTGTTAAAATAAAAAGGAACTAGAAATGTCTAAGTAGAATCTTAGCTTAAGATCTAAAGTGATCAAAACTCAGACCCTTAGATCTTAAGTGACCTAAGAAGGTCAAAATGGGTTTAATGTTAATCTAATACTTGAAATTATATCTTAACCTTAATAAACTCCTTATATTTAATTATGAAATTAGAATCTATTGAAAATCACAATTTGAAATCTTATAAGATAGAACTCTAATTAGAATTCTAAAGTGATCAAACTTCAGATCTTTAGATCTAAGATCCTAGACTTAGACTTTCAATTTGAATCAAACCACCTCCATTTGAAACTCTTTAATGATTGATTATTTAACCTTTTGAAACCTTCCATGTGGGTATAGGATGATTCAATCAATAAAATAATAAAATTATCTTAAAGATTGAATATAGATCTTAGATTCTCAAGTTCTTAATTGATTGTTCTATCTTATAATCAGTAGAATAGCATTTCACTAAGATCTTAGTTCCTGAATCTTTCAGCTTATAGGATTCTTTACCTTTAAATTGGGTTAAGTGAGAAACCTAGATCCTGTTTAGAATATTCCCTTGGATTTGGGATTTAAACTCCACATAGGGTTTAAGTTCTAAATTCTTAAATCTTGATTTATTTGATCAAGATTTGGGTAAGAGAGTAAAATATTCATAAAATTAGGTCATTTATTTGCTTACTTAAACTATATAGACGTCGCATGATTTTGGATTAGAACTTGTTAAGTTATAATAATTAACTTTAAGGATGAAAATCTGAGATTCTACTCGATAGCTGGATGTTGAAGATCCTAACCTTGTACCTTCTCAGAGTAGTTAGATTTGGTAATTAGACAACAACAGATATCACATAAGTCTAGATTGAGTCTCTTGCTTACTTTGACGAGATTGCTTTGCACACCTTGGATTTTGAGCTTTAGCCCTTGAGGATAGTAGGAAAACTTAGGATGATGTATCCTAAGCTATAATTGAATTTACATATCATTCAATATTGTTTTGACACAGTTGGTAGAATATTACCTAGTTTAGTCTGCCTCTTCAGTAGTAATATTGTATAGACCAGACTCAGACCTAGCATATTTGGATGGCTAGGCTAGGGATTGATTGATTGATTGATATTTGAGACCCTGTATGACCTATTGGCTGGTATGGCAGTACTAGGACTTAGGCATATTACTACTTTAGCTGTATTGTATTGTTTTGGTTTTCTGATTTGCTTTGCCACATACTTCAGTGGCCTTATTTTCAGTATTTGCTCACTTTGCCACATGTCTCAGTGGCTTTATATGTTATACATTGCTTTGCTTTTGCCATATGTCCCAGTGGTCTTTCTTTTCATATTAATAAGCATGTTGTATGTATAGTTTCATGGTTTATATATATATATATATATATATATGAATGGCATGTTTAGGATGCTAGAATTTTATTATATTCAGTACTTGTGTTCTTTATGCTCAGCATATTTTACCTCGATCATAATCATGTAGGGATCATGTTTATCCAGTAGTTGCAGTTATTTTTGCTTTTAGCCTCACCTTACTTATTTAATATTTTGTATGTTACTTCACATATATGTTGCATGCTATAAATATATAGTTTATAGTATTTCAGTTCTTTCATAGCTTGTTGCACCCTTTACTGCTTGCATATATAGTTTAATTAAATGTGATATCCTTTAATATTTAGTTCACTTTAAATATCCTAAAATGTATTTAGATAATTGTCTAACTGTAATATTTTTATTTTGTTGGCTGGGCCCTGGCATTTGTGATACCGACAAATGTCAGATTCAGACGTGTTCGTGGGAAGTGTCTCTAAGGAGGATCCAGTTCAGGAGAAGAACCTTCCAGCTGCTGTCTAGCTAGTTTTGTCTTGTTGATTCCAGTGAGAACGAGAGTCTTTCATTTTCAGTTATTCATTTCAGTTTGTAATAATTAACTTTCTGGATGTACTTTATTTTCTGCATTGTGATGAGTTACTATATTGCAGTTTCTTTTCCTACTATGTATGCTTGTGGATGTTACTCTATTTTATATTGCTTCCACCACTTTGATATTTATATTGATGAATGTTATAGCACTTGGTGACAGGTCCTTGCCTTAAGGCAAGTTGGGTTCGCCTAACTTTACTTAAGTTGGGGATTTGCCACAGTTGGAGCACCGTACTTGTAACAACCCGAGTTGTTACTTTAGATAATTAGGGTTAACCCTAAGTCTTAAACATAATTAAATGTGCTAATTAGGTCAATGGAGTCAAACCTCCTAAACCTAGCACAAATCAGGAGTCAATTGGATTGAATCCTGATTTTTAGAAAATCCGAAAAACCCTAGAAAGACCTATCTAAATTGACCTCCGATCGAAAAATGGACACCGTCATTGCGTTCCTTGACCCCAAATTAGCTTGGGGTGAATTTTCGTATCAATCGGAAGTCTTCCTCGACGACTCCGCCCGCGTGACACGCGGCGGCCCGTCGCCATTTCTGGTTAATCCGGCCGCATCCAGGCCTCGGCAAGGTCGCCGTCCGGTCTATAAGACCTCGGCCTACCCCTAGGCTCCGAGTTTTCACCGATCGGAGCCCGGATCGAGCCGGAATCAAGCCCGGAAGTCAGCCTTTCTTTTCCACTGAATCCTTCGCCGATCCGAACTTCAGGTACCCTGATCTCCCTCGTTTACCGTTCGATCGCTACAAAAATTGTAGGATAGGTAGATCAACATGTCCTCTTCACATCCACCGTTCCGATCGGGCGCACCAGGTCCCCGAAGTGGACTGGGTTCGGTCCGCCGAACCCCCGGAAGGCGAAGGGTCACGCCTTCGGGTCGGGCCGGGCCGACCCGAGCCCGACCCGACCGGGTCGGGTCCGCGTCAGCGCGGGTGGGGCCCACCCGGCCACGTGGCAGCCTACGGGCCCGCCACGTGTCAAGTGGGGCCCACAGCCACGTCAGCCAGGCTGAGTCAGCAGCCGTGGGACCCACAGGCCACGCGCCCGCCTCTGGCAGTGCCACGTGTCAGGTGGGCCCACTGTCCAGTCAGCCGGGCTGAGTCAGCAGCCCGTGGGACCCACAGTGCCACGTGGCAGCCTCTGGCAGTGCCACGTGGCAGGTGGGCCCACTGTCCAGTCAGCCGGGCTGAGTTAGCAGTCCGTGGGACTCACTGTGCCATGTGGCAGCCTCTGGAAGTGCCACATGTCAGTGGGGCCCACTGTCAGTTAATTAGAAATTAATTAAATTAATGTTAGTGTTAATTAATTACTGTTTAGCCCTAATTAATTACTGTTAGTGGTTAATTAAGTTAGGGTTAGTACTAATTACTTTTAAACAGTAACTTTAATTAAATAATTATAATTAAAGATTAATTAAGGATTAATTAACTGTTAATTAAATCTTAAACAGTAATTAGGATAATTAATTACTTTTGAACAGTAAATTTAAATAATTAAATAAATTAGAGATTAATTAAGACTAATTAAACAGTAATTAGCACTAATTACTTTACTACAGTAAAATTATTTAATTAATTAATAATTAAATAGTGATCAATTAAATAAAAACTTTAGGAATGAACAGTAAATTTAAATAATTAAATATAATTAGAGATTAATTAAGATTAATTAAAGAGTAATTAGCACTAATTACTTTACTACAGTAAAATTAATTAATTAATTAATTAATAATTAAACAGTGATTAATTAAATAAAAACTTTATGAAAACAGTAAAATCATTCAATTTGAATAAATGAATAGTAAATTAATTCAAATTGTATTTTTGAATAGTAAATCTTAAAAGTTTAATAACTTTTTGTAGGATGATCCAAACATAGCCAATATGGGTCTTAAAATACTCAGAAAAATATTTAGGATCAAATGGCGTAATGTAAAATTTCATTTCGGGTACGCATAATGAGGTAGCATTTTAGAGCCTCTTTAAGACCCCATAACTTTTTACCCGATTATCGAAACATAGTCAATATGGGTCTTAAAATGCTCAGGAGAGCGGCCCCATCATCGTGGTAGTATTAGTTTTCCAATTTGGACATCAGGACAAAAAGTCAACTCTATAGTTTAGAGTTGACTGTAGTGAAAAATGACCAAAATGCCCTTGAACTTCAAATGGCCATAACTTGGTCAATTTAACTCCAAATCCAAAAATTCAAGAAGCTACCTAGTTTAGAATTTCAATGTCATCATTTTCACAGAAATAATATTTAGGATTTGAACCCTAAAATTTAGGGAAATGACCAAAATACTCCTAGCCTTATTTTAGCCATAACTCGGCCGTTTCTCGTCCAAATTGGACGTACTTACTGTCTATCTTCAAGTTAGACAGTAAGGAATTAGTTGGAGAAGATAAAACTCAGTTTGGACCCCTAAATCAAAAGTTGATTGGCCCGTAAAGTAGGGGCAAAATAGTCGTTTTACCTTAAAATTGGAAAAGCGCAACTTTAGCCCTTAATTAAAATCTTAGAATACTAGGATTAATAATGTAATCATATTAGTACCATATAAGTAAATAAAACAAGTCATCAAATTGAATTCCAATAATTTTTCCTAAGTCTCAAGCATCCCACCTTAAGGACCTTTCCTGAGATTAGAACTAGATCCTAGGTTAGAGTTCATTCATTAGGTAAATTGGGTTACCCTATGGGTGAAACCTTAGTTTTTTGTAGTTTTTAGATATTATTTTATTTTACAACCCATTCTGATTAGTTTATCTTTTAACTTTAGATTTAAGATAGGAGATTCATCCTATTAAATTTGATTACTTAATAGGATTTGCCTTAACTAGTAGATCACTTATAGTATAAAACCTAGAACTTAGGTCTTATTCAGTTTGGATTATGTGATTAAACCTAAAATCTCGTAGTGTTTAATCCATAATCTATAGGTGTAGAAGATCTTGATTAGATCTTAGTTAGAACGTCTAAATTCACAAAATTAGGACGTATGATTTATTTGTTTAATTCATAGTCGTCTATCTGATTGAACTAGATTGGAACCTGATCAGTTCCAATCCTTTTTAACTTATAAGGACGAATTTCTGAGTTACACTCGATAGTAGGAAAATGGTGATCCTGAACTTGTGTAACTTGGAATAGTTAGCTAGTTAAGTAGAAAACAAATGATATCACCATGTGTAGTCGAGTCTCTTGCTTACTTGTTATTTATTGCTACGCATACCTTGTAATTTTGTGCCTTATATTTTCTTTGAACATATCATATAAGACATTTGATGCATAAATAAAATGTTAGGAAATTATGGAGACTCCTTAGATTTCTTATGAAAATATTAAAGTAAATAAGTGAAATGATAATGAATTGATGTGATTGAGCTGCCTCTTAGTATTCTTTTGATCATACCGAATGTTGCCCTAGCCGTATCATGCTAGGAGTTGCCCTAGCCATACTGTGCTAGGATATTTCAGTATGATAGTTGGTGACCTAATCGTATCGATCTAGGAGTAGCCCTAGTCGTATCGTGTTAGGTCCATATATGTGACTGTTGTTGGCTTAGTCGTATCGAGCTAGGAGTAGCCCTAGCCGTATCGTGCTAAGATCTTCAATTTCTTTTGGCGAGCTAGTGTAGCTCTTTTCTGTATGGCAGTTGATGTATTATAGTTTTATATGCAGTTGTGGTTGTTTTAGTATATTCTTTTTCAATTAGCTATTTTCTTGTACTGCTTTATATATATCTAGGATGTAGAATCTTGCTGCTATATGTATATATCACTGCTGAGTTATTCATTTTTAATTAGCATGTTATTTTTATTGATCACCAGCATGTTTATGATGTAGAATTTTTCTTCCAGCATTTATTCAATTATATTTACACTTATAGGCCTTTCCTTGATTACTTGTTATGCGAGGCATGCTTCAGCCTCATTTCTTTGCCTTGTTTATACTATAGAGCATAGTCTATAGTTTGCCTTTTTACTTATGTTGCTTACTGCTCCTGTATTTACACATCATGCTTAGAAGTAAATGGTAAAATGGTGATATTATATAACCTTATTAAAAATTCAGCTTAAAATGTACTTAGACAATTGTCTAACCAGATTTTCTTTTTTTTGGCTGGGGCCCTACATTGTGAAACCGACAATGTCAGGCTTAGAGCAGTTTGAGAAGCCTGCACCCGAGGAGGAGCCTTACTTAGAGGAGGTGCAGCAGTTGGGGCTAGAAGATATCTAGTCATTTACTACTTGTGATGATGAGTGGATTTTGAACATTTATTTTGTTAAATTTTAATTAATGTAATAATACAGGTACCTGTGACTGTGTGTTCAGATTTCACTATGCTACTTTTCTGAGTTATATTTCTCTTCTTATATACATTATGATGCTTGGATGTCATTTATTTATTACTTCCGCACTCTGTATTTTTACTTATATAGTGACTGCTTGATTGATTCTGAGTTAACCTTTCTCTAATCAGGTGGATTGTGGAGTTTATCCTAATCCAATGCTAAGTGAGGGGTTAACCAAAGTGACACTCCACCCTTAATCTAAACCTATTGAGGGTTAAGGGTGAGGGTCGCCACAGTACTTCCTTATTGTCAGTCCGGGGGCCCCATAGTATCGAGGCACCTTTTTAGATAACGGTAGAGTTTCTGATAAGAACTTCAAAGTTAAGCGTGCTCATGTGGGAGCACTCCCAAGATGGGTGACCTGCTAGAAAGTTATCTTCTGAGGGCAAAACTGTGAGGCCTTTCTGGCCAAAGCAGACAATACCTTGGTGCTTAAGAGTTTGGGCTGTTACAGGTGGTATCAGAGCAAACCATAAGGTGTCAGATATGAGCTAAGTGCCATACAAGGCAAAATACCACTTCATGTGAGCAGCCTCTTGAACCCATGATGGTTAAGGTGCTACATGGTTGTGGGTACCTCTTGTGTCTGTAGGGGTCACCTCTAGTCCTATCTACCCAATGGATGGTTCTTGGATCTATGTGTGGATACTGACGAGGACGTTAGTTACTTAAGTTGGGGAGATTGTGATGACCCACTTAAGTAGTAATAAGTGAAACTCTTAAATATCGAGGTGTCTTTTCAGATAACGGTGGAGTTCCTGATAAGAACTCTAAAGTTAAGCGTGCTCAGGTGGGAGCACTCCCAGGATGGGTGACCTGCTGGGAAGTTATCTTCAAAGGGCAAAACCGTGAGGCATTTCAGGCTAAAGCGGACAATACCTTGGTGTTAAGAGCTTGGGCTATTACACTTGGCCAATCTTAATTATCTTCAACTTGTAGGTTCATGATTCTAAGTTACAGACTGTGTAAGAATTGATGATTTTAAAACTTATGTAACTTAGAGTAGATAGAATGAATAAAGTAAATAATAATGGATATCACCTGTGTCCTAATCGAGTCCCTTGCTTACTTTGATTTGCTGCTTGAATATCTTATTTTGAGCCTCTTACCTTGTACACATATATTGGACATATGATATTTGATAAATATCTCATGTTAATTTTGAATTGCATACATATCATTCATGATTGATCGATATTTTCAGTATTTTAGTAAGTTGTGGCCTAACTAGTATGCCTCTCCAATCCTTGAGTCCGGCATAGCATGCTGGTTTGCTACTGTCGGTAAGTCTATCCATGCCTGGTTGAGATAATTCCCAGGGTGGCGAGAAATAGATTTTGCGCTCATATGACAGGATTGGATATGATGAGTACTAGTTGATGGTGGATTTTCTATACAGTGATTATTCAGTTCAGTACTTTCTGCCTTAGCCCATCAGGTTAAGAGGTTTCAGTGATATTTAGTTCAGAGTTTTGCCTTAGCCTATCAGGCTAAGTGTTTACTTACAGTTGAGTGGCTTGAGTAGCCAAGACAGATTTTTAGTTTTGATCTTGTTGTTTTACTTTACTCTTTTCTGCATTTTAGCATTATTTTTACTTATAGTCGTACTGCACTTTTATAGCCTTGTTTTCATATAGGATGCTAGTCTTATTTACTGCTTTCATATATATATATATATATATATATATATATATATATATGATATTAGTTTTATTTTCAATGTTTTTATATGTTCATTTACTTTTATGTCACTCAGCATAATCCTGTATTGATCATAAGCATGTTTAGGATGTAGTTTCTTTACAGTCATTGCTTTAGTCTTTTTGTTACTTACTTGACCTTATTGCAGTTGCTTGAAGGAGGTATGTGCTTACTTCCTAATTGATTAAGTTATAAATTGTTTGTTTATAACTTTATCTTGTTCTTTTCTTATGCGTTTCTACTCCTATTATACTTTTATACTTAGTTGTTTATGGTGATATCTAATTAACATAATCAATTAATTACCCTAAAATGTACTTAGACAATAGTCTAACTAGATTTTTCTTTTGTTGGCTGGGGCCCTATCAATATGAAATTGATAATGATAGGTTCTGAGTTTCTTGGAGTAGTTGATCCAGTGGAGGACTTGCCATTGAAGGAGGAGCCTGTGCCAGAAGATCCTTAGACTTGGTTTTCTTTTTGTTCTTGTGAGGATGAGAATCTATTTTTAGTTCTTTTGAAATTATTTAAAATGTTGTAATAATACAGGGTTAACATTTCTTTTCAGCACTTTACTTATTCTGGATTATTGTATTGTATTGATGGATGTTATATTTTATGCTTCCGCACTCTGTGTTACTTGTATGATTATTTAGTGATGATTTCTTGGAGAAATGGCAAAGTCCTTAATTATGATGGATTAGAATGTGTGTCTAATCTGATTATAAGTAAGGACCTTATCATTTAGATGACACCTCCACCGTAATCATGTTAACTTAAGAGTTAACAGGACCACGGTGGGGCAGGGCCGTCACACTAGGATCCCACGCGGGACCTCGACACTTCGAGTGGACGGCGTCGTTAATGGGAATAATTAAATAATAATATTTAATTATTTTCTAATAATTCCTTAATTAAAATTTATCTATTAATTGCATTCAGAAAAATTCCAAATATTCACCCTTAGCTAATTGAGGGGTGGGGAATGCAACAGTGAGGTCAGATTTTTGATCCTATGAGTATTTTATTTTTCTAATTTCTGGGGTATTTAAATATTCTTAAAATATTCAGCGAATTTTCGACGACTTCCGATTAACTCCAAAATATCACCCCTAGTTAAATTGGGGGCAATGAGCGCAATGGCAAAGTCTAATTTTTGATCAAAGATTAGTTTAGATAGGTCAAATTCTAGGGTTTCTATATTTTTTCAAAATCAGGGTTTGATCCATTTGACTCCTGATTTGAACTAGATCTTGGTGGTGAACTCCTAATGACCTAATTAGAGTACTTATACTGAGATCAGGACATGGATCAGCCCCAAATGACTTGGGTAACAACTACAGACGACCACTCCATCGTATTTGTGTAATATTCATATTAGCAGGACCGCGATGGCGGTAGGCACCACATGTGACGACCGCCCCTTGATTGTCGTCGAGTAACACTAACTCAACTACGATCAAGTGGTGGTTGTCACTAATACCACATATAATAGACAACTTATCCATGGCATTAACCTGAATGTGAGCACAGTATTAGGCAGAAACATAAGTAAAGTAGTATAGAAACTAAGGAAAAAGGCATTCAACAATATCCACATCCATTCATTCATATACAATATAGAAAATGCAGAATAACAAGAAAGAAACTTCTTTATTACATTTAATTTAATAAGAACAACATGAATTTTTATTAACTAAGCAAGATCTCCTTCCTTGCAGAGTATCAATCTCACCTGACCTTCTATCACCAGCACACCCCAAGTACAAGGTCTGAGCTAACACCTGATACTGCCATATGTACATATATGATAGGGCCAAGCCAACAAAGGAAAAATAATATTAGACTTATAAAGTCTAAGCATAATAAAACTGTAACATAACATACACTTGCATTTAAGAAGATGTTATTTAACATAAGAGTAAGACAGAAATCAAACTGCAGAAATACTGTAAATAGCTGAAAGTATAAAGCTGTACAAAATGGAAGCAAGGTAAAGTAAAAGTGCAGAAAGACTGTAAAGACACTAAATAACTGAAACTGTAAAGACTAAGCAAAGTAAAACTGCATCAAAACTAAATACTGAAAGTAAATGAAAATATCAGATGCTCATAAATCAATGTGAAAGGAATGTCAAATGCTGAGAAGGATGCTATAAGCTGCACTATATGCCACTGAAACAATGCTCATAAATATGCTATACCACGGTATATCACAGAACTATCACTGAAGGTTTATGAGTTGTACGGTCCAATGTAAGCACAACAGTTAGGAAGTCAGTATGGTGATGCAGATGCACCCTGAAATTCTCTAGTTTGTGTATATAACATTCCATATCTCATACTGTATCACTGATAACCATGTGTCACAACAGAAGGAATGAGTTCAACTCATATTTATGCTTATACTTATGCCATTATATTGAATGAATGCAAAAATCCCAAAATCCATGAAGAATTTAGTAAGAAACAATAATGAATCCTAAGTCCCCACTATGCAGGATCCTACTAAAAGGATCATGACTCCTAGTTTCTAGATTGATGTTTAGTTAAAGTTATATATTTACTTAAAGATCACTGGACGGGGTGATAGTATACACATATGTAGCATGCAGCAAGGAAAGGGGGTCTTAATTAGTTAGTTTGATTAAGCCACCCTAATAAAGCGATCTTCATTAGGAGGCACCATCCGATGATGATTTTATATCTCAAGCTAAGTATTAAGTCACTAAACTCACAATCATACTTAGCGTCTTAAGGAAGGTGAATCCCGTTACTTAGTTTATTTGAGCCATACTTATTGAAGCGATCTTCGCTAGGAGGCATTGCCTGATAGCATTTTGTCTTTCAATTAAACTAAGGAATGGGTACCCATTTAATACACTCTTAGAATCGATTGATTTACTCTAAGCGAGGTTATATCCGCCTAAGCTCGCAGGATAGCAACAAAGATAAATCTCACTTAGAGTGACTTAACCAATCTCGAATATTACTGGGGATCAGTAATATGGGTATACTATACTGCACTACCCAATAATCAAGGTTCAATCAAGTATATTTAATAGAGCAATCATTTATCGAAACTACAAGTCTTAAACTAATAGGTAAGTCCTATACAAGATTTCACCAATCAAATGTGATCAAGGATCACTTTATATGGATTCTACCATAAGGAGAAGTATCTTTTCTAATGTCTTAAGTGATTGCTACCACAAGGAGAATAGATTAATCTCCAAGGTGATGGGATCTTCTATACTTCTACTTCAAGGAGTCATACAAGGCTTCCTACCTCAGGATATATGAATTTAGGTCTTTTAAATAATTCAAGACGATCTTATAAAGAGATAGTTAAGGTTCTCTCTTCTAAATTTTGATATTAATCTCTTGGGTCATGTTTCATATTTAGGTTTAGGATGATTAGATCAGATGATTAAGTCATCTGATCACACTCAAACTAAGATTATGGGATCTGAATTAGGAATATTTTAAAGACTTAGATCACTTGATTAATTAATAGCCTTAACATGTCTAATTCAAATGTTTAAGATCAATACCAAATTGAATGTATTGTTGGAGAATGTCAAGTTCATTATCTTATAATCAAGTCGATTATTTAGGTGATTAAGAGTTTGGGTCTAAATCCGACAGATTAGGTGTTAACCTCTAACCTTATCAATTTAAGACCTATAGTTGCATTACAAATCAATGACAAATCAAATGAATTATTGATGACTTATTGATGGCGATCTAAGATCCAGATTAAGTGTAAATCACTTAATCAATCCCTTAAGATCTCTTAAGTTAAATTAAGGATACATGAGAATTTATTGAAATTTAGCATTCAAGACAAAATCAAGACACCTAAATCCTTAAACATAGCTTATAAAGTAATTGAAAGTTAACATAAACTTAAGAAAAGTAAAAGCACAAAAATAGTAATAAGAACTATGCAAGTGATGTACGCACTTAACATAGAACTAAACAAATATTTTAATATATAGAACTCAATACAAGTTCTAAGTACTTGCGTACCTGGCACATGCATTTTGAGTCTTACAACCTGATGCTTGAATGAAAGGTGCAACTTAATTACGAGCCTCTTTTGTGATTATCAATCACACCACCTGGATTATTTGAGTAAGCAAACATAGGATAATGAATATTTGATAGGTGCTGATTGCCCAAAAATAAGAGACCAATGATAAGCAAAGCTCACTAAGATCACTTACAACTATGTAGGAAGTTAATAAAATTATCTTAAGCTTTGGATACTACTACTACTAGTATGACATTTAATAAGCAACATTTCATATATTGGGAGACTTAAACTCAGTTAAAGGGTGCTCGAAAATTATTAAGTTTGCAATTTCTTCACCTCAAATTCTATATTTTAAAACCAGTGAGTAATTATTTCTCTAGGCTAAGTATTAAGAACGTCAATATTTTATCGATTGATGAGACTAAGCAAATATAAAGCATTTCTAATGGATTCGTTCTTAAGGATGCTTTTGAAATGACATGAAGGTAGTAGAACCTCATTTCTTTCCACATGGGCTTGAGAATCAATGGAAGTTCAACCCATGCATTTCATATGAGTTAATGCTCAATCCATGGCATTAAACTATTGAACAAGAATATATTCATATTGTGAGTGTGATATGTACAGATTATTTGACAATGTTTGTATAGATCTATCTACTTAATATGAAAGATTTAAATTATGCTAACACATATCTATGCATACCAAAATGATGAGCCCTAATACAATCATCTCACCATACTCAATAATTCAGATTTAAGATTTTTGGTTAGGTCAAGAAGTTACCTTAACAGCACTGGCGTAAGGTTGGCTAGATTGAAGGGATGGCAGCAGCGACCCTCGGCCAAACCAAAAAGAAGAAGGCCGACCGGCTGGCCGACGCCTCTCGGCCTCCTGCCGAGAGGGACGAGCTGTGACGCGACCATAGGCTGAGGTAGAGGCGCTGACGAGATCCTTGACCGCCGGCCGAGCGGGAGGATTGAATGAGAGAGCCGTGAGGATAGCAGCTCAGCACAAGGTTGGACGGAGTGGAGCTCGGCTGAAGAAGGATGACTAGGCTGGAAGGAGCAGCTGGAGGTGCTCGACACTTTAGCTGAGAGGGAGGGACCGATGCCTCTCGGCCTCCTGCCGAGAGGGGAAATGAGCAAACCCTATGCTCCGGATCGCGAAAGAAGGCTTGCGGCTCTTGTGGAAAAGAGGAGAGGGGGGTTTCGGCTGGAGGGAGTAAATTAGGTCTTAATGGATTCAGGTTAGAGTGAAGATTCTATATAAGAATCCCAATTCATTTGAGAGCCTCGGATGACAATCGGGCGATCACGATTGATTGAAACTTCCAAGCTTTGATTAAACACTGATTGAAGTCAGAAAATTGCAAATTTGATATCGAAATGACCATCTCGGCGAGATGAATGCTAGCGTTTAAAAATTATTAAATTTGGATTAGTATTTTATTTTATATTAATTTCTTAAGTGAAAACTTCAAAAAATCACTACGATTAATTTGGAGCCCGAAAAATTACGAAACTTGAAACATAGAGTGGTCTTATAATACTTAACTCAAATATACAAAAATTTATGAAATCCAACTTTTATTTTATCTTTTATCGACTTTGAAAGTTTTAACTTCCTGAATTTATTTAGGGCAATCCGGGGCCCCAATTGCGCTCAAATTTTAGCAAGTGGATCTCCACAATATGCTTTATTTGAGGATATTTTTATTTGATTTTTATTTGACTTAAATCAAGATCTTATATTTTCTCTTAATTTGATTAGGTTTAGGCCTAATCGGCTCAGTAACAACATCGGGTTGTTACACCACATGCTCCTCTTGAATCTCTTAAGTATGCTTTGCTGATGGCTCCTCAAACTGCTCCAAATTTGACAAATTCTAGAATCCCAAATGCTAGTTTCTCGGACAAAAGAAAAGAAAAGTATATCATGTTAGACAATAAGTCTAACACATCAAAAGCTAGGGCTATAATAAGCTTTATTATAATCTTTTTAGGGCATTTAACATTAAATAAATTAGGAAGATTCTGCATAAAATATAGTAGTTAAATGAAATTTGAAACTGTACAAAATTGAAAGTAACATAAAATAGTAAACTAAAGAAAAGTAAAATGCTAAGCTAAAATCTGTAAAATACTGAAACTGAAGAAATAACTAAAATCAAACTGTTATATATGTCATTGTGTATACATCTGAATGTGTCACTAGTTTATGCTACAATTATGTATTTGGTGCCACATGCACCCTAAATAAATCCTAATATCCATGATGCATGATGCATCCCGTAGATCCTATCAACATTGATGCATGCTGCATCCTGTAATTCACAAATACTTTTGATGCTGGGAAGTTATCTTCTGAATATGCCAAATGCTTTTGATGATGGGAAGTTATCTTTTTAAGGGCAAAACCATTATGAGGCCTTTCAGGCCAAAGCAGACAATACCTTGGTACTTAAGAGTTAAGGCTATTACGGTTGCTCATTTATTTCAGTAGGGATGAGTGGTTTTTTTGCTTTCTTAGAACTTTAATTAAATATTATAATAATACATGTATTTTATTATATTTTTCTTTATTGCATATTTTATTCTGAGCTAGATGATATTCTATTTTCTACATTATGGTTACATGGATTTAAATTACAATTTTTCATCTGCACTCTGATATTCATGTATGATCATTTAGTGAAAGACTTAGTTGTATATATATTGCATATCCTTCCCTTTTTAATTGATTAAAGATGAAAACCTAATCTAATAATAAGTGAGAGATTGCACAGTGATGACCACTCTACCATATTTGTGTAACATTCATGTTAGTGGGACCACGGTGGGGGAGGGTGCCACAGACTCCTCTTGGATCTCCTGAGTATGCTTCACTATTGGCTCCTCAAACTAATCTGGATCTGACAAATTCTTGAATCCCAAATGTCAGTTTCCTAGTCAAAAGAAAATAAAAATACCTTGTGTTAGACAATAAGTCTAACACATTGTAAGCTAGGGCTACAACATGCTTTATTATAATCTTCTTAGGACATTTAACATTAAATAAAGTAGAAAGATACTGCATAAATATACTAATTAAATGAAATCTGCACTAATTGATGTTTAACTGCACTTATCGATATTTAACAACAGTTTATTTAACTGCACTTATCGATGTGCACAAAGATAAGGGGAAAAAACCCTTTTATAGTTTATTCTCTCAAATTAAGATATTAAATATTCTAATTGATACATAATTTAATGCATATCTTAAGAAAGGTAGCATAAATCACTTAATTTGTTTAACTGCACTTATCAATGCGCACAAAGATAAGGGGACGAAATCCTTTTATAATTTATTCTCTCAGATTAAGAGATTTAATACCTTAATTGAACATACTATGAAAGTGGAATGTTTGTCATAAACTAAATTATACTTATCGATGCGCACAAAGATAAGATGGTGAAACTCTATTACAATTTTATTTAGGACAAATAAACCAATTTTATGTCATACTGAATTAAATCAATCATATGGATATGTACCAAAATCATCACATGATAATACTAATATAATCATTTCTTAACTGACTAATTTAAAATCCAATGAATTTCAGATTAAATGAACCTGTTCTCCATTGGAGGTACTAAGCAATGGGGTTCCAAGGTTATGCCATGGAAGTCACTCAATATAGGTGTTCTACCACAATTAGATAACTTCAAATTAATGTCTCTTAAGTTATCTTATCACAAGGTGCATGATCAATCATCCAAGTTTTTAATGGATCATCTAAATGCCTACCTCAAAAGAGACAAATAAGGTATTTTTCTACCTCAAAATAGCTATATTAAAGGTGAATTATTACTTTATTTTAATCATAAGAACTGATTTATCTTTTCTAGGACTACTAGTGATTAATCAAGTTCAACTCAGTCGTTATAAGTCAAACGATGAATTTTATGCAAGTTTACAAGGTTATCATTAGGTTGAGAAGCAAATTAATTATGCAAATCCTCTAAATTCTTAAACTTATCCTAAACTATCAAGTCATAAGGTGAAATCATAAAATTATTAAGAGTTGATCATTTGAATATAACATATTTTATTAATTTAATAAGAGTCAATTCATGCTGATTTCTTTCTTTAAGAGAAAATTAAAAGAAGTTAAACATAAAATTAAGATAAGAAAATCATATTATCATTTATAAGACTTAATTAATATAAGATCACATGATAAATTAGTAATGTTAGCTAGAAAATAAATTCTATCCTTCACTAATTATGATCTAAGGTAATTAGTACTTAATTAGTCATTCAAAATTTAAATCCAATTGAACAAATTAA
This sequence comes from Gastrodia elata, assembly GCA_016760335.1. Taxonomy (NCBI): domain Eukaryota; kingdom Viridiplantae; phylum Streptophyta; class Magnoliopsida; order Asparagales; family Orchidaceae; genus Gastrodia; species Gastrodia elata. The sequence continues at coordinate 24,449,230 of CM028675.1, forward strand.
TTTTTAAGCATCTTAATAATTTATCACATTTGTTTCAAACCTAACGTTCCACATTTTAAGCAACATAATGAATATGTTTAATAAATGCGGTTATCTTAAGCTATAAGAAACAATAATATAATGATTCAATAAACAGAAAAAGGCCGACAAGTGCAAGTTTGTCATACCAGCATATGTTGAAAAGGTCTAAACATCTTAAGCATTGATTTTATATTTAAAAATCACTTCTACATTTACAACATGCAGGATTTTACTATAACCAATGAGAGTTTTAGTGTATTTTTGCGTTATTAGGATTTTGGAGCAGACTAAATACAAAAAATATGAAGTTTGTGCAAAATTGGACATTTTTGCGCGCTACGGCGCGCTGTAGCACTTGCCTGACCGAGAGCCAGATGCTAGGGCGCGCTATGGCGTGTAACTGCGCTGCGACGCACGGTAGCGTCAACTTGGTCGAGAGACAGGTGCTACGGTGTGTTACGATGCCAAACATTTTGAGGCACGAGCGCTGTGATGCGCTAAAGCACTCCCTGACATAGAACTAGGCGCTACGGCACGCTACGACGTGCAATGGCACTGCAGCGCTTTCAAGCACTATGGCACGCTACGACGTGGTACAGAACCATATTTTCCAAGACACGGGCACTGCGGTGTGCAGTAGATCCCAACGAACATTCCACATGGACAAAAATGGTAGTCCCCCTAAGGCATTCAGATACTCTTAAATCATTGCATCTCATGTGCGGTGTAATATACCAATGGAAAGGTCTTTCTGAGACCTTTCCATTGATACTAAAATTGACATAATAAGGTCACTCTAACAACATAAATAATGATGCCCTAGATCCAAGTATAAGGAAATCCTATTTGCATAACTGATTTCTAAATGGATAAAATGAGCTTCGATCACTCAAATGTAGGTTCTAAAAGTTAGATACAAGCATATGCAACAAATCCGAAGCAACCATAGAGTTAAATCAAAGGAGAACAAAGGAGGTTCAAGGGAAGGTACTCAAGATTGCAAATGGAAGGGAGAGCTCCAGCTAGTTTTTACAAGGGCCTGGGAGAAGAAGATTCAGCTATTTTAAAATGGAGAGGGTAAAGGCTAAGGGTTCAGACTAAAATGAGGAGGAGGCATGTCTCAAGCATGGAGTAGCATGTCATCTTCCATCAACATGAGGAGGAAGACACATATGCAGGCGTGAGGAGAGGGCTTCCATGCTCGGGAAAGGAGGAGAAGGCAGGTCCCAACGCAGGAGAAAAGAAAAATAAATTTTTATTTAATTATTTTTCTAATTTTTTTCTTAACACTTTTTAGTAATTAAAATTTGATCTAAATGAGCTCCGAAAAATCTCAAAAATTTATGCCTATCTAATTTGAGGATGAATAACTCAACGATAAAGTCAAATTTTAATTTAGAGATTAATTTCATTTTCTTAATTTTTGAGGTATTTTAAATACATTAAAATATTCTGAGAAAATTTGATAACTTCTAAACACTTCCAAAATATCACCCCTATCTAATTTAGGGGTGATGAGCATAATGGCGTAGCCAGATTTTTAATTTGAAGTCAAATTATATTTTTAATTAATTAAATATATTAAAATAATCATAATATTTGATTGATCTCTGAATCACTCCAAATTTGTAGAGTTTGGTCTAAACACCTTACAGAGACTAATGGAGATGATTATATATTAATCTGACTAATAATTACTGATTAACAACCTTTGGGTTCTTATAGGTGGTGAGCCACTCCATGTTCTTGACATAAATTAAAGAAGACCATAAATAATCAAGGCTTAAAGAGGGATAATTTTGAAAGGTCTTCAAGTGAGAGATTGTTATACTGTTGAGACCATTCAAATCATCATAGAGATTCTAATGTATCTCCAGTAAGTTTTTGGGAGGTTTCAAGGCGATTGAAAATAAGTTTGAAAAAGCTCAGCTACAGTAGATACCACAACGCATCATAGCGGCCAACAGACGGAGACCAGAGCGCTACAGCGTGCCCTGGCGCCTGGCTATCCGAGGTCTGGGCACTACAATGCATCGTAGCGCCAGGTAGAATTCTACTTCGATCCAGGTTACACCCTAAGAAATTTAGGGGGCATTTTGGACCATTTTGTAGTGCCCCGTACCGTCGTCGCACGTAAAAGAATTAAGTACAATCGTATCGGCGGCGGAGCGGTGCACCACTTGGGGAGGAATAACCTGTCTCCCCGAATAGCTGGAAACTAAGCTCATCTGAAGGGTTGCTGACTCAACCTCAAGTAGGGTTGAGAGCTAATACTTAAGATATGAGTAGTATCATTATCCTAAGTATTAGGCAAATACATACATTGGATTTAGAATACAATAGGAATTCAATATACGCATAATGTATCAACATTTCTAATATGATGATCATATCATAATACTAAGTATAAGTAGTATAAAAATAGAGTGCAAAAGCTTAAAGCAAATACCCAAAAAAATGTTCATCACAAAAGCTATATGAAAATATTTATCTCAGAAAAGAAAAGAAAATACATCCAGAATTATTACAAACAGTTTACTGAAATAGACATAAAACTAAATATTAAACTAAAAATATTAAGCCAAAAATAAAACTGGAGGATTGTCCATTAGTGCTCTGCGGGCTCCTCCTGAATCTCTTGGGTGTCCTCCTGACCTGTCTCAATATACTGCTCAGGATCTAGCAAATTGTCAGATCCCAAAGTATCGCATGTTAGACAATAAGTCTAACACATCAAAACTAGTCTAAATAATTCTAGTTATTCATTTAACATTTACATGATATAATTAAATCTGCATAAATACTGTAAAAGTAACTAAAAGTATAAAAATGTATAAAACTATACAAAATTGAAGCAAGGTAAAGTAAAACTGAACTGTAACTGAATACTAAAAATAAATCAAAATAGTACTGAATCTAAAGCTGAGTAATCATGTGTACAACTATGATGTATGTTACTGAAATTATGCATTTGAATATGCCACAACACTGTATGCTGCTAATATGCAACCAAAATATCACTGAACTATCATGAGTAGTACTGTCCAATATATGCATACATCCAATTAGGAATACTGCTTACTGATGATACTGATACATCCTGAAATTCCCTAATCAATGTATGCAACACTTCGTAACTCATAAATCATCACTGATACTCCTACATCATTCTGATACTCACACGTCATGCTTATGCTCATGCTCATGCTAATGAGATAAATCCAAAATCCAAAAAATGTTTTGAAATTTGATAATAAATCTAAAGTCTCCATTGTGCAGAATCCTGCTAAAATGATTCTGACTCCTAAATTTTAATCTCGATAATTGGTTAAAGTTGAGAGTTTACTTAAAAATCATTAGCTATGGAGATTGTATACACATAATTAGCATATTTATAAGAAAGGTAGATTTAACCCTTAGCTTGTTTAAACTGTACTTATCAAAGTGCACTACGATAGGAGGCAGAACTCGGTCGCAGTTTACATCTCAAGATAAGCCGTTAAATGCCCTAATTATAAGCATACTTAGTGGTCTACGCAAAGTGAGTTAAGATACTTAGTTTGTTTAAACTGCATTTATCGAAGCGCACTACGATAGGAGGCAGAACCCGGTCACAATTTATATCTCAAACTAAGGATTTTGTTCACTAATTGTAACACTTTTAGCCTTGGAGGATTTACTCAAACAGGACTGTATTCTTCTAATCCCTTAGGATGGCACCTAGTCATAAGTCCACATTGGAGTGAATCAATTAATCTTGAATACTACTAAAATAATCCAGTAATATGGGTATACCCCACTATACCCAACCAATAATCTGAGTTCAGAAAGTTCTATTTAATCAATAAGGATTTATCAAATTTATTAATCCTTACTCTAAGTAGGTGTATCCTACACAAGGCTCTAAGAATCTGATCAGAGGATCACTCAACATAGGTTGCTACTACAAGGAATGAGCCATATTCTAAGTATTTTAGGTGATTCCTACCACAAGATATCAAGTTTAACTTCTAAAGTTATGGAGGATCAACTAGGTTTCTACCTCAATAAGTTACACAAGTCCTTCCTACCTCAATATATCATTAGTTAAGGTTTTTAACAATTTCAATGACGAATCCTATAGCAAGCCCCTTAAGGTCTCACTTTGCTACTTCTTAAGGTTTACTTGTTATACTTAGGTTAAGTGATCAGATCAGATGATTAAAATTCATTTGATCCTTTCCTATTCTACAATTATGGGATAAAATCAAAGATCTTATTAGAGTTAGATCATTGCATAAATCATTATAATTTTATTTCCATTTTATGTTAATTATCTTATATAAGAGAAAATCAAAGATATAGAGTTTGGATTCAGATGGTTCAATCACACATATTCAATATTAACCCTAGCACTTCTAATTTGATGATTTAAGATCAATATCAAATCATATACATTATTGGGATAATATAAATTGAATTATTTTACAACTAAGTTGATTAATTAAGTGATTAAGATTTAGATCTCAATCAAGATAAGTTAGGGTTTAACCCCTAACCTTCCTATTATTAGGACCAAAAGTTAATTTAAAGGTTAATTAATGTATTATTAGTGTATTATTGATGTCAAACTTAGGTTTGGATTAAGTATCATCTACTTAATTAAGTTATCAAGATTCTTATGTTCAAGTTTATTTTACATATCAAGATGTCCCATTTAAATGCTAAAGCTCTCTAACATACATCCTAAAATCATAAAAGCATAAAATAGAAGGTAATTAAGGCTAATCAAATTCTAAAATCAAACTAAAGAGATTAGCACTTACTCACAATTTCAAAAGACTTAAGTTTCATGTCATTTGGTTATTAAACTATACCTAATTAATACAAGCAATTAAGGTTCTTATACTTATACTTTGGCATAATACCTATTTAAGATCCATAGTAAATATGAGAGCTAATTTAAAAGTGATATGTTTCAAATTCAACTTTTATATAAAATTTTATGCAATATTCAATTTTAGCTAAAATAGATTCAAATTTGATATAACTTAGCCCCACTAGGGTCCTAGGGACCTTAAAATACCAAAACAGTAAAGTTTTGGCCATTTCAGCCAAAATCTGGGTAGTTTTTTGAAATTCTGGGAAGTTTTACAAATTCTGGCGCTGCAGCGCGCTGAAGCGCCTTTCGCGTGGCAGCGCACTGTAGCGCTTTTAGCGCGGCAGCGCCTTTTGCGCAGCAGCGGTTCACTTTGCAAAATCATTATTCAATTAAATTATTTTCACATTTTGTAAAGTTCCAAAAATATTTCTGCTACAGTGCCATGTAGCGGCTTTTACAAATTACTGTTTAATTAACTTAACCGCTGATTTATAAGATTTTTGCCAAAATGTCACTGCCACCCACTGCAGTGTGCTACAGCGCATTGTAGTGGCCAATTTTGCAACTTCTGGCGCTGCAGTGCTAGACGGTGATTTCGCCAGGTGTGAAACCCGTAAGGGTCTACTTTCAAGCTTAATTACTCCCAATCCAAAGCGTTCCATGAGAGGTGCTATACATCAATGGAAAGGTCTTTCTAATGCCTTTCAATTGACATCAAAATAGGCACAATCGAAGTATTTTAGCTATACTAAAAATAGTGATAAATGCAAGGGGGTGCAGATTAAATAAAAAATAGAGCCTTAATGGCTTCTATACATGTTTATAGACTTCCAAAGCTACGATCCAACATTATAACAGTATGAGAAAGATATGGAGAGGAGCAAAGGTGTGGCGACCGGGAATCGAAGTTCGAGAGTCTTTAAAGAATGATTCATACACTGAAAATATACATTCATACAAGTAAAGAAAATAAAATACATAAATATTCATATTTATATTCAGAGCCATTCATATATGAATTTACAATAGTTTTAATATTTATAATAAAGATTTAACCACTTCTCATATTTCACATATCTATCTCTTCTCTTTTATTTGGCAGATCTTCAAAGCTTTAATTTTCAAAACCTGAAAAATTCAGTTACCAGTCAGGTAAGAGTATGCAAATTATTTTTATAAGAATAATTCTAGTATCCTATAATAGGCATAAATCAAATGTGGAAATAAAAGGAATATATGCATAACATATAGTAAGGAAAATCAAATTTCTCAAATTTAAATATTGTCCTGCATGTTAGCTTTGAAATTCAACATATATGAAAAGCATGAAATATATAAATTTTATCAAAAGTATTTGTAACAATAAGTCGAGTCCATAGACTCCTGTGCCCAAATGGGTAAACCCATAAGCATAACTTTTAGGAAGCTTTTCTCACTACCCGTTAGTAGTTTAATCTTAAATTAAGAACTGATGGTGTGTCTTTCTTCTGGATTTGCCCACTTCCTAATAAGGGCTAAATCCCTCCATATGACTCCCAGGGGCTGCTAGTCGGCCTAATCTATACAGATTCTCAGTGTTACTTTCCATCCTCCAAAGACAAACACCATATTAATATATACCACATTTTATCTTTTTGTTACATGCTTATTTAATAAGATTATTTTGCAAATTTATAAGCGGTAAGCAGATTTGGAATATAAATAAAATTCAAATGAAAATGGCTCAAAATAAGAATACTGAAATAAAACTTATATATAGATTTACGTACTGACTATTTTGATAAAATCACAACCAAGTTAATTTTTTTGATCTGCCAAAAATAATTTAATTCATTAATTTAATATTTTATGATTTTATCATAATTTGTAATATTATGTTTCTATTTATTTATATATTTTGAGTAATTATTAAGCCTTATAAGGTCAAATTAGGAATTTGACCTTATAAGGACATATTAGTAATTTTACCCTTAATAAAATCTAAAATTTCTATTAGTTTATTGTAGATTTTGTTCTAAGATTTTCATAGAACTTAAAATCATCAAATTCTGATATGTATTGACTAAGTTATAGCCAATATAAGTTCTATGTTTAATAATTAGGGTTTAATGTGATTAGTGAGTGATTAGTAAAATTAGTCATAAAATTATTAAACTAATAACACAGCTAGGTTCTAATCTCTTTTATGAGTTCTCTAAAACTAAAATTACTTAATTTGGATCATTAGATTTGCTAATATTCACTAATCAATATTTTAAGTAATTAGGGTTAATTAAGAGATCTAACCATTGGATTCTAAATATTTCTATAGATTATTGTAAATTTGGTTTTTCTGATCTAAATTGATATTTATATCACATAATTTGAAGTTCAATTGACAAACTTATGGTCAATTGAAGTTCTAGGGTTAGTTAACCTAATTATGGTTAAGTCATAAATGTGATTAGTCAAAATCTAATTCAAACAGTAAAATGAATACTACTAAAATATTCCTTTGGGTTTTTTGAGTATTTTGAGACTCATATTGAGTATAATTGTATTAGGGGTTAAAAAGTTATGATTAAGTGAAGGTTTGTGTCAATTTATGAATATTCAAATATCCTAAAATATCACTAAGTGAAATATTAGTCAAATTAGAAATTTGACAGCACCAATAAATCCCTTAAATTTTTTTGATTTCATTGATATATTCATTTATATGATTTGGACTTATATCTATTAAGTTATGTATATTTAAAGTTTAGATATTTAATTATATTAAATGGAATTATATTTTCATTTAATAATTTGGTTTAAACTTAATTAACTGTTAGTTATATTTATTTAAATTAATCCATTCATTATTATATTTAATAATTACTTATATTCATTTTTTTCATTTTTTTTAACTGCTGTCGGATGAGATATCTGGCGGGCCCCACAACAATGCGTCACAATATTACTGGCAGTGGCGTCTGGAGGGGGTCCCACACTTGACACGCGTCCAGCTGCAAGTGGCTGGACAGACGGGTGGGACCCACCGCTGTCTCGAATGAGACAGACGGCACTGAGGCATGGGCGCGGGCCCCACCTCTGCTACGGAGCTACGGGATAGCGGCACGTGTCCCTTGGGTGACACGCGGCACAACTGAGGAGCGCGATCTGCGCTTGTGGGCCCTGCTGGCAGCGTGATCGAGCGGCTGGGCCATGGGTCGGGCCCTTGTCAACCCGGCCCGACCCATCATCTTCTTCCTTCCCTGAAAGCCGAGACTTAGGGCACCCCTTTTTGCGTTGTTTTCGTCGGAGGTAGGACTCGACCCACATAGAAACAAATAGAGAATGATTAGAGCTATTGAATGGCATACGAATCAATGGCATATGTGGTCTAACTTAGCAGTAAGATCAAGCCCTAGGTCCCTATGTTCGGCGAGGGGGTTATAACGGTTTCGACTGTAGTTAAGAGTCAAAATTATTTTGATTCGTAGCGAATCATCACGATCTAACCGCATATAATGCAATCGATAATATGGAATAACGATATGAACAATTTGATTGAAATATAGATGAGTATTGATTAGGTTTGAGGCGTACCTAAATTTTGACGACTGAGGACGAATAGCTCGAACATATCGTTCCTTCTTTTGCAGAGACTTGATCTGAGCCAAAGGTTGGCAGGGAGACGTCGATTAGGGTCCTTAATGTGTGTATAAAGCGGCAGATCGACATGTGCTTGGCCGTGGAGGTGCCGCGTGCGCTCGATGCGCCACGCGCAGGCCTTTTGGAGACGAAAGGCCTGGACCGTTCGATCGATCGATCGAACGATCCGAAACTACCGTTGAATCAAACGGCCGGACGCGTAAAGGGAGACGGCGTCTGAGGGGGTTGGACGGTGCCGTCTAATTATTTAATAAATATTATTATTTAATAGATCTCAACTCTATTTAATAATTATACTAATTAATTAATTACGTTCAAAAAATTTTCAATAAATCACCCCTAGTTAATTGAGGGGTGAGGAACGCAATGGCACAATCGGATTTTTAATCCGACGAGTATTTAATTATTCGATTTTTCAGGGCATTTAAATAATATTAAAAATATTTGACGAAAATCCAACGACTTCCAAATGCATCCAAAATTTCACCCCTAGCTAATTTGAGGGTGGTGAATGCAATGACTAAGTCGGATTTTCAATCTGAGGTCAAAATGGCCAGCCGAATGAGGGGAAGGTGGCCAGCCAACTAGGAGAGAGAGGGGAAGAAATTGCATATTAAATATCAAATAATTGTTTAATTATTTTCCTTAATTATTTAAAAATTTAGATTTTTAAAACGTGTTTCAAAAATTTTCAAAAATTCACCCCTAGCTAATTTGGGGGTGAGGTATCCAACGACGAAGTCTGAATTTGATTCGAACGATTATTTAATTATGCTAATTTTCGGGGTATTTAATTATATTAAAATATTGACAAAAATTTGATGACCTTCAAACGCATCCAAAACATCACCCCTCTCTAATTCGGAGTGACGATAGCAACGGTGAAGTCAGATTTTGATTTCGAGATCAAAATAAATACCTCAATTTTTTAATTAATTAAATATTAAAATATTCCAAAATAATCGATTGGTCTCCAAATTGCTCTAAATCTTTAGGGTTTGATTCTATTGAGTAAATGAACTTAATGGAATGATAATTATGATATAATTAATCTAAATTCAAGCTGGATAATAATTTTGGGTTGTTACACATTTGGAGTTCAAATATCAGTTAAGTACTTAAGAAAACTTATTGAAAAATTTTTCAATGTTGGCAAGAGGAAGCAAGGGCTTTGGCTGCTGTTGGAGAGAGCCCTGAGGGAGGTGGCTGTTGCTCTCCTCCTTCTTCCTAGAGTAAGAGTTAGTGTTCCTTGTTACAGAATAAATCAATCAAGAGGCTTTGTAAGTGGTAGATCTTTCTTTCTCTTGTGAAGGTGAAACTCTTTGTTACTCTGTAAATTTTCTCATACATGGTGGAATTTTTGTGTGGTATGGCTTAGTGATTTTTCCCATCTTTGGGTTTTCCATATAAAATCATTATTATTTGGATGCTTGTGTGTGGATGGATGTGAATGTGTTGTGATATATATTTTGTTGTGCTTATGATTTCGTTATTTGCATGATAACCTTCAACACAACCCCGATTCTCGAGCGCAAATCGCTTCCACTGCGTTGCTCATGTAGGTTTCTCAAACACACAATAGTATCCATTATCCAGATTGCTCATAAACCTGAGTATTATGATCGCAAAAATATATTATTTCTAATAGTATATTTGGTTCAGCCTAATTTTGAACTAGTTTGAGATTTTTATTTTGACTTAATCGAGTCTGGTTTTCATCATAATTGTCTTATTATAATTTGGTTGTCACATGAGTTGTTAAAAATGTAAAATGTCGGGAAATTCAGAGTTAAGTGCTTGAAATACAAATGCATTGAAATCTTTGGAAGTAGAGTTTGGCCAATAGAGAAGAGATTGTCATCAATGTTGTTTGCACCTTGAAGATAGTGGGAGCCCTGCTTGAAATACAAATTATTTTCATTTCTTGAATAATATTTGTATTTATAGTTGAGCTAATACATCATAAATATGATAATATAAAATATATTAATATTCTTAATATGATGATATATAATATAGTAAAAAATTTACTATATTAACTACACATATAATAATACTTTCTAATATAATAAAGTAATATCATTAATATGAGAACCATATATATAATAATATATTCTAATAATTCATCCTTTCATCTCTACGTATAGCATGTTCTTCGCGGTAAATCTTCGTTTGGGTGGAAGAGTATTTTTTGAGAAATAGCTATGAAAAATAATTCCAAATGTCAGCTATTCTTTTTTAAATAATTAATTATATTTAATAAATTTTAATTATTTTAAATTAAATTAGAGCCTTACTTTTAAATTTTACTATGTGCACAAACATTTGAACATCATATTTCATTATAAATTTAAAAAATAATATTTATATTATTTTAATGTAAATAAATAAATATTAATTAAATAATATTTTAAATTTTATTTAATTAGATTAATTTAAATAGTAATTTTTTTTATTTATAATATTAATTTTTAATAGTGAATCTCATTTATTATAAGTTAATCATCAAAATTTGGAATGAACAGAACACTAATAGAGATATGATTGCAACTTTTTTTTTTTATATATTTATAAATAAAATAATCACATTATTTATATTTTATTTTAACTATTTTTTTAATACTATAATAAGGTCATTAAATACGCTTGAGCGGTGAAATTGGGACCACTTTAACTAATGAGAAAATTGAATTTTAAGAAAAAAAAAAGTGATATTTAATATGATTATATACATTATTATAATTTTTCTAGAATTATATATAAGTAGATGAACCTTCCCCCTTTCCCCTGCATCCCCACCTCTGCTCCAACTAAGCACAGATCCAGCGAAGGCAGTGAAGCTTCGATGGAAATTCCGAGCGAAGGCCGGCGGCCTCACCTGGCTATGGTGTCGAGCCCCGGCATGGGTCATCTGTTCCCTCTGGCCGAGCTGGCCAAAATCCTCGTTAACCGCCACCGCTTCACGGTCACCTTCATCACCTTCGCCGCCTCTGACAACAGAGCCGCCCACACCTTCCTCTCCACCCTCCCCTCCGGCATCAGCTGGTTGACCCTCCCCCCCGTCCCCCTCGACGACATTCCCCCGGCCGCCACCATTGAGACCCGTATGTCCCTCGTCTCCCTCCGTTCCCTCCCCGCCATCCGCTCCGCCCTCGCAGACCTCCACTCAACCACCAACCTGGTCGCCGTCGTCGCCGACTTTTTCGCCACTGACGCCTTCGCCGCGGCCCGCGACATCGGCGTCCCCTACTACATGTTCATCCCCACTAATCTCCTCTTCCTGAGCCTGCTGCTGGAGCTGCCAGCCCTGGACACCGCTATTACGGGCAGGTTCCAGGACCTGGAAACCCCCCTGCGGCTGTCCGGCTGCGTGCCCATTCCCGGCTCCGATATCCTCACCCCTCTGCTCAACCGGTCTTCCGAGGAATACCGCTGGATGCTGCACCACGCCCGGCTGTACCGCCAGGCACAGGGGATTCTCGTCAACAGCTTCGCCGCTATCGAGCCCGGCCCAACCAAATCTCTCTCCCAAAACAGCCTTATCCGCCCACCGGTCTACCCCGTCGGGCCGATGGTCCAGTCCCCCAAGCCCGGAACCAGCCTGTGCCTGGCTTGGTTGGACCGGCAGCCGGAGGGGTCGGTTCTGTTCGTGTCCTTCGGGAGCGGGGGAACGCTGACGAGAACCCAGCTGGGGGAGCTGGCGCTGGGGCTGGAAGCCAGCAAGCAGAGGTTTCTCTTGGTGGTGCGCAGCCCCTGCGACGAGGACTCCTCCTCTACCTATTTCACCGCCCAGACGAAGGACGATCCTCTGCTCTTCCTTCCCGAAGGATTCGTTGACCGGACCCGGGACGTGGGCTTGGTGGTCCCCTCATGGGCCCCGCAGATCGAGGTCCTCGCCCACCGGGCCACCGGCGGCTTCCTGTCCCACTGCGGCTGGAACTCCACCCTCGAGAGCGTCTCCCACGGCGTCCCCTTGATCGCCTGGCCTCTCTTCGCTGAGCAGTTCATGAATGCGGTGATGCTCGTGGAAGAAGCGCGGGTGGCTATGCGCCCCAAAAAGGCAGACGCCGCCGCCGCGGTTGATAGGGCCGAGGTCTCTAGGGTTGCGGCCGCGCTAATGGAAGGGGAAGAGGGGAAGGCGCTGAGGCGCAGGGCGCAGCAGCTCAAGGAGGCTGCGCACGCTTCTCTGAGAGAAGGGGGGTCGTCTTATGAGGCGCTCGGACTTGTCGCCGACATGTGGAAAGAGAAGTCCGCTGGAGCCGGCGGAGCCGCCGCCGCCGTTGCGCCGCAGTAGCAGCAGGTTTGGTAGCAACTGACGAGCCAAAACAAAAGTATATATATATTTATTTTAATGGGTGTCACAAGGAGCTTTCTGTTTCGAATTGATTTGTATTTGTTTGTTTTTAGTTATGCCGGCGTTCAATATATTGATATATAAATTAAAAAGCTTTAATGTTTGAGTCCATAAATATGAGACAAGTTTGAATTATTTCGAATTATTTTAAATATAATTTAAGTCAAGAAGTAATCGAATCAAAATATCTGCAAAATTTCAGTCAAAATTTGAATGCAAAAATAAAGGAGACTATTTATTCTCTTGGCGTGGTGGAGATCATTAATTAGTGGATAATTAGTGGTAAAAGCAGATACTTAATCTTAATTATTTTTGACATTCGCGGCTTCTTTTAAGCATGCAAAGTTAATGCTATTCGCCCCCAAATGGCTTTCACATGGTATTTTTCTTCCACCGACTTTGGGTTCTTTTTTTCTTAAGCATAATTAATATTCCATTAATAGTTCAATAAATATCATTTACGAATTTGTGATTATGATTTACATTTTAAATATTTACAAAAATGAATTTAGGAGATATTTGAGAACACTTAATCCGATTCTTATAAACTGAAAAGACTTAATTTTGTGGTTTTTGGAGTATATATTATTATGTATTTTAATATGCAATATTGATATATTGATGTTAAACCCATAAGCATATCCCTTAATAAGCTTTACAACTGTATGTATGTAGTTTATCAACCTTTTCTCAAATTTTGGTGTCTTTATTCTGGTTTGCCAACTTCATAAAACGGTTAAACCCCTCCTTATATCACCCAAGACTCTTAGTCGACCCAATCTGTATAGATTCTCAGTGCTGTTTTTCTTTATTCAGAGACAAACGCCATATGTAATGAATATATTTCATCTTTTTTCAAACGCCTTATAATAATATTTTGCAATTATTTAAGTGATAAGCAAATCAAAAAGTCATAAATCACAATTCAAATTGCAATAAGTTCAAAACAGATACAATGAAGTAAAATTTATAAATAGATCTAAGTACCTGATTTGTTTGATAATACATAATAATTCACTTGATTTAATTTGTTAAATATCAAATTAAATCATCAAATTAAAATTTAATAATTTAATTGTAATAATTTTCATTTGATTAAATTTTTAGGTCATCATTAAAAAAAATTTTATTTTATAAATTAAATATTAAGAAAATTCTCAAAGTAATGTAAAATATTAAATTTCAATTAAAATTTGGCATTTTACATTATTCTCAACTTGAAAAGGATGTGGTCCCAGTATCAATCTAACATTTTAATAATATTAACAAATTTATGAACTCCTTACATCTTGATATAAAATTTCTTCTAGCTCAATTATGTAACTAGGTTTGGCTGTAAATTAATCTCATCCACTTCAACTCTCATAGTTGCTTTTGACAAACATTTCCTTAGTGACGAGATATGAAATACATCATGCATCATGCTTAGGTATAATTGAAGTTTGATTTGATATTCTACTTGGCTGACTTGCTTCAAAATTTCAAAAGAACCGAAGTATCTTGGGTTTAACTTTTCAAAAATTCCAAATATTGTGTAACGCGTCATCCTGTCACCGCGCGCAACTAAGATAATTTAAGAACAATTGACGGCTGAACGATGCGTTGCTCGGGAAGTAAATATTATGATGCTCATCATCGTCCTCTAGATTTTATTGTCGATGATGAGCATTGAAATCTATAAGATGCACGGCCTATCTTTTCCAACACTTCAAATGGTCTAACATAGCGAGGACTTAGCTTCCCAACTATGCCAAAATGGAAAACTCCCTTCATGGGACTGACTTTGAGATAAGACAAATCTTCGACATTGAAATCCAAATGACGATGATGAGCATCATGATATTTACTCTAGCGATCTTGCGCTGCTCTAATTCTCTGTTGGATCATTTGCACTTTCCTGTTTATTTCTTCTACCATGTTATATCCATATAACTAAACACTACCTATTTCAGATCAAACCAGGGGAGTGCTGCACTTTTGAAATTATAACACTTCATGTGACAACCCCAATATCGGATAGGAGATTAACCCAATATTTGAGCGTTACCACAATATCTAATACTGAATTAGAAGAAAGCTAACCCAATAATAGATGTTGTGTGGCCAACAATATTTGTGATGGTGTTAAGTTAAGATGGGAGGCAGTCGAAGGAGAAGGAAAGTATGTGAATAGAAGTAATTGTAAATATATGTAAGTAAAATTTATTTGCAAGTATAAGTAAGAGAAAGGAATCACATGCAAATAGAAATTTACATATAAGAACAAAACTTATTTTCATCCATCCATTTATCCAAACCAAGCATTTATATATTGAAATAAAATCATCACAGAATAAGTAAAAATGAATACAGAAATTTAATTATTATAAACTTGAAATTTAAAGAGTAATAGTAAAAGTTGTAGCGCCACGCTCCGTCGCCGCGTGCAAAAAGGAGTAATCAATCGGTGGCGGAGTGGTGCGCTACTCGAGAATGGATTCTACATCTCCCTGAATAGCTAAAACTAACATTGAAGGCTGCTAACTCAACCATAAAGGAGGGTTGAGGGCTAGTACTTAAGATCAGAATAGTATCATTATCATAAGTATTAGACAAATACATACATTATATTTAAAATACAATATGAAGAATTCAATATATTTATAAAATGTCAGTATTTCCAGTATGCTGATCACATCACAATACTAAGTATAAGTAATATATAAATAGAGTACGGAAGCTAAGCATATATCTAAAAACATTCATCATAGAAACTGGATGAAAATATTCATCTCAGAACAGAAAAGTAAATACATCCAAAAATTAATACAAACCATTTACTAAAATAATACTGAAATAAAGTCTAAGTACTGAAATAAAATAACTAATCAATAAAAGTAAAGGTGAAGGATAAATCCACAAAGACTCCACGAACTCCTTCAGAACCTTCTAAGTATCATCCTGACCTAGCTCAATAAGCTGCTTATGATCTAGCAAATTATCAGATCCCAAAAGTACCACATGTTATACAACAAGTCTATGTAACGGTCGCCCCTTATTCAACTAAGTTTAAGAGGTGGTTGTCATTAGTACCACAGATATTAAACTATAAATATATCCATGATACTAATCAAGTGCTGAGCAATATCTATTAGAAATATATATATAATATGGCAGCACATAAGAATAAGAAAGGGGGCAACCAACACAATCCACATCTATTCATTCACATACAATACATAAATGCAGAATAATAAGAATAAGAAAAACTTAATTATTACATTATTAATAAATACAGATAAAGAATATTGAAGCATATCTCTTTCAGTGAGATGCACCACTTTAACCTTCTACTTAGCTTAATCCTCAAGAGCTGGA
Source organism: Gastrodia elata (assembly GCA_016760335.1). Lineage (NCBI taxonomy): Eukaryota > Viridiplantae > Streptophyta > Magnoliopsida > Asparagales > Orchidaceae > Gastrodia > Gastrodia elata. The sequence continues at coordinate 24,465,459 of CM028675.1, forward strand.
TCTGACCTATACTCCTAATCTGTCATATGCACATATATGACAGGGCACAACCAAAAAATAAAAAGCTAGATAGACTTTAATAAGTTTAAGTATAATTTAATCTATTAAAAGGTTTTATGAGTTTAAAAATATCATTATTTTACTTAAATTACTAAGCAAGCAAAATAAATAGGTGCAATAAGCTACAAAGATATTATAATTATAAAATAACATTTATAACTAGGTAAGCAAAGTATGCAAAATATCACATCATAAATAAAGCTGAACAAGGTAAGGCTATAATGTATAAATAACTGTATGATACTGAAAGTAAACTCATCTTAATATGATTATGATCACATGAATACATGCTGGTTACATAAAAGAAAAACTGTATTGAAATATGTTGAACTGAGTGTGCAAAACTAGCATCCTAAACATGCCAATACTTAATAAATGATGAACTGAAATAGCATAAATTGAAGTAAGTATAATGTATGCTGAAACTATAAAATAAAATCCACTGAAGCAAGTGGCAAAATAAGCCAAAGCACTGGAAACGAACTAAAAGTAAGAAAAAAAACATTGAAGCATGTGGCAAAGTAAGCCACAGCATAGAACTTAACTGAAAGTAAAAGCATGCCTAAACTTAGTATTGCCACAATAGAAATAGGTCATACCAGACCTTTGAACAGAAAGTTCAACATATATCCATCTTAGGCATCATCAGAGCTAGGTCCAAGTTAAACTTATAGAATAAGACATGTATCCATCCTAGCCAAGCACAGAGCTAGGTCCGAGTCTATTATATAAAAGAACTGGTACTAAAAAGGCAGACTAAGTTGGGACATACTCTATTGAACAGAATGCATCGAATGAATTGAATGAATATTTATGCTATTCAAATACTAACTTGGAATACCCATCAGTATTCTAAGTTCATCTATTATGTCCAAGGAAAAAGGCTCAGTATATAAGGTATGTGAAGCAACAATAATCAAGTAAGCAAGAGATTCAACTACACAAGGTGACATCATTTATTATCAATTAAACTATTCTAGCTATTCCAAGTTATACAACTTAGAAACACAGCCTTACAAGTTGAAAACAAATAGAACTGATCAAGTACTAATTTGATTCAATCAGAATCAACTATAAGTTAAATAATAAATTATCACATCCAAATTGATGAATTTGGAGTTCTAAGCTAAGATCTAATCAAAACCTACTTAGCTATGGATTATGTATTAAACACCACAAATTTGGATTCAATCACATAATCCAAAGGTAAAGCTTAAGATCTATGGTTTAATCTAAATGTGAAATAATGATTAAAGTTTATTCTATTAAGTAAAAATCAAGCTTAATAGAATGAATCTCCTATTCTTAATCTAAAGTTGAAAGATAAAATAATTAGAATGAAATTATGAAAATCTAGAAATTAATAAAACCAAGATTCCATTCATTGAATACACTACTTATTCAATGAATGAAATCTAATATAGTATATATTCCTAATCTTAAGGAAAAGATCTTAAGGTGAAGTATAGATCCCTAATAAGCTCCAAATGACAAGGTGTGATGACCCCAATATTGGAAATCACTTAACTTAATATTGATACGTCACCATAACACCTAATACTAGATTAGAAGAAAACTAATATAAATCATTAAGTATTGTGTTTGGCCAATGATTTAGAAGAGGGTCTTAAGTTAAGATGGAAGGGGAGTTATGAATGGTGTTTAGAAGTTTATAAATAAAGATGTAATATATGGATTTAAGAATGAATGTAAAGTAGATTTGAGCATGTAATATAAACAATAAGACATGAGATTGCAATTTAAACAATTGACATGAGTACATGTGATAGTGATCTAAAATATATGAATTGCTTACATTCAATCTTAGATATGAAATCCTAAGTATTTATGGAGTATTTAACATGTGAGTTATATTTTTACCAAAATATTCTAAGTCTAAATTTTCTTAAAAATTTTGGCAGAGTCTTCTTTGTAAGAGGTTAAGGAAACACCTGCAAAATTACATGCAATACTCTCATTCCAATGGGAGTTATAATTTTAAAGAAAAGACAACCTAAATTAACATGCAATCAATCCAATTTAACTCCAATTCTAATATAGAGTTCAATCCTTTTGATAGGATTGCTCATTTCCAATTATAAATTAGAGTTCAATCAATTTTAAAGGATTGCTCATTTATAATTTTAAAATAGAGTTCAATTCATTTTACAAGATTGCTCATTTATAATTCTAAAGTATTTAAGGGAGAAATCACATGTGTAATAGTTGTATACCCAAAAGTTTACTTCATCACAATATTCAACATTCAGATGTAATTATGCCAAGACTATTACTTGAGTAAGAAACTAAAATCCAACAAGTAAGTATGCCAATTGAATATACAATGAATTCCATTTATCATTCTAAGTAAGTATGCAATAAAATACTTAATTAACATACAAATTTTATACATTTATAACTATTCATCCATTCAATATGTTCATCCATTCATTCATCATAAGCATTTAAATATGACTAAGCTCCAACAAGTGTAGTAAATTAAAGTAAATGACATTATTACAAAATAAAGTAAACTAAATAAGAGAAGGAAATCTGATAGCTCACTTGAAGTTCTTAATAAGCTATAAATTTATAATATACGATAGGCGAAAGCAATTTAATTTTTAGTGTTTGGTCCAGCTCCACTAGCCTTTAAGTGCACCTGATCTATCATATTTTAGTATTTATATGTGATAGGGCAAAGCCAAGAAATAAAAAATCTAGTTAGACTAAACCATCAAAGTACATTTTAAGATTGGCTAAATATGTTGTTGTTATAATTGATATCACAGTCCTAATTACAAAATAAGTACAAGTATGGGTGCAATATGGTAAGCATACAAGTAAGAAAAAGTAAGTAAGGAAAATAAGTGAGTTAGAAAACTCAATTAATATACATTCTAGCCTATAAAATAGAATAAGGGTAAAAGCATCCTAAGTATATGAAGTAAAGCATGTATATGTTCAAATGAACTTATGCTAAGTAAGACAAAATAAATAGTGAAGCATTTAAATGAAATTATACAATATTCACTGTAATCTAAATGAACTGTAAATAAGTAAAGTACAGTTCTAAATCATAGAAAATGCATAGTAAGGAAATTGAAAAAAAATCTTAGACTTTTAATCTAAGATACACATAGCCAAAGATTATGAAAAGTAACATAGCTAAAAATGATAATGAGTCTTAATAATCTATAAGATTGAAGATCTCACATGTTTATTAATTGAAGTTATTTTAATCTGTGCTCATTCTATTGGCATATTCAGAATGAAATGAGGAGTTAAACACGTATGCTTAACAACTAAGAAAAGTGGGGCCAATTCCTAAAACACTCACATTCACCCTCTGAGAATGCGATGTCTCCTTATTACTCCTTATTCAGTCTGCCCTAGACTGATCCACCATATGAAACTCCTAGTAATTTAATGTGAAACTTTTATTTATGCATAATATAATATATGAATGATTCAATGAATAAGGCTCAAGCATAAGCAAGCATTCAAGAAAATTTAATAATTGTAACTAAGTGAAATCCAAAGTTATCTAATTTTAATGATCTATTTCATGATTGGAGCTAATTGAGCTCCTAATTAACTTTGGGATATTGGTCTCAAGTTAATTATAATATAATAGTAGTTGGGATTTTGAAAATAATATATTCAATTCATTTAATATGATATGATAAAATAATTTATAAGTATAATTGTTGTTATTAGAGACTAGCTCTTAATCTCATCCTAAACTATAAGATCTAATTACAAAATTAAATCAAGGTTTAGGTACCTAGTATGTAGGGATTAAAATAAGCAATTATCTAACTTAAGAAATTTTGTAACAAAGGTAACTCCACTAATTTTCATTATGATCCACTAGCTAGGTTATATTTAGAATGCACTAATCACATAATATTAATCTAATTATGTTGTAAGAAATTGTAAGATTTAGTTTAAGTACTCACTAGACTTAAGAACTACAAGTTCTATATTTACTATTAATTGATGTTTAAGGAATTCAATAGGATTCCTAAACTAATCTAAGTAAGTTAAGGATTCCTATTACTACAACTTAAAATAATTAAGAAAAGGCTTTAGGGATTTGGATGAATAAGCTAAGTCCTAATCTAATTACTAAAACTAGATTTAGTTGATTCACTATTCTACAATTACTTAAAGTATTAAGACTATCTATTCTTAATGGGTATAACTAATAGACTTAGGATTCAATTATAGATATATTGCAAATTAATCCTAGGGTTTTTACCTTAGGGTTGAAAGGTGAATTAAGCACTTGGCAATTAATTTACATTAAAAGAAAGTTGAGAACTAAGCTATAAATAATACTATCAAATTAGTAAGGAAAATAATAAATGTGACATGTTACCTATCCTAGGGTTTTATAAGACCTAAAACATGCTATCTAAGAATTTAAAATAATCACAATAATACTAAGTAAGAGTCAAAAAAATCTAAAATCCTAAATTGTTGTCTAATGGAAATGATTTATATATCAATGAAATCCTTATTTCATAAGGGGAAGAATGACACTAAGTATGTCAATTTTGGACAACTTTGGAAAAATTAGGATTTTAATGACTCCAAATTAGGTTAAAAAGTGATAAACGAAATTAGAGTTCAAATGTTGAATTTTATTTCATATTATTGTTCCTCATATTTTTGTGAGTGAAATGGACTATTTGATCATTTAATTTGGATCTTAAATGATCAAATTAGGTCACATGGAATAATGGAAATTATTTTGTAATTAATTAATAAATCCTAAATATTTACCCATTAAAATATTTGCCAAAATTGAAATTAAATTGCATATTATTATTTTACTCATTTTTGTGATCAGAATGATATATCATTTTGTGCTATTTGGATAAGTAAAATTATAATTATGATTAAAATAAAACTTAGCATTTAATTTATCATTACATAATTATTAATGATCAGCTAATGATCAATTCAGCGCAAAAACCTTCAGCGCAGAAACAAATGAAAGAGACGGTGGCACTGAACTCGGCGCAAACATGTGTCGCTCAGTGGAGACGACCCATGTCGCTTCCTGAGAATGCCGCGGGGTATTAAAAGGATGCAATTGAACCGGGATGATTCGGCCCGGTTTGACAATAGAAGAGGGATCGAGTGCCGAGCCGCTTCATTCCTAATTAAATTACGAAAAACAAAGGAGCCGAAAAATTAGGGCTTTAATTTGCAATCGATCCATTGAGGATCACGGCGAACTCCTTATACAGCGCATAGGTCTCATCGAGATCTATCTATGGAACCTAAAATTTATACCTAGGGTTAACTAGCAACCGTATTCGGTGATGCCCTAAATGGCTTAAGGAAGATCATTACAGCCCTACTGATCGATAAGTTTTGATTGCATTCTGTTTAGCTTAATATGAATCATTAAACAGAATGCCATCTCAAACCCAGCCGATCGATCAAGTTTGATCACATTCCAGTTAACGTAACATAAGTCATTAAATAGAAAAACAACATTCAAAACCATTAAATCGAACTATTGAATGCAAATGTAGGATCAACAGATGAGAACTTGGAGTGTATCTGAATCAATGAAGCTGGAAGCGGGATCGATCACACTCAGGTTTGACTCGCTTTATCTTCTTCCTTCATGCCTCCACAGACTTGCAAGCTCTCAGCACTATTAGAAGGAACCAAAGAAAGTGGGGGAAGAAGAGAGATTGCTAGGCTTAAGGGCTAGACAACCTAGCTGGAAGGCGATCGTACCCTTTGCTCTATCCGTGACCACTGTGTGGTTATCTTGGCTAGTCACGGGAGGAGGAAGAAGCATAGGAGACAATCCCGACCATCCATCTGAGACAACAATCCTACGGTCGATCTCAAATCCAAATCCTGATTTAATCTCGGTCGTTTTATTTAATTAAAAGAAGACGCAACGGCTGGGATTTGGCGGAATTGTTGTCCCGTGTTTGGAGTCCCACACGGGATTTCCACAGTTCAAAAATATAATTGTTTAGTTAATTTATTAATTTTATATATTATTTATTTTAATTTCATTAATTAATTAATTAATTAAGCACAATTCATTACTCAAAATAAAATAATCAAACGCACTCCAAAAAAATCCCAAAAATTCACCCTTACCCAATTGAGGTGTGGTGAACTCAAAAATGAAATCAGTTTTTTGATCGATGATCAATTTAATTATCTTAAATTTTTTGGGTATTTAAATATTATTAAAATATTTATAGAAAATTCGATGACTTCCAAACACTTCCAAAATACCACCCCTAGCTAATTTGGATGTGGTAAGTCCAATGGTGGACTCCGTTTTTTATCTGAAGTCTAAATAAATTAGGCATTCTCAAAATAATCAGAAAACCAAGAAATGTTGAAAATTGCCAAACAATCTCTAAATCGTACGAAAATTGAATTGGAGACTCTTTAGACTAATATAAGACTAATGAAAAAGGATTATAGTCAATTAGGTCACTAATTAATGGGTAACAATATTAGGGTTATTACACAAGGTTTTCAAATACAATTCAATCACTAACGATGCTAAGATATATGCAAGTGAGGTGCGCACTATACATAGAGCTCAATGAAATAATATAGTTAAATGAATACATAATTCAGTAAAGTTCTATGTACTTAATGTACCTTTAAAGCAATTCGAACTTGAAGCTCGATAATTGAATGAAATTAGACGATAATCACAGCACCTGCAATAATTAAGCAAAGTACATCTAAATTATACTCTCTTTTGATAACTACATTTGATCCTAGAAAAACATGGAACCAAACTAATTCATTCTCCAATACACAAGACTAGAGAGTAAACTACAGTAAGCTAGAGATATGATCTACAAGATAAAACATAATATCTTAATAAGATTGATAGCAATCATTCCTATAGATGGTTTAAGAGAATGTACTGGACATAAACCATTAAAATCTAATTAAGATGAAATCATCCTCATGCTAACTTACATTTTTCATGCATTTATTAAAGATGATACAAATGAGGGATTAGACATTGAGTAGTGTAGCGCCCCGCCCCGTCGCCGTGCGCAAAAGAGAAAAGTAATGTACCTCAACCTTGGCGGCGGAGCGATGCGCTACTCGGAAAGGCCGGGTATACAAGCAAAACCCATCTCCCCGAATATGCTAGAAAGAACTGAGCCATGCTGAAGGCTACCGACTTGAATCCTAAGAGTATGATCGAGATCCAATACCTAAGATAAGAGTGAAATGCTTATCTTAGATATTAGGCTAGTACGTATACAAGGTCCAAAGAGGTAAATAAGAACCCAATATATGTTATCAATATATATATTAGCATTTCTAATATGATGATCACATCACAATACTAAGTATAGTAGTATAACAGAGTGCGGAAGCTAAGAGAAAATCATCCAAAATACATTCATCACAAGCAGTAATACCATTCGTCTCAAAAAAGAAAAGTAAAATACATCCAGAGTTTATTACAAACAGATTTAAAATATATAACAAAAAGAGTCTATTTATAATGCTGAAATGAGCTAATAAGTAAAAGTAGGTGCTCGATCCACTATAGCTCCACATGCTCCTCCTGGATCACCAGTACGTTCTCCTGACCTGTCTCCACAAACTTCTCAGGATCTAGCAAATTGCCGGATCCCAAAAGTACCTCGTGTTAGACAAGAAGTCTAACACATCGCAACTAACTATACAAAACTAAACTAAACATAACAAATAGAAAAGTAAAGCAAAACTGTAAAAGAACTGAGAAAAAGTGCATAGTAAAGAAAACTGTAAATGCTAAGTAAATAGAGCAGCAAAGGCCAGTTAAAGTGGAGCTATTACCAAATAAAAACTGAAAGTAAAATAAACACCATGATGAAATAGATGCTATATGCTGCACTATATGTCATTAAAATGATGCACACAAATATGCCACACCACAGTATATTCACTGAAGGCTCATGAGTAGTACGATCCAATGTAAATACACTAGTTATAAAGTCAGTATGGTGACGCAGATGCACCCTGAAATTCCACAGTCTATGTATATCACATTTTGTAACCTATACAATATCACTGATACCCATGTATCACAATAGAAGGAATGAGTCAAATTCATATTTATGCTTATGCTTATGCCACTATGTTGAATGAATGCAGAAATCAATAAAGAGTTTAGTAAGAAACGATAATGAATTCTGAGTCCCCACTGTGCAGAATCCTTCTAAAAGGATTCTGACTCTTAACTTCTAGATCAATGATTAATTAAAGTTGCATATTTATTTAGAGATCACTAGATGGGGTGTTTGTATACACATATTCAATATATTGCAAGAAAAGGATTCTTATTACTTAGTTTGATTAAGCCACCCTAACAAAGTGATCTTCATTAGGAGGCACCACCCAATGGTGATTTTGTATCTTAAGCTAAGTATTAAGTTGCTATACTCACAATCATACTCAGTGTCTTAAGGAAGGTAAATCTCATTACTTAGTTTATTTGAGCCACACCTATTGAAGCGGTCTTCGCGAGGAGGCATTGCCCGTTAGCAACTTGTATTTCAATTAAACTAAGGAATGAGTACCCATTTAATATGCTCTTTGGCTTGAATGATTTATTCTAATGGGACTGTATTTGTCTAATCCTGCAGGATAGAACCTGCTCATAAGTCCTTATTAGAATGAATCGACCAATTTTGAATATTACTAGAGAACCAGTACTATGGGTATACTATACTGCACCACCCAATAATCGGGGTTCTCACAAGACTATTTAATAGACTAAGGAATTATCAGAACTAGTAATACTTATACTCAGTGGGTGAGAATTATACAAGGTTTCACTAACTTGTGATCAAAGATCACCTAACATGGATTCTACCATGATGAGAAGTATCACTCTAGGGTTTTTAGGTGAACTCTACCACAAGGGGTTAAGATCAATTTCTAAGGTTTCAAAGGTTATCTAAACTACTTCCTCAATGAATCACACAAGGATCTCCTACCACAAGGTAGATGTATTTTAGGTCTTTTAAATATTTTCAGGACAATCTTATGAAGAAATGCTTATGGTCTCCCATTCTAATTTCTAATATTAACACTTTTGATTCTATTCTGTACTTAAATTTAGAATGATCATACCATATAATTAAGCCATCTGATCACACCTTAATGAAGGGATAAGGGATTCAAATCCAACATATTATTAAAGTTTAAGATCATTAATTAAATCAAATGGTTTTATTAATCTTTTATGCCAATAGTCTTGCTTAGGAGCAAATCAAGGATCTTAAGGTTTGATTCAGATTGAAAAGTCACATAGGACTATTATTAATCTTAATTTGTCTAATTTAAATGTTTAGAATCAATATCAAATCAGAATGCATTATTGGAAAATGTCAAGTCCATAGTCTTATAATTAAGTTGATTAAGTTAAGGTTCTTAAGGATTTGGACCTTAATTAAGTATATTAGGGTTGGACCCCTATCCTTCTTTAATTAAGATCATGAATTTGGTTAATGATCAATGTCAAATCAATGAGTTAATTATGTATTATTGGTGGCAATTTCAGACCTAGATCAAGTCTTAAAAGCTTGATCCAAGTCTTAAGATTTCTTAAGTTAATTAAAGTGTTTAAGGTTCTCAAATTTAGATTGGATCAAGTTATACTTACTAGATTTACCTAGATGTTTTCAGTACATCTAACTTAATGTTATAAGTCACTTTTGATAATCAAATTTTTATAAAACAGAGGATACTTAGTGCTAATCAAACCCTAATTCAATTCAAAATGGATTAGCACATAAGTATAAATCTAACTATCAGGATTACATGGAATTTAGCACACAAGTTTTGTTTAATTATACAATTAATTAGAGCCTAAGTTTGCTAAGATCCAGTTAGTATAAATCCTAATTTTCACTAATTAAGATTTAACAAGATTATGGCATATATTAAAATACATAACTCAAAAAAATAAATCTCTTAGCACATGTATTCTACTCATCATAAGTAAACTAATGGCACCCTAAACATGCAATTTGGATAAGTACAATTACTAAATCACCCTAATTAAGATCCACTGTAATTAAGTAATAATTAAAGACCTAACCATCAGATGTCCATTTTTATTTTATATTCTAGTCCCTTATGTTTTGCTGATCATTTTCATATATAATATCATAGGATTTGAACCAGTATATTAAAAGTTATTCAAATAATACATTCTGTATTTTTATTTAATTAAAATCCTATGATTTGAATATTGGAATTATTTTCCTTAAGGAAAATAATTCCAATAATTCGATATTAATTAAAACAGCTCGGCCCGTAATCCGAACTGCGCGGGTTGACCGAGACCCGAAGGCCCAGCACTGTCGCATAGCGTGGGTCATGGGTCAACCCAGCCCGCACAGTGCCGTCATCCCCGCTCCTTCGTCCTGAGCTAAGGATCCGATTAGGGGAAACCTAATCACCAGATTCCGGCGCATCCCAACCACGGCATGACTAAAACCTGATCACTACACTATCATCGTGGTCAGACGCGTCGAATGGGACCCGAAGCCCTCTGTGAGACTGTCTGGATCCACCGGACCTTACTTACCCGAGGGCTCCTCTTTTGGAGCTACTGTGGGGAGATAATTCTCCCCACAGAGGCCACGCCAAACTCCAAGCTCGATCCCTATACCATCATGGAGGTGAGGCGGATCGAAGCCCTCTGGTCTGAGGGTCTGGGATGGTCTGGATCGCCGTGTCCTTACTCGATCGAGGCGATCCTTAAGAAGTTTAATCCGATCGATCGATTCGATCAATCGAGGCTAGCCTAGACCTTATTCTAGATACCCTTGGGTTTGAGACAACAATACAGACTCGGACGCATCAAAATGGACAAGGACCGAGCCTCATTGGCTCGAAACCGGTAAGTGGGGTACCTGGTTTTGCCAGGATTTCTTGCAGATGCTGCAGAGGGGAATGTCGGTTGGCTGAGCTCCCTTGGATTTCTCTGAGAGTTCCTGAACTCCAAGAGACTCTCCTATCAGTGGTACGCAAGCTCGGGGATGCCTGGAAGAAGCTCAGCAACTCGGGAATTCAGCGATGGGAGCTCGAGAATAGCAAAAGGAAGCTCAACTCCAATTGATCAGCAATGATCAAATGGAGGAGTGCTGAGGCTATTTATAGCTTCAGGAGAGTGTAGGGAAGTTTCTAGAGGCTCCAATTAGGCTGGGGAGGGTCAGAGTTATCGGGCCATGGCCGAGCTCTCAAATTTCCAATTCAAGCTCGGCCGGGTCACGAGGCCCGATTGGGTCTCTTGGCCATTAGGGGAGGTGTGCTAACGGTCTACTGAGGTGGAAGTGGGAGTGGGGGACAGAGGAGGCAGCTGGCAGTATGGGGATCTCTCGGTCGGGTGCACGAGCGCGTGGAGACAAAGATCCACAGTATCCGGTGCCTTGGATGCCGTCTGATCGATCGATCAGATGGCGCTACGGCTGGGATCGCCCGGATCCTAACGGCCGATCGCGGTGATGATCATGGCCGTATGATCTACGGGGTGGATCCAACGATGGATCCGTGGTTCCGCGAGATCTGATCCTAGCCGTTGGATTAGTAAGGCGCGATGGCAAGATTCACAGGGCGCCGCTGTCGCGTGACCCGAGCTCCACAGCGGATCGCCCGCGGTCCGCACAGCAGATCGCCCGCGGTCCGCACAGCGGATCCCGGCTGTTAATTCAGGTATAAGGGTATAATTGTAATTATGAATTAATAGGAACCCTTATGTGCAATTGAACCATTTTAATTTAAATTGAATTATGGCCCAAATGATTTCCAAATTGTACCAAAATTTCACCCTTAGCTAATTTGGGGGTGAGGAATCCAAAAATGCAATCAAATTTTAATTTTGAGATCAAAATATTTTAGGTCTAATCTAGGGCATCTAGACAAATTCAATTATCATTTTGAACTTAGAGAAGTTCAATAGACTTCAATTTTTCTAGATATGCTTAGTTTGAGGTTCTATAAGTAATGGTATTTCAAAATTGATCAGGTTACTTATACTTTTGCAAGGTAACAACCTAGGGTCGTTACAAGTAGACATTGCAAGGATAAACAAGGATACTGATAATATAAATCATTCTTACATGATCAATTTGCAAGGAAATGTGGGATGCATGCATAAGAGTCAACAACCTATTATCCTATTGAAATAACAAACATCATGGGGTTATCATCTTCGACCATATTTTTACAACTTAAAGATAAAATTATGAAAGTTGAACAAACAAAGATTAAAAGATGACAACTCTCATGCAATATTTTACAATGAGTAAGCAATGGTCATAGACTCAAAAGATATCTTTTGGTTTTATGGTTACTTTTAATTCTAAGTGTATCTTCGAGACTTAATTTTATTGAGTTCAATACGAGAAATGATGATTTGAATGAAACTTAATGGATTTGGTAACAGAACTAATTCTTCTTTTTTTTATATGGTAAATTGCTGCCTTAAAATTTAAAAATGTTGAGTGTTCTACTTATTGTTTTGATGAACTTATTTTAGTACCTTTCATGCAAATATGGTGGATAGGTTTGAGTGAATTAATTCGGCCATTTAAAAAGAAAATTTTAAGAGTTCAAATTCGTTTAGCAGCATTGCAAGTAAGACTATAAATATTTTGATGGCATGCAGGATCATTATTAATGTTATAGAAGAAGTTAGAGATTTGAATTGAAGAGTTATGAATTTATTTTCATGTGCAAATCTCTTGTTGCACTTTAAATTTTATTATTGAGAGGTTAAAATTCCTTAAAATTAGTTAAATAATAAAATTATGTTTGGCCATTTGGTTAGAATAAGAAAAAAATACTAGTATTCATCTCAGAATATGAGTTATTGTTTGGTTAGAGTGGAATCTACACTTTCCTAGTTTGTTTATTTGTGCAATATATTTATAAATAATCAATATTAGTGTGGTGTCCTGCCCTATAATCCATAAGATTAGACCCAAGGGGTGGTATGCCACTCTAGCAAATCCCTCACTTATTATTAGATTAGGTAAGATCCACAATCCACTAATAAGATAATGATGTGCACAGAATGAACATAAATGTTCAACCACTAAATCAAAATAAATATAGAGTATGGAAGCATACAAAGTAAATATTACATCCAGTTCACCATAAAACATATGAGACATAGTACTAAAAAGTAGCTCAGAAATAACAGTAAAGAAAAGTAAGCACAGTCACAAGTGTATTTGTATTATTACAACATTTAATTAAAGTTATAAATGAAATAAAGCATCACTCATCCTCACAAAAAAAATAAAGACAAGTAAGGATCTTCAATTCCAATCTGTTACACCTCTTCTAAATAAGGCTCCTCCTCAGGTACTAGATCTTTACTCAAGATTTGACATTGTTGATTTCACAATATCAGGGCCCCAGCCAATAAAAGAAAATTCTTATTAGACAATTGTCTAAGTATATTTTATGCTGAAAATTTGTTCTGCATTTATTAATATCACCATTTTACACTTAAACAAAAGAAAACTATATTGTATAGGAGCAGTAAGCATATAAGGAACAGGATAAGCTATAAATACAATATTTATAGCTAAGCAGAATTTGAGGCAAAAACACACCTCAATCAAACTAAATAAGGAATATGCATACATACGTAATACAGTATGTAACGGTATTGAAAGTAAAGTTTAATCCTAAATATGCTGATGATCATATGATATATACTGATTTAAAATAATAATTTGAAAGTGGTACATATAGTAAACAGTAAAATCTAGCATCCTATAAATATATATACAAGTGAGCAGGTAAGAAAAGTAATACAACTAACTGAAATAATATGCATTAATAATGTAGTAAATAGTAAACTGAAATTGAAACAAGTATGTATAACTACTATATTAGAAAGAATTGGTCAATCTAGACCAGCATAATTCCCAAAGGCTTTTTGGGCTAGGGCAGACAGAAATTCCCATAGCCTTCCTGGGCTATGACATATAGAACAGAACATAAGAGTAAAACTGAAAAGGTAGTAAATATAAATAAAAAGTCTTTTAATTATTTTACTTTAATTTCTGTGGACACATCTATAATTGGTCAAGGAGTAAAGCATGTTTGCAAGACTATACGGGTTCAAAACTTAGCACAACACTCCTCAATGAGTAATGCCAAGTTCCTTATTTCTCCTTACCCCTGTCCAGTGGAGTAAAATATGCCAAATCACCAAGAAACTAAACCCAATGCAAATGTTATCCTAATATTCAATATTTTTATTTTTATGCAATAATGTTTTTCTTATGTGTCATGTCTAAGAAAAATAAATACAAAGCTCAAGGAATGTGTAGCACAAAATCAAGTAGTAATGGACTCTACTAAAATATGGTAATATTATTTATTATCTAATTTAAACCATTCTAAACTATTCCAAATTATACAAGTTCAGGATCTCTAATTCCTACTATTGAGTGTAACTTAGAAATATGACCATATAAGTTAAAAAGGATTAGAACTAATCATATTCTAATCTAATTCAATCAAAATCAACTTGCAAGTTAAGAAATAAATCACAATATCCTAGTTTGATGAATTTAATTGTTCTAACTAAGATCTGATTAAAATCTACTAAGCTATAGATTATGGATTAAACACCACAAGCTTGGGCTTAATCACATAATCTAATGGGTAAAACTTAAGATCTATATTATGATCTAGATGAGATATATTGATTAAGACAAATTTTATTAAGTAAGGTCAAATTTAATAGGATGATTCTCCTATCCTGAATCTAAGGTTGAAAGACAAAATAATCAGAATTAAGTTAAGAAAATCTAAAAACTAATAAATCTAACCTTATTATTTACTAAATAAAATCTAACTTATGATCTAGTCATAGCCTTAGGAATGGTCCTAATGTGATGTGTACAAGTTTAAAGAAAAGACTTATAAAAAAGTTCTATGAACTTTAATAGTTTGATTGAAAAATTGATTTTATTTACTTAAGAGATTCTAATATAGTTTTAATATTAATTTTTACTGATTTAGAAGATAAGTTAAGAGTTAAGGATGCTTAACCTAATTTTTTGGGCAAAATGACCATTTTGCCCCTACTCAAAGATCTGAAAAGCTACTTTTAAAATTAAGATTTCAAATTAGAATTTCTTACTACCAAATGATCTCTTACTGTCTAACATGAAGATAGACAGTAAGTACACTAAATTTGGATAAGAAATGGGTCATATAGATCCAAACTAAGAATTCTATCCTAAGAGGTAATATAGTAATTTACACCTAATAAAATTAAAATTTTTGTGTAATTTACTATTATTTGTTATTCAAGGGTTCTATAAAGTCCAAGAATACTAAATTCTGAAGTCTAATGGCCAAGTTATAAAAATTTTTAGATTCAGTGGTAATTCGGTAATTTCTAATGGTCAAAGAGGGCAAAAATTGAACTTTTCTGTTTGATGTCCAAATTCAGCAAACTCAATTTCTATAGCTTTCTTATAATATACTGAGTACTTTAATAGGGAGTAGACCTAATTTGAACTTTAATTGGTCAAGTTATGGCCTAACTAAAGTTATGATAGTTTGGTCATTTCTGATTTTCTAGGGTTCAGAACCTAAATATTATTTTAGATTATTAATAGAACTAAAATTCTAAGCTAGTTAGTACTTTAAATTTTTAGATTTGGAGTTGAATTGACTAAGTTATGGATAATGGAAGACCAAGGGAAATTTGGTTATTTTTATGTGAGGGTCCTAAATGTTACTTTACAAACTAAGCTCCAAATAGAAAAAGCTAATACTATCACAAGATTGGGGCTATCCACCTGAGTATTTTCAGACCCATATTGCCTATATTTGTACAACTAGGCTAAGAGTTATGAGGGTTTGATTATGACCTAAAATATCACTATGTTTAATATATCCCCAAATTAAATTTTTGATTAGCACTATTTGATTCCTTTTATTTTTCTGAGTAAAATGAGACATATATTTAATTTGTTTGGATTAATATTTTTAAAGTTATTAGACTTTTAAATTTCGTTTAATATAGAATAATTTTAGTTAATCTACTATTTAAAAATACAAATTAAATAAATTTACTTTTTTAATTAAATTAAATTAATTACTGTTTTATATTAATTAATCTAAATTATTTACTAATTTTAAAAATTAACTTAAACTAATTAAGTTAATCATTTAATATTCTTTTAATTACTGTTAATTAATCTAATTAACTATATGTATAATTATTTTACAAACGTTATTATATATATATATATGTTATTATTATTATTATTATGATTATTATAATTGAATAATAATAACATTAATATCCTAAAGTTCAAATTCTAATTATATGTATATACAGTTAAACATATATACATATAAACACAATATAATTATACTTACTTAAAGTTTTCTATTTTTGATATATATATATAGCTAATTAATTAATCCTAATATAATTAATTATTATTAATGCTTAATTAGCTTAATTAATCGCTAATATTAGTTAATTAATTAAGCTAACTTACTAATAAATTATTAAGCAACTTTCTATTTACTATCTAACTAAATATTTATATATATATATACATTTATTTATTTATTTATTCTAATATTTTTCTGCATGCATTAAAGGAGGCGGGACCCACCACGGACACGTGGCGGCCCGCCAGGACACGCAGCGGCCTCGGATTTAACGCGGGCCTGCGGGTGGGGCCCATGCGCGGACGCGGGCGGGGCCCGCTGCAACATGAGGGCGACATGCATGTCGGCACGCTCGGGACACGCACAGGTCGTGCTTGTGGCGGCCGCCCCTTAATCGAATGAGTGTTAAGAGGTGGTCATCACTAGCACCACGGACATTAAACTAAAAGTATATCCGTGATGCTAATCAACCAGTTTGAGCAAGACTTAATAGAAACATACATATAGTATAGCAGTGCAAAATAGGTAGAAATGAAGCATCCAGATACAGTCCACATTAATTCATTTACATACAATATATTTAATGCTGAATAGTAAGAATAAGAAGACATAATTATTACAATTTTACTAAATGCAAGCCAAGGAGATGGAAGCATGTCTCCTTCAGAGAGCTACACTTTACTTTAACCTGCTAGCAGCTAAATCCTAAAGCGCTGGATCTGACCTATACTCCTGATCTGCCATATGTACATATATGACATGGCACAGCCAAAAAAAGAAAATCTGGTTAGACTTTAATAAGTCTAAGTACAATTTAAGCTATTAAATTTGCATGAATTTAAAGATATCACCATTTTATTGATACTACTAAGCGAGCAAAGTAAACAGGTGCAACAAGCTATACAAAGAATGGGATAACTATAAATTATCCATTTATAGCATTCAACATCTATGTGAAATAACATACCAAGACACAAAAGTAGGCAAGGTAAAGCTAAAGCAAAAGAAACTGTAACTACTGAAATAAATTTGATCCTAGTATGATTATGACCACAGTAAACATACTGAGTATAAAAGAACACAAGTACTGAACATAATCCAGAAAATCTAACATCCTAAACATGCCATTTATGCTTATATAATTCATAAGAACATATATACAACATGCATATTAATATAAAAGAAAGATCACTGAGACATGTGACAAAAATGACTAAATCTGAAAATAGAAAACCACTGAAACATGTGGTAAAGCCAGCTAAAATTGCAAGCAGAGCCACTGAAACATGTGGCAAAATCATACAATATGTACTGAATTGAACTAAAGTAGCAATAGGCCTAAGCTATAGCACTTCCATCCCAGCCCAAAAATCATCAAAATACCCATCCTATAGGCAATCCTCATTCCTCTCAGAGGCCTGGGTAACTTTCAATACTGTACTGAATACTGGAGGTGGCAATACTATACTCAGAACCTAATCTACTAACTGAAAGCACTGTAAAAACTTGAATGAAATGATATATGCTTTACAAATTCTAACTTAAGATGTATCATATATATCCTAAGTGTTCCTATTATGCTCAAGGAATAAAGCTCAAATACAATGTATGCAAAGCAATCTAGTCAAAGTGAGCAAGGGACTCAATCTAAACTCATGTGATATTTGATGTTATCTAAATAATTCGTTCTATCTCAAGTCATACAACTTAGAAGCACGGCCTTGTAAGTTTAAAAATAATCAAGACTGATCAGGTCCTAATTTAGTTCAATCAAACTCGACTATAAGTTAAATAATAAATCACCACATCCTAATTGATGATTTGAGACGTTCTCAACTAAGATCTGATCCATATCTACTAAGCTAAGAATTATGAATTGAATACCACAACCTTGGATTCAATCACATAATCCAAGGGTAAGCTAAAGATCTATGGTTCAATCTACAAGTAAACTGATGATTAAGGCTTATTCTATTAAGTAACAATCAAGCTTAATAGAATAGATCTCTATTCTTAATCTAAAATTAAAAGATAAACTAATCAAAATGAAATTAGGAAAAATCTAGAAAACTACTAAAACCAAGGTTTCATTTATTGAATAAATCACTTATTCAACGAATGAAATCTAACTTAGTGTCTAATCCTAATCTTAAGGAAAGAGCCTAAGGTGAAGTGAAGTTCCTAAGGAAGTACCTTAGTTTGACTCTAGGTTCTAATCCATCTCCGCATAATTTACAGTTTTCAACTAAGTTAATGATTACAACTTAGTTAGCAAGAGCTCATATATCCTAATGTCATGGTTTTCAAATAGCAAGCAAATCCTAATGATGCTAAGATCTATGCAAGTGGTGTACGCACTGTACATAGAGCTCAAGAAAATAACATAATTAAAAGAATGCAGAACTTCAATAAAGTTCTAAGTACAAAATGTACCTTACACGATGATGATGGAGTTTGCAGCTCAATGCTTTAATTGAGATGAAGCATCATTCTCAGCACTTGCAATAATTGGCCAAGATACAACTGCATGACAATTAATTTAACAAGAGGTGCTTAATTTTAAACTAGCATAGTTTCTACTCAATTCATTTTCCAATACTTAAAGATAGAAAACTAAACTACTTCATGCTAGAGAGGGATTTACAAGATGGCATATACTGACTTGATAATGATTAACTTTATAGAAGATTGATGGAAGTATAAGAATGTGATTCCTTATATTTATTAATATAAACTCAAGAATACTATTAAGTGAACATTGAAGAATAATGAATATTTCTTTATGGATATTTATTCGAGGCATTAATACTAGATTTCACATAAAATAACTGAAGGATTTTCTTCTTCCTAATGAATAAATAACATAAGTATAACTTGACTTTTCTCTATTTTATAATAATTATCAATATGATTTATGCAGACTTTTAATGATGCTAACTAGCCTAAGCCATATAACTAAGCATCCAAGAGAACATGCCAGTATAAAATTCATAAGGTTGGTCAATCATTGCAAGGTGGGCTGCATGCATAAGTATCAATAGAAAACCACCAACATTCCAACATAATCTACATGCAAATCTACTACGATGACCGACATACGCTATTCTTGTAAATGAATTAGCACGGAAATGAGAGAATGCATGTGTCGGGGTGGCAGTCACAATGGTTCAAGTGTGATTCTACACTAATATATGGATATATATATATATATATATATATATATATATATATATATATATATATATATAACCTATGAAATGATATATATTTTGAGATGTCTAGCATTAATAACTTAATCAACCCGAGATTTAGGATGTTTTTAAATGGAGAAATATGAGATGAATATAATTAACGTGAAAATTTCTGAAATTCCATAAAATATAAGCATTAAAGGAATAGAGTTGACTATTCATTTATAGATAGAAGTTGTCCAAAATCATAGAGATTAAAAGAATACATGCTTATTGGAAAAATCATACATACCAATTTTCTAATGAAACAAATGTGCTATGATGGGGCAAACATATTTAGAGTAAAGGTACCTATAATTTACACCTATTCATCAGTTCTCAAGAACTTTATTGAATCAATTTATAAGTTTATAATAAGTAAACATTAAATCAAGTAATGAATATAGCGGCAATATTTTAAAAAATGCAGAATTTCTAGTATGTCAAGGCTGCCTATTTTCACTTGTATTCACTAATTTGATATGGTGTGATAAAGTTTTATTAAGAGCCCTCTCCAAATTATATAAATGTTTATCTAATTAGATTAGCTAGAAGAATAAATAAGACTTGAGTGAATAATAATTTGAATAGTCACTATAAAAAGATATTTCATATTATAAAATAATCTCTAGCATATTTATGTTAGAACAAAATATAGATTATAAATTCCAATATGACAATATAAGGACATGATTGATATTCAAACATATTGATGCTTTTAGTTTCTACTTTAATTCCCAAATTAAATTATACAACACGCAAATACCCAAGTATTATAAGACAATTTAATTGAGTTTTATTTCATATAAATGGCATGAAAGGAATGGATAATTTCAGCATAATCAGAAATGATGGGGTTAGGATACTGTAGTTATACCTTGATGATGATCAGCATAGGATCGGCTAAAGGCAAGGAATGGTTTGGCCGCAGACCCGACGGTCGCCAAAGACGACTACTGCTCGGTCATGGAGAGAATAAGGGGTTGCAGCTCGGCTCAAGGACGGAGGGAGGGAGAGCTCAGCCAAGAGAAGAAGTGCTCGGCCGAGAGGAATGAGGAGTTGCCGGCAGGGAGAGGTGCTCGATGCTTTTACCGAGAGGGAGGGACCGACGCCTCTCTGCCTCCTACCGAGAGGGGAGGGAGACAGCAGCCGCTCGGCCTCCTGCCGAGCGGGGATGGAGGAGCCGAGCGCCTCTCGGCCTCCTGCCGAGAGGAAGGGGTTCGGCTCGCGTGCGAGAGGGAGAAAAAGGTGGGGGGGGGAGGTATCTCTGCCGAGAGGAGAGAATGATTAGGTTAGGGAAATTAGGTTAGAAGAGGAGTTATATATAAGCATCCTAATTCATTTGAGAGCCTCGGATGACAATCGGGCGATCACGATTGATCGAAACTTCCAAGCTTTGATTAAACACTAATTGAAGTCAGAAAATTACAAATTTAGTATCGAAACGACCGTCTCGACGAGACAAACACAAGCATTTAATAATTATTAATTTGGATGAGTATTTTATTTTATATTAGTTTTTAAGTGAAAAACTTTAAAAATTTGCTACGATTAATCCGGAGCCCGAAAAATTATGAAACTTAAAACATAGGTTCCTCTCATAATGCTTAACTCAAATATACATAAATTTCTGAAATTTGACTTTAATTTTATCTTTTATTGACTCCGGAAGTTTAAACTTTTCGAATTTATTTAGGACGATTCGGGACCCCCGATTGCGCTCAAATTTTGGCAAGAGGATCCCACCAATATGCTTTATTTGAGAATATTTTTATTTAATTTTTATTTGACTTAAATCAGGATCTTATATTTTCTCTTAATCTGATTAGGTTTAGGCCTAATCGGCTCAGTAACAATGTCGGGTTGTTACAATGCTCGACCCGACCCGGCCCAGAGGCGCTTCGCCTCCTTCCACGAGCTCCCGAGGTGAGCGGGCTAGGGCTTCTATTTGCCGACAGCACCTGCGACAGGCGACGCCGGCCCGCATGGCCGAGGGAAGGTCTCGGCAAGGCCTACGCGGCAGTCCCCGGATTGGCCCCAGAGGTGACCGGAGGCACCCAGAAAAACTAACCCTATGCGAATACGTGCTGGTGTGAGTGTGAAGCCAAACCGGAGGAAATCGAGCCACGATTTTGGTCGATCAAACCTGATCGGGTCCGATTTATCGATGATCCCACCTAAGATCTACAGTTGCAATATATTGAAATGGCATGCAATTAACGGAAACGGGAGAGTAGGAGGGTACCTGAAGGAAGATGATGTGTAGGGTTCACAGAGGGTTCATGCGATGCTCACAGGGTCCAATCGCGTGAAACTTTCATTCCTTAGCAAGGAGGAGAGTCTTAACGGCAAGTGGGCGGAGTCGGCGAGGGGAGGAGGCTGCCGATTGGGCCTCGGTGGCGGCGGACTGTCGCGTGGCGTTCGCGAGGGACGGAACCCTCGATGAGGATGAAGACGAGCGGTGCCGTCTGATCCTGGATCAAACAACTCATATATGTTCTCTGATCCAGACAACGCGCGGTATTTAGGGTGACGGCGTTGACTATTTAACGATCACGAAAATTTAAATATTAATTTAAATAATTCAATTAATTTATTAAATTTTATTATAATTAATTAATCCTAACTAATTTATCAACTTCTGAAAATTCTCAAACACTCACCCTTAGCTAATTGAGGGGTGAGGAACGCAACGGTAAAGTCGGATTTTTGATTCGACGAGTATTTTAATTTTCTAATTTTCAGTGGTATATAAATATTATTAAAATATTCGTCAAAATTTTGACGACTTCCAATTGACACGAAGACATCATCCCTAGTAAATTTGGGGTAATGAGTGCAATGGCGAATTCTGATTTTTGAATTGTGGTCAATTTAGATAGGTCAAATTTTAGGGTTTTTGATCAGGATTTGATTTATTTGACTCTTAATTTGGACTAGGTCTTGGTAGAATACTCCTAATAACTTGATTAGCACATATGATCATGATTAGGACTAAAATTAGTCCTAATTAAATAGAGTAGCAACTTAGTTTTTTACAATTAGTCATCTGCTTAGAACTAATAGTAATATCTAGCAAAGATAGTTAATTCTATATAATATCTTGGGAGACACTATGACTTATGTAGTTTGATGGTTAAATTGATTATAAAACTATATTGTTGATGTAATCAGTAGGAGAAATTAAATATATCCACATTCTCCAAAAAAATGTGAAGGTTAGTACCTTAAATAGAGATCGGAGAGGGGTGCTACCGCTCGACGAAGGGCTGCTGCCGCTCAGCCGAGGAGATGGAGACGGCTCGGCCATGGAGGTGAAGGAGTAGGCGGACGAGTCAGCTCAGTTGGAAGGAAGATCTGCTCATCACCTAACCGAGCGAGAAGGACGAGCTAGGGGTTGGACCCTCGTCCTCCATCCGAGAAAGGAAAGGGTAGAAGCCTCTCTCCTCCAGGCTAAAAGCGGGAGAAAATATGGGGTGGCTTGCGTGGGAGAGAAGGAGATGTTGGCTAAAGGAGAGAAATATATTAGGTTTTATGATATTTAGGTTAGAGAAGGTATATAAAGAAAACTCTAAAATCTAATACAGCCATTAGATTTAAATCACACCGCTGAAAATTCTTGAGCTAAGATCTATAGCCATTTAAACTCTAAAAATTACGAACTTAGTATTGAAACAAGCACCTCGATGAGACAAATGCACACATTCAAAATCATCGAGATTGGATGAGTATTTTATTTTATGTCAATTTTTAAGAGAAAACCTCAAAAATTTGCTACAATTAATCCAAAGCTCAAAATTTTGCGAAACTTAAAACATAACATCCGCATATGATGCTTAACGTAAATATACAAATTCTTTAAATTCTGATTTATATTTTGTCTATTATCAACTCCAAAACTTTAAACTTTACGAATTTATTTAGGACGATCCTGGATCCCAGTTGCGCTCAAATATCCGCATACATTCGGTTATGAATTACTGTTTACTGTGATGCCGTTGCATCCTGAATTTCCCCTGTTGATGTATGTAATATTCGGTAACCCATAAATCATCACTGATACTAATACATCATGCTTATGTCCATGCTCATGTCTCTATACTACACATTTTACAATCCAAAAATCTAGAAAATACTTTAAAATCAGATAATGAATCAGATGTCTCCATTATGCATAATTCATCTAAATGGATTTTGACTCCTAATCTTAATTCCAATAATTTATTTTAATTAGAATTTTACATAAAATCATCAGTTGGAAAGGTTGTATATATATATTTAGTATGTTTTCTAGAAAGGTGAATTTAACACTCAGTTTGTTAAAGCTATACCTATTGAAGCAATCTTCGATAAGAGGCATCATTCGATGGCAATTTATATCTCATATCTTAATTACAAGCATACTTAGTGTTATAAAGAGGGTGACTTGAATCATTTAGTTTGTTTAAAATCATACATATGGAAGCAATCTTTGGTAGGTTGCATCACTCGATGGCAATTTATATTCAATCAAACTAAGAGTTTAAGTCCCTAATTATAACACTCTCATGATTGGATGATTTATTCTAAGTGGGATTATATCTGACTTAAATTGCATGATATAACACAGATATAGTCCTGCATTAAAGTGAATCAATCAATCCTGAATACTGCTGAAGTGATGCAGTACTATGGATATACACTACTATACTCAACTAATAATCCGAGTTCATTCAATTTTATTTAATCAATAAGGATCACCAAAACTATGAATTCAAACTCTATTGAGGTGAATCCTACACAAGGTTCCAAAGGTGTGACCAATAGGGCACTCAATATAGATTTTTACCATATGGGAGAATTCTTATTCTAAGTACTTTAGGTGGTTCTACCACAATGATCTAAGATCAAACTTCTAGTGTTAAGGAGGATCATCTAAGTTTCTACCTCAATATGTCACAATAAGATCTTCCTACCTCAATGTATTTTTAATTATTAAGGCTTAGCAGTTAATGAACTATTAACACTAAGGCAAGATCACAGTGATCTTGCACTAAAGTGCTATTTTAAAATCTAGGATTAATTATTAATACTATAATTCTTACTTCTTTTGATTAATTTAATGAAATTAGATGGGTAACCCATTTGATCACCTCCTATGCTATAATCACGAGATTTAATCATATAGGTTATTAATAATTGATCATTTTGCAAATCACTCTAGTTTTATGAGTTATCACATGCTAAGAGTCTTATTTAAGAGAAAATCAAAGATTTAAAGGTAAGTATACAGATCTTCAATCACATGCTTTATTATAGACCTTAGCACTTCTAATTTAATGATTTAAGATCAATATCAAATTAAGGTGCATTATTGGACTTATGCAAGTGATTCATCTTTCAACCAGGATAGCTTAATTTAGATGATTAAGGGTTTAGACCTTAATCAGACAAGCTATGGTTCAACTCCTAACTCAATCCAATCAAGATCAATGGTTTCATTTATGGATTAATGATAAATCAATGTATTATTAATGTATTATTAATGTCCATTCTAAGATTTGGATTAAGTATTAATTACTTAATCAATTATTAATATTCTTAAGTTCAATTATATCTTAATATCAAATTAATCAAATCCAAGATTCCAAGATAAATATGAAAGTTCACTAATATACATAAATATCATATTGATTAAAATAATAATTAATTAAGGTTAATAAAATTTTAAATCAAACCTAAAAGGGATTTGCACTTGATTACAAATATAAATCAATTAATTTCTATATAATTTAGTTATTAAATTCTACTTGGTCATACAAGCGATCAAAAGTTCTAACATTACTATTCAACACAAAGCATTTAAGTAATTCCTTAAGAGATTTAGAACATACTATTCATGGTAAAATGGTAGATTCCCCTTTAAAATTCACATACACATTCATATAATATTTATTTTTACTCAAGTACAAAGTATTCAAGTAATATGAAAGTTCATGTAGTTTGGCCTTATTAGGGTCCTAGAGTCATTAAAATACAAAAAATCACAAATCCGAACAATTTCAAACAGTTCTAGGCACTTTTGGACAATGCTGGGTGCTACGGCGCACTGTAGCGCCTTCTGGCCAAAAGCCAGGGGCTACAACGCCAGTTTTCCCGAGGTGCAGGCGCTACTGTGTGCGGCAGCGCTTTTAGGCGTTACTGTGAATTTTGGCGTTATAGCGTGCTGCAGCATGTGGCACCCCAGCCCTACCATAGTCTTGTTAACTCTTAAGTTAGCATGATTGTGGTAAAGTGGGTACTTGTGGCGCCCCACTCTCCAAGCCTGCAATGATTATGCTAAGGAGCGGAGTAGTCACTCTGGCAAATCCCTCACTTAACATTAGATTATGTGAGATCCATAATCTACTATTGAGGAAAGGATTTGCTCAGTATAAATAATAGGATCAGTCACTACATTTAACATACATACAGACATACAGAGTGCGGAAGCAAAATGAATTAAACATTACATCCATTCACCATATGTCAAATAAGGAATAGTACTACAGCTCAACAAATAATAAAGTGCAAAAAGTAAATACAATCACAGAACCTGTATTATTATAATATTTAAAGTAAAGTTTATGAAATGAAATAAATAACTCTTATCCTCATAATGAAATAAAAAGCAGCTAAATATCCTTTGGTCTAAGCTGCTGCACCACCTCTAAGTAAGGCTCCGCCTCAGGTACAGGATCCTCAAGCTGCTCAATATTTGATATTGTTGATTTCACAATGCCAGGGCCCTGGCCAATATAGAAAAATCTTATTAGACAAAATGTCTAAGTATAGTTTAGGCAAGTAATTTATTAAGCATTTATTAATATCACCATTTTACTCTATACCAAATAAAATATCTTTTTAGTATGGGAGCAAGTAAGCATACAAGGAAAATATGATAAATTTTTTTAACATAGCATTTATAATTGAACATCAGGGAGGCAAAAGCACACCTCTAATAGTAAAACAAGGAATATGCATATATGTATAATGCAGTAGTTAAAAGTACTGAAAGAAAATTCTATACCTAATATGCTGATGATCATATGACATACGCTAATTTGAAATATAAATCTAAACATAGTACATATAAATATATGCAGTAAAGTCTAGCATCATATACATATATCTATACAAGTGAGCAGGTAAAATAATACCACTACAGCTGATTGTAATAACATGCATCAATAACATAATAAATAGTAAGCTGAAAAACTGTAAAAGAACGTATAACTGCCATATCAGAAGAATTGGCCAATTTGGCCAAATATATATATATATATATATTTATTTATTTATTTATATCCCCATAGCCTTTATGGGTAGGGTAAACATATCACAATATAATACTGTATAACTAAAGAGGCAAATGATACTATGCAAACATCTTTTAGTTATTTTACTTTTATTTATGTGAACAATTTCAAAAATGACTGAGGAGTCAAGCACATCTGCAAGACTGAACGGGTCCCAAGCTTAACACACTCTCCTCAATGAGTGATGTTAAGCATCCTGATCTCACCTTACCCCTATCCATTAGAGTAAATATGCACCATAATCCACCATAAACTGAACCCAAATGCAAATATTTTCTTAATATTTTAAGTTTCTATTTTCATGCAACATTTTTCTTATATGATATGTCCAAGGAAAATAAGCACAAAAACTCAAGGAATGCATAGCACAATGTCAATTATTAAGCAAGGGACTCTACTAAATATGGTGATGTCATTTATTATCTAATTTAAATGTTATAACTATTCCAAGTTACACAAGTTCAGGATCTTCAATTCCTACTATCAAGAGTAACTTAGAAGTACATCCTTATAGGTTACAAAATATTAGGACTAGCTAGATCCTAATATGCATAATCAATGTCGATTATGAAAAATAAACACGACCTAGTTTATGAGTTCAAACGTTCTAAATTATTAATTAACCAAAATCTACAACCTAAAGATTGTGGATTTAACAGCACGAGATTGGGCTAATCCCATAATCCCAAAGGTAAAACTATAAAGAGTAGTAAAACTAAAGATTCATTCATTGATAAATACCCAATTTTTCAATGAATGAAATCTAACCTACGATCTAATCCTAGTCTCAGGAGTAGTCCTTAAGTGGGGTGAAAAGGATCCTAAGGGAAAAGGCTTAGAGAAGATTAGGGAATTTTACTAAGTTGATTGAATTATTAATTTTGATTACTTAAATTATTCTATTAGAGTTTTAACATTAATTTAACTAATTTAGAAGCTAATTTTAAGAGTTGAAGATGCTTGTCCTAAATTTTGGGCAAATGACCATTTTGCCCCTACTCAAAGTTCAAAAAGTGACTTTTTGAATTTGGATTCCAAATTGGAGTTTCTTACTACCAAATAATTTGTTACTGTCTAACATGAAGATAGACAGTAAGTACACACAATTTGGACAAGAAACGGATCCTATAGGTTCAAACTAAGGTTTTTGACCTAATCGGTAATCTTATAATTTACACCTGATGGAATCTAAATTTTTGTATAGTTTACAATTGATTACTATTTAATGGTTCCATAGAGTCCAAGCACACTGTATTCTGAGGTCAAATGGCTAAGTTATGGCTATTTCAAATTCTAAGGGAAAGTCGGTAATTTTGGTCGGGCAACGGGGGACAAAAACTGAACTTTTCTGTTTGAAGTCCAATTTCAGCAAACTCAGTTTCTATAGCTTCCCTATATACTGAGTGTGTTGATAGTGAGTAAACCTAATTTGGGCTTCAAATGGTCAAGTTATAGCCTAACCAAGGTTGAGGGTATTTTGGTCATTTTTTATTTTTTTAGGTTTCAAATCCTAAATATTATTTCAGTTTATTGATGATATTAAAATTCTAAGCTAGTTAGCACCTTGAATTTCTGAATTTGGAGTTGAATTGATCAAGTTATGGTCAATTGAAGCCTATGGGCATTTTTGTCATTTTTAAGGTAGGGTCCTAATATTATTTTTCGAACTAAGCTCCAAATGGAGAAACTAATACTTCTATAGTATTGGGGATGTTTTCCTGAGTATTTTAAGACCCATATTGCCTATGTTTGGACAACTAGGTTAAAAGTTGTAAGGGTTTAATTATGTCCTAAAATATCAATGCGTTATACGTATCCCGAAATTAATTTTTACATTATGTCATTTGATTTTTTTTA
The DNA here is from genome assembly GCA_016760335.1 of Gastrodia elata. Taxonomy (NCBI): domain Eukaryota; kingdom Viridiplantae; phylum Streptophyta; class Magnoliopsida; order Asparagales; family Orchidaceae; genus Gastrodia; species Gastrodia elata. The sequence goes on from CM028675.1 coordinate 24,494,407, forward strand.
TTTTTCTAAGTAAAATTTTTTTTATTTTCTACAAAAAATTATTAATCTTTTGTCTTTTTGAACTAAATAATGTAAATAAATAAAGTTACTATTCATTTATTCAAATTATATTAATTTACTATTCATTCCTAAAGTTACAAATAAATTTTCTATATTATTAATTAATTATTCAATTATATCTAATCTATTTTGAATTAGTATTAATAATTAATTAATTAGTAATTAATCTATAATTTAATTCATTTAAATATTCTAATTATATTTTATATATATTAGAATTATTATTCATTTGGGATTAGTGCTAATTAATCCTTAATTAATTATTGTTAATATTAATTTACTACATTTATTAAATTAAATTAAACTTAATTAATTTTATTAATTATATTCACTATTTATTAATTAAATTAATTAATGCCAATTACTGTTACTGTTTGATTAGTAACTAATTAATCTTAATTAGGTTCTAATTAATTAATAATCTAATGTTAATTAATTGTAATTAGTCTAATAATTAATATACTAATACAATTAATTAACTAATTAATTAATTAAGTAATAGTTACTATTTAATAATAATTAACTACTAATTATCATTAATTAATATACTAATCTAATTGCTAAGTATAATTAATCACTAATTAATCATAATTAACATTAATTAACTAATATTAAAAAATTTAATTTTTGTTGAAAATGACCCGTGGGCCCCACAGCTGCCACGTGGAACACGATGATTGGCCATAGGGGCCGCGACGGGTCCTTGGGTCCCCCCACGACACGTGGCAGCACCCGATTGGGCACTGCACGGCGTGTGGGTCCCACGGTGACACGTGAAAACACCCGATTAGGCGCTGCACAGCTTGTGGGCCCCATGACCGCAGTCGAAGAGACTACGGCACGGGCAGTGGGCCCACGCGACACGTGTCACTCCCGTAGGGTGCCACGCTGTGCTTCGGGCCCCACCTACTGCGGACGCCGACCCGAAGCAATTGGGTCGGGCCCAGGTCGACCCGACCCAGCCCGAACTTCATCACCCTCATGGTGATTTATTGAGGGAGCCGGGCGAGGGCACGGCTTTTGCTGGCCTTCCCGGTGCCGGATCACCTCGGCCCGCACGGCCGCCGAGAGGCCGAAGTGAGGCCTACACGCCGGTGGGTGGGCCAGCACGGGAGGTGGTCGGAGTCGCCGACGAAGGCAAACCCTAGAGGCTAGGGTTAGGTAGGATTTGGGTTTAACGGTAAGTACTATGGATTTGGACACAAATCCCATCGATCGGGTCGAGCTAACTCCGATCGGAGCCGTTCGATCGTCAATACAACGTTGGCAATAGGGTATCGAAGTGGCAATCATATAATAGCTTGAATGCAAGAAGAGGTGCGAGGAGTACCTGATCGATGGATGCGGGAGGTTTCGGGCTGTCGAGTACAAACCGGGGCACTTCGTGCAAAACAACCAGTCCCGAGCGCACGACGCTCGGGCGGAGTCAGCGAGGTGTGGGAGGGTGCCGATTGGCTAGACTAGGCGGCCGAGCGACGCGAGGAAGGCAAAATCTGGGCCATTGGATCTGGCCCTGATCACACGATTCGTGCGCTGCAGATCCGCTGGCGCGGGTCCAATTGGCTGGCGGATCTCAAATCCGGATCCGATACGCAGTATCGGGTCGGATCCGATTGGCAGCGGGGATCCAACCCGATAAGTTTTTTTTAATTAATTATTTAATTATTTTAATTAATTAATTTCCTTTCTATTTTAAATAATTAAATTGATTTCAGAAAATTCTAAATATTCACCCCTAGCTAATTGAGGGATGAGGAATGCAACGGTGAGATCAGATTTTCGATTCGTCGAGTATTTTAATCTCCCGATTTTTGGGGTATTTTAATATTATTAAAATATTCATCAAAATTTCAACGACTTCCGATTGGCATGAAAACATCACCCCAAGCTAATTTGGGGGCAATTAGCGTAATGGTGAAGTCCATTTTTCGATCGAAGATCAATTTATATAGGTCAAATTTTAGAGTTTCTGGATTTTTCAAAAATCAGGATTCGATCCATTTACCTAAAGGTTGACTCCTAATGACTTGATTAACACTCTGGATCAAGATTAAGATGGAGATTAGTCCTAATTAACTAAGGTAATAACTTGGGTTGTTACATTATCAAAATGACAAGCTCCTCACTTATGAATAGATTAGGCACATATCCTAACCCATTATAATTAAGAAAATTACCATTTATAATAGATCATCACTAAATGTTATGTACAAGAACTCAGAATGCTGAAGCGAAGACACTACATCCATTCCATCATAATACAAAAGTAAGAACATACAACTCAGAATAATAGCAATAAAAGAAAATATAAATTAAACATGTACTAATACAATATTTTTAGAGGATAAAAGTTGAAATAAAGTAAACACTTATCCTCACAGCAGAAAAAATAAAGAACTAAGATCTAAGATTCTTCAGCAACTTGATTTTATTCCTAAACTTGGTCTTCACAAGGCTCCACAACCTCAAAAAATTCAGAGTCTACCATTGTCAGTTTCACAATGATAGGGCCCCAGCCAACAACAATAAAATCTAATTAGACAAAAATAGCTAAGTACATTTTAGGCTGTAATTTATTAAGTTATTTAGATATCATCGTTAAATTTAACAACTAAGCAATAATATAAGAGCAGAAATGCATATGAACTGGAAAGATAGCTATAAACCACAAGTTTATAACTAAAACAAAAGGGAAGTATGCACATACCTCCAACCACAACTGTAACAAGGTTAGGCATAAAATGAAGTATAAATATAAAAAGTGAAAAGAAACTCATCCTAAAATATGCTTATAATCAATACATATATATGCTGATTGACATAAAATAAAAGAGCATGTGAAACATTTAAACAACTTAAAGCAAAAACTTTCATCATATAAACATAAAAATAATAAGGCTGGCATCCTATGAATAAGCAAAGCGAGTAAATGTAGTAAGACTGTAAATAAGACAGTACTGAAATGCAAAAAAGTAAACTAACAACAGTAAATACAAAACTGAACGCTGCACATCAAATCTCACTTAGCCTAATGGGCTAAGGCAAAAGCTCTGAACTGAAAGCACTGAAACTCTTAGCCTGCTAGGCTAAGACAAAAACACTGAACTGCAAAGAACGAACACACTTAGCCTGATGAGCTAAGGAAGAAACATTAAACAGAAGTGTACTTACAGATAAAAATGCCATATCAGATCCTGACTAATAAGTTAGTGGGGCAAGAGTCTATTATGCACCATCCTAGACTGCCATAAAGGGCTAGGCATGGATAGACTATCGGACATAGCAACTGAGTCTAAGCTGATTCTGAATGGATGAACTGAAGAGGCAAACTACTTAAGCTACATTTAGCTAAGAACATAGAAAAGTGCAAATGCTATTATGCAAAGTCAAAGTTGACACAGAAAACTCATCAAATATTCTATGTACACTATATATGCGCAAGCTGTAAAACTCAATACAAGGTAAGCAAAGCATCAATTTTCAAAGTGAGCAAGAGACTCTACTAGGACACAAGTGATATCCATTGTTGTCTAATTATTTGTTCTATCTAATCTAAGTTACACAAGTTCAAAATCTCTAATTCCTACTATCGAGTGTAACTCAGATTCATGACCTTATAAATTGAAAATAATTAGGACTAGTTAGGTCCTAATTATAAATAAATCGATGTCAACTATATAAGTTAAATGATAAATCAATCGACCTATTTTAATAATTTAAGCAATCACAAGCCATCTTGATTAGCCAAATCAAGATGACAGTATTAAGAATTAAACTTCAAATATTGTGATTTAATTCTTAATCCAAATGGTGATTCTAAGGATTATGTTTTACTAAACTCACATATTAAGATTAAGGCAAATCCTATTAAGTGAAGTCATACTTAATATGATGGATCTCTATTCTTAAATCTAAAGTTAAAACATTGAATAATCAATAATAAACTATGAAAACTACTTAAAAAATACAAGGCTTCACCTATTGAGTAACCCAATTTACTCACTAGAAGAAATCTAACCTAAGAGCTAATCCTAATTCCTAAGGAAATAACTCCTAAGCACTAAGATGAACTCTCATACACAAAACTTAACTAATGTTATGAGAATGATTAAGGAAAAGAATAAGAGGTTTAAAGAAAAAAAGGGAGGGTATGATGTGAGATTTATTTTACATCATACAACTTGAAATTTTCCTAAGGAAGGAATTTTAAGAATTTTGATTATAACTTAATTAATTGCTTAAATTAATGAAGCTTTATTCTAAATTACTTCTATTATTAAATTTAGATATTATGACATGAAATTAGGGCCTAAAAGCAGTTAACTCTTATTTTGGACAAAATGACCATTTTTGCCCCTCCTTAAGGGTCTAAGAATCTACTTTTTGATTTAGGGCTCTAACTTAGAAATTTTAAATGGCTAATGGTTACTTACTATCTAATATAAAGTTAGGCAATAAGTACATCAATTTTGGATGATTAATAAGCCTTATGAGATCAAATTAAGGAATTTGACTCATAGGGGTAATTTGGTAATTTTACTTAATGGAATCTAATTTTTCTATCAATTAATTAAATCTTGCTATCTAAGGATTCCATTGAACCTAAAATTACATAATTCTAATAATTATTGGCTAAGTTATAGCCAATACAAGATTATGGCTAATTAAGGAAATTAGGGTTTCCTAATTAAGGTAAAAACCTAACTTTTCTATTTAAAGTCCAAATTTAGTAAACTCAGTGTCTATAGCTTCCATATAACCTATTAATTACTTTAATTGGGAGTAGACCTAATTTGGACATCATTTTGTTAAGTTATAGCTTAATTAGGGTTTAGGTGATTAGTGAGTGATTAGTAAAATTAATGATAAAATCACTAAGCCAACTACACAATTAGGTTCTACTCTACTTTATGAGTAATAAAAAATTGAAATTACTCAATTTGGATCATTAATTATGCTAATAAACACTAATCAAATTTTAAGGTGATTATGGTTGATTAAGAGATCTAACAATTAGATCTAAAATATTTTTGTAGTTTACTATTAGTTAGGTCTTTCTAATTAAAATGGTATATTGGAAGACCTAATTTGAAGCACAATTGACCAAGTTAAGATCAATTGAAGTTTTAGGATTAATTAAGGTAATTAGGGATATGTGCTAAAAGTGATTAAGCAATTACTAATCCAAATAGAGAATTGAATACTACTAGGTTATTCTAGAGGTTCTACTGATCACTTTAAGACCCATATTGAGTATGTTTGGGTGAACACACACAAAGTTATGACTAATTGAACATTTGAGGTAATTTTGTAATTATTTAGTACCCTAAAATGTCACTATGCTAAATATTATTCCAAATGAAAAATTTATAGTGCCAAAATATTCCTCATAATTTTTTGACTACAATGATATATAATTTTGTTGCATTTGAACTTATATTTTGCAAGATATGAGTTCCTAAAGTTTGGAATTTAATTGAATATAACTAATTGCATAATTATCACATTTTCTATTAAATTAATTAATCAATGTGATTAATTAACATATCTATTATTAAGAAATAAAATTATTTACTTTCTGTTGCATACAAATATATATATATAACCTAAAGTATAATTTATGAGCAATCTAAGAATTTAAATCAAAATACACTAATTCTTTTTTTGCATGTGGTCCCCATGCTGGCAGACGGACAGGACTGCTGTGGGACCATTCCACAAGTCCAAACGCAATTTGCTGAAGACTGGTGAACGGGCCCCACAGGTCTACGCCATGACAGCCAGTGGGACCCGCTATCACCAACGCATACGACACGTGGTCAACTGTGGGGGTGACAGCAGAGCATGCGGGACCCACATACACCTTACTCATGCGTCGACATTGGATTATGAGTCTAGGAAAGAGAAGTTCAATATATGTATAGAAACATCAGCATTTCTAGTATGCTGATTACATTATAATACTAAGTATAAGTAATATAAAGATAGAGTGCGGAAGCTAAAGCAAATATCCAGAAACATTTATCACAGAAGCTGAATAAAGTATTCATCTCAAAAAAAAAAAAAAACACATCCAGAGTTATTATAATAGTTTATTGAAGTACATAAAAGAGTCTAAATATTGAACTGAAAAATAACTAAGAAAAATAGTAAAGGCCGGAGAAGACTCTACTAGCGCTCCACAAATTCCTCCTAAAACTCCTGAGTATCCACAGGATCTAGCTCCACTAACTGCTCTGAATCTAACAAATTATCAGATCCTAAAAGTACCACGTGTTAGACAATAAGTTTAACACATCGAAAGTTATTCTAAGCAATTATAATTATATAGCTTAACATTTAAGTAATTTAAATAAAACTGTAGAAAAACTATAAACTAGTTGAAAATCTAAAAATAGTATAAAGCAGAAGTAAAGTAAAACTAAGCTATAAATTGAATACTTAGTATAAGTAAAATAGTAAATAATCTGAGTCTGAGTAAGTAACGCTATAAAACTATATTGTATGCCACTAAAATTATGCATCTAAATATGTCATTGTACGGTATGCCACTGATATGCAACCAAAATATCACTAAACTTCTATGGATATACAGTCTCATGTCTGCATACATCCTATTAGGAAATACAGTTTACTATGATGTATGAATATCCTAAATTTCTCCTATTGATGTATGCAACATCTCATAATATATACATAACTATTGATACACATACTCATGCTTATGCTTATATTTATATTTTTTAAGTTCAGAAAACTATTTTAAAATTGGATTATTAATATATTATCTCCATTATACAGAATCCATCTAAATGGATTCTAACTCCTAGCTCTAAATCATTAGGTGGTTTTACTTAGTATTTCAATTAGTATCATTAGCTGAAAAGGTTGTATACATGTAGTTGGTATATTTCCAAGAAGGGTGAGTTTAATACTTAGTTTGTTTCAAACTGTGCTTATCGACATGCACGACGATAGGAGGCAGAACCCGATCACAATTTATTTTCTCAAACTGAGTTGTTAAATACCCTAACTACATGCATATTGAGTGTTCTAGGAAGGGTGACTTGAGATTCTCAGTTTGTCTTAAACTGTACTTATCGATGTGCATGATGATAAGAGGCAGAACCAAGTCATAGTTTATCTCCTCAAACTAAGGATTTCATTTCCCTTAATCATAACACTCTTAAGATTGGAAGGTTTACTTTAAGCGAGACTGTACTTACCCAATCCCATAAGATAAGACCAATACCCTACAATCCTACTTAGAGTGACTCAACCAATCTTGAAATTTTGCTAAAGTGACTCAGCACTATAGATATACACTATCATACCTAACTAACAATATGGATTCTAATAATTCTATTTAATAACCAAGAAGTATCAAAACTATGACTCCTTACTCTATTGAAGGGAATCCTACATAAGGTTCCAAGAATATGACCAAGAGGTCACTTAATATAGGTTACTACCACATGAGAGAAACTCATTCTACATATTTTAGGTAATCCTACCACAAGGGTTCAAGCCCAAGTATTTAAGGATTAGAAGGAGCATCTATGTTCCTACCTCAAGTTTCAACAATAAGATATTCCTACCTCAATGTCATATCAATTCATAAGGCTTAACAATTATTGCATTAATAACCTAAGGCAAGATCATAAAGATCTTACACCTCTTAAAAAGAAAGGACAATTAAGTCTTATATTTTCACAAATTCTTATTCTTTTTAAGTTTGAATTGATCGGATTAGATGGGTAAACCTGTGACAACCCCAATATTAAGTAGTAACTAAACCCAACATTGGAATAGATTAAGGTCTAAACCTTAATCACCTTAAGTAAGTGTAACAACCCATGTTGTTACTTTGCTCAATTAAGACTAATCTAGGTCTTAATTAAGATTCTAAGTCACTAATTAAGTGATTTGAAACTTATCTCTGAAACCTAGGTCAATCCAAAAGTCAACAAAGTCAAATCTGGAATTCTGAAAAATCCCAAACCCTAGAAATTGAGTTTTTATCTAGACCTCAAATTGAAAATCCGACTTCGCCATTGCGTTCAGAACACCCAAATTAGATAGGGGTGAAATTTTGGACGCATTTGGAAATCGTTGGATTTTCGTCAAATATTTTAATAATATTTAAATACCTAAAAATTCAAATAAATAAATACTCATCGAAACGAAAATTCGAGTGCGCCATTGCGTTCCTCACCCTTCAATTAGCTAGGGGTGATTTATTGAAGTTTTTCCTAAAGCATTTAAAAAAAAAAAAAATTTAAATTAAAAGAAATCAAAATTTTAATAATTAAATAATATATAAATATATAATAGTTTAAACTTAACAGTTTCGTTAAAATCCCTCACGCCGTCCTTCATCCTTCGATCTGCGCTGTTGACTCTATCGGGGAGGAACGACCGTTCGATCGAGTGATCGAACGGCCCGTGGGCATCTTCTCCGCGAACGGGCGCGTGGCGTGCGCACGGACGTGGCTTTCGCTCGATTCGACAAACGTCGAGCACCGTTTTTCGACCACCAACCATCCCTTTTTGAGTGATCGTAAGCATCAGGCCTCAGTTGCACCTCATAAGGGTCAAGGTTTGCAATTTCAGAAATCTATTGCTGTTTTCGCTCGATCCAGAAGACTTCAATCGTCAATATATAGGTACCTCTCCCCTTTTTATTCAGTTTATCTTTGAATGCTTGGTATCGAATCATTCTTGTCAAAACTCATTGTCTTTTAATTGATTGTAAATGGAATCGTTTTAAAGATTTCGCAATTTTGCATACTAAGGTTTCAGTACTCATTGATTCATCCATTTCTACTTATTCAATTATTGTCTGAACCATTGCAAGCTTATTCCACATAATAGATTTAGGACCTATCATACCCAATCACTTTCAATGGACTCCGATCGGGCAGTGTATTGAAGTCACGTATGGAAGAATTCGTCTCGCTGTTCTGGACCAAAACACATCACCTAGGGTTACGAAATTCGTCCTCCTCATCACATTAGCCCTTGAAACGACCACCACTAGATAGGTCTCGGCTGGCTCTTTCGAGTTCCATGAGGGTCAGGCGTTGCCGATGCCGGAAAGCCACCGAGGAGTGATGCCCTAAATCTCTATGTGCGAAAATCGAGAGGACGAAGTCCCTCTTCCTGGGCCAAGACGAGTCGAATTCATCTCGACCTGAATGACCTATCGGGCCGACCCATTAGCGCTCTCTCACAATTCCTTGTGGAACCCGCATGCTATTTTATTTTTCTTTTAAGCTGCATAAATGGGAATTTGATAAATGGAGTTAATAAATATTAAATTAATTAAAATAATTAAATATCAAATATTCAATCATTCATAAAATAAAATCTATTAATCTAATCATAACAAAATTTTATATCAGTGAAATCAGAAAAATGAGAAGAGCAATTTGGCACTGTCAAATTTCTATTTGAATAAATATTTAGAATAATGATATTTAGGGTTATTAATCTAACTTAATTAAAATCACAAACATTTAATTGGCTATAACTTTGCAACCATGAATCCAAATATATCCAATATAGGTCTTAAAATACTCACAAAACCCTAAGAAATATTTTAGAAGGGTCAATCTTGCTGTTTGGGTTAGTTTGAGCCTAATCACATTTAGGACCTAACCCTAATTACCCTAATTAGACCTAGAACTTCAATTGACCATAACTTGGTCAATTGAGCTCCAAATTTGATGATCCAAAGGTCCATTTAGATTAGAAAAACCTAATTAACAGTAATCTATAAAAATATTTTAGATCCAATGGTTAAATTTGCTAATCACCCCTAATCACTCTAAATCTTGATTAGTGAATATTAGCAAATCTAGTAATCTAAATTAAGTGATTTAAGTTTTAGAGGACTCATAGAACCATTTAGAATCAATCTATAAGGTTGGATTAGTGTTTGAGTGATTAATTTTGCTAATCATTCACTAATCATCCTAAACCCTAATTAGGTCTTAACTTAGTCAAATTAGGTCCAAATTGAGCCTACCACATGTCATTATGATCAGTGGACTATTTGTAAACTACAGCCACTAATTTTGCTTAATTTGGATACTAATTGGCAAAGTTAGGATTTTTGACCTATAATTAAGAATTTCTTAATCACCTTTAAACCCTAGATCTTGTATTGGCATAACTTGGCCAATACTTATCAAAATTTAGCAAATTTAGATTCTATGAAAAGCTTAGACAGTAAAGAATAATAATCTGAAAGAAAATTTAACTTTCACTTAGTCAAATTACTAAATTGCCCTTATGAGTCAAATTCACTAATTTAATCTCATATGGCTTATTAATCACCAAAATTTAACTTAGTTGCTGTCTAATCTTATATTAGACAGTAAGAAACACTTTCCAAAAGAAACTTTCAGAATTTAAGCCCTAAATCAAAATTTGATCTTTTGAACCCTTGAGGAGGGGCAAAATGGTCATTTTGCCCAAATATAGGGTTTAGCCATTTAAAGCCCTAAATTTTAGTTTTCCAATCATTAAAATCAGTAAATAGAATGACTTAGAACTGAAATTATTCAAATTTAAGTCTAAATTAGGTTTTTATTAAAATCTCAAATTTTACTCTTTAAGAAAATTCCTAAGTGAATTATGAGTGTTTATCTTCCTTTAATCATTCTTAGACTCATCCTTAGGTCTTATAACATTAGTTAGGATGTGTGTCTTAAAAGATACTCTTAGTAATTAAGAGCCTTATTTCCTAAGATTAGGAATAGATCTTAAGTTAGAATTCATCTATTAAGTAAATTGGGTTACTTAATTAGATGAAACCTTGAGTTTTTTTTTTCTAGTTTATAGATTTTCTTAGTTTATTAAATGATTAATTGATCTTTAAACTTTAGCACTAAGAATAGAGATCTATCCTAATGAATTGGATTTATCATTAGGACTTGCCTTAACCTAATCTGTGAGATTTGGGTTCTAAACCTTAGACCCTTTGTTATACCTTTAGATTAAGTAATTAGACCCCATCATCTGGAGTCTAATTCTTAATCTTTTCATCTTGATTTGGCTAATCAAGATGTGGTTGGGATGAATTAAATTACAAAACTAGGTCGATGATTTATTCTTTTTAACTAAATAGTCGTCTTTTGATTAAGTTATAATTAGGACTTGGCCAGTCCTAATTATCTTCAACAAGTAGGATTCGTGATTCTAAGTTACAGAATATGTAAGAATTGATAATTCTGAAACCTATGTAACTTAGAGTAGATAGAACGAATAAAGTAGATAACAAAGGATATCACCTGTGTTTTAGATAGAGTTTCTTGCACTTTGGATCTTTGATGCTTCGCATTCCTTAATTTTGAGCCTTATACCTTGAACATGTATTATGTACATAAGATATTTTGATAAATATCTTATGTTAATTTGGAACATTATTTATAAACAGCATTATGTTTGTTTCACAAGTGGTTTGTAAGGTGTAGCTTGATTAGTATACCTCTTCGATCAACCCGTTCGGGGTCGGCAACCTTTCGAGGGTTTAATGTCCGACAGTCTATTGGTCTTGCCTAGTCCAAGTGATAGGATGGATAGACTCTCGCCCTACTGACTATAGGGTCAGGATTCTGATATGGATATACTAATTCAAGTACACTTACATTCAATTCAGAGTTTCTTAGCTCATCAGGCTAAGAATTGCTGATTTAGTGTTCAGTTCAGATAACTTATACAGTTACTATAGTTTCAGTTTGTAGTTACTATTTTACTAGTATATTCTGCATTTCAGCACTATTTTACTTACAGCTTTCCTGCACGTATTTTTATAGGATGCTAGTTTTATTTACTGTTTTCATATGCTCACATAGGATGTTAGTGTTTTCAGTTTTTACTGTTTAAATTTTGTATGTCACTTAGCATAATCCGTTTGAACATATGCATATTTAGGTTGTATTTTCTTACAGTTTTACTTTTCTTTTACTTACCTGTTTGTGTTGCAGTTGCTTAGAGGAGGTTTGTATTACTTCCTATTTGTTTAGTTATAAACTGTAGTTTATAACTATATGCTGTTCTTTTGATACACTTTCCTGCACCTATTATGCTTAGTTCTGTTTATATGGTGATATCTTCTTAATTTAATAAAATTGCTGCCCTAAAATGTACTTAGACTTATTGTCTAACCAGTTTTTCTTTTGTTGGCTGGGGCCCTACCATTATGAAACTGATAATGGTAGGTTCTGAGTTTGTTGGTTTAGCAGATCCAGTGGAGAGTTTGCCATTGGAAGAGGAGCCCGTTCCTGAAGATCCTTAGCTTTAATTTTTCTTCCAGTGAGATTGAGAGTTTTTCTTTCAGTTCTTTTAAACTCATTAAATGTTGTAATAATATAGGATTTTATTTCTTTTTTAGTACTTTACTTATTCTGTATTGTTGTATTTATACTGTATTGGATGGATGTTATGTTTTATGCTTCCGCACTCTGAGTTCATGTATGATCATTTAGTGATAATATTTCTGGATTGAATGGCAAAGTCCTTATTTAAATTGGATTAGGATGTGTGACTAATCCAATCTTAAGTGGGGACCTTGTCATTTGGTGACCCCTCCACCGTAATCATGTTAACCTAAGGGTTAACAGGACCACGGCGGGGCAGGGCCGCCACAGTAAGACACTTAATTTAAACAATTAAAGAACTCACATGATAGTATCATAATACAAACAAAGTTCTCACCTTATCATTGAACTTGATGTTTATGGAGACTAACTCGCTTGTAACGTTAGTGAAATCATTAAAATGTTTTGTCATTGAACTGTGGTCTACCATTTTTATGTTGAATAGCCTCTTCATTAAAAAATCTTGTTAGAAGCCAAAGGCATCTCATACCTCCTTGCTAGGGATACTATAAGATCCACAGTCATCTTCTCATTGACAATGTTGAAGCTACTTAAGATGATAATGAAATGCGAATCAAGCCAAGTGATGTTTGTCAAAGACTTCCTAATGTTCATCATACATAGTTTCAGGTTTCTTGTCGGCTACACCCAGTGGTAAGTACATTTTTTTTATAATACAACAAATCCTCGATTTGTATCTTCTATAACGCAAAGTTTGTGTCGCTAAACTTTTCAATATTATACATAATTTCTTCTTCCATTGCTCCCACTCAAAACAACAAATGTGTGACGACCGAGGATCGAAGTTTGAGAGTTTTAAAAGAATAATTCATAAAATTTGGAAATATACAATTTTTATAACAAAAAGAAATAATATAATTAATGTCCAAAGTCCCATTATATAGTTAAAAATTGAAAGCCATACATATATGAAATTCCAACAGTTTAATATTTACAATATAGCTTTAAACATCCTTATTTTTTCACATCTCAATTTCTTCTTTTTTATTACTCAGGCAGATCTTCAAAGTTTAATTTTCAAAACCTAAAAAATACAGTTACCAGTTAGGTAGGAATACACAAATCATTCTTATAAGAGTATTCTAGCATCCTATAATAGGCATAAATCAAAGGTGGGAATAAATGGAATATTTGTATAACATATATGAAAGAAAAGCAAATTTTTCAATTTTTAAATATTGTCCTGCATGTTAGTTTTGAAATTTAATATATATAAAAAGCATGAAATAAATTAATTTTATCAAAAGCACTTGTAACATAAAGTCGAATTCATAAACTCCTAAGCCCAAATGGGTAAACCCATACGCATAACCTTTAGGAATCTTTCTCGCTACCCATCAGTAGCTTATTCAAAATTAGAAAGTAATGGTGTGTCTTTTTTTGGATTTTCTCACTTCCTAAAAAGGGCTAAATCCCTCTATGTTACTCCCAAGGGATGCCAGTAGGCCTAATCTGTACAGATTCTCAGTGTTGCTCTTCATCCTCCAAAGACAAACACCACAATAATACAATTCATCTTTTGTTACATACTTCTTGATCATCTTCACCTCCATTTTTCGAACCCTAGCACCTCCGTCTCGGATCGCTCGCGCGAAGATGAAGCCTTCACGGGCTGGACCGGGTCGGCCCGGGCCCGGCCCGAAACCCGTGGCCGCGACGTTTCGGCTACCACGGCGGGACCCACACGCAGCGCGCCAGCCAACCCGGGCGCGACGCATGGCCTGCGCGTCAACAGACTGACCTGTGGGGCCCGCCGCTGTCTGCCGCGCTAGTCCGAGGCCGCCACGTGTCCTGCACTTAAATCAAAATCTTATAATATTATAACAGAAAGTTATATATTAAATATATATATATATATATATTATATAATAGTTAATATCAAATGAATTATTAATATAATAACAGTTATATTAATTACATTAAATCAATAATTAAAAAAAAATCAGATTTAAATCCAAACTTCAAACCTAAATAACTCCTAAAATATTTATCCAAATGATACAAATAAATATATTAAATTAATCAAAAAAATATGAGGAATTTATTGATGCCAAAATTTTTGCTATAGGATCAATATTTTGCAAAGTGATTATTTAGGTTTAATTTAATTTAAATTAAATGTCACAAATCTTGTTTAGCTCATAACTTTGTGTAGATTGATCCAAATATACCCAATATGGGTCTTAAAGTGATCAGAAAACCCTAAGGATTAATTTGATAGTATTTATCTAGCTGTTTGGATTAGTGTTTGCCTAATCATATTTAGGACCAAACCCTAATTAGGTCAATTAACCCTAGAACTTCAATTGACCATAACTTGGTCAATTGAGCTCCAAATTTGATGATCCATAGGTCCATTTAGATCAGGAGAACTTAATTATCAATAATATGTAAAAATATTTTAGATCCAACGGTTAGATTTGCTAATCACTCACTAATCACCCTAAACCCTAATTAGGTCTTAACTTAGTCAAATTAGGTCCAAATTGAGCCTACCATATATCATTAAAATTAGTGAGTTATTTGTAATTCATAGTCACTGATTTTGCTTAATTTGGATACTAATTGGTAAAGTTAGGATTTTAACCTATAATTAAGGATCCTTTAATTAACCTTTAAACCCTAGATCTTGTATTGGCCATAGCTTGGCCAATATTTATCAAATTCCAGCAAATTTAGGTTCTATGGAGAGCTTAGGCAGTAAAGATCAATAATCTAAAAGAAAATTTAGCTTTCACTTAACCAAATTTCTAAATTTCCCTTATGAGTCAAATTCACTAATTTGATCTCATATGGCTTAATAATCACCCAAAATTAACTTAGTTATTGTCTAATCTTATATTAGACAGTAAGAATCACTTTCCAAAAGAAAATTTCAGAAATTAAGCCCTAGATCAAAATTTGATCTTTTGAACTCTTAAAGTAGGGGCAAAATGGTCATTTTGCCCAAATTTAGGGTTTAGCCTTTTAAAGCCCTAAATTCAATTTCCAATCATTAAAATCAGTAAATAGAATGATTTAGAACTGAAATTATTCAAATTTAAGTCTAAATTAGGTTTTGATTAAAATCTCAAAATATACTCTTTAAGAAAATTCCTAAATC
Source organism: Gastrodia elata (assembly GCA_016760335.1). Taxonomy (NCBI): domain Eukaryota; kingdom Viridiplantae; phylum Streptophyta; class Magnoliopsida; order Asparagales; family Orchidaceae; genus Gastrodia; species Gastrodia elata. The sequence continues at coordinate 24,509,977 of CM028675.1, forward strand.
TTAAGAAGAGTTCTCTTTCCTTAATCATTCTTAGACCCATACTTAGGTCTTATAACATTAGTTAGGATGTGTGTCTTGAGAGATACTCTTAGTAATTAAGAGCCTTATTTCCTAAGATTAGGAATAGATCTTAAGTTAGAATTCATCTATTGAGTAAATTGGGTTACTCAATTAGGTGAAACCTTGAGTTTTCTAGTTTTTAGATTTTTTTAGTTTATTAAATGATTAATTGATCTTTAAACTTTAGAATTAAGAATAGAGATCCATCCTAATGAATTTGATTTATCATTAAGATTTGCCTTAACCTAATCTGTGAGATTTGGGTTCTAAATCTTAGACCCTTAGATTATACCTTTAGATTAAGTGATTAGATCCCATCATCTGGAGTCTAATTCTTAATCTATTTCATCTTGATTTGGCTAATCAAGATGAGGTTGGGATGAATTAAATTACAAAACTAGGTCGATGATTTATTCATTTTAACCAAATAGTTGTCTTTTGATTAAGTTATAATTAGGACTTGGCCAGTCCTAATTATCTTCAACAAGTAGGATTCGTGATGCTAAGTTACAGAATGTATAAGAATTGATAATTCTGAAACTTATGTAACTTAGAGTAGATAGAACGAATAAAGTAGATAACAAAGGATATCACCTGTGTTTTTAGATAGAGTTTCTTGCACTTTGACTTTGATGCTTCGCATTCCTTGATTTTGAGCCTTATACCTTGAACATATATTATGTACTTAAGATATTTGGTAAATATCTTATGTCAATTTTGAACATTCATAAAAAGCATTGTGTTTTGTTTCACAAGTGGTTTGTAAGGTGTAGCTTGATTAGTATACCTCTTCGATCAACCCGTTCGGGGTCGGCAACCTTTCGAGGGTTTAATGTCCGATAGTCTATACCAGGCCTTGTCCATGGATAGGATGGATAGACTCTTGCCCTACTGACTATATAGTCAGGATTTTGATATGGTTATACTAATTCAAGTACACTTACATTCAGTTCTGTCTTAGCTCATCAGGCTAAGAGTTTCAGTGACGTTCAGTTCAGAGTTTCTTAGCTCATCAGGCTAAGAATTGCTGAGTTCATGTTCAGTTCAGTTGACTTATATAGTTACTATAGTTTCAGTTTGCAGTTACTGTTTTACTAGTATATTCTGCATTTCAGCACTGTTTTACTTACAGCTTTTCTGCATGTGTTTTATATAGGATGCTAGTTTTAATTTCTATATTCATATGCTCACCTAGGATGTTAGTTGTTTTCAGTTTATACTGTTCAAATTTTGTACTTCACTTAGCATAATCTGTTTGATCATGAGCATGTTTAGGTTGTACTTTTCTTACTTTTCTTTTACTTTTACTTATCTGTCCTTGTTGCAGTTGCTTGGAGGAGGTATGTTTTACTTCCTATTTGTTTAGTTATAAACTATGGTTTATAACTTATTACAGTTCTTTTGTATGCTTTTCTGCACCTATTTTGCTCAGTTCTATTTTCATGGTGATATTCAATTAACTTAAATAAACTTTTACCCTAAAATGTACTTAGACTTATTGTCTAACCAGTTTTTCTTTTGTTGGCTGGGGCCCTACCATTATGAAACTGATAATAGTAGGTTCTGAGTTCGTTGGTTTAGCAGATCCAGTGGAGAGTTTGCCATTGGAGGAGGAGCCCGTTCCTGAAGATCCGTAGCTTTAGTCTTTCTTCCAGAGAGATTGAGAGTTTTCTTTCAGTACTTTTAAACTCATTAAATATTATAATAATACAGGATTTTATTTCTTTTTTAGTACTTTACTTATTCTGTATTGTTGTATTTATACTGTATTGGATGGATGTTATGTTTTATGCTTCCGCACTCTGAGTTCATGTATGATCATTTATTGATAGTATTTCTGGATTGAATGGCAAAGTCCTTATTTAAATTGGATTAGGATGTGTGACTAATCCAATCTTAAGTGGGGACCTTGTCATCTGGTGACCCCTCCACCGTAATCATGTTAACTTTAGGGTTAACAGGACCACGGCGGGGCAGGGCCGCCACAGTTGGTATCAGAGAATTCCATAAGGTGTCAGATTGGAATTTGTATTCCTCTCTACCTAATGGATTGTTCTTCTGCCACTTGATCACTAAATGAATACTTGAATTGACATCCATCACATTATGAGTATAACTCAGAATAAGTTAAGTTATTAGATAACCATAAAAGACAATAATTATCAAATATATATATATATATATATATATATGCTCAACAAATCTAAGTAGAATGTTATAATTGTAGGAATATAAGATCATCTAGAAATGGCATTCATGGCTTACCTAAAAGAGTTCGAGACTATTTGGAAGTACGAACATAAATTAGGAAAGAAGCAAGGAAGAGTGATTGAAGGAGTATCAGAACAAGGATCGCAAGTGATAAACAAGTTACTGAAAGAAGGCGTCTATAGAGGCCTTGATTTTCTAGTACTAGCAAGGGAATGGCTTGTGAGAGTTGACCACATATTTGGTGTTATGGAATGGCCTAGTCACATCAGATTAGAAGTGGTGCTATGTCTTTTGCGAATGCAAGCAAAAGAATGGTGGATTATGACATAGGCAGAACTGTTTCGTGAAGCACAAGAGGAGCATCGTGAAGTGATTTATGAAGACTTTCGTAGAGCATTTTTTATTAAATATATAGGATGGGAATAGTTTTATAAGTCTATGATAATGTATTTTGTTATTTCAATAAAAGTTTAAATAAACAAGAAAAGCAGTAGTTATATTATGTCTTGTTATAATAAAGAACTCAAGATAGTTGTTTTGATTTCAGGAAAATGAATCCTACTACTTCTCCCAATAATACTCCACTCAATCCTCAACCATCCGCAAGCAATGCTCCAAATAATACCATGGCCGCTTCCAATGCTGTTGATGAAATAACTTCTTTAAGAAATATGGTTACTGTAATGCTAGAGAATCAAAATCAGCAGGCTCTAGCTATTCAAAAGTTAGTATCTATAATACCTGTTACTAACGCTAGCACCTCTTCAGCATCCCCCGCTCCTCAAGTTCCCAATATCTATCGACAGTCTGCAGATGGGATACTTCATAGTTTCCTAAGATTAAGACCGCCTACCTTTGAAGGATCTGAATCCCCAATGGATACCTTAGCATGGCTGAAAACTATAGAGAAAAATATCACTAGTCTTGGTTGTTCAAGCAACCAATCTGTAAGACTAGCCACTCATCTTCTGCAAGGAGAAGCAGAACATTGGTGGGAACAAGAAAGGAACACACGATTTGAAGAGTTCGAGTTAGACGAAATAGAATGGAGCTGGTTTGTCCAAGCCTTCAAGGAATCGTTTATTCCACCCTCCACCAAGAACATCATTGGTGAGTCTTTATTACGGTTAACTCAAGGAAGTCGAACAGTAGCAGAATATACTTCAGAATTTTGAAAGCTCATCCGATTTTCACCTCATCTGGTTCCAACTGAAAAAGATAGATGTTTCAGATATGAGAATGGACTCAGAGAGTCTATCAAAGATCATGTAATTCCTTTACAACATACCAAATTCGAGAAGCTAGTTGAAACAGCTCGGGTAATAGAGCATCATCAAAATATTAAAGATATGAAGAGAAAGGCTTTCAATATGAATAAATACCCTCAGAACTTCAAGCAATAATGAACAAACCAAGGAAGAGTATATCAAATGGAAACCACTGAAACATCAAGTCAAACTGCCACATGTAATAGGCCACATCCCTATGGGAAATGTTATCATTTTGGCCGAGTATGTTTTACGTGTGGAAAACAAGGTCACGCATATAGAGACTATCGATCAAATAAAACAATTGATGGAGTAACTATTGATCGGAATCATACAAATAAAGTATTACGTGCCACTCCTATCAACTTCAGAGAACCCCAGAAAACTCTTATGCCACCTCCTGCTCAAGAATGGACCCTTACAAAAGTTCAATATGCTGCAAATCCTTCAAACCCAAATCAATCAAAAGCTCAAACATCTGACAGCAGACCTGCTGGAAAGGCAAGAGTGTATAATCTCACTCCTGTAGAAGCAGCAGAAGACAATAATGTAGTTTCAGGTACAAATCGCAAACTTTTACTTTTCTTACTAAATTAGAGTTTCCTAAAGTCTATGCTTTTATTATTAGGCACCTTATACTTCAAAGATGAGCCCTGCAGTATATTGTTTGATACTGGGGCTAGTCATTCATTCATCTCTGAAAATTTTGCTAAGAGATTAGGATTATCATATTGCAAACTTGCGAAGATCTTGAGTGTTGGACTTTCATCTGGAGCCCAACTTAGTGTAAACAAATTCTGCGATATTCAAATACCAATTAATAACCATACCTTCCAAGCCAAGTTAGTTGTGCTACCTATAGTGAATTTTGATATCATACTAGGCATGAATTAGCTTAGTATGCATAGCGCTACCATCAATTGTCAAAAGAAAAAGGTTGTGTTGCAAACTCCAGGAGCTTCAATAACATTTATTAGGAAGATCAGCACTAGTAGCTCCTTGATCAATGCAATTCAAGCAGAGAAAATGGTGTGCAAAGGTTATAGTTGTATTCTGATGGTAATGATGGGCAATAGTAAAGAAGTAACCCCAATCTCAAAAATAAAAGTTGTTAGAGATTTTGAAGATGTTTTCCCTGAAGATCTGCCTGGTTTACCTCCAACCAGAGAAGTAGAGTTTGAAATAAATGTAGTTCCAGGAACTCAACCTCTATCAAAAGCACCATATAGAATGGCTCCAAAAGAATTGCAAGAGTTAAATGAGCAATTACAAGAACTATTAAATAAGGGGTTTATTAAACCAAGTATGTCCCCATGGGGAGCCCCGGTACTATTTGTAAAGAAGAAAGATGGGTCTATGAGAATGTGCATAGACTACAGAGAGCTGAATAAAGTCACAATTAAAAATAGATACCCACTTCCTCGTATTGATGATCTGTTCGATCAACTTGCCGGTGCTATAGTGTTCTCTAAAATTGATTTAAGGTCAGGGTATCATCAAGTGAAGGTAAAGGACTCAGATGTAGAAAAAACAGCATTCAGAACACGATATGGGCATTTTGAGTTTCTTGTAATGTCATTTGGTCTCACAAATGCCCCATCTCTATTCATGGACTTAATGCAGAGAGTTCTGAAGCCTTATCTAGATAAATTTGTTATAGTATTCATTGATGATATCTTAATTTACTTCAAGACAGTAAAGGATCATGAAGAACACTTGAGATTGGTTCTGGAAAAGCTTAGAGAACATGAGTTATATGCTAAATTCTCTAAGTGTGAATTTTGGCTGAATTCTGTATCATTTCTTGGACATGTAGTTGATGCTCGAGGAATCCAAGTAGATCAGAATAAGATCAGTGCTATTCAGGATTGGGTTCAGCCCAAGACAGTTACTGAAATTCGTAGTTTTTTGGGTTTAGCCGGATACTACAGAAGGTTTGTTAAAGGCTTCTCTCAGCTTGCCGCACCTCTTACAAAACTAACTCAGAAGGCAGTTCCATTTGTTTGGACAGAAGAATGTGAAACTGCATTTCAGTATATAAAGAAGGAGTGAACTATCAGGTGTATACAGATGCATCTGGAATTGGGTTAGGATGCGTATTAATGCAAGAAGGCAAGGTTATAGCATACGCATCTCGCCAGCTTAAAACCCATGAGAGAAACTATGCTGTACATGATTTAGAATTAGCAGCATTAGTTTTTGCATTAAAAATCTGGCGCCATTATTTGTACGGAGTTCAATGTAGTACATCTTTACCCAGAGAGAATTGAATTGTAGGCAAAGAAGATGGCTGGAATTGATAAGTGATTATGATTTAGATATCCAGTACCATCCAGGCAAAGCTAATGTAGTAGCTGATGCGTTAAGCCGTCACATTGTCCTTAACAGCTTAATTTCAGAAAGTCTGTTGGCAAATGAGTTTCATAAAATGGAAATTTCTCTTGCTAAGGGAAATTCAGTCAGTACCATGATATCCATGAATAATATAGAACCCACATTCCATAGAGATGTTTCAATCTCTCAAAGCAAGGATGATGAATATTTAAACCTTAAAGTGGCAATAGAAAGTGGTCGTCGTCCAGAATTGAACTTTAAGAAAGGTGCTATTTACATGAATAATTGTCTCTGGATTCCTAAATCCATGCAGAAAGAGATCCTAATTGAAAGTCACAATTCAGGATATCAAATTCATCCAGGAAATTCTAAGATGTACCAAGACCTAAAACAATCATTCTGGTGGCCAGGAATGAAGAAAAGTATTGCAGAATTTGTGGCAAAATGCCATGCTTGTTGCTTAATAAAAGCAGAGCATCAAAAGCCTGGTGGTTTATTGCTCCCACTAGAAATCCCAGAATGGAAATGGACTGATATATCCATGGATTTTGTTATGGGTTTGCCTCGATCAAAATCTGGAGCTGATTCAATATGGGTTATAGTGGATCGTCTCACAAAATCTGCCCATTTTATTCCAATCCGTCAAACTGACTCAGTGGAGAAATTGGCTAAATTATACATTAAAGAAATAGTCAGATTGCACGGAATTCCTAAAACAATTGTATCTGATAGAGACAGTCATTTTACTTCTAAATTTTGGCAGGCTGTCCATCAAGATTTGGGCACAACTTTGGCCATGAGTACAGCATTCCATCCCCAAACAGATGGCCAAACAGAGCGAGTAAATCAAGTCTTAGAAGATCTTTTGCGTTTATGTATGTTGGATTTTTCTGGATCCTGGGAAGAGCATATCCCTTTAGTGGAATTTGCATACAACAACAGTTTTCAATCAAGTATTAAGATGGCACCATATGAAGCTCTATATGGGAGAAAATGCTCATCCCCACTAGCATAGTCTGAGTCAGGAGATACTCAATTATATGGATCTGAGCTAGTGGAAGAAACAAATAAGAAGGTTAAACTCATTCAACAAAGAATTAGAACTGCTCAAGACAGGCAAAGTAAATATCATGATAATCGTCATCGTCCTCTAGAATTCAGCGAAAAAGATTTGGTGTACTTAAAAGTGAGCCCGATGAAAGGAATCTATCGTTTTGGAGTTTCTGGAAAGCTCAGTCCAAGGTATATTGGACCTTTCAAGATTTTGCAGAAGATTGGTTCAGCAGCTTATAAATTAGAACTTCCAGAAGACTTTGCTGCTGTTCATAATGTATTTCACGTCTCATCTCTAAGGAAGTGTCTTCGAGATCCTTCTCATCTTATTGAACATCCTGCAATTGAAATTCAACCTGATCTTTCTTACATTGAAGAACCAATAAAAATCCTAGATCATGATCTGAAGAAATTAAGAAATCGATCCATTTCAATGATAAAGATTCAGTGGAATAATCGGTCTTGTAATGAAGCCACCTGGGAGAAAGAGGTGGATATGCGCCAAAAGTACCCAAACCTTTTTAATCAAGGTGATTTTTCAACTTCATCTCATTTCAATTCGTTTCTTTAAATCTGCTTAAATTCTTTTTCTCACTTGAGTGATGTCGAGGACGACATCATTCTTAAGTGGGGGAGTTTGTAACAACCCATGTTGTTACTTTGCTCAATTAAGACTAATCTAGGTCTTAATTAAGATTCTAAATCACTAATTAAGTAATTTGAAACTTATCTCTGAAACCTAGGTCAATCCAAAAGTCAACAAAGTCAAATCTGGAATTCTGGAAAATCCAAAACACTAGAAATTGAGTTTTTATCTAGACCTCAAATTGAAAATCCAACTTCGCCATTGCGTTCAGAACACCCAAATTAGATATGGGTGAAATTTTGGACGCATTTGGAAATCGTTGGATTTTCGTCAAATATTTTAATAATATTTAAATACCTAAAAATTCAAATAAATAAATACTCATCGAAACGAAAATCCGAGTGCGCCATTGCGTTCCTCACCCTTCAATTAGCTAGGGGTGATTTATTGAAGTTTTTCCTAAAGCATTTAAAAAATAATAATAATAATAATTTTTAAATTAAAAGAAATCAAAATTTTAATAATTAAATAATATATAAATATATAATAGTTTAAACTTAACAGTTTCGTTAAAATCCCTCACACCGTCCTTCATCCTTTGATCTGCGCTGTTGACTCTATCGGGGAGGAACGACCGTTCGATCGAGTGATCGAACGGCCCGTGGGCATCTTCTCCGCGAACGGGCGCGTGGCGTGCGCACGGACGTGGCTTTCGCTCGATTCGACAAATGTCGAGCACCGTTTTTCGACCACCAACCATCCCTTTTTGAGTGATCGTAAGCATCAGGCCTCAGTTGCACCTCATAAGGGTCAAGGTTTGCAATTTCAGAAATCTATTGCTGTTTTCACTCGATCCAGAAGACTTCAATCGTCAATATATAGGTACCTCTCCCCTTTTTATTCAGTTTATCTTTGAATGCTTGGTATCGAATCATTCTTGTCAAAACTCATTGTCTTTTAATTGATTGTAAATGGAATCGTTTTAAAGATTTCGCAATTTTGCATACTAAGGTTTCAGTACTCATTGATTCATCCATTTCTACTTATTCAATTATTGTCTGAACCATTGCAAGCTTATTCCACATAATAGATTTAGGACCTATCATACCCAATCACTTTCAATGGACTCCGATCGGGCAGTGTATTGAAGTCACGTATGGAAGAATTCGTCTCGCTGTTCTGGACCAAAACACATCACCTAGGGTTACGAAATTCGTCCTCCTCATCACATTAGCCCTTGAAACGACCACCACTAGATAGGTCTCGGCTGGCTCTTTCGAGTTCCATGAGGGTCAGGCGTTGCCGATGCCGGAAAGCCACCGAGGAGTGATGCCCTAAATCTCTATGTGCGAAAATCGGGAAGACGAAGTCCCTCTTCCTGGGCCAAGACGAGTCGAATTCATCTCGACCTGAATGACCTATCGGGCCGACCCATTAGCGCTCTCTCACAATTCCTTGTGGGACCCGCATGCTATTTTATTTTTCTTTTAAGCTGCATAAATGGGAATTTGATAAATGGAGTTAATAAATATTAAATTAATTAAAATAATTAAATATCAAATATTCAATCATTCATAAAATAAAATCTATTAATCTAATCATAACAAAATTTTATATCAGTGAAATCAGAAAAATGAGAAGAGCAATTTGGCACTGTCAAATTTCTATTTGAATAAATATTTAGAATAATGATATTTAGGGTTATTAATCTAACTTAATTAAAATCACAAACATTTAATTGGCTATAACTTTGCAACCATGAATCCAAATATATCCAATATAGGTCTTAAAATACTCACAAAACCCTAAGAAATATTTTAGTAGGGTCAATCTTGCTGTTTGGGTTAGTTTGAGCCTAATCACATTTAGGACCTAACCCTAATTACCCTAATTAGACCTAGAACTTCAATTGACCATAACTTGGTCAATTGAGCTCCAAATTTGATGATCCAAAGGTCCATTTAGATCAGAAAAACCTAATTAACAGTAATCTATAAAAATATTTTAGATCCAATGGTTAAATTTGCTAATCACCCCTAATCACTCTAAATCTTGATTAGTGAATATTAGCAAATCTAGTGATCCAAATTAAGTGATTTAAGTTTTAGAGGACTCATAGAACCATTTAGAATCAATCTATAAGGTTGGATTAGTATTTGAGTGATTAATTTTGCTAATCATTCACTAATCATCCTAAACCTTAATTAGGTCTTAACTTAGTCAAATTAGATCCAAATTGAGCCTACCACATGTCATTATGATCAGTAGACTATTTGTAAACTATAGCCACTGATTTTGCTTAATTTGGATACTAATTGGCAAAGTTAGGATTTTTGACCTATAATTAAGAATTTCTTAATCACCTTTAAACCCTAGATCTTGTATTGGCATAACTTGGCCAATACTTATCAAAATTTAGCAAATTTAGATTCTATGAAAAGCTTAGACAGTAAAGAACAATAATCTGAAAGAAAATTTAACTTTCACTTAGTCAAATTACTAAATTGCCCTTATGAGTCAAATTCACTAATTTAATCTCATATGGCTTATTAATCACCCAAATTTAACTTAGTTGCTGTCTAATCTTATATTAGACAGTAAGAAACACTTTCCAAAAGAAAATTTTAGAATTTAAGCCCTAAATCAAAATTTGATCTTTTGAACCCTTGAGGAGGGGCAAAATGGTCATTTTGCCCAAATATAGGGTTTAGCCGTTTGAAGCCTTAAATTTTAGTTTTCCAATCATTAAAATCAGTAAATAGAATGAATTAGAACTGAAATTATTCAAATTTAAGTCTAAATTAAGTTTTTATTAAAATCTCAAATTTTACTCTTTAAGAAAATTCCTAAGTGAATTATGAGTGTTTATCTTCCTTTAATTATTCTTAGACTCATCCTTAGGTCTTATAACATTAGTTAGGATGTGTGTCTTAAAAGATACTCTTAGTAATTAAGAGCCTTATTTCCTAAGATTAGGAATAGATCTTAAGTTAGAATTCATCTATTAAGTAAATTGGGTTACTTAATTAGATAAAACCTTGAGTTTTTTTTTTCTAGTTTATAGATTTTCTTAGTTTATTAAATGATTAATTGATCTTTAAACTTTAGCACTAAGAATAGAGATCTATCCTAATGAATTGGATTTATCATTAGGACTTGCCTTAACCTAATCTGTGAGATTTGGGTTCTAAACCTTAGACCCTTTGTTATACCTTTAGATTAAGTAATTAGACCCCATCATCTGGAGTCTAATTCTTAATCTTTTCATCTTGATTTGGCTAATCAAGATGTGGTTGGGATGAATTAAATTACAAAACTAGGTCGATGATTTATTCTTTTTAACTAAATAGTCATCTTTTGATTAAGTTATAATTAGGACTTGGCCAGTCCTAATTATCTTCAACAAGTAGGATTCGTGATTCTAAGTTACAGAATGTGTAAGAATTGATAATTCTGAAACCTATGTAACTTAGAGTAGATAGAACGAATAAAGTAGATAATAAAGGATATCACCTGTGTTTTAGATAGAGTTTCTTGCACTTTAGATCTTTGATGCTTCGCATTCCTTGATTTTGAGCCTTATACCTTGAACATGTATTATGTACATAAGATATTTTGATAAATATCTTATGTTAATTTGGAACATTATTTATAAACAGCATTATGTTCATTTCACAAGTGGTTTGTACGGTGTAGCTTGATTAGTATACCTCTTCAATCAACCCGTTCGGGGTCGGCAACCTTTCGAGGGTTTAATGTCCAATAGTCTATTGGCCATGCCTAGTCCAAGTGATAGGATGGATAGACTCTCGCCCTACTGACTACAGAGTCAGGATTCTGATATGGATATACTAATTCAAGTACACTTACATTCAGTTCAGAGTTTCTTAGCTCATCAGGCTAAGAATTGCTGATTTAGTGTTCAGTTCAGATAACTTATACAGTTACTATAGTTTCAGTTTGTAGTTACTATTTTACTAGCATATTCTGTATTTTAGCACTGTTTTACTTACAGCTTTCCTGCACGTGTTTTTATAGGATGCTAGTTTTATTTACTATTTTCATATGCTCACATAGGATGTTAGTGTTTTCAATTTTTACTGTTTAAATTTTATATGTCACTTAGCATAATCCGTTTGAACATATGCATATTTAGGTTGTATTTTCTTACAGTTTTACTTTTCTTTTACTTACCTGTTTGTGTTGCAGTTGCTTGGAAGAGGTTTGTATTACTTCCTATTTGTTTAGTTATAAACTGTAGTTTATAACTATATACTGTTCTTTTGATACGCTTTCCTGCACCTATTATGCTTAGTTCTGTTTATATGGTGATATCTTCTTAATTTAATAAAATTACTGCCCTAAAATGTACTTAGACTTATTGTCTAACCAGTTTTTCTTTTGTTGGCTGGGGCCCTACCATTATGAAACTGATAATGGTAGGTTCTGAGTTTGTTGGTTTAGCAGATCCAGTGGAGAGTTTGCCATTGGAAGAGGAGCCCGTTCCTGAAGATCCTTAGCTTTAGTTTTTCTTCCAGTGAGATTGAGAGTTTTTCTTTCAGTTCTTTTAAACTCATTAAATGTTGTAATAATACAGGATTTTATTTCTTTTTCAATACTTTACTTATTCAGTATTATTGTATTTATACTGTATTGGATGGATGTTATGTTTTATGCTTCCGCACTCTGAGTTCATGTATGATCATTTAGTGATAATATTTCTGGATTGAATGGCAAAGTCCTTATTTAAATTGGATTAGGATGTGTGACTAATCCAATCTTAAGTGGGGAGCTTGTCATTTGGTGACCCCTCCACCATAATCATGTTAACCTAAGGGTTAACAGGACCACAGCGGGGCAGGGCCGCCATAGTAAGAAACTTAATTTAAACAATTAAAGAACTCACATGATAGTATCATAATACAAACAAAGTTCTCACCTTGTCATTGAACTTGATGTTTATGGAGACTAACTCGCTTGTAACGTTAGTGAAATCATTGAGATGTTTTGTCATTGAACTGTGGTCTACCATTTTTATGTTGAATAGCCTCTTCATTAAAAAATCTTGTTAGAAGCCAAAGGCATCTCATACCTCCTTGCTAGGGATACTATAAGATCCACAGTCATCTTCTCATTGACAATGTTGAAGCTACTTAAGATGATAATGAAATGCGAATCAAGCCAAGTGATGTTTGTCAAAGACTTCCTAATGTTCATCATACATAGTTTCAGGTTTCTTGTCGGCTACACCCAGTGGTAAGTACATTTTTTTTATAATACAACAAATCCTCGATTTGTATCTTCTATAACGCAAAGTTTGTGTCGCTAAACTTCTCAATATTGTACATAATTTCTTCTTCCATTGCTCCCACTCAAAATAACAAATGTGTGACGACCGGGGATCGAAGTTTGAGAGTTTTAAAAGAATAATTCATAAAATTTGGAAATATACAATTTTTATAACAAAAAGAAATAATATAATTAATGTCCAAAGTCCCATTATACAGTTAAAAATTGAAAGCCATACATATATGAAATTCCAACAGTTTAATATTTACAATATAGCTTTAAACATCCTTATTTTTTCACATCTCAGTTTCTTCTTTTTTATTACTCAGGCAGATCTTCAAAGTTTAATTTTCAAAACCTAAAAAATACAGTTACCAGTTAGGTAGGAGTACACAAATCATTCTTATAAGAGTATTCTAGCATCCTATAATAGGCATAAATCAAAGGTGGGAATAAATGGAATATTTGTATAACATATATGAAAGAAAAGCAAATTTTTCAATTTTTAAATATTGTCCTGCATGTTAGTTTTGAAATTTAATATATATAAAAAGCATGAAATAAATTAATTTTATCAAAAGCACTTGTAACATAAAGTCGAGTCCATAAACTCCTAAGCCCAAATGGGTAAACCCATAGGCATAACCTTTAGGAATCTTTCTCGCTACCCATCAGTAGCTTATTCAAAATTAGAAAGTAATGGTGTGTCTTTTTTTGGATTTTCTCACTTCCTAAAAAGGGCTAAATCCCTCTATGTTACTCCCAAGGGATGCCAGTAGGTCTAATCTGTACAGATTCTCAGTATTGCTCTTCATCCTCCAAAGACAAACACCACAATAATACAATTCATCTTTTGTTACATGCTTCTTGATAATATTTTTTTGCAGATTTATAAGCGGTAAGTAGTTTTTAGAATAAATAATGCTCAAATAAAAATGGCTCAAAATAAGAATATTGAAATAAAACTTAAAAGTAGATTTACGTACCTGACTGTTTTGATAAAAATACAACCAAATCACTTCCTTTAATCTGTCAAAAATAATTTAATTCATTAATTTATATTAAAAATATGTTAATATTAGGTTTTATAAGTACTAATTTTGTAACTTATATTTCTAAAAATAATAAAATGGTCTAAATACTTTTAAATTGATTTTAAATTATTGAGTTACAAATTTAAGAAATAAAGAATCATTTTAATTTAATATTTGGTTAATTATTTAAGGCTTATGAGCTTAATTTAATATTTAAGCTCATTAAGAGTTGATTAATAATTTTACTTATGGAAATCTGAAAGTTTTGTTATACTTATAATGCTTACTACCTAAGAATTTCATAGAACCTAAATTTATTAAACTCTGACAAGTATTGGTCAAGTTATGGCTAATGCAAGCTTAAGGGGTGGAATGGTAATTAAGGGTTTCTTAACTAAATGTCAAAATCCTAACTTTATCAATTGGTGTCCAAATTGAATAAAATTAGTGGCTATGAATCACAAATGATTCACTGATTATAATGACTAGTGGTAGGTTCAATTTGGATTTTAATTGGTTAAGTTATTGCCTAATTTAGGTTTAGAGTGATTAGTGAGTGATTAGTGAAATTAATCACCAAATCACTAATCTAACCACACTATTAGATTCTAATGCACTCTAGGAGTTCTCTGAAACTTGAATTATCCAATTTGGATTATTAAAGTTATTAATTTCATTAATCAAGTTTTTAGAGTAATTAGAGTTGATTAGGAGATCTAATCATTGGATTCTAAATATTTTTATAGATTACTGTAAATTAGGTTTTTTTGATCTAAATTAATATTTGGATCATCTAATTTGGAGTTCAATTGACCAACTTATGGTCAATTGAAGTTTTAGAGTTAAATAGCTTAATTAGGGTTTGGTCCTAAAAGTCATTAGTCTCAAATTAAGCCAAACAACAAAGTTAACACTACTAAACTTATCTTTAATATTTTTTGATTATCTTAAGACTCATATCGGGTATGTTTGGATTAGTGTGTGAAAAGTTAGAGATAAATAAGATTTTGTGGCAATTTATGAATATTCAAATATCCTAAAATATCACTATATGATATACTATTCCAAATAAAAATTTAATAGTTCCAATAAATTCCTTGAATTTTTCTGATCAATTTGATATATTTAATTATTGTATTTGGATATGCATTGTATGAGTTATGAAAATTCTAAAGTTTGTTAATTAATTGAATTTATTTCATATTAATATTAATATATTAAATATTCAGTATTAAAATTAACTCTGTATTAATTATAGTTGTCTAATATGATTAATTTATTAGTTTATGTTATTAATTAATTACATTTATTATTATTTTGTTTCTGTTTGTATATATATATATATATATATATATATATATATGTACATTTAATAGTATAGATACATATATATATTAGATATAAGTATTATCTGAGTTTATATAATAATTGTATATATTTTTTTATTTTATAATCATTTCTTTTCTTCTGGATGAGACGTCTGGAGGGTCCCTCATCCACGCGTGGTATCAGAGCAAACCATAGGGTGTCAGATAGAAGTTAAATGTCATACAGGGCAAAGTACCACTTCATGTGAGCAGCCTCTTGAACCCATGATAGTTAAGGTGCTATATGATTGTGGGTACCTCTTGAGCCTATAGTGGTCACCTCTAATTCTATCTACCCAATGGATGGTTCTTGGATCTGTGTATAGATACTGATGAGGACGTTAGTTACTTAAGTTTGGGAGATTGTGATGACCCACTTAAGTAGTAATAAGTGAAACCCTTAAACATCGAGGTACATTTTCAGATAACAGTGGAGTTCCTGATAAAAACTCCAAAGTTAAGCGTGCTCAGGTGGGAGCACTCCCAGGATGAGTGACCTGCTGGGAAGTTATTTTCTGAGGGCAAAATCGTGAGGCTTTTCTGGCCAAAGCGGACAATACCTTAATGCTTAAGAATTTGGGCTGTTACAAAATGTCTTAAACATGAACGCGCTCTATTATACTAGTTGTAAAGAAAAAATTAACACCGTAATTGTCGTCAAAAGTCACTGAAGAAAAAAAGAAAAACAAAACAAAATAAATTGAAACTCAGGCTACAAAACAAATACCAAAAAAATCTCATGCATAGACATCATCTTGTGTTGATTTAATCATGCTCCAGACTATATCATGCGGTAAGATATTAATAAATCTTACGGGTCATAATCTAAATAAACTTAATTATTATTGTCAATGGGTAGGTTTATAATTAGTCAGTCTTTACACTCGCATAGAGAGGAGGTTAGGTAGGAACCGACGTAAATTTCTTTTTGTTGCTTAGTATATTTTAATGGCTTGTTAATGAAATTTGAACATATATTTATTTACATTAAAATAATATAAATATTATTTTTAAAATTTGTATTAAATATATCTAAAAAATTTTATTAGATAAACTTTTTTAAATATCACATCATCATATCTAAATAGTATTTCTCATAAATCTAGACCGGAACTTGTATTTTGTTAACGTGGAACATGAGAGGAATATGAGGATACATGCGCTCGGTATCTATAATTTTAGAAATGACGTTGGGGCCATTGCCGCAGCACCTAACAGCAGCACCCGTCCTACGTAGTACTTGCGTAGTCACATCATCCCGGATGACGTGGCGAGGAGGGAGAGCGCGGAGGATTGTCCTGCTTCGTCTTCGAGCGAGTGCGCCGCTTCTGAAACCGGACCGCCGGGGCAGCAGGCCGGGTTCGTGAGCCGGCCGAGCCTTCCACTCCGGTCTGCATTGGCCGGAGCAGAAGAAGGGGGCGGCGAGCGGCTTCATGCCTTTAAGATCTTGTAGTCTGGCGATATTTAGGGTTCGATTGCTGTTGCAGGAGATCAATTCGCCGGCCTCGATTATGACTTTGGGATCGCTAACGCCTTTTTTTTTCCTTCAGCTGCACGACCATAGATCTCAAGGTCAACCCCCTTTAGTTCATCGCCTCCGATCCCTCGCACCGTCGCCACCCAGGACGTCAACCTCCCCCTTGTGATCCGCGATTCCACCCGAATCACAATTAATGGTGAACTTTCAACCCAAAGAGTACTGCTACACTTAAACATTAGTATACATCAAAATATATAGATGATCTGTCAATCCAATGTGTAAGTAGATTATTGGTTGAATTCACTTTTTGATAAGACCTATATACAAAAATTACAAAAAGAGAAAATTTCTAATTGGTCCTGGATACTTTTTGGTGTATATTCTTGTGTAATCATAGCATTTTCCGAACCCCAAAAAAGCAGTTTATGATAGAGAAATACTATTTAGATTTGCTAAAAGATAAATACTATTTAGATTTGTTGACAATTTATTCAATAAAATTTAAAATAATATTGTATTAGTATTTATTATTTATATTAAAATAATATAAATATTATTTTTAAAATTTGTATTGAAATGATGTCAAAATCTTATTATATGGACTTTTCAATGTCCACGTCAATGGGTCTAAGAGAAATGTTATTCTAATGTGACACCCAAGAAAATCGGAATTTAGATATCATTTCATTAGTATTTATTTATTTACATTAAAATAATATAAATATTATTTTTTTAAGTTTATATTGAAATGATGTACAAATCTCATTAGATAAATTTTTCTAAGCATCACGTAGTATGATGTCTAAATAGCATTTGAATATTTGACTTTTCAGTATGTGTTTTGCAACTTTTCTGGATTGTGCTGTTCTGTAGAATTTGAACTTTTGATCTATCAATAGTTTCAATCTTATGACTCCAACCACTTATTCAAATCATCATTCACAACTTGTATGTATCTAATAAAAAGATTGCACCATTATGGAGATTGCACAAATCATAACATCTATCTCTCTATGTTTTCCCATGTTTCTCTTACTCAACTCTTGAATATGGAGCAACTCCCACTGTAGATCAACACTGCAACCACCGAGCCACCGCTTCAGCCCTCTGCCACTGCACACCCCTGCAGCTTTCTGTCGTAGCACACCTCTACGACCACCGCCACAACACATCGTGCAGCCTTCCACCGCAACATACCACAGTGGCCACCATCGTTGCCTCCTTGTGGTCCCCTGCTGTAGCAAATCTCTAGTGAAGATCTCTATCAACGGCTTTCTGGTTCAGCCACCGTAGTAGCCTCTCGCTGCTACCCTTGGCTACGACCTCCGTTGTGGCCTTTGGCGTAGCCTCAGCCCTAAGGCTGCCGCCCCCTTCTCCTTTGCACTCACAAGGCTTGCATATTGTGGCTTGACCTAAGGAAATATTCCATCATGTTCCCTTATATACCCAAACGGTCATTTGGACCCCAAATGGCCAAAAATGCTCCCAAAACACTTATGGAAGCACCTAAATCTGAAATAGGTCTTTGACGGGCGCTCCAGCGCCACGGTCACGGTGACAACTCAAGCACTCCAAAAATGCTCCCAAAAGACTAATTTATTTAAATTGTTAATTAATTTGATAAGTTTAATGAATTTAAATAATACTAACCATTTTTTATCATAAGAACTTTGAATTTCACTAAATTCTACCATCATGTTTAAAAAAATACATCAATTTTAAAATAATTTAATTAAGGTTAATATTTTATTTTTATTAAACTTTTAAAATTCAATAATTGATATTTTATCACATAAAATCCAAAATACTCTCATATTCTTACATTAAAATAATAAAATTATTCTCAATAATATTATATAATTTTATCAATAAAATACTATATTCCAAAAAAGAAAAATAATTATGCAAATATTTATTTTGGAATTCTCATAAAACAAAATAAAGAAAAATAATTATGCTGATAAATTTTTAAAATAAAAATCAATATTAATACAATTTCTAAATGAAATGACAATATGATGATTATCTAATAAAGTAGCATTATTTGTATGAAATTTTATCCAAACTTTTTCTCTTAATTTTCTTAATGTTAATTAGCATATAAATAAAAAAATTACAATTTTAATACCATTTGAATTTCTCCCTCGAAAATATATATTTCCAATTTCTTAGAAAAATAAATATTTAAATGTCTCCAAATATATCTCAACATTTTTTCTCATATAATTTATTATTTTTTAATAAATTTTTAATTATAATTGTAACTAATAAATTGTAAACAAAATATTTTATATGCTTAGATGAGTATTACTACACTTACATACTAGTATATATCAAAATATATAGATGATATGTCAATTCAATGTGTAGGTAGATTATTGTGTGATTGTACTTTTTGATAAGACCTATAACAAAAAAAAAAATTATAATTGATCCTAAATATTTTTTAATATATATTTTTGTGTAATCATAACATTTTCCATGCTTAGATTAAGCAGCCGGAGATTGCTTCAAGGAAGTACTGACGTCATATAAATTAAACCTATATTATTATAATTATACAGTAATATACATCAAAATATATAAATGATATGTGCATCCAATATATAAATAGATTATTGATTGAATATATTTTTTTTATAGACGTTATGTTCAAAAATTAAAAAAAAAAATTTATTGATTCTGAATATTTTTTTGATATATATTCTTATATAAACATAATATTTTTTTATTAAAAATATTCATTTTGAATCATTTTGAGTAGAGTTGACTCACTCAAAAATATTTCGAAATTTCTAATGAGAAATGTTTTTTTTTTGTTGATGTGACGTTAATTTTTAAATTAATTAAGAGAAATTATGCTAATCTTTCGCTAATAATGAAGATAATTACACGGCCGTCCAAACAAATATGTATCCGCCAGCTCAAAACTGAATTTATGAAATAATAAATCTTAAAGTATCATTCAATAAATAATAAATAATATTTGTTTTCTTAGATGTCATGTTTAAGTGATAAATGTTATTGATGTGCTGTCAAAAAAAAAATTTATCTAATTAGATTATTTTAATATAAATAAATAAATATTAATGAAATTATGTTCAAAAAATTTAATTTCTTTTTATATTATTTTTTTTTAAATTGATTTAAGCAAAAAAATATATTATAAGAATCATATATTTCCACATAAGATTGTAATATTATCATCATTTTAATATGTATATGATGGTGTATAAACATTTTCATCTTCTTTGTGAGTTATTTGGAGGTCATGCTACTTTGATCTACAATTAACCGACTTTAATGAGGTGGAGCTAGGGCTGAGAATTTGACTCGAAACTCGAAAATTGAACTCTTCCTCAAAAATATTTTATCTTTAGTTCGAAATATCAGTCTGATTCAAATTTTTTGAGTTTGAGTTGACTCGAACTCAGTTCGACTCAACTCGAAAAAACAAGAACATATTTCTTAAAAAAAATTATGAAATTCAGAAATAAAAAATACTGTAAATAGTACATAAACTTTAAAAATTTAAGCAAATTAAATTAGAGCTAATTATTAAAAAATTAATTCATTATTTCATATGCATTTGCTACAATTCACAAATATTTGTCACAATTCACAAACAAAATATAATAAAGTATATATTAATTTAATATAAACAAGAATCAACAATGATCTGAATTAGCAACAACCTATAAAATCTAAATAAAAAATAATACAATAAATTATAAATAATACTTATTTGAATTAGCACTAAAGTGTCCGGATCATCTGATTGGCTGATTCTAATTATGATTATGTTATTTTTCTTAAAGACTCAGATTAACATCACTTCTTAAAGCTATAACCTAAGAGGCTTATCAAAACAGTAAATACGTAATAACAATCATTTTTATAGATCAAATCTAGTTATCTTAAATGATTGCTCAAATTCAAATCAAACAAAAAAATAAGTCAAAAGTTATTATAACTTAAAGATGTCGCAGCAATGAGCCAATGACATTATAACATCAACGCAGAATAATATAATATATTGTATGCATTTTATATTCTTAGATATGAAATAAGTTATGAGCATTTTTAAAGTAAGTATATTATGTCTAAGCTTTTTAGGAACGAGTAGAGGCAGACCAAACAGCACATGTCAACAACAAGTAATAATTTATGAGCATGTAACTATATTCTTATGATTAAGTTGGTGAGTTGGAATTGTGTTTTTACTGTTACAATTTTACAGACTTACAGTCTAACAATTTGTTTAGTATTTTGTCATATTATTTTTAGATTTTTTTAGTATTTTCAGTAAGTAGTAAATTGTTTGTATGTTTTAAGGTTCAAACTGCAAGTGCAAGTTGATGATGTTATTCAATTTACATTATGTACACTGTTTAATTTTAGAGTTCTTAGACATACAGCAAACTAAAGCAGCAGTAGAGGCAACAACAGTCAGGCAACAGCAACCCAAGCAATAGCAGAGCACCAGAAGCAGCAGCCAAAACAACAATTGCCGAAACAACAACAACCATAACAATATAAATATAAAAGAAATGCAGTGTAGATTGTATAGTAAAAAAAATCTACGAATTTTAGAGTTTTTAGACAAGCAGTAAACCAAAGTAGCAACAACATAGGCAGCAACAGCAGCAGATGCAACACTAGCCCAGGCAGCAGCAGCCCAAGAAGTAACAGCCAAAGCTACAATAGCCAAAGCTATAAGAACCATAGCAATATAGTAAAAAAGGTCAATGAATTTTTGAGTTTTTAGACATACAGTAAACCAAAGCAGCAGTTAAACAGGAAGCAACAACATAGACAACACCAGCCCATGCAACTGTAGCAGCACAAGCAGTAGTAACTCAAAAAGCAGCATCCAAAGCAACAACAACCAAAATTATAACAACCATAACAATATAACAATAAAAGAAATGCAGTATACTAAAAAATGTCAATGAATTTTAGAATTTTTAATATATAATAAACCAGAGCAGCAACAACATAGGCAGCAGCAATCTAATAAGTATTAGCCAAAGCTACAATAGTTAAAGCTACATCAACCATAACAATATAGCAACCATAGCTACTACAACAACAATTTGATTAGAAACTCGAAAATCGAATTCGTACTCAAAAATATTTTATCTTGACTGGTAAATTTTCGAGTCAAATTTGAGTCAAATGGCTTCACTAGAATCCTATTTGAAATGACTCAAATTGGCTCGAACTAGTTCGAGTTGCGTTCGAGTATGGGCTGACTTGACTCGAAGATATTAATTAAACGTAACAATGATTTAATTTATTCTCAAAATTAAAAAAAAAGAGTAACAATGACAAATGTAAAAAAAAAAATTGTTCTTTTATTTGTCTTTTCTTAATAACATTAAGAAAAATTTATGATTTATTTATTCAAATCTTATAAATAATATTATAAAATTTTTGATGACTAATATTTGTAAATAAAATATATATAATTTTAGTAGTTAAGTGATAAGAAAATTATTATCGATATACAAATTTTAATCATCCAATATTAATTTTAGGGAGATATTTGATATAAAAATATAGGCTCCCAAAAAAAAAAACCTAATACGTCGTCCCCCTCCCCTGCGATGATATTGCTAAGACGGCCGCCGGCTTTGTAAATCACGAAAGCACCAACACTCTCTTGCCGCTGAATCCTCTCACCCGTCGAAAATCTTGGGTTCGCCAAGTATTTTCCTTGAAGGCCAAAGACTTTGCAAATCGTGACATTGTCAACGTCATTGTGAGTTTTATCCGTCGCTAAATCTTCGGCTCACTGCAGCTCCTGCATTTCTTTGCATGTTCCATAGAAGGACACCCCCGGACTGCATCTACACCTTCCTTGCAACGTCAAAAGGGTGATCATTATGTTGTTTCATGATTAAAGTTCGAAGACTAAGGACAGGCGTGTAGGGGCTGATTTCGATTCGAGTTCGAACGAGTTATGTTTAACTTGAACTTGAAAATTTAGAGTTAAGCTCGACTCGACTCGAATCGAGTTCGATTCGAGTCAAATTCGAGTTCAATCTGACTCTAATTTAATTCAAGTCAACACAAAATCTCAGTTTGATTCAAATATTTTGAGTTTGAGTTGACTCTAATTCAGTTCGACTCAACTTGAAAAATAAGAACATATTTTTTAAAAAAAATTATGAATTTCAAAAATAAAAAATACTGTAAATAGTACATAAGCTTTAAAAATTCAACAAATTAAATTAGAGCTAATTGCTAAAATATTAATTCATAATTTCATATACAATTACTACAATTCACAAATATTATCATAATTTACAAACAAAATATAATAAAATTATATATTAATTTAATATAAATAAGAATCAAGAATGACTCAACCAGCATCAACTAAAGTCACTCAACATTTAACAATCATGTAATAAATGTAAAAGACAGCCAACATTGTAACTCTTGTAACTCTGCTAGCCAAGCAGCAACGTGCATGTCTGGTCCAAGCAACTAAGACGGCCGACGGCTTTGTGAATCACGAAAGCGCCTGCACTCTCTTGCCGCTGAATCCTCTCATCCGCCGAAAATCTTCAAATTAAATTTTATAATTTTTACTTATATACCACAATTTTACTTATATTTACTTATATTTCTAAATTAAATTTTATGGTTTTTACTTATATACCACAATTTTTTTTTATTTGCAAATTTAACAACTATTTTAAATATTATATATACAACAACCTTTTAAATATTTAACAAAAAATTATATTTTAATATAAAATTCTTTTTTTTTTTCATTAATTTCTTTCTTTGCATATTTTAGATATGAATTTTTATTTATACGAAGTTTATATACTGAAATGTAATTAGATAAAAATAATGTTGATCACACCAATTAATGTGACACTCAAAAAACCTATATGTGAGAAGATATTTATTTTATTGAATATTTATTTCCAGTAACACAATGTTACTCATACATCATTTGATAGGTTTTTTTTGGGTGACAACACTTAAATGCGTAAAAATACAAATAATATTAGAAAAGGATTAACATACAAATTCATAATTTTTTGAATTTCTATTTGCTATAATAAATTTTATATTTAAAAAATGAGCTATTTTTTATGTTATTTAAATTAGTATTTATTATTGATTCAAATTTAACATCTAATTCAATCAATAAAGTTTAAATCAGTAAAATATTATTTCTCTTAAATGCTTTTTAAAAGTAAAAAATAATTTTTTTTAACTATATATCTATATATATATATATTAGCATGCCTTAAATACAAAAATACATTCAAGCATAATTTTTTATTATTTTAAAAACTAATTTGGACCTCTGTAACTCAATTTTCAAACCTTGTATGCAAATCCTTCACATGGACTTTTCCGTTTCTTCACATTCCTCCGGCTCTACTACGCATCCGTTCCGGCAGCTATACCTCCGTTCTCCGGCTGAACGGTGGGCACAACTCCGGCGGCGACGCCTAGCCGCCGGACTCTCTCCTCAATCCATCTCCTCATATCCCGAAGCACCCTTTGGCTGTTCTCCGGTGGCTCTCCCTGGATCAACGAATGATACATCCCGTCGTAGAGGATCATCTCCTTGTCCTCGCTTGCTGCGGCCTCGTACAGCATCTTGGTCCCCTCCGGCAACGTCACTCCGTCGTCGGTGCCATGGACGGCCAGAAATGGAACCCTAACGTCCTTGACCCTTCCCTTAAGCATCTCCGTTACCCTCAAAAGCTCCCTCATGGTTCCCACCCTGGGCTTCCCCCTGTACCTCCTCGGATTAGCCGCAATCACGCGCAGGCGATCCGGGTCTTTGACGGCCTTCCCCACCATGTTCCCATCCGGCATCGCCTCCCACGTGTCGGCGATCCCGAATAAAAGCCCGAACGCGAAGAGACGGATCCGAGAGGGTTTCATGTCATCGGGTATTTGGATCAAGGGGGCCGAGAGGATGATGCCTGACCAGAGGCCAGCGTCCATGGATCCGAAGTAGATCAAGAGGGTAACGAGCCCGCCCATGGATTCGCCGAAAAGGAAGGCTGGAAGAGAGGAGAAATCCGGCTGGAGGCGAACAGAGGAGAAAAAGGAGAGGGGGGCGGCGGCAATGGCGTCGAAATCACCCATGTAGCATCGGAGACCTTCAGATCGGCCGTGGCCGAGCATATCGGCGCAGAAGACGGCGAAGCCCCATTGAGCGAAGGAGATGGCGATCTTCTGGAAGAGCCAGCCGGAATCGGAGCCGTAGCCGTGCGTCATGTAGACGGAGGCCTTGACGGAGGCGAGGGCTCCCGTTGAGGGGTCGACTGGGAAGAAGGATTGGGTGAAGAGGCGGCCGTGCGCGGTGGGGAAATAGGACTGGATGTTGCGAACGTTTTGAGAGGCGTAGTATTCATCGGGGTCGGGAGAATCGCCCCAGAAGTAACGCGGCGAAGGATCGGATCCCATCTCCTGCTTCCTCTTCTTCTCCGGCGACGGCGATGGCGGCGGGTGGGCTGCAGCGAGGTTTTCGAGGAGACTAGGGATTTGGGTATAGATATAGCGGGACGGGTGTAGGTGGGAAATTTCAGGATCATTGTTGCTTCGCATAAAACACTCCGATGAAAGACGTGGCCTTATGTTATTCGCGGTCAATTTTCTTGGTTGAGTAACGGGTGGTGTTTCCCGAGCAGGTTAGTCGTTTGGGAGGGATGGTAGGCCACACTCACCTACATCTTATATTTGGTTTGGTAATTTGAATAAAATTTAAATATTATTTTATTAATGTTTATTTATTTATAATAAAATAATAAAAATATTATTTTTAAAATTTGTATTAAATTGATATTTAAATTTTTTTAGATAAAATTTTTATGATTATTAGTATAAATAGTATTTCTCAAAAAAACAAAACATCTAAGAGCTCCAAAAATTAATTTTTAAAAATATAAATTTTATTTTTCCTACAAAATAAAAAGAATTAAATTTACGAAAAAAAATAAAGTAACTTTATAAAATTTGAATCAAAAATTTAGAATAATAAATTCTGAATTTCATAGAAAAGCAATATTGTGCAAATTTAATTCATTTTATCTTATTTTCGTTTTATTATTTTGTCAATTTTTCAGATTAAAAAATAACTTTTGTAATTTTATTAATATAATAATTTATACATTAATAAGCTAGATAATTTATAATATTTACAACATTAATAAGCTAGATAATTTAAAATATTTACAACATTAAATATTTTATAATTATTTTTAATATTATGCACAAATAATTTTTGCTCTTAAAATTTTTTACTACTAACCAAAATTTAAAATATATCTTCACCCAAAAAGAACTTAACCGTCAACATAAATAGCTAGAGTTGATTTGATACTATGATTTGGAAATCCACCATTTCTGGGCAAAACTAACGTGTAGCTGATGATCTTAAGTAGTAAGACAATTTTATTTAAATAACCACTAATTTGTATAATAAATAAATATGATTAAGATTAAAATATACGTAAATACTTATCCTAACACTAGCAATAGCAAACAAAATAAACTAAATAATTTTATTGAAATATCTTATTAACTAGTTTAAAAACTAAAATATCAGTATAATTACAATCAACATAATTTAATTAATTTGCTTATTGTGATAAGTAAGAATCAGTATAACTAAGAAGCTAATCCAAATGGCTTAACTCAAAAACATTAAAGAACTATTTGGGATGTAGAAATGAAGTAATTTGCAAAATATGATGCCTAGCGTTATATGTGAAAGAAAGTAAGATAACTCCTTAAAAAAAAATTTTTTAAATCTTAGAAGGCATCAAAGATGAGCAACCAGGGCTACCCAAGCTTGGTCGAGACAGCAAGTTCTTAATTGTGGATACCACTATCCAACAAACCAAACATTTTAAATAATACACAACAACTCAAACTTTTAACTATCAAGGTGTTATATATTTTAACCTAATTATAATATGATTTCATTCTTATGTAATTTCACACATGATCATCATCCTATAAGTACTCCACTATGAGATTGCTTAAATTTAAAATTTTATCATAAATTCTATCATAATCTCAATAGACATGCGGTTGAAGAGATTTGAATTTTCTTAGTCTGAAAAACAAATCCAAGAATCATAGAAATTAGACTACAACACTATTTGCAATTAAACTAGTTTTAAAAAGAATAATGAATACAATACAGGGCAAAATTCTCATTTTGCATCAAATCTTATGGATTATATTACAAGAATAAAAAAATTGACACAAACTAAAGAGTTGCTACAAACAAAGAAGAGAAATGTGTTTATCAAAATTGCTAGAGTTACCTTTTTGCGAAAATATTCGACGGCAGATCGAAGTTTTTCGGCCTGCGGCTTGATCCGGGTGAGCTCTCCAACTGTGTTAATTCGTCTATGCTATATTTTATTCTCTCATCTGTTTCAAGAAGATGATTCTTGAGAAAATAATGAACCGATTATTCGTACCAATGAAATGACGAATGAAAATTTTTTAGTACATTTTAAGGCCTCACCTACAAACGAAGGCTTTGAAAGGGGAAACACGGATGATTTCACTGTTCTTGGCCTTGACAACGGCAATTTATTAATTGTGAGTGATGAAGCCGAATCATAACCAAGTGAGCTGGTATTAGCATGTTTATGCCTGACCTCAACTTGGCGATGTTTCTTGCAGAATGAAGAGATGGCATTGGCTGACAAAAGACAACAGCCTCTGAGATCAAACACACGAAGTGAAGGAGGAAGCTTGTAAGAAAGAAGCCCGTGGTCTGTGAGCGCGCCGCCTTGAAGCCCAAGAGATCTTAGTTTTTGAAGGGGTTCTAATGCTTCGAACAAACCATCGATTAAAAAATCACTCTTCAGATACAATGACTCCAGTTCAGTCAGAAGGGACAAAGGTTGGAAACCCTCATAAATCACTCTTGTGTCCTCCAAATTCAAACTTCTCAAGTGGGAGAGATTCTGAAGCGCGACCAAAGAGAGCGGTTTTATCAAATTCTCTCTGCCAGAATCAACAACTCCTTGAATTGCAGCAGAATGAGATTAGAACATACAAACCACACTGATAGAAAGCAAACAGGAATAAAGCTTATTAGAGAGAGACCCATACCTCTAATTCTCGTATGACTAAGATCAATTATGCGCAAAGAACGCATCATGCCAATATATAAAAGAGATGAATCGTCAATGAAAGTATGGGATAAAGATAGATCTTCAAGGTTTGGGATGCATCCAGATAATATAGTTAATGCATGGGATGTTATTTTTGTATTACTAATATTTAAATATCTCAATTTCTCTCCGGCTGAAGATGCTACTTGCTCCATTAAGCTGTCTGTTATCTGGCAAAATTTAAGATCTAAATGTTCTAGGTTTTGCAAGTTAGCCAAAAAATTGAAGTTCCCAATGTTTGAGTAAGATATATCCAAATATTTCAAACAGCCTGTCTGGATGCTGGAAAACACTTGATGCATGTCAACAAAGGTAGCTCCAGAAACAATTAACTTCGACAAAAGAACAGTAGCTCTGCGATCTCCCTCAACTAAAGAATGGACGGTGCAGTTACTCATGTTTAAGCTGGTAATAGAAAGACAGGGTAATCTGCTGACTTTGGTCCAAGCTATATTCAAACCGCACAACACAGGGAATGTTTCAAAAATAACAGCACCAGCATTAGAAATTTCACTGCCCCATAAATCTAAGTGCTCTAGCTGTTTCAGCACCTAAAATAAGATAGCAAAGAGTATTTGATGAGCGAGAAATTGAGTTTTACAAGGTATTAAAAAAATAGCACTGATTCAATCACCATCTGAGTGACTCTAACTGTCAAAACTTCTCAAATATCCCCAAACGACCAAAAGAAAATCATTAAACTAGCTATGTTAAAGATTTTGCTTATCTCAGATGATACCACAGTTGAGACACATCAAATCAATCAGCAACAGTAACAACAGCAGGCCTTAATCCCACTAGGCGTGGTCGGTTACACGAATCATTTGTTTCCAACGAATAAAACCTCCCTAAGTTCCAAATAGAGAATATCCTCTCTAGTGATTTCTTCCCATGTTTTTTGATCTTCCTCTTTTAATATTGGCAAAACTTGTAAACTCAACTTTTCTAACAGGATAATTGTCTGCTTAATATGTCTAAACCATCAAAAACGGCATTCTCAAATCTTATCCACTATTGGAGCCATTCCAGCCTTGCTACAAATAAACTCACTTCTCATTCAATGCTTACTAGTATACCCACACATCCACCTAAACATCCTCATCTCTATAACACTTATTTTATAGACAAAATTTCTTCTTTGTTGGACAGCATTCAACCCCATATAAAATAGCTAGTTATATAGATGTTCTATAAAAATTTCCTTGGGATTTTCCTATTACAAATCAAATCAATCAAAAAAATATAAAAGTTTAAGCTATGAATATCTAAGACAACATAGATAGTTTATCAATATATATATATACCTGCAAGGATGAAAGAGCCATATCGGTTACAGGAATCCCTCCCAGATCCAACACACGGAGATTTACAAGAGAAGAGAGATGGGCGACCGCATCAGATGTTAATCCTGTTTCTGGCACGCATAACTTTTCCAAAGTTGTAATGGACACTAAATGCTGTATGCAAGCATCGGTGATTTTTGAGCATCTTGACAGATCCAACTCTTTAAGTCTACTGTGCCCTTGAACAATGTAAACAGATATTGTTAACAGTTATAACGTTCCAAATAAATGCAGTCAATTGCTACTATTTGGACATATATATTCAATAGGGCATTTAGCCTTCGAGAGAAAACGGAAACATCAGACAAGAGGTGAGCATTCATCAGCTTGATTGCCCCCTTCAACCAAGCAATCAAACAAATATATTTTGTCGTCATTGTCAAATTACAACTGAACTGATTGAATTTTTCAATCAAACAAAAATCAAATTTGACTTGTTTATTGTAAATAGCACAATCTTTGATGAATATAGATTCCAGATATTAATTTGGTTTGACATGCAAGGCAAAATGCATTTTTGGGTTTACAAAAACTGAGCTAATACATAGAAAAAGTCCATTTATAATAACAAAACAATGTCAATTCAGCATGGTTAGTCAAAGTTAAATAAAGAATATCCACCAAATTTTTAAGAATATTAAACTTTTACATGAAGCCTTCCAAACTTCTCCCTTGGAAATAAGAGCCTCCCAAACTTCGAAAATCTGTTGATCAACAAAGTCTTTTTAGCTTGAAAAATACCTAATGTTTTCACCATACTGCCATCATTTGGCATAGTAAACAATAAAAATAGGTTCTATTCACAACTACAAAAGACTACATTCATAAGCTTTTGTAGGGAAATATGATTCAGATTGCGAAGCTCTCAGTTTATATTTACGCAATAGTCCTTCCAACCAACCATCCATTTAAGAGAAAAAAAGCCAGCGAAGCATCAAAACAGGGACAAAATTACAAAATACTAAGATGTGTCTTTAAATTGTCTGTGTGAAACTTCTTAAATTTTCTATTATTTAAATTTTGCATCGCTAAACTCGACAAAAGCAGCATCGTCAGCTCCCTCCGCAAACAGAATGTCTTCTGCCCATCCAAAAAAAGCTTCTTTTTAATTAAGCATATGAACTTTCAAGACACTAATTACTCCAGGTGGATATACACAATTTGCAGGCATCATTAGTGCATTAGCTGATAAAAACAAACAAGGGAAAAGGGCCTCCCAGAACAACAATACTTGGATGGCCCAGAACAACAACACTTAGATGAGGCTATTCCTTTAGAGAAAGAGGTATAGAGGTCTCCTTCCGGATTGATGAACATCAAAAAATACTTGTACGAAGTATATAGTAGCATCTGCGGAAGAGTAAAAATTTTCTAGTACAACGAATTATCTTATTCTCCTAATAACCCCACAATGAATGAAATAGTTATTTCAAAAAATTCTCATTCCATCAAAAGATAAAAGTAGAAAGATAGCTCAAATTAATCAAAATTCTTGTGAACTAGTTTCATATAAACCTTAAAGTCAAATTCCAAACATAATAAAAACCTTTCATATTTATATATCTAACAGCTAATTTTAAATTACCACTTAAATCCTCATATTACAACAAAAGTACAACATAACTTAGCCTCTATCAATCATTGCTAGTAGGAGAGATAATGAACAAGATAGTGTTAGTTTCATAAATAGGTACGTGTAAATACCCAAGTGTCTGTCATGCATGCAGTTATCTTAAATTGAAATTGATAAAGTAGGATACTCCTTGTAAAATTATAAAAATTCCTCTCAAAAAATAAAATTTCACATTAAAAATTCTATCTTAAGAAAAAATTCAATAATTTTTTGCGTAGGATTGTGAATTGTTTAAAAGCACCAGTTAAGCAAGCGGGTCTCCAGCCCGTCCAAAAAGGATGCAACTTTAGTCTAAGAATATTTTTATTAGCCAGTTGCTGCAAATATTTAACGAGTAATAGCAAGAATTTAACGTGTCATTGTGATTTAACGAGTCTTCACTATTGCATTATCGATTGCCGTTAAAAATTAACGACTTTTCACAAACCTTAACGAGTAATGGTAATGCATGATTCTTGGAAGAAATTCAAATTTGTCATTTTGAGTTAAAATCTGCCTACTTTAAACTATCTAAAATTAGTAAAATATTAATTATTTCATCCAGAACTTTCTATGAGAAAACATGTTATCATTCTAATTTCTGATCGTACAAAAAAGATATAAAATTTTACTTTCATGGAATTCAAAGCACCTAACCAATTCCAACCTAGCTCAAATCTTAAATTATTAGCTTGTAACTTAACTTAAGCATAAACCAAACAACTAAGTCATTTTAAGGTTAATTTATATATATATATATATATATAGATAATAATATGTATATCATAATTATTTAAATGCTAAGTTTATAAAATAGAATAATTAAATAAAATAATATTAATAAAGGCTAAATAATTAAATGTATAAATATATAATACTTATCACCTTAACTATTATATGTTATGTTGATTAATATTACATAATTATCTAATAATTAATTATTAAGTTGATTTTTATGTTAATTATAAGTTAAAAAATATTTTTGTCAAACACTAACAAATTAATTAAGAAATGTAAGTTTATGATTTCTGATATAATAAACTAATGTGTTCAAAATCTGATTAGTCAGCAATTTTATGAGAAATTAATTTAATTATCCTATTTAAATCAACTTTATTTAATTAACTTATTACGAGCTATGTTCAATACATATTTAATAATAATCAAACAAAAAGCAATCAAAATGTTAACTAATTAGTTAACTTACAGTTATATCATGTTTAAAAATGATAACTATTATTAATTATTTTATATTGATTTAATTATTAATAAGTAATCATAAAATTAAATATTATACTACATTTAGATTAATTAAACTTTCTTACTAACTAGTAATTATTAATGATTAACTAAGAAAGTCCCTTATACTTTGGAAGTAATCATTGACTAATTAAGTAATTAAGTAATTAATTGCTATAACTACATGTATGCCACGCCACATTAAGCCATTGCATTTGCATATCTAACAACTATTATTGATATTTATAAAATTAACCTAATAATTATAAATTTCACCTAATAATTATTTATAAATATCAATTTCTAATATTGATATTTATAAAATTACATAATATAACTTAAATGCCACATAAGCCATTATATTTACATATCTAACATGTAATATTGATATCCAACATCTAACTTTAATTACTTGAACCCATCAATTAAAGAAAATCAAACAGCTTTACGCAACCATTTATACACTTTTCTCAATTGGCTTAAATTGGAAACCATTTCCTCCTTTCTAATGTGAATTCCAGTTAATCTTGTTGCCATTCCCTCCAAAGCCGCACATAATCTGAGCTGCACCTAGTCCGAACCTTCATTCCTCTTAAAATTCGGGTTGCTGCAGCCTCACCAGTTTTTGTTTGATTTGTCTCCTAACCACACGCCAGACTTAAATAGGTTGGGCTCTACTATCAATTGTAATGCCCCTGGCTATACTAAGTAAGTTGTCTACTCAAGCCTAATTTGTTCCATGTGAAGCCAAACCTCACGAATTTATTCTCAAATGAAAACTTACCAAGTTGTCACCTATCCAAGAAGTGCTCCACTACAAACATGTTTAAATTTTATAAATCTTAAGAATATTCAATTAATTATCTCGAAATATTATTTTATAGATTATTATTTATATAGTTCTAAATTCTTTCCATCCTAGTGTAAATAATGTTCATCCTATAGAATATAGGGATCTGATCTATATATCCCCTTAATTTGGATTTGATAATCACAAAAGCAAGTTTATTTTTGCATAAAAATAATGTTTTTGTATAATCTATGACTTATGTAACATATTCAAGTTATATTCTTAAGCACAATGTGATCAAAATACTTGCTCAAAGAATAAAGTTTTTGTTTTATTTATGTTTATTGTTCATTATACTTGACATGATTTTATTATAATTATAAAAAGAAAATTATCAAAATGGTGCTCAGACTCTTGCAAAATATTCAAATAATTCAAAATTTGTAAATATGTTTTGATCTCTTAATTTTTGTTTAAGTATTTTTTTGTCCCTGCCATTAACTCCCCCTCACCCTTCCGTTAAATTTGCATTTTCCAACGGCAGATTCCAGCGGCGACCACTTGCAGCATGAATCGGCCGTTCGATTCCGGCTGGAATTGACCGCTAGGTTCCGGCTGCCGATTCTGACTGAACGCAAATTTAAAAAAAGTTGGATGGGAAGTTAACAACATGGACAAAAAAAACACTTAAACAAAAGTAAAAAAAATATATTTACAATAGTTAATAATTTTTTTGAATATTTTGCAAGAGTCAAAAAACTATTTTGATAATTTTCTCTAATTATAAGTGATAAAATTGGATTCTGCTTACTAAATTTTGAGAGAACAATCACTTAGAGAGCTTGCTAGCCACATCTTATTGGTGTGCACGTAATTTAGGCAAGTAAACCTGATTTAAGCGGATGGCGCCCCTTTCTGCTACCAAACTGCACCCAAGTAAGCCCGAGGTTATTATTGAGGTTTTTAGTCTAAGGGAATATTTTATTTCAGCTTGTGCGTGTGAGAGCTAGGTTATCCAGGATTTTTCAAGGGAGTTTTTTTATTTCAGCTTGTGTGTTATATAAACCATCACTTTATTCTATAATGATAATGTGAGAGAATGCAAGGCTAAACTACTTGGCAGAATTAACTTTTTTCAATCCTCACTGCAACGCATACATTGTCATCCGTACTTAATAAACACAATGCTTATCAATTGTTGGCCGTAATCAGCCATCCATATGATTTTTTTTCTTTCTTAAATCAGCTCAAGTTGCAATTTGTTATATGTCCATCTATGCTCAGTTGTGTAGAGTTGCATCTCTATTTTATTTATCATTGGGTTAAAACACGGTTCTGACCTCAATAATTATAATTTAAAATTATTGATTTCGATCTCAAATTTACCCAGAAACCAATTGCAACAATTACGGAGTTTCAAAGATAAAACATGGTTCGTTGAGGAGTCGTGGAATCTACAATAAGAAGCATAGCATTAATGAGACTGAGATAACTAGCATTGCCATCAGCACAACGAAAGACAACAGATTGTATATAAACGAGTAACATCATAATGTACACTCACATCTTTAACTGCAAAAAAAAAAACTCCGACCAGTCAAGCTCAAGATCAAGCTTAAACATAATTTAATGCTAACTCGCTGGAGAATAAAAAGACACTCCACTCCGTTTATTTATAAATATTTTCACGCTATATATATGCTCATAAGAAGAACAAAGCAGTAACTTTCTGAATGACTACAAGTATAGGCATATATAATGCAAGTTGACTGAAAAAAAAGAACTACTTTTCCATTAGACACAAGCGGAAGCACAACATATAGTCGTTTTATAAGAATAGCGTATGCGGCAGCTTCAATATTTCTTGAGTTTGCCTTAAAACTCCAATTATTATTAAAACATTAAAATGCTTGATAATAAAATACAAAATGATGCCATCAAAAGAAAATGTACCTGATAAAAACCAAAGAGCAGAATTATTGATGTTCTTGCAATCTGCAATATTCAAACTGCGCATGTAACAAAATTGACCAAGGTAAGCCATCCACTCAGCATCCACAGTCCTCTCATTTTTCAAGTCAACGACTTCCACTGAAAGCTGGAAAACTCTACAGGAAATCTTCATTAATGAGCGAGAAAAAACAAATTAACAAAGCTATTGGCTTGTTTGCCGAAAACCTAATAAAATGTAGGAAGCTGCTTTATTCATTGTGTTGAAAACTCAAAAATTGGATTACCAATTTCTTACATGCCCTTTATTTCTATCAATTCCAGGAGCATGTAGTTTATGTACATAGAGGTCAACTTTATATTACACATCCCTATAAGATTTTTTTAGTTCGATGAGGACTACTCTAAAATATTTTGTGAACAGATTTGCAAGTCAAGCGGTTTTTTGCAAGATAAGAATCTCTTAAGAAGAATCTCTTCTTTTAGTGCTTACGAGGAATCTCCAATTGTTCATGTCTCTATATCCTTCTAACATATACAAGTTAACTTCATCAACCGCCACAGTACAACACCCTTTAAGCTTATGTTCAACATTAAGAAAGATGTTTGGATTGCAACAACTAAACTTCCTAGTCATCAGTTGATCGAGTGCTCATAGAATTGGATGCATCTCAAAATTTTGAGAAAGAAGTTTGGCTTAGTGCTGAGAAAGTGACACATCTAATATTGAGATTTGAGAAAATTTCCAGTGATTAAAATTCAATTGCACATTCAGGGACACAATTAACAAACGTTTTGCTTATCCCAGCCCAAAATCATGGCTTTCTGAAAAACCAAGGGGACAGGTCAGGCTCAAGGAGCCAGGTTTTGGGATTTAGAAACGTTGGGAAAAGGAAGTTAAAAGGCCGTTCATTACCGAGGAGTGAAGGTAGAGGTAGAGTGGTTGGTGAGGTTAAAGATTTAAGGAAGGGAATGGAGAAAAGGAAGAAATAAAAAAAAAACTAGGTTCAAACCACCAAGCTTTTCACCAAGTGGGGCAGTCTCCAAACATTTTCCTTTATCTCACAGCCACCAGGTTCACAACCACAGATTTGCAATTAGGTTCAGACGACATTGAATGGTGAGCTATTTACCTTAGCATTGAGCATTGAAGGCACGGAAGAAATGTGGACCGGAATGCGAACACGAACTGATCCAAGTTTAGATGGGCGAGGTCGAAGTCTAAAGGCCGTGTTGAATGCCGCAATTGCAGCAAGAAAAGCCACTTGAAGAAGAACTGCACAGCTCCAAAGAAAAGTGCATGAGCTAGACAAAACGGTGCAATGAATATCACAATGGATGAGTTCCAAAATATGTTGATCATGTCGTTAGACAATATTGAGTCTTGGGTGGTAGACTCAGGCATATCATTTCTTGCTACACCAATTAAATACATATTCAAGAACTATGGCAGGTAACTTTGGAAAAGTGTACCTAAAAACCAACAAAACATTCAATATTGTTGCAAAGGTGATGTTGACATTAGGTTGTCAAATGACTCAATATGACAATTAAAGGAGGTACAACATGTACCATCACTGGCAAGAAATCTGACCTTGGTGAGCCAATTGGCTCGAGCTAGTTATAACACCTCTACTGAAGAATCCTGGAAGGTTACCAAGGAAGTGCTAGTGACTGCAATGAGAGACATCGAAGGGGTACTTTACTTGATCAAAAAAGAGTCGAATGCTTCAATGTCAACAAGTGCGGAAAACTCAAGTTTGTAACACGGTAGGCTCGGACATATAAGCAAGAGAATATTGAAGTCTCTCCTCTTGCAAGATAAATTCTCCAGTTTAAAATTAGTTGATTTAAATTTCTATGAAGATTGCGTGTTGGGTAAACAAAAGAAAGTTATTTTTATAGCAACTGAAAATTGAAGTTGGTGTGCATGAATGTACGGGGTCTAGCTCTAATTGCTTCATTGGAAATTCAAATTATTTTGCTACCATGATGACTACACAAAGAAAGTGTGGATTTACTTCTTAAAAAGCAAGTCGAATATATTTAAAACATTTAAAAGCTGATTGTTGCTCCAGTGAGTTTTGGTGCAGATTTTAGGATGATCAAAATTGTAACATTATTAGAAGCACGAATGCTACTTTCAATGAAAGAGATGTGCAATAAGATTAAGAGAACACCAAATTAGACGATTCAACGTCAGATGAAAGTGCATTGAAGCCGAAGACACAAGTGAGCTAAAAGAGAAAGCTGAACAGAATGAGGAAACTCGATCAGAAATGTATACACCTTTTATTATTTTAATTATTCCTGACAATGGTGAACCAAAGAGCTTTGAAGAATCAGAAATGTATACACCTTTATTATTTTATTTGTTCCTGATAATGGTGAACCAAAGAGCTTTGAAGAAGCCTTGCAAGTAGAGGATTCGAGCAAATGGGAGGTTGCTATGAGTGAAGATATGCAATCATTAGCATCTAATCAAACTTGGGATTTAAGTAAATTACCCACCAGCAAGAAATGCTTGAACTAAATGGGTGCACATGCTGAAGCAGGAGCATGACGAAGGCTAACGCTATAAGGAAAAGTTGGTCGTGGAAGGATTTCAACAAAAGGAGGAAGTTTACTACATAAAGGGCTTCTCACCAATAGTCAAAACAATGACAATTCAATTGATTGGGTGCTTAATAGCAAAGAAGGATCTTAACTTGGAGCAAATGATGTAAAGACTACATTTCTCCATGGGGAGTTTGAAGCATAAGGAAAAGAGAATCAAGTGTGCAAACACGAATAGAGTTTGTGTAAATAGAAGAAGACGTCACGACAGTGGTATCAGAAAGTTAACAGGTTCACGTTAGAGAACAAGGACACCCAGTGTCAAGAGGATCATTGCTACTACATTAAGAAGTTTAGCAGCCAACACATAAGATTATTATTATATGTTGATGGTATGTTGATTGCAAATGCTGATATGGGAGCTATTCAAAACCTGAAGGAGATCATGTCAAAAGAGTTTGAGATGAAAGATCTTGGATGTGCCAAACAGATTCTTGGGATGAAGACTTTGAAGATGAGCCAGCAAGTTTATGTTGAGAAAATTCTGCAGAGTTTTAATATAAGTGTAGAAAAATAGGTGAACACGCTGCTAGGGATTAGTAGTCTATTATGTTTGTGGAGACTCGAGTGAAACCCGAAGTAGTGCGAGGGTACTAGGTGCACCTTATTATAGCTTGAAGACCGTCACTACAAGCAAAAAATGAAGTGGTGAAGTCTCAAGTGCAAAAAAACGGACTTGGAGTGACCATGAGTCAGTTGCAGAGCTTTGAGTGACTTCATGACCACCACGAATCAATCGGGTGCAAGCTGAACGCAATTCGGATCAAATGAACCTTAAGGGTGCTGAAAAAACTAGACTGGACAGTGGAGTTTGCGCTTAGGACAATTCCTGCCACAAAAGCTCAAGCGCTTAGACGCACCCTAGCGCCGAAACAAATCCTGCAACAGAAGCTAGAGCGTTTTGGCACCCAAGCATTGAGAAGTTTGCTTATGAACTCATCAAATAGAAACTCGAGCACTTAGACGCTCCCAAGCAATAGAGAAGATGTTCCTGGAGTCAGAACCCAAAAGCTCGAACCCTTAAGGGCGCTAAAGCGCTAGAAGGCTTGGGCACTCCAAAACGCTAAGGCATTGGACTAATCAAACAGGCCAACAGTTAGGCGCGCTAAAGCATCAATACTTCAAACAGCAAAAAAAAAACAGTAAGCTGGGCACTAAGGCACGCCTTAGAGCCAGGACCTTAGCCAGAACAGCAAGTGTGGCACTTAGGTGTGCCCTGACGCTCTATGTATCTCCAATCAGCCAAAGAAAACTGAAAGCCCAACACTTGGGTGCGCCTAGGAGCCAGATGCAGAAATTGGAACGCTGAGATCACCTGATTGGATATATGGCCAGTTCATATGCATCAGGACACATGGCCAAGGTGCAAGGGTTCTAGGATCCTGTTGGGGACTACTTTGTCCTATTCTTGGAAATATTAAAGGCATCATTGCCTTGATATAAGGTTAGGATAAGATGAGAGATTGATAAGGTGATGGCTATACATGTTGAGTGGCTAAAGGCTAGAGGTTGTGTGCTATGAAAAAGAAAGAAGTTGTGCAGGCTGAGAAAGTTGTGAACTCCTGAAGAGAGTGAGATCTCTCTTGTGTAATCTTATTATTGATCATAGTAAAATCTTCGTTGTGTTGTTCAGTATTTTTTTCTCTTGTTATTGGGTTTAAGAATAAGTGTGCTTGTGGATGTTGTGTTTTTCTTCATATTTTGATGTGAGTGTATTGCTTGTGTTCTCATAAGTGACCAGGCCAGAGGTTCTCTCGATCCTTCCGCGACTTCCTCATTTATGCTTGATGAGGTGAAC
This sequence comes from Gastrodia elata, assembly GCA_016760335.1. NCBI lineage: Eukaryota > Viridiplantae > Streptophyta > Magnoliopsida > Asparagales > Orchidaceae > Gastrodia > Gastrodia elata. Next base: position 24,549,190 of record CM028675.1, read on the forward strand.
TGCGGCGTGATTTGGGCACTCAAATCACAGCAATTGGTATTAGAATAGATCAAACTTTGTTTGAGAGGGAGAATGGCTGTAGAGACAAAATACAGCATGGAGAAATTCAATGAAACACACTTTTCATTCTGGAAGATGCAGATGAAGGACCTACTGTACCAAAAAAATGTGTAACCTTCCATTGGAAGACATCATGAAGAAGCTGCAAGAGATGATGATGATGATTGGTGAATCAAAGACTAACAACCCTAAGGATGATCCGGCTATCCTAAAATTCATTTGAGGCATTCAATATTGTGAGTGAGAAAATCATCATGAACCTGATGGCTGCCTTGATGAGGATGCATGAAAAACCGTCGGCGACGAACCAAGTGTTCTTGATGAAGTTGTTTAATAAGATGGTGGACCACGACTCGGTGACGAAGCATGCAAACTGCTTCAATACCATCATGAGCCAGCTGAGCTCCATGAACGTCCAGTTCAATGATGAGGTTCAGATGTTGCTACTGCTATCTTCATTGTCGGAAAGCTAGGATGCTTTCGCAACATCGATGAGCAACTCAATAGAACTTGAAACTTTGAAGTTCGACGACGTAATTAAGCTTATCTTGAACGAAGAGGCAAAGAGGAAATTTAGTGGTGAGGCTTCAATATCAAAAGCCTTGAAAGCTGAGAACAGATGGAGCTAGGAGCAAGACTCAGAGTCGAGTCAGAGCAACTCGAGAAAAAGGAAGTTAATGCACTAAGCCAAGCGCTAGAACTGCAATGAAAATGGCCATCTACGGCGGGATTGCAAGCAGCGGAAAAAAGCTGAAGTAACAGCCGAGTGAAAGGCAGTGTAGATAGCATATCAGCAATGAATCTCGAGGAGGCGCTAGCATATCCCAAGACGAAACAAAGTCTTAGTTGGTGTACTCAAGAGCATCAAGCTATGTGAGGCCTAGCAAAGAGGTGATAAGAAATTACACCGTCGAGAAGCTATAGTGCATGAGCATGGGAGATAATACTTCATACAACATCACGAGGTGAAAAGAGGCAAACATTAGACTGTCGAACGGTGCAACTTGGCAACTGAAAGATGTCTACCATGCTTCAAGCCTGAAGAGTAACCTGATCTCTATCAATCAGCTAGCACGAGCTGGGTTGCGACAATATTCACGAAGGGCTCTTGGAAGGTGACTAAGGGAGCATCGGTGACTGCACATTGAAAGAAATTTGGGTCACTATGTGATGAGCCTGACTCTAACAACAAGGCTTTGGTCTGAAAGGCACAAAGAGAGAGGTTCTGAATGTCCCCTATCAAAAACAGGCAATATAAGAAAGTTTTGTTGGGATGTGGAGACCATATAGATCGTTCATGGAGGTGCCAATGAAGTTCCAGTGAGTTCCAAGAGGTCCCAGGATGTTCCGAGATAAATCGAGAGATATTTGGGCTCTCTGGCGAGACCTGACGCGCCCTGCAATCCCTGGACCCAAGGGCCAGGCGCCCAGGCACGCCTTGGTTCCTGTGGAGCAGGCCAGATAGAGCCTGGGGAGCCCAGGCGCGCCCTAGCGCCTACAGAAACCCTGTCATGGGTTTTGGTAGTGCCCTAAGTAATTTTAAGATTATTTTGGATCTTTTAAAGTCTATTTGGAGTGTGGATATTAAGGGAAACATGTGAGAGATGTTTCTTAGGTTCAACCCTAATCTATTGGAGGTTGTGGCTGCTACTAGCATCTTTCTACCCTAGAGTGAAAAAGGGTATGAGCGCTTCTTGAGATTAACAGAGAGCCACTGGAAGAATACTTGTGGGAGAGCTTAAGAGGGTGTTAAAGAGAGACGGGACTTGAGTGTGTTCCTAGACGGAGTTTGTCATCTTCTTATTCCTCCGAAGGTTCAAGTCTTGGTTTGTACTCTGTAATATTGTATTCTTCATATTGGGAATTTTTTGTGGTGGTATGGCTCCGTAATTTTTTTCAAGCTTTGGGTTTTCCACGTAGATCCTTATGTTTGGATATTTGTGGCTTGTGCATGTGAATTTTATGCTCTTATGTGAATTTCTGAGTTTTACTTTGGTAGCCTCAACTCAAACCCACCGTATAAATCATAACAAGTGGTATCAGAACGTCGTTCTATGGTTTATCGTTTGAGTGGGAGCACTGACAAATGAAGGAAGATACAAGATCGAGAAGTTCAACGAAACGAACTTTGCATTCTGGAAGATGCAAATCGAAGATTTGTTGTACCAGAAAAAGTTGTACTCGCCACTATGAGGAGCCGAGAAGAAACCTACAACTATGATAAACAAAGAATGGGAAGTCCTTGATAGAACAATATTGTGATTGATTCGTCTTTCTTTGTCTGTGTATGTGGTGTTCAACATAGTGAATGAGAAAACAACAGTGGATCTCATGGAGGCCCTAATAAGGATGTATGAGAAGCCTTCGGCTTCCAACAAGATTTTAGTGATGAATCGACTATTCAACATGAAGATGGCAAATGATAGTTCAGCGACCAAACATCTGAATGAGTTCAACACTGTACAAGCCAGTTAAGCTCTGTGGGCATCAAGTTTGATAATGAGGTGCGAGCTTTGTTGATTCTATCTTTACTACCGAATAGTTGGGATGAATTAGTTACTACGATCGATAACTCATTAGGAAATGTGAGTTTAAAACTCGACGATATTAGTTACTACGATCGGTAACTCATTAGGAAATGTGTTGAATGAAGAAATTCGAAAGAGGGCTTGTGGAGAAACTTCAAGTTCAGCCCTAAGTGTTGAAAGAAAAAGAATAGAAAAATCAAAATCAAAAAAAGGAAAGGTTGAGTGGGAGCACTGACAACAGCAAGGGTGCCCAGAAGCAGGCCAGACCGAGCTTGGGGAACCCGGGCGCCCGCAGAAACTCTGTCACAAGTTTTGGCGATGCCTTAAGTAATTTTAGAGTTATTTTGAGTCTTCTAGAGTCTATTTGGGCGTCGATATTTGAGGAAACATGTGAGGGATATTTCTTAAGTTCAACCCTAATCTATTGGAGGATGTGGCTGCTGCAAGCATCTTTCTACCCTTGAGTGAAAAAGGGCGTGAGTGCCTCTTTATATTACCAGAGACCTTTGGAAAATTTGAAAGAGAGTTTGAGAGGGTGTTAAAGAGAGACAATACTTGAGTGCTTTCCTAGGCGGAGTTAGTAATCTTCTTGTTCCTCCAAAGTTCAATTATTGGTATGTACTATGTAATCTTGTATTCTTCATAAAGTGGATTTCTTATGGTGGTGTGGCTTCATAGTTTTTCCCAAATTTTGGGCTTTTTACGTATATCTTTGTGTTTGGATGTTTGTGACTTGTGCATGTGAATTTTGTGCTCTTGTGTGAATTTCTGAGTTTTGCTTTAGTAACCTCAACTCATACCCACCGTATAAATCCTAACAAGTTCGCTCTTGATGAGTCTGATGGTCGCACAGAGATCGAAGAGGAGGCACTGTTGAGGCAGGTTGAACCTCGGGCACCAAGGATGCGAAGTAGAATACCATTGCGAATGCACGCAAAAAAATTATTTGGATGCAAAGAATGATGGCGGAGATTGGTAAGAGGCAAGAGAATAGCAAGCTGCAAAATTCATAGCCACAGTGTTATTCTTCTAGCATAAAGATGTTTGCCAATCAAACAGCCTCAAAATCTAACACATAAAGCATGTTCTCTCTAGTGGCATCTCTCACATGCAAATTGAACAAATATACACGATGATTTTTCATCATCTTGGAGGGCTAATTGGTGAATCTCTTGAATTCTCAAATATGCATTTTACTTCAGTTATATGCGGTCATTAAATAGCAATGAAATCAATAAATCTGACAATTAAGAACGAAGCAGCTACTTTTCTCTAGGTTTTTCATCAATTGATGAAAAGATAAAGATATGAAACGAAATCCACATAAAAAGTGCACGGATTATAAATCTGCATCACTAATTAAAACCTCTCGTGCATGCATTTTTTCAAACTCCTAAAATTATAAACATTTAGAAAGGGCGTAGCAGCAGTATAAAATTCAATAAGCACGATCAAAGAAAGAGACAAAAAATGCACAAGCCGGTCCGACTATCGGCAAAAAAGAGAAAATATCCTCACGGATCGAAGTGATAGAGGGGGAAAGAGAAAGTAAAAGAAAGACAGAAGGCGCATACTCAAGGATGGAAGGGAAGAGGAGCCGGCGGCGGTAAAGACAGCGGAAGAGAGTGTCGGCAAGATGAGAGGGAAGGCGCTCGACGGTCCTCCGCTGCCTCCGCCATTTCTCAACGCTCTCACTGCTTGCAGTCGCGGCTTCCATGCAGAAATCCAGGAGCGTTGTGCATTTCTCCATTTTTTGCCCTTTGATTAGCAGGGAGAGATATGGCTAGTCGAGCGATGACTTCCTCAGCCCTTCGATGATATGGCTGTTTGGCTTGCGGAGAAAGCAATGTATAGAGAAAATAATAGAATCCTCCAAATTACAATTAAAAATTAATTTATAATAAAAGAGATTCATTAATTAAAATTATAATTAAAAATTTATTAAATATTAATAATATTTTTAAAAAATATATTAGAGCATTAATTAGGTATTTAAACATTTTCTAATTATAAAAATAATTTGATTTCTTACTTTTAAAAGAATAAAATTAAAATAAATATATTAATTATCAATATTTATTTTTACTAACAGCAAGTCATAAATTTAATTATCCATAATTTTTATGAATATTTGCTCACCTAATCATTATTTCCTTAAGCACTATAATGTGTATATAATGAATAAAGATAAAACTTTTACGAATACATCTAAAATCTTAATGATATATCATTTAATTAGATAATAAAATTAACACTTTTTAATTATCTCTAAATTATTTTAAATTCAATTAGTTCTATTTTATTTTACTTAATTTATTTTAATTATACTCTAATACTAATTGTGAAATATTACAGGTCAATACTCAGATATATTTAAGTAAAGAGTTTAGTAGTTATATCAGTGAAATACTATAGTATCACTCATGTATAGAGCATTCCAAATCAAGTATCACATAATTCATTATTATATCTCTAAATTTTATTAGGTTTAAATAATCAAATGTTGTGAATTTATGCAGAGAACAATCAATTATCGGTAGTATACAACTATTAGAGTAATAGTAAATTTATATAGTCCACATCTATTAGGGGTTAACAGATTGAATCTATACCATCACAATAATAATTTCAAAATAAAAATGTGATTAACAGATTCATTTGTACTAACAATTCACACCACAAAGTCAAAACCCAAATATACGGCATCAAAGCTACCAGATTATCATAAGACTCATAAATAAATCCATACAATCACAACATTAATCTCGAAAGCCATCATCAGCTGCATAAATTACTTCTTGAGCTTGCAACTCCATTAATAACAAAACAAACATAAGAAAGTTGAGAAATTCTCATTGATGGTAGGTGGTGGGACATCGCAGAAGATGAATATGACAGCAAAATAACTCTTTCCCACCTTCGAATCGGTCGACTCAAGTTACAGGACAGAGTAGATGAGAACATTCAGGGATTCAAAGAAAATAACTCTTTCCCACATTCAAACATGCAATGCATCTCATAAAGTTGGGCTGCGACCACTGAGAAAGAAAAAAAAAATCCTTGTTTTACTCAAGTCAACGAAAGGGATGCCAGCCGGACGTGTCGTTTACTCAAGTCATAGAATTCAACTTGCTTACAAAGTTCATGCCTTCCTTTTTACCCAATCCAGCTTTACCAATTCCAAAAGAAGAAATAAAGAAAGACGCAGCCATGGCCTCCTCTCCATCCCCTTCCTTCGTTCAAGTCACGAATGCCTATCCTCAGCTCGACAGCTCGCCCCAAAAAGGCAATGCCCAGCTTCACCGCCATCTTCTTCCTCCTCGTGTTCCTCCTCTCGGCCTTCGTCTTGCTCTCCCCCAACCCTCCGTGCCTCCCCATGGCCTCCCCTTCCCCTGACCCCTGGTCAGGGAACCTTCTCACGGCCGACTTCTCCTGGAACTCCCTCCCTTTCTCCTCCGGCGATCTGCCTCCTCCTTTCCCCCTCAGAATCGCGGTCTTCTCCCGCAAATGGCCGTCCTCCTCTTCCTCATCCCCTGGCGGCATGGAGCGGCATGCCCTCACCCTCCACTCCGCCCTCTCCCTCCGCGGCCACGACATCCACATCTTCACCGCACATACAAACGGCACCATCGCGCATCCCCACATTCGCCTCCACCTCCTCCGCCGGTGGCGCTCCGACGAAGCCTTCTCCCTCTTTCAATCCCACCACTCGGCCGCCCCCTTCGACGTGGTGCACACAGAGAGCGTCGCCCTCTTCCACCGCCACGCCCGCCTCCTTCCCAACCTCGCCGTCTCCTGGCACGGCATCTCCCTCGAATCCCTCTACTCCTCCATCTACCAGTCGCTCTCCCTTCCCTCCCCTTCCCTCAATCCCTCCCTCTCCTCCGCCCTCCCGACGCTCCTCTCCGAAATCCGCTTCTTCAGCAGCTACGCCCATCACGTGGCCATCAGCCACAGCGCCGCCGAAATCCTCCGCGACGTTTACCAGATCCCCAGCCACCGCGTCCACGTCATCCTCAACGGCGTCGATAACCGCGACTTCCGCCCCGATTCCACCCTCGGAAACGCCTTCCGAGCCTACATCGGCCTCCCGGACTCCGCTGCCTTCGTCATGGGCGTCGCCGGAAGGCTCGTCAAGGACAAAGGCCACCCTCTGCTCTTCCAAGCCTTTGCTAACCTGACCTCCCGCTTTCCCGATCTGCATCTCGTCGTAGCCGGCTCCGGCCCCTGGGAGCAGAGGTACAGGGAGCTGGGGCCCAATGCGGTCGTGCTCGGCGCTCTCTCCCCGCAAAAGCTGCGGGCTTTTTACAACGCCATCGATTTGTTCGTGAATCCAACTCTGAGGCCGCAGGGGCTGGACCTCACGCTAATGGAGGCGATGCAGTGCGGCACCCCTGTGATGGCCACCAGGTTTCCCAGCATAAAGGGGAGCGTGGTGGTCAGGGAGGAGTTCGGTTTCTTGTTCTCGCCCAATGCGGCCGCGCTGGAGGAGGCCATCGAGAAGGCGGTGCTGGAAGGGAAGGAGAGGATGGCGGAGAGAGGGAGAGCCTGCAGGGACTATGCCAAGGACATGTTCGCCGCCAGGAAGATGGCCTTGGCGTACGAGCGCTTGTTCCTCTGTATTAAAAATCCGAGCTTTTGTCAGTACCCTCTGGAGTTTGATTAGAATTTTGGTACCTCTGTCTCTCATTCACCCTCTCTTTGCTCTTTTTTTTTTTTTTTTCTCTTGTATAAGATTTATACCAAAGCTTGCTGTTTTGCTTGTTCTGTATTCATTTCATGCAGATCAGGCCATTGATAAATTGTAATAAAGAGAGAACTCAGCTCTATATAATATGACATTTTAATCAAGAAAAATGTGTTTGCATCTCTTGTTTGAAGCCCTTGTAAGGATGATAAAATTGAAGCTCGCCTCTTAGTTAAATAAAGGGCAAGTTCCTCTTGATTTTGGCTAAATTTCAGATACTTCACTGGATATATGAGTACTTCGTGAGCTTGTAACCACCTTGAGCTCACTTCACCTCGCTCATATGGAGTTCTAAGTATCATTAGTTTTACTCTAAACATATTATACATTATACTTTGTCATGCATGACTATTATTTCAGCTGAGGTGTCTCCATTTTTCAACTGAAAATAGCTATTGCACCAAGCATGCATTGCTCTGCATAATAGCTTCAGTTTGGTGGGCTCTCCTTTACTGATGTATATTAACAGCTTTAAATAACTTAAATTGATTAAACATAAGAACGTCTGATGATTGTTAAACCCTTGAATGTTATGGGAGAAACTGTATGCTCTTTGCTTTCAAGTTATGTAATGGCTATTGTGAGAGGTTTCTTTGTTAAAGATGGCTGCGATTTGTGAATGGAAGTTTGATACTTTTTGCTCTCATGTTGTATGCACTTCTCCTATTATATACTAAATGGAATGTTAAGGGTATTTGTGTGTCACTTTTTTCTATTTTTATTTCTTGTGTATATTCATTTACTCTTTGTAATGAAATTAATTATATCATACTATAAGAATTTTTATATTTTACAGCATAATTATATCATACTATCTAATTTTAATGTTGAGCTTTCTTCTTCTTTTTTTCACAGATAAATATGTGTATGAATGGATTATTAACTCTAAGATTATATTAGCTTTCATAAGGAAATATTTAACTTCACATACCAAAGATAAAAAGTTTACGGTCATAAGTATTAGTTGGGATCACAACCTAAACCCTAAATCATAAATACTATTTTATCTCATTTTCCTTCCTATGGCACAATCATGCCTTCTATGCTCAAGAAAGTGTTAGAACTATTATGATTGATGATCTATGAAGTCCCAAAATAGTGGTTAAATGATTAGTTAGTATTGGTGATGAATGGAAGCTCATTTTGAACCACCTCACCTTTCCTTAAACCTCACATTTAGACATAACCTCAAATATTATTTAGATTTTTAATATTTATCTTAAACTCTTATTTGTATTATCATTTTGATTTAATTATTGATTAATATTTGTCCTCTTCAATCTTTATTCAATGAGATATTAAAAAATTAATAAAAATATTTAATACAAGTGTGTAAATTACATCTTCAGTATAAATATCTCCTACTTGTTTTTTTAGATGTATACATTTCTATTTTCTAGATTACACCCATTAGAGTTTGAGCCATGGTTAAATCTTTTAAAATATGCTAATATAAAAGCATTTATGCCATTCCTATTTCATTTTTTGTGCATGCTATTTTTCAAATAATGATACTTTCATGATTAAGAAAAAACAAATACATATATATATATATATATATATATATATATAATATTACTTATTATTATAATTTATCAAAAATATTACCCATATAAATTATATTAAATATTAATTTTATGAACATCAATTGATGATATTTAAAATTATCATATGTTCAAATCTTCATACTATGAAGAAGCTTCAACATTTTAAGGTTTTAAAATGGTATCAACATTTCAGAAAAACTTATTTTGAGCAATTTATTATAATAATTATAATTATTATCCTAAATATTAAATTTGTGTAATTATATATTTATAAATTAGAGCATTTCATGAATTTTCATTATTTTATTTTATTACTTTAATTATAATAAATTAACAAAAAAGAATTTATATTCTGTTCAAATAAATAATTTTATTTCCACTGTTCAACTCTAATTGGTGTTCAAGACGAGCCTTCCTCTCCTTCTCCTCAATGGTTGACCTCACTCACTGAAGCTCTTAGCCCTTGTGGCATGAAGGCTTGATCTCTTTGCCTATTTGGGTAATTCAGTCTTTGTACATGTCATCTCTAGATCTACTTTCCATAAAAGAACCAACTTTCCTTTTGTCACGAGAAGAAATTGTGAAGCTCACTCACAGATACACGAGTTCTTATCATTGATAAGTTCTCTTTTGATCAAAAAGAAAATTTACTGCTTGAACATTGCTGTGGTTGTACCATAAACCATATGATCATGGTCTAGTGAACTAAAACTAGGACCAATGGCCACTAAGAGAGAGGCTACATTCATCAATCTCATCAATTGCTCTTTTAATCTGCATTCGCTCTTGCAAGGAGGATCCACTGAGAGAGATACTCCCTTCATCGATCTCATCGATTGCTCAATTAATCCACATTTGCTCTCCCAAGAAAAAAAATGATGCACTGTAAGTGAAACCCCCTTCGTCGATCTCGTAGATTGCTCTGTTAATCTAACTTCGCTTCTCGGAGCTCTCTTCATAGATTTTACAAATTGGTGCGTTAATTTACCATTGCTCTTCCAAGAAGGATCCACCATGAGAGACGCCACATGTTTGGTTTTCTCTTATTTTGTCTTGTTTGGTCCTTCTTCAATCTCATCCATTGGTCAGTTAAACTACAGATGCTCTTCCAAGAAGAAGAACAAGGATTCACTTAGAGAGAAACTCCCTTCATCGATCTCGTTCATTCTGTTAGTCAACATTTTCTCTGTAAGCAGCAGAAGAAAATTACATCAAAAGAGACTCCCTTCGTCGATCTAATCAATTGCTCCGTTAATCTACCTTTGCTCTTCCAAGAAGAAGAAGAATAATGATCCCCTGAGAGAGACTGGCTTCATCGATCTTGACCATAGCTCCGTTAATCTGCAATTGCTCTTCAAAGAAGAAGAATTTTCTGAGAGAGAGACTCCCTTCTTTGAACTCGTGGATTGCTATGTTATCTACCATTGCTCTGATCTATGCCCACTGAGAGAGAGAGAGAGAGAGAGAGAGAGAGATGCAAAAAAAAGAGAGCTTCCCCGCACAAAGAAGGGGCTACATGTTACTATATAACTGTAATTTGTTAATTTTAGTTTGTGCAATTTCATGTGTTCCTCCAATACACTCTAAAATATAAATCATTTCTGATGTGCTGCTAATGTCATCAATTAGAGAGAACACATGAACTGCTAGAATTTGCAGAGTTCAAATTTTAAAATTACAGCTATATAGCAACACAACGCCACTTCTTCGCTTATAAACTTTTCTTTCTTTAGCATGTCTCTTTTTTAGTGGGCATGGATCATAGCATGTTAAGATTGATGAGATCGAAAAACAAACAAGAACAAAAAACAAAAAAAATCAAACAAGCAATCCAAGCACAAGCAAAAGGATTTGCATGGTTCAGTATAATCAACTACATCCATAGAAAGAGAGGATGAAAAATTTTACTTTTCGGAGAGAATACTACAATTACAAACCCTCAACAATAGAGTTTTGAGCAGCCTCCGAAAGTCTCACACATGCAATAGCGGGGCTTAACTATAAAACACATCTCAAACGCATTGCCCCCAAAAACCCCAAGAAACGCTTTATTTGGAGCACGCATTCCTATATACAAGAAAACGCATGCATTCCTTTTTACATAAATTTACATATTCATATCTACAGATCGATTAAAAATTTCGATTACAGAGCACCAAACATTCCTTTTTTTCAAGGATCATTAAAAAAGTTACAATTAGAAATTAACGAAAGAGGGCACACAGAACAAAGCAAAGAGATCAGGAATACTTACAAAAGAAAGTGCTCAAAGTCTTGTTATCATTAAAAATCCATCAAATTAGGAGGAGGAGATGCGTTCTTCCAGCTTCCCCTCTTCCTCCTTATCTTCAAAGTTGGGATCCTTCGCATCGATTGCGCCATTAACCATGAACTCATCGTTACCGGAGTAGCGGCTGTCGCCGGACCAGGTGAACTTACCGCCGTATCCGCCTTTCTTCGGCTCGCCACTCATCCCCGACGCCGATCGCCGATCCTTGCGCTCCTCCGCCTTCGAATGACCCCTCGACCCTTTCTTGTCGCTATCCATTAATCTCTTCTTTTCATGCTCTCATTCTGGTGGTATATATATGATTGGGTGTAATAGGATTGTCGGTCTAGTGTTCCGCAGGAACAGTTGTATTTTTTATGGGGACTACTGGATTGGTACAAGATGGTCCGGGGTAAGAGATATTGTCACCAGTCTGCGGGGCATTGGAAAACGAGAAGATGAGAAGTTGGGCATGAAGATAAGAACGACGAAAGATTATGAATCAGCATATTTGTTCAAGAAGCACATTTATATATTAATATATACTAAAATATTCAGATAATGTTTAAGTAAATTATTAGTTGAGTATTTTTTTTTTTTTTTATAATTTATATATAATTTACATTTATTATTATTATTTCAATTTATACAATTTACATTTTTATCATTTTAATTCAATTATTTATTATTATTATTATTTTCATTTCTGTAATTTATATTTCTATTATTTTAATTTAAATATTTTTTTCTTATTATTATTATTATTATTATTTATATTTTTATCATTTTAATAAAATCATTTATTATTATTATTATTTTTATTATTATTTTAATTTTTTCTATTTACATTTCTATCCTTTTAATTCATTCATTTTCTTTCTATTATTATTATTTATATTTTGTAATATTTATCTTTATCATTTTAATTCAAATATTTTTTTTTTATTATTATTATTATTTATATTTGTGCAATTTAATTTTTATCATTTTAGTTCAGACAATTTCTAATTTTGATTCTAATACTTCTGAGTATAATTTTTATATAAACTTAATATTTTATTTTTGTAAAGAGATCTATGAAATCTAGAACATAAGAAAAGTATTAGGTTTGTTGGCTAGAGCTAAAATATTTCATGTCGTTATTATGTATACAAGGAGAGTAAATATATTAGGTTATGATTGGTGGTGATTTTGGAGAATATGCATAGTAAAGCAAAGTAGGTTTTGCGCAATCAAAGGTTCTTCGTTGGGGACAGAATTCGAATGAAAGATTTATGTTTGTTCGTTTGAAAGAAAGATTTAGTCCGTTCATTCTTCCAAACGAAAACACATCAAAATCGTCCGCGTTGACATAGCAGAGTAGATCGAGAAATGGAAATCATCGTTGATTTGTTCGACTCAAACGAAATTGATTTTGAACGTGATTCAGACGATTTCATTCGAACTAAATAGCATGTTAGATTAGAATAAAATATGAAAAAGAAAAGGTTAATTTTATCATCTCATATATACTCAAAATATCACACTTAAATTAATTAAAAATTTATAAAAAACTATTAATTTTTTCTTGAGACTTTGATAAAATAAATATTATAAAAAATTGGTTTAAAATTCAACAATAAAAACAATTACTATTCACAAATTCAGCATTTGCTTGAGATTATTTGTAACCGGTAATAATAGCAAAAGAATAACGCTTGAATAATATGAATTCAGAGATTACAAGTTGAGGAAAACACACAATCCGAAGAACTGCAAATGTAAGATTTCGTTCAAAAGAACGAACAAATAGCTTTTTGGTTCTAATCGAAGCTTTCGTTTGAACAAATAAGCGCCTAAACCTAAATGAACGTCGTTTATCACAAATTTTTCGTTCGAATCCATTTTATCCGGCTATGATTTTACCGTTCGTTCACGACTTCGCCGTTCTATTTCTTGATTTCAAACAAAATTGATGCTCAATTTCGTACCGAATCCATTGCTCAATTTCAAATGGTATAGATAAATTTTATATCAACAGTAAAAATTTGATTTTTTTTTAATAATTTTAATTCTCAATTTATTCAAAACAGGTTGCTAACAAAAAAATTAATTTAAAAATGGAAAATATTAAATCTCTAACACAGCAAATTTACTTTCAATCGAGCAATGAGCAAAGCTGATTTTGAAGTAGCGGTTAAAAATCGAACTCCAGAAGCATACCGAGCTATCGTTGAGAGCGAGACAGCCCCTTTACGATTTCTGGAATTTCAGGCTTTTCTTTTCATCCCTGCAGTGCCTTGTTGTCGGAGAAAGGCTCTGAAATTGGGAGTTTGAAGTCAGGGAATAATGCTGCAATGTATCTTTCTTCTCTCAGACTCCGGGTAAACACACGATCTCCACTCATTTTTTTGTGCTGATTTTGGTCAATTTATGTGGAATTTGTGGTGTTCTAATTAAAATTTTTGTTTCCACAAAAGGGAGGTCATGCTCGAGAAACAACTGACGGGGCACCGAGTGGATCGCTCGATCTGTAGTTGGTTCTGGGACTATGTGATTTCCCAAGGAGGGGACTCTACCAAGGTTTACTTAGTTGCTAGGATTCTTAATTCGATTTTATTCTCTGAAGATTTTGTAAGCTATGCCATTTGTTCTCTTTTCTTACGCGAAAATCTTCAGATATTGCCTGTGATTGCATCTCCGACGCATTATCTATTCCAAATTTTTCGGGAGGGGATCACCTTCTTGGCTTGCACGCAGGTGGAGATGCCTCCTCTGATGGGAATCGAGGTACGATGCCTTATTCTTTATTTCTGTATGGAACTTTCTTTTATTTGCTCAAAGCATGACATTAGGGCTTACAATTTCATTAAACCATCAAGTCAGATTTTGAAAGGAAATCATCCGTGGAAAGCTCATAAATTTTCTATGATATTCAATTAATAGCCAACAAGGCTTTTCCCAAATGTTGTTATAAATCTAAGTACACCTCAGAATTTGTTTGGGCCTATTATTTGGATGTAATGGATGTGAAGTTGCATCTGCTTACAAACGACTATCTCAAAGATGATCGAACCTCTAAACTCTTATATAGTGCTTGAGATTGTTGTTTCTTTTGAAGGCACAACGTCTATTGGTGGTGATTATGAATACAAAGATGATAATGGTGCTATTTCTACATGCAATGGTTGCAAGTAAAATTCTAATTGAAACATCAAGTATAGGAAGAAGGAATGTTGGCTTGAATGATTAATGGACACTTTATAATCAAAATTAAGAAGTATACATACATACATTTTTTCCCATGCATTCATGTTTTTGTTTTGGTTGATGATATAAAAGGTTGAATAAAATCAAACTGACCACTTGGCTGATGGATGAATTTTAAAGGTAGAGATATGTCATAATCCGTCCTAATAAGAAAGTATTGCTTAGTTAGTGCACATAAGTTCGATGACAAAAAATCTTTAATATTAACTTATCTTCCAAAAAAAGCCTTTAAAAAATTATCAAATACAACTTTTACATCACTTTTTGTAAGCATCTTTCATGAAAATATGCACCTTATATGTGGAGGCCCGACGCCGGTTCAATGGAAAACCGTTCTGACATTGGATATTCACTTACCGCAGGATCATATTGAGTAACTTGAGAAAAGAAAAGAGAACACATATATAAAAGCTAAAGATATTATTCATTTATTTTAATGTTCATATTACAAGATATTTTCAACACTCGTACAAAAGTGAAAATAAAAAAAAAGATAAAAGATAAGCAAAATAGCGCCGTTGATCTATCAGCAGTTTGAACATTTTAAGCATTAGAGTTCTTACGTGTATTCTCCCAGGAGCACCTGACCTGGTATTATATAAAAAATAATATCGGAATCTGAATTCCCAGTAATTAGAGAATACTCTAAGTACCGCAGTACACAATAATATTTACATTTTAAAAAAATGCGATTAGCAGAAATAAGGCGGTAATAAAATGCAGGAAAAAATAAGGCAATAGTGCGAAATAAATAATTTCCTGCAATATGTATTATTTATCAAATAAAGATTACTGATGTCATTTTCCAGTAATTAACCTCGAATGTTACTGATGTCATGTTCCAGTAACAACCCCGAATGACAACCCCGAATGTTATTGATGTCATTTTCCAATAAAAAACCCGAAATTTGTTGATTTTATTTTTCCGGCGACAACCCCGAATGTTACTGATGTCATTTTCCAGTAACAACCCCGAATATTATCACGTTAATTCCGAACAACCAGCCAAACTTCAAATGAATTTGGCTCAAAGCAAATAAGTGAATGTAAGCAGTAGTAAAAGTGTAAAAATGTAATACATGTCATGTACTGGGTACCTTTGTTCTTTAAGTTCGGATGAGTGACAGTTCGCTCAAGCTGCATTTAAGTCCCCGATATTTTAGTATTTAGCCAATTTTCTTAGGAATAAATATTATCTTTTCTTAAGAATTTTTTTATATTCTTCTTTCTTGTCCTTTTCTTTCACATTCTTATAATGATATAAGTCCATAATTATTAAGTCACTTTATTAATCATATAATCTTTATGATTATGTTTAATATATGAAAGAGTAAAGATAGAAAAATAGAAATGAAATTAATACTCAAATAGAAATAATAGTCATTTTATAGCATTTGAATTATTCCCATTATTAATTTATGAGAATAATAAAAATGTGTGATTAAATATAATTCTTTTATAACAATAATTTAAATGTATAGAGTAATAAGATTAGCAAAATGTTTTTCTTTCTTTTTCTTCTTTTCCAATAACTCTCTCCTTAGAATAGGATTGCCGGAAAACTGAGGGAGGCCGGAGCGGGGTGGCCGAAAGCTGGAGGAGGGTTGGCGGGGCTGCTGGCCGGCGACTGCTTGGCTGGTAGGGGGGCTGCAGACTGCTGCTGTGGTTGGGAGAGAAGAGAGCTGAGAGGGCTGCTGTTGATGTAGTGTGGGGAGAGGAGGAGAAGAGCTGGTGTTTTGAGAGGAAAAGGGAGGGAGGGTTGCAGTTAAATAGGTGCAGGAGGGGGTCTCCTGCGCCAAACATGCGCTATTTCAGCTCCTTAATGGCGCATGGTATTGGCCAGTGCTTCCTGGCATGGAAGCTTCTTCTGTGAGAGGTCGAAGAAATCGCACGTCATTCGTTGGGGGCTGAAATAAAAATTCCTTAAGGAATTATATTTAAAACTATTTAAACTTAAAGTAATCGTATTTTTCCGCTGTTCAACGTCAAAATACAACGAAACTTAACACCGATGTGTGTTACAATATTACGAATATCCTCGTGCCGAAAACTCTGGATATTTTATTTTATATTAATTTTTGAGTTTAAAAACTTTAAAAATTAACCACGATAAAACTGGCGCCCAGAATTTGATGAAACTTCTCGAGCAGCCTTTAAATAATATACTTAACACAACGACACTGAAAATGATAAATTTGGACACATATTTCAATATTCTTGATTTTTAGAATTTAAATAATTCAGAAAATAAAGCGGGAGCTTCCGCTATTCGAATTTCTCCCAAATTATGGTATTTTGATCTTAAAAGTATTCTCATTTAAGGGTATTTTTGTTTGCCCTAATTCGAAATTCCCTGGGGTCCTAATGTTAGTGTCGGAATTTTGACCTAAATTACAAAATAACGACCTCGGATCATTACAAACTCTCATACTTGAAAACGATGTCGTCCTCGGTATCATAAGAACAAAAAAAAAGATTTAAGGGAAGCTCTGGGTTACCTTAATTAGAAAATAACTCTGAATATTTTCTTCGCATAACATCTTTGTTTTCCCACGTGGCTTCTTTTGTCGTATGATTGTGCCATTGTACTTTAACCATCGGGATTGTTATACTTCTTAATTTGCGGAGGTCTTTCTCAATAATTTGAAGAGGCTTTTCGATATGAGTCAAATCAGGTTGAATTTTGACTGTCGAATCAAAAATTTGTTAAGAGGATTCCTGGAGGCATTTACGAAGTGCTGAAACGTGAAAAACATTGTGCACGGTAGAAAATCTCTCAGGAAGTTTAAGTCTGTAAGCCGAGTTTTCAATTTTTACAGTTATATCGAATGATCCAATATATCAGGGGCTCAGCTTACTAGTAACTCCAAAGCGATGAATAATCTTCATCGGGCTAACTTTTAAATAGGCACGATCACCAACGTGAAATTCTAGCATTCGATGTTTGGTGTTGTGATACTTCTTTTGTCGGTCCTGGGCTGCCGCAATTCGGCTCTTGATTTGCCTTATTTTTTCATTTGTTTCTTCAATCAATTCCGAGCCATAAATTTGAATGTCTCCAACTTATGTTCAGGCTAGTGGAGTGCTGCACTTTCTTCCCTATAAAGCTTCATAAGGGGATATTCCAATACTTGTTCGGTGGCTATTATTATACGCGAATTCAATTAAAGGTATGTGCTTCTCCTAATTACCACCAAAATCTAAAATACTTAACCGCAATAGATCTTCAAATATCTGATTAACTCTTTCAATTTTCTCGTCGGTTTGTGGATGAAATGTGGTACTTAGAAGCTAGCACAGTTCCCAAATCGCAGTGTACCGCTTGCCAAAATTGGGATGTAAATTTTATATCTCGATCTGAGACTATAACTTTTGCAATCCCGTGAAGTCTGATTATTTCTTTGATATATAGCTTAGCTAACCTTTCAACGGTGTCAATTTGTTTGATAGGAATAAGATATGCTGATTTAGTTAATCAGTCCACTATTACCCAAATTGCACCTACTCTTGAACGATTCTTGGGTAATCCCATGACAAAGTCCATAGAAATGTTTGACCATTTCTATTCTGGGATCTCTAATGGGTGCAAGAGTCCACCTGGTTTTTGATGCTTAGCTTTTACTAAGCAACACACATGGCACTTAGCAATAAAATCAGCCACACTTCTCTTAAATCATGGCCACCAAAATACTCCCTTTAAATCCTTATACATTTTGTTGTTTTCAGGATGGACTGAATATCCCGAGTTGTGAGCTTCACGTAATATCTGGTTTCGAAGGGATGTGTTATTAGGGACCCAAACTCTTTCCCCGTGGTAAATATAAATCCCTTGCTGAAGTTGTAAGTTCAATCGACGTCCATTTTCTATGTCCTTCTTTAGCTTTGAATACACTGAGTCTTGTTCTTGAGCGATATAAATATGTTGCAGAAGCGTAGGTTCGACGGTACATATCTGGAGTAGATCATTTAGTTGCTTGGCGGAAATGGGCTTTGCTCCAAACTTCTGGAATTCTTCCTTCCAGGGGATTTTCATGATTAACTTGTTTAGCGACACCTTTCTGCTGAGGGCGTTAGCTACAATGTTGGCTTTCCCGGGGTGATACGTAATACTAAGATCATAATCGCAGATTAATTCAAGCCATCCTCTTTGCCTGCAATTTAGTTATTTTTGGGTAAAAATATACTTTAAGCTTTGGTGGTCGGTAAAGATTTCACATCGTATCCCATACAAGTAGTGTCTCCTTATTTTTAGGGCAAAATCGACCGATGCTAACTCCAAATCGTGAATTGGGTAATTCTTTTCGTGCTTCTTTAATTGCCTTGAGGCGTAGGCAATTACCTTCCCTTCTTGCATTAAGACGCATTCCAAGCCAATGTTGGATGCATCAGTGAATACTTGAAAATTAATTCTCTCTTGCGGTAAGATCAAGATTGGTGCGGTGGTCAGCAATTCTTTCAATTTATGGAATGCTTGTTCGCAATCTTGATTCCACACGAAAGGTACCGCTTTTTGAGTTAATCTTGACAGAGATGAGGCTAATAGTGAAATCCCTTGACAAACTTTCGATAGTAGCCTGCTAAACCCAAAAAACTTCAGATTTCGGTCACAATAGAGGGTTGCGACCAATCCTGAATGGTGCTTATCTTATTCTAATCAACTTGTATCCCTTCAGCACTAATCACATGACCAAGAAAAGCAACTGACTTCAACCAGAATTCACATTTTATGAATTTTGCAAACAACTGATGTTCCCTTAATGTGCTCAAAATGAGTTTTAGGTGATTCTCGTGATCCTCTTCACTTTTGGAGTAAATCAGGATGTCATCAATAAACGCGATCATAAATTTGTCCAAGAAGTGTCTAAGAACTCGCTGCATTAAATCCATGAAGATTGATGGAGCATTCAATAATTCAAATGACATTACTAAAAACTCAAAATGTCCGTAATGAGTTCTGAATGTTGTTTTTGGATTGTCTTCTTCTCGCACTCGGACTTGATGATATCCTGATCGCAGATCTACTTTGAAGAAGACTTCAGCCCCAGTGAGTTGATCGAATAGATCGTCTATTCGAGGCAACTGATACTTATTTTTTATGATTATCTTGTTCAATTCACGGTAGTCAATGCATATGCGCATTTATCCATCCTTTTTCTTTATAAAAAGAACTGGAACTCCCCATGGTGACGTGTTGGGCTTAATAAGACCCTTTTCCATTAGGTCCTGCAATTGATCGTGAAGTTCTTGCAGTTCCTTTGGGGCTAAACGGTAAGGTGCTTTAGACAGAGGCTGAGACCTAGGTACTAATTCAATAGAAAAATCTACTCCCCTTATTGGAGGTAGACCAGGGAGCTCATCGGGGAAGACATCAGAAAAATTCTTTACTACTATAGTTTCTGATAAAGAGATGTCTTCATCTGGCTTATTTATCAAAGAAACTAGGTAGGCCTTGCATCCCTTGCGGATTAACTTCTCGGCCTTGAGTGCGCTGATTAGAGAAGCGTTAACTCCTAATCTGCCCATGAATACTTTCGGTTTCCTTTCTTTTTTAAAAATAATCTTCTTCTTCTGACAGTCAATGATTGCTTCATGCATACTTAACTAATAAATCCTTAAAATGATGTCGAAGTTCATCATAGGGAGGACTTGTAGAGTAGCCTCATAAACTACATTATTGATTGGGATGTTGCAAATACAAAATTGTTGAGCGCACATGGTGGCACCGGAAGGCAACCCAATATTGAGGGTGCTGGCTAGATTGCAACATGGAATATTTAGGGCTCTAACGCAATTTTCTGAAATAAAGGAGTGGCTTGCTCTCGTATCGAACAAGACACTAAAAGATTCACTATTAATTTGTATGGCGCCTAAAAAGTAAACAAGTATATAAAAAAAGGTTTATGCAAGCGTGTTGATAAATTTTAAAATGAGAAAAGTAATGTACCTGACACCACGTTGTTGTCGTCAGGTGCCATGATAGGAGTCAGAGTGTACATTCTTGCTGGAACGGTGGCCCGAGGGGCCTGACCATTCCTTTGGGTAGGTGCTATCGTTGAAGCGACTTGCCTAAGAGCAGTTCCTCTTCGACGATTGTTGGCGGGCGGGGGGGGGGGCTGCTGGTGCTGAATTCTGGATTGGGGCAGATCTTACCCCAGGGATAATATCTTCGCCTATTGTTCTTTTAGTTATACAGTAACGGTAACCGTGGCCAGTGCGCCCGCAGATAAAGCAGCAGTTCTGCCTGTGATAGCATCTCCCACCTGGGTGAGGCAATCACAAGCTACGCCCTTGAGGGTCCCAGGAGCTTCTGCGGTCATTTGGTATTCCCTGGCTGGTGGAGAGTATCGGGGATGTTTGAAAGTCTCCTTGGTCCATAGCAGAAGTAATCAGCCTTTTCCCTTGTTGTTCTGCGATCACCTGCTCATTGTGCTCAAGCATTGTTGCACAGTCCAAAAGATCGGCAAATTTTGTATGCTTAAGAGAAATTAGGTTGGTGTGAATGCTGTCCTTCAAACCCTCCAAGAATCTACTGCACCTCGAAGCTTCGCAGTCTACTAGCTTCAGTGCATAACGAGAGAGTTTTGTGAACTCCATCTCGTAAGCTGCCACAGATCGGTCACCCTGAGCTACCTTTATAAATTGGCTCTCAAGTATCCTCTGAGCGGAATGAGAAATGTAGCGGCTTCTAAATGCGGCAGTGAACTCTGCCCCCGGTATGTCCTCCAGACTGATGTCTTTGAAGGTGGTTTCGTACGTGATCTTCCACCACCTCTCAGCTTCACCCTCTAGCAAATATTTTGCTAGTCTAACTTCCTCGCTTGAAGGAGACTTCTAGCTGTATAATTTTCTTTCAACAACCTGGATCCAGTCCTCGGATTCCATAGGTCGGGCTGAGCCGTTGAAAGTAGGAGGATTGAGTTTAAGGAAGGCTTACAGGGTAGCGTCTACCCGCAATCTTTGAGGAGGCTCTAGTACGAGCAGGGAGGTAGAAGCCTTCCCTTTGTTTGAAAGGGCTTGCAAAACAGTTTTCAATAGACGATCTGTTCTATTGTCTGCTGTAGATGAGGAGATTGTAGTTTTAACTGGAGTCTCGTGAGTACTGTGAGGAAGCCTTCGTCAGAATTCATCTATTTGGAGTGATTTAAAAGCTTGTCATTAGAAGCGGTTGTATTTATGGAATACATAAATAGATAATTATAATATTAATAAGATTGCAACTTTTGGTTCCCAAAAAGTTTCATTTAATATCAAAAAGATTTGCATACAAAAAAGTTGGCATAATTTTACAGAGTATATATACAAGATCCGATACTAAGTTTTTAACTAATCAGAGGAGTCAGGACTAGTTGACTTCCTCTTTGAAATGGACGCGAGATGGTCATTGGCCTTCCTCTTCCCCTTGGAAGAAGAAGCCATCACATCTCTAGTTTTGATGAGCTTCTTCAAGTCATGAAGCTCATCCTGCAGCAAAAGGACTTGACGTTTTTGCACGCCGTCCTTCCTCAAAATCTCCCACTCTATCGTGGATACCCTCCCAAATAGGACCCCCTTTAGCTCTTGGATCTCTTTCTCTAATTCAAATATCTGGTTCCTGGATGCAGATACCCACCCAGCCAGGGTATGCTCCACTTCCTTCAATCTCTCTGTTGACGCGTCATCTATTGTTTCTGCAGTGGGAGCGTCTATATTTGTTCTAGGATCAGTACTCTCGAGTGCGAGGAATTACCATCAATCTCCCAGTCCTCAAAGTACTCAACCATGTCGTTGCGAGGATCCGTCTAAAAAAAAAGATTAATAAAAATGTTATTCTTGCATTTTCCATAATGATGGATATGGCACTATTATCCTAAGTTATTAGAATCTTCTTAAATTGAATATATCTTTTATTTTACATGTATATTCTTTTCTTCCACAAATATTCAATCCTGTTCTGATACCAACTGTGGAGGCCCAACGCCGGTTCAGCGGAAACCGTTCCGGCATCGGATGTTCACTTACCGCGGGATCATATTGAGTAACTTGAGAAAAGAAAAGGGAACACACATATAAAATTCAAAGATATTATTCATTTATTTCAATGTTCATATTACAAGATTTTTTCAACACTCCTCGTACAAAAGTGAAAATAAAGAAAAAGATAAAAGATAAGCAAAATAGCATCGTTGATCTATCAGCAGTTTGAACATTTTAAGCATTAGGGTTCTTGCGTGTATTCTCCCAGGAGCACATGACCTGATATTATACAGAAAATAATACCGAGATTTGAATTCCCAGTAATTTGAGAATACTCTAAGTACTGCAGTACACACTAATATTTACATTTTAAAAAATGCGATTAGCGAAAATAAGACGATAATAAAATGTAGGAAAAAATAAGGCAATAGCGCGAAATAAACAATTTCCTGCAACAAGTATTATTTATCAACTAAAGATTACTGATGTCATTTTCCAGTAATTAACCCCGAATGTTATTGATGTCATTTTCTAGTAACAATCCCAAATATTACTGATGTCATTTTCCAGTAACAACCCCGAATGTTATTGATGTCATTTTCCAATAACAACCCCGAATATTACTGATGTTATTTTTTCAGCAACAACCTCGAATGTTACTGATGTCATTTTTCAATAACAGCCCCGAATATTATCACGTTGGTTCCGAACAACCAACCAAGCTTTAAATGAATTTAGCTCAAAGCAAATAAGCGAATGTAAGCAGCAGTAAAAGTGCAAATGTAATACATGTCATGTACTGGGTACCTTTGTTCCTTAAGTTCGGATGAGTGACAGTTCGCTCAAGCTACATTTAAGTTCTCAATATTTTAGTATTTAGTCAATTTTTTTAGGAATAAATGTTATCTTCTTTTAAGGATTTTCTTATATTCTTCTTTCTTGTCCTTTTCTTTCACATTCTTATAATGATATAAGTCCGTAATTATTAAGTCACTTTATGTAATCATATAATATTTATGATCATATTTAATATATGAAAGAGTAAAGATAGAAAAATAGAAATGAAAAGATTACTCAAATAAAAATAATAGTCATTTTATAGCATTTGAATTGTTCTCTTTATTAATTAATGAGAATGATAAAAATCTGAATAACTAAATATAATTCTTTTATAACAATGATTTAAATGTATAGAGTAATAAGATTAGCAAAATGTTTTCCTTTCATTTTCTTCTTTTCCAACACCTCTCGCCTTAGAATAGGATTGCCGGAAAACGGAGAGAGGCCGGAGCGGGGAGGCCGGAAACTGGAGGAGGGCTGGCAGGGCTGCTGGCCGGTGGCTGCTTGGCTGGTAGGGGTCTGTGGACTGCTGCTGTGGCTGAGAGAGAAGAGAGCTGAGAGGACTGTTGTTGCTGTAGTGTGGGGAGAGGAGGAGAAGGGCTGGTGTTTTGAGAGGAAAAAGGAGGGAGGGCTGCGGTTAAATAGGCGCAGGAGGGGGTCTTCTGCGCCAAACGTGCGCTATATTAGCGCTTTAATGGCGCATGGTATGCGCCAGTGCTTCCTGGCGTAAAAGCTTCTTCCGCCAGAGGCGGAAGAAATCGCACGCCATTCGTCAGGGGAGAAATAAAAATTCCTTAAGGAATTTTATTTAAAGTTATTTAAACTTAAATTAATCGCATTTTTCCGCTGTTCGGCCTCCAAATACAACGAAACTTGACACCGAGGTGTGTTACAACATTACAAACACCCTCGCGCCGAAAATTTTCGATTCGGAGTAATATTTTATTTTATATAAATTTTTGAGTTTAAAATTTTTTAAAATTAACCACGATAAAACTGGCTCTCAGAATTTGATGAAACTTCTCGAGCAGCTTTTAAATAATATACTTAACACAACGACACCGAAAATGATGAATTTAGACACGTATTTCAATGTTTTTTATTTTTAGAATTTAAATAATTTAGAAAATAAAGCGGGAGCGTCCGCTATTCGGATTTCTCCCAAATTAGGGTATTTTGATTTTAAAATTATTCTCATTTTAGGGTATTTTTGTTTGCCATAATTCGAAATTTCCCGGGGTCCTAATGTTAATGTCGGGATTTTGACCTAATTGTAAAATGACGACCTCGGGTCGTTGCACTATATCACCATATGATGGGTACCCAATGTCGTTGATTTGCTATTATTTCCCTTCTTTTTGCCATTCATGTTGGTATACTTTTGTTGTCTTTGTTGGTGAATGCTTATTTTTAGTGTATAGCTATAAATCTAATTAAATGCCTTTAATAGAATAATGTGAGTTTGTTAATGAAAAAAGTAATAATTTGAAAACAATATGCTGATATATGAAAATGATGTGAAGTTAAAACTTTTAATATATAATATCAGCTATTCATCATATTATTTTATTTCATAATTTAGATATCAACCTTGGCATTTCTTGCAATTTAACATGGGAGCTTATAATTTTTTTCACAATTGCGGGTTGTAATTCTTTAATAGTACGAAAATTGCATTCTAAATGACCTTAGTGCGGAGACTGAAATTCCATTCAAGTTGATGCTACATTTAGACAAAAGTTGATATGCATGTGCAAGATAGCTTATGTCGCTATGTCTTAGGGAAATCATTCTTCATTGGATAACTAGTTCCATTTTTTATGGAATTTATGGTGAATGAAGCACAACTGTGCAGTCAAAGGGTCCTATTTCAAAGTAATTCATATGTAAATTTGGCTAAGGAGTTGTTTGGTTTCTAAAATTTTGAGTGTAATGTACATCCGGATAAAGCAAGGATAATGTCTTTGGTTTATAGAATTTATAATTCAGGTAAAATTTAGGGAGGTTTCAAATCCCCCAAATAGGCAACTTTTGTGTGATCTAGAATTTACTCAATTCGGGAAAATTTTAAATCTTATGGTGCTCAGAATTTTCTTATTGTGAACCTCACGGTGCCCTCGCTAGTTCTAGTTGGCCCTTGGCCGACTCTTGTAGGGTTGTAGATACTTTTTTTCTTGTGCTCCATGGTTCCTTGCCGGCCCTCGTGATGGTTTTTGTTAGCCTCTCGCTAGTGTTGTAGTGTGAGGAATTTTTTTGTTGATGCTCAATGGCACTTCATCGGCACTTGCTAGACCCTCACCATCCCACGAAGCTCCTCGAATGCCCTTATTAGGCTTTCATCTGCTATTGAAGCATTTTGTTAATTTTTTAATTATAATATTTTATTTTAATTTTCACCCAAACAAATAATCTAACTACAATATAAAAGTTTTCTATATAAAAACAATAATTTTATTTAATTTAACTGAAAACTTTTTCGTTGTATTTTTTTCTCTAGGATTCCTTAACCAAATTGAACATCCCCTAAATCTATTGTTAATATTCTATGGTAAAAAACAAGATGCTTGTGGACTAAAAAATTCTCAAAATCACAGCTTTTTGGGTTTTCTTGATCTTAGATTTCTGTATGTTGCCATATTTAAGCTGTACACACAATATTATTGAATGAAGCATTTTCATATTTTTGGAATAAATGCTTTATAATGAAATTTAAACTTAAAGTGATTGCTAAATAATCAAAACCAAGATTTACCCAAAAATGTAAATATGGCTATAAATATATATACACACACAATAATGTTGAATGACATTTATATTTTTTTGGAATAAATGATTTATAATGCAATCTAAGCTCAAATTGATTGTTAAGTTACAAAAACAAGATTTACCCAAAAATATAAATGTGTTATTTAGTTTATTATTATTTTTTTTTTTTTTTTTTTTTTGAAGTTGAACCATAATAAGGCAAAATATGTGGCCTATGAGATTTGAACCCTTGATGTGTTAAGAGCTCAAACCCAAGAGCTAAACCACTAATCCACAATATTATTCACTCTTTAGTATGCCAAGAAAAACAAAAAGGGCTTTATATGAGTGCTGTTTTGAGGATTGTTTGGGGTTGCTTAGGTGTTGGAATTGTCGGCTAATTTGTGATTAATTTAGGGACAGATTTTTGGCAAATGGGGCTGTTTAGAAGGTTGTTAGGGATGATTCTGGGGTTGTTTAGCTGCTGTTTTGGGACTGATTTATTGGCTGTTTGGGGGCTGTAATGGGACTGTTTGGTGGTGTAGGCTGTTTTTAGGGCTGCAATGTTTACTGGTTTTTAACTGTTTGGATGCAGAAACGTAGGGCTACTTTGTGGGATGTTTAGCTCTTTTAGTGAGCATGAAGTAGGGAAGAAATATGCGCTGTTTGGGAGAAAGCTAGGACTGTAATAAGCTGTTTTAGGTGCTGTCCAGAAAAATACAGAAATAAGGGGCAGAGCTTGTTGCTTAGGAGATGTGAGAGAAAACTGGAGAAGAGGTTTTTATTTTTAATAAGAGGGAGGAGGTGATGTTGTGGTAGCTGTCACGGGAATCAGGAGCCATGCCAAATTTACGGGTTCAAATCATTAGAATAATGAGCGTGGCGTTTATCAAAATGAAAAAGCGAGTAGATTTAGTGTTATTGACTTTAAGGTTTGAGTCCAGTTTATCTCCTAGTTTGGTTTTGATGATCGTAAAGTATAATTTTGCTTTTACTTGTTGATTAATAACTTTATCTAGTATTTATTACAAAAAAGTTCTTAAGCTCAAGATTAGCATTTCTACAGTCAGATTGAAGATCTGCTATTTTAGTTCTTAGTTACATTTATTATTTTTTGTATTTGGTGTATTGTATTTTTATATGTTTATTTTGTGATATAACTTACCAAAATTTGAGAGAGAATTTTTTTTTTAAGTGCAGAGTAATCGCATTATGTATTTTACCTAGCTTGCACATGCACCCACCAGACGCACAGGTCTGCTTTCCCAGGCATGCGCCAATCACATTCCCAAGTGCTCCGTGAATGTCGCACCAATCAGTGGAATGGCAGGATGCCACCCAAATATCTCGTCTAAATTTGTCCAGACGTGTTTTGAACCCACAAATGAGAAGATCTATTTGGAAATAGTATGGACCACGGATCATTAGGTGAAGCAATTAAGTGCAACAGTTCCGCGTCCAAGCGCGTCGGCTCTCCCAAAACCAGTTCTTGTTTTAATCGACACCGCACCTCTTGACACTTCTCATCTTCTTTAGTTGTAATCTTATGCTATTTTAGCAAGATCTAAGGTGCTCTAATTTCAAGCAATATCTATTCGATCTTAAGGACCTCATCTCAAGTCTGTAAGTGTTTTGTTTCA
Organism: Gastrodia elata; assembly: GCA_016760335.1. Lineage (NCBI taxonomy): Eukaryota > Viridiplantae > Streptophyta > Magnoliopsida > Asparagales > Orchidaceae > Gastrodia > Gastrodia elata. The sequence continues at coordinate 24,576,768 of CM028675.1, forward strand.
TTAATTGTTTTTGTTTTTCGAGTCCTGCTCTTGCGGGGTGTGCAAGATAAATTGAACATCTGCGCTAGACAAGTTAATTGCAAAGGAGGGATCTAGAAAGTTTGACACTGTCTTGGGAAGGAGGGAAAGTTCTGCAACTCTGCAGAAAAAGAGTGGAGCGATCGTGCACGTCCACCTTGATACTACTTTAAGGAGGGAAGGTTCTACAGTTTCGCGACCAAAGAGTGTTAAAGAAGGATTGAGGATACTTTTCCTTGACATTGCTTTGGGAAGGAGGGAAAGCTCTGTAGCTCTGAGTGAAGGAGGATCGAGTACACTCAACTTCAGAATGAAATTAAGGAGAGAAATTCTGTCAATTTGTGGTTAAAGCGTTCAATGGAGTGGTTATACGGGTTTCTCTGCCTGCTGTGGTAAGTGAAAGAGATAACTCTTTTACGAATGAAATTCTGAAAGTGATGGATTTTCGAAGAGTGGAGGGTTTATGGTTGATCTGAACTTATATAAGCTGTACATTTTTTCTTTACTTTTCTTTTAGTTTCTTATGTACTTGTTTTTGTAAGCTTTTCTGTAAAATAGTTAAAATATCTGAAACTCACGTAAAATTAAGTAAAGTTTGCTAAGTTCAATTTCTATATTAGAAATCTAATTCATTTTTTCTCTTAAGTAGTACTGCTTGGTTCTTAAAAAGCCAACAGTTGGGTTGACTTTGCTTCCATCTACCGGTTTGTACCAAAGATAGCAAATTGATCAACGGGCCAAGTTAGGATTCATGCAATCAAAATAGGAGGCCAACCCAGTTCAGGCTGAGCTTGTTCCAACTTCACCTGCAACCAAGTTTTGTGGTGGACTAAGAAGGACCGGATTGAAGTGCCAGCATCAGTGAATGGGTAGAGCTGGTTGTGAATCTAAGCGTTGGTAATGTACTGGCTCCAAGATACGAAGGAAATGACATAAATGACTGTATTGTGACTAACTGAGGATTATATGATGGTATAGGCTCTAATTCTATATGATGCCCAATATGGTGAAAAGCATTTTAGTTTATTTTGAAACTGTCAACCCTAGAGAGGCGTTAAAAAATGAAAATTGCATTGACACTAGCGGTTGGTGAGTCAGCAGGGTAAGTGAAGTGCCGAAAACACTTGTATCCACACACAATGCTCATGCCCTCTTAAATTGGTTTCTCTCAAGGAGTCCTTGAAAAGGAAATAATTTAAACTAGAATCTGTAACTAACCAGTTCATATTTGACGCAAATTAAGACAACCTAATTATCTGTGTTTTATTTGTTGCTTTGCTTTCTTACAAAATATATGATCATATATAATATGATTGACAATTGAGCAAGTTAAGGACACTTCTCTATATTGGTTTGCATTTTATTTTTATTTTTATGCATCATGTCTTCAGGAAACACTCATGGGAAATATACATGGTCTTGATCAATTGATTAGTAGAGACTACCTTTATAATTATGTGCTTGCATTTTTTATTCTCTTTACTAGGTAAGGTTCTCAATGGTAGTCTAATAACTTGGCTCACCTTGTAAGATAAACCAGAATATAACATAATGGACGTAATCTTATTTGATATGAATGTTCTGATGTAACTTTTATTTGATAAAATTGTGCATTCTTGCTCCACTCACCGGTTGGTCTGGTGCACCATATAAAAACAAAGAAGATGGGAATTATAACATGCGCATCTTTTGGTTATCCATAATAGATTGATTAAGAGGCTTAGGTGTTTTGCTATTGATTGCATAAATATTTTTGATTTGGAGACTATTTTTGTATATAAGGTTCATTAAATGTGGGAAAAAAAGACTTGTTGGGTCTGTTTGTGGCATCAATCTTAGATGCATGCTGATTTACAGCCGTATTGTACCTTTATTATTTACAAGCTTTCTCATCATTAAATACTTTCTTAGGGAAGATTTATTCAACATCTGTTTTAGGTAAATTGCTCCAACAGCACCAACTTTTAACTTCGCGCTCTTTTTCCAACACCTATTTCATTTCTTTTTTTCATTAGCATTATTTTATATGCTGCCCCAGTTTTTTAAGAGTGCTTTAAACCACACTTTGCTTTGCTTTGATCTTAAGCATATCAATGACTATGTGAGTTGTGCAGTAAGAGAAGTCACTATTTTGCAAAGTGACTTCATAACGCTCAGGCATGTAAAGCCAAGGCCGATTTTTTGTTTTGATTTGGTAGGATAGGGTATTTCTTTAACAATACATATCTTGCTTATTGAATGTGCGATAGATATTCCAATCTCAAAGGCAGTCTTGTGATATTCTCACCAAAGGTGTTAAATTTGAAGATTTATGAGTTTTAAGTGTTATCTATGTAAATTATTGAAAAAACTATTCTTAAGTGAACGGGCTTGTGAATGCTTGTGAATGCAGATTTTTTAAGATGTATTTGAAATTTTAAGCACTTTTCGCGCAGCCGCTTCATATCAATTAAGCTTCAGCATTTACCTACAGAAGATTCCATAGTAATTTGAAAATAACTTTCGTTGGCAATGGGGTGTCCTGAGTCACGAATAGGAAGAGCGGCCGGCACCGGTTCCGGATCAAATGAAAGGCTCCGGTCCGGAAAGTTAACTCTCACTTCGAGTTGTATTTGCCATGCGGGTGTGTTCGGAGGTGTTTCTGTTCCAAAACCACTCGCAGCGACCGGATTTAGATTTGCGCTCCTACAAATAATTTCTACCCGAAAATTGCACGAGAAACTAATTAAATAAATTCAGTTTAGGGTATGGGAAGAACAAACACACGCCGGTTTAAACCAGAAGCGAGAAGGGTGATTCGAGTAGATTTCTTGCAGCGGCTAGGGCAGCTACGGCTGGGCAATGGAGGCGGCTGGACAGCGGTGGCTGGGGCAGCGGTGGTGGCGGCGGCAGGGGCGGCAGGGGGAGCGACATTAGGGGCAGCAACTGTGGCTGACAGAGGCAGCAAGGGCAGCAGCGGCGAGTGGTGGCTGGCAGCAGTAGCAGGGGCGGCGGCTGGCAGCAGCAGCAGGGGCAGCGGCAGCGGCTGGCAGCAGTGGCGACGGCAGCTGGGCAGCGGCGGCGGCGGCTGGGGTGGTGGCAGCGGCTGTCCCGCAGGGAGAGGTCTGAATACAGCAAGGGGAGGGGTCCAGAAGGTGGCGGCTAGGGTTTGGAGAGGGAGGATTTAGGAAACTAGGGTTTCCCCGGGGGAAACAAGAGCCGTTCTCGCTGTTTGGAGAAAACTCAGAATTTATATTTATCAAAACTGAAATTAACATACAAATTTTAGGTATTTATAATACCCTCAAAGCAATCTAGACCTTACAGTATTTTTAATAAACGATCGGAGGGCTAATATTTGTCCCTCCGATCAATACATGAAACGGACAAAAATAAAAATACGAAATTAAAACTGAAACGGACGAAAATAAATGCATAAAATAAAACTGAAATGTCAAAGCCGGTATGGGTCCGGGTGGGCTCGGCGGCGGGACCCGCGTCGAAGATGGTCCCCATTTTTAGGACGGCCTATTAGCCTCAAGGTATCCACCTAGACCGCCTCTGTGTTTTTTTATTTTTCTTATATTACCGAAGACTATATTTTTGGATGTTACATTTATAAAACATAAGCTCTATGGGCTTTAATAAAAAATGAAACAAATTTAATTTCCAGGAATTTAAGATCTTGCAATGCTATTTGAAATTTCAATTTGTTTGATATCGTTTATACTCTGACCCTGGGTTATGCTGGCACAGTTTCTCTGTAGAATGGCTGATGTTTTGGCTAGCTACCTTGGTGGATTAAACGAGGACTTAATAAAAGATAATTTTGTTATTGTTTATGAGGTACAGCTACTTTAACCATAACTACAGTTGTCTACTATTTCATCACTGTCATCAATTTTACTAGGCAGTAAACGATTTTTTACACAAAAATTCATTTCTTTAACAGATTTTAGCTTAAGTTTGTTGCAATTTTGCTCTTATGCTGTAGTATATAATGTTAGATAACACGCTTTAAAAGATTCAACCTATGAGATGTTAGCAATTGTGTATCTTATGTTGTACATGACGTTTAACCTTTTTTTTATAGATATTGACCTTTACTTTTTGTTTTTACGCAAATGTTGATTTCAAGTTCTGAATGCACAAGCTATTGTTACTTGCAACATACACAACTTGGATAACGTGTTTGCAGAGGTTTCTCAATTATTGATTCAGAATTTCTGAAATTTGATGCTACACTATAATATCTTCATCAAGCCTATGACTGCTCAAAATTTACAGAGGGCCTGTTCAGCAACCAACCTCATTTAATTAAATCTGTAATTCAGAATTTAATAATTCCTGATTGCCCGAGAAGGCCGATCATGGGATAGTGGGAACCACTGAAGGTCGTTGGTGGGTGCAGATGTTGATGAAGGTCATTGAAGGAAAGAGCTGTTGCATAGTCCGGCTGGTGTCTGGTGCGCATATCAGCACGTGCATCTCTAAAATCTGGTTGGTCGGTGAGGGTGGCTGGTGCCGGGAATGGTTGGCGAAGGCTGGCTTCTGGGAACAAGATTAACAATGGGGTTTTGGTCAGTTGCGAGTGCGGAGTAATGGCCGACAAGCAATTTTAGTCGTGTGTTTTTTAATAAGCTGAGACACAACATAATTTAATGACGCCCAATTTGGGCCTAGCTTATTTATGCTTTTTCGTGAAGGGCGGTGGAATTTAATTCCCTCATAAAGTTACGCTGCAAATTGATTACTCCCAACCAAACACAAACTCTTAAATACTCAAGATTTTAATTACTTTACATCTAAATTACAACAATCCACATAGCCCCTAAATACTTTGTTTACTTTATTTACATAAATAATACTTAGTGTATTAATAAATTGTTGATAATTTAGTTAATCAATTATATTTTTTATAATTAGTGGTAATAGTTGTTATATTGTTAGTAGATTGTCAATATTTAATAGTAATAAATACTTGTTCCTGCCACACAACCGATTTTGAATGGAACAGAAAAGCGAGTGCTTGAATGAACCACTTTTGGTCGTTAGAAAAAGATAAGGCAGCATATTAGCCAATTATTATAACCTAAGACCAAATATGTGAGATTATTCCTAATAATCTCTTGCCATATTTTTTCACATTTTTTTCTCTTTTAATACTAGGAAAAATCGTTGACTCAATTTTCTTAACTATCTATCAAACTATGCCTAATATTTTTGTACCAAGTTAAATGATTTTCTCTAAGCTTTTCTTCATGTGGAGTTGATCTAAACTTGCTGTGAGTCAACTTATTTCTCATCACATTGTTTTGTCATCTACGCTAGCATTCTGTTAATGTACTTCTGCTTTGTGGGTTAATATTTTACACCACATGCTATAAAACTATACCTGTGCTTGGGATTTTTTGATTGCACAGCACCTTGAAAGAACTCCTCTTGTACGACCAATTTGGAACATTAACTTGATTTTTCTAAGTTTGCACAGATTTAACTTAACATGTGTTCATGTAAGTATCACAATATTTTCCCACTCACTTTGCATCGTTAAGTAATTTTAATTATATTAAATAACTTGGTGAGCCAACTCTTCCCTCACTCAAACATTTCCACATTAATAAGAGTCGCTGAAACTTGCAGCTTTTTCCAGTAATCTTTTTCTGAAAGCTTACTGGTTCTCAGTGATACTCACTTATTGAATAGAGATTTGTTATCTTTATAGCTTTTAAATTCATTTAAATCTCATTATTACAACTAAAAAATATTTTTAAAAATAATTTGTATCCTCATTTCTAAAAGTATTTTTTTATCAGTATTTTTAATATTGAGGCATTTATTTTTGTTTTCTTATCTTTTAATTTGATTAACATATATATAGTTTCTGTCTCACATTAGTAGCTACTTTCTCATATAAACCTTCTAAAATCGGTCTTGCATCAATAATTTCTTGGACTTACGATAAGTCTAGCTTATATCTCTTTCTATTCTCATTTTTTTACTTTAAACTCTTCTATTATTATTATTATTTTTTTTTTTTCTAGGACGTTGTTATCACCACCAAGCATTGTTATTGTTAGGAGTTGTCTGGTAATGCCTTAAATCTCTAAATTCTCTGGTTTACTCTAGTTTCACAACTTACATCAGATATGATGGTATTAGACGCTGATAAGCTTCTGGCATCCAAAATACAGTTTTGGGATTTAAGGTTAATCTTGTAAATTCTGTTACCAAGCAGATTTTGAGGCTTCATTTGGCAAACAAAGTCTTAACGAAAATGATTGAGGGTAAAGTGCTTATCCAGGAAGCTCCTAAAGCAACAAAATTTGTGCATGCAAGATTTTACCCATAAATGCAAGTTTCAATGTTTTTTTTCCTTTCTTCTTGTATTGGCTGACTACGTTATATTTAAGCAGATGGTCAAAATCAAACAATGATGCTGGTAAGAATGTGCTAATTGCCTCCTCATTAGCAAGCTGGGGAGTTGTCCAGATCATTTAGAGATTTCTTATTATCTTGATTTGATGTTTTCTTGGCTTTAAAATAACCTGTCATTCTTTCTTCAATTATTAGGATTTATTAGGCATTTAGATTTTTACTGCTTATGAAATAGTTTTAAGGCGTATTCTGTCATCTTTACTCTCAGCTCAGTCAATCCTCCCAACCCACCTTTTTTTCTCTGTTTATCTCCAATTTTTTAATTGATGCATTAAAGTAATGGAATAGGATTAACTTGGAACAAGAAAAGGAAGAATAAATTAAGAAGGCTAGGAAGCCTAAAGGAGCCATCTATTAGAAGAGAAAAAAACAACGTATTTTTTGCTACTAACTACTATTTTTATATATTATTCGGGTAAGCTCATATTAAAAAAATAACTAGGAAAACTTTAAACTAAAAGCTAGAGCATGTGCGAGCAAGTGGCATTATAAATTATGTGAATATGCATTAAGTTGTAAATGGATGTATTATAGAATATATATATATATATATATATATTTATTTATTTATATTTATATTTTAAGAACATTATATGAACGAAAATAATACAACATATGCGGTTGGGTAACCTTGAACCAAAACGAAAGAAAAATAAAATAAATAATCTAAGATGAAAAAAAAAAAGAAAATGATCTCCAACCTCCAGAAAAATTCTCATATGAAGATTCCAATACAAGACTTAAAGCTAAATAAATAGCTACTACCCTTCCAACCAAGCTTTGATCCTTAAATGATATTAGCTGCCACTCCTTTGATATTTGAACTTATAGTGAGATTTGGATCCACTTTTCTTCTTTATTTTCTACCTTTTTGTTTCTCATAACTGTCTTCAATATCAGTATATTTTTTTTCCAACAATGAAGATTCCACCTCAGCATCGGGATCAAAGATCTCCACTCCATTTGTCCCATCCTTTAAAGGAGTGAATTCATCGACAAAAGGATTGAGATCCGAAGTATTATTTAAAGCTTTCTCTTGTAACACCTCAGGAATTTCAGAAGTCATTTTTTGAAGCATGGACAAAGGAGCATTTAGCAAACTCAAATATGATTTAGCCAATGTATCCCCATTATCCTGCTCAACAATCCATGGGTGAGAGGCCACAATCTCATCTGGGGCACCAACAGTTTCTGATGTCATATGTAAAAGTTATTGGATTAACTTAAGCTTGGTTGTTGGTTTCTCCGAAGAAAAGTAATTGAGTACCTCTTTTGTTTCTTCCTCCCATGGAACAAAAATGGGGTCGACAGGGTCATCGGTCGGCGCCAACCCAATGGCTGCCTCAGGCTTAACCAGCTCTGAATCAACAACTAACTCAAAAACTAGAGCGACCACCTGCTACCCCACATCCGCACTCGGGGCATCAATGATGATATCCAAATTTGCCGACACCGTAGCTTCCTTTATAGTGAGCAAGCCCGAATCCGAGACCCTTGCCGAGCTAGCCTCACCGTGGAGCACATTCTGCCCACATGGTTCAACCATAAATCAATTTTTGTTTCTTCCTCGGATGTTTGGGAGCAAATGTCTCTGCTGGCCTGGAATTCTTTCTCAACTGAGGATTGAGTTTGAAGCATTATGATTCATTATGACCAATGATTAAACAATGAGGACAATAGATTGGTCGGTTTTCTATCACGCACTCTTGGAACTATCCTTCCTCTTCGTCCCCGACCTAGATTTTGGATTCAAAATCCTTTGTTAAATCTAATTCAACTAAGACTCTCGCCACAGAAGGCCTTGTTAAATTCGCCATTGCATAATCAATTTGTAAAGGTTTCCCAAAGTATGATCCCAAAGCAAAGATGATCGAATGTGTGACCAGGTGAACCTTCAGAAGAGGAAAATTGATCCAAGCTGGCGCAATAGGAGGTTCACATGACAGGTCAAAGGAAGTCATCAATTTTAGAATTTTCATGGTGTAATTCTCAATAAATTAGATTCCTCGAGCGAAAATTCGTGAGTAGTTCGCTTCATTGGAGAATTTGAATATGTGTTGAGAGTCAATTAGGCCCGCTTAAAACTCGTTGGATAAACCCAAGCTACTAAGAAATTTCCTAATAGCCACCAAGCGATCGACCATTCAAAAATTTTCCAACCAAGGCGAATTTGAATGGTTTGCAAACTTAATCTCTTCATCCTTTGTGATGATCAAGACATGTTTACCTCAGAAAAGCACAATATGCTTGATCCCGATCAATCCTTCGTAGAAGAGGCGAGCGTTTGCACCTCTCGAAAGTATTTGGATCCGAGGGTTTTGCAGTTCGCCGAAGACGAAGGTTCAGATGGGTACCCGAACCCTCCGATATCAACACGACGTCCATCAATCGAAGTCGAGAGCTTAGGCGACGCCATCACTAGCAGATCCCTCCATCTGCGAAGCTAGGGCTCCACTTGCGTTCTCACTCTCGCGTCTGTGAACCATCTCGCATATGTATTATAGAATATATATATATATATATATATATATATATATATATGAATGATGTGTGTACTTTTGATGTATATAGCTAGATCTTTTTGAGAGTTTTAATAGCATTATTGTATATAACTTTTGATGACTAAAATTTATGATTTTGTTAATTGTTGTCTTTAATACAAAGTCATGAATTTATTTTTCAGAGTTGGCCAATGGGATTTGGTAATATACTGATTATTAAATTTTATCAAAGCTTTATTATTTTAATTCTGATATTAAGGGATGGGCCCTGGCAAGAGTGGTATCATATATAAAGAATGTAAAAAAAATAAAAAAAGTATATAAATGTTTGATCATATTGAAAAGTAATAATTTTCCAAGATTTAAGCCTGTTAAATTTAGAAAAATTTAAAAAAAATGGATGCCCATCTATTTATTTAAGGGAGCTTAATAACTATGCTAATCTTATATTCAATAGATTGATGGCCTATTCAAAGGCATTTTTTCAAAGACTTAAGTTCAATAGTAATGTAGTGGATAAGTCCTAAAGCTCTTCTCTAAATCTCTCCGTACAGGGCAATTCAAAGCTATTTGTGTTCTCCCTCGCATTCGATTGCAAATTCTTATGATTCTCTACCATTTCTCATCTGTTTATGGCGATTTTGTTTCATTTCTCAATTTCTCCACACGATCTATCGCTTGATGGAGAGTTTATCGTGATTCGTGCGAATTTCTGGATAATTTGGCATCATGATGACTTGGAGTTTTTCTACTTTTTGAAGATATCTAAGTTATGCGTTCTTTTTCAGTTAGTGTAGGTGTTGTTTGAGAGCATCTTTTCTGCTGCAATCAAGATCTTTAGACATTCTTTTCCAATCTATTGATCTAAGTTTATTGTTCCAATTTTTTTCCATGCATTGCGTCTATGATCTAAGCTTCTTATTTTTCATGAATCATTGATGGTGATTTGATTCTTTATTGGAAGATCATGAGGATATGATTCCCTTCCCAACTTTCATAATGCCTCGAAGAACCATCAGCGAGCCCCAAAATCTTTTATTAAGGTGCTTATGAATGCTACCTCATCTGCTTCCATAATTAGAATAAAGTCTATTTCTATATTTGAAGGCAAACTTGCTTTGTTATTTACTTAAGATGAGATTGCTTTACCTGCTAAGCCTTTTGAATATTCTTTAGTGGGTAAATTCTCTAATGGTAAACCGGATAAGCCTATTATGAGGAAGTTTCTTACTGATTTGGGGTTATCAGGGACATATATGCTGGATTGATTGATTTCCATCATGTATGGAAGCTGATTATACTAGGTTATTTTCTAGAGGTTTTTATTTTGCTGAAAATTTTTAGTTGAAATTTTTTAGCAGACTCCTACTTTTGATCTTAAAGTGGAACTACTTATTCTTTCTGTTTGGATAAATTTTCCTATAAGAATCATTTAATTACTTATTTTGTTCTATTTTCTTTCAAATCCTAAATTTGAAAATCCATGGATGTTGATTTGGCCTCGGACAATCTTCTTCGGCCCTCAATGACAAGGGTTCTTGTTGAGATTGATCTTATCGAAACTTTTGAAAAAGAAATTGGATAGGTGATGAAGTGAATGGCTACTATCAAAAACTGATATTTGAAAATGCTCCTATGCTTTGTGGGCATGAAGTTTCGTCAGTTTTAAACTTCATCCTGAACTTAAGATGAACAATATGCCCCACAAGTTTAGAGAACAACCTGCAATTAGCAAAGATCGTCAAATTTATGTTCCTAAAACTCGTACATGCTGCTCTTTTAATGAAGTTAATGTGAACTTTGAAGCTAATCAAAATAATCTTATGAACAATGCTGCGACTGAAATTTATAATGAGGCCTTAAACTTTGATAGTGGAGGTAGACATGTTGATTCTGTGAATGATATTGCAGGTTTCTATCAAACTGTTAACAAATTTGAATTGGTTCTAAGGTTAATAAGGATAGTGGTTCTTTGACTCCTATTAAAAATTCTGTAATAGAGAAAGAAATGTTGGGTTAAGCTGCTATTGATTCTGAGACTGCCCCTTTTAAGCCTAATGAGGTTGATACTCATAACAAAACTGTTTGTAGACTTGCTGTGAGGAAACAAGTTACTCAATCTCCTGCTTCTTTTATCTCTAATAACTATTTTTTACTGCTCATAATGCTATATTATGTATGGGACACTTTGTTTTTAATTCTACTCATTAATTTGCAATTAATGAGGCTGCTCGCCTAGATTTTATTACAATTATTATTTCAATTTTATGTTGGGAAAAACATAGGAGGTCGCTATTGTGGAATCTAAAGATGAATCAGAGGGCTCTTTTAAATATACTAACGCCATTTTTTTAATCACCCGGACGATTTGGTTAGAAGAAAATCTCTTGCTAATCTTTCTTTGAGTTCTAGTGAATGCCTGATGTTGTCGGCTTATGAAACCAAATCTGATATTGTCATATATTCTGGTAAAAATAATAAGGGATTTAAGATCCCTAAAATGTATGAAAGAAGGTTTACTAGATCTTATAGTTGAAGATAGATTTTATCTATCTTCCACTATGCCATCTGATTTCCCTTCAGTGGTAATTGTTGTCTTTGGACTAACCTCAGTTGCTGGCTGATTAAATTAGTTGGTCTATTCCTATTATTCTGTTGTTTGGCTCTTTGGCTATTGGTTAAATTTTTTTTTTCTGCTTTACTTTGGGTTTAGAGCTTTGGATCTGGTTTGTGCTTGTGCTTTGATGGTTGATCCTGGTGTCTGGGTTGATGCTTTTGATTCTAATATCTTAAGACTGATGATTCTCTTTTTTGTCATTTTCTTAGGATTATTCTGGTGAATTCTTGTTTCTAACTTTGAGCATCAAAGACTTCTCTTTTCCTTGTTGTTGCTGCAATCTCAGTCTTGGCCAGCTTTGTTTCACTGCTATTTTGCCATTTTGGAATCCGAAGATGTTGTTTTATTTGAATTTGATGCTTTCTGGAAGGCAGTACTGGATGTCATGATGGTGTGGTGCAGTTCTGAAGGTTCCAATACCTGTATGGCTGTTTCGTTTTCATGAGGCCTGGATGGAGTTTTAAGCTTCTGTTTGGCTACTTTATATTTGAAATTTTGAGTGCTGGAACTGTATGTGTGGATTTCAGCACTGTGGATTTCACCGATATACTTCTGTTGTTAGGCTTCTTTTTTTTTTTTCTGTTTTGTTTCTTTTAGATTGTGGAGTCTTTTGTTACTGGGCCTGTTTACGTGCTTTTAATTTCCTTTGTTGGGGTTAGTATCGTTTGTACTCTTAGCGTTATTAAAAACATATAAAATATTTTCTTAAAAATGCTCAATAGTTATGTTCATTACATTTAGTAGTTAGTAGGTTAATGGCTAGTTTAAACTTGGCTTTGTGGTATTTGTTCATTTTTTTGTTGAAATGACATTTTGAGAGAAAATTTTGTATTATTTAATAATATAATTTGAATTTGTATGCATGTATATATGGGTATTTATATAGTTATAGAGAGAAGAAAAGGAGAAAGAAAGTGGAAGGAAAAGAGGAAGAAAGAGATAAAGGAGTTGGTGGAGTGAGAGTGTGTATGGAAGTGAGATAAGGAGAAAGAGAGGAGGAGGGTGGTAGAAAGAGAAAAATGGAGAGAGTGAGAGGTAGAATTCAAAGAGTGGTAAATAAAGAAATTAAATGAAAAGAGAGGAAGAGAGAGATAAGGAGAGAAGAAGTGAGAGCAAGAGAGAGAGAGGAGGCTTGTTATGTTCAGGAGAGGGCCGACAATAGTTGGCCAAGCCATCAACAACTTTTTGGTGAGTGGAGAGATGAAATAGAGAGATGGAGGTTCAAGTAGGGTGACAAGAGAGAGAGAGAGGACAGCTTATACAATTGCTTGGCTAATGGAGGAACCAGCTCGAGGTTGTCAACAACCTATGTGCACATAGGAGTGAACGGGGCCACAACATTGAGCATGTGTTTGCACAATAACAGGGAAGGGATTTAGGTTTAGGAATTATTTATTTAATAATAATAATAACAACATTAATACTAATGAATATTATTAAGAAAGGTTAGTGATATTCTTTATTAATATTTTATTATATTTAATAAAAATGATATTATTTATTTATTTTTATATTAAATATAATTATCACTTTAGTAGTTAAATTATATAATAATTATTTTATAATTGCTTAAGTTGTTAAACCTAGGCTAGGACAAGTTGTTAATTTTAGGATGGTAGGACAATTAATGCATACTTATCCAACATAAAGCCATTAAATAATAATTAATTTAATTAATTTTTTAAAATTTTTAAAATTGGAATAGAATTGAAAAGTTTTATAAATGGCATATTATAGCAAAAAAATGCAAGGAATTTAAATAATAAGGCCACTTCTAACTTTGATTAAATATTATATTAAGTATTTATTCTTTTGAAAAAATTCATTAATTTAATAAATTTCCATATAATTTTATAAAATTATAGAAAATTAAGCACTGCATAATGATGCAATAATTGAAACTAAAAGGTTTAGGCAGCAAAGTTCAATTGAAAATTTCAAAAAATATTTAAAAATAAAATAACAATTTTGAATTATGACAGTGGTTATAATGTAGGGGAATTTGTCAAAATAGTCCATTGACTATTTTATTGTGGCCAATTCTATTCTATACTTTTCAATTTGTTCAATTTTGTTCCTCAATTGTTCAATTAGTTCCTTAACTATTCACTTTGAGTATCATTTAGCTCCACAACAACAACAACACTACCATCAAGCCTTAGCCTTATTAGGTGGGTTGGTTACATGTATCATTTGCTTCTTCCTAAGTTCTAATTAGTTGGCCTTGCTCTTTCTCTTTTAACTTTTTTTAACGTTTGTCCCCATATTACACAGTTGGTCATATAGTTGCTCTATAAATTTTTTCTTTAATTTGAGTAGGATTTTTCAATCACACCACTCTACAAGCGCTCTTCCATTTTATCTAGTCAGCTTGGATTTTATTAATCTCTTTTTTTTTATTTCTCCATTATTTTGAATAATTGAATCAAAGTATTTGAATCGCTCTTTCTTCTTAATAACATGGTTCCCATTAATTATGTCATCGAGATTATGGCTTCTATCATGAATAAACTTACATTCCATATATTCTATTTTAGAATTATTAAGATCCAACCCTTTAATCCATAACGAGGGCTCAGAAATCTCTTCTCGAATGTGTTCAATAAGAACATCTATAAATGAGCTCTAAGAAATGAAAAATTAGAGATTGAGATTGTCTTAAAATTAATAATTGAGGGACTAAAATATATTGATTAGTTAAGGGGCTTTGAACTTATTATATAGTTTGAGACTGAATTAGCCTAACTACAATAATCAAAGGATCATTTTGGCAATTTTATCTCACAATGTATGCACTATTAGTAGCTTGACAGGACAACTTAGCTTACAGTGCTATAACTAACACCATTATTTTATATTTTGCTGTCCGTGATCTCTTATATAAATTGACCTTGCAAGTAAAAAGATTGAGAATATAGAAAAGTGGGAATAGCTTAGGCTGGAGTATCATTGAATATTTTTCTTTATGTCAATGAGTAATGCATGTGTGCATATATAACTGCGGTTGTTAGTAGATAGCAGTCCTGATGGGATCATGCTTAGGTTAGTGGTTAGGATTGATTTGGGTTGTTATTATCCTCCGCAAATGAGCCATTTGTCCTGTGGCGGTGAGTTTGGATCCAAGTTTGCAAAATTGGGCTGTTGAGAGAGGTTTAGTGAGGATGTTTGCGGCCTGCTCTTCAGTAGGAATGTAAGACAACTCGGCTTCTTGTCATTGGATGCAGTCTCCAATGAAATGACAATCAATTTCAACATGCTTTGTTCGAACATGAAAGACACGATTCCTGCAAGAGAAATAGTGGAGATATTGTTGCAAAATAACTGAATTGGTTTGAGGAATACTGAATTATTGTAGTAATTGGCAGAGACGATGTATGTGGCAGTTGTGGCTAGAGCTCTATATTCAGCTTTTGTGGAAGTTTTGTAAACCATGCTTTGCTTCTTGGCACTCTATGATATTGGAGTGTTGCCTAAGAAGATACAATAGTCAGTTGTGGACTATCTGCTTCGGTGTCTTTTGCCTAGTTGTAGTCTGCATATGCTCTAAGATTCATGGTTCCTGGATCAATCGGAATTCCGAATTGAAGGGTGCTTTTGACATATCGTAGGATGCGTTTGAGCTGATCAAAGTGTGCTTTCATAGGATTATGCATGTGTTGGCTGATCTTGTTGGCCGCTAGGCTTTGGTCTTGGCGTGTGATGGCGAGGTATTGTAGGAACCGGTGAGTTGATTGATAGGTGGGATGATATGAATTTTGGAATTTGGTGGACGGTTGGAGTGTGAGTGATGTTGCATTGCGCCATACTGGAGTTTGTCATGATGCTTGATGCATAGGCTGCTTGACATAGCATGGGGCCAGTTGCTGATTGCATGAGGTTTATGCCGAGAATGTTGCAAGTGTTACCAAACGTTTCATCCGAAACTTCTGAGCGAGGATTTGTATGAGGGAGTTGAGAGCGGTTTCGTTCGGCATGTTATGAGGATGTCTTCCACGTAAATCAGGATGTAAATGCGGTTGGCTGTGTTGTCGATTATGAGAAGAGATGGATCAGCTTTGCTGGTTCTGAACCCTTTGCAATGAAGAAATTCTGTAAGGGTGGAGTACTATTGAGGGCTGACTGTTTGAGGCCATAGATTTCTTTGTGTAATTTGCAAGTTTTGATATTTAAATCCTCTCGGTTATTTCATGTAGACCGCTTCTTTGCATTTCCTGTGTAGGAAGGCGTTTGATATATCCAATTGAACCACGGGCCACATGTTGTGAGTGACAATAGTGCGTAAGACTTGTATGGTTGGCATTTTTGCATTGGGGCTGAATGTTTCGAGATTGTTCGTTCTGTTTGAATCTTTGGGCTACTAGTAAGGCTTTGTTTGAACCCAATTGAATCACCATGCTATTGTCTTTGAGTTTTGTTCGGTATATCCATTTGCAATCAAGGATGTTCTGGTGAGGTTGTGGAGGTACGAGTGTTCATGTTTGTTATTCTATCAAAGTATGATACTCTTATCCATGGCTAGCCTTCAGTGCTCTACTTTGGCCACGACATTGGTATGAAGAAATTCAAATACATCATAATTTTTAGTGCACTACTTAGTAAAAGGTAGTCTATGGTGTTTTGCAGTAACGCATGTAGAACACGAGGAGTTAAGCTGCTCTTGTCTTTGAGTGAATGTTGCTTGGTGAGGAGGTGTTAGACGTCGAGCTCGGATGTCCCAGCTGTATATACCATGGTGGGGCAGTCGGTGTGATTGGGAATCACTGGATTTTGTTGGAAGGAGGGTCGGATGGTGTAGAGTTTGTTGATGCAACGGCCTGTAAAAAAGAGGTGTTTGTTTGAAGTTCTTTACGATGACCCTATTCAGATCAAATGAGATTAAGCAAGAGTTATCAGATGTTAGTTTGTGAATGAAAAAGAGATTGTATTGACTTTGAGTTATATGAAGTAGAATATTCAAAAAAAACTTATGGTGTGGTGTGGGTAAAATGTCTTTGTCAATGCTAGAGATTGGGAGAGGTTGGCCACTTTCAACGACTCTATCGTTACTTTGATATGTTTCGGCTATAGACAGGTTGTTGAGGTTGTTGGTGATGCGTTCGACGCTCCAGAGTCGAGGTGCCAACTGTAGTCTGTCATTCCATCAGTGTGGAGAGTTGCAGGATGGTGTGGTAGCTGATTTTGAGTGTTATTGTCGTTGGCGTCCATTTTGGTACCAGCAGTCGTTGGCCGAGGATCGGGCTTGTGGTAGATTTGGCACTCGCTGAAAGAGGATTTGTCGAGTTTTTGCATAGGCACGACACCTCTGTATAGCATTGGCATTCGTCATCTCCCTCTGTTAGTTCTACCTCTGCCTCAGGATCGGCCTAAGAGAAGTGACACGTGATTTCACTTATGCTTGACTCGAAAACTTTTTTTCGATCAACAACAATAGCTTTCTCCTTCAACTTTCAAATATAGCATTCGAACACTTTCAGTTGACAGCAACATATGACCTTTTTTCACACATAAAATTTGATCACTCTTGATGTTTAAATTAGGCCAAGTAAAGAGACCTTTTTTATATATATTTTTTTTTAATTTAAGAACCTATGTAGCACAAATTTTTTTTGGTATTTTAAGTAGGGTAATATAGACCATTGTTTCAAGTGTTTTGTTGTATGATTTGTGAAACATTGTAAATTATACTTTGTTAGTTGATAGTTGAAATTAAATCTAAAAATACAGAGAAATTTAACTTTGTTTAAGACTATCTTTATGATTTAAAGCCATAAGAACATTCAAAATGTATTTCCAAACTTGCAGCTTTTGGATGAAATGATGGACAATGGTTTTCCGCTGACAACAGAACCAAACATATTGAGAGAGATGATTGCCCCACCTAATATTGTTAGCAAAGTTCTTAATGTTGTGACTGGTAAAAGTTCTAATGTAAGTAACACACTTCCAGATGCAACTTCCTCATCTATTCCTTGGAGAAAGTCTGACCTAAAGGGTTCAAGCAATGAAGTTTATGTTGACCTCGTTGAGGAAATGGATGCGACTCTGAGCAGGTTAGTATATAAATTTTTTTAGCGGTTCAGGGTGACCCATAATTTGTTGGTATTTGTGATTCAAATTTTTTTGCCATATCATCCCTTCTGTTTTTGCGTTCTCTTCACTCATCAATATTTTTCAACCATATATGTTACTATCCATTCACAGTGCTTTGGATGCTAGATATGTTTCCTGTATTTTCTAATAGTTTAAACAAGCCAAGTGATAATGATGCTTCATTGATATAACGTTATCTATTTTCTTCTTGTTTTAAATTAGATTTGATATAATGTGCCATGTTCTTTTCTAATTAATAGACAATGACTTGTGCTGATAAATTTTTTCTCACATATATAGCACCTAAATCTTTATAATATACATGTCCAACGCCCAATCCCTAAGATGTTTGACACCTATCTTTATTTAAAAGAACTCTAAAATATGTGTAATGCTGACGTTTTTAGTTGTAAATATCAAATATTGGGTTACGGATATGCGTAGTATAAAGTTTTTTGTGCTACAAATTTAAAACAACAATTTTGTTTTAGGTTGTGTTTCAATGTTGATTTTATGTATCTTGGCAGTCACTTTTGTATCACTATTTGTTTTCTAATGCTTCTGGAAGTATATGCACATCTGGTGTTTTAAAATGGAGGCTTCGTTGTAGATATCATGGTCGGTTTATCTCAACTATTCTTTTGTCGTCATTTCCCAATAGAGTTATAATATAGACATTAGTAGTGCACCTTACTGTAAGGTGAGATGAAAATTTTAAGACTAGTCTAAGGAGATTTCACCGTTTCACAGTATGAGGAAGAGCTTACATGTTTCACAGTATGAGGAAGAGTTTACACGTCTACGGAGGCACTTGAAGGATCTTATTACTGTTGTAACAAGTAAGTGATTAATTTTTAGATTGACTTTAGGATGGCCATCGGGCGTCCCTTAATTTATTTGGAAAGTAGAAACTTCTTTGTTCTGGTGGAGAAGGCCAGACGATTGGAGCTCATTTTCCAAATTATTTAGTGGCAACGGGACTTACATATGAGAAAAGCTAAAGAACTCAGAAGTCATAATCAGCTTGCTTATTCGCAGTATTGTTAATCAAATAAATCAAAGCGTTGAGTGTGAATTGTGGAAATAATTATAAGGGAAGTGTTTTACAGGACAACGAATTTGCTTTTGTTATCACAATCATATGTTAGTATTGATCAAATTTTTATCAGCGATCCAATTTTGAGCGCAAAAGTCTCACAGAGGATCTGTAAGTTGAGCAGATCAGAGAATAGAGCCTAGTTCATCCACTTCTAGTCTTTTAGGATAAAACATGCGATTACGTGACTATAAACTAACTCATGGGGAAGTAGAGGACCATGCGGATGAATAATAAGATATATGATATATGTTTTTCTTATGGTTTGTGATGTTGCAGCAAAGTAAAAACTTTTTTTTTTTTTGGTGAATACATTTTTGAGGACAATTTTTATGAAGAGGATAGATTATAATATTCTTTAAATAAACTTGCTTTATTTTCAATTTTATGCCTTTTTAGGCAATTTTGGCCATATAGGCAAAAATAATGATTTTTCCACTAAGTTGTAGCTTTGCAATTTTAAAATTAGTGTCAAAAATGTAAATAGGTATTTTATCGAATGCGAAATAGAATTAAAAGAAATTTGATGCAATTCTATAAAGATCGGATTTAAATTATATTTTTGGCAAATTTTGGAAGAAAATCCAAAATTTCCTTATTCCTCGACAGCCCACCCTCTAATCTTAATAGCCGAATCCTTCGTTGTTTTAATGCAAGGTTTTGCATGTAAAGAGTTTGGTCTAGTCACCCAGCAAGGTGTGCCTCTTGGTCTCTCTCATTCCCAACCCCCTATCATCTCGCCTCACATCAAAGGGCATCCAGGCTTCCAGGCCTCCCTCCTTGCCATCGACCATCTCCACCTTCAAGCCAACACAAACAACCCCACATCTTTTCCTTTGGAGAGCGTCCCCTATTTCCAGACATCCAACCCTTGACCCTAGAAAATTCTCTATTCTTCACCATCTTCTTCATCTATTCTCCTCTATCTCCTCCCACCAACTCTAGATTTTCTTCCTCCTCCCCTCTTTTCTTTCTCAATTCATTTATTTGTTTTATTCATTAAAATTAGAAATTTTTTTGATTTGCCACCCACTAATTGGAGAGAATTTTTTCTCTAATTTTGCACTCCATCTTTGATGGTTCTCATGTTATATATAATTTGTGTAAATATTGTATTTTCTTATGAAAAGTAGTATTTTAACACATTTTCCTAAATATTTCTCGCTTCAACTAGGTCTTATTTGCTGTCAAACACATTCGGAATCTCCCCCTACACAATTGAGCTCAACCTTAAGGTGTATTATTATTACAATTTTCTGAATTTTCTGGTTTGGACAGTATCTTAACCCTAATGATCTACTTTTGACCTTCTTTAATTTGGGTGGTTTGAAGCCATGATCGAACAACATTGTCCTCTACACGATCAATTATAATCCTATGGTATCATTTTCTTAATTTTTTTAATGACTTGGACTACTGTGTAATCCTAAATTAGTCTAATATGACCCATTTGATCGAGGTCAAGGCGAGTCTAGGATGTTGTTGGACGACATGCTGCTCTCCAATCCTTTGAAAAATTATTAAGGCATAACTCTTCATATGTTAAAATTCCTATAAAAAAAAAATTATTTTAAGTTAATAAAATTTGGCAGCTTGCTGGGAAAGAAAATGGGATTAGTTGATGTCTATTTCTTTGTTTCAATGACTAGAGCAACCCTTTAAGGCTGTTTAGATGTTTTGTATTTCTAATCAGTGTATTCGTAATTGCTTTTCTTTCTTATAATCGATAGATCTGCAGGACTTCTCAGTTTTTGATTCAGATGGTTCAGATTTTAATTAATGTGGTTAATATTATTTCTATTTATAGTAATTCCATTTTTGCTTCTTTTTAATATTCAATGATTTCAGTAAATGATTTATACAAAAATTTTGTTTTTGTTTTTTCAAATGCAATATTTTGAGAATATATTTTCCTTGTTAATATTATATTATTTGCAATCATATGGTGCATAAAGTATTTAAAATAATAAAGAGCTAATAAAGGATTTGTAATTACTAAAATAAGAGAAGCTCCAACATAGGAGTAGCTCCGAAGTGTGAGATTCTTTGCTAAGTTTTTATGAATAAAAAAAGCTACATAAGTAGCAGACTCTTTGAGAAAAGGGGGTGCAAGAAAAAGCTATTTGTGGGAAAGTTCCTACAGATGTAACCTTTTTAATTAATGGGGTGGGGCATTATAAGGTATCTCAAAAAGTTTTAATTCATTAATGAATAATCTTGTTTAAGATAAATAATTCCTTTTGGATCTTATCAAGCTGTAAGGAAATATTTTATTTACCTTTTTCATGATAATAATTCATTAATGAAGTATCTTAGTAATTTAGTATGATATTTCTTTTGCTATATATGCATTGAGTTTTGTTAATAGGTTTTCATATTTTTCAGTGCGATTTTTTTAATTTCAATTTGTAGTTTATATTGATTCTCTTGATTATTGAGATAATATATATCTACTCTAATATTTTATTAATATTTGTTAGACAATGTTATTTAGGGTTAAAGATAGTTAAGTTAGTAAAACATTTTTAAATAATATACATTTCTTAACTTTTAATTGATATACTTTGGTTTAGTCTATGGCTCTTGAAAGCTTAAAAGATTTAAGATCCTCCGCGGTTAGGTCTGTATTCCTGATACTTTTTAAGCCAGTACATAATGTGCTACAAGAAGATTTGAAGAAATCAGTTTGCACCTGCCAAGAATGGCAAAGAGAAGGGGAAGGGGAGAAACAGAAGGCGAGGAGAATAATTAATTGATAGGCAAGCATACAATTTTTCTTGAAATGTTTCTATTCTCATGATTAAAGCTATAGAATCTAAATAAAGATACAGTAGTAAGAGTTCGCCCCATGTTGGTTGATACAAAGTTTTGATATCTTCTGAGAACTCAAAAAAGTGTTTGGAAAAGATGTTGTTGGGCTTTCATCATTGAACTATGAAGGTTAAATTTTGGCAGCACATATGCTTTTTGGCTTCTTTTTGGGTAACGCTTGGAATGAAGCGAAGTTGCCAGTCAAGCTACCGAACCTATTGGTACAACAAATCCTTGCTGGTGGAGGAATCTGATGCAATAATATGACGGTCAAGTGTTGTTTTAATATTAATACTGATCTGCATAGATGATAAAATGAGTCACAGAGTTTGCTTTTTTGGAACAAAAACATACTCATTACAATTTTTTTTTCTATTGAAGACTTCTGAGAGCTAACGTTCATTTAGGTAAAAATAGATGTCATAGAATTAGGAAGAAGAAAAGTAAACTTAAGGTTTTAAAACAGTTGCTCAAAATGAATAGAATTCTTCTAATTTATGGGGGGTCTTTATACACTAGCCCCTAAATCTTCAACATATAAATATTTAGCGCCACCCAAATTTTAATATTTACAAATAAAAAGCTATCCTCTCACAGATCTTAAAATTCTCTTGATTATAAGCAGACATTAGGTGTTATGCATTCTAAAAATGAGGACATTATTATAAGTATTATTATTATTTGAGTTTGATTGCTGGTTTGTAATAGATTATGAAGATTAAAAAAGCATTGAATATATCTATCACCATCATTTTCTTCTTCAGTGAAGGGGCTCTGTCAAAATGTGAAGTATATGGTGAAGTTCGTGTGACTTCGCATCTTCCCGGCTTTCCAGACCTGACGCTGTCATTCACTAATCCCGGCATACTGGACGATGTGAGGTTCCATCAGTGCGTTCGGTTTCGGCCCTGGGAAGGCCAGCAGATCCTATCATTCGTGCCTCCTGATGGAGAATTTAAATTGGCAAGCTACAGGTTTGGTAAAAAAAAGTAGCATTTTTTTATTAATTCTTTATTGGGATTTTTACTCTATTAACACAATAATTTATAATATTTACTCTTAAAATATTTGGTTTTAAAATATTACTCACTTTAATATTAATCAAACTCATTCAACCCCATTTATTGTCTGTTAGAAAAGAAAAAGATCGAAATATTTACGCTAAAGGCTACTGGCCTCCGATCTGGAAATGGAATCGTAGCGATTGTAAAGAAGCAAAGAAGAATATAGAAGAGAGGGCGGATCCCTATTGTCTTGCCCTTTATTTTTTGCGATGCTTCCGTATTTTTGTTTCTTCAGCGGCTTCACGATCGTGTTGATTTCTTTTCATCCGACTTAGGTTCTATATATATATATATATATTATTTTTTATTTTTTTATTTTTTTTTTCTGTAATAATTTGTCTACGAGACCTCTGCGATTTCTGTGATGTTGTAGTAAAAATCCCTTATTTTTGATAATGCATAAGGATGAATTCATGCCTTTGGTAGCGGCTCTCAGGGTGAAGCGGCTGAGGAACGTACCAATCTATGTGAAACCTCAGCTCAGCTCAAGCGCTGGCAGTTGCCGCTTGAATGTGCTCGTGGGGGTGCGCAATGATCCCGGGAAAGCTATTGAAGACCTTTCTGTGCAGTTCCGTCTTCCTTCTTCCGTCGAATCTGTCGATGTTTCTTCCAACCATGGAACAGTCAATGTGCTCCCTGACAAGGTTCGATGCCCTATTAATTATCTGTTTTCTATTTCCTTCTTGCTCATCTTCCCTTCTCCAAAATCCTATCATTCATTTGGCATTGAAGGACTGAAAAAATGCTCTTGCTCATAAGAAATGCTCCAAATTTTCTATGCATGGCATGGACTCAATTTTTTGGGAGCTTTTGTGGAGATTGATGGGCAACTGTTTCTGTCAAAAGTGAAATAATGATGTTAAATATCCAAATAATCATCTTTTTTGTATTTATTGAATATGCATATTTATAGCAGGAAAATGCTTGAATATCCCACAAATATTCCAACACTTTTTTCCGATGTAATTTTTTAATAGATTTATAATCATAGTTTTAATGATGCTGGGGCATCAGTGGGGGCGGGACGGGAGTATTGTAGCAGCTTTTTTTATAGAACTTATATTTGTGTATGGAATGCCTTGTAGACGTGCTGCTGGTCCATTGGGAGGATCCCGAGGGACAGATCGCCTTCTCTTTGGGGCAGCCTCGCGCTGGGGTCGGGTTTGGACCGATTGCAGGTGCTTCCCACCTTCCTCGTGGGCTTCAGAATTGTGGGGGTTGCTCTCTCCGGCTTGCGGGTGAGCAAGCTGGAGATTAAGAATGCGCCGCCCAGTCGTTCCTACAAGGGCTTCCGGGCGGTTACTAAAGCAGGGAACTATGAGGTCAGATCCTGTTGATCAAAATATGGGGTAAGTAGATTGCCTTCTAATTCAATTTCAAGCAATTATATTATGTTCTAAATCAATTGATAGTGTTTGGATTATGATGAATCAAATAATTTCCTTATTATAAGTAGATATGAGATGAAACGCTCTTTGGAAATGAGAAAGTATAGTGGTTTATTTTTCTAATAGTAATATTTGGTTTGCTCAATGATCAAGTTTTTGTGCTTTTCTAAAGAGGCGAACTTTCTAAGAGTGGAGGTAATCTTTTGTTTCTCTTATATTCTTATTTAACTAAATTAAGCTTTAAGGATCTATGTCAAAAGAGTTATATAAAGTATGTTTCATTATTTAATCTTAAGTCTATCTAAACTTAATTTCTTAATTATTATATTAATTACTCATGCTTATGAATTAAAAAGTTATTTTATTTTATTTTTGAATTTATATTTCTTTATCTATTCTATTTTTTATTTTTTCTTGATCTGATCTCTGGATTATTATAAATAATTATCCTTATTTTGTGAATGTTTCAAAACATGAGGGAGGGGATTTATGGCAAATAAAATCAATGGTAGATCATAATTGTAATTGAACTTACCACAACTAAATACATAACTTTACAATAGTAACTTAAAAATTCTTCAATAAAGTGAAAGTCAATTCACAAATTAAACATAAGGTCTTCAGATAAATGGCAATAGAGGAGATGAAAATTGTATGTTACCAAATTCTAAGAAAATAAAGCCATGGAAATAGCTCTTACTTTAGTGCATGCAAAAGATGATGAACAACATGAGTTTATATGGAGACATTACTTAAAGATTGCAGGACTAATCTTGGATCAATTAGTTTAAATTGCACAAGAAGGGACTCAAATTTAAATGGAGGGAAAGCATTTATAAGAATATACATGAGGTTAGCTAGATGCAAAGGATTTAAAATTAATGGTTCTATGACTATATTAATTGGTTATAAATAGGCCAATATCGTATCAGTCATGGCATTGAAGATTAAATAAAAATATAGGTTAGATTAATCATAGTTTTTATTTATCTCTATACTTTTATATGGTAAAGAATTTTGTGTTAGCATAATTGTGGCTCGAATCATTTGAATTTCATTTTTTTTTTAATTTCGTACGCAAAATTTGTCTTATTTTATTAATACTTAATTATGAGTAATATGTTATTTTATTAGTGTAAAATCATCATGGATTTTGCATACGTATTCTTTTTTTGTGATACACCATATAGGTATTAAAGCAATTATACCTCAAGTCTAGGATTGTATTTTTTCATTACAACATTATAGTTATTTTTTATTTT
Organism: Gastrodia elata; assembly: GCA_016760335.1. Classification (NCBI taxonomy): domain Eukaryota; kingdom Viridiplantae; phylum Streptophyta; class Magnoliopsida; order Asparagales; family Orchidaceae; genus Gastrodia; species Gastrodia elata. The sequence continues at coordinate 24,602,032 of CM028675.1, forward strand.
TCCAAAATAGTAAATGAACTTCAATTTGCTTCAAAATTAGTGGAAGTATGATTAATGTTATAGTAAAGTACTCAAAATCTTTGAGCCAATTGGACTTTATTTGATAGCAAAATCATTTCATACAAAAAAACATAAATCTCATTCCCGTTGCTTACGGATTTAGTTTATATCTTGTCATATTTTAATCATAACTAGGTCAATTTATATCCAAATTTTATGTTTGAGCACTCGATTTTGGGTAGAACATTGAGATCTACAACTTTTTAGATCATTTACTTGATTTGGCCACTTAGGTAACGAAAATCCTTCAAATCAAAGAGCTCCTATATAAAAAAAAATAATGTCGGCTCGTTGTAGACATTGAAACCAAAGCTAAACTTCTAAATAAAGAACCGATGTCCTCGTCAAATTTTTACTTGATAAAATAGAAAATCTCTCTCACAATGCATGAGTTTCAAAAAAAGATAAAAGCAACAGAGTTAAAGCCAATGAAACATTACCAACTCTACTTGCACCAAATGAAAAAAATGAATGTCTATCTAGCCAAGAAAGTTGTCCCAAAGATTTATGCCATCCCCTCTTCCTTCACAATCACAAACTAGGCCACAATGCAATCACCATTTAAGTGATATTGATGATTATCAAGATCTAGATAATATGCATTTTCAAAACTATCATGGGATAGAGTGAAATTTTTGAAGGCATGATGGCTATGCACAAAGGTGCCATCGAGATCATTTTCCTCTTCGTACATATGAACCCTTACATAATATGGGTCGGCATATTATGGTGTCACGAACAAACCATAATACCTAGATGATGATATTCTTCATATGGTAAAGATAGATCCACCCACTTTTGATGGATAGCTTGATTCAAAAGTTTTTTTTGATTAGTTAATTTATATGGATCAATATTTTGATTGGATCTAATGTCCAACGAGAGACAAGTACATTTTTTTAGTATGAAGCTTATTTGTCATGCTAAAATATATTGAATTACTCTTGAGCTAAATAATCAACGAGTTGGGCGATTACCTATTTCTTCTTGGGATGAGATGAAAGAAACTTTAAAACAAAATGTGTCCTTAACCATTCATGAACAGCTCATTGATGAGATGACTACATTTAAGAAATGAGCCATGAGTCTTGCTGATTATATGACTCGTTTATATGAATTAATGCCCCCATTGTGATGTTATCGAAAGATTATCGAACAACAAACTCCCAATTTTGATCTAGTTTAAGAGTAGAAATTCCACATGAAATGTTGTGCAATGGCTTGCCCTCGTCGCTGTCAGATTACAATGAACCTTAATTCAATTACCACGGGATGGTCATTACTAACAAGATGTTAATGCCATATATGTCCATCAAAACAACTCTGATACCATATGTAGTGCCTCAAATAAATTTCTACAAATAAAGATAGTAATTCGGAGTACTACTAAAAGTAAACTGAGTAAATACTAAGTGTAATGTCATAGAGTGCGGAAGAAAAAATATAACATTCATATATTACATTCAAACAAAAATAAGATAAGGAAAATGCATTCTTCTCATAATAAAAGTACTGTAAAGAAAATATTCATATCTTGAATTAATAATATAGACCAATACTTTAAGAAAATAAAGAGAATGAAATGCTAACATTCACTCTCTTCTAAGTGAAAAACTAACTAAAATTAAATAGTTGCAATATGATCATCTTTACGTTACTGTTCCTCACCTGAAGTAGGCTCAACGAATAGCTCTAGATTTGATATATTGGTTTTATATATTAGAGCCCCAATTAATAAAATAAAAATCTTATATTAAATAATTGTCTAAATATATGTTAGACTAAAAATTTTATTACTTAAATTAAGGACACATGATTATCCTAAGTAATTTAGGTGCAACAAGCAACAAAAAAAATATGAGAGCTATAAATAAAATATTTATAACTTAAATAAATTTGAGGTAAATAAAGAAACATACCTCACTCCAAAAACTGCAATAAGGATTAGGCATATGATATAAATATTACTACAATAACAAATAAAATTCTAAACAGGAAAATAATCAACTAAAAATATGTTGAATATATTAAATTTAAAGTCAAAAGTGCTGTAAATATTGAATAAAAATTTGCATCATAACATGCATATATAGTAAAGCACTAAGAGTCCACATAAAATTTGAAAATAACTGAATTGTAAATTGTGAATGTGCTGAAAAGACATGTGCGACTGAAATGAATAATTGAAACTGAATATATATAAAATTTGAAAATATGTTTAAGTAAATTTATCATAACAGTAAATGGCTAAATAGAGTCACTGAAAAGAAAGTCTCATATATATCATCCAGTTATCTAAAAGCTAGATCTGAACTGAACATGAATTGTGGAGGCATGGAAAATAGGACATATTTCACTAAATATTTCAGTTGCTTGTCATGATTATTTATCGATATGATGTGATTTATTAGATGCATAAGAATACCACTGTGTATTTATCGAATACACAATAATATTCCAGTATATTATGCTCAAGGCTAACAAGTTTAAAAATAAGGGAACGATGCAACAAATTAAAGATTAAGCAGTAATTATACAGCAAGATTTGTGATATCATTTATTTTTTATTTTATTCAATCTAATTATTTTGAGAATATACGAGCTCATGATCTCCAATATCTTACTATCTAGTATAATCTCAGATTCACAGCCCTAAAAGATTAAATATTAAAACTTTACAAGTTCTAATTCAAAATCATACAATATCTCTTACCAAAATTAAATGATTAAATCAATCATCTTATTTGATATTTTCGTTAACTCTAACCCAAACTTAATATATCTTATCAAGGTTAGAAGTTAAGATAGTAAACTCCAAACATGAAATTTAAGTCTCTTAATCTGGATTCTAAGCATCAAGGATCTAAGCTACTCAAAATTAAACTTATCTTAAAAATAAATTAAGAGAATCTCATCGAGTTTAAAAGATCTCAATAAGATATAATGGCACTAACAATATTGACTTAAAAGGTTAGAAAACATAATGTGAATCATATACCTTATTATAAGCTCCTAAGGCTTAATCTAAGCTAAAATTAGAATTAAACTTAAGAGTTGATTTAACAATTATATTGATTCAAATCAATCTTAATAGAATTTAACATTAATCTAATACTAATCTAAGATTTAAGGGAAAGAAAATGTGTCTTTAAACCACATTCCTAAGTGACTTAAGGGTTAAGCTACCTTATTTTAGGTCAAAACTAGGGTTTAGCATAAATGATGGTTAATATGTCTAAAAGATCTCATACTAATTTTTAATTCATTATGAACATTATTTTAAGAGTAAAAAAAGGATGTGCATTATAAATTCACATTTTAAGCATTTTAGGGATTAAACCTAATTAACTAAGACATTATCAAGGTTTAAGCAAATAGAACTGTCAATAATTCAAATAGAATCAAACCAAACTTCTAAACATTTTAGTTACTGATTTAAAGTGTATGGAATAGCTTAGGGATTCTAATCTCATCATTTTAAGCACTTTTATTTTTTCTATTAAAGTAATATCATTTAAGGGTCATATTGTTGACTTTAATATTTAAGATTCCAATTAAAATTCTAAATGATTCATTATTCTTTAAGGAGAAGATTAACACCTTAAACATTAAATTTGGTTAAGAAATAATTAATAATCACTATTCATGATTTAAGCTCATTAAAAAGTGATTAGTAAATAAAATTATAAAAATTAGAATTTAGTTTATATTTATAGGAGTCATTTGACATCTTAAACACTTAATTTGGAACATTGATACTCTTAATTTAGATTACTAGTTAAGGTCTAAACCCCAATTCCCCAAGTTTTCAAGCCATCAACTGGTCAGAAATGAAAGGCATCCATTGCATCAAATTCTAAAGCTTCAAGCATACCTTGTTTCATTTGTGGCAAAAATGAGCATTTTGCAAGTACTTGTCCCCATCGAAACCTACTTGTAGATTTTAAAATTATTGAATATAATGATAATTATGAGAATGATCTAGTTGCAGTTGATCACTATAAGGAAGCTAGTGATATATATAAAGTATTGTGAGTCACATATTACTATTATGTGATGTGAATTAGTATTCCCTCAAAAGGACACTGATTGAGGATGTACATCAAATTTTTATACATATTTTAAAAGTTGTGGCAAATCTTGTAAGCTTATCATTTATAGCGGAAGTTGTATGAATATTATTGCCACATTAGCCTTAGTTAGGATGAAGTTCACAACTGAGCCTCATCCACAACCCTACAAGGTTACATGGGTCAACAAAGCTTAAATCTCTGTATCTCAATGTTTTCTTGTCTCAATACAATTAGGAGCATATTTTGATAAAATATGGTGTGATGTTCTTCTTATGGATGTTTCCCACATACATTTAGGAAGACCATGTCTTTATAATATGCATGTCATCCACAACAAACACGCAAATACTTAAAGAGTTATACTAAATTCTGCCAAGCCAGAAGAAGCTAGCTCACACCAACCTAAATATTCATTTGCCACCATATAAAAGAAATCCTTGCACATCATTATTAAGTATTAGTTTAAGAGAAAAGCTAATGAAAATAATATGTTTTCTCTAATTATAACAAAAATGCCTCAACAACCTTATGTTGAAATCTTACATTTTGAGATAAGTGAACTTCTCTCCGAATTCATTGAAGTTTGCCTTGATGAACTTCCAAATGAACTTCCCCCACTAAGAAGCATTGAACGTGCTATTGATTTAGCACCTGGATCCTCACTCCCTAATCTCACTTGCTACCGAATGAACCCAAATGAACATCTTGAACTCAAACGACAGGTTGATGAATTATTATCTAAAGGTTTTATTCAATAAAGTTTATCATCTTATGTTGTTCTAGCTCTCCTTACCCAAACAAGGACGATACCTGTGTATGTGTATAGATAGTCGTTCCATAAATAAAATTACCGTAAAATATCATTTTCACATCCCCTGGCTTGATGATATGCTAGTTATGATGGTTGGCGCACAAATTTTCTCCAAGATTAATTTAAGGAGTGGGTATCATTAAATTCGTATGAAAAAAGAGATGAATGGAATACAACTTTTAAGATAAAAGATGGATTATATGAGTGGTTGGTAATGCTTTTTAGCTTAACCAATGCCCATAGTACCTATTATGCGAGTAATGAATCACATCATACATCCATTTATTTGAAGATTTTCAGTGCTTTATTTTGGCGATATTTTAATTTTTAGTTTTGAGGCAAAGTTTTTAGTTTTTAGTGGTTTATTTGAACCAATGCCCCTAGTACCTATTATGAACTAAGAGTGATCATGTAACACATTTTAGGCAAAGTTTTAAGGTTTAATAAGAAAAACTATATATATCCAAATGAAGAAGTGTTCTTTTATGACCTCAATAGTAATTTTCTTAGGAATTATTGCATCTTGTGACATCCTAAGAAAATCAAGGCTATTCAAGATTAACCAACTCCATCAAATATACATGGTGTTCATAGTTTTCAAGGGTTAGTCACATTTTATTGAAGGTTTATACATGGATTTAATATAATAATGGCTCAAATCACTCAATAATTAAAAGGCAGTGGATTTCAATGGACAAAGGCAACCTCTGATGCTTTTATACAAAAAAATAGATCTTTTAAGTAGCCCACTGATTTTAAAATTGCCTGATTTTAATAAAGTATTTGAACTATCTTGTGATGCGTCTAACGTTGGTATATGAGGTGTTCTTAAGCAAGAGGGTCACCCAATTTCTTTATTTAGTGAAAAACTAAATGATGCTCGACAATATTACTCTGCGTATGATCATGAATTATATGCAGTAATATAAGCCATTCGATATTGGAGGCACTACCTTCTTTCTCGAGGTTTTATGATATATTCTGGTCATGAAGCACTAGTGTATCTCAACACTAAGAAAAACTCAGCTCTTAAACATAAGTATGGTATTGAGAATAAAGTTGTTGATGCCTTAAGTAGAATATATACTATTTTACATAGTATGAGCATCAGTTACTGGATTTGATAATGTGGCGGCCGCCCCTTAATCATCTGGATTAAGAGGTGATTGTCAACGGGCAAACCCTCACTTAGCATTTAGGTTAAGGAATAAATATTCTTAATCAAATGTCAAGGGAAGATATGCCCTAATATAAAGAGCAAAAGAGATTCAATCACTGAATGAGCATACTATAATATATTAGAGTGCGGAAGAAAGATAAGTAATAACATCCATACAATCCAGATAAGATCTATACAACTCATAATACATAAGCATGAAAAGTAAAGCAGTTTAAACTTGTATTATTACAAAACAACTTTATAAGTTTAAGCAGAAAAGTAAGATCACTCAATCCTCACAAAGTAAAAAGAACTAAGAATCTTCTCCTGCACGCTCATTCTCCTGAATCAAATCTTCAGAAGGTTTCACAACCTCGAAAAGCTCAGAATCTATCATTGTAGGTTTCACAATGATAGGGCCCCAGCCAATAAAAGAAAATTCTAGTTAGACAAAATGTCAAAATACATTTTATGCTGCAAATTATTAACTTTAATGATATCGCAATATTTAAGCAAAGTAGGAGCAATAAAGCATCAAAGAAAAGTGATAAAGTTATAATTAACTTAATTATAACTCAAACAAAGTGTGAAGTAAGCACATTTCTCAACTCAAGCTGCAGAAAAGGTTAAAGTAACACATAATGAAATCTACTAAGTACAAGAAAATTCTTAAGTAATATGATCAATCTAATACATGCTGATTTACAAGATAAAATGAAAGTATTGTGCTGAAAGTAAAGTTCTAACATCCTAATATGCTATCAAGTGAAAATAAGCTGTTAAAAAGTACAAAATACATGAAAAACTACAAGTGCTAAAGAAATTGCTGTATATAACCAAAGTGTTGTATAAAGAAGAAGTACACTAAAAATGCCGTAATTAAATAAGTATGCTGAAAATGTAAAGTAAAATAGTTTAACTCATATGGACATATTCTTACTTAGCCTGCCAAAAGGTAAAAGCATGTTAAAAGAGTCCATCTGCAAATATCTAGGAGAAACATCCCAGATCCAAAATCACTTATTTCTAATTAGTTCCATCTAAAAATATAGGAGAAACATCCCAGATTAAGGTTAATTCCATCTGAAAGGTATCTAAGAGAAACATCCCATATCCTATAGTTAATTCCATCTGAATAATCTAGGAGAAATATCCCAGATTAAAGTAATGCTACAAAGTACCTGCTGAGCATCTAGGAGAAACATCCTAGAGCAAAAGTAAAGTATCATCTGAGCACCTAGGAGAAAATCCTAGTACAAAAGTAAAGTAATATCTGAGCACCTAGGAGAAACATCCTAGTGCAAAAATAAAGTAACACTATCCAGGCAGACTAAGTAAAACATACTTCACTATAAAATTTATAAAATTTATTACTTTAAATTCTTTATTTTAATTATGAATATCCCTTATGAATGATTTAAAATTAACATAGAAGATAGACTATATTTCATATAATGTGTCAAGGTATAAAGTCCAAAATAAGGAAAGCAAAGCATACAAATTTTAAGGTATAAAATAGCACTAAACAAACTTTGTGATATCACTTTATTTTCTAATTAAGTCGTTCTATCTAATCTGAACTTATACAAGTTTAGGATCTCCAACATCCAGCTATCGAGTATAAATCCAGAATATCAGTCCTATAAGTTAAAAGAAGTTAGAACTAATCAAGTTTTAACATATGCAAATCACATGATGCTTAATTAGGTTTAAATATTAAATCAAACATCCTAATTGATGATTTTACGAATCCCTAAACCAATTTTGATTAATATAAATCAAAATTGGGGTATTAAGATGTTAAAATCTAAGTATTGGATTTTAACTTCTTAATCCAATAGGTTCTAATCCTAATGGTATAAAGTTAAGCCCAAATCTCATAGACTATAATTAAGGTTATCTTACTAAGCAAATCAATCTTAATAAGATGGATCTCTAATCCTAAATCTAAAGTTTAAATATAAAATAATCATAAATAAAGGATGAAATTCTAAAAATCTATAAAACCAAGGTTTCATCTATTAAGTACCCATTTACTTAATAATGAACTCTAACCTAAATTTCTAATCTAAATCCTAAGAAAATAAGATCCTAAAGGTTTGAAGGAAAGTCCTAAAGAGAATAATTAAGCCTTATGTTTGATATTACTTAATTGGAGTTATGGTATAATTAACTTATAGAAGGCATAATGTGAACTAATCTCACCATATGTGACCTAATTAGGACTTAGAGAATTTTATGTGATTTTTAGGGTTTTTCATAAAATATTATTTTAATAAGTTTAATTATTCTAAAATGATTTCAAATTAATCACAATACTGATTTTAGAGGTTTAATTCAGAATCTGAGGTTTAAGGATGCTTAAACCTAAATTTGGGTAAAATGATCATTTTACCCATACTTAAGGGTCTAAAATTTAACTTTATGAATTAAGGCTTAAATCTAGAATTTATTGAAGTGTAATGATTACTTGCTATCTAATATGAGTTTAGACAGTAAGTACACCTATTTTGGTTAAGTATTAAGCCTTATAAGGTCAAATTAAAGAGTTTGACCTATAAGGGAAAATTAGTAATTTGATCTAATGAAATCTAAATTTTCTATTAGTTTATTAAAGATTATATTCTAAGGTTTCCATAGAACCTAAAATCATTAAATTCTGATAAGTATTGGCTAAGTTATAGCCAATACAAGTTTTAGAGTTAATAATTAGGGTTTATGGTGATTAGTGAGTGATTAGTGAAGTGAATCCTGGAATCATTAAACCAACCACATAACTAAGTTTTATTCTACTCTAGGAGTAAAGAAAAATTAAATTTACTCAATTTGGATTATTAATTATGCTAATATTCACTAATCAAGTTTTAAGGTAAATAAGATTGATTAAGAGATCTAATCATTAGATCCTAAATAATTTTATAGTTTACTATTAATTAGGTCTTCCTGATCAAAATGGTATATTGGAAGACCTAATTTGGGGCTCAATTGACTAAGTTATGGTCAATTAAAGTTTTATGATTAATTAGGGTAATTAGAGTTAGGTCATAAAAGTGATTAAGCTAAATCTAATCCAAACAGAAAATTGAACACTACTAAGTTATTTTAGGGGTTCTACTGATCACTTTAAGACCCATATTTGATATGTTTGGAGTTGTGTGTGCAAAGTTATAGCTAAATGAAATTTTGTGATATAATTTGAATTATTTAATACCCCTGAATGTCATTAAGTGAATTATTGATCCTATAGGAAATTGAATAGTACCATAATGTTCTCTAATTTTTGTTGATAAAAATAGTATATTTATTTGTATTATTTGGATATATATTTAGCATGTTATGAATACCTAAAGCTTTGGGATTTAATTAATTAAATATTTAATTGATTAATCTTTTTGATTAATCAATACATCTGTTAACATTAATCTAAAATATTCAATGTCTATTTTTATATATATATAAGTATATATATATACATATATATTTATATTTATATCTATAGATATAATTATGTACATTATAGTATATGAGTTTATGTTATAAGTATTGTATTATATATATATATATATATATATATATATATATATTGTGGCGGCCGCCCCTTCTAATCACAAGACTTAAGGAGAGGTCGTCGTTAAGCACATCTCATACTTAACATTAGGTTGGAATTTAGGACTCCAATCCAATCTTAAGGAAAAGAGGTACTTTTCTGAATAAAGTAAATGTTAACAATCACTTAATGAGTATCAGAGTGCGGAAGAAAAGTAACAACTGAAAGTACATCCATACATAAAAATAAAGACATCCATCTCAGAATATATATACAATGCAGGAAAGTAAAGTACAAAGTTCTGAATTATTACAAACGTTTAAAGTTTAAAGATATTTGAAATCAAAAGAGTCACTCATCCTCACAGAGTAAAAGCAACTAGTAAAAACTAAGGTCCCTCAGTAGTCTGGATCTCCTCCTGGATCTGCTCCTCTGCAGGATCAATCTCCTCAAAAAGCTCAGAATCTACCATTATCAGTTTCATAATGGTATGGCCCCAGCCATGAAAAATAAAAATCTTGTTAGACAAAATGTCTAAGTACATTTTAAGGTAAAAAATTTTAATGACATCACAACTTTAAGTTAGGCAAAATATAGCGATAAGCACTAAGAAAGGAAGAACAAGTATTGAGGTAGAAACATACCTCAACTCAGGCTGCAAAACAAGGTAAGTAAAGCACAAGATAATATTACTAAGTACAAAGAAAGGTCCTTAAGGATATGATCAAGCTAACATGCCAGTATAGTATAAGTAAAAGTAATGTACTGAAAGTATAAGACTAGCACCCTAACATGCTCTCAAGTAGGTAAAACGACTCACATACAAAAAGTTCTAAAATGAAAAGGAACTGCAGAAAATGAAAAATATGAAAGAAAGAAAAGCGTGCTGAAATAGTGAAGTAAGTAAAGTCTGAAATGTAAGGAAAGTATGTAAGGTACTGTAAAATGTCTGAAATGTAAATGTAAGTAATGTTTATTAATTTGTTGTACTTGTGAGATATTCTTACTTAGTCTGCCAAAAAGTAAAATCCATCTGGTAATCTAGGAGAAACATCCCAGATTAAAGTAAAGGTCGTCAAAAAGAGGCATCTAGGAGAAATATCCCAGATCCTAAAGTAAATCCACAAAGTATCTAAAGGCAACTAGGAGAAACATCCCAATGCCAAAGTAAAGTACTATAAGAGAAATTCCCTAGGCAAATGTAGTCATAAAGTAAGTCATACTGAGTGGCAGGTTCAGTAAAACATAAATCACAAGTAAAAAGTTATTTATTAATGTTTCTTTTAAAATTATGCAAATGAAATGTGAATGAAACTCAAAGTATAATATAAAGTAAGTAACAAGTATTTGAGTATGTCACAAGGTATAAAAGGCTCAAAAGCAAGGAAAATATAGCATTTTCAAATTCAAGGAAATACCACTACACAAACTTTGTGATATCACTTATTTTCTAATTTAAATGTTCTAACTACTTTAAGTTACATAAGATTCAGAATTATCAATTCTTACAATGTCTGTAACTTAGATTCACGTATCTACTTGTTGAACATAATTAGGATTAGCTACGTCCTAATTATAAATAAATCCAAGTTGCCTACAAAGTTAAATGAGTAAGTCAATCGTCCTAACTTTTTATTTTATAATTCCCAAATAAACCTTGATTAGCCAAATCAAGATTTAAAGAATTAAGAATCAAACTTCAAAGAATGAGGTTTAATTCTTAATCACAAGGTTATCCTAATGGGCTAAGGTTTAATCCCATCTTATTGATTAAAGGTTAAGGCATATCCTATTGAATTAAGTCAATTTCAATAGGATAGATCTCTAATCCTAAATCTAATGTTAAAAGATCAAATAATCAGTTAATAAACTATGAAAAATCTAATAAACTAATAAAATCAAGGTTTCACCTTAATGAGTAACCCATTTTACCCATTAGATGAATTCTAACCTAAGATCTAATCTTAGTCTTAGGAATTAAGGCCCTTAAATACTAAGAGTATCATTCAGACACACATCCTAACTAAGGTTATAAGACCTAAAGGATGATCTAAGAAGTTCAAAGGAAGTGAAATTTCTCTTATATTTTACTTAGGTTTTATTTAAAACTTAATTTAGGATTTTCTTCAATTTTCTAATTCAAGACTTAAAATTATCTAAATCATAATTTAAATTACTTAAATTACTATTTGATATGATTTAGAGATGAAATTAGGTCTTAATTTCATTAAACCCCAATTTTAGACAAAAAGACTGTTTTGCCCCTCCTTAAGGGTCTAAATCTCACCTTTATGAATTAGGGCTAAATTTTGGATTTTAATAATGTAGAATGATTACTTACTATCTAATATGAGTTTAGACAATAAGTTCATTAATTTTGGTTAAGTATTAAGCCTTATAGGGTCAAATTAAGGAATTTAACCTATAAGGGTATTTTGGTAATTTTACCCTAATGACATATAATTTTTCTATCAGTTTATTAAAGGTTATACTCTAAGGTTTCTATAGAACCTAAGTTTATTGAATTCTGATGTGTATTGGCTAAGTTATAGCCAAAACAAATTCTAGGGTTTAAAGGGTAATTAAGGATTCTTAAATAAGGGTCAAAAACCCTAACTTTGTCATTTGGTGTCCAAATTGAAATAATTTTAGTGGCTATATGTCACAATTGATCCATTGATTCTAATGACTAGTGGTAAGTTCAATTTGGACTCCATTTGGCTAAGTTATGGCTTAATTAGGGTTTAGGGTGATTAATGAGTGATTAGTGAAATTAATCACCCAATCACTAATCCAACCCTACAATTAGGTTCTAATAGGTTCTAAGAGTTCTCTAAAACTTAGTTTGTCCAATTTGGATTTATTAAATTTACTAATATTCACTAATTAAGTTTTAAGATAATTAGGGGTAATTAGCAAATTTAACATTTGGATCCTAAATATTTTTGTAGATCTCTGTAGATTAAGTTTTTCTGATCTAAATTAGTATTTGGATCACCTAATTTGGAGTTAAGATGACAAACTTATGGTCATTTGAAGTTCTAGGTCAGATTAAGCTAATTAGGGTTAGGCCATAAATGTCATTAGGCTCAGATTACTCCAAACAACAAAAATTAACCTTATTAAAATGTTCCTTAGGTTTTTGTGAGTATTTTAAGACCCATATTGGGTATGTTTGGATTAAGGGTTACAAAATTATGAGTTTGATGTTTTGTAGCATTATTTAAATTTAAAAACATACCCTCAAATGTCACTACACAAAATACAAGTCCAAACATAATTTTTATAGTTTCAAATTATTCCTTAATTTTTGCTGATCAATTTGATATATTTATTTGTGCCATTTGGATTTATATTTTGTGAGATACTAATGTTTGAAGTTTAGAGTTTAATTGAATTATTTAAATGTATATTAATTTTTCTGTTTAAGACTTTAAGAGACTTAATAATATATTTGATTAAATTATTGATTTTACCATTAATATATATAATAAGTTTTATCTTCTCACATAATATACTTTTTACTGAATTTTAGTTTAATAGTATAAGTATTGTATTTTATAATTACTAATTTTAATACATATATATATATATATATATATATCAGTTTTTATATAATTATATATATATATATATATATATAATAATATTAATTCTGCAGGAAAAGACGGCTCGGCAGAAGGTGGTGGGTCCCTCGGCCACGTGGCGTGCGGGGATTGGTAGGTAAAGGCTAGCGGCAGGAGTGGGTCCCGCCAATGGACAGGTGGCTTCACCATATCAAACGGCGAAACAGCAGTGGGCCCCACATGCCTGCGCGGCATCTGCCCGCGACAGAGGTGGGACCCGCCCTATGGTGTCGTGCCGAAGTGATGGCTTAGACCGGCTCGACCGGTCTGAGGAAAATGAACCGGAAGTTTTTGGTCTGCATCAACGTCTCCGATTGCATCAATCATATAAATGAACGGATCAGAATTGTTTAAACTGATCTACTGGATTAGTTAATTTAAGTTAGATTAGCCTTAATTAAGATCTAATTATCTAGGATTATACTAATTACGATCCAACGGTTGGGATTAAACTAGGATCTACGGTCTGATCCATTCGACGCTTCGCTTCTCCTTCTCGACGCAGCACCTCCTTTTTCGCGATTAGGGTTTCGGCACGATGATTCAATCGATCGTGCCCAGAGAAAAATGAGATGCATAAGTTAATTTGAACTTTAAAGATTGCAATTGATTGATTATAAGATCATAAAAAGGGAGGAAGTGAGTACCTTAGTTCGAATGCGAGAAATTAGGGTTTACTTGTGATAGGGAACTGGGACTCCTCTTGCTTTCGAGCTTGATTCAGAAGGTGAAACCGAGGCTAGAGGCTTGTCACGGCTTTTAAGGAACTGAACAACGGTCATTAGGCGGTGGTTGACGTGTGGCGAGGAGATGAGGAGGGCGATCTACACGCGTCTGCTACGAGTCACGCGGAAGTCATACGAAGGAGATGACTTCCCTGTCGTCTGATCGAATCTGATCAGACGGCTGAGATTCAATTAGCACAGTAACGGTAGAGAGTAACGGTGTTACTTAAGGGAATGACGCCGTTAAATACTAATAAATTATATTAAAATTTTAAATTAATTATTCAATTTACTTAATTAAATTTATATAATTAATTTTATCCAGAAAATTTCCAATAAATCACCCCTAGCTAATTGAGGGGTGAGGAACGGCGCACTCAGATTTTCAATCCAATGAGTATTTAATTATTCGAATTTTCAGGTATTTAAATATTATTAAAATAATTGACGAAAATCCAACGACTTCCACTGAACTTTTATCATATCGATTGTTCGATTCCTTAGTTGCTTGCGATCATGAGCTAAAATTTGAATTAGTTCTTCAGTATATGTTAGATCTGGTTGAATTTGAATTTCTGGGAATTGAACAAGATGTGAGGGATCTCTGAGGCACTTCTTTAAAGATGACACATGGAATACATTATGAACTGCTGAAAAGTCATCTGGAAGATTTAATTGATAGGCAGAGGAACCTATTTTTGCCAATATTTCAAATGGGCCAACATAGCGAGGACTTAGCTTTCCTGCTATACCAAACCTGAAGATTCCTTTCATAGGACTTACTTTCAAATATGCAAAATCTCCAGCTTTGAATTCTAAGAAACGATGGTGCCCATCATGATATTTCTTTTGGCGATCTTGAGCTGCACGAATACGTTGTTGAATTAACTGAATCTTTTTATTTTTTTCTTCTACAAGTTCAGACCCGTACAGCTGCACACTACCAATTCCTGACCATGATAATGGTGTATTACACTTCCTGCCATATAACGCTTCGAATGGGGCCATTTTTATGCTAGCTTGGAAGCTATTGTTATAGGTGAATTCTACTAATGGCAGATGATCTTCCCAAGATCCAGCAAAATCAAGAATACATAATCTAAGTAGATCTTCCAAAACCTGATTTACTCATTCTGTTTGTCCATCTGTTTGTGGATGGAATGCTGTACTTAATGCTAAAGTTGTGCCTAGATCTTGATGTACAGCCTGCCAGAATTTGGAGGTAAATCGACTATCTCTATCAGATACTATTGATCTAGGAATTCCATGTAATCTGATCACTTCTTTGATGTAAAGTTTGGCAAGTTTCTCCACAGAATCAGTTTGATGAATGGGAATAAAGTGAGCAGATTTAGTCAATCTATCAATAATCACCCAAATTGCATCATACCCAGATTTAGATTGAAGCAGTCCCATTATAAAGTCCATAGATATATCTAACCACTTCCACTCAGGTATTTCAAGTGGTTGAAGTAAGCCACCAGGCCTTTGATATTCTGCCTTAACCAAACTACAGGCATGGCATTTCTCAACGAATTCTGCCACACTCCTTTTCATCCAGGCCACCAAAAGGACTGTTTTAGATCTTGATACATTTTTGTGCTTCCAGGATGAATATGATAACCAGAATTATGTCCTTCATTTAATACCTCCTGTTGCATGGATTTAGGAACCCATATACGATTATCTTGATAAATCACTATCCCGTGTAATTGTAAATCATGACAGCGTCCTCCTTCAATATCCATCTTAAACTTCAAGTATTCTTCATCTTTAGTTTGAGAGATGGAAACTTCCCTATAAAATGTGAGTTCTACATTTATATTGGTTAATATTGAATTCATAACCTTACTTCGAATAGGAACAATTTCCATCTTTTGAAATTCTTCTATTAATGAACTCGTAGTAATTAATGCTGATAAAGTTGCACTACGACTAAGGGCATCTGCCACCACATTTGCTTTACCCGGGTGGTATTGAATTTCTACATCATAATCACTTAACAACTCAAGCCACCTTCTTTGGCGACAATTCAATTCACGTTGAGTAAATATATATTTCAGGCTTTGGTGATCACTGAAAATGGAACATTGAACACCATACAAATAATGACGCCATATCTTTAATGCAAAAATTACTGCATCAAGTTCAAGATCGTGTACTGGATAATTTTTCTCATGGGGTCTCAACTGTCTTGAAGCATATGCAATCACCTTCCCTTCTTACATTAGTACACAACCTAATCTAGTTCCTGAGGCGTCTGTATAAACTTGATAGTTCATACCTTCTTTTGGCAGCACTAATACTGGTGCAGTAGAAAGAGCATCCTTTAAGGTTTGAAATGCTTTTTCACATTCAGGAGCCCAGATAAATGGAACAGCTTTCTGAGTTAGCTTAGTTAATAGAGCAGTTATCTAAGAGAATCCTTTGACAAATTTTCTATAGTAGCCAGCAAGACCTAAGAAACTTCTTATATCAGTTACTGTCTTTGGCTGGTTCCATTCTTGATTAGCACAGATTTTCTGTTGATCAACTCAGATTCCCCGAGCATCTACAATATGTCCCAAAAATGCTACTGACTTTAACTAGAATTCACATTTGGAAAATTTAGCGTATAACCGATGTTCCCTCAAGGTTTCTAATACAGTTCTTAAATGATCTTCATGATCTTCCATAGTCTTTGAATAGATGAGAATATCATCAATGAATACAATTACAAATTTATCTAAGAATGGTTTTAGGACTCGCTACATTAAGTCCATAAAAATAGACGGTGCATTTGTGAGTCCAAAGGACATTACAAGAAATTTGTAGTGTCCATATCGGGTCTTAAATGTTGTCTTCTCCATGTCAGAATCTTTAACTTGAAGTTGATGATATCCTGATCTTAAATCAATCTTTGAGAATGCTATTGCTCCGGATAACTGATCGAATAAGTCATCGATCCTGGGAAGTGGGTATTTATTCTTAATAGTGACTTTATTTAATTCTCTGTAGTCTATACACATTCGCATAGACCCATCTTTCTTCTTTACAAATAATACCGGAGCACCCCAGGGTGACATACTTAGTTTAATAAACCCTTTATCCAATAGTTCTTTTAATTGCTCACTAAGTTCATGAAGTTCCTTAGGAGCCATTCTGTAAGGTGCTTTTGAAATTGGTTGGGTACCTGGTACTAAGTTTATTGCCATTTCAACTTCTCTTGGTGGAGGTAACCCAGGTAGTTCTTCAGGAAAAACATCAGCAAATTCATTAACCACCTTAATCTCAGAAAGTGGTATTTCCTTTTTACTTTCTCCTAGCATAGTAACTAGGTGTGCTGCACAACCCTTGTTCACTAACTTAGTTGTTGTTATTGCATTAATAAGTGAACTTAAAGTACTGAACCTTCCTATGAATGTTGATGTAGTGTCTGGTGATCGAAGTGATATCTTCTTTTGTTGACAGTTAATAATAGCATTGTGAGAACTGAGCCAGTTCATACCCAAGATTATATCAAAGTTTTCTATTGATAAAACTATTAACTTAGCTTGAAACACTTGCTCATTTAAGGGTACTTGAAGGTTACAGAAGTGGGTGGTACTCAGTTGAGTTCTGGATGGTAGCCCAACTGCTAAAGATCTTGCCATTTTGTAACGAGGCAAATCTAAACCTTTAACAAAATTTTCAGATATAAATGAATGGCTTGCTCCCGTATCAAATAGCAGTTTGCACGGATGATCATTAATACTTATAGTGCCTAAACAAAATAATAATTATTTAGAACTTATTAAAAGCTTGAAAATAAATGCAATATGAATCATGTGTACCTGATATCACATTATTATCCTCTGTAGCTTCCATAGGAGTAAGAGTATATACTTTAGCTGGTCCTGTAGTCTTCTTAATTACCACCTGCTTTTGAGGATTTCTGGATGTACTGGGTTAATTTGATCTTCCTTTATCATTCCTCTGGACCATTCTTTTAGTTTGGGGAGTAGGCATAATGGTCAGTGGTTGATCTCGTTGATTGATTGGAGTTGGATTTAACATTTGTTTGCGTCTGGAATGATCAATACGAACTCCATCTATAGTCTCCTCATAATTACATTGCTGATAGAAGTGTCCTTTGCGACCACATGTATAACAACATTGTTTATTGTGATAGCATCTTCCATATGGATGTGGTCTTGTACATCCATTGTAAGGATCTTTTGGTGGACTCTCAGCTTTCATTTGATATACTTTTCCAGAAGAAAGCCTAATTCTTCTGGGGTCATTATTTCTTTGAGAAAATAAATTGAAAGTTCTCTTACTTTCTTTTTGGGCTAGATTTCGATCAATCACACGAGCTGTTTCTATAAGTTCCATAAAGTTGGATAGTCTTAATGGAATAGTTTGATCTCTTATTGATTCTTTAAGACCACTAAGGAATTGGTGACATCGAGATCCTTTTGTTTGTACCATGATAGGTGCAAATCTGGATAATTTTCTGAATTCTGTCTCATATTCTGATAAAGTATGATTGCCTTGTTTGAGATTTAGGAACATATCTCTCAAATTATTTTGCACAGAGGGAGGCACATATTCAGCCATAAATGCTTCTACAAACTTACTCCAAGGGATTGTATTAATCCTGTACCCGGCGAATACTGACTGGCGGATGTGATCCCACCAAAATTCTGCTTCTTCTTGAAATATATGTGTAGCTAAACGAATAGATTCTGACTCTGGACAGTTCAAACTTGCAAGGTTCTTTTCAACTATTTTTATCCAGTTAACTGTATCCATTGCAGACATAGTCCCATTGAATACTGGAGTTTTTAATCTAATGAAACTATGTAACAGTCCATCCGTATTTTGTTGATATTGTTGAGAAGAAAGGTTAGAGGTTGGGTTAACTGAGGCAGGAGAAGGGTTGCTCTGTATAGCCATTAGCCTTTCTATTTTTTTTGCCTGTCTGGCATTGGCTTCCACTAGTGTTTTGATAGTTTCTAATAATGCACTAATTTCGGATGATTGACTGCTTGATGCAGCTGGAGTTGATGAAGATTGACCAGGGTTCATTATTATACATGTATTTAGATAATAACATTCTATTTAGAAGAATGAAAGGGTATTTTATTCAGTTATCCTAATCATGTAATATTAGAAAATATTTCTAGGTTAATTTATTCTTAAAGTTTCTACTAAGTTTAAGTATCTCTGTGTTCTTGCTCTAAGTATTTTATTCTTGTTATTCTGAATATTGGATGATGAAAATATGGATGTTCATTTTAGTATTCATTTAGTGATTGTAAGGCAGAATAACTATCCATTAGGTAGATGGGAATACAAATTCCAATCTGACACCTTATGGAGTTCTCTGATACCAACTGTGGCGGCCGCCCCTTCTGTAACAACCCTAGGTTGTTACCCTAGCTAAAACTATAGTAATTAAGCTAAACCAAGGTTTGAATTTTGATTCCATTGGATTCAATGGGTCATTTAAACCTAAACCTAGAAATTTGAAATCAATTGGAGCTAAATTGGAAAATTTGGTATTTTTGGCTATTCTTAAGCCCTGAAAAATACCTAAATTATTTTGATCTCCAAATTAAAATCTGATTTCATTTTTAAATTCCTCATATCCAAATTAGCTATGGGTGAATTTTTGGGAATTTTTGGAGCTCATTTGGACCTAAATTGAATTTAGGAATTTTTGGAATAATTGAAATTTATTTAAATGATTTTTAATTTAATTAAATTTAATTTTTATTATTAAAATCACTGTTGGGATTTGCTGTCGGGACCGCGGCAGATCCGCTGCGAGGTCCCGACAGCGGCGCGCCGTTTTGCACCCGTTGGATCCTTAGCACGCATCTTAGCGCGCTTCAATCCAACGGCCAGCGCTGTCGATCGGATCCAGCAGATCTCGACCGTTCTGCGATTCTGAGATCTGATCCGACGGCGCCTAATCCATCCGCCTGAAGTAAGCCACTCGCCCGTTCGATCCGCGGATCAGATCCAACGGTCGATCCAATCCCACGTGCGACCGTTAGATGTCGGGTGATCAGGACCGTCCCGCGCCAACTAACGAACCATCAGACGGCTCTGGTGACCCCATCATTGTTCATCTTCGTCCCCAGAAGGCTTCGTCCTGACCGAAAGAATCCGTGGAAATTCACCACGTAATTCCTGTCTGCCACTCCCCGCGCCAGGTCAGCTCGACCGTTGGTACCTTCCGGTTTGAGGCCGAGCCTAGCCGGCTGAGCCTGGTGGCCTGGATCGCCCCAATTCTGGAAAATTTGGGAAGTGCCCGGGCCGAGCCAAACTCCAAACCCGAGCCCCGGCCTCCATACTTGAGCCCTCCTAGAGCCTATAAGTACCCCTGGGACTTCACAGTGAGTCCCTTTGCTCACTATGAATCCCCAAATTCCCTGTGGAAGGCTGCTGGAGCTCCCCCTTCCCTCGACGATTTCCTGGCTGTTGCAGAGCTTTGAACTGCTGATAGAGGGTCCATCTGGTGTTCAGACTCCCTGGGAAGCTTCGTCTAGTCTTCAGGAAGCTTCAGCACCCTCCAATTTCCCTCGGCAAGGCCTGTATCCCCGGTTCAAGGTACAGCTTTCCGCCATTAAAATTTATGAAGCTCCCTTTCGTTTCTGTCATCTGGATTGAGCTCTGAATGTCGTCTAAGTAGCCTTAGCCACTTAGGAAACTCCCGTGATTGTCGCCTGGGGCCAGGCTAGCTCGAGTCGATCGTATCGATCGACTGAGCTAGCCAACGAGCCAATGGCTGAGTCCGAGTAAGGACCCAGTGATTGGCTGCGTCTCGAGTTAAGATAGGTTGGGGGTTCGACGCGTCTAGTCCCCCTGAGTGTGTAGGGATCAAAATCCTGTCGAATCATGGTCCCTGTGAGGAGAATTTTGCCCTCACAGGCGGCCTGAGACGTCTCGCCAAAGAACGTCTCGGGTGAGTAAGACCCCGTCGATCCAGAGGGATCCAGATGGGGGTTCTTGGTCCAATCGATGCGTCTTCCCTCAGGGAACGTGTAGGGATCGATTTGAGCCCCTGCCGTCGCCGGAGCGCCGAGAATTTCAGCTTTGAAATTCGACGGGCTTGGGGCCCGTCGAGAGGTTGAAGACGAAGTCGCGGGTCCGGGTCGGGCCGGCCGCTGACCCGCTGTGAAGACCCACTTAAGTAGTAATAAGTGAAACTCTTAAATATCGAGGCGCCTTTTCAGATAACGGTGGAGTTCCTGATAAGAACTCCAAAGTTAAGCGTGCTCAGGTGGGAGCACTCCCAGGATGGGTGACCTACTGGGAAGTTATCTTCTGAGGGCAAAACTGTGAGGCCTTTCTGGCCAAAGCGGACAATACCTTGGTGCTTAAAAGTTTGGGCTGTTACAAATGGTATCAGAGCAAATCATAGGGTGTCAGATAGGAGCTAAGTGCCATACAGGGCAAAGTACCACTTCATGTGAGCAGCCTCTTGAACCCATGATGGTTAAGGTGCTACATGTTGTGGGTACCTCTTGTGCCTGTAGGGGTCACCTCTAGTCCTATCTACCCAATGGATGGTTCTTGGATCTGTGTTTGGATACTGACGAGGATGTCAGGTACTTAAGTTGGGGAGATTGTGAAGACCCACTTAAGTAGTAATAAGTGAAACTCTTAAATATCGAGGCGCCTTTTCAGATAACGGTGGAATTCCTGATAAGAACTCCAAAGTTAAGCGTGCTCAGGTGGGAGCACTCCCAGGATGGGTGACCTACTGGGAAGTTATCTTCTGAGGGCAAAATCGTGAGGCCTTTCTGGCCAAAGCGGACAATACCTTGGGGCTTAAGAGTTTGGGCTGTTACACCCGCGCGGTTCTGATTTTGGGCCGCGGTTAATTAATATTTATTGGAGTGTATTTTTAATAGTTATGATTTAAATTAATTGAAACCTATATTTTTAATTTAAATAAATATTCAGAATAAATTAATTGAATAACTATAGATCCACACATCCAAATGGTATGATCCAATATATCATTTGAATCAGAAAAATTCCAGGAATCTAAATCTAAAATAAAATTCCAGATCTAATGGTTGGATTTAAAAATATTAACTGAAACTTTTCTATTCTTAAATAAATCACATAAAATCACCTAATTATCCAAATTGTGAGTTTAAGGGCTTTGATTGCTCCTTATGACCTAAGGAACAATTCTAGACCCTTAAAATCCATTTTAGGTAATTAATTTTCTTAATCACACTTTAATCACCCTAATTAAGGATTAGTTAACTTAACCCTAATTAAGCCTCTGAATTGAGTGAGGGTTGTTCCTAACCTTATATTAAGTCAATTAGAATCTAAGTGTAGAGTTGGATTGCCCTAAATTGCCTTAATTTCATTAATCACCCTAAGTGGCTTAATTAAGTGATTAGTGCTAATTAAGATCAATTAGGTCTTCAAAATCTAAATTTTGGGTGTTTCCCACTTTACTAAGTCATGTGAAACATATTAAAACAGATTAGAACCAATTTGGGTAAGTAAACCCTAAAATCCCAATTTTAGCCTTAAGAGGGGCATTTTGATCATTTTAACCAAAATGTGGATTAATGTCCCTCAAGGATTGAAAATTTTAGTAATATACTTTAAATTAAATTGGAAATGTTCTCTGAAATCTTAGAACAATAATATTATTCATATGATCCTTAAATTATCAAATCTTCATTTAATCCTTAAATAAGATGCTTAACTCTTAAGCATTTCATTTAAGGATCATTTGACCTGAAAATTGAAATATAATAATAAGAATTGTCAATTGTATCATTAATAAACTCAGATAAGATAACTTAAGAGCTTATTATCAAAAGATAAGGAATTGGAAAAGTTTAAGTTAAGAATCCAACTTAAGATCTAAAAGTGATCAAACTTAGACTCTTAGATCTTAAGTAATCTAAAGAGATTATTATGAGTTAATGGTTAACCTAATGTTTAGAACTATTAATCCTTATAGTAATAAGCCCAATATAGCTAGATGTTGAACCTAATTGCTAAAGAAAATGCAATTGGAATCTCCTAAGCTAATATCTAGTTTTAATGTCTATAATGATCAAATCTCAGATCTTTGGATCTTAGATCTTAGACTTAGATCTTCAATTTGAATCAAACCACCTCCAATTGAAATTCTTTAATGATTGATTATTTAATCTTTTGAAACCTTCCATGCGGGTATAGGATGATTCAATCAATAAGATAATGAAATTATCTTAAAGATTGAATATAGATCTTAGAGTCTCAAGTTCTTAACTGATTATTTTATCTTATAATTAATAGAATAGCCTTTCACTAAGATCGTAGTTCCTGAATCTTTCAATTTATAGGATCCTTTACTCTTTGGATTAAGTGAGAAACCTAGATCCTATTTTAGTATCACCTTGGATTAAGAATTTGAACTCAACATAGGGTTTAAGTTTTAAATCCTTAAATCTTGATTTATTTGATCAAGATTTGGGTAAGAGAGTAAAATATTCATAAAATTAGGTCGTTGATTTGCTTATTTAAACCATATAGTCGCCACATGATTTTTGATTAGAACTTGTTAAGTTCTAATATTTGACTTTAAGGACGTAAATCTGAGATTCTACTCGATAGCTGGATATCGGAGATCCTAAGCTTGTACTTTCTCAGAGTAGTAGATTTGGAAATTAGACAACAACAGATATCACATAAGTCTAGATTGAGTCTCTTGCTTACTTTGATTAGATTGCTTTGCATACCTTGGATTTTGAGCTTTAGCCCTTGAGCATAATAGGAAAACTTAGGATGATATATCCTAAGCTAGTATTGAATTTACATATCATTCAGTTTTGTTTTGTCACAGTTAGTAGAATATGACCTAGTTTAGTCTGCCTCTTCAGTAGTAGTATTGTATAGACTGGACTCAGACCTAGCATATTTAGATGGCTAGGCTGGGGATTGACTGATTGATTGATATTGGAAGCCCTGTATGGCCTATTGGCTGGTATGGCAGTACTAGAACTTAGGCATATTACTACTTTACCTGTATTGTATTGTTTTGATTTCTGGTTTGTTTTGCCACATGCTTCAGTGGCCTTATTTTCTGCATGTTGTATGTATATTTTATGGCTTAGATATATGTATAAATGGCATGTTTAGGATGCTAGAATTTTATTATATTCAGTACTCGTGTTCTTTTATACTCAGCATGTTTTACTTCGATCATAATCATGTTAGGATTATGTTTATTCAGTAGTTGCAGTTATTTTTGCTCTTAGCCTTACCTTGCTTATTTTGAGTCTGTATGTTACTTTACATACATGTTGCATGCTATAAATAGATAGTTTATAGTATCCCAGTTCTTTCATAGCTTATTGCACCCCTTTACTACTGCATGTATAGTTAAATTTAAATGTGATATCCTTTAATATTCTGTTCACTTTAAATAGCCTAAAATGTACTTAGACAATTGTCTAACTGTAACTTTTTTATTTTGTTGGCTGGGGCCTTGGCATTTATGATACCGACAAATGTCAGATTCAGACTTGTTCGTGGGCAGTGTCGCTGAGGAGGAGCCAGTTCAGGAGGAGGACCTTCCAGCTGCTGTCTAGCTAGCTTTGCCTTGTTATTCCAGTGAGGACAAGAGTCTTTCATTTTTTTTCAGTTATTCATTTCAATTTGTAATTATTAAACTTTCTGGATGTACTTTACTTTCTGCATTGTGATGAGTTACTATATTGCATTTTCTTTTCCTACTATGTATGCTTTTGGATGTTACTCTATGTTATATTGCTTCCGCCACTTTGATATTTATATTGATGAATGTTACAGCAGTTGGTGACAAGTCATTGCCTTAAGGCAAGTTGGGTTCGCCTAACTTTACTTAAGTTGGGGATTTGCCATAGTTTGAGCACCGTACTTTCTTATTGTCAGTACGGGGGCCCCACACCTTTTAATCACAAGACTTAAGGAGAGGTCGTCATTAAGCATATCTCATACTTAACATTAGGTTGGAATTTAGGACTCCAATCCAATCTTAAGGAAAAGAGGTGCTTTTCTGAATAAAGTAAATGTTAACAATCACTTAATGAGTATTAGAGTGTGGAAGAAAAGTAACAACTGAAAGTACATCCATACATAAAAATAAAGACATCCAGCTCAGAATATATATACAATGCAAGAAAGTAAAGTACAAAGTTCTGAATTATTACAAATATTTAAAATTTAAAGATAATTGAAATCAAAAGAGTCACTCATCCTCACAAAGTAAAAGCAACTAGTAAAAACTAAGGTCCCTCAGTAGTCTGGACCTCCTCCTGGATCTGCTCCTCTGCAGGATCAATCTCCTCAAAAAGCTTAGAATCTACCATTATCAATTTCATAATGGTATGGCCCCAGCCAAGAAAAATAAAAATCTTGTTAGACAAAATGTCTAAGTACATTTTAAGGTAATAAATTTTAATGCAATTTTAATGACATCACAACTTTAAGTTAGGCAAAATATAGTGGTAAGCACTAAGAAATGAAGAACAAGTATTGAGGTAGAAACATACCTCAACTCAGGCTGCAAAACAAGGTAAGTAAAGCACAAGATAATACTACTAAGTACAAAGAAATATCCTAAAGGATATGATCAAGCTAACATGCCAGTATAGTATAAGTAAAAGTAATGTACTGAAAATATAAGACTAGCACCCTAACATGCTCTCAAGTAAGTAAAACGTCTCACATACAAAAAGTTCTAAAATAAAAAGGAACTGCAGAAAATGAAAAATATGAATAAAAGAAAAGCGTGCTGAAACAGTAAAGTAAGTAAAGTCTGAAATGTAAGGAAAGTATGTAAGGTACTGTAAAATGTCTGAAATATAAATGTAAGTAATATTTATTAATTTGTTGTACTTGAGAGATATTCTTACTTAGTCTGCTAAAAAGTAAAATCCATCTGGTAATCTAGGAGAAACATCCCAGATTAAAGTAAAGGTCGTCAAAAAGAGGCATCTAGGAGAAACATCCCAGATCCTAAAGTAAATCCACAAAGTATTTAAAGGCAACTAGGAGAAACATCCCAATGCCAAAGTAAAGTACCATAGGGGAAATTTCCTAGGCAAAAGTAGTCCTAAAGTAAGTCATACATAGTGGCAGGTTAAGTAAAACATAAATCACAAGTAAAATGTTATTTATTAATGTTTCTTTTAAAATTATGCAAATGAAATGTGAATGAAACTCAAAGTATAATATAAAGTAAGTAACAAGTATTTGAGTATGTCTCAAGGTATAAAAGGCTCAAAAGCAAGGAAAATATAGCATTTTCAAATTCAAGGAAATAGCACTACACAAACTTTGTGATATCACCTGTTTTCTAATTTAAACGTTCTAACTACTCTAAGTTACATAAGATTCAGAATTATCAATTCTTACACTGTCTGTAACTTCGATTCACGTATCTACTTGTTGAACATAATTATGATTAGCTACGTCCTAATTATAAATAAATCCAAGTTGCCTACAAAGTTAAATGAGTAAGTCAATCATCCTAACTTGTTATTTTATAATTCCCAAATAAACATTGATTAGCCAAATCAAGATTTAAAGAATTAAGAATCAAACTTAAAAGAATGAGATTTAATTCATAATCACAAGGTTATCCTAATGGGCTAAGGTTTAATCCCATCTTATTGATTAAAGGTTAAGGCATATCCTATTGAATTAAGTCAATTTCAATAGGATAGATCTCTAATCCTAAATCTAATGTTAAAAGATCTAATATGAGTTTAGACAATAAGTTCATTAATTTTGGTTAAGTATTAAGCCTTATAGGGTCCAATTAAGGAATTTGACCTATAAGGATATTTTGGTTATTTTACCCTAATGACATATAATTTTTCTGTCAGTTTATTAAAGTTTATACTCTAAGGTTTCTATAGAACCTAAGTTTATTGAATTCTGATGTGCATTGGCTAAGTTATAGCCAAAACAAATTCTAGGGTTTAAAGGGTAATTAAGGATTCTTAAATAAGGGTCAAAAGCCCTAACTTTGTCATTTGGTGTCCAAATTGAACAATTTCAGTGGCTGTATGTCACAATTGATCCACTGATTCTAATGACTAGTGGTAAGTTCAATTTGGACTCCATTTGGCTAAGTTATGGCTTAATTAGGGTTTAGGGTGATTAATGAGTGATTAGTGAAATTAATCACCCAATCACTAATCCAACCCTACAATTAGGTTCTAATAGATTCTAAGAGTTCTCTAAAACTTAGTTTGTCCAATTTGGATTTATTAAATTTACTAATATTCACTAATTAAGTTTTAAGATAATTAGGGGTAATTAGCAAATTTAACATTTGGATCCTAAATATTTTTGTAGATCTCTGTAGATTAGGTTTTTCTAATCTAAATTAGTATTTGGATCACCTAATTTGGGGCTAAGATGACAAACTTATGGTCATTTGAAGTTCTAGGTCAGATTAGGCTAATTAAAGTTAGGCCCTAAATGTCATTAGGCTCAGATTACTCCAAACAACAAAAATTAACCTTATTAAAATGTTCCTTAGGTTTTTGTGAGTATTTTAAGACCCATATTGGGTATGTTTGGATTAAGGGTTACAAAATTATGAGAGTTTGATGTTTTGTAGCATTATTTAAATTTAAAAACATACCCTCAAATGTCACTACACAAAATACAAGTCCAAACATAATTTTGATAGTCTTAAATTATTCCTTAATTTTTACTGATCAATTTGATATATTTATTTGTATCATTTGGATTTATATTTTGTGAGATACTAATATTTGAAGTTTAGAGTTTAATTGAATTATTTAAATGTATATTAATTTTTCTATTTAAGACTTTAAGAGAATTAATAATATATTTGATTAAATTATTGATTTTATCATTAATATATATAAAAAGTTTTATCTTCTCACATAATATACTTTTTACTGAATTTTAGTTTAATAGTATAAGTATTGTATTTTATAATTACTAATTTTAATACATATATATATATATATATCAGTTTTTATATAATTATATATATATATAATAATATTAATTATGCAGGAAAAGACGGCTCGGCAGAAGGTGGTGGGTCCCTCGGTCACGTGGTGTGCGGGGATTGGTAGGTAAAGGCTAGCGGCAGGAGTGGGTCCCACCAATGGACAGGTGGCTTCACCATATCAAACGGCGAAACAGTAGTGAGCCCCACATGCCTGCGCGGCATCTGCCCGCGACAGAGGTGGGACCCGCCCTATGGTGTCGTGCCGAAGTGATGGCTTAGACCGGCTCGACCGGTCTGAGGAAAATGAACCGGAAGTTTTTGGTCTGCATCAACGTCTCCGATTGCATCAATCATATAAATGAACGGATCAGAATTGTTTAAACTGATCTACTGGATTAGTTAATTTAAGTTAGATTAGCCTTAATTAAGATCTAATTATCTAGGATTATACTAATTACAATCCAACGGTTGGGATTAAAATAGGATCTACGGTCCGATCCATTCGACGCTTCACTTCTCCTTCTCGACGTAGCACCTCCTTTTTCGCGATTAAGGTTTCGGCACGATGATTCAATCGATCGTGCCCAGAGAAAAACGAGATGCATAAGTTAATTTGAACTTTAAAGATTGCAATTGATTGATTATAAGATCATAAAAAGGGAGGAAGTGAGTACCTTAGTTCGAATGCGAGAAATTAGGGTTTACTCGGGATAGGGAACCGGGACTCCTCTTGCTTTCGAGCTTGATTCAGAAGGTGAAATCGAGGCTAGAGGCTTGCCACGGCTTTTAAGGAAGTGAACAGCAGTCATTAGGCGGCGGTTGACGTGTGGCGAGGAGATGAGGAGGGCGATCTACACGCGTCTGCTACAAGCCACGCGGAAGTCATACGAAGGAGATGACTTCCCTGCAGTCTGATCGAATCTGATCAGATGGCTGAGATTCAATTAGCGCAGTAACGGTAGATAGTAACGGCGTTACTTAAGGGAATGACGCCATTAAATACTAACAAATTATATTAAAATTTTAAATTAATTATTCAATTTACTTAATTAAATTTATATGATTAATTTTATCTAGAAAATTTCCAATAAATCACCCCTAGCTAATTGAGGGGTGAGGAACGCAACGGCGCACTCGGATTTTCGATCCGACGAGTATTTAATTATTAGAATTTTCAGGTATTTAAATATTATTAAAATAATTTATGAAAATCCAACGACTTCCAAATGCTTTCAAAACTTCACCTCTAGCTAATTTGGGTGTTCTAAATGCAATGGCGAAGTCAGATTTTCAATCTGAGGTATAGATAAAAAGTCAATTTCTTAGGATTTGGGATTTTTCCAGAATTTTTTATTTGACTCAGTTGACTTCTAGTTTGACCTAGATTTAAGAGATGAGTTCTAAATTACTTAATTAGTGGCTTAAGATCTCAATTAAGACTTAGATTGATCTTAATTAACCAAA
This sequence comes from Gastrodia elata, assembly GCA_016760335.1. Lineage (NCBI taxonomy): Eukaryota > Viridiplantae > Streptophyta > Magnoliopsida > Asparagales > Orchidaceae > Gastrodia > Gastrodia elata. The sequence continues at coordinate 24,631,469 of CM028675.1, forward strand.
GTAACAACTTGGGTTGTTACATATATATATATATATAATATTAAAAATAACTTTTATTTTCTGCAGGTTTAAACAGCGCAGCAGGAACAGTGGGCCCCACAGCCACGCGGCGTGATCTTAATGGAGGAAACGCCCCCGGGTGGGTCCCACGGAATGACGCTGTCAGCCAATGCGATGCGGGTCCCTCCTGAATGACAGCGAACACGCATCCGCTTCATGACGAACGGGTCGAGGACACAAGTCGGGAACACGGGTCAGAGACGATGGTTGGGAACGCGGATCGGGGACGCGGGTTGGGTCCGATCAAGAGCGACCCGACCCGAGAGGCGCTTCGCCTTCTTTGAACGACGAAACCCTAGGTTACAAATCGGTCTTTCAATCCAAATCGAGAGATTGAAACATCAATTAACCCACCATAGAGTAATAGAAATTGCATAAACTAAAAGATTATGTGCATATCGAATGAAAATCGGAGTTAGGAAGGTACCTGGAGGAGTTGAAGTGTCGAGTTGACGAGCGAGGGAGGATGACCAAGACAGTGAGTTTAGGTTTACAGATGGATCACGGGTGAGGAAAACCTCGATTAGAACTCCCATTCGAGTTTAATCAATCCTAGAAGCGGTAGGAGAAGCTGGAGGAAGCTACCTGGCTGCGGGAGGTCGAGCAACATATGTGCGACATGTGCAGGTGTCATGTGCTCTCAGACGAGAGAGATAACTTCGTACCGTCCGATCGGACGGTCCGATCAAACGGTGATGCCTGCGCCGTCCAAAGGAGACAGGAAATGTTTAATGGGAGTGACGGCATGGATGAGGTTAACGGGGTCGATTAAATAATATTAACTAATTTAATTGATTTTCCTTAATTTAAAAATATTAATAATTAATTGCATTCTAAAAAAATCCCAATAAATCACCCTAGCTAATTGAGGGGTGAGCAACGCAACAATGAAATCGGATTTTTGTTTCAACGAGTATTTAATTATTTGATTCTTCGGGGTATTTAAATAATTTTATAATATTCGCCAAAATTTTGACGACTTTCGATTGACACGAAAATATCACCCCTAGCTAATTTGGGGGCAATGAGCACAATGGCAAAGTCCATTTTTTCGATTTGAGGTCAAAATAAATGGGCCAATTTCTAGGGTTTCAGAGAATTTCCAAAATTAAAATTTGATCCATTTAATCCCTGATTTAGACTGGATCTTAGAGGTGAGTTCTAAATAACTTAATTAAAATAATATAATCATAATTAAGACTTGGATTAGTCCTAATTGACCTAAGTAATAACTTGGGTTGTTATAGATAAATAAAAAATATGTACAAAACTTATAAGGATTTCAGTCAACTATATGAATCTTTAAAAATTGATACATCTATTCTTGACTCTACCTATCAACTTCGGAATGGGTATCTTTTTCAAGGAAATTGTCTTTGTGTCTCTGATTCTTCACTTTGAGATTTTCTAATTGAAGAAATGCACTTAGGAGGCATTTCTTATCACTTTGGTCGTGACAAAACTATATACGTGATGGAAGTTCGATTATTTTGGTCAAGTATCAAGAGAGATGTTGCTCATGTTATTTCCTAATGCCACATCTATTAGTTGACAAAAAGTGGAAAACATAGTCATGGATTATGTACACTTCTTTCGATCCATCTCAAATTATAAGAAGATCTTAGTATGGACTTTACCCTAGGATTTTCTCGGATTGTCCAGCAGTTTGACTCGATCCTTGCTGTTGTTGAACTTTTCTCAAAACCGGCACATACTACTCCATGTTATGATACATTGAATGTTTCTCATGTTGCTTCAATTTTTTTTTTTGTGAGATAATTCATTTACACGGATTATCCAAAATAATAGTCTTTGATCGTGATGTCAAGTTTATGAGTTATTTTTGAAAAATATTATGGAAGAAGCTTGAAACAAAACTCATATTTTTTACTGCTTGTTATCCTCAAATTGATGGACAAATTGAGAAAATAAGTAAAAGTTTAGGAGATTTTCTTAGATGCTTAGTAACAGATCATACCGCTACTTGGGATCTTATTCTACCTACATCCGAATATGCTTATAGTAGTTTTATAAACTGGTCAACCGAAAAGAATCAATTTCAAATTATTACATGGTAGGAACCAAAAAATACAATAGATCTTATTGGCATTCCCATTTCATATAGATCTAATACATATGCATCTTCCTGAAAGACGGTCGTAGCCTAAGCACATATATATAAAAACCTCAGTATAATATATAATCAGGATCAAACTCCACAATATCATCAGCAAGGAAGTTCAACGCTGCACAAGGAGCACATCTACCATACCAAAAAAAAGATTGCCCTATCAAGCATACATAGCGCATAAATCAGTCATTTGATTAGCATCGTGCGATCGTTGGACAAAAATAACATGATGAAGATCTAACAAGAAAGTTATGTGATCGGCGTGACGCTCTTCGCCTAGTGAACGAAAAGTCCTATCCCAGTGTCGTCTGAGCCTCTGCATCGCTCCAAAGCAGTCACCCTCAATAATGACTCCCTTTGTATCCGCCTTAGTAATTAGAAGAGCCTAACGTAGAACAGTAATCACCTGCATCTCTGCTTGAAGAGGAGATAAGGCTGGGATATAGGCTCCGGCATCAGCATATAAGTTGCCCGCACAGTCTTGGACCACAGCACCACCACACGCAACAAGCTCCTTATAGTTGTAAGAAGTCTAAATATTGGCCTTTAGCCAATGGGTCGAGGGAGCACCATTCGAAGGACATGGAAGGGACATGGTGGGCTGTGGAAACCCTTGAGTCAGACCCATCAGTGCAGCCCAACATTGACCAGTGCAGAGAGAATCGAACCCGCACACCCAATAGAGTCAGGTGTGGGAGGTCATGAGAGTGCTCAATCATGCTCCTCCAAGCATGGTAAAGAGAGTATACCACAATCTAATAGCTAAATCAACGTCGATAAGTCATTGAGGCAGTCACAAACAAAGTAGTAAACTAATCTCAATAAGTTAGAATGGCCGAAAGCAAGTACAATGCACAAAAGTCTCCAAAATTGCCCTCGTATAATGGTTGTGTACCACAAAGTGCTCCATGTAATCCTTGGTGTCATAGCCCCAGACCCAGGCCGCAAACTAAGTGAGCCCTCTTCAGAACAACCAACATTCAGTCAGAATAGCATCGTTGAGTAACCTTCATAGGAAGCAAGCTTCTCTCAAGCCCAGAGCCATCTCCCACATGGGTGCAAACTGTAATGACTGAACTCCCCTCTCAACTTTATAAATCTGGTTGGCCCGACTCTCAGTGAAATTGTCAACCAGCCACTACAATCTCCCCTCCTCAAGCAGAGTTTAGAGATGAACAATTGGCCACATGTAGCCTAAAATTCTCCAGACAGTAGAGTCAGTGCAATGAATAGTAAAATCCTCGCCACGGCGGCAGTAGTAGAATTCAATGGCTCTCACCCAGAGGAGATATTCTCTACTAACGTAGCTAAGAGTGTGGCCGGAGACTGGTACCGTCATCCAGAGCCTCAGATCTCTGATCCCAAGTTCACCAGACTCAAGCGGTCGATAGACCTCCTGCCATCTCACATAGTGTAGACCGCTAACCCTCGCTCCTTGCCAAAGGAACTTACGGAGGATATCATCAATATCAAAGAGGCAGGAGTCCATTATCGGAGCCACCAACATCTGGTAGCTAGGAATTGTAGCAAGCACTGACCTGATCAGGCACAATCTGTTAGCGAGAGAAAGGTGGTGACTGCTCCAAGAGTTTAGCCTGCCTCAGACCTGCTTGGTAACAGCTAAGAAATCTATCATCCATGGAGGTCTACAATAACAGTAACACCAAGGCATCTAAGGAACGATCATCTCCAGAAGCCCAGCTGAATCGTTATCTTGAGCTGACAATATACTGGGGTCTGGCAGCTGAAGACTATCTGCAACTTACGTGAGTTCACAGAGTGTCCGGTTCAACTTCAGTACTCTGCCAAAATCCGTTGAACCTTGCACCCTACTACATTAGAGGTCGGTGCAAATAAAATCAGATCATCGGTGTACATGAGGTGTGAGAAAGTATGCCACCATGATTCAACCTGATACCGATCGGGCGACCAATCTATTGCTACCGCCTAACAAGAAGGGAGCAAAGCTTCGAGCACAAGATGAATAGGTAAGGGAAGAGGGAGAATCCATGACTGAAGCCTCTCTGCCCCACTATCCAGGAAAGACAGTGCTCACCAACCAGTACCGAGAACCTGGGAGACTCCACACACTACATGGCCCAGGTCGTCCAACGTTGCGAGAAGCCAAATATTTGCAGGACCAAACGTAAGCACCCCCACTCCATCTAGTAATAAGCATGATCTATATGGACCTTGATGGACATATGACCAGTCATCGATGTAGAATATAAGAGCCGCGTGAGGATCTCTTGGATAGTGAGGCAATTCTCGCTGACATCTCTCCCGGAAATAAATGCACTATATTCTCGAAAGATCAGAGAAGACAGCACTGTCTTAAGGCACATAACTAAGATCTTTGCTACCACCTTATAAATAGTGTTGCACATACTAATGGGATAGAACTACCTCAGAGTGGATGCCCCATTCTCTTTCAGAATGAGGACTACTAGAGTATCATACCAGCGTTGTGGCATTCGCCCACCATCAAAGAAATGGTGAATGGCTGCCAGAGTGTTAGCATGGGTAATCCTTCAGTAACCAGTAAAGAAAGATGGGGTAATACTATCAATCTCAGGGGAGCTGTGGGGCCAAGATTCCTCAGGGTTGCCCAGATTTTTGCATTCGTGACCGCACATTGGAGAGAGGCAGCATCTGTATCTCCAAGGATACAATCTGGAATCAGATCATTTGGGCAATCCCCAATGGGACTAGAGATGCCCCACTTCCCCTGGAAAAACTTAAAAAATACCTAGCAAATTCGCATCGGGTTAGAAGAGAACTCCCTAGACTCCTTCTATAGCGCGAGCACTGTGTTCGACTTACGATGCTGCATCGTAAGCCACTTAAACATTTGTAACAACCCCAATAATTGGATAGGAGATTAATCCAAATATTGGGATGTTACCTTAGCACCCAATACTCGATTAGGAGAAAGCAAATCAAGTGTAGATGCTAAGTGGCCAAGTCACTTTATGAGTAGTCGTTAAGTTAAAATAAATTTATACAATTTGAATGCAATCAGAAATACATGATAAGGAGATACATGTAGATACAACATTGCAGTTAATTCTAACACAAGTAATTTGAATAATCCACTCATTCATCCAAGCAGTTATAAACATAAAAAAAATAAGTATAAGCAAAAGTAACTTAAGTAAACTCAAGCAGTTTATAATTTAATTATTATAAACCTTTTAACAGTAAGAGTAGATGATAGTAAATAGATCACTCACTCACTCAAAACAAAATACAAGTAAACTGTAAAATTAAGCGGAAGTAGAATTTTTTATAAGTCTTTCAAGTATTCGCACCTGTATTATCTAAATCAAAGGGGTCTTGATCTATCATATTTTGGTATTTAAATATGATAGGGCAAAGCCAAAAAAAAGAAAAAGTGTAGTTATACTAAACAGTCTAAGCATATTTTAAGATTTGCTAAGTATTTAAATTAATAAGACATTACAATTACAATTTATAATTTAAAGTAAGTAGCGGAGCTATAATAACTGTAAAGTATGGAAAATAAATTAAGCATAACTGTAAAGAAGACAGTATGAAATAAGTTGAGTAAAAATATTCACTTTTATATAAGTCCTAGCCCGTAACCAAAATTGGTAAGGGAAATCATCATAAAGGCTAAAAACTACTATGTGCATTTAAATAAATGAAATAAAAGCAAAATAAGTTCAATTAAATTTATGCTAAATAAGCAAATAAAATACAGTGAAGCATTAAATGAAATTAAGTAACATACACTGTATTCAAATTGAACTGAAGTAACTAATACACAATACTGGAGATAGAGAGTGTAAAGCATATGAAATAAAGAAGTATCTTATATTCTTGATCTAAGACAAACATAGCTTAGGACTATGAAATGTAAGCATAATTAAACAGTTATGAAGAGATCTTATAATTAATAAGATTGTAAAAGAACTCTTATATCTTTAATTAAAGTTATATTTAGGAGCTACCTCATTTATAGGAGTACACTACAGAATTGGGCGAGGAGTTAAGCACGTCTGCCTAACTAGATACAGTGGGGAGGTCGAACATTCATATTTACCCTCTCTAAAATGTGAAATCCTTTTATAAGCATTATCTTTAATACTCAATTTGTCATAAGGCATTCCCCTTAAAGTCTTATGAAATTCTTTATTCATGCACAATGATCTTGAATGAATGTTCAAGGAAAATGCTCAAAGCTATGCAAGCATTCAATAAATGTCAATAATTGTAACTATGTAATATTCTTTTATTATTTAAACTTTAATAATCTACTTAATGATTGGGGATAATTGAGCTCCAAATTGACTAATAGATATTGATCTTTAAGTCAATTTTAATATAAGTAGAAGGAAGATAAGTTTGAAAATTAGTATTTTCATTTAATTGAAGTTCATCTTATACTAGTCATAAACTAATCAAATCAAATAAATTTATGATTAAAGTTTAAGAAAACTAGTAAGGAAGAAAAATGTTTATAAATTTCTAAGTTAATGAGAGTATAAGCTAAAGGACATTCTAATAACTTTACTTATTTAACTTGTAAATAAAAGTATCAACTCAATTTAATCATAAAGTTATCTAAGATTAATTGATATTGAATATTTGGAGTTAAGAAAAAAGTTAGATTATACCCTACTTGAAATAATTCAACTTATGATTATAGGGAATTAGAAATCTAGAAGCTTATCTAAAGCTTGAAGGAAGTTAATAATCTCAATCTTATTGATTGAGAGTTAATGTTCTAAATTGAACAATTGAAATGAATACTTACAATTGAAGTTAATACTTTCAATTGAAGTGAATATTTAATTGAAAAGAATAATTACAATCCTAGATATGAAAGTCTAGATATTCTTTAAGTATTTAATATGTGAAAATATCTAATATTTTCCTTAAAAATTTCCAAGTCCTAAAACTCTTAGAAATTTCGGCAAAATCTCCTTTGTTTTTGTTCAAATAAATAATTTCACAATTAAATATATAAGTCAATCCATTAACTATTTCCAGTTCTAAAATAGAGTTCAATCTATTTAAAAGGATTGCTCATTTCCAATTCTAAAATAGAGTTCAATCCATTAAAGGATTGCTCATTTTCAATTCTAAAATAGTTTTGACAAATATAAAGAACGGCAATTTATAAGTCAATCCATCAATTATTTCCAGTTCTAATAATTTCAAGTGAAAAAAATCAATCGAAGCCGTTCACTAACCTATGGTTCTTACATCCAAATCAAACACTTATGAAATTAATACGAGATGCAAAAATTAATTAACAATTTATAAGGGAAACAGCATTTGACTTATTGCACATAAGGCAATAGCATTTATTTCAGCATTTCATTTGGTATTAATATATAACTCAACCTGCAAAGAATAACAGCATTAAAGTTAGTATTTTTATATAAAAGAAATAAGAATCATTTAACTGAATTCTAACTCAGCATTTGATTCTTTCAATGCATTTAATGATAGACTTAATTTAGTACAATAATGTAAAGGACAGTATTAAATTTGACATGATTCAATGATTCTTTTATTTATATATTTGATCATATATGATTTTAATTAGAGAAGTGACAGCATTTGATCTTTTGATTTCACTTTAAACGGAAAGGCGTCATATGATTTCATTTACAAGAAATGGCAGCACTTAAATTTATTAACAATTAGCAGCATATAATTCTAATTAAAGAAATGACCACCTTGATTCTCATATAATAAGGCAATGTTTGATTATATTGAATTAAATGACAGCAAATGTTCTTCCATTACATTTGGTGACAACATTTGGATCTCAAATAATACATAGCAGCATTGGATTACTTTATGATAAACATCCAAAACCAAATTTGAATACTTACAAGTAGAACTCCATCATATACATAATATTTGATTTCCAATAATTGCAAGTAGAGATGAGATATCTCTTTTTAACTTAACGTTCTCAACCTTGGCTCTGATACCAACTGTAATAACCCCAATAATTAGATAAGATATTAATTCAAATATTGGGATGTTACCTTAGCACCCAATACTCGATTAGGAGAAAGCAAATCAAGTGTAGATGCTAAGTGGCCAAGTCACTTTATGAGTAGTTGTTAAGTTAAAATAAATTTATACAATTTGAATGCAATCAAAAATACATGATAAGGAGATACATGTAGATACAACATTGCAGTTAATTCTAACACAAGCAATTTGAATAATCCACTCATTCATATATAACTTTATAGATTTAATCTAGTTCATGGATGTAAGATCTCAGAGTCCATATCATCTCACATGTTAAATAAAATTATCTATATAGAGAACAATAAAGAACAAGTAAGAAAATTCCAGAAAATCTTCATTAGATGGAAGGTATTTTGGAATGGAGAGATTAAACCTATTGAAGTACCGGACTCTGGCATAAGGCGTTTGGCGACTTAAGGTTAGGGCAAGGACGTACAAGGCCCAGTTCGTCTCTTCAAATCCACTCGCCTCCTCTCCATCGCCGCCTCCTCCTAGTTTCCTTCAAGGAATCGAGCTTTGGGAAGCTCTTGACAACCGAGAGAACACGCTCGACAACCTCCTCCCGTTCCAGATGTTCGTCGCCATGGGATGAAAGAGATCGATTCTAGCCATTGAAGGATTCCACGATGCCAATGGCGACCGCAGCCGATCTGGAGCTTGGATAGGGATTTGAATGTGGCGAAGGATCGCAAGCCTCGGTGCAACTCCCTGCAGATGGCCTTCGATTTAGAGAAAGACAATGGAGACCCCCTTTTCTCTGAGGCTCGTTCAATCTGGAATAGGGCTGCGAAGGTGCGAGTACTGGAGATGCGCTGTCTAGAGCTATCGTGCGATCGTGGAGGAGAAAAGGACTTTTTGTCGTCCTTCCATCAGGCGATATTGATTTTAATCGCGAAGGCGCTCTAAGGGTTCCTACGAGCCGTCGGATCACGTGTTGATCAACGGCTAGACTTACTTAATAAATCGCAAGCCGTTAGATCGGAATAAATATAGATGGATGGTTCCTGTCTCATTGGTTCATTGTTTCATTCTTTGAAACTCACAGCATATTTCCGCCTCACTAATATTAGCCGTTCTGATTAAATTTAAGTATAATGATAAATAAATTAATTCAATTATATTATTTAAATTATTTTATTTAACATTTTTATTTAATCAAATAAAAATATCTTAACTCACTCCGAAAAATCCTAAATTTTTGCCCTTACCTAATTGAGGGGTGAGGACTCAAAAAAATGCAATCGGATTTTTGATCGGAGGTGTATTTAATTTACTTAATTTCTGAGTATTAAAACATTATCAGAATATTTGCGAAAAATTTGATGACTCCTAAACGCTTCCAAAATATCACTCCTAGCTAATTTGGGTGTGGTGAGTCCAATGGTGGACTCCGTTTTCAATTCTGAAGTTTAAATAAATTAGGTATCTTCAGAATTATCTAAAAACTAGGAAATGTTTGAAATTGCTAAATGGTCTTCAAATCGCACAAAATTTGAGGTGGAGACCCTTAACTCTAATATAAGAGTAATGAAAGAAGTTTGGAGTCAATTATGTCACTAATAGATGGGTAACAGCATCTGGGTTGTTACAACATTGCTGTGCATTGGTTACCCCGAGAGATCCACTGTGCCTTGGCGCGCTGCTACCACCAGCTCGCCAATATCGCCTCCACCTAAGTGAGCTCCTGTGTGGTGGCCCAGAGTAGCTGGACGAGCTCCGGGTCACCACCTCTGTTCGAGATCATGTCCTCCGCTTAAAGTTGAGTCAGAGTCGACGTGAGCTCCGCCTTCCTCTTCCTCAAATATGTGTGCATGTCTCATCCCCATCTCAAATTTGTATAGTGCCCCGGTACTCTGAAATATGAGAAAAGCATCCGTCAAGAAAATGGGCAATGATCAAAAGCTACTCAGGTTATTCATGTATATGCATCTTCATTCGCACTGAGTATGTGCATGATTTACATTAAGAAATTTAACAAAAGCTTACTTTAAGTTATGATAAATATAAAGTTGATGCTGATGCACATAGATGATTTGGGATCAAAATTAGGCTAAAGATGTTCTCAATGGGAACTATAAAAGAATTAATGCTCAAGAATTATGTCACTTATAAAATTATAAGAATATAAGTGATAATGCATGTGAGATTGATATTCCTATAAATGTTGGTATTTCACATTTATTTAATGTGTCTGATTTAATACTAAAATGTGGGCAAACCCTGAATAATATTATTTCCTCTGTAAATAGTACTGACACGCATGTTTACACTTTCTCGAGGGCTCCCTTGTATCTTGTCGACTACAACCCCATCATCCTAATTAAGTTATAATGACCTAATCATTAGCACATTATATGATTTTCATGCTCTTGCTTATTCTCATAATAAATTAGAATATCATCAATGAATACTATTATAAATTTATCCAAATACGATCTAAGGATTCTTTGCATTAAGTCCATATAGATGGACGAAGCATTGGTTAGACCAAAAGACATGACCATGAACTCATAATACCCGTAGCAAATTCTAAATGTAGTTTTCAAAATATCTTCTTCTTTGACTCTTAATTGATGATAGCATGATCTTAGATCTATCTTGGAAAATATCTTAACTCTAGCTAATTGGTCAAATATATCATTAATACGTGATAGAGGATACTTATTTTTAATAGTTACCTTATTGGGTTCACGATAATCGATGCACATTCTCATTGAACTATCTTTCTTCTTTATAAAGAGCACTGGGGCTCCCCATGGTGACCTGCTTTGTCGAATAAAACCTTTGTTCACCAGCTCTCGTAATTGTTCGCTTAGCTCTTGCAGTTCTTTGGGTGCCATGCGATAAGGTGCTTTTGCTATCGGTTGAGTGCCACGAATTAACTCAATTGAAAATTTGATTTCTCTTACTGCTGGTAATCCAGTCAATTCATCAGGGAATACATCTTCAAACTCCTTTACATTTTGAGTGTTTGCTAAAAGAATTTCTTTCGTATTTTCTCCCATCATCGTTACTAAGTATGTATTACACCGCTTTCAAATTAATCTCTTTGCTTATGAAGCATTGATTAAGGATGCTGAAATAGCTAATTTTCCCATAAATTATTCTGGCTTGCTCCCACCCTTGATAATAACTTTCTTTCTTTAATAATCAATCATAACTTTATGCTTGCTGAGCCAATTCATTCCTAGAATGATGTCAAATTTTACTATAGTCAGTACTATCATGTTTGCTTCATATGTCTTGCTATTAATTGGTATGTTACAATTGCAACATTTTTGTGCACTTATGAGGGCACCAGATGGTAACCCGATATTCAAAGCTTTAACTAAGTTGTAATATGGTAGTTCAAGAGTTTTGGAAAATCTTTCTGAAATGAACGAGTGGCTTGCACCAGTGTCAAATAATGTATCACAAGATTTGTCATTGAAATATAAGGTGCCTAGAGTTGATAATTCATGTTATATTTAAAGATAATATGAAATATATTTATAAAAGGAAAGAATGTGGTACCGATACCACTTCATTATCTTCTGGGGCTAAAACTGAGGCGGGGGTATAGATCCTCGCATGGGCAACATGCTAGGGAGCAATTATTCTTCCCCTTTGATTAGCAGCCGGTACTTTAGGAGAAATGGATGAACCTCTCCTTTATATTGGAGCAGTTGTAAGTACATGAGCTGGTCTGGTTGCTGGTATGAGTTCTTATCTTCCATGTGATATGGAAGCTTGTTGTTGTAGTTGAGAAGGATGAGTGATCCACTGATTATCCACTATACGGGTTGCTTGACATTGCCAAAAGTTATGACCTGATCGTCCACACGTATAACATATTCTGCTCATGTGATAATAATTACCGTAAGGATGCGGTCGGTTGCATTTCTCAGTAGTTGTTTGCTGAGCTATTTGATAAACCCTAGCTTGAGTTGGTCTCAGCATTTTGTATTCAATTTGTTGTACATGTGTAGATGGGGTTCTCTTTCTTTGCTCTTCGCCTTCTTCTTGTTCCCCATGTTCTAATATTTTTTTTGCACTTTCAAGTATGTCTGAGAATTTAGAGATTCGAAGAGCCATAAGCATTTTCTTGATAGAAGGTTTTAATCCTTTTAAAAATCGACTGTATCGAGCAGACTCAGTGCTTACTAATAGTGCTGCATAACGGGATAGTCTTTGAAATTCAATTTCATATTCAGCGATACTACAGTTGTTTTGACATAACTTCATGAACATATCCTCTATGATGGCTTGAGCAGAATGAGGTATGTATTTGGCTCTGAAGGCTTTGACAAATTCTTCCCATTTAATATTTTTAGTATCTATGCTTACAAACTGTAAGCTTGCAGCGGTTTCCCACCAGCATTCTGCTTCTTCTTCTAACTTAAAGATGGTTAATCTAATTATATCTATATGTGAGCATTTCATGTTAGCTAATATTTTTTCTATCTTCTTTACCCAATCTTCAGCATCCATCGGATTAGCACTTCCATTGAATACTAGTGGTTGGAGTCTTAGGAAGGCTTCAAGTAGTCCATCTATGTCAATATTTGGGAAATTGGTAGCTGATAGTATAAAAGCAGGACTATTTATATATGATGTTTGTTATGTCTGAAGTTTTAAAAATATTTGATTTTGTGTATCAACACGCTCCAATAGAGCATTCACAATATCAAACAATTTATCGACAGGGTCCACAGAAGTATTGGCAGATATCGGATGTAACGACCGGGGACCGAAGTTCGTGAGTCTCTAATGAATGATTCATACATTTGAAAATATGCATTTATGAAAATAAAGAAAATAAAATACATAAATATTCACATTTACATTCAGAGTCATACATATGAAATACACAGTTTAATATTTATAATAAAGATTAAATATTCACATTCTCTTGCTTCTTTATTCCTTCTTCTTTTATTTGGCAAATCTTCTAAACTTTAATTATCAAAACCTGAAAAAAACATAGTTACCAGTCAGGTAGGAGTACACAAATCATTCTTATAAGAGTATTCTAGCATCCTATAATAGGCATCAATCAAATATGGAAATGATTGAATGTCTGCATATGAAAGAAAAGCAAATTTTTTAATTTAAGTATTGCCCTGCAAGTTGGCTGTGAAATTCCATAAATATGAAAGCATGAAATAAATAATTTTATCAAAAATATTTGTAACAATAAGTCGAGTATGTAGACTCCTGAGACCAAATGGGTAAACCCATAGGCATAACCTGTAGGAAGCTTATCTCATTACCCATCGGTAGTTTACTCAAAATAGGAACTGATGGTGTATCTTTCCTCTGGATTTGTCCACTTCCTACAGGGGCTAAATCCCTCCATATAACTCCCAAGGGCTGCCAGCAGGCCCAATCTGTACAAATTCTCAGTGTTGTGTTCCACCCTCCAAAGACAAACACCATAAAATATATACCATGTTTCATTCTTTTTGTTACATGCTTATTTGATAATATTTTTTTGCAGATTAAAAAGCAATAAGCAGTGTAAATAATACTCAAATGAAAATTGACTCAAAAATAAGAATACTAAATAAAACTTATAAGTAAATTTGCATACTTGATTGTTTTGATAAAATTTCAATCAAATCAATTTTTTTGATCTGCCAAAAATAATTTTAATTCATTAATTTAATATTTTATGATTTTAACATGATTCATAATATTATGTTTTTCTGATATTGATATTTGGATTTATCTAATTGATTATCTTATGACTAATACTTTCAAATGAAGTGAATATTTACAATTCTATATATGAAACTCTAAATATTTTACAAGTGTTTAACATGTGAAGAAATTTATATTTCCCACAAATTTTCTAAGTCCTAAAATTCTTAAAAATTTCGGCAGAGTCTCCTTTATTTTTGTTCTAATAAACAATTTCTTACACAATCAAAATATAAGTCAATCCATTGACTATTTCCAGTTCTAAAATAGAGTTCAATTCTTTTTATAGGATTGCTCATTTCCAATTCTAAAATATAGTTTATTTCCAGTTCTAAAATAGAGTTCAATCCTTTTTATAGGATTGCTCATTTCCAATTCTATAATAATTTCAAATATGTAAAACTAAACAAAGCAGCTTATACATCCTATATCAATACTTCTATGAAACTAATAAGAGAGATGCAAAAATTAATTTTAACAATTTATAAGAGCAGCTTTATGTGACGGTTTGCACATAATATTTAATTTAGCATTCCTATATTTACAACTTAACCTACAAAGAATCATTATTAAAGTTAGCATTCATGAAAATACAAATATGTGAATCAGCAGTTATAAATTACAGCATTATGGATTCAACAATTCATGGATGCTAATATGGAATTCAATAATTTAATGATTTATAACTTTATATACAAAGATGGCAATAGTATGACAGCATTTAAATATGACAGCAAGAGATTTTAATGACAGCATTTAGATTTTTAATATAAATTCATAGCAGCATTGTGATCCCTTAATATAAATGGCAGCTTTTATCCTACTTAATTAAATTGATATTATTAGACCCATATGAAGGATTTGAGTTCAACACATATTATGCAATTTGACTAAATACATTTGATTTCTATTGAAATAGATGACATCATTAAATCACTAAAGATCTTCTTAAAATTAAAGATGGCAGCATTTGTTTATTAGTAGTATATGGTTCTATTTATAAATATGACAGTAATAAAATAATATTTGGATTCTTTTGAGATAATTTTATAAAACAACATGTGATTCATACTTATTGAAATAAATAGCAATATTAAATCTTATAAACTAATGGCGTCATTGAATCTTATAATAGCAGTATTTGGATCATATCAAATCTCACTTTAATTGGAAAGGCAACATATGATTTTATATATGATGAATAACAGCATTTGATCATATAATGAAAAGATAGTATTTATTTTCATATGTTGAAAGAAATGACATGACAATCTTTTAGACCACATCCTTTAAACAAGATTATAATAAGACAACTAAATGCAAAATAGAATTTATAATTAGTTTGATATGAAACTTATTGCATATAATTGAGAAGTATCAACTTAGCACTTATGCCAAACATAGTGCTCAACTACTTAACAATCGTTTAAGAACATTTAATTACAGCCTTTAATCAAAGTACGTTCTATTCAATTCATAAAAATGTCCAACAACATTTCATAGATGTCTTTAACTAAAATAAAATCTGAAATCTTAAATCAAATAATTTCATCAAACAAATACAATAATCAAATGTAGAAGTATGTAATACATAGAACTATAGATTTAAATGGATTTGGCCACTGATTTTCTCCTTACATCTTCAGTTTAACTAAAGTATTTGATCTCAAATGATAATTGACAGCAATTGTAAAGAAAAGGCAGCATTTGACTTTATAAGTAATTAGCAGCATATAATTCTAATTAAAGGATGGCAGCATATCATGATAATAAGGGAAACAATAGTACATATTCTCATATACAGTCACATGATCTTTAAATGACAGCATTTGATCTTATAATTAATTATTAGCTCGCAAATTCATATATCCTAGCACAAACATGCCTTGAATAATAATTTCCTTAAAACATATGTAACTTAGCTTGTGAATATTCATAATAAGTATTAGAGATTTTGTATAAAACTTTCAAGCTTCATGGCACAACACAAATTTTTAATATTTAAAAGAAAACACTTACTTCAAAGAAATGTTTAACATAACTACATAGGATGTTGCCAACTAAGTTAGAATACAAAAATACTACTAATACTGCTGGTTGAAATTATGTGGCACTCAGCCTTATTTATAAAACTTTAAGAACCATGGGCCTCATCAACGACCATCTTATGTGATAATCTAGCCCAACATATTTAAAATCTCTTATTCAAAAATGATAGATATTTGAATCCTGCAAGAAGTATAAGACTAGAATCATGTTTAAATATTTGTTTGAAGTTTTAAAAAACTTTGTTTATTTTATAAGAATTGTTGATTGTTTAAAATTGATTGGATCAATATTCTATATTTGTTTTATGATGAGTACTTCACGATGCAAACTACATCATCTTTAGTTTGAGAAGTGAGATAGATGTCAATGGAGTGAACAGAGACCAAAGCTGAAATTCCTAATGAGATATAGCACATGAGTAATTTCATTCAAGGTAAACTGAATAATGCATAGTCTTGCCATTTTATTTTAATAAAAACTACTCCAATTTGGACTGTCGAGCTACTCATAAGCACCCATGAGAGATTAGTTAACATGATTCTATGAGTACCATCATAAGACAAACAGAACGGGCACAGTGAAAGAATAAACACACTACAAAGTGTTAATAGATAATAATTTATGGAAGTTCAGCATATATAAAAAATTTGTGATAGAAAAATTAAAGTGAAAATCATTGAAGTGCGATATTCATTGAATCTCACAGATTTTAGTAAGATAATCATAAAAGCACAAGTGTCACAATTTTTGATTGATTCTTTCTATTATTTTGATCAAACTCTATTTGATTCATTTATCTCAACTCCAAGAATGATTAAATTAACACAATAATTAAAAGTATGGAAGTAAAATTATTGTGTCCGTAGGATAAACGAAAGGGATAAATCCAAATTTCTTTCCAATTCATTTAAGGAGATAACCTTTGCAACTTTTCCAAGATAAATCTCTAAAGTTATCAAAATAATAAAGAACAAGTTAAGCTCTATATGAATTTAGTTAAATGTAGCAGTTATTCTATGATATCTATATAGAAAACCTAACATACGAATAAAACCATTTACTTTGTTGATTTGCCATATTCATCCAGCACTAATGAATAAAAAAAAATTGATGTAGTTCTAGGATTCTACTTTACTTCCCTCAAGAAACTTATGTTATGAATCAGCACTCATAGATGGTGTTTTTCTTAATAAGCCATGAATACCGATATGTTCAGCATATAAAAAAAAATTGAAATACTTCAAACTTGATTCAACATAAGATTATTTAACCTTATTAAGGTAAGGAAATGAGAGATTTGAGAAGTCAAGACTTATGAAATTTATAGGAGGAGAAATGAAGGTGGTACCTTTGTTTGTTGAGATTCGGCTAGAAGAGGGTTCGGCAAGTAGAGGCGTTTGGCGAGTGGAAGGGTTCGGCCAGATGGAGAGGCTCAGCTAGGGTTCGTTGCTAGAGTTTGAAGGAGCTCTCATTCCTTCGTTTCGGGTCGCCTTCACCTTCCTCTTATCCTCGCAGGAATCCATTTCCTCTCCCCTCATAGGATAAGATAAGGGCGAGAGGGTGGCAACTGTCGTGCAAGAGAGAAACGCTCGAGCCACGCGTCGCCTTCGTGTGAATGGGAGGAGGCGGTCTCGGTCGCGCGTGAGGGGATCGGCTTGCATAAGAGAATGAAGAATTTTCGGCTGAGGGAAAAGAGGAGATCAGGTTTTCGAAAAATAAGTTAAGTTATTTATGATATAAGCAAATCTGTGATCTTAAACAGTCGTTGGATCAAAAATAAACGGCTAGAAATCTTGAACCAAGACCAATGTTGTTTGAACTCCAAAAATTACAAATTTAGTACCGAAACGACCGTCTCGACGAGACGAACGCACGTATTTAAAAATTATTAAATTTGGACATGTATTTTATTTTATATTGATTTTTAAGTGAAAAACTTAGAAAATTAATAATGATAAATCAAAAACTCAAAAATTAATGAAAATTGAAATATAGCATCCTCATATGATGCTTAACTTAGATATATAAAAATTTCCAAATTCCAATTTATATTTTTCATATTATTAGCCTTTAAATTTTAAACTTCATGAATTTATTCAGGACAATTCAGGATCCCAAACGTGCTCAAAGTTTTGTAGTATGATCCTTTCAATAGGTATTATAAGAGCATATTTTTATTACATTTTTATTTGACTTAAATTAGAATCATAATTTGACGAAAAATTCTGAGTGATCGAAAAATATTTAGGAAAATCAACGACTTCCAAATATTCTCAGAATAACTCTCCTAGCTAATTGGAGTTACTGAGTCCAATAGCAGACTCCATTTTTTATTATGAGGTCTAAATTATTTAAATATTAATAAACAACTTTGAAAAGAATTTCTAGCTTCTTACATCGGATCTTTTAAGTGTGTTGCAACAATCAAAGGAGAATCTTCAGGATCCATCTAAAAAATAGAATTTTTATTATTATTCTTTTATTGGAGTAGATTTACATAAGTATTATTATCAAATACTAGAAGAAAATAAAAGTATTCTTATTAGCTAGAAAATAAAATAAAATAATTAAATATATATTATTTTACATAAGTTCTATATATATTCTTTTATTCTCTTTTTGATAACTTTTGAAAATTCATATTTTATATATTTTTCTTTTATTTATTCTATAATTCCAATTGCATGAATAATGGCTTATACACTTTATACTAATTTTCTCCCAATCCTGCTCTGATACCAACTGTGATGACTCTCCGCTGAGTCAGCATAGCTAATTTAGCATCAGGTGCTCACTTTCCATGATCGTATCGGGGTTTAGTATAGTAATATATTTAGAGATGTATAAAATATACTCACTTCCACATTCATTGTAACATTCAAAAATACTAGAATAATAAAAAAAATATATTCATTATGAAGATAATAATTGTTTTACAAAACTTATTACATATTAAGTATAAATTTTAAAACTTTAAGAAAATCAGTGTCTAAGTTGCTCCATCATGTATTAGCTCCTCTTCAAAGACTTGATCCAGAGATTGATCATGAACTGCCATATATATATATATATATATATATATATATATATATATATATATATATATATATATATATGTATATGATATGGCAAACCAAAAAAAAAAGATTTATATAAACACAAAAGTCTAAGTAAAGTTTGTTGGATATCAAAATTTATATTTAAGCGGCATGATTCTGCATGAGAAAATAAAATATAATATTTAAGTATGATATGCTTACAATTATTAATGCAATATATATATTGAAGATATGTGCTCATTTTAAAAAAAAATACAATAATATATAATATTTATTTTATTGGACAAAGTTATAAAATAATCGATGAGTTAGATACGTCTATCTAACTATCTGAGATGAGGGTTCCTAACTAACTACACATTCTCCCTCAAAGGCTATGTGCAATCTCCTTATTTCTTCAGATATCAGCCTGTCCTGGCCTACCGTATTGTCTACATAGACCTGTAATCAACCTGAATGAAACTATGATAATGATTTCTGATCATTTATTTCAAATTCTGAGCATAAAATCTCGTATAAATATATCAAAATATGTCAAAGCTTAATAGTGATGCAAATGCTATAAATGAAATAATTAAATGAAAAAAAAATAATACTCTTTATTTTATTTTAAAAATATCAATATTAATATTATCTTGATTATTTATCTTTATATATTAAAAATAATAAATTTATTATTATAAGTGATATATATAACAAAAAATAAAAGAAATGAAAATTACAGAAATTATGAAATATATACATATATAAAAAAAGAAAATAACTGAAATGAAAGTTGCAGAAATTAAAATATATATATATATATATAGAAAGAAAAAAAATAATAGAAATGAAAGTTGCAGAAATTAGAAAATATATACATATATAGAAAAAAAGAAAATGATAGAAATAAAAATTGTAGAAATTAGGAAATATATACATATATAGAAAAAAAAATGTCAAAAATGAAAGTTGCAGAAATTAGGAAATATATATATATAGAAAAAAATGACAGAAATGAAAGTTGCAAAAATTAAGAAATATATACGTATATATAAAAAATAGAAAATGACAGAAATGAAAATTACAGAAATTAGGAAATATATATATATATATATATAGAAAAAAAAGAAAATGACATAAATAAAAGTTGCAGAAATTAGGAAATATATATATATATATAAACAAAGAAAATGATAGAAATGAAAGTTGCAGAAATTAGGAAATATATACAGATATAGAAAAAAAAATGACATAAATGAAAGTTGTAGAAATTAGAAAATATATACATATACAAAAAAAAGAAAATGACAGAAATGAAAATTACAGAAATTAGAAAATATATACATATATATAAAAAAAAAAGAAAATGACAGAAATGAAAGCATAATAATAATAGTAATAATATTAATATTAATAATAATAATAATAGCATTATTATTATTATTCAAAGAAGAAGAAGAAATGAAAGAATAAAAAATATCTCATTTCTTACACATTTCTTACCTTATATTGACGTTTAATGAGGCTTTACTGGAGATTGATGGGAGGAACCGGTGGTGGTTGAGGAAGAAGAAAGGGAGATGGGAGGAGAAGAGAGGTGGGGGAAGAGAGAGAGAGTGGGGGAGGGAATGGGGGGACGAGAAGAGGAATGGGGATGTATTTATAAACTTTTATTTTTGATTAATTAATTAATTAATTAATTTCTCTCTCATCCATTACTTAGATGAGGTGGATGAGAGAAAATTTGTCATGATTGTTAGAGTGTTCAATCTAATCTTTACTTTCTTCATCTTATCTTCTCTTTCTCTCTCCTCATTCTCTCTCCTCATTCTCTCTCTACTTTTTCTCTCTTCCATTTCATTTCCAAAAAATAATGAAACTTAACACGGTGGCATATCTTGATGAGAAAAATACACTCACATAAAATTTTTTCAATTTAGAGCAATATTTTATATTTTATTAATTTATGAAGATAAAAATTAAAAAAAATTAATTATGGTTAATCCAGAGCTCTAAATTCAACGAAACTTTTTCTGTAATCTTTTTATAATATTCTTAATCCAATAACACTAAAATAGCTAAATTTGGACTTGTATTTATTTTTTCAATTTTCTGAATTTAAATAATTTAAAAATTAATTTATAAGTATTCGTTATCCAGATTGTTCTCAAACTTAGACATTATAATCACAAAAATATACTCTATCCAACAGTATTTTTGGTTTTTTCTAATTTTTGAGTTAGGTTTAATCATAATTATCTTAGTAACAACTTGGGTCGTTATAACCTTAACCTGAATCGGGATGAACCCGATTATTTTTTTATAAATGTATGTTAAATTTTAATTAGTATATCTTAATTTTATTTTTTATTAGATCAACTCTTCTATCAGTATAAGTTTACATAAATATAATAATATAAGTTATAAGATATGATTAAGTATTTTTTTGTCTTATATATTTAATAGTTATATACACTACACTATAAAGACTGATTGTAGTTATTATTATTTTTACTGAATGCGAATGCTAGCATTATTCTGAGTCAACACCTATATTTCTTTTCTGTTTTTCCTATTTTATGAATGAATTGATACTTCTCATTTCATTAAAATGATAGCTGAGGAACTAAATTGATTGTTTCGCATCATTGGGGACTAAATTAAACAAAATGAACAACCTAGGATTAGATTATTAAGCTGAAATAATTGAGGGAATATATAGACAAATCATTCACTTATGTGAATTATTTTTCTTTTGTCCTTATGTTGCTTGCTTATATTACAAGTTTTATTCAAATGTCATTTATTTTATTCAAATTTTGTTACCAAGTGAAAGAAAGTAATATTGTCAAATCGTATGTGCTAATCGAAGTTTAACTACATTATCTAGAGATCCAAATAAATAGATCAATTTTACTATTTATATGAAATATTTTATGTTAATTCTCTCAATACAAATTTTAGTTTATGGAACTTTCACCATTCATTTTCCTAACAATAAATCCTATATCGTTCTTGTTCTTTTGAAGCTTTGTCATATTTCATATTTTTAAAATGCATTTTATATATTTTCTCAATACAAATTTTGTATAGATTAGTTCTTTCATGCCATCCTTTTTGTAAAAGCTTGACAGAAACTGCTTCTTATCTAAGCCACATCTTATCCAAGTAATTATACTTATTGATCAATATAAATATAATGCTAACCTTTTTATTATTAAATTAAATTTATATTGTGTAATAGCCCAAACTTTTAACACCAATGTATTGTCCGCTTTGGCTTGAAAGGCCTCACAGTTTTGCCCTTAGAAGATAACTTCCCAATAGGTCACCAATCCTAGGAGTGCTCCCACCAGAGCACGCTTAACTTTGGAGTTCTTATCAGGAACTCCACCATTATTTGAAAATGCGCCTCGATATTTAAGAGTTTCACTTATTACTATTTAAGTGGGTCTTCAGAATCTCCCCAACTTAAGTAACTGACGTCCTCGTCAGTATCCACACATGGATCTAAGAACCATCCTTTGGGTAGATAGAACTAGAGGTGACCACTACATGCTCAAGAGGTACCCACAACTATGTAGCACCTTAACCATCATGAATTTAAGAGGCTGCTCACATGAAGTAGTACTTTGCCCTGTATGACACTTAGCTCCTATCTGACACCCTATGATTTGCTCTGATACCATTTGTAACAGCCAAAACTCTTAACACCAATGTATTGTCCGCTTTGGCCTAAAAGGTCTCACAATTTTGCCCTTAGAAGATAACTTTCCAGTAGATCACCCATCTTGGGAGTGCTCCCACCAGAGCACGCTTAATTTTAGAGTTCTTATCAGGAGCTCCACCATTATCTGAAAAGGTGCCTCGATGTTTAAGAGTTTCACTTATTACTACTTAAGTGGGTCTTCACATGTTGTCTATTGAAATTTTAAATCAAATGCTGTTGTTTCATAAAATATTAAATCAATACTACTTCTAAATAAAATGTATTTAATGTTTGAAATCTTTAAAACTATGATTAATCTAAAGTTAATCTTAATATAACTTGCAAGTTGAATAATATCCTTCCTTTTTATGCAAAATTTTTAAGTTTTAAGCGTCATGATGTGAGATTCATCTAAATCTCACATCATACCTTCTCTAAATCCTCTAATCTTTTTCTTAAGCTTTCTAATTCATTCTCAATCCTTCTAATAATATTAGTTAGATTATGTGTCTGAGAGTTCATCTTAATATTTAATAGCTCATTTCCTTAGGAGTTAGGATTAGTTCTTATGATATAATTATTTATTGAGTAAATTGGGTTAAACAATAGGTGTAGCCTTGATTTTGATAGTTTATAAATTTTCATAGTTTATTAATGATTATTCAATCTTTTAACTTTAAATTTAAGACTAGAGATCAATCCTATTAAGTGTGACTTTACTTAATAGAATTTATCTTAAATCTTAATCTATGAGATTGGGTGGTAAAACTTTAGTCCTGTAAATTTACCTTTAGATTAAGTAATTGAACCCTAATATTTGGAGTTTAATTCTTAGTCCCTCCATCTTGAGTTGGCTTAATAAAGATGGGCTTGGGATTGTTTAAATCATCAAAATAGATCGATTGATTTATTATTTAACTTATAGTCGATAGTGATTAATCAAATTAGGACTTAGCCAGTCCTAATTATTTTCAACTTATAAGGTCATAAATCTGAGTTACACTCGTTAGTAGTAATTAAAGATCCTAAATATGTGTAATTCAAAGTATATAGAATGAATAAATTAGATAACAATGGGCATCACTTGTGTCCTAGTAGAGTCTCTTGCTCACTTTGATATTAGATGCTTTGCTTACCTTGTATTGAGCTTTATACCTTGATCACATGTATCGGACATATGATATTTGATGAGTATCTCATGTCAACTTTTAATTTGCATAAATATCACTTACATTTTTATCGATGCTTTCAGTCTTCTGGTTTTCAATTCAGTAAGTTGAGACCTAATTAGTCTGCATCTTCAGAATTGGCTCAGCCTAGTAGTGGGAACACTAGTTTGTCGATGAAGTCCACCTAGTATTTCACTTACTAGTTTGTCGAAAAGATAGTGCATAGAGATTTGGTTCGACCTAGTAGAATGAACACTAGTTTGTTGGTGAAGTCCACCTAGTGGTTCATTTGCTAGTATGTCGGAAAAAGGGAATATAATGAATTTGCTGTGACTTGAGGAGTTATTGTTCTGATATGGAAGTACTAATCTTAATTATATCTCTATTTTTGTTCTTCTGCCTTAGCCTGCTGCCCAGTAGGCTAAGTAAGTTCATGCATTTTAGTTCAGAGCTTCTGCCTTAGCCCATTATGTTAAGTGAGATTGATGTTTTCTTTCAGTATGACTGGTTTGAGTAGCCATGATAGTTTTAGTTCACTACTATTTTAGTTTACTTTTCTGCATTTTAGTATATTCTTATTTACTGTCTTACTGCATTTACTAGCTTTATTTACTTATAGGATGCTAGTATTGCTCGTTTGATTATATATACATAGGATGTTAGTCTTGCTTTCAGTTATTTAATTGATTCACATATTCTTTTACTTTATATCGATTAGCATGAGTTTATATTGATCATCAATATGTTTAGATTAAGTTTTCTTTTCAGTTATATTAGTATTTAGTCTTTATTTTATGCCTAATATTATTGCAGCTATAGTTGGATGTATAAGCTTACTTCCTCTCTTATTTATGTTATAAATTTATTGTTTATAATTATCCTTTATCTTTTCATATACATTATGCTCCTATACTTGCTTATGTATTGAGTTTTTATGATGATTTCTAAATTAACATAATAAACTTGTATCCTAAAATATACTTAAATATTTTATCTAATTTAATTTTTCTTTTGTTAGTTGGGGCCCTATCATTATGAAACTAACAATAGTAGACTCTGAGCTATTGAGGTTGTGGAGCTTTCTGAAGGTCGAATTCAGGAGAAAGATCGAGATGTTGAAGACCCTTAGCTTTTTTTTTCCCACATTGTGAGGATAAGTGGCTTATTATTCCATTTCTGCTTAAACTATTAAAAATTATGTTATAATAATACATATTTAAATTGTATTTTCCTTTACTATTTTTATTCTGAGTTGTATGTTCCTTCTATTATGTTGTGATTGAATGGATGTTATGTATTTTCTTCCGCACTCTGATTTCTTGTATATATCATTTAGTGAATATCTATTATAAATGGCAATTTCCTTAATTAAACAGGTTAGGATGTGTACCTAATCTATTCATAAGTGAGGGACTTGTCATTTGGTGACCACTTCACCGTAATCATATTAACTTATGAGTTAACATGACCACGGTGGCGCTGGGCCGTCACAGTTGGTATCAAAGAATTCCTTAAGGTGTCAGATTGGAATTTGTATTCTTCTCTACCTAATGTATTGTTCTTCTGCCATATAGTCACTAAATGAATACTTGAAATAACATCCATACTGTCATAATCAAACACTCATAATAAAAGGCATGAGATAGAAAATACTTTCATAAATAGTGAAACCTAAGTAAGAACTAATTTAAAAAAGTGATAAATAATTTAATAACCTAAATATACATTCATAATATCTCTAGGATCAGAGAAATTAAAATGTTAAATCTTGACCTTTGTACTAAGATTTTTGAAGACAATATTAATAATTCAACTATCAAATAGATCAAGATGTAGAAAATTCAAAATTTGCGTTCTAAACAAACTTCTTCAGTACACCATCTTTAGAAGACCAGACCTTCCACATTTGGCTAAATAGTGACTTAAAGCGCATAGTTTCGTTATCAATTTAATCTGTTATGTTATACTTAATATCTTTTCTATTGTAATAAATTTTCTTTTGAATAATGAGCATCCAAGGAGAATTATAGCTCTTCTTCTAAGACTAAAATTAATTATATTAATTTCAGAATGAATCATACAACTTCTCCCCTCAACACCGTTGATTCTTCAAATAACAACACCGATAAAGTCACTTCACTCAAAATATGGTAACTACCATGTTAGAAAACCAAATATAACAAGCAGTGACAACTCATAAACTAGTATCTGCTCTTATTATTGCAAATACTGGTACCTCTTATGCATCATTTACTCTTCATATTCTTTCTACTAAGTATGATCACTTGGTTAGTAATAGAAGTCTTAGGGTGAATTAATTTTTATGATTAGTTCACCCTATATTCTTTAAGGTGAGATTACATAATGGTTAGATTATTTTAACCTGTATGTGTATGCTCATAAGTTTAGCTATAATGAACCTTGTTTCATTTTTAGTCCTAGCATAATGAGGATGTTCTATTAGTTTTAAACATAGAACCCATTTTAAGTCAAAGAACTTTTATTCTTTGAAAATTAAATTCTCCTATGAGTTGCAAAACATTTTGAATTCTAACTTTTGAATTAAGAATTTATAGTTATCCATTGGAAACTCTTTTTAGTTAAAGTTACTTGTGGTAACTTAATAAGTGGATCTTGTACTTTCCCTTGTCCACCTTGATTTAGTGGAAATTCCTATTTGAATAAGAAAATCTCCTTTCTCAAGAAGTTTAAGTTCAACTTTTAAATCGCATGCCTAAGTTATGATGTGACATAAGCATTAATTGATTATTCTCTAGGAATGAGCTTTCCTTTAAGCTAAGATAGTTGTAGTCCCTAGATCCTTAATGATCAAAGCCACATCTTGTGACTTAGCTTTTAACATCTAGTTTTAGAACCTTTGATATAAGTCATATATATGACTTATGGTTGTAACAATAATCCTTATTAAACTTCCTAGTACTTATCCATATGGATAAGTGAGTTCTTTACTGTAACCAAGTCAAAGCTTATGAATTGTGTTAGTAGCCTTGTGTAATTTCCAAACCTTCGATATTAAGTCATAATGTGTGACTTAAAGTCTTAAATTTTCTCTTAATCTTGAGGCTATGTATCCTAAATGGATGTTAATCCTATTTGCCCTAGTAGAACCTGTTAGTAAGAGATAAACGACTCTTTATTAGTTTAAATCCAGTATGGACTATTTATACAGTTAGTTCATCATAATCTTATCCTTAAGTATAAATTATTAGCTAATTCCTTTGAATTCATTATTAGACTTAGATTCTAAAGATGGATCCTTGGCTAATTCCCAACCTTAAATTTTAATAGAATAATTAATCAAGGAATGCTAGTTCTTTGATGCCAAATCTTTGGATTCCAATTCATTGAATTAAAATCATTGCTATCTTTTAATCTCTATTAAGAATTATAGTGGCTAAGCTAATTTACCTAGACTTCTTAAATGGTGAATATCACTTAAGTGTAGGACCTTTAAGGTCTTTGATCCTTAAATTATTCAGTACTTAGCAGGTGATGTCCTCTTTTAAGTAGTAGACTTACCATAAAGAGCTAAGTCATGTGATATGGCTTAGGGAATTATCTTTGATCCTTTAAGGTCCTATTCAACTTAGTTGAATTTTAATATTTCTTTCTTTTATAACCTTCTATAGTATTAGCTGTAAGATAAGATTGTGAATATCGAGCCTTAAAATATTAAAGTTTGAAATTGGATTCTAAATAGAAAATTCTTGAGCCTTCGGATACCCTTAAGTCTTAATTCTTTTGGATTACTTCATATTCTTGACATTCATATCAGTTGTAGGAAGTAATCATCAATCAAATCTTCAATTTCTAAGGCAAATGCAATCTGCTAAGGAATGCATTTTTTTGAATTCATAGTGAGGTGCCATGATTTCAGTTTAGTCATTATAGGACTTTATGTGATAGTAGATCTTCTTCATCTTCTACTGATCCCCAAATGAGAGTAGCTTAATATTCTCATGAATCTCATCATATTATTTTCTATCTCATATAGCAGAAAGTCCATCAAATCTATCATTCACTGAAATGCCTGTCAAAAGCCTGGGTAAGGATCAAAACCAATCAATTGATCTGAGCATCAAAAGCTATTTGATAAATCCTAATACTTCTTCCAATTTTATTGCATCATCTGATATTCATTCCAATTCTTATAATAATCTTTTCACTTGAGTGATATTGAGTACGACATCGTTCTTAAGTGGGGGAGTCTGTAGCAACCCACGTTATTATTTAGGTCAATTGGAACTAAACCAAATCCTGCTTGTGATTATAGTACCATAATGAAGTCATTAGGAATTCACCACCAAAACCTTGTCCAAAGCAGGAGTCAAATGAATCAAATCTTGATTTTTTGGAATTTTAGGAACCCTAGAAATTGGCCTAATTATTTTGACATCAGATCAAAAATCGGACTTCATCATTGCGCTCACCACTCCTAAATTAACTAGGAATAATGTTTTGGTGGCAATCAGAGGTCGTCGAAATTTCGTCAAATATTTTAATAATATTTAAATATCCGGAGAATGAGAAAATTAAATACTAGTCAGAATCGAAATTCGACTTTGCCGTTGCATTCCTCGCTCTTCAATTAGCTGAGAGTGAATGTTTGATGATTTTTGAAGATCATTCAATTAATTAAAAGTAATTAATAAAAATGAGGGAATTAGATATTAAAGTTAATAAAATTAAATTTAATATTTATTTTCCTTTATCTTATTCTTTTCCTCCGCATCCTCCTGCCCTAATCCCCGACTCCTCTTCACACGCAAGCAAGGATCGGCCCACACCTCCTCTCTAAAGCGCTCGAACGCCCTCGACCCGTGGCTCGCGTCGCTCGGCACACGTCGCCGCCTCCTCGCTATCTCCGCCTCTTATCCTCTAAGGAAGCGCAAGCCGAGTCGTGAGGGGGGAGAGCTGGTGTCGTTTCGCAAGGAAGCCGAGCCCCTCAACCTCGATTCTCTTCCTTTCGGCGTTCGGCAGTGGGAGTCGTCGACCCTTCTTCAACTGTTGAGCTCCTCCAAGCGCCGGCCTCTTCTACATTCGGCGCCATCAAGGTACCTCCTAGCCCAAAAATCTGAATTCGGGTAAACCACTTTCTTCTTACTTTACCCTAATCTAATTACTCTAGCTTTCTTGAGTACTCTCAATCTTATGTGAATATGTTGCAGCTATACTTCAAAAAAATAAAAATGGAATCTCTGTTTTTTTTTTTTTTTACCTTCTCAAATGGCTGTGTTGAAAACCATATCCTAAATACTTTTTTTTTCTATATTTAGGTGCTGCCAAGTGTTTTATTCGTGTTCGTATGCATGATTAAGTTTTATATGCAGCTCACATTTAAGTGTGATTTCTTAAGGTTATCAAGATTGCTCTCAAATTTGGGGATTACAATAACAAAAATATACTCTATCCAACGGTATTTTTTAGTTTTCTCTAATTTTTTAGTTGGGTTTAGTCCTAATTATCTTAGTAACAACTTCGGTCATTACAACCTTAACCCGAATCGGGATGAACCCGATTATTTTTTTATAAATGTACGTTAAAATTTTAATTAGTATATCTTAATTTTATTTTTTGTTAGATCAACTCTTCTATCAATATAAGCTTACATAAATATAATAATATAAGTTATAAGTTAAGATTAATTTTTTTTTGTCTTATATATTTAATAGTTATATACACTACACTATAAGGACTGATTGTAGTTTATTATTGTTTTTACTGAATGCAAATGCTAGCATTATTCTGAGTTGACACCTATACTTCTTTTCTATTTTTCCTATTTTATGAATGAATTGATACTTCGCATTTCATTAAAATGATAGCTGAGGAACTAAATTGATCGTTTTGAATCATTGGGGACTAAATTAAACAAAAAGAACAACCTAGGATTAGATTATTAAGCTGAAATAGTTGAGGGAATATATAGACAAATTATTCACTTGTGTGAATTATTTTTCTTTTGTCCTTATATTACTTGCTTATGTTATAGGTTTTATTCAAATGTCATTTATAGTATTCAAACTTTGTTACCAAGTGAAAGAAAGCAATATTGTCAAATCGTATGTGCCAATTGAAGTTTAACTACATTATCTAGAGATCCAAATAAACAAATCAATTTTACTATTTATATGAAATATTTTATGTTAATTCTCTCAATACAAATTTTAGTTTATGGAACTTTCACAATTCATTTTCCTAACAATAAATCCTATATTCTTGTTCTCTTAAAGCTTTGTCATATTTCATATTTTTAAAATGCGTTTTTTATATTTTCTCAATACAAATTTTGTATAGATTAGTTCTTTCATGCCATCCCTTTTGTAAAAGCTTGACAGAAACTGCTTCTTATCTAAGTCGCATCTTATCCAAGTAATTATACTTGTTGATCATTCTAAATATAATGCTAACCTTTTTATTATTAAATTAAATTTTTGTTGTCTCTTGAAATTTTAAATCAAATGCTGCTGTTTCATAGAATATTAAATCAAATCTGCTTATAAATAAAATGTATTTAATGTTTGAGATCTTTAAAATTAGGATTAATCTAAGTTAATCTTAATATAACTTGCAAGTTGAATAATATCCTTCCTTTTTATGCAAAATTTATAAGTTTTAAGCGTCATGATGTGAGATTCATCTCACATCATACATTCTCTAAATCCTCTAATCTTTCTCTTAAGCTTTCTAATTCATTCTCAATTCTTCTAATAACATTAGTTAGGTTGTGTGTTTGAGAGTTCATCTTAATATTTAAGAGCTCATTTTCTTAGGAGTTAGGATTAGTTCTAGGATAGAATTCATTTATTGAGTAAATTAGGTTACTCAATAGGTGAAGCTTTGATTTTGATAGTTTATAAATTTTTATAATTTATTAATGATTATTTAATATATTAACTTTAGATTTAAGAGATCTATCCTATTAAGTGTGATTTTACTTAATAGGATTTGCCTTAAATCTTAATCTATGAATATTTAGAGTTTAATTCTTAGTCCCTCTATCTTGAGTTGGCTTAATCAAGATGGGTTTGAGATTGCTTAAATCATCAAAATAGGTCGATTGATTTATTATTTAACTTATAGTCGACAGTGATTAATCAAATTAGGACTTGGCCAGTCCTAATTATTTTCAACTTATAAGGCCATAAATCTGAGTTACACTCGATAGTAGGAATTTGAGATCCTAAATTTATGTAATTCAGAGTAGATAGAACGAATAAATTAGACAACAATGGATATCACTTGTGTCCTAGTAGAGTCTCTTGCTCATTTTGATATTTGATGCTTTGCTTACTTTGTATTGAGCTTTATACCTTGATCACATGTATCGGACATAGGATATTTGATGAGTATCTTGTGTTAACTTTTAATTTGCATAAATATCAATTACATTTTTTCGGTGCTTTCAGTCTTCTGGTTTTCAGTTCAGTAGGTTGAGACCTAATTAGTCTGCATCTTCAGAATTGGTTCGGCTTAGTAGTGGGAACATTAGTTTGTCGATGAAGTCCACCTAGTGTTTCACTTACTAGTTTATTGGAAAGATAGTGCATAGAGATTTGGTTCGGCCTAGTAGAATGAACACTAGTTTGTCGGTGAAGTCCACCTAGTGGTTCATTTGCTAGTATGTCGGAAAAAGGGAATATAATGAATTTGCTGTGACTTGAGGAGTCATTGTTCTGATATGGCAGTACTAATCTTAGGTATACCTCTATTTTCGTTCTTCTGCCTTAGCCCAGCAGGCTAAGTGAGTTCATGCATTTCAGTTCAGAGCTTCTGCTTAGCCCATCAGGCTAAGTGAGATTGATGTTTTCTTTTAGTATGATTGGTTTGAGTAGCCATGCAATTTCAGTTCACTGCTTTATTGCTTATTGACCTGATGTATCAGAATTTTGTTACTGCAATACATTTGGGAGGAACAGAGCAAAAATAGCAATGAAAATCAAAATAAATCCAATTTTGTGACAAAAAGAAGGAATCCTGCGAACGATTTCATATGTAATTCTAATATCGTAGAATAAAGAGCTGTTTACCAAAATATTTAAATTTTACAGTTAAATAGGTTAACTAGAAATTGATCATCAAGTGGGTATTAGTTTAACAACAAAGATATAAAATTTTCAGCAATATGGAAGAAAAAATTGCGCTCTATAAATTGTTCAAGTGGCAAAAATATCAGGCTACAACATCAAAATTTACATACCTAGAATTTGTTGTGACACGCTGCTCGCTCCTTGGGGGCCTACTCCGAATATTATCAATGGCGTCCGAATATTATCAATGCCGACAAAGGAAGAGGAAGTGTCTTCTCCTCTCTTCGTCTAGGGCAGAGGAAGGGTATCGGAAGAGAGTTAAGTAACCGGGGTTTTAAGAGATGAAGGCGAGGAGACGCCCCTAGTTTTATGCGATAAGAAAAATCTATTAGTATATCTTTTTGTTTTTTTAGCGATTTTATTCTCTTTTTATTATAAGGCTGCGGTAAGTTGACCGAAGCTTCTTAGCGCCTCTTTTTTTTTTCTCTTACCTATACGCATATATATACTAATAGATGTATTTAAGAGGTCACGAATTTAAGATACCTAATGTCTATTTTAAGTTAGGATTATGTATAAAAGACTTAAATTAGTAAGATGATTCTTACGGTTAAGGGTTAAATTTGGATCAGATGAATTTATAATTAGGCTACATTTGTTACACACATATATCAATTTAGTGTATATACTAATATTATTGTCATATTTTAAGATCTTATAATGTATATGATATCTATAAGTATATTATATGCATATAGGTGAGAGAAGAGGTGTGGATTCATGATTTGCCGCGATTTGTTAAAATATATATAAACATAATTAAGATTAATGCCTGTATTTGTAAATAAAATCAAAATATAAAACACAACTTATAAGAATAATAAAGTAAATTAAAACGGTGGTGTGGTTTTTTTATTTTCGGATTGATCTAAGTATTCATTATACTTTTAATATGACATCTTTATTAAAATAGAAATGCTTTAATTTGAGTTCACAATGTGCGGAATTAGAAACACTGAAAATAAAAAATAAAAAATCATTGAAAAATCAAAAAAATCGTAGTATCATTTTATCTTTGCAATACAATTAATCTTTTTATTCTATAAGAAGAGCATCAATTTCTTAAAAACCCATTCTTATCTGTAATACCATGTCCTCTTTTCTTAAGAAATGATTGGCTATCATAAAAGACAATTCAAAATTGTTATCTACATCAATCTAACCAACATCAAAATTTCATTACAATTCCAGCTTTGAATAAAAAATTTCATTTTAATAAATAAATTAAAATTCATGCACTAATGAATATCAAAACACAATAAAAAATCAAAGCTACCATATCAAACAATGGCATTGAATTTTGGTCCATTAAATTTCAAAGGTTTAGGAAGTATCAAGAGATGATCCGTCAAATAATTGGTCATTGTACACCTCAACAATATGGGACACATCACAAATGAACTCAAATTTCATGCCAACTCGCATTATAAATTTTAAGGTGAGCATCTTAATTGCTACTTGAAAGAGTAAACTTATAACAAAATTATGCTTGAATCCTCTTAAATCCAATGCATCGCAAAAAAATAGAACACAACACAG
Source organism: Gastrodia elata (assembly GCA_016760335.1). NCBI lineage: Eukaryota > Viridiplantae > Streptophyta > Magnoliopsida > Asparagales > Orchidaceae > Gastrodia > Gastrodia elata. The sequence goes on from CM028675.1 coordinate 24,664,981, forward strand.
TTCAGAATTTATGCATAAGATTATAAAAAAAATTATGTATAATACTAAAAATCACCCCGACAAAGCTTAAGGATTCCCCTTCGAGGAGGAGGAGGAGGCGGTGGAGTCCCAAGCCGTCGCCGCGAATAGGAGAAAAATTGAATCAAAGAAAAGGTGCGTCTGTCAAATGAAGATGAAAAGCAGAGACGGAAATTAGAAAAAAAAATAAACTTAAGCTAACCACCAACCAACAAAAACCTAAGCCGGAGAAAAAGAAGATCGAATAAGGGGATTACACGACGCAACAAGCCAAGATCGCGATGAAAGAGAAAGCGAGCTGTTGTGCGTCGCAGGAGGGGAAATGTCTGGTTGATGGCAGCTGTGCGTTGCAGGAGACGAACCTTCCTCTTTCTTCATGGCGAAGAATACTCGGAGAGATTGAGGAAGGGAGAGATCGACTGCGCTGCTCTTACCGAACTTCTCAGCGCCTCATTCTTTTTCTCTAGTAGGCTATAAGAACAAAAAGATTATTGGGTAGAAGTCGAAAAGATAAAGAAATTTGTTCTTCGGTTTTTCTCCTTTCCGATTTTTCTCCTGCAGCCATTATAGAAACCACGGCAAATCATGAATCCACGCCTCTTCACTCGCCTATATGCATAATGATTACCTTAACTTGCTAAGGAGATACATAATTAGAGTTCACCTGTTCAAGCCAATTTGTTATTTTTGAGGGAAAACAACATCTTTGGGCTTCCTACTTTCCTTGGTTTGGCAACTAAGAATACATCTCTTGGAAGCCAAGATCTGAATGGTTTCGTGTGTGAGTTGAAAAGTTTATAGAAGATGACGGCGATTACAATTTTTAACTAAATACATGGCCCATCCCATTTTGCATACAATAAAGCACTAAATATATGTATTAAGTATAAAATTTAACAAATAACTGAACAACAGCTCTGCAAATTGCAACGTATAAACATTTTAAAACAAAAGGGCAGCATATATTAGGGGATTATAAGGAAAATTCGTCTGAATAAAACTGCTTGCTTGCTTACCTCTTAAGATTACTTCACTTTAAAAAGGATTCACCTCAAAGTTATTAATTTAGCCCATTGCCGTGCCCAAATAGGAGCTTCTCATGATTGCAAAAACCCTAAAAAATTTAAAAAGAAATATCAACCACTATAAATGCCTAAGAAAAATGCATTTCGGATTGATTTTGAAGATCTATTCTTTTTACAAAATCAAATTCTTTTGTGATCTTTTATTGCGAATGAGCCACATGATTTTCTTGCCAGATTTAAACGAAATGGAAGACCTGATGTCCGAAGCAGATGCCGAGCAGCTTCCTTTTGCGTTGATGAAGACGCTTCAAGAAGGTGATGAGGGAATGAATGATAGGCTGTTATTCGAAAATGAAAGCCTCTTGTTCACTCTAAATATTTTTGTTTGAATATTTATAATAGGATTTGGAGAGAGTGGTAGAAGATTTAGGATTACAATATTATTCTGTTGCTGAGTATTCTTTGCACGCCCACACCCAAGAATTATTAATAATTTAACTTACAGTTTAGATATTTAGCATAAATCTTACATATCACATATCTAAAACATGATTAAAAATAATTATAAAATTACCAACCAAATTTATCAACGCTTAACTACCAAATTACAGCACAAAATAAATTGGGTGGCTTAATTTTTTTATTGGAGGGCATCCAAGGCATTAAATTTAAATTTTGAATTTAAATTGTTTTATTATAAAATTTGTAGGCAAGATTACCCTTTTATAACAGAAAAAAACTAAGTTGCAGAAGCTAATGAATTTAAGTCATGCAAATGGACGTGAAGTTGACAAAAGTAGCAATTAAATGGGATTAAAGTTGCATTTTTTGGTGACACAGTGAACAGTTCTAAGTGATGCCATTTTGATTAATACTTGACCAAAATAAAAGAGAACTATTAAGCGTTAAATTAGAGCTATAAATATCAAAATGATTATATTTAAAGTTACAATAATTTTTTTTAGCATTTATTATATATATATATATATTATATAAGTATATAAATCTATATAAGTGAGGAAAAAAAGAATGGGAGGCGCTGAGAATCGTGCGGCAAGGAACTGCGGCAAAAAATGATTTTTTTAAAGAGAAATGCTATTTAGATTTATTAATTTGGTATTAAAAAATTCATAAAATTAGATTTGTACAAAATTTAAAAATAATATTTTGTATTATTTTAATATAAATAAATAATTTACTGAATATTTTTTTGGGTGCCAATCGATCCTTTCCTCACGTCCTCCGACCTTGTGTCATCCTTCTCTACTCGATTGAGTATAGCGTAGCACCGACGACCTTTCACACGGAGCTGCACCTCAGCTGCATTTCCTTTTTCAATCTTCATTTTGATCCTGTGTGGGTTAAGCACTCCTTGGTTTTGATCTCCCATCGGCCTGTTAGGGTAAAACGCTCCTCGAGTTGATTTCCTTTTCAATTTCAAGAAATTTAATATAAGTTTATTTAGTTATATCTTCAGCAATGCTAACTTCAGCTGAGGAAAATGGACTGCCTCTCCATTGCCGATAATCTATCGCAGAGTTCTTCGCGCGATACTCCGGGTGTCGGCTCGTTTCCGCCAGGCAAATAGCCTGTCCATCGCCTTCGCTTTGCCCTACGCTCTCGCGCTCGTGCCTTCGCTTCCCAGACGCAGATCTCTCGCCCGACCGACGCAGAGCTCAGCAGACGCCTATGCGTTTTGTAAATGTATGTTTTTATTTTTTTTTGAAGATTTGCTTTATATTGTCATTTGATTATGAACAATTTTAGGGTTATTTGTTTTATGATTTGTATTCTTAAAATTTGTTAGGGTTGATTTAGAACAAATTTATAGTTGGAGTGAGTATATGTGGTCATTAATGTCAGCAAATAATGATTATTTCTTAGTTGTTTGTATAAAAATTTTATGATCATTTTGGTACTGTTTACGTAATTATTTTTTTAGTTATTTGTTGTGCTTTTTTAACTTATATTTGAATCTCAGTGTTGGGGGTAAACTTATCTCATGTATAATATAACATGAATTACAATGAACCAAACAACATATTTCTGAATAACACTAAACCAAATAGCCCATGTTATCTGAATAACACTGCTATTTGAATAACATGCTATCTTAATAACTTTTCAACGCCATTCAACCAAACAGGCCAAAAATAAATCTATTTAAAGTTTACAATGATTTGTTGCGCCTTTGTAAGATTTTCTTGCAATGTAATAGCAGTTTATTGTAATATTACAGAAAATATTTTGAGAAAATTTGAACTTTGTTCATGTCACCTTATTGAAAATCCTTAACTTTTTGTTTATCTTCTGAAAATGTAATTAAAAATATTTATTTCAGTTATATTTCTTGCCGTAATATGGTAGGAGATCTGTGTTTTTTTTAGTTGTGATTTCTAAGTAGCAAATTGTGTGAATGCTTTTACTTGAAGTAAGTAAATTTAACATATTTGGTAGAGTAAGACCAAGAGACGATTCAAATGCTTAATCAACTAAGGAGAATGCTTTTACTTGAAGTTCAAGCTCACATCTTTATGAATTTCATCTTTTATCTTAGCATAATAATTTATTTTAATTTTATTTTTCTTTCAATACATGAATGCCACCTTAGAAAACTCATGTTCATGAAATCTCTCTCTAGCTTCTAAGAAATTTTAATATATTTGTCTTCTTTCTCAAGCTAACAATCACTACCTTAGGTGATTTGAATTCATTTTATATTATTTAAATCAATAGTATCATATGCACTATCATCTTTAATGTCAATTGCTTTAGCATTTTTTTATTCTTAAATGATTGAATAAAATGTGCTTATATTTGAATTTGTGCATATTTCTGCATCACAATTATAATATTTATTGAAAAGATATTTAATTCATCTTAAATATCAATTGCTTTAGCATTTTTTTATTCTTAAATGATTGAATAAAATTTGCTTATATTTGAATTTGTGCATATTTCTGCATCACAATTATAATATTTATTGAAAAGACATTTAATTATGTAACAAATGTTTACGAGCCATAAATCTATATTGATTAATTATTTCAACTTTATTAGGACTGTAAAGCTATTGTCGTTTCATCATTTGTTGTGTTATATCAGTGCATTGACCCTTCTACAATAGTTTATCACTCTCACTTTCATCCCAAGCAGCCACCAAACTTCCTCACCTAAAATTCATACTACCGAGGGGCACGATTGACAATGCAGCAGCGGTTGCGGCCGACAATATATTATCTTTCAGATTTGCATCCATGCTGGTCACTCATAGATAACATGTTTGCAGAGGCAGCAGTCGTTTCATAACGCATCAGCTTCGCAACATCAAGTGCACCTACCAACTCTCGATAACATTTGATATTTGAACTGGGTCTGCTAATCAAGTTTACGTATTAGTCAAGTCGGCTCATTTACTTTGCATTTACAATTCATGAATTATGTGACTATTCTTCAAATCCCTATGATATCTAAAATGTTAATCTCTTTAAGAAAATTCATTTATGATAATATTTGCTTTGTTGAATGAGAAATGCTATTTAGACCCGCTGACGTGGCACACAGAAAATTACATCCAATAAGGTTTGAACATTATTTCAATATAAATTTTAAAAATAATATTTATATTATTTTAATATAATAAATAAATACTAATGAAATGATTTACAAATTTCATTGGATGAGTTTTCTTAGGTGTCACGTTAGCATGTCTAAATAGCATTTCTCTTGTTGAATTTCACTCCACAATTTCTCTTATTAAGGAAATCTTGCTAATACATTGATGTACAAGTGTCAATCAAAGAGACAATCGTAGTTGATGTTGGAGCAATGTATTGTCATTTGGCGCTTCCCATCACAACAAAAGGATTTCAGCTCACCGTTATGATATGGATGGACATGAGGCTTACGAATGAGATGCTGTATGTTTAGAAAATTACCCTTTGGAAAAACAAGATGGGTAGCGTTTTTGAAGGAATGCATGGCCATTAAAAGATGCCAAAGATGAAAGAAGACGACGAAAAGAGATTAATGAAAAATGAAAAAAATGCATGCAGGCATCCGACTATTGCATAGAAGGTGATCGTGTTATTGGAGTATTCAATAAAAAAATATTTGTATGGGATGCAAGATAGAATCATTCTCTATGACCAAAAGCTTTTTCTAGGAAAAACTAAATCAAATAGAAATGTTATATTAACAGCTGATGTTGCTTTTTATCACTTATTTAAGCTTTAGGTGAGATCTTAGAAATTATAATAATTGTATATTATTGAGTAGTTGTACGACTAACTCAAGTAAAAAGAGAGTTCTAATATATAGCCTAAAATATGTGATGATGTGATATTTTTTATGTAATTTATAATTGGGGATGTACTCTTACTTTTAGATCTTGAGCATATCTTATTTATATTTGAAATAAACATCTGAATTTCTCCTCTTCCTTTGACGAAAACACATTCTTTCCTTTTCTTTGGCGCTTGCTTTTTTTATTTTCTGCATTCAATGATCCCTCTACTTTTCCATAGTTTTTGGCTATGTTTTTTGTCTCCCTGCAGTCGAAGATTCTTTGAAGTGAATCAATAATGTTGCTTATGTATGCTTGGGCGATCATGATGAGTGGAGGTAGTAGAACACTACAAGGCCCCACTGCAAGCGGGGCCTTGCGACTATGATGGGAGGATTTGGCCGGATTTCTACCTTCAGCATGCGATGATCGAGCTTGATTCAATGGAGAGATTAAAAGCAATTTCATAGCCTTTGATTGATTTTTCAGGATATGGTCAGATCTTTGCTCGAGAAGGCAACAACGATTGTGATCAGTGCTTTGCGATTGCATGAATAAAATGCAAAACCTTTGAAGTGGCATTGATGATGACGGCTGAGTTCTCTTCAATAGTGATATTTGAAAGCAATTTCATAGTCTCATATTAGTCCTAACAAGTGAGTTGGGGCACAATTTTTTTCCTCTGTGCTTGATCAAGTTGTGATCTTTGCTTGAGCTCCAGTATATGAGTTCACTTATAATAACATCTTTTTATGTTTTAATGGTCTTGTTTTTGTTTCAATTTGACCAAAGTTTCTTAACTTCAATTTTTTTAAACTCATCTTTTATTTAGAGTTACTTAAACTTTTTAGTAATGCAGCTATTCCCCATTATAAATTTTTATGCCACCCCTCCCACTCATTCATATTAGTGCTCTTATCTTTGTAACACTTATATTAATAGTATATTTTTGTTTTGTTGGTAAAAAAACAACTATGATATATGGGCCAAAACAATTTCCCAACAGTTTTGAATAACAGTCACAAAACAATCATTGCATGCTCCTAACAAGCCCAAAATGCAATGCACAAACAGCTACAAAAAGCAGCTAAAGCACTTCTAAAACTCTTCAATCATAGTAGCTCTTTTGTTACTCAAAGAAACAAAATATAATAACATTATTCTCTTTCAAAGCTCAAGATATAGGTTGTTTTTAGCTCTAAATATTGGTTGCTCGATGCCTTGTTTCACTAAAACTTTGGTATTATGAATTCATTTCTCATCTTATCCTTATATGTGTGTATGTATAAAGAAAAAAGAGTAATGAAACATTGAGAGATACATTAATTGTAACTGCTTTTATTTTTATTAGAGTAACATAAGTTATTCTATATTGCTAGATAGGAGAGAATCAATGGTAGGTTATTGTATTGTTACGTAAGCAGTTGCATGAGAAATTACGTGAGCTGTTACTTGAGCGGTTATGTGATCGGTTTTGTGAATGCTGTTAGAGCGTTTGGAGCTTAATCAAGGAGGCATAACGGTTAGAGAATGAATGTGTGCTTTTTTCTTCTTATTGAGTGGGTATGAGTAATAGCTCTAGGGTTTCAGAACTCTGAGATTGTAAGTGTTTATTCATACAATGAAATCTTTATCTTCTTTTTTTCCGTTGACGTAGGTGATTTTTTCTAACCAAAGACTTCTGTTGTTTTTTTCCTATTTTCCATGTGTTGTTGCCTTCACGCATTGTGCGATTTTTATGCTTGCATATATATATATATATATATATATATAAAGAATGTACAAGTGCAAGCAAATGTGACGCCTCCTTTTTTCTGTTCCCTCGTCCTTCTCTGCTCCACGCTCACACCGACACTCTGACTCCGCTAAGACGCCAACGTCCTCTTTTCCGCTGTCTAAATAAACTTAGTTGAAATCTTGAGAATTTCATTTTGCTGATTGTGGTAATGTATGCCATTTTCTTTTAGGTATGTTTGCTAGTATGTGATTGCTTCTCTTTGTCTGTTTTATCTCTGTTGTCCCCTTCATGATCTTATGAGTTACAGAGGCAAGGTTCTAATTAAGCTTAAAGTGAAGTCTTAGCTCAGTATATTGATGGCTTAGTTGGTTAGCCCTCGATAAATAAAAACAATATTTTTTTGTTACAAGAAAAATTATGAAAAACTTTGGTATCTATCATTTATATTATACAATTACAGTTGTTATAATAGATACATGATTATACAGAGGCGCACAATAACTTCAATTGGCACACATCAATCTCCTCGCAAAAACATCACCAAATAACATTTTAAAATTCAGTTTGTCAATTGCATATGATAATTAAATAAACAAGATAAGCAATGATTATTTGTAATTAAATATTAATATAAAAATAAAAACAAATAAGTAATGCACAATAACTACAAATAAAGGTGCTTAGGGTTTGGATATTGGTTGAGCATTGAATAGATTCTTACTTATTTTACTATATCCTTAACAATGCAGGAATTATCCTTATTAAAAAAATTAAAAAATTCATAAAACAGTGAAATGCAGTGAGAAAATAAAAGCTTAGTTAATCATGCCAACAGTACTGAATATAAATTTGAATTGTGCTGGTGCCATTAGGCTCTGATTTCTGTGTTTTTTAAAGAGGCCACGGGATTAGTTGTCAACAAAACAGTTGGGCGTAGTGACCATTCAATATATGTAGGTATCCCTCTTTTACCAAAAAGTGAAATTGCAAATCAGTATTGTGCTGATGCCTGCTGAAATCAATTTGGAAAGAAAAAAAGTCAGCCTTTTTAATTTATGATCGTTGTTTAACACATGCAAGCCTTTTGTTCATTATTTAAAGACTTGTGTTTTAGCCTGTCTACTAAGCTGCTTTTTTAAAGTTGCTCTCTTTTATGAAACTTTTGACAGATTCATTATGCTTCTCAAGTTTCCTTCTCCATGAGTGTTGGTATCTGCAATTTTTTTTTGTAAAACTGCAATATTGGTCAAATATTGTGTTGTTTACCTGAAAATATGCTTAACAAAGCCAAGATAATTTTACATTAGGCTGCTACGTCCAGAGATTTAAATAGTTAAATTTTGGAATATCAATTAATACTATTATTTTCTTGAATGTCTTAACATAAAGTCTTCATTAGCTTCATAATTTAAAGGTGATGGAGCTTTTTGTTTTCTCTGAACAGTACCTATATATTTTGTTTCTTTTTTCCGTCCAACAATCAATCTCTACGCTCTTTCTTCTTTAATACAATCACATTAATGGTGCTTTGCTTTTTTGTATTTTTTGTTGTTTTTTGTTTTGTTATAGATGGCATTTCGAGGCCGTGGTCGAAGTCGTGGACGAGGAAGAGGTGGATCATTTGAGTTTAGGATGGCAAAACACGAGCCCTTTGTCCTTTTTCCGGTTAGTTGTCCTAGCTTATTGCAATATGTTTATAATATTTATTTGCTGTCTATTTTGTTGATGTTACATAAGTATAGTTTTTTTTCTAACAAAAAAAAAAACTTTCTAAAAAGGAACTCATTGAGAACCACCTAAATGCACAATAATTTATACTCAATTTTGTTGTGCAAATATATATAAATTTATATTATCATTCATTTAAAATATTACATCAGTTTAAGTTAATTGTTTGGTATGTTTTCAAATTTTTCTTCCTGTGCTGTTTTAGAAGTTTAACTGCTCTATGCCACTGCATTTGTTAGTTTTATTTCTTCTTGCTTTGAAACATGAATGTTTCTTGATGGAAAATTATTTGCTAGACAGTTGGACACTGTAATGTCCAAAATACTTTAACTTGCCTGGCTTTGTACTAATTAAAAGTGTTTTTTGTCCATCTTTCCAACTCATTATGCACTTTTGCATTATATTAGTCATTTTTTATCTTATTCTTAAAATTTTTATTGATTTTTAAGCACTGAATTTTTATCTTGCTTCTACTGCATGGTGACTCTTGATTTCTTGATCTTCATGTATGATTTCTTGCTGAAAATTCCTTCTCATTTTGAGGCTTGTCTACTTGTGAATATTCTTGTCTAAATTTTTGTACTGCATGTATATTGTTTCTATTATTTTTTGTGTTTTGTGTATTTTAAATATTAGAAAACATAATTTTGTATATCAGTACTTTTGAATGAAAAGCTCTCACATTTTATTTATTTATAATAATATTTATGCTAATGCCTCATTGATGAATCATTCTATCCAAAATGCACTCATCTCTACTGTGTTTGCTCATGGCGATGACTTCTTAAGCATTGTTCGTGCTTATGCTTGTTTTCTCCAGTTCTTCTTCAAGAAGATATTAGAAAGGAGGTTGAGGTTGTGATACCTATTTATAAAAGTAAAAGTGATATGCAGAACTGTGCAAATAATTAATGAATTAAGCTGTTGAGCAATATCTTGAACCTATGAAAAAGGTAATCAACACAATTTATGAAAATACATTAGACTTTCATTTAATTAATTTAGTCTTTACCAAATAGATTGACCTTAGGGGCTTTAAGTTTGTTGAGAGGTTTGATGAAGAAAGTTAGAGATAGAAAATTTTTATTCTTATTATTATAGCAAATACTTAGGATATGTTTGGAGTATATGAAAAAAGTTTTATGATTTGACCCATTGTTTTGAATATCGAGGCAGGAGGCGAGACTATAATAACAAGTAGTGGTGTGCCACTCTGGCAAATCCCTCACTTATCATTGAATTATGTAAGATTCACAATCCACTAATAAGGGAAGGAGGTGCACAGAATGAATACAGGAGATCAGTCACTAAATCAACACAATCACAGAGTGCGGAAGCATATAAAAATAAATAGTACATCCAGCTCACCATACATCAGACATGAAATAAAATGAATAGCTCATAAAATAATAGTGTAGAAAAGTAATCATAGTCATAAGTACCTGTATTATTACAACATTTAATGAATAGTTAAAAAGACTAAGTAAAATATAAGAATCTCTCATCCTCGCAACAAGCTGGAAGGAGACTAGGCAACGTCTGTCTCTCCTAGCTGATGCTCCTCCTCTTCTGTACCCAGCTCCTCAAATCTATCTGAATCTGACATTATCGGTTTCATAATGCCAGGGCCCCAGCCAATAAAAAAAAATCTTATTAGACAATTGTCTAAGTATATTTTAGGCTGAATATTTTAAATGAATTATTAATGTCACTTATTTAAACTTAAACACAACAAAAAGTGAACTAAAAGCATAAGAGAAGTAAGCATACAAGGAACATAAGTTATAAATATAGCCTTTATAGCATACAAGGAACTAAATAAAGAGTGAGGTAAAAGCACACCTCAAGCAAACTAAGTAAGGATTGAGCATATATACATATATATAATGTAGTAAGTAAAAGTACTGAAAGTAAAGTTTAATCCTAAACGTGCTGATGATCATAAGACATATGTTGATTAAAAATAGTAAGTCTGAACATGGTACATATAGTAAGCAGTAAAGTCTATCATCCTATAGATATGTACAAGTGTGCAGGTAAATAAGGAAATATAACTGATCGAATACAGTAAAACGGTAAATTGAAACTGAACAAGTATGTAAAAATTGCCAATCGGGCCCAAACAGAAATTTTCATAGCCTTTCTGGGCTAGGGCAGACAGAACAGAACAACAGAACTGAGGAGTCAGGTACGTCTGCAAAATTATACGGGTTCCAAGCTTAACGCACACTCCTCAATGAGTAATGTTAAGCATCTTTATTACTCCTTACCTTTGTCTATTAGGGTAAATGTGCATCAGAACCTACCAGAATATATTGAACTCAAGGTAACTGTTATCCTAATTATTCTAAGTTTTTATTTTATGCACAAAATATTTCTTATATGACATGTCCAAGGGATTAAGCACAAAATACAGGGAACGCGTAACACAAATAAATCAAGTAAGCAAGGGACTCTTTTAACATGGTGACACTGTTGTTGGTCCTAATATGATTAATCAATGTCAACTATATAAGTTAAATAAGAAATCATCACGACCTAATTATTGATTTTAGACGTTCTAAATTATAAGCTGATCAAAATCTACTAAGCTAGAGATTATGGATTAAACATCACGAGATTGGGCTTAATCACATAATCCCAAAGGTAAGACTTAAGATCTAAGTTCCAACCTAAATGTGATCTATTGATTAAAGCAAATCCTATTAGGCAAATCAAATTTAATAGGATGATTCTCCTATCCTGAATCTAAGGTTGAAAGATAAAATAATGAAAATTAAACTGTAAAATCTAGAAACTAATAAAATTAATGTTTTATCTATTGAATAACCCCATTATTTTATGAATAAAATCTATCATATGATTTATCCCTAGTCTTAGGAATGATGCTAATGTGAAGTGAAAGATCCTAAAGAAAAGAGAATTATGGAATTTTACTAAGTTGATTGAATTGCTGATTTTACCATTTAGAATGATTTTATTATAGTTCTAATATTGATTTTAGTGATTTACTAAATAAATTAGGAGTTAAAGATGCTTAACCTAAGATGTGGCAAAATGACCATTTTGCCCTTACTTAAGGGTCCAAAAAGCTACTTCTTAAAATAGGGATCCAAATTGTAATTTCTTACTATCAAATGATTCTTAACTGTCTAACATATAGATAGACAGTAAGTGCACTCAATTTGGATGAAAAATAGGTCTTATAGGTCTAAACTAAGGTTTTTGACCTAAGGGGCATTTTAGTAATTTACTCCTAGTGGGATTTAAAATTTTGTGCAGTTTACTGTTAGTTACTATTTCAAGATTTCATAGAGTCCAAGAACACTGCATTCTGAGGTCAAATGGCTGTTATAGCTATTTCAATTTCTAAAGGCAATTCGATAATTTTGTTGGTCAACGAGGGGACTGAAGTCCAAATTTAGCAAACTCAGTTTTTATAGCTTCTCTATAGTATACTGAGTGCTTTGACAGAAAGTAGACCCAATTTGGACTTCAAATGGTCAAGTTATGGCCTAACTAGGATTAGGGGTATTTTGGTAACTTCTAATTTTCTAGGATTCAGATCCTAAATATTATTTCAGTTTATTGGTGACACTAAAATTCTAAGCTAGTTAGAATTTTGAATTTGGAGTTGAATTGATCAACTTATGGTCAATTGAAGATTTGTGCATTTTGATCATTTTTTGGGTAGGTTCCTAAATGTCAATTTTCAAATTAAGCTCCAAATGGGAAAACTAATATTTCTATAATATTGGGGCTGTTCTCCTGAGTATTTTAAGACCCATATTGCTTGTGTTTGAACAACTAGGTAGAAAGTTGCGAGGGTTTGTCTAGGTCCTAAAATGTCACTACGTTATACGTAACCCGAAACAAAATTTTGGATTACGCCATTTGAATTTTTTTATTTTTTTGAGTAAAATGAGTCCTACATTTGCTATGTTTGGACGAGTATTTTTAAAGTTATAAAACTTTAAAGTTTTAATTAAATTTAAATTGATTTACTATTTAATAATACAAATAAAATGAAATTATTATTTAATTAAATCATTTTGAGTATGTTAATTATTTCGAATTATTTATTATTTTAATTGAATTAAGTTTAGACTAATTATCTCATTTTAATTTATTAAATAAATCCTAAAATAGTTAACCTATTTAACCACGTTTGGCAATTCCTACTGTTATAAATAATATCTAATTTTAAATTGACTGAAATAATTTAATTTAGCTCATTTATATAATTACTGTTTTGAACTATACATATATCTATATATATTTTATTATTATAATTATTATTTAATTAAATAGTATCCTAAAGTTCAAATTTTAATTATATGCATACACAGCTAAGCATATAATTATACTTATTTAAATGTTTTCTATTTTGATTAAATTATTTATATACTATTGATTAATCAACTAAGTTATTGTTTTAAATTAACTTAATACTAACTAATTAATTAGTTAACCTAATTACTAATTAACTAATTAATTAGCATTACTGTCTTAATTAAAACTCTTATTGATTTACGTTATTTAATTAAATAATTTTACTAATAATCTGATGTAGATAATTATCTACTAATCATATTAATTAGGTCTAATTAAAACTTATACCAACCTCATATAATTACAATTATATTAAGTTTGTTTTTTAATGAATATATATATGTGCATATTATAGATCTGATTATATACAGAAGGTGTATTAATTAGGTACATACATATATATATTATATGAATATATATATATATTTATAACATATTTGTCTGCACGAATCATCATGACGGCGGGACCCAGCGCCATGTGGCACACCCTTACAGGGCGCGACGGAGGAGCGGGCCCCACTTGCTGCGACTGAAGGGGGCAGCCGGGACACACGTCATCCCGGGATTGGTGTGAAGCCAGAAGTCGGGCCTGCCTGGCATCAGCGGAGCTGACCGCGGGCCCACGCGCACGCAACGCGTCCTGAAGGGACGTAGGTTGGGCCCGGGTCGACTCGGCCTAACCCGAAGAGGCGGTCTCTTCGCCTCCTTTGTCACGTCCCGAGCCAGAGGAACTAGGGTTCCGGTTTAGATGGCCCTAGCGGCGATGAGATGCCATGAACCGCGCCATCTGAGAAGGGCACTTCGAGACCTGGCCAACGAAGCACGGGACATTGACGGAGGCCACTAGAATCGCTAGCTATTCTAAACCCTAAGTTTATCTTTACGGGCCGTGAATGCTGACAGAAGAGGACTGAAGTCCATGAGTGCTAATTGTTCAATCGGGTTCAACCTAACCCGATCGAACCGATCATCCCTTAATCCACAACGTGCAACAACATTACAAGTTTTCAAATTGAAATTTAGATGGTGGAATTAAGAGATCGAGGGGTACCGGTTTCGACGGCTTGCGAGGGTTCAGGAAGAAGACGCACTCCAGCCACAGTCGACCTTCGCTCTAGCAGGACCGGGTCTCCTTCACGGCTGGGGGAGATCAAGGAGGCTGGACGGAGCCTACGAAGCCACCGCCTGCATTGGTTGGGCGCGGGGCGTGGCTCTGCGACACGCGGAGCGTGCGCAGAGGGGAGGAGGTTGACGAAATCCTGACTGTCCGTTTGGACGGTCCGATCGGCTGGATTGGGCTACAGTCGGGATTGACGGCTTCAGCGAACAGTAACGGCACGGCTCTTATCTTGACAGCACCGTTAAGCTCAATTAAAATATTTTATTAATTAATTTAATTTAAATTAATTAAATCCTTATTTAGTTTAAATTATTAAATTAAATTTAGAGGAGGAGCATCAGCTAGGAGAGATAGACGCTGCCTAGTCTCCTTCCAGCTTGTTATGAGGATGAGAGATTCTTATGTTTTACTTTGTCTTTTTAACTATTCATTAAATGTTGTAATAATACATGTATCTGTGACTGATTATTTTTCTGTACTATTATTTTCTGAGCTATTCATTTTATTTCATGTTTGATGTATGGTGAGCTGGATGTACTGTTTATTTTTATATGCTTCCATACTCTGTAATTGTGTTGATTTAGTGACTAATCTTCTGTATTCATTCTGTGCACCTCCTTCCTTTACTAGTGGATTGTGGATCTTACCTAATCCATTGATAAATGAGGGGTTTGCCAGAGTGGCACACCACCTCCTAAGTCTAATTCTGCGGATCAGGGGGTGGGGCACCATAGTTGGTATCAGAGAATTCCATAAGGTGTCAGATCGGAATTTGTATTCCTCTCTACCTAATGGATTGTTCTTCTGCCAATCAGTCACTAACTAAATACCAGAGTTACATCCAAGCGCCATGATCATGAGCTCAAGATAATAAGAGTATAGAAATGAAAATGCACGCACAAGTTAAATATTAGTAAACTAATGTAACTTGGGAAATCATTAGACATGCAAGGATGATGCTTAGGTGGCTTTACCAACGATTTGAAGATATGTGGGAGTACGTCTTCCAACTCCATCAGCAGCACGGGAGGTACGTAGAAGGAGTGTCAGACCCCGACGTCCGAATGCTGGATCGACTACTCCAGCAAGGTGTTTTCAGGGGATATGATCTCCCCGTTTTAGCCAAGGAGTAGCTGAAATGAGTAGATTTTGTGTTTGAAGCGATTAACTACCCAGATAACGTTAGAGTCTCCATTGTATCCCGTCTACTACACGATGAAACCGAGGATTGGTGGAGTGTCACCCTATGGGCACTCACCCATCGCCGTGAAGGAATGCAAAGGGAGGTCACCTATGAGGACTTCCACCGTGCCTTTACCGCTAGATATATCGAATAGTTATTTTAGCTTTCATTCATATGCTACTTATTTTACCTTCTGCATCTTGTATCTTAATTTTGAAATGAATGTTGGAGTTAGAATTGAACTACTATTCTTATATTACATAATCTGGACATCTAGGGATACTACTATACAAACATGTCAGTATATGATTTTTACACTCACTTTGAGAAAAAGTGGAAGTTTGATGTGTACTTGGCGAAATGATACAGAAGAGAAGTCCAAGGAATTTCCCCAGTAGGAGCCACCATATTGGAAAGGATGTTGTATACTGGTGACTGGATTTTCCCATCCTAGCTAAGGAGTGATTACGAAGAGTAACCAAGATGTTCGACGAGTTGAGATACCTGGATTGTATCCGACTCGGCATTGTTGAGCTCTTACTCCAAGATTACGCCAAGGAGTGGTGGGCCCGCAAACATGGACGCTCAGACATGAAGCTAATCGCCTGCGCTGAAAGATTACTTACGCTGACTTCTCTCAGGCATTCACCAAAGAATACATAGGATAGACTCTATGTTTTCCATTCACTATTTTCATTATCCTATATTCTATCTACTGCCTTTTATGATGTATTCTCATTTTTCTTCTGATTAATAAAAGAGGTGAAATATTATAATCTCATACTTTCTGGAATTCTGAAAATGTATTATTTTTAATTTAGACTAGCAAAAGACCATGAATCCTAGACAGAGCCCCTCTCCTACTCCCTCCAGCAGTTCCTCCAGCGAGGTAAGTGCCTTGCTGGAAGCGGTCAAACTAATGGTGGAATCCAACAAAAAACAAGCAAAATTCCACCAGGAACAAGCGAAGCGGGCCGCAGATGCTCAGGCCAAGCAGGCCAGGAGAGCGGCCAAAGTTCAAGCACGACATGCAGAGCGCATGAAGCGACTGCTCACAGCACAAATGAGCCAGAATCGTTTAATTCCCAAAACCACCATAGCCCCCACTATTAGTTTCAGCACCACATCCAGTCCGCTGATGGACTGCTACACAGCTTTCTACGCCTCAAACCCCCGACATTTGATGGGAGTCTCTCTGCCATTGACACAACAAATTAGATAAAAATGGTAGAGAAGAATCTCACCAGCATCAAGTGCCCGGATTCTGAGGTAATTCGTCTGACGGCTCATCTACTCCAAGGTGAGGCAGAATATTAGTGGGACAACATCCGCCATACGTTGTTCGCGGATTGGGAATTGGAAGACATCTCTTGGGATGAATTCATAGAGGCATTTCAGACCCAGTACATCCCCACTTCTGCCAGGCATACGATGGCAGACCAATTTCTGAAGTAGAGGCATTTCAGACCCAGTACATCCCCACTTCTGCCAGGCATACGATGGCAGACCAATTTTTGAAGCTGCAGCAGGGAAGCCGTTCAGTTTCTGCTTATGAGTCTGAATTCCGGCAACTTATTGGGAGCTATCCGGAGGCTTCAATGTTTTTGGGAGAGAACTTTCCGTTCACGAGGCGGAGAGCGTCATGCAGATCATCTCGCTTTCTTGCTCAACTTTCCTCGTGTTATCTTTTCCCACCGATCGCGTAATACGAATGGGGTGGCGTATTTTTGTGCTATGTACGTCTGTCAGTGTACTTTTTCTTTTGTTATGGGAGATGTGCTCCTCATTAGGCTCTTGGATCTCCTGGCACAGGACACTGTGGAGTTTGATCCCGATTGAGTCGTTGTACTATTGACTTATATTTGATATATATATGCATAGGCTACGACCATCTTTTATGAAGTGTACAACAACAACATTACCTAGCCTTAATCCCACTATGTGGTGTTGGCTGCATGTATCTTTGTTTTCCATTGTGCGCAATTAAATAACTATTTAAAGTATGATACATTCAAATATCATTATTCAATTATACCAAAAAGTAACAAATAGTGAAAATTGTAATTGATGGGACGAAAGAAAGTTGGATGAAATGGATGGGTGCTTTTTTGGTGTTGTGATTAAAAATCTCACTCAAACTTCAAGAAAATTTTTAAAAATAACTTTATCACCATAAGTGTTATATGTGCTAGAATGTTGGCTTAAAAGCATTAGCATATGGATAAATAAGTGTTATGGAGATGATGTAACTAACTATACATGAAAGGATATTATGAGAAATGAGTGCATTCATAACAAGGATTGCTAAGCTTTAGTTGAGGATAAAGCTTAGTGAAAGTTTTCGTAGATGGTTTCAGTATATAAAGTGTTAATCATTAGGTGACATAATGAAGGAAGTTATGTTGATGAATTGTGTCCCAAGTTAAAAGAGGAAGAGGAAGAAGACATGAAACATAAAGAATTATCTTGCATGCTTAGAGATTTAATAGGGGGCTATTAATTGATTTTGCACAATGTAGGCAAATGATTCATATAGCTGACATCATTAAGTAGGGTTAATGTTAACTTAAAATTGTCTCACGAGTCAATCACATGGCAAGTTTGAATTAGCTCACATGTTTTCTTGTTCAAATACACCATTAGAGTTATTTGCACGTTAGGCGTATGGCGTTCATATGGCAGTTTTTTTAAATTTAAGTTAATTTTATAAAATCTCAACTATTATTAAATATTCAATTAATATTATATATTCGTTTTCCTTAATATATTACATAAATAAAGTGTTTCTCTTTAATCTTAAATAAAATAAATCATGATCCACTTCGAGTTCAGCTTGAATTTAAATGCAAACAAGACCTAGTGAAATGCGTATGTTTTGAAATTTTGTGCTTTTGGAAAATTTTTGCTATATAAAAAGGTGCTTTCAAAGTCAGCTGAAATGTAAATGTATGGTATAGATCAAAGCAAATAAGATATAAAAATTTTTAGTGGATTTTCAAAACCTTTCAGTAAAGCTGGTAAAAACAAGTGCAATTTTTTTTGTTTTGACTATTTAAAAAGTATGAATAAAACTACAACTAAATCAAGAAAATTATATAACAGAACTTTATACAATTTTCTGTCTTTCTAATTTGATTCAGCAATTTGGATGCTCCTTTGAGCATTGGGAACTTTTTTAATAAGATTGGATTTAGCGATGAACACCCTGAGATTGAGAGAATATCATGTTGAGGAGTTATATTGGGAAACCAAGTTATCAAGGATTTAGAAGTTCGGGGTATTTTAAGAGAAGAATGTGGATTAGAAAGAAATCATTTGAACGATTATCTTGATCATCTGGATGATCCACACTAGTTTGTGTCCAACTGGAAAGTGCAACAACTATTTTAAGTATCATCATAGTCATATTAATATTGATTTTTTGGGATAATTTGAATTATTTTTCTGGATAATTTGGACCGTGTCATGCCCAAGTGGATTGTCTTATAACTGTCTGGGTGATTGAAGATCATTTGGACAATCATAAGATCATCTGAACAATTCCAAGAGAATAAACATATGATCTTCTGTATTGTATGATTCTCATAGGATCCACATAAATAATGTGTAATTTATGGAAATAAAGTAAACAAGAAATGGAACAGATCAAAGATTTTGTATCATTTTTTAAATAAATCAATTAGCTTATATAATACAAAACTTATACTCTTTGTCTTTAAGTTCATCATAGTTAATCTCCAGTTTAAGTTCATCTTCTTTCTTCATAATATTCGCTACATATTAAAAAAAATTTTAATCAAATATTAATACATTATCATCATTATTTCGTTATCATCAAATTACGAGATCAACTTGAGCTGATTAACAATGCCTCGTTTTAACCATCTCATATCAGCATCTTGCACTCTTGCCATGCTACTCACATCTTTTACCCAAAACACTACTCATTGAAACGATTATTAATTATAATTTTTTTATGTTTTTTTGGTGTATGAGTTATGAACTTTGATACTCATATAATATTATGAAATGTTAAAAAAATAAATTTAAGTGCCTTGGCCTAACTGGGCTTGTTCCCTATGGCTCAAAACTTACGCCACATGCCTAGACAGACAATGCTTCGCATCATTATTCTACTTTTAAAAACATTGTTAATGCATTTCTTTGTTATGGTTTTCTTTTTTGCATCCCTTGCAATTAAAACTGGTATTGTGTTGCTACAAAGTGGAGCAATTACATTATTTTTTATTAATGGAATTTTGAATTTATTATTGATTTGCATTGGTAACAATGTTAAATATTAGATGTGCTATTAGTGCATAGTTTTGTTTGGTATAGAGAAATGAACCATTTTCCCGATGTTGATAGTTTTTTTTAGGTACTCTAGTTTCTTTGACTAGCATTGTAAATTTTGTTTTGCATCACGTAATTTTATAATGTTTATTAATCTTGTGTTGTTTTTTACAGGAAGATGTAAATTTACCGAATGTGTCAATTTTTGAAAATTTATCAAATGAAGAGAAGATGCTTATTGGTGGGAAAGTAAAGTTGGAAAGATTTTGGAAAACCTCCTCTTATTATTTGGAAGATTCAAGTAAGTTTAGCGTTAGAAGCCTTATTGTCTCCGATGGTCATCATCATTATTCTTATCCAGTTTTTTTTGGAAATATCTAATATAGGCTATTACTTTTTTTGTTCTTAAAGTTTGCTTTTAAGAGAAAACATTTTCTTAACTATTCAACCTGTAATTTAAGTGATATCATTTGCCTAAGGTGTTGAAGTTACATTGTGTAATGACCCTAGGTCATTGATAAGAAAAATGTTAATGTCCCGCAAATTTCAGTTTCCATTCCGTTGAAATCTTCCGCAAATTTCAGTTTCATTTCCGTTAAAATCTCCCTCTAAAATAAACTCTTCGGTTACAAATATTGATTAAGGAAGTTTTTTAAACTAAATGCTGAACTAGAAATTTATATTTGTTATTAAACCATAATCAAATTAAGTAAAAGATAAATTACCTCTTTAAAAGCAAGAACCGGCTATCCATGTTGAAACCGACGGCAAATAAGTTAACTCCAAATTTATTTCGGATGATTCTCGTAACCTACGGGCATTAGCTGTCGAACGGGCGTGCGTTACATGAGCACGCCCTATTTAATCGCAAAGGGACCGAACGTTCACCACTCGAACAAGTCTTCTCTCCCTCTCAGTCGCTCGACTCTCTCTCGTAAGACGCGACAGTGAGCGTACCCGGTGGCCGACCGAGCAGGAAGGATCGATCCCTCCTTCCGTCGTAACCCTTAAGCCCGAGAGACGGGAAGCGTGCGGCTTCCCCCACTCGACTTCTTCCGCGCAAGTCCCGATTCTTCTTCATTCGATCTCGACTCTGCGCTGACCTCCTCCGCTCGACTCTGCGCTCGACCGCCCAATCCTCTGCGCCAATCTGTGTGCTCGACTAATGTAAGGTAAGAAACTCTACTTGCTTCCATATTTATATAGGCACTTAATTAGTTATGAGCAAATGAATATTTAAGTCAAATATTAAAATTAGAATAGAATAAATTAATTTGACTTTAAGTTTTATGTTTCAATTTTCATGAGTAGTATAATTCAATTAATCTATTGTATGCTAGATCAAAAGCGAAGCATCTATTTCTGTGCATTAGTAGTGAATCATAAATGTCTAATCTCAGCTTTAGTTTAATCATTAAATCATTCTATTAAAAGATTTATGAAACTAAATTTGATGTGGTTACTCATTAAAGTTGCATATTAATTTGGAATGTATGCTTAGGATGAAACTATAAATTGGATGAGTGCTATGCTATGTCACCTGCAACTAAATTTCTATATGAGTGTGTGTTAGACTAGGAAAATCTATGCAATATACTAACTTCTATTTAATGTAATTTGATACATTTGATTCTAACCTATAATTTGTGCATTCAAATTATACATGAAATTGGGAACAAAATTAGGAGTTTTAAGAAAGCATTGTGTAGCCTAAAATTCTTCCTATGACTTTGAGATTCTAAACAGGTAAATTTAAAATCAAGTTTAGGAATCTGAATGTAAGTTCTAAATCTTATAAATAGGTCATTGCAAAGTTTAATAAGATTTCAATTATAACTTTTCAGACACATCAAGGTTGTGAGTGAATTGTCTTATCAAGTCAAACACAAAAAGTACACTGGATATTATTTTTATGCTTTTTACTATCATTTGCTGCTTAAGCGTCGCTTTGAGCTTGTTTTGTATTGCTACTTAATGCGTTATTCTTACTACTAATGATGTAAGAGAAATAAATTGATGTTTATGTATCTTGTGAATGTTGCAAGTAGGGTTCCAAAATGGAGCATGAATAAGTTAGAGACAGGGCTAGTTCTCGGGAGCTATAAGGGTGCCATCTGGAGCCTTTGAGGTGGCCCAGGTGAAGGTTATGCTTAAATGCATGTTTATTGCCACCTGGAGCCCTTAAGGGGGCCTAGGTGAAGGTTATGCTTAAATGCATATGAACTTAGCCTCATGGTTTTGGCTTTGCCCATCAGAATTACTATCATTGCTTCATAATACCATAGACATAAATATAAACATTAATTTTTATGCTATTATTGCTTTCCGTTTGAAAATTTTGCATGTGACAAAAGAATATTTATTTTGCAGGAGTTATGATTCCTTTTTTGCTATAAACTATATTTTCCTGTAATTATTATCATTTTTGTCTTTCGCTTTTGCTTAAAGTATATTTTTAATATTCTTTGTATTTAAAATATGCACTAAAACATTATTTTTATAATGCCAGATCAGATACAGCTGGAGGAAGCTGATATAGTTTAAAGGTATGGCGCGGAAAATTAATGAATTCTAACTTCCCCCCTTCTAGGGATAATCATGTTTATATAATGATATTTATGTAATAAGTTCTGGATATTGTTACTTTAAATTGAATGAATATTACTTCTTATTCTTGAATGACTCTGTATGTGTTTAACTGCTATTTTACCTAACCGCAATTATGATTCTGCGGAAATATGCATCTGATGTTAGATTGGTTGTTACCAACCTGACATGGGTCATCACACATTGTGTGCAAGTTGCATATTGTCCAACTTATAACTTTTTCTTTTATTGCATTACTTAATCATGTGATTTGGCTTACGTCTATAGCTCAAGATGTTGTAGTTATATCAGCAAGAAGCATGTATTTTATAAAATAAAAATATTTATGTTCTCTTAAAGCGAAATTAAGTTTTACTTTAGAATTTACTCAGGAAAACATGTAAAAAATGTATATTAACTTCTTACAAGTCTCAACTAAGCTGCAGGACTAAAGTTGTAAACCACTTGAATCACATAACGTGTCTTTTATCATGCACTTATGATTTATTGTACTTTATGAAAGTGCAATTGTGTGTGTATCATGACAAAGAAATATGAATTCTTAGTACTAGTAAAGTTGTGATTGCTTATATGATCATATTTTCAAACATCAAGTAAAATTTTCTTCAACTTGGGGGCTTAAAAAATGAAGCATAAAGATGATTTTCAATGTTGGAGGACAAAGGAGAAGGGAGTTTTGTTATATTTGGTTAAAATGCTCTAGTTATTACTTGCTGCGTTTTTATCTTGAAGAAAAATATTAAAACTGAGTTGTTTCTCTTTACTTTTATTGAAGGAGGGGGGAATGATTTGATAATAACTTTTTAATATGACGGATCTTATTTCACTTGTATAAAATTAAGATAATCTAGAATTACATTAATTGATAAAAATAAAAGGGCAAGTGAGATCTTACTACAAGTTGCATTGTCAAGGATGCGTAATTCGTCAATTATCGTTGTTGTTGCTGGAAGCCCAATTGGATGCGACAGTCAATGTTTTTGGTTTGCTATCAGTGCTCAAATGAAGACTCTTTATCACTGATTGATCTTTTTATAATGTTTTTGGAATAAACAATTGGGAATTGATGCCATAATAGTGTCTGTAGGGATTGTGAATGCAAAGAAGTAGAAAAACCTGGCTCTCATCTTTACGTATGGAATATCGGAGGTGGCATTGATGCTTGCTTCATGTTAAAGCCCTCTCAACACTTATTTGTTGCTAAGCACAAACCTTAATCGCTCTCCTATGTTGATTCTCCTTTACTTGGGTGGCCATTAATGGGAAAGGGATCTGAATATTAAATGAAATAGTAATACTAATAATAATAATGATAATAGTAATATATCAGTAACAATAATAATTAATATTTGTTGATTGGCCAATTTAGTCTCCAAGTTTAGCTCATTTAATTAAATCATCACTTCATCTTCATTTAAAATTAAAAACATATTTAATTTAGTAAATAATTTTTGTTTAAATTGAATTACATCAAGAACTGACTCTAAGTTTGTATTTTTTATGCTATTTATGCACATTTTAGAGCACACGCTTTGGTGTATAGTATTAATAGATGACAACCTTCTTTTTGTGAAGAATAGAGTTGCGGAGAAGTATCTTAGAATCTAAAGTGTTTTGTTTTAGTAGACTCAAAACAAAATATATGGAATGTTAGTATAATCATAATAAAAACTATGTTATTAAGGATACATTAATTGAAGGTTACGGTACACAGAACAAAATATTCAAATAATTTTTCTAGTCATAAGAATTATGGAAAAATAGATGGAGCGTGATTAACATGAGTCATACAAGTTGGAGGAAATGGAGGCGCACTTTCAAGATATTGTGGATTGAAAAATCCCATCAAATTTTGGAATGTTTTATTGAATAGCTATAAAACTATCAATGCTTCTGAGGCAGAATGTTGACCCTTCTCAAAGGTTTTATAGCTATAAAACTATCAATGCTTCATTGTGTTATCTTTTCCCACCGATCGCGTAATTAGCTGGTGCAATCCAAATGGGTTTCTCAAAGGTTTTATATATATCCATATCCGCTAACACCCAAACTATGGATGGCGTAAGAATATTTTTCATGGTTGTGCCTACTTTCAAAGGTTTCCCATTAAAGGAGCTAAGGGAGAATTATATGGAGTGAGTGATGAGATGCACTTTTAGAAGGGAAAATTTTATCCAAACAAGAACAATAGGTGGTTTGGACTTGTGATCAAAATCTAGGGTCCCCTTTAGAAGCTTTATTCGAAATCCTTTAACATGGTAAATTTCACGAAAAAAAAGTCCGGTATAATTATCTTCACGAGTCATCTTGATAAGGATTTGTCTCCCATCTAGTAAACCGACATTGTAGGCTCCCATAAGGCCCGTTCATTGAAATTTTTTGAATGTCTTGCATTAGTGGCTTCCCATTCGGAAAATTTTCAATTACCATAAAATCAAAGGGTTTAGCAAACAGATAATTATGTTCGTTCTAAGGCCTCAATGTGGGCCTTCTACTATAAGTTGCTATTGGTTTGATACCAACCACTGTGGAAATGCTAGAGTTTGCTCTCTTGTTAATGCTTCAATGAAGGACCTAGGGTTACCAGGAGGATTAGAATGAGCAAAGTTTAGCTAGCATAGGCAAAGATCCTAGAGCGATAGGTGAAGACAAAGCCTTCCTCGAAACCAAAGGTTGTGTTCATCATTCATTGAGCAAAACAGAAATGAAAATTACATTCCAAAAAATACAAATTTCAAGAACCACACAAAAAGAGAGATGAAAAGCAAAACAGACAAATTGAAATAAAAGAGAATATTTGAGAAGGTTAGATGTTACCATGATCAGGGAAGAGAAAATCTTCTCAAAAAAATGCTAACCCAAGATGACCTCGAGACAATTCCTAGTTTTTCTTGGATTATTTAAACAAAAATACCACTGCCAATCTCTAAACCACTGTGGAAATCGTAAACAAATTCGTGACAATAGAAGGAAATCACAGGAAGAAGGTAAAATATTTGAACATAATGCACTCCTAACCACGAAGGAGAGTGCTTTCGCCGTCACCTTATACAGAGAGCGTTTTGGATTTTTTTTTCTAAACTTGTGGATATATCTTGCGTAATTTAGAAACTAATACACCATTTAGCAAAAATTTTGTTATTTCAACGTGTTGATCATTTTTTGAATCTTTATAATGCATTTAAGCACACCTTCACACTTGACTACAATTGACCTTGGATGATACTTGCACTTGTGTCCTGACTTGAATCTAATGAGTTCTCAAATACATTGCAAATATGCATAGCCTAGTGAATAGTATCATCTATATGGTTTTTAATAAATATTTGATCTGAAAGCAAACAATTAGCTAATTATTTGGTGGCATTATAAAAAGTTGTAATCAAATCGGTCACGAGCAACAAGAGTCACATAGGCTTATCAAGACAATAATCTCCTATTATTTATTTGAGACAGATCAGTGTTGTGATGTGAAAGAGTAAAACTTATAGACATGTTAAATGCCCTAACATTGACATAATAAATTTTTTTATTTGGCATTTTAAAGTGTTTACAACTATTCAATCCTAAGTGTAATAAATTTAAATGGTCTTTTGACTATTGATATATGTCCAATTTAATTTAAAAGTTACAATTATGTTATAAATGGTTTTTGAACTTGATAATAAATAATTTTGTTCAAAATATAGTACATTAAACTAAGAGGTTGCTTGTCATGAAAAAATTTGAATGTTAAGTAATCTGATTACTTTACTTTTATTTGGTTGTCTACGAAAGTTATGTATGAAATCTGAATTTTTCATTTGGAATGAAATAATTTGCCGAGTATGGTGCTCCGAGTAATTTACAGGATGACACTACCCTGTAGTTTTTTTTTTTTTTTTTTGATAATGTTAAAAATTAACTCTCTCGTAGCCCTATTGAGTTATTAAAAGAATATTCATTAAAATACCCATTTTAATATCTTTTTGCCTTTCATACTAGACATAAAAAATAATTCCAAAATAATTCATAGAATCAGTTCTAGTTACAGTAACCCCTTTTTACTTAAAAATATGGTGATTTAGCTCATAAATGACATTAAATCTTCCTCTATTACGAAGTCAGCACCACTACTTTTAAGTCTTCCTTTATTACTTGCTTAGTGCAGTCCCTGAACAGATGTTAAAATAATCCTAAACACATTGCATGCTCCAAACACATTCCTAACTAGTTCAAAATGTAGTACATGAATAACTTCAAAAAAATAACCAAAGTGTCTCTAAAATATTTCAGTCATAGTAGCTCTACAATTATTCTCAAAGCAGCACAAAATAGTAATTTTGTTCTCATTCACAACTCAAAATGTAGGTTTATTTCAGCTCCAAATATGGATTGTTTGATGCTCTGTTTCAAGCCTCAAAGAATGAAAAGTTTTTGCTGAAAATAGAGACTATTTGATGTCCTAATAGAGGAATATAAAAAATAGAAATATATTTTTAAATTGTTTTCATATTTCAACCGTATTACGTAATATATAAGTCATACGCTGCATTATACCAATTAATAATCACATATTGAAACGCTTTAAAGAAAAAACATTGCATTTAATTGTCAATTTACTTCTCCAATTCAAAGTTAGTCAAATGTGGCATCAATCAGATCACAAGTTTCGAAACTATAATGCTCCACAAGTAATCACATCTCAATTCAGAAACATAAAATTCCTTCCTAACACCATTTACTTGGTAAGGACTAGCAACATCTAATGGCTAACTTCCCTCACTCACCGATGTTATCAGTAGGCACATACTGAAAGCAAGATTAAATTGCCATAATGGAAGACTAAGGAGATTTGTAGAGCTCACCGACTTGTACGGGATGAGGCAAGCAGGAAGGAGACCTCGATTGAGCAAGATCTCGACGGTCTCTGCCGCAATGACTGGCGATAGAGTCACATGAGTGGTGAGCAGAGGAAGCCAATCCCCTCTCTCCCTTTAGAGCCTGTGAAGATAGAAGCCATGGCAAGCCCTTTTCAGGAGAGGCTGCTTTTCTTTTACTCTCAAATAGTCCTACTCTACAGAAACACTGCCTCTTTCCCTCTATCTATACCCCCATCAATGGAGCTTTGGCACAACAACACTATGCTGAGTTCATTGATGACGCTTGGCGGCAGTAGGAAATTCTATGGCAACTGTGCCAACCCCTCATCCTTGTGTTCCTTTCTGGCTTTCCATATCATCCTACATGATGGTATTAAAAGCCCCCAAAGTTCCGCATAATAGAAAGTGAACCGCAGGTGAGCTTCTTAGCGATTAGCTCTCCCTCACGCACCATTCGCGAAGAAAAAGGACCACCGCTTAATATTAGATTTGGGCCTACTTGGCCAAAATCTTGTTACACTGGACTTATTTATAGTCAAGTAAAATTTTACTCTGATTTTAATTTACTTTCTTTGCTTCATGCCAAACACCTGAATTTTTAAATCAGGTAAAATTTTTTACTTTACGTTTATTTTACATCATGCAAACAGCCTCTTAATCGTTTGTTTGAAGGGCAATTTAAAAAAAAAAATTAAGAACACAAATATGATTTAATTTTCAGCTAGTTTTCTAGTCTTTCATGTTGAAAGTGTTCTCGAGTTTTTACGGTGTTTCCATGTACTCTCTTAGATATATTTGAGCATCTTCATTTTTTTATGTTATTTAAACTTAGTTCTTACCATTCCATATTTATGTGAACATGCTTAACAACATTTTGTATATGTTATGGCTTTTGTTTGCATAATGGCTTTAGTCAGGAAATATAGATGAGTTTATTTAATGCTTTATAACATGCTTCTACAAGATTTTAGTTTCCTTCTTGATTTTTTTTTCAATACTTCCTTTAATTTTTTGGTGTTAAATAACTTTATGCTTAAATTATATAATAATTCCTTCAAGATTTATTATATTTAAATTTAAGGTGAATGTTTTCACATACTGAAGATCATTGTATTATCTTGGTATTCACTTGTCTTTGCCTATTTTAATTGCTTGTCTCACTTTCGACATGCTATAAATATTGATGTTAGAAAAACAGGATGCAGAGGTTGAGCAATATGCCGAGAAGCTCAGGCGCAAGGGGCAACAACTACAAAATCTTGGAACTTATACGAAGCTTAATGTGTCCTATTTTCCTGCTGAACTGATACAAGGTATAGTGCTTTTATTACTATCTCTTACTCTTGAAAGATTTACTTTTTGAGATTGTTGTGATGATTCTACTGATAAGTGTTGTACTTTTTTGCAACGGATTTACTATTTGGGTGACAGTTATTTACACTATTAGAGTCATAGAAACAATCTGATAGCTTGCAAATGTTTTAGGTGAAAAAAGGGGACACGTTGACAGCAAAAGACCGCGTTGGGATACCAAACAAGGTTTGGCTAAAATTAACTATGTGAATGTTGTTTTACTTGGTGTATATGTTCTCAAATTTTATTAGTAAAAAATTTTGTTTAGCAATTTTCAAAGAGTAGTTGTGGTTAAATTTTATCTCAACATCTTATGGCGCACCACAACTAGTCAATAACATTGATCTAGGCCATGTCTATGAATTTTTTGTTCTTTCTTTCTTTCTCACAAGTGTTTGCTCTACAATCCAATTGTTGACGACATATTTCCAGTAACTAGATTCAAAATCTATTGCTGATGTGATCTTTCTTCTTTTCATTCTGATGGTGATATCGAATTGTTTCATTGATTGTAAACACTTTTTACTAAAAGCATGCTAATTTTTAAAAGATTCTCCATGTTATTGAGTTTTGTGCTTGAACCATGTTTTGGTACACTGAGCAATGCACCACTTGCCTGCTTTTCTTACTTACTAAGTGTGCAGTGTGCGTGTGATGCTGCTAAGAATGTGCTTATATATTTAGAAGTAAATGGAATTTTTCTTGATTCTATCATAATGTCATAATTGACTTGTATTCTAAATAGTATAACACCATTGCCACTACACTGCCACCATGCTTTGGTCCCACTATGGAATCCGCTACATGAATCCTGTTTCCATTAGATTTTAAAAAGTACACGATGAAATTACTTTATTGCATTTATTTTGTTTGTTTTTTGTTAATAATAAAATTATTTTTTGTATTATTTTTTTTCTTTAGCCATTTCAAATTTGAGTCAATCAAAACTATGTGATGCATTATGAAATATTTGCAAGAAAAAGTTGCCTTGCACTTCTAAACATATGGTACATTATTGAAGTAGATCACTTGTCCCAGCTCCATCATTTTTTTAAAAAAAATCAGAATTAAAGTAATTCATGACAAATGGCAAATGCAATATATATGTGATAACACCATTGCCACTAAACTACCACCATGCTTTGGTCCCACTGTGGGATCAGCTACATGAATCCTGTTTCCATTAGATTTTAAAAAGTACACGATGAAATTATTTTATTGCATTTATGTTGTTTGTTTTTTTGTTAATGATAAAATTATTTTTTGTATTATTATTTTTCTTTAGCCATTTCAAATTTGAGTCAATCAAAACTATGTGATGTATGATGAAATATTTGCAAGAAAAGTTGCCTTGTACTTCTAAACATATAGTACATTATTGAAGTAGATTACTTGTCCCAGCTCCATCATTTTTTTAAAATAATTTCAGAATTGAAGTAATTCATGACAAATAGCAAATGCAATATATATGTGATGATCGAATTGATCTGGGTAATCCATCCTATAAATTGCAAAGCAGTAGTCAGGCCACCGACCATGCTGCCCCAAAAAATTGAGACTAATCAAATCAGCTTTAAATTGACAAGTTTGGTTGTACAAGTTGACTAGCTACTACATCTGACCTACTCATCCTTTCATCCTAGTTTTTCTATTTTATTGAGATGCACCCCATTGATTTTTTTTAAGAGATAAAATTTGCTAATTAGTCACTTATAAAAATGAGTTTTGGAGAACTAAGATTGATTGTTTTCTTGTAAAAAATAGATTTCTTATATTATAAGGACTAAATATTACTTTACATTATAACTTGAGAACCCAATATTGGTTATTGGTTCTATATTTAGAAATTATGAGTTGGAAAATGAATATAAATCTAACTTATGAAGACATCTTATTGATAAAAATAGAGATATTTAGGAGTAGAATATTAGTGCTTGGGTAGTGAAACAATTATGGAAAGTTAATCATGTGGCGAACTGTTGCTTGTTGTATTTGCATGAGGTTAAAGATGTACTTGCAGAATCAAAGGAGAAGAGACCTTAATAGTAAAGATGCCTAGTGGTGAAAACAAGATGTTCAAAAAACCAAATATTTATTCAATCAGGATTGAATGCAAGAAAAGATAACAAGTCTAACGTATGAATGTAGCTAAACACCTTTAGAATGGTACTCCTTTACTTAAATTTACTTAAATTTCAATGCTAATAACCTCTGTTCATAAATTATTAGATGTATTATAGTTTTAGTTCTTGTTTGTATTGATAATATTTGCCATTCTTGCTAATTCGAATGCTATATTTTAGCTTAGAAGAGGTGCTTTGGTGCATTTTATTTTCTTATGAAATTTTTCTTATTGATAAGATTGCAGATAGGTTGAAGCAAAAACTTGAGTTATAGAGAGCTATCTCATAGAGTATACAATTCTATCTCAGTAGGTTCAAAATAAATTATATAGAGTTAATTTAATCATAATGCAAGTTTGGTTTAGTCATGCAAAATAAGAGTGGAATCTGATTAGTATTATTCAAGCTGGTTTGATGAAATGGAGTGCTTTAGGGTGTTATGTAGTAGAGAAATTTCACTCAACTATGAAGGAAAGCTTTATAAATTTTCATAAAATCTTGGCCAACATAGTAGTAACGTATTGATAAAATAAGTGCTGCCAAGACGAGGATGAATTAGTGACATGCATAAAACAATATGATGATAATTCGGGCATATTATTGTGTAAACCTTTTGATACCTAAATTGGGAAAATAAAATTTATCAAGTTTGCTTATGCTAAAAGAGGAAGTGGACGAAAATACAAACCTTGGAAAGAAAGATTTTTAAAACTAAACCCAGCATTGAACCTTAAAAGGAAATGTTATTATCTGAAAGTTATAGAGTGATGACATGTGAAATGTTACTATTGATTAATAATTATTCAAATGATGTAATAAAATAACAATGCTAATATTAATATTAATAATATTAATAATACAAACAATACGAAATTTTAGTCGTACTCTCGGCTACATAAATTATATCTTATTATGCACAATAAAGTTATAACATCTCCTCTCCATGTGTACAAAAACTTAAAGTGATGATCGTGATAGATCATAGTGGAAAGTGTTCCTATAAATATATAATATCTAGCCTTTATTTTTCTTTATGTTTTTATATTCTTAGTTTAGATTTTTAATTTATGAGAAAATACTTGCTTAAAATGTTTTTCTTTTGTGGCACCAGATGAATTTAGCTTGTTCGAAAAGCTTGAAGAGAAAGCTAAGGTAAGCGAAAGCAGGATTATTACCCCCTTTCAATAGTTTTTGAGGTTTTAGCTTCATGAAACTTACCAAGTAATACGCAAATCGTCGAAACTATTACACACTTGCTTTGGATCTCCAGCACCCCTTTTTCGCACATGTTGTATTTTGTGCTTTGTGCTTTTGATAATATTCTGGCACAGCTTCCTGCCTGATTTCCAGGATAGGGATGGAAAGGACAATAATGAAAAGGAAAAGAAAGAGGGGGATGAAGAAACGGAAGAAGATTTGGAAAAAGAAGAGGTGGAAAGCTCAGAGGATGATTATGCTCAGGTAATTACACTATATCATTTAATGAGATGGAATGTTATTACAAAAATGTACATTTTTTTTCAATGCAGAATGAGTACTTTGATGACGATGAGGATGATTTTAACATAGAGGAAGAACCAGGTAAAGTG
This sequence comes from Gastrodia elata, assembly GCA_016760335.1. Classification (NCBI taxonomy): domain Eukaryota; kingdom Viridiplantae; phylum Streptophyta; class Magnoliopsida; order Asparagales; family Orchidaceae; genus Gastrodia; species Gastrodia elata. The sequence continues at coordinate 24,697,237 of CM028675.1, forward strand.
AATAAATTCTCACAGAAATTTATCACACAAAAACAGATATTATTGCTGAAGCCTTTCGTCTTCAAATCGAGCGAACGATTGTTTTAATAGCCATTATCCTTTCTTTACATACGTTAATTATAAGTTTCTCAATTACTAATGTTCCAGAGGAAGACTACTATGAGTGAAGGAGCTGCTCTTTACTGATTGTTCTCACATTAGTTTTCGCTGTAAAGTGGAAAGAAAGAAAATTTAGATGAAAAGGAACATGAAAAGCTACGATGGAGAGAGTTAGAAATGATAGCATTTTTTATTTATTTTTGTTATTGTATTCGGGTATGTGTGTGTGTGTGTATATATATATATATATATATATATATATATATATATATATATATATATATATAGTTATATATTTGAAGAAGTTGAGTTGAGGTAGAAGTTGAGAAATGGCTGCTTGGGGGACTCTTGTGCTCTTGTGCTTGAGATGTGGGGGGGCTTTAGGAGGATGTATCAAAGTTCATCATGAAGTCTTTTGTTCATATTTTACTTGCTCTATACCAGGATTTTATTTTTTTGGGGAGAATAAAAAATTTTCATTCTGCCTACTTTTATTGTTTGAAAAATATTATGCTTACATAAGAATATATATCAAAATTCAATAGTTTTTTTTTTTTTTTTGCTTATAAATTTTATAAAAAAAATGTATTCAATCAATAATCGTCTTACAAATTGGATTGATATATTATCTATATATTTTGATGTTATATTAACGTGTATGTGTTGATATTCTTATTGTTTTCAGGAAAATATTGAGTGATTTTTGTTGGGGAATGTAGCAAAGCTCTTCTTAATAATCTTTCAGGAAAATATTGTACAAGCTTATTACTTAGAGCTGCTCTTTTGTGTTGATTTATAATAATAATAATTTAAATGCTGAATTTTTTTTTTATACTGTTACATATGTAAAAAAAATTGATATAAATTTCATGATCTGACTTAAAATTAGAAGAAAATTCTCTTTTTTTTTTTCATGAATAGTATTGTAATTTAGTAATTTTGATTTAGAATTCAGTATTTGTATTTCTGAATAGCAAAGTATATTGTCTGAAAATAATTTATTATCTAATATTTTATGCCTAATAATCTAAGAAAAAGCAGTCTTGCCTTTTAGTCGCCCTTACCGAGCAAAGAAGTGGATAAGCCACGTCAATTTGGCGTGGCGTTTTCGTTTATGCAAATATATTATTAGTGCACATTTATTTATTTTTTAGATTAAAAAAAAATTATTAGTGAATATTATTATGTATATGATAGTGCAAATTTCATTAATAATACTTTACCAAATTTTAAGAAAAGGAATTAAAATAAAGAAAAAATATTACATTTTAACAAATAAATTAGAAATTTGATATAATTTAATAGTGATTAAAAAAAATAAAAATTATATGAAACATAACTTTTATCAAACAAAAATATTAATACAAAACTAATCTCAAATTAATGTTTAATTAAAAAGAAACCACTTTTAGATGCAAAAAAAAGGATGTGCCCAAGCAAATTATGCAACAAATTTTAAATGTCATCAACAAGCACATATATTTCTTCAATTAATTGTTCTTTAGCAATCCCATTGATTTGTCTTCTAAATTCTTGGTAAGGCCTTCAATTTGACAAACATGTGCTTCAAAGGGAGGGTCTTCTATTTAATTGTGAGCAAGCCACCTCATAGCCTGCCTTTTACTGTTGTTTGTGCACCAAGTCGTACCCATTGCTCATGCATTGCCCCAAACGTCCAAGTATTTTTAAGGTAGGTTTTTTTCTTTTGGAAATGCGCGGCTCTATCCTCCTTCGACGGGTGGACGGCGATTTGCTAAATCACATTAGCGATGAGAATGATGCTAAGGAAGTCTAGGAGAAGCTGGACGCTGATGACGAATCATCTGAACGCTAATTAAGATCAACTCTCAGATATGAAATATTCGATTTGATGAAGAACTAACTGCTGAGACTGCTGTTAATTGAATATCTACCGGATACTTGGGAGGCATTTCGATGAACTTAGCTTCAGATGTTCTGACCATGGATGTGATGAGAGGAACTGTTCTAAATGAGATGCGGAGAAGACATGTGGCACTTACAGTCGCATAAAATGTGCTTGTGGTGAACAGGTCAGGTTGCAGCAAGAGCCTCAGACCAAACTCCTCCAATTGTGAAGCAAGAGCAAGCTTGGTACAGAGAGCAACCGAAAAGAAAAGATTAGAAGTTCGATATTGCAGACAATTCTTCTACGGTTCACAGCAGAAACAAAGTCTCTCTCCTATACAAAGGAAACTCTTATCAACATTGGTGTATCAATTCATGCCACGACTGGGAGACAGTTCTTCTCCACCTATACGCCAAAAGACTTTGACTGCGTGAAGAAGTGCAATGATGGCATTGCAAAAGTGATCGACATGGGTGATCTTCATCTCGAGACAGGCATCAGCAACAAATTGATCTTCCAGAGTTTGAAGCACGCATCAGATATCTGGATGATGAAGGCTTTTGCAACACCTTTAAGAATATAGTAGATAGAAGCTCATGAAGGGAGCTTTGATTATTGCTCTGCCTTCTCGTTTTTAAGATTGAGAGTAGCATATCAAACCCAATCACATTATTGAAATAAACATTAAAATAAATTTCATCATTGACGGATTCAGTAACGCATAAAGCCAACCCATCAGTGAATTTCTGCAGCTAAAGAGCTTATTCAGAGATAACTTGCTTTCAACCTTAATTGAAATTATGACGACCTCATAATGTATACCATGCTACATATCATCAGAAATCATCTATTATTTTACAGCTCAAATATACCCCAAATTGCAAAAAACCAATGCCATGTGTACCTTTGATCCTGATATTTACGTTGTGTGGGAGAGAGGAGAGGCTTCCATTGGCTCCCGGCGCGGTGACGCCCGACATTGAGCGAGGCATACATTGGCAGGAGTAAATGGCCGGCAGGGCGGTTCAAGGGCAGGCTGCAGGCCGGAAGGATGAAAGAAAGTGCTCCTCTCTTATATGTATGATATTAAATAGACCTCAAAGACAACCCGTCCCGCTCGCACTCGAAGACAGGCTCCTCACGGCCACCTTGACAGCGCCCACGGCACCCAACTGTCTGATTTTCAGGCTCAACTCCCGTTCGTCAACCTTCGATCCCTCATCAATTTGTACTCCGACATAAAATGCAATCTGCTCACGGAACCTAGGTAAATTTGTGCATTATGCCCGCATAATTTGAGATTTTTGTTTTGCTTTATTTTTTAAAGAAAAGAACAAAAATGCAACTGGTGGGAATTAAATTCATGACTTTCTAATAGTGTAAACTCCAGAGCCCTAAACTATTCGGCCACAACACCATTTGTACGTACTGTATTTCTAAATTATTTAAGAAAACATTGACACACCCTTACCCCAATCTCCCAAAAATAAGTTATGGACGGTCTTGTCTACTTTAAGAATTGGCTAATGTACTTTTGCATGTAAACCCACCACAAGAAAAATTTAATATTTTTCTTTTGAAAGAAGTTGAATCTCAATAAGGGGCAAAGATGCAAGCGATGAGATATAAACTCTTGGCATGCCAGGAGTGCGAGCACAAAAGCCCCAACCATTTAGCCACAACACCCTTTACTCTTGTGAAATTTGAGGCATTTTATTAGGGGTACCGTGCAATTTTCATTAATGAATTGTAATTAGATATTTACACATTTAAAGAAATGAAGGGAGGTTGCATGTATATTACCAAAACCTTAAAACCTTTTTATTTTTATAACTAACACCTGAATCTTAAATATCACAATGTTAACGCCCAAATCTGTAACATTGCACTAGAATGATCATCTCACTAAGAACCTTCTAAAAATCAAGCTTAATAGTTAGTTTTTTAATTACAAATATTTTAAGAATTAAATGTGTAAAATGCACAGATTTTGCGTGTTATCAATTAATTAATTATCCCCAAAAATATGAAAGAAGCAAAACGCTCATCCAAGAGCTTAATTTAAGTTCAAGGAAGGGACCTTGCCAGATGAATTTCGGATAGGTGAAACGTGCAGAATGTTCCAAAATGAAGTTCCATCTTTTCTGGATTTTAATAAGAAACCAACAAAATAAACACTTAAGGTTGCAAAGAGAGCCGATATAGATAAAGCTGATAGAATTGATCCAGGAGAGGAATCACCTGTAATTCAGAATACGCACAGTGCAAGCTTTTTCTGCCAGTATGCTTTCTTTAATCTGCAAAAAGGAATCAATGCGTTAAAACAGAAGTGAAATAGAAGCCGCTAAATGCATGAACCATCTATCTACCATACAGTACCTGCCCAGAGGCCTCGGCATTGGTGTTGGGCCCGCCTAAGAACCTGCAATTACGTCCCAAAACTTCATCTTTTGTGTAGCCTGAAGATGCGAGGAATATTTATTCATTAATTTTTTGAGGCCAAATATGCTGCAGATTTGTATATTAAGAATTTACTAGGCGTAAACTCAGTGGAATAGTAGTCATTTGCAATGTGAATCAATATTTCATGATCCCAAATATAATTAGTCTTTTCTTCTTTCTAAATAGATGGTTTGGCTTATTTTTGGTTTCATGACTCAAGAAAGAACAATCACTACTCTGCATATTGCAGTGCTGGGTAATGTCACAAGTGTATACTAGGAGTGTTTTTCAGATTGAGTATGCTTAGGATATGACGAACAAAACAACGAGAAAGTTATGCCTGTATGTTTCTCTTTTCTTAGTCTGCCGTCTTATTCTTCTTCCTCGAGGACTAGTTATAAATGTATTCTTCTACCTCCACTAATCAAATCCATGCTGCTGTAAGTTTCTCCTCTCTTAGTCTGTATTCAGCTTCTACCTCTATGAATTATTTTACCCATAATCCTTTTCCTCTACTAATCAAATGACTCCAAAATGTAAAATTTTCAAATTGGTACCTATCAGTTGCATCAGTGGAGGCAACCCCTTTATAGCTTCAATAGACACAGCAATTCAAGAACAGAATTCATAGTTACAAATATACAATTCCTGCATCATTCATACTTCAAATTTACAATGAATTCTATCTAATCTAAACGAAGAGAATATCCAAATTTTATAGATTCTGCCAATAAGTACGCTCCTACGGATGTATGCGTTTTCACTTTGAGCACAAAGCAAAAAGAAAGCTCCCATATGAAATGATGTTATAGATAACAAATTAAAAACAACAGATGAATACCGTGAAAGATCTTATTCCTTTTTCTTTTCCTTGACATAAAGCAGAAATAAAGATGCTTGAAAAAAAGAAGGCACCTGTCAAAGTCAAGAAGGCGTCACTAGCATAGATGATTGGCATATCAGGCAAATGAGGATCAGTCCTGCAAGGCAAACTATACATCTTTCAAACATTCATACAACCCGATTAAAAAAGAAAAAAGAAAAAAAAAAGACAATTTGTAAATTCCATGCAAACAAGAAACACCAATTTGCAAAAACTCACAACACAAAGCTTTGTTTGATTCTACCGAGAGAAGTGTACAAGGATGAACACAGGGGAGCAATGCCAGACCGGGAACTGCTTCTCTTCCCACACACAACTCTTCCCGTAACCTTACTATAATGCGCCAGTTTCAAAAGAATCTCTGTAGCACCATCAAATGCTTTCTGCTTCTCACGATCACCTGCATCCCTCCGCTCTTCGTCCTCCAACCCTGAAATCGACTAAAATGCGATGAAATTCACCACAAAAAGGAGTGATTAACTAGAAGGACAGTAATTAAGATACCTCGATTATCTGAATCTTCATAGGAATCGAAGGGATAACCACATCTGAAGTCTAGATCAGAATGAACTTCATTCCTACAAGCCCTAAGTAATAGTCCTCCCCGTACCACCTCACGCCGGCAGCTGGAACGCTTCCGAGAAATTGGCACAAGCACGGCAAAGAAGTGAACTAGCCTTCCATCATCCATCCCAAAAACAGGACAAAGATGGAATAAAATCCAGTGCGACGTACCATCCTTCCTATAGTTCAATAAACAAATCTGCACCGGCCTTTCCTCCCGAATGGCCTCCCTGATCTCCATCACCGAGCTCCGATCCGTATCACGCCCCTGAAACATCCTCCCATTCCGACCGACGACCTCTTCCCGCGAAAACCCAGACATCGAAAGAAACCCTCGGCTTGCGAAGACGATTGGGTGGCCTGCCATGTAAGGATCAGTGATGAGAAAGCTGAGATCGTGCGGCAGATCTTCGAGGGATTCAATCACCCATTCTGAGTAGCGGGAGGTTAGGGATTCGACAAGGCCCGCCTCGTTGCTTCCCATCTCCGCAACGATCAACAGCAGGTGTGATCGGAAGCAGAGGAAATGCCACCATGTGCGATTACTGAAGAATCGGAAGAAAGAAGGCGAGAACGAGCGCTAGGGCTTTGCACTTCAGAAGAGCTTCTGAGATTGAAGGCTCTATCTGGGACAGAGATTACAAAGATAAGCACATGTTTACTTGTAAGTTAAAGTTAATACAATAATTAGGCAGATAATCGGAATTTTAATCATTTAACCAATTTTTTATTAGAACTTTCAGATTTATTAACCTAAAATCAAAAGAATTACAAAAATTTAAGAATTTTGAGTAAAATTTTTAGTGTTTTTTTAAAGGTTTTACAAAAATTTTAATATTTTACTATTTGAAATGAAATAATATATGAGTGTATTGTTTGAGTAAATTTATAAATTAAAATTAACCTCTAAAGAATTATATTTTTTTTTTTAGTGTTTCCTTCGAACTAAACAAACGTACAAACGAATTATTCGAATTGTTCGCTCGAACGAATGAATCCTTCGATTTCGTTTTCAAATCGTTTGTTTCGAATGAGCAAAATTGCACCAATTTTCAATCGAGATTTGTTCGTTCGAACAATCAAACAAAATTCATTCTCGTTTGCTCGACTACAATACTCTTCGTATTATCTAAATTCGTCTGATTTGAGTGTAAGCTATTTACTTTCATTCTATGTATAGTAATTCAAAATCAAAATACAATGTAAAATTTTGTAACAACCCAAACACTTAAGTACCAATGTATTGTCTGTTTTAGCCAGAAAGGCCTCACGATTTTGCCCTCAGAAGATAACTTCCCAGCAAGTCACCCATCCTGGGAGTGCTCCCACCTGAGCACGCTTAACTTTGGAGTTCTTATCAGGAACTCCACCGTTATCTAAAAAGGCGCCTCGATATTTAAGAGTTTCACGTATTACTACTTAAGTGGGTCATCACGTTTTACCTAATGCCAAATACCGATAATCTCAAATTCTTCGAAAATATTTTACTTTATACTAATTTTAACTCATGACAAACAATCTCTTAGTATAATTTATTATTTGGCTTACATATAGGCTATTCAAATAGAAATTGATGTTGTAATATTTTAGCTTTCCAAATATTTTCTTATATATAATTTTGAGGTATCATTATTTCACATCTCTTTTCCTCTTCAAACATAGTGTGCTATCACCATCAAAGTCCTTCGTTTCTTCACATTACAATCCTTCACTCAAGAATAACTTCTTATTAACTATTACCACCAGTCTTCTTTAAAAATGCATGTGGAAGACATGTGAAATATGATTTTGTCATATTTTGTAGTGTTGTGCAAACGGTATGTTATCTTTTGAGTTAGTAAGAAAAAATTATATGATTATAAAATGCTAGGAAGCACCAATCAACTAAAATTTAGACATTACATTTTAGATTACATTTGTAAACTTTGAAATGAAAGTTAGGAGCATACTTTTATTGGGTCTGTGTAACAATTTTAGAGTTGTTATCCATCAATTAGTAATATAATTGACTTTAATTTCTTTCATTAGTCTTATAATAGTATTATGAGCTTTCATTTCAATTTTTGTGGGATTTAGAGATCGTTAGTCAATTTCCAATATTTTCTAGTTTTCTGATAATTCTGAGAATGCGTATTTTATTTAAATTTCAAAATAAAAAATGGAGTCCATCATTGGACTCACACACTTAAATTAGCTAGGGGTGATAATTTCGAAATGTTTGGAAGTCGTCGAATTTTCCCCAAATATTTTAATAATATTTAAATACTCAAAAAATTATAATAATTAAATTGACCTCATATCAAAAATCTATTTTTATTTTGAGTTCATTACCCCTCAATTAGGTAAGGATGAAATTTTGGAATTTTTTGTAGTGCGTTTAGTTATTTAATTTTGAATAATGAATTGTGTTTAATTAATTATTTAAATAAAATATTTAATTTATTACTTAAACGGCTTAATTTCAAACCACGGGAATCTCGTGTCTGGCGCATAACATTAGACAGCGGCACAGATTAATCAGAGTCGTTGCACATTTATAATCGAGATCTGACGGTCTCTATTAACCCTGTTCGTTGAACCAGAACTGGCCGTTCGATCGACAGATCGAACGAACGACCCGGATCTCTTCCCTGTACGCCTCTTTCGCACGACCTCTGTGCTGCAGGCAAAGGACGTCCGGTCACTCCAGCTGGACTCTTGCACAGGTTAAGCTTCCATTTCATTCTCTATACCTGGTTTTGGGAATCATTTTACCTCATCAAGCTGCTGAGAAACCTTAGAGTGCTGGGGAGAGCAATTTTTTTTGCTGACGAGCTTTGAACCTTAACCGGCGATCAAAGGAAGCCAGGTACACCATCATTATGCCTTTACGAGCTTATTGTTCTTTTGTGTAATGTTTAATCATTTCATCAAGGTTCGATTCAACTCGATTTAACTCAATCAAGATGATTGAATCAACCCTCCTCTGTAATCCATTCCTTATTTCATTTTATCTCAATCGTAAACCCAAAACTAGGGTTCATGTTTACGGACCTCAAAAACAATCTTAGACATCAAATCTGGCATCATATGGATGGTATGGTAGAGATATTTCGAACATTATATGGATGGATGCTTTTGGTGGTCAAAAAGATCATCGTTTCATTTATGCCCTAATTTCCTCCTTCGCGCAATCTGTCGGGGAAGAAGAATGGGAACCCGAACCAGGTTTGCTTTCTTATTCTTCACTGAACCAGTTTGGGTTCTTCGAACCGCGTTTCAGCGTAGTCTTCCATCTACTTTAGTGTCGACACGCATCGCCCTCACGAGCCGACGCGTGTCACGACGGTGCGTGTTATTTTCCGCGCCGCTGTCGCCTCCCGATTTCCACGCCGTAGGTCTCATCAGTCAGCGCCATTTTCTGCATTATAAATTTTTGTGCCATCAGGATTCCGACGCCGAAAGCCGGTTTTGTTAATGGAAATAAATCAATTTAAATAAATTAATTTTAATCCAATTCTTATTTTATTAATAACTTTAATTGTATTTATCCAAATAATATAATATTATATACCATTTTGATTACAAAAATTTTTAAATTAATAATATGAAATATACTTTTTGTTTGGATGATTATTTTATTTAATCATTAATTTAGATTAATTAATTATTTGCAAATTAATTTCAAATCTTATTTGGGTCATAACTTGAACATTAAGAGTCTAAATTAAATAATTAAATTGTCCATTTCACTTACAAAAATATGAGGAATAATAATATGAAACTAAAATTTATATTAGAATCCTAATTTTTTTAATCACTTTTTAAACCTTAATTAAGATTCCCAAAAATCCTAAAAATTCGACGTTGTCCGATTTTGGCCTACTTAGAGTCATTTTTCTCTTTATTCTATAAAGATTTCATATTAATGCATATTATTTTATTTGGACAATGTTTAGTGATTTTAGATTTTTGGCTCCTAACTTAAAGTAATTTTCATAATTTCTAGTTTTCATAAATTGTATATTTTAGGTATCTAAAATCTTAGGATAGCAAGCATATCACATTTGTTACTTCCCATGTCAAATTCAATCGCATGTTATGAGATTAGTTCTCTTAAAATTAGATGCTTGATTGATAAGTAAATTGCTTGATTCATCTTTCCAACTTAAGATATAAGCTATATGATTAATTTATAACTTGATTTGTAGATTATCCTTAGAGCTATTTATTACATCCATTAAGTATAGTTAAACTTAATGCTTATGTAGTTATATGTTATGAATTAATAAAGACTAGCCTTAAGTAACTAGATTAGATCCTATTTCACATCATCTTAGTTCTTGAGTCCTTTAATGTAATAACCCAAATTGTTACCTTAATCAATTATGATTGATATTAGTCTGAAACCCAATTCTAAGTGTTAATCAAGTCATCAGGAGTCAACCCCCAAGACCCAGTCCAAATCAGGAGTCAAATGGATCGAATCTGGATTTCTGGAAAATTCAAAACCTTAGAATTTGACCTATCTAAAACAACTTTAAATCGAAAAACGGACTTCGCCATTACGCTCATTGCCTCCAAATTAGCTAGGGGTTATGTTTTCGGGTTAATTGGAGGTCATCAAAATTTTGCGAATATTTTAATAATATTTAAATACTTCGAAAATTGGGAAATTAAAATACTCGTCGGATCGAAAATCCAACCTCGCCGTTGCATTCCTCACCCCTCAATTAGCTAGGGGTGAGTGCTTGAGAAATTTCGGGAACTAAAATAATTGATTATGATTAATTTTGGATAATTAGAAATTAATAAAATTAAAGGTTTAATTAAATATCCAACTAACGACGTCGTTTCCCTTATTGACGCCGTCAGCCCGATCTGGTCCATCGGACCATCCAAAATGGATGGTCCAGATTACGCCGTCCCCGACGCAAACCCTGCGAGGCCGCGTGGCGCCCTTGCATGCTTCGCCGCGCTCCCCATATCTCCTTCGCTCCTCCCTAAGCGTGAGGGACGGCCTGCGAGGATTCTTAGACCAGCTAGGAGTGTCGGCACGACTTCAAGCGAACCTGTTGTACTCCCGACGCTCGATCAGGTACCCCTCCCACCTCAAATCTTCGTTCATATGCACACAATCATTCAATTATTGATATCCACCGATCGATCCTTCCCCGATCGACGTTGTGGCTCCGGGTGGATTCGTTGTTTCGAATCTAGGGTCCGCCTTATGCAAACCTGCGGGGAAGACGAACTGTCTCTCCCCTCCCCCGAATCCGTCCGTCGTATTCGGACCCGATCTAGGCCGTCTATTCTTGGCCTGATCTGATCCATTGGATCAAAAGGATCGGATCCGTCGTATCCGTGCAGCCCGATCCGCCGGATCCTGTGATCCAATTCATCGGATCGAAATGATCCAATCCGTTGAAACCATCGGGCGGATTCGACCCGACCCGTGCAACGCGAGCGTGCGCCGTGGGGCCCGCCTAGCTTGCGTGGCGACCGTCCGCGTGTGCCACGCGGCAGTCCCGCCGGTGGGTGCGGGTGTAGGTCCCGCGATCGCCTCAGCCGACGCACGTGGACCCCACATGCTCTGCCACAGCCAATAGTCGGCTGCCATGTGTCCTAGTCGGGTCCCGTAGCCATCAATGACATGCAGAAAAGAATTAGAATAAACATTTATATATATATATATATATATATATATATATATATATATATATATGTGTGTGTGTGTGTGTGTGTGTGTTTATATGCACTTATATAAATATATACACATATAACTTGATGATTAAGGATTATACAGATATATATGTTCAGTTAACTATACTTATTAGATTAAATAATTTAGGATCATTAAATAATTAGTAAGTAATTAAATCTAATTAATCTAATTAGATTTTCAGTTGAATAATAATCACTAGGATCAAAATAGCAACAGTTAAATTTAATTAATTTAAATTAGCTAAATTATCTGATTAACTTAATTAATCTCAATATTAATTATATATATATATATAATTTGATTATTAGAAAGTAAAGATTATTGATTAGATAATTAATACTAATGAACAACACTAAGATATATATTAATTAAATAATAATAATTAATTGATATAAAATTTGAGCTAATTAAAGAAATATTTAAATATATATGATAGATAATTAATTAATTAAATTAATTAAGTATAGCTTGATTAATAATCAAATTAAATTAATGAATAATTATTAATAATGTAGAAAAATATATTTTTCCTTAACTTTAGAAATTAACACAAATTAAATAAATGAATAGTAAATAATGCAAATTGTATTAATAGTAATTAAATTAATTAAAATTAAATAAAAACTAAAAGTTTAATAACTTTTTGTAGAATAATTCAAACATAGTCAATATAGGTCTTATTTTACTCAGAAAAATAAAAGGAATCAAATGGCGTAATGCAAAAATTAGTTTCGGGGTATGTATAACATAGTGATATTTTAGGACCTATTTAAATCCCTATAACTTTTAACCTAGTTGTCAAAACATATGCACTATGGGATCTTAAAATACTCAGAAAAATAGCCCATCACTGTAGTAGTATTAGTTTTTCCATTTGGACATCAGGATAAAAGTCAACCCTGGACCCTATAGTTGACTTTGGGGAAAAATAACAAAAATGCCTCTAAAATTCAATTGATCATAACTTAGTCAATTCAACTCCAAATTCAGAAATTTAAAGTGCTAATTAACTTATAATTTTAATGTCATCAATAAAATGAAATAAAATTTAAGATATGAACCCTAGAAAATTAGAAAATGACCAAAATACTCATAATCTTAGTTAGGTCATAACTTGACAATTTGATGTCCAAATTGGGTTTACTCCCTATCAACATAATCAGTATATTTTAGAAAAGCTATAGAAATTGAGTTTGCTGAAATTGAACTTCAAATGAAAATTTCAATTTTTATCACCCATTGACCGACCCAAAATTACCGAATTACCCTTATGAATTAAAATAGTCATAACTTAGTCATCCGACCTCAGAATGCAGTGTTCTTGGACTCTATGGAACCCTTAAACAATAACTCATAGTAAACTTTATAAAAATTTAGGTTTCAGTAGAGTAAAAATTATAATATTGTCCTTATGTCAAAAACCTTAGTTTGGACTTGTATGATCCGTTTCTTGTCCAAATTGAGCATACTTACTGTCTATCTTCAAGTTAGAGAATAAAAAATCATTTGGGAGTGAGAAAATTCAGTTTGAACACTTAAATCAAAAGTTGACTTTTTAGATCCTTAAGTAGGGACAAAGCGGTCATTTTGCCCAAAATTTAGGTTAAGCATTCTTAACCTCTAATTAGTCTTTTAAATCACTAAAAACAATATTAGAACTAGAATAGAGTCATTTAAGTGAGTAAAATCAACTATTAGGTCAATCCGTCAAATTTTCTAAAATCTCTCTAAGTCTTCACTTAAGACATTACACGTCACATAAGGACTATTCTTAAGACTATGACTAGATCCTAGGTTAAACTTAATTTATTGGGTAAATATGTTACTCAATGGATGAAACCTTGGTTTTAATAGTTTCTAGATTTTTCAATTTAATTTTTGATTATTTTACCTTTTAACCTTAGATTCAAAATAGGAGATTCATCATTAAGTGTGATTTGCTTAATATGATTTGTCTTACTTAGTAGATTACTTTTAGAATAAAACCTAAATATTATGTATTATCCTTTTGGATTATGTGATTAAGCTCAATCTCGTGGTATTTAATCCATAATCTTTAGCTTAGAAGATCTTGATCAGATCTTAGATAGAACATTTAAATTCACAAAATTAGGGCATATGATTTATTAATTTAACTCATAATCATAATTTGATTGAAGTAGATTAGAACCTGGTCAGTTCTATTTATTTTAACTTATAAGAACGAGCTTCTAAGTTACACTCAATAGTAGGAATTGGAGATCCTGAACTTGTGTAACTTAGAATAGTTAGAATGGTTTAATTAGAAAACAAATGATATCACCATGTTTAGTAAAGTCTCTTGCTTACTTTGATATTTTATGCTACACATTCCTTGATATTTGTGCCATATTTTCTTGAGCATATCATATAAGACTTTGATGCATAAATAAAATATTAAGAAAATATGGAGACTCCTTAGATTCCTTATGAAAATATTAAAATAAATGATTAAAGATAAAAGTGCATGTGTTAGAGCTGTCTCTCAGTTATGTCTTCTGCTTAGTCTCCTTGTTGATGCTAGGAGAAGACTATGTTTATATTTTCTGCTTAGTCTCCTTGATGACACTAGGAGAAAATTTGTTATGTGTTTTCTGCCTATGCCTCCTTGAATGATGCTAGGAGAAAACCCTATATCCTGCCTAGTCTCCTTGATGATGCTAGGAGTATATAGTTTTGTGCCTTAACCTTCTTGTTGGCACTAAGATCCTTTTGATATTCAGTGGGCTAAATTAACTCTTTTATGTATGGCAGTTAGTACACGGATGTTCATATATAGTATTGATGTTTTGTATACTCTTCAGTATTTTCATTTCAGTCAGTTATTCCTTTATTTTGCTTATATATATTTTAGGATGTTAGATTTATTGCTGCTATTTATATGTATCATCGCTGAGTTTATTTATTTAATTTGCATAATTCTTATGATCACCAGCATGTTTAGGATGTAGTATTTTTCTTTCAGTACTTATTAAGTCACTTATACTTATATGCCATGCCTTATTTAGCTTACATTTGAGGCATGTCTTAGCCTCCTTTTTGCTTAAGTTATAAATATTATTTATAGCTTTTTCCTTTACCTTATTATGCTAATTGCTTCCTTATTTGATATAGTTGTTGCTTAGAATATATAAAATGGTGATATTACAAAACACATAAAACTTATCAGCTTAAAATATACTTAGATAATTATCTAACAAGATTTTCTCTTTTCGGTTGGGGCCCTACATTGTGAAACTGATAATAGCAGATCTATATCAGATAGAAGATCAGGTGCCATAGGAGGTGCCTTATCTAGAGGAGGAGCCTTTAAAGGGAGCTACTGCTTAGTTTATTAAAAGTGAGGATGAGAGGATTTATTTGGATTACTATGCTATTTATTCTGAGTTATATTTCATGATATTCATATTATAATGCTTGGATGTCTCTTATTTAAATTGCTTCCACACTTTGTATGAAGTTTTTATAAAGTGACTGAATATTTGATTATGTGCTTACTCCTTCCCTTATTAGGTGGATTGTGGATTTCATCCTAATCCAATAATAAATGAAGGGTTAGTCAGAGTGACACTCCACCCCTTAGCTTAATCTATTGTCGATTAAGGGGTGGGGCGCCATATTTAAAGATTTGTAATAGGAGACCTAAATTCATTAGAATACTTTAGAAATCATATTGATTTCCTTAACCTTCAATTTGTGAAAAATATAAAGTTTATAGCTTACCAATCATTCTTTCCTATTCTTTTAAACCTTTTCTTTTATATTAACCTAGCTAAATTATTAGTTAATTTTAAATAAGATCCTTCCAATTCAACCTAGTTATATAAGTTTAATGTATAAAACATTAACTCTTAACTTCCTAAATTACACTGTTTACTTAACCCTACTTTTCCTAATTAGTTTCATAATCCTTAATTTAGTTAACTTACTTGAATCTTATGGTTTAGGATAAGAATAAGATTAGTTTCATTATAGTATTGTTATACTTATAAACTATTTTATCATCTCATAGAATGAAATGAAACTATTAATTTAAGAACCCCAATTACTAATATTACTTATATTTTACTTAAGATCAATATCTCAAACTTAATTGTGAGCTCAATTAGCTTCAATCATTAAGGAGATCATTAAAATTAGATAGCTTTGGATATCACATAGTTATAATTATTGAATTTTCTTTGAATACTTGTCTAACTTTGAGCCTACTTTATTTAATACATTCATATAAGATATAGTGCATAAATAAAACTTTCACTTTTAAAACTATAGGGGTTGATTATTAATGTAGCTAAGAGCAGGCTAATTAGGAGAAATAAGAAGACCTTATATTCTTAGAGGGTGAATATGAGTGTTTATTTTATTTGAAACCTTGCTTTCCTTTACCGATTAAACAAACGTGTTTAACTCATCGCTTCATTCTATAAGTCACTGTAAAATGAATATTTTCATAAAATAACTTCAATTTAATAATATATGAGTTCTTTCACAATCTTATTGATTATGAGACCTTATTATAGCTTTTTAGCTATATTACTTTACATAGTTCTAGATTATCTAAATCTTAGACTATTAGTCTAAGATCTTCTTTCAATAACTATGCTTTGCACTTTCTATGTTTTTAATACTGTACTTTACTTATTTATAGTTCATTTATATTGTAGTGAATGCTGTTATAATTCCATTTAAATACTTCACTGCTTACTTTTCTTACTTAGCATAATTTTATTGAACATATACATACTTCATTTTATTTATTTTTATATGCACACTTAAGTATTTTTCTAGCTTATTTAGGATGCTTTACCCTTACTTTATTTGTAAGCTAGAATGTATATACTTGTGAGTACTTTTACTCACTATTTTACTTTAATTACCTTTCTTTTTACTTAGCTATTTCTTTCCATATTCATATGCTTCATATGCTCCACTGCTTTTGCTCATTGTAAACTAGTTGTGATATCCAAAATGAATACTAAAATATTTAGTCTAATCTTAAATTGTGTTTGGACTGTTTAGTATAACTACACTTTTTTTTTAGTTTTGCCCTATCATATTTAATTGTCAAAATATGATAGATCATGTGTATTTGGAGGCTAGTGGAGCTAGACCAAGTGCTTAAAAGATTATATTTTGCTTTAGCATAAATTAGTTTTACTTGCTTTCATTTAAATGTGGGAGAGACTTACTTTCTTTACTTTCTTATTGTTTAATATTAGCATGCAATATTTTAAGTTAATTCCATATCCTTACTTATTATGTGTTAGAAATTAGAACTTATACTTAAATGTTTGGTTTGGATAAGTAGATACTTAAATGGAAATTTATTATTATATGTGAATGTAGTGTACAAATATGTTATGCTCATTGAACTAATTATTGCATATTATATTTATTCTTACTTGTAGCATATTTGCATATGCATTCCCTAATTGTAAATCTCTTAATGTTATATGTGAATGTTTACTCGTACTCTTACTTGCAAATATTATTTTCATATGTATGTTACAATCACTTAAAATTCTTATTGTAATATATGATTGTAATTATCATTTGCTTCAAGTGATTGTAAGTATGTATATTCACATATTTCATATATTTTATTCATAATTATTATCATTTCATTCATGCATCTTTCTTACTTGCAATCTAATATGGATTCATGTTGCTCTTTTCTTTCCTGCGCATATTAATTTCAATTACTTTTATCAATAAGTGGTTACTTACTTCCGCATATATATATATGTATATATATATATATATATATATATATATATATATAATTATTATTTTCATACATGCATTCGTAAACACATTTATTATGTAATTCTTTTCTTCTTTCATACAGATAATTGCAACTACTTTGATTACATTGAATTGTAATTATTTTAATTATCTACATTTGAATTCATATTCTTTATACATATATTATTTTTTCATTATATTCCTTATCTTAACTTAAGACCCTCTTCAAGATTTTGTCCAAACACAGCATCTAGTGATTTGGGTTTATTTTCTTTTAATCAGTATTATATGTTGTAATGACGCATTAATGTTGAGTTTAGTTATTACTCAATATTGGGTCGTCACAGTTGGTATCAAAGCAAAGTTGAGAACTATAACAACCCAGGTTGTTACTTTGGTCAATTAAGATTAAATCAATTCCTAATTGTGATTATAGTGCATTAATTAAATTGTTATGAATTCAGCACAAAGACCTAGATTAAATCAGGAGTCAAATGGATCAGATCCTAACTTTAAGAATTTCAGGAACCCTGTGATTTGACCAATTTAAATTGACCTTAGATTAAAAATCGGACTTCTTCATTACGCTAATTGCCCCCAAATTAGATAGGGGTGATATTTTGGAGGCAATCGGAAGTCGTCAAAATTTCATCAAATATTTTAATAATATTTAAATATCCAGAAAATAAGAAAATTAAATACTCGTCAAAATGAAAATCCGACTTTGCGGCTGAGTTCTTCACCCCTCAATTAGCTAGGGATAATTTATTGGGAATTTTTGGAACACATTAAACAATGTAATTTTAATTGAGAAAATTAGAATAAAATGTATTAAATAATAAATATAAATTAGTTTATTTAAACTTTAATATATTCATTTTCTCCTAAATTTTTTCTTATCTCCGCATCTACCTTACCCTAAGTCGCACGATTCACCCCTCCTCCACCCTAATCGCATGAAGGATCTCACATCGAGCCACTACCCCGACGGCCCTCCTTTGCACGAACCCTTGACGCGTGGCTTGCGTCGCCCGCCACACGTCGTCTTACCATCGCAACCTCCATCTCTTATCTTCTAAAGGATTCATAAGCCAAGCCGCTAGGACCGCAAGCCTATGTCGATTTGCAAGAAGCCAAACCCGCACCTCCATCTCCTCGACCGAGCCCCATCCAGCCATCAACTGAAGGCTCGAGCAAGGATTCACCGACCCTTCCATTTGTCGCCGTCGAGCAAGGTACCTCCCTTCCTGCGATTTAATACCTCGCTCGATTCCTTTTGTTTTTTTTTTTATATATACTTTATATTCTACTAGTATTGTAAGTTGTCATTATCTTCCATAATTGATATTTCCATTGTTTTGATTTTCTCTACAAACAATATTGAGATAATAAATATATCAAATAGTGTGGTAAGTTTAGTGTGCTTTGTAGAAGTATAAGCTGGATGTTAAGCTTGTGAATAAAATAGATTTTGGTGGTATGTGTGAAAGCCTACTCTTATCTAAAGATGCTTTTTGTATGGTATTTAATATCTTCAATTTATAATCTACTTTTTAGAGTTATCTATAATTTTGATCTTTTTCTTGAAATAGAAGAT
This sequence comes from Gastrodia elata, assembly GCA_016760335.1. Lineage (NCBI taxonomy): Eukaryota > Viridiplantae > Streptophyta > Magnoliopsida > Asparagales > Orchidaceae > Gastrodia > Gastrodia elata. Next base: position 24,716,156 of record CM028675.1, read on the forward strand.
AATTTTAAAATTTTGAAGCTATAACAATAGCTTAATCTTTTTGATAAATACAATAAATGAAAAGTATGTCAAAATTTATCAAATTTAAAGACTCGATTGATTTTTAAATGAATAGTTGAGAAGTTAAATTGAACATATTTAATAATTAAAAGACTAAATGAATATATTTAATAATCTGTGACTAAATTGATTTAACTAAAATAATCAAGGGACTTGTTCGGCAAATAAAGTTGACTTAAAGAAAATGAACTTCATGCTACATTTTCTTAGTGCAAATTCTTCTTCATAGTAATTAAACTCCGTATAATATGATAATGATCTTAAATCTACTTAATAGTTAAAAATATCATCGATTACGTTTACCCATTAACTTTTTGTTTATCGTGCTCATGCTTATGATTGAATGCTCTTATAATCAATTAAACTGCCTGAAAAGAAAACATACGGTATTTGTATTAAATATTATGATTATGCCCTCACTAAATCCATCCATCTATTTCTAATTTTTTATTTTTATATATAATATGCTTTATATTTTAATTAGTAAATAATTTTACTACCTATGCCGCTTTCATCATATTTAATATTTGTTTTGTGAGTGTTTTACTCGCATACTTAAAAGAAGTATTTGTTATTGAGATAAATATTCAAGGATTCTCACATCACTTTTTTTATTGCATATCCAACATAAAAATTTTAGTATTTACAATGCTAGTATTCAAATGCACATCATTTCATTCAAATGAGGTTTTTCCAATTAATTAAATTGTGAATGAGATTTCACATGGAGAATAAATTTATTTGGTAATTTTCTATTGTCAAAATTTGTGAAGAATCTTATCTATTATAAGTTTATAGAATTCAATCTGAAGTTTTTATTCAACGATACCTTATATTCGATTTCATATAGTGAGGCTTAAATTGATGAGATATTGATTCCAGTATATTTTGATTGTTTCACATTTATCAACTATTAATAAAGTTAAATTAATGATAAATTGCGCTTAATCTGTGCTTTGTTAAGATCTTAACATAGACGATTACTTTTGTATCAAATTAAAAGTCGAAGTTGATGCTGCCATGTATTTATTCACATCCTAAGCAAATAATTATCTCTCATTCTTTGCAATTTTCAATGAAAATTCAGAATTTATTTGATGCATCTTTACTTTCCAAAATGAAACAAAAAGGCACTCAAGGAAGGCGATATTAGAAATCAATATGTGTTGGATTTGATACACTTCGATGAATGGCTATATCTAGATCTTCTTTTAATTGTCATATCCCGCAATTCCTCTTCTTTATCTATTCTTGTTTTCCTTATCTTATTTCATTTAATGAAGTTCTCATATAAGTTTAAAAGAAATTTTATTGAATGAAGTTAACGCAATTTTCTTGAATATAGATTTTAGGTATGATATATATATATATATATATAGCTATATTATGTGAATATCTATTTAGATGTGGATGTAGAACCAAGTTATCAACTTCCAAATTATATTAAATTTTGCAATCCATGTATTTATTCACATCCTTTATTTTCATAGATTTTTTTTTGAATTAACTTATCTATGTTTAGCTATGAATTTAAAACTATTACTCATGATAAATTATTATTGGAATTATATTTTTCTTTGAATAGTTCTTAAACTGAATTTTAAGCAAAGTTGCAATTTAATTATGAAATTATTAATGTTATCACATTCATGCCATGAATATGTAGAACAAAAAATTAGTATATATTTTATGTTTCATGAGACTTGTCAGGCAATATGTGACTACTTTACTTATCTTCAGAATATCTAGCGACCTGCTGTGGGGCCCCCGTACTAACCGTAGGGAGTACGGTGCTTCAACTGTGGCAAATCCAAACTTAAGTAAAGTCAGGTAAAATCCAATCTGTCTTAAGCCAATGACTTGTCACCCAAATACTATAAACATTCGTCAATATGTATATATATCAAAGTGGCGGAAGCATAAAATATAACGTGACATCCACAAGGCACAACATAGTCGAAAAAAGAGAACAAAATAGTAACTCAGCTCGAGTGTAGAAAGTAAAATACATCTAAAATTTAATTATTACAAACTATATTAAATGAAGATATAAAAGTCTCTCAATTTCACTGAAAGAAAATAAAATGTCTTTCTAACCTGCCGTAGAACGATCTTCCTCTATCACTGGCTCCTCTCCTGCAGCACTGCCTATGAACAAGTCTGAATCTGACATTTGTCGGTATCACAAATACTAAGGCCCCAACCAACAAAATAAAAATATTACAGTTAGACAATTGTCTAAGTACATTTTAGGCTATTTAAATGAACTGAATATTTAAAGATATCACATTAAATTATTTTAACATGCAAGCAACTATGGGGTGCAACAAGTTACAAAGGAAATGGAATAACTATAAATTTATCATTTATAGCTAAACAACAAGTATGTGAAATAACATACAAGATATGAAGTAAGCAAGATAAAGCTAAAAGCAAATGTGACTGCAAATATTAAAAATAAATCTAATCCTAACATGCTTATGATCACATAGAAACATGCTAAGTATAAAAGAGCACAAGTGCTGAAAATAATATACAATTCTAGCATCCTAAACATGCCAATATATATATAATAGCTAATCCATAAGAACATACATACAACATGCATATTAATATAAAAAGAAAGATCATTGAAGCATGTGGCAAAAGTAGCCGAGTAAAGTAAAGTAAAGCTACTGAGACATATGGCAAGGAAAAACAAAACAAATAAAATTGAAGAACTGAACTAAAGTAGTAGTAAGCCTACGACATAGTGCTGCCATAACAGAAATAGACCATACAGGGCCTCTGAACTGAAAGTTCAACATGTGTCCATCCTAGGCATCTGCAGAGCTAGGTCCAAGTTGAACTTTATAGAATAAGACATGTATCCATCCTAGACATCTGTAGAGCTAGGTCTGAGTCTATTCTATAATAATACTAGAACTGAAGAGGTAGACTATGTTAGAACATACTCTACTAACTGAAGGTACTGAAAGAACTAGATAAATACTATAATTTTCAAACACTAAATAAGGATGTATCATCTATATCCTAAGTACTCTTATTATGCTCAAGAACAAGGCTCAATATTCAAGCTGTGTAGAGAAATCAAGTCAAAATAAGCAAGAGACTCAATCTAAACTTATGTGATATCTGTTGTTGTCTAATTTATCTAACTAACTACTATGATAATATATAAATTTAGGATCTCCAATATCTAGCTATCGAGTATAATCCCAGATTTACGACCTTAAAGTTAATATTAGAACTTAACAAGTTCTAATTCATAATTATGTGATGACTATAAGATTTAAATAAATGAATCAACGACCTAATTATTAATATTTTTCTCTCTCACCCAACTCTTCATTAAGTAAATTAAGATTTAGGGATTTTGGATTTAAACTCCACTTTCATGTTCAAATACTGAATCCAAGGTGATGTCCTAATAAGGATCCAGGATTCATACTTAAAACCTAATTTAAAGAGTTGAACAATCAACTTCAAGAATTATTGGAGAAGGGTCTCATCCGTCCAAATTCACCTCCTTGGGGAGCGTCGGTGTTGTTTGTAAGGAAGAATGATGAATCGATGAGGATGTGCATCGATTACAGGGAATTAAATAAAGTAAGCATTAAGAACAAATACCCTCTGCCACGTATCGATGACTTGTTCAATCAATTATCTGGAGCTAAAGTCTTCTCAAAGATAGACTTACGTTATGGGTATCACCAATTACGAATTCTTGGTGATGTCCTTTGGTTTAACCAATGCACCATCCATTTTTATGGACTTAATGCAACGCGTGTTAAAAGCATATTTGGATAAATTCGTCATTGTCTTCATTGACGACATTTTGATATATTCAAGCAATAAAACAGATCATGAAAATCACCTGCGTACAGTGCTCGAAGAACTCAGAAACCACGAACTATACGCTAAGTATTATGAGTGTGAGTTCTGGCTTGACTCAGTCACCTTTCTGGGTCACGTAATCGACTCCCAAGGAATCAAAGTGGATCAAAATAAAGTAAGCGCAGTTCAAGATTGGCCACAACCAAAGTTTGTGACTGACATCAGAAGTTTCTTAGGACTAGCAGGTTACCATAGGAAATTTGTCAAAGGTTTCTCGCAAATCGCGTCTCCTCTCACAAAGTTGACTCAGAAAGCAATACCATTTGTCTAGAGCTCAGAGTGTGAGAAAGGGTTCCAAACATTGAAAGATGTTATTTCCTCCGCACCAGTTCTCGCCTTACCTAAGGAAGGATTAAATTACCAAGTTTATACCGACGCATCTGGTATAGGTTTGGGATGTATATTGATGCAGGAAGGGAGAGTCATAGCCTACGCATCTCGTCAGTTGAAACCACACGAGAAGAACTATCATGTCCATGACCTCGAATTAGCAACGGTAATCTTTACTTTAAAAATCTGGCATCATTATCTCTATGGTGTCCAATGTTCCATATTCACCGATCATCAGAGCTTGAAGTACATCTTCACCCAACACGAGTTAAACTGCCGATAGTGAAGATGGCTCGAGTTAATAAGCGATTACGACTTAAGCATACAATATCATCAGGGAAAAGCAAACTGTCGTAGCAGACGTACTCAGTCGTCATACTACGCTTTCTGCTATTATACTCTTAAGTTCATTGGAAGAAGAATCTTGAAGGTTCGAAATCAGGCCAGTGTGTGGGGATATGTTAAGCACACTGATATCCATGAGCTCAGTTGAACCTACCTTTCATCATGATGTCTTCATCTCTCAAACCAAGGACGAAGATTATTTGAAGTTTAAAGTTTATATCGACAGTGGTCGTCGCTTTGACCTTCAGTTTCATGGTAACGTAATATATCAAGGGGATTGTCTATGGATTCCCAAATCCATGCAGCAAGAAATTCTGGTAGAAGGTCACAATTCTGGTTACCAAGTGCATCTTGGCAGTACCAAAATGTATCAAGATCTGAAGAAATCATTCTGGTGGTCTAGAATAAAGAAGAGCGTGGCAGAATTTGTAGCAAAATATTACGCTTGCAGTTTAGTCAAAGCCGAACATCAAAAGCCGGGAGGACTTCTTCATCCGCTAGCAATTCCTGAATGGAAGTGGTTTGACATTTCTATGGATTTTGTCATGGGTCTACCTAAAGCAAGATCCGATGTGGATTCGATTTGGGTCATTATCGATTGATTGACCAAGTCAGCTCATTTCATCCCTATGCGTCAAACAAATTTTGTGGAGAAACTGGCAAAGTTGTATATTAAGGAAATTATCAGACTCCATGGGATTCTGAGATCAATTGTATCTGATCGAGATAGTCATTTCACTTCTAAATTTTGGCAAGCAGTACATCAAGATTTGGGGACTACTCTAGCTACAAGTACCGCCTTTCATCCTCAGACAGATGGACAAACTGAAAGAGTCAACCAAGTCATGGAAGATCTTCTTCATCTCTGCGTACTAGATTTTGAAGGTTTCTGGGAAGACCACCTTCCTCTTGTGGAATTTGCATACAATAATAGTTTTCAAGCAAATATCGGTATGGCTCTATATGAAGTTTTGTATGGCAGAAAATGCAATACGCTATTAGCGTGGTCTGAAACCTGCAGTGTTCAGCTTTATGGGTCAGAATTGGTTGAAGAAATGAATCATAAGATTTAACACTGATTCAGCAAAAAATCAAAGCGGCTCAGGATCGACATAGTAAGTATCACGACGCTCGTCATCATGCTCTGGATCTTGATGTGGGAAAATATGCGTACCTCAAAGTTAGCCCAATGAAAGGTGTTTATCATTTTGGTGTAGCTGGGAAGCTGAGTCCACGCTACGTCGGACCATTTGAAATACTAGAGAAGATTGGTTCGGCAGCTTATCGATTAAAACTTCCTGAAGATTTCTCTGCTGTTCATAATGTATTTCACATCTCCTCTCTGTGGAGATGTCTTCACGATCCATCTCACCTAATTCAACTTCCAGCGGTAACCCTCCAACCAAATCTTTCTTATGCGGAAGAGCCAATCAAGATCTTAGCTCATGATCAAAAATAGTTGAGAAATCATTCAATCCCTATGGTTAAGGTTCAATGGAGGAATCGCTCATTAGAAGAATCTACTTGGGAAAAAGAGACAGACATGAGAAAGAAGTATCCGAGTCTCTTTGAAACTCCAGGTACCCCTTTAGTTTTCTGAGTTTTAATTATGATTTTCTCATGGTTGTCTTCTTGCTTGAGATGATGTCGAGGACGACATCATTCTTAAGTAGGGGAGTCTGTAACAACCCTAGTTGCTATCAAGCAAAAATATAGATAACCTGATCAATTTTTAAGCACATTTACTTGTAGAATCTCAAACTGAGCCTATCTAGAAGATTCGAAGTCCATTGAACTTCTCTAGGTCTAAAAAGACAATTTGATAGTCTGAATACCCTAGACTTGACCTAAAATATTTTGACCTTAGAATTAAAATTTGATTGTATTTTTGAATTCCTCACCCCCAAGTTAGCTAAGAGTGAAATTTTAGTGCAATTTGGAAATCATTTGGGCAATAAAAAATATTTTTATTAAAATGGTTCAATTGCATAAAGGGGCTCCTAACATTTCATAATTTCTCATATATCCCCATACCTGATTAAACGGCTGGATCTGTTGTGCGAACCACGGGAGATCCGCTGCGGAGCCCGAGCACACGACAGCGGAGCCCCGCACATCTAGCCGTTCCACCTTTTTATCCAACGGTCGAGATGTGATCATGCGGAATCACGGATTGACCATTGGATCTACCCCGACCGATCCTACGGCCTGGATCACTCCCGCGATCGGCCGTTAGGATCCGGGCGATCCGAGCCATCCTACTGTCTGATCAAAATATCAAACGGCATCCGAAGGTCTAAGCACTGTGGACCTTCGTCTACCTCCCGATCGCGCACCCGACAGGGAGAATCCCTGTACTGCCAGCTACCGGACCTATCCCCCACTCGCGCCTCTAGCTCAGCAATGCAGTTAGGAACCTCCCACAAATGGCGAGGGACCCTATTCAGGCCCCGTGACCCGGTCGAGCTTGAAATGGAATTTTGAGAGCTCAGCCAAGGCCCGATCTCTCGGGCCTCCCCAGCCCGAGCCAATGGCTCCAGAAGCTTCCCTAAGCTCAGCCAAGGCTATAAATAGCCCCAGCTTCGCTCCAATTGATCATTGCTGATCAATTGAGCCCTCTGCAATTCACCGCCATTGCCAAATTCCTGAGCTGCTAAGCTTCTTTCAGGCACTCCCAAAAACTCGCGTATCGCTGATAGGAGAGTCTCCTGGCATTCAGGAATTCTCAGAGGAGGCTCAGCAAACCCAGCATTGGTCCCTGCATCATCAGCAAGCTCTCCCGAGAACCCAGGTACCCCACTTACCGGTTTCGGGCCAATGAGGCTCGGACCTTGTTCCTTTTGATGCGTCTGAGTCCGTATTGTCGTCTCGAACCCAAGGGTATCAAGATTAAGATCTAGGCTAGCCCCAATCGATCGAATCGATCGATCGGATCAAACTTCTTAAGGATTGCCTCGGTCAAGTAAGGACCCGGCGATCCAGACCATTCCTGTGGCGCCCGCACCCTTAATCCGCCAAAGGAATTAAGTTAAGGGTGGAGTGTCACTCTGGCTAACCCTTCACTTACCATTGGATTAGGATAAACTCTACAATCCACCTGATTAGGGAAGGATTAATACAGAATCAATCTAACAGTCACTATATAAGTAAACGTACAGAGTGCGGAAGCAATAAATGACATCCAAGCATCACAATATAATATAAGTGCAAAATATGACTCAGAATATAAGCATATAAGTCCAAATGAATAGTCAAGGGTACCTATTGTAACAACCCGAGTTGTTATCATAGTTGATTAGGACTAACCCTAAGTCTTAAACACAATTATAAGTGCTAATTATGTCAAATGGAGTCAACCTCTGAGACCTAGTCTAAATCAGGAGTCAAATGGATCGAATCCTGATTTCTGGAAATCCAGAAACCCTAGAAATTGACCTATTTAATTTGACCTCCGATCGAAAAACAGACACCGTCATTTCGTTCCTTGACCCCAAATTAGCTTGGGGTGAAGTTTTCGTGTCAATCGGAAGTCATCGAAATTTCGACGAATATTTTAATAATAAAAATACCCCGGAAATCGAGGTATCAAAATACTCGTCGGATAAAAAATCTGACTTCTCCATTGAATTCCTTGACCCCAAATTAGCTAGGAAAAACATGTTCAAAAAATTCTGGAAATTAAAAAAAAAAAAATTAATTACTTAACGGCCGCCATTAACTATTTAACCGTTCCGTCAGCTGTAGCTGACGGCGCCATCTCAGCCATTGGATCGCGCCCAGATCCAACGGCTGCGGGCCGTCGTTCTCGGCCCCGTCGCCCTCGCGCGACACGCGGCGCCCCGCCGCGTTTTTTCGGCCAATACAGGCCCTCCCCGGCCTCGGTGAGGTCGTCGGCGGGTCTATAAGACCTCGGCCGACCTCTGGGCTCCGGGTTTGCGAAAATTCGAGCCCATATCGAGCCAGATCAAGCCCCGAAGCCCGAGCCCCCGACAGCCGTCGAACCCGAGGTACCCCCGATCTCCCCCTCCGTTCATCCTTTCACCGTCGCATAGCATGGTTATTGTAGATCTACTTTAGGATCGACGATCAACCGGACCTGATCGACCTCGATCAGGTCCGGCTGACTCAGGCCGAGGCTTAAAGCCTCGGGCCATTTTCCTCTCGCGCACCCGCCGAAACCCTAGAAGCTAGAGTTTGCTTTTGCCGCTGATCCCGGCCACCTCCGGCGAAGGTCCGCCCACCGACGTGTAGGCCTCGCCGAGAGCTACCGTCGGCCGTGCGGGCCAAGGTGGTCCGGCGCCGGGAAGGCCGGCAAAGGCCGTGCCCTAGTTCGGCGCCCTCGGGTGTCTCCGCGAGGGAGACGAAGTGCGGGTCGGGCTGGGTCGACCCGAGCCCGACCCGACCGCGTCGGGTCCGCGTAAGCCGCGGGTGGGGCCCACTCGCCACGTGGCAACCTCCGGGCCCACCACGTGTCACGTGGGGGCCCACACGTCGAGTAGTGACCCCTCGGCTTCGGCCGTGGGGCCCACCAGGGCCACGTGGCAGCCTCTGGGCACGCCACGTGGCATGTGGGCCCACTGCCCGAGCCACACGACTCTTCGGCTTCGGCCGTGGGGCCCACTGCGCCACGTGGCATGTGGGGGGGGCCCACAGCCCGAGCCCCGCGCGGCTCTTCGCCTCCCTGGGGCCCACAGTGCCATGTGTCAGGTGGAGCCCACTGACTGATTAATTAAAAGTAATTACTATTAGTGTTAATTAATTACTATTAGTGCTTAATTAATTAAAATTAGTAGTTAATTAAATTATGATTAATTTTAATTACTTTTCAACAGTAACCTTAAGTAATTATAAATTAATTAGGATTAATTTAATATTAATTAAACTTTAAATAGTAATTAGAATAATTAATTATTATTATTAAATAGTAAAGTATAATTAATTATTCTTAATTAGATATTAACAAGTAATTAAGACTAATTAAATAGTGATTAGCACTAATTACTTTGCTACACTAAAATATTAGTAAAGGTAATTTAATTAATTAATTAATATATTAATTAATATTAATTAATAATTAAGCCTAATTAATCACAAAATAATTAAGAATTAATAATTTCAGAAATTTTATATAAAAACTTTATGAATGAACAATAAAATCATTTAATTTGAATAAATGAACAGTAAAATAATTCAAGTTGTATTTTTGAATAGTAAAACTTAAAAGTTTAGTAACTTTTTATAGGATGATCCAAACATAGCCAATATAGGTCTTAAAATACTCAGAAAAATGTAAGAAATCAAATAACGTAATGTAAAAATTTATTTCATGGTACGTATAACGAGGTAGCATTTTAGGACCTCTTTAAGACCCCATAACTTTTTACCCGGTTATCGAAACATAATCAATATAGGTCTTAAAATGCTCAGGAGAGCGGCCCCATCACCTTAGTAGTATTAGTTTTCCCATTTGGATATCATGATAAAAAGTCAACCCTATAACTTAGAGTTGAATTTAGTGAAAAATGACCATAATGCCCTTGGAATTCAAATGGCCATAACTTGGTCAAATTAACTCCAAATTCAAAAATTCAAGGAGCTATCTAACCTAGAATTCCAATGTCATCATTATATTGAAATAATATTTATGATTGGAACCCTAGAAATTTAGGTAAATAACCAAATTACCCCTGCTTCATTTTGGTCATAACTTGACTATTTCTCATCCGAATTAGGCGTACTTACTGTCTATCTTCAAGTTAGACAGTAAGGAATCAATTGAAACTAAGAGAATTCAATTCTAACTCCTAAGTCAAAAGTTGACTATTTGACCCTTAAAGTAGGGGCAAAATAGTCATGTTGTCCTAAGATTGGGTTAAGTACCCCTACCCCTTTATATAATATTCCAGAACACTAAGACTAATGTTATAATCTTTTTAGTACCAATCAAGTGAGTGAAATTAGCCCTTAAGTTAGATTCCAATCATTTTTGTTAAGTCTTAAGCACTACACCTTAAGGACCTTTCCTGAGATTAGGACTAGATTATAGGTTAGAGTTCACTCATTGGGTAAATTAGGTTACCCAATGGGTGAAACCTTGGTTTTATTAGTTTATAGACTTTCTTTTATTTTATAACTCGTTCTGATTATTTTATCTTTTAACCTTAGATTTAAGATAGGAGATTCATCCTATTAAGTTTGATTACTTAATAGGATTTGCCATAACTAGTAAATCACTAATATAACAAAACCTAAAACTTAGGTCTTAACCACTTTGGATTATATGATTAAACCTAAATCTCATAGTTTTTAATCCATAATTCATAAGTTTAGAAGATCTTGATCAGATCTTAGTTAGGACGTCTAAATTCACAAAATTAGGATGTATGATTTATTGATTTAACTCGTAGTCATCTATCTGATTGAACTAAATTAGAACCTGATCAGTTCTAATCATTTTTAACTTATAAGGATGAGTTTCTGAGTTACACTTGATAATAGGAAAATGGTGATCCTGAACTTGTGTAACTTAGAATAGTTAGAATGATTAAGTAGAAAACAAATTATATCACCATATTTAGTAGAGTCCCTTGCTTACTTTGACGATTGTTGCTTACACATTCCTTGATTTTTATGCCATATTTTCTTGAGCATGTCATACAAGATTTTTGATGCATGAATAAAATGTTAGAAAAATGTGGAGACTCCCTAGATTCCTTATGAAAATATTAAAGTAATTAATGAGAAGATAATGATTTGATGTGTTTGAGCTACCTCTCAGTGTTCTTTTGGTCATACCAATTGTTGCCCTAGCCGTATTGTGCTAGGAACCGCCCTAGTCGTACTTATGCAACATATTTTAGTTATTTTACTTTTATTTCTATGGATAACTGTTAGAAATAACTGAGGAGTCAAGCACGTCTGTAAGACTATACGGGTCCTAAGCCTAACACACTCTCCTCAATGAGAATGTTAGGCATCCTGATCTCACCTTACCCCTGTCCATCGGAGCAAATGTGCACCATAATCTCCACAAACCTGACCCAAAGGCAACTATTATCCTAATATTCTAAGTTTTCATTTTCATGCACAAAATTATCTTATATGAAATGTCAAAGGAAGTAAGCTCAAATACATAAGGAATGCGTAGCCCAAAGTATCAAAATAAGCAAGGGATTCTACTAATATGGTGATATCATTTGTTTTCTATTATCTGTTTCAACTATTCTAAATTACACAAGTTCAGGATCACCATTTTCCCACATATCAAGTGTAACTTATAAATTCATCCTTACAAGTTACAAAATACCAGGACTAGCTAGGTCTTAATATACCAAATCAAAGTCGACTATAAAAGTTGAATAACACATCATTACGACCTAATTAATAATTTTAGACGTTCTAACTAAAAACTACTAAATTATAGATTATGAATTAAGCACCATGAGATTGGGCTTAATCATATAATCCAAAAAGGATAAGACTTAAGATCTAAGTTTCATTCTAAAAGTGATTAAATAATTTATGTTAATCCTATTAAGTAATCACACTTAATATGAAGAATCTCCTATCTTAGATCTAAAGTTAAAAGATAAAATAATCAAAAATAAGTTGAAAAATTCTAGAAACTAATAAAACTAATGATTCATTCATTGAAAACCCTATTTTTCAATGAATGAAATCAACCCTATGATCTAGCCTAGTCTTAGGAAGGTCCTTAAGGTGTAGTGTTAAGGACTTAAGAAAAATTCTAGAATCTATCCTAATTATTGATTTTACTTACTTAAATGACATTAATATGGTTATAATGTAAATTTTAGTATTTTAAAAGACTAATTAAGAACTAAGGGTGTTTATCCTAAATTTTTGGCAAAATGACTATTTTGCCCCCACTCAAGGTCCGAAAAAGTCAATTTTTGATTTAAGTGTCCAAATTAAAGTTTCTCTTTTTCCTATGGTTTCTTACTATTTAACTTGAAGATTGATAATAAGTACATCCAATTTGGATAAGAAACGGATTCTACGGGTTCAAACTAAGGTTTATGACTTAGGGGCATTTAAGTAACTTTTTTTTTACTGAAAACTATGTTTTTATAAAGTTTATTGTAGATTATTGTTCAAGGATTTCATAGAGCCCAAGAACACTGCATTCTGAGGTCAATTGACTAAGTTATGAACGTTTTAAATTTGAGGGGCAATTTGGTAATTTTAAGTCGGTCAACGGTGATAAAAACTGAACTTTTCTGTTTGAAGTCCAATTTAAGCAAACTTAGCTTCTATAGCTTCCCTATAATGTACTGACTATGTTGGTAGAGAGTAAACCCAATTTGGACCTCAAATGGTCAAGTTATGACCTAACTAAGGTTGGGGGTATTTTGGTTATTTTTTAAATTTCTAATGTTCAGAACCTAAATGTTATTTCAGTTTATTGGTGACATTGAAATTCTAAATTAGTTAGCATCTTGAATTCTTGAATTTGGATTTGAATTGACCAAGTTATGGTCATTTGAATTCTAAGGGCATTTTAGTCATTTTTCACTAAAGTCAACTCTGAGTTCTATGGTTGACTTTTTATCCTGATGTCCAAATAAGAAAACTAATACTACTACAGTGATGGGGCCGCTCTCCTGAGCATTTTAAGACCCATATTGACTATATTTTGATGAATAAGTTAAAAGTTATGATGTCCTAAAGAGGTCCTAAAATGCTACTTTGTTATACATACCCCGAAATTAAATTCTGAATTACGTCATTTGATTCTATTTATTTTTCTGAGTATTTTAAGACCTACATTGGCTATATTTGGATCATCCTACGAAAAATTATTAAACTTTTAAGTTTTACTATTCAAAAATACAATTTGTATTATTTTACTATTTATTTATTCAATTTAAATTAATTTACTGTTAATTCCTAAAGTTATATATATATATATATTTATGAGATTATTGATAATTAATTATTCTATCATTAATTAGAGCTTAATTATTAATTAACAGTAATTAATCCTTTAATTAATATAAATATTATTATTATTTCATATTTGAAATTTTAATAATTTGGTATCTTAAATAATTTGATTTATTTACTTGAATTAATATTACCCTAATTATGAAATAATATCTAATAATAATCTAATTAATATTAATTATAACTAAGTGATATATATTTATATATATATTTATTTTAAAGCTACATATTTGTACTTGATTAATTATTAGTTAATGACAGTATTATATTTTTAATTATTAAATTACTGTTTAATTTAAATTGATTAATTATTACTATTAATTACTAATTAATTAATCACTTAATATTAATGTTCTACTAGTATTAATAATTAATACTTTATTAGGCTAATGACAATATACTATATTTATACATATATATATATATATATATATTTATGGATTATTAGTTCTGTTTTAATATACTAATTAGTCCCAAATTAATTGTTGTTAAGTTAACTGATTATTAATTAATTCTCACTTAACATTAATTATTCTACTTAACCTAAAGTTTTTAGTTACATTTTTCCTGTCTTAAAATTATATGAATCTGTTTTCAAATATATTAATATGTTTTTATGCAGGTAATCATGGCGCGGGCCCCACAAGGACAGCTGGCGGCCCTGGGTTTGCCGCGGCCATAGCGGTGGGACACGCAGAACCCAGCCGACCCGACACCCCGGGCCCACCATCACACATGGCGCGAGCAGACTGGGAGGAGACCAGCAGGCGGGTCCCACCGCCTGCGCAAGACGACGTCACGTGGGCGGAGGAGACGCGAAGTGGGCCCCTCCCCCGCGCGCAGACGACGCGACGCAGCTGGCCCACACGACACGCGGCGGGCCTGAGGTTTGCCACGCGTTCTAGCGGGGTCCACCCGGCCAGTTCAGACGCGGATCGAAGCGTCGTGGTTCGGGCTCCCGCGGTTAGGCTGGACCGGCCTGGTCTGGACCAGGCCGGTCGCTGCTGTTCATCCCCGACAGGAGTACGAAACCCTAGCGCCTAGGGTTGACGACGGCTCGCGGCACCGACGGTCCTAGGTGTCCTAAGAGACCCAAAAGGGGTGGCAAGAACGAGATCTAGCGATCGGCTAAAGGAATCGCCCTCGGAAGCCAAACTACTTCCTAAAATCGACAGCCCTAGTTCTCGCACAACGGACGGTGTACAATTTCGCAAACGATATTACAGGCGATCGTGTCCTATTTGATCGAGATTAACAATTTATTGAAGCCTATCATGATGCAATCGAAAGAGGAAATTGGGTGAGGGAGGAAGTACCTGAGGGCGAACAGTTGGGGGTGCTCTCGGACTAGGGTTCGACGACTCGACTCCCGGACGCTCTCCTCGGTTCGCTTGCGAAGGATCCGAGGCCCTAGCTTCGTAGGGGGCTTAAGGTGGTCCGGCGGAGCGGTCGAGGGCCTCGGCGAGTTCGCCAGCCAGGGCGAACTCCTCTTGTCGCGCTCCACGCGGCGAGCTAGGGTTCGGGACGGGGACGGTGACACCAGGATCGTCCGATCGCGGATCGGACGGTCCAGATGGACCGTCAGATTGGATGGCGAAGATAACAGCGCGCGGTTATTCATGCTAACGGCGTTAATATATTAACGGACAGGATAATTAAATATTAATTTAAACATTTCAATTATAATATAATTAATTAATCAACTTTCAAAAATTCGTGAATATTCACCCCTAGCTAATTGAGGGGTGAGGAATGCAACGGCTAGATCGGATTTTGATTCCGACGAGTATTTTATTTTTCCAATTTTTGGGGTATTAAATATTATTAAAATATTCGTCGAATTTTCGACGACTTCCGATTGACACGAAAACTTCACCCCTAGCTAATTTGGGGTCAACGAGCGGAATGACGAAGTCCATTTTCGAATCCGAGGTCAATTTAAATAGGTCAACTTTTAGGGTTTCTGAACTTTCAGAAATCAGGATTCGTTCCGTTCGACTCCTGATTTGGACTAGGTCTTAGAGGTTGACTCCAATTGACCTAATTAGCACTTAAGATTAGTTTTAAGACTAAGATTAGTCCTAATTAACTAAGGTAATAACCTGGGTTGTTACAATCCCAGACCCTCAGACCAGAGGGCTTCGATTCGTCTCACCTCCCTAATGGTGTAGGGATCAAGCCTAGGGTCTGGTGTGGCCTCTGTGGGGAGAATTATCTCCCCACAGTAGCTCCAAAGGAGGAGCCCTCGGGTGAGTAAGGTCCAGTCGATCCAGACCGTCTCACAGAGAGCTTAGGGTCCCATTCGACGCGTCTGACCATGGTGATTGTGTAGCGATCGGGTTCTGGTCGCAACGTGGTCAGGATGCGTCGGGATTTGGCGATTAGGGTTCCCCTAATCGGATCCCTGGCTCAGGACGAAGGAGCGGGGACGAAGGCTCTGTGCGGGCCGGGTTGACCCACGACCCGCGCTGCGCGACAGTGCCGGGTCTCCCGGGCCCCAGTCGACCCGTGCGGTTTGGATTTGGGCCGAGCCGTTTAAATTAAATCAGAATTATTGGAATTATTTTCCTTAAGGAAATAATCCCAATAATGAAATCATAGGAATTTAATTAAATAAAAATACATAATGGATTATTTGAATAACTTTTAATCTACTGGTTTAAACCCTATGATATTATATATGAAAATGATCAGCAAAACATAAGGGATCTAAATATCAAATAAAATTATGCATCTGATGGTTAAATCTTTAATTATTGCTTAATTACAGTGGATCTTAATTAGGGTGATTTGGTAATTTTACTTATCCAAATTGCATGCTTAGGGTGCCATTAGTTCACTTGTGATGATTAGACTGCATATGCTAAGTAGATTATTTTTCTAAGCTCTGTAATTCTAGTTATGCCCTAATTTTGTTAAAATATGATTAGTGAATATTAAGGTTTATACTCATTGGATCTTAATAAACTTATGCTCTGATTAATTGTATGGTTAATTAGAATTTGGGTATCAAATTTCATAAAATTCTGATAGTTGGATTTATACTTATGTGCTAATCCTTTTAAAATTGAATTAGGGTTTGATTAGCACTAAGTACTGCTTCTTTTACAAAATTTGAGTATTAATCTGACTTATAACAGTAAGTTAGATGTAGTGAAATCCTCTATATAAACTTATTAAGTATACTTGAACAAATCTAAAGATTGAGAATCTTAAATATCTTAAATAACTTAATAAATCTTAAGATTTGGATCAAGCTTTTAAAACTTGATCTAGGTCTGAGATTACTACCAATAATACATAATTAACTCATTGATTTGACATTGATCATTAACCAAATTCATGATCTTAATTAAAGAAGGATAGGGGTCCAACCCTAATCTACTTAATTAAGGTCCAAAATCCTTAAGAACCATAACTTAATCAACTTGATTATAAGACTATGGATTTGACATTTTCCAATAATGCATTCTGATTTGATATTGCTTCTAAACATTTGAATTAGACAAATTAAGGTTAATAATAGTCCTATGTGATTTTTCAATCTGAATCAAACTTTAAGATCCTTGATTTGCTCCTAAGCAAGACTATTAGCATAAAAGATTAATAAAACCATCTGATTTAATAAATGATCTTAAACTTTAATAATAAGTTGGATTTGAATCCCTTATCCCTACATTAAGGTGTGATCAGATGGCTTAATCATCTGGTCTGATCATTTTAAATCTAAGTACAGAATAGAACCAAAAGTGTTAATATTAGAAATTAGAATGGGAGATCTTAAGCATTTCTTCATAAGATTATCCTGAAAATATTTAAAAGACCTAATGTAATAACTCAGGTTGTTACCTTAGTCGATTAGGACTAATTTTAGTCTTAAGACTAATCATAAGTGCTAATTAGGTCAATTGGAGTCAACCTCTAAGACCTAGTTCAAATCTGGAGTCAAATAGATCGAATCCCGATTTCTAGAAAAATTTAGAAACCCTAAAATTTGACCTACTTAAATTGACCTCCGATCGAAAAATAGACTTTGACATTACGCTCATTGACCCCAAACTAACTATGGGTGAAGTTTTCGTGTCAATCGGAAGTCGTCAAAATTTTAACGAATATTTTATTAATATTTAATTACCCGCAAATCGAGGAATCAAAATACTCGTTAGAATCAAAATCCGACTTCACCGTTGCATTCCTCACCCCTCAATTAGCTAGGAGTGATCTATTGGGAATTTTAGAGTACATTTATTTAAGCAATCTGAACTAATTTAATTTAATTTAATTGGATGAAATATTAATTTAAATTTTAATGGAGTTAACGGCGTCGTCAACCCAACAGTGAACGCCGTCTACTGTGCTCGATGGCGTCACTCCTTGCCGTCTGAGCGGGCGGGTCGATCGGAACCGTCCGATTGAATCGGATCGGACGGTC
The DNA here is from genome assembly GCA_016760335.1 of Gastrodia elata. Taxonomy (NCBI): domain Eukaryota; kingdom Viridiplantae; phylum Streptophyta; class Magnoliopsida; order Asparagales; family Orchidaceae; genus Gastrodia; species Gastrodia elata. The sequence goes on from CM028675.1 coordinate 24,734,187, forward strand.
CTGGGGTTTCTCCCTCGCGATCTCCGCCTGAACCCTCACAGCACGGGCAGCTGCGAGCGGCCAATCCCTGCCTCTGGGGAGCCTCGTCGCCTCCATCACTGCCTCTCCTTATAGCTCCATAGTGTGCGGTCGTAGGGGAGAACCCGGAGGGACGAACTTGGATCTGGAGAGCACCTGTGCGGAGGCCCCGTCCCTGCGCAAGACCCCGACCATCGGATAGGTACGCCCGGAACTCTTTCGATCCACATGCAATCCTTGATTTTCACTTTCGTCCAACTATTCCGCATACCCGATTGCCGATCTATCGAGCTTGATCGAATTCTAATGAGTTCGATCGGTGCGAATCAGGAGGTCCGCCCGACCGGTACCCTAGACCTAGGGTTAAGTCTGGCTAGCGCCCCGGACTCCTCACGCGCCGTCTCGCTCGGCTACGGCTAGCCCTCGGCGAGATCTATCGGAAGCCATGCCGGGTGTCGTCAGACATTGCTAGGGTTGCCGGCAAGGTCGTGCCCTAGCCGGACCCTTTGCGGTTAGGGCATGGGCACTCAGAAATCTATGGGCTGGATCGGGCAGACCCAGGCCCGGCCCAATTCTCTCGGGTCTGCCTTTGCAGACCGTGGGGCCCGCGGCCTGTGCTGGCCCCATCCACGTCCGACGCGTGGCAACTGCTATTGCGGCCGCGCAGTTGTGGGGCTCGCCCCGTCGCGTCTGTCAGGGCAGTGGGTCCCACCTATGGTTCTCGGGTCATTCAGGTGGGGCCACGTGTACTCCGTGGGGCCCACGCCTGCCCCGAGCGCCAGTAAGCCACTGCCACGTGGCAGTGGCAGGTCCCGCCCCATCATTACCTGCAAAAATATAATAATAGAAATAAATTATATATATTAATTACATATATATGGTTAATATATATAGTTATATATATATATATATATACAGAAATTTTAATTTAATTGGTGTTAAGTATAATCAGTAGTTAATTAACTTGGTTAATTAATTATGATTAGTACATAATAGTTAGATTAGTATATTAAATTAATAATAATTAAATAACAGTAAGTATAATTAATATAAACTTATATAAACAGAAAAATAACTATATATATATATATATATATAGTTAACAGGAACTTTACATATAAAATACATACATATATACATACTTAGAAACTTTAGGATAAAATTAAAGTAGTTAAAATAATTAATAAAAATTCATCAATATTAGTAAAACATGAACTTTAAGTTGCATAAATATTTATGTATATGTACACATATATAGATATACATATATGAAACTTATGATATAATCAAAATATTTAAAATGATTAAATAATAAATTAATTATTAATTAATTATCAATTAAATAATTCTAGATAATTAATTAATTAGATAATAATAATTATAGAAATTATATATATATAATTTTAGGAATAACCAGTAAATTAATTTAATTAGAATAAATGAACAGTAAAATAATTTAGATTGTATTTTTGAATAGTAAAATTTAAAAGTTTAATAACTTTTTGTAGGATGATTCAAATATAGCCAATATAGGTCTTAAAATACTCAGAAAAATAATTAGAATCAAATGGCGTAATGTAAAAATTGATTTTGGTGTACGCATAACAAGGTAATATTTTAGGACCTTTTTAAAACCTCATAACTTTTTATCGAGTTGTCAAAATATAGTCAATATGGGTCTTAAAATGCTCGGGACATCGGCCCCATTACTACAGTAGTATTAGTTTTCTCATTTGGACATCAGGACAAAAAGTCAACCTTAGAATTCTCAGTAAAAATGACCAAAATGCCCCTAGACTTCAAATAGCCATAACTTAATCAAATCAACTCCAAATTTAAAAATTCAAGATGCTAGCTAGTTTAGAATTTCAATGTCATCAATAAACTAAAACAATATTTATGATCAAAACCCTATAAATTTAGAGAATGAACAAAATACCTCCTGGCCTCATCTTGGTCATAGCTTGACCGTTTGAAGTCCAAATTAGACGTACTTACTATCTATCTTCAAGTTAGATAGTAAGAAATCAGTTGGAACTAAGAGAAATCAATTCAAAACTATGAGTCAAAAGTTAACTTTTTGATCTATAAAGTATGGGCAACATAATCATTTTGCCCATAAGATTGGACCAAGTACTCTTAACCTCTATTAAACATTTCAAAACTCGTAAACCAATGTTATAAAGATCTTAGTGACATTTAAGTGAGTGAAATCAACCAATAAGTCAGATTCATGAATTTTTCTAAGTCTTAAACATTATACCTTAAGGACCCTTTGTAAGATTAGGACTAAATCATAGGTTAGAATTCATTCATTGGGTAAATGAGTTACTCAATAGGTGAAACCTTGGTTTTAATAGTTTCTAGACTTTTCTTTTATTTTACAATTTATTCTGATTATTTTGTCTTTTAACCTTAGATTTAAGATAGGAGATTCACCCTATTAAGCTTGATTACTTAATAGGATTTGCCTTAACTAGTAGATCACTTATAGAATAAAACATAAAACTTAAGTCTTATCCTTTTTGGATTATATAATTAAACCTAAATCTCATAATATTTAATCCATAATCTATAGGTTTAGAAGATCTTAATTAGATCTTAGTTAGAACGTCTAAATTCACAAAACTAGGATGTATGATTTATTGATTCAACTCGTAGTCGTCTATCTGATTGAAATAGATTAGAACCTGATCAGTTCTAATCCTTTTTAACTTATAAGGACAAATTTCTAAGTTACACTCAATAGTAGAAAAATGGTAATCCTAAACTTGTATAATTTGGAATAATTATAATGGTTAAGTAGAAAATAAATGATATCACCATGTTTAGTAGAGTCCATTGCTTCTATTTGATATTTTGTTGCTACGCATTCCTTGATTTTTGCGCCATATTTTCTTGAGCATGTCATATAAGATTTTTGATGCATGAATAAAATGTTAGAAAAATATGAAGACTCCTTAAATTCCTTATGAAAATATTTAAGTAATTAATGAAAAGATAATAGTTATATGAGCTGCCTCTCAGATATGTCCTTATTGCCTAGTCTCCTTATATCACTAAGAGAAGGACTTGTTTTGTTGCATGCCTAGTTGCTTAGCCTCCGCATATCGCTAAGAGTACACCATTGGTGCCTTAGCCGTACTAGTGCTAAGGTTACTCTGTGTGCTTAGTTGCCTAGCCTCCTTATATCGCTAAGGGCACACAGTTGGTGCCTTAGCCGTACTGGTGCTAAGATCCTTCAATTACTTTTGTGTGCTTAGTTGCCTAGCCTCCTTATGTCGCTAGGGGTACACACTTTTGTGACTTAGCCGTGATGGTGCTAAGACCCTTTGATGTTCGACGGGCTAGATTAGCTCTTTTCTGTATGGCAGTCGATGCACGGATATTTATATATATGCAGTTATGATATTTTGTTTACTTTTCAGCATTTTTATTCAGTCAGCTATTTCTTTATATTACTTATATATTTTAGGATGTTAGAATTTTGCTGCTATTTATATGTACCGCCGCTTAGTTATTTTATCTTAATTGGCATGTTTCTTTTGATTACCAGCATGTTTAGGATGTAGTATTCTTCTTACAGTACTTGTTTAATTATCTATATTTATGCCTTACCTTGTTTAGCTTGCATTTGAGGCATGCCTTAGCCTCTCTTTTTGCTTAAGTTATAAATAATGGTTTATAGCTTTTTCTTCCTTTTGTACTACTTGCTGCTCCCTTATACATTTATTGCTTAGAAGTTATAGAATGGTGATATTGCATAATACGTAAAACTTATCAGCTTAAAATGTACTTAGACAATTGTCTAACCAGATTTTTCTTTTTTGGCTGGGGCCCTACATTGTGAAACTGACAATGGTAGATCTTCTTCAGTTGGACGATCAGGATCTTGGTGTGGAGTCATATCCGGAGGAAGAGCCTATGGAAAAAGCAACTATTTAGCCCCGTCTATTTTTAAGTGAGGATGAGTGCACTTTTATTTTTATTATCTGAAACTTAAATTTGATGTAATAATACAGGTACTTATGACTGCGTATTTAGATTCTATGCTTATGTTATGAGATACATTTCTTTATACTTATGTTGTGATGCTTAGATGTTTTATATTGAAAATCGCTTCCGCACTCTGTATGTTTACTTAGATAGTGACTGAATATTTAATTTTATGCTCACTCCTTCCCTTATTAGGTGGATTGTGGATTTCATCCTAATCCAATGATAAGTGAAGGGTTAGCTAGAGTGACACACCACCCCTTAACTTAATTCTTGTGGATTAAGGGGTGGGGCGCCACACCTAAAATACATCTACCTTATGGTAGGAGATCTTTGTGTGATTCATTGAGGTAGCAATTTAAATAACCTTTGAAACCTTAGAAATTGATCTTAACCCTTGTGGTAGAGTTCACCTAAAAACCTTAGAGTGACACTTCTCCTTGTAGTAGAATCCATGTTGGGTGATCCTTGTCACAAGTTAGTGAAGCCTTGTATAATTCTCACCCATTGAGTATAAGTATTACTAGCTCTGATAATTCCTTGGTATATTAAATAATCTTTTGAGAACCCTGATTATTGGGTGGTGTAGTATAGTATACCCATAGTACTGGTTCTCCAGTAATATTCAAAATTGGTTGATTCATTCTAATAAGGACTTATGAGCAGGTTCTATCCTGCGGGATTAGACGAATACAATCTCATTAGAATAAAATCATTCAAGTCTAAGAGTGTATTAAATGGGTACTCATTCTTTAGTTTAATTGAAATACAAGTTGCCAACGGGCAATGCCTCCTAGCGAAGACCGCTTCAATAGGTGTGGCTCAAATAAACTAAGTAATGAGAATTACCTCCCTTAAGACACTAAGTATATCTGTGAGTAGAGTATCTTAATACTTAGCTTGAGATACAAAGTCACCATCAAGTGATGCCTTCTAATGAAGATCACTTTGTTAGGGTGGCCTAATCAAACTAAGTACTAGGAGCTACTTTTCTTGCATTATACTAAATATGTGTATATAATCATCCCATCTAGTGATCCTTAAATAAAATATGCAACTTTAACTGAACATCGCTCTAAAAGTTAGAAGGATTCTGCACGATGGAGACTTAGAATTCATTTTTAATTTTTATTCCAAATTTTTCATAAATTTCTGGATTCTCTCATATACCATAAAACATGGGCATAAGCATAAGCATGAGTTTGAGTAATCCTTTTTGGCAGTGACATATGAATATCAGTGACACAGTATGGGTTACAGATACACAGACTGGGGAACTTCAGGGTGCATCTGCATCACCATATTGACTCTTAACTTGTGTGTTTTCATTGAGTCGTACTACTCATAAGCCTTTAATGATAGTTCTGTGGCATACCGTGGTGTAGCATACTTGTGTGCATCTTTCCAGTGACATATAATGCAGCATATAATATCTCTTCCATCATGTCATTTATTTTACTTTCAGTTTTTGTTTGGAGATAGCCTCATTTTACCTAGCCTTTACTGCTCTATTTACTTAGCATTTACAGTTTCCTTTACTTATGTATTTTTTCTCAGTCCTTTTACAGTTTTGCTTTACTTTTCCATTTGTATGTTTAGTTTAGTTTTGTATAGTTAGTTGCGATGTGTTAGACTTCTTATCTAACACGGGATACTTTTAGGATTCTGCAATTTGCTAGATCCCGAACAGCTTGTAGAGACAGGGCAGGAGGATGTGCAGGAGATCCATGAGGAGTACGTGGAGCCTTAGTGGACCAGCCTTCTACCCTTACTTATTGCTTATTCCAGCACTTTGGATAAACTTTACTTTATGCATATAAATCAGTCTGTAATAAACTTTAGATATATTTTTACTTTTCTTTTCTGAAATGAATGTTTACTACTGCTTGAGATGAATGTATTCTGGATGATTTTCTTTTAGCTTCCACACTCTGTTATACTACTATACTTAGTATTGTGATGTGATTAGCATACTGAAAATGCTAATATATATATATATATATATATATATATATATATATATATATATATATATTGATAATGTATATCGAGTTCCTATTTACCTCCTTGAACCTTGTATACGTACTAAGTCTAATATCTAAGATAAGCATTTCACTCTTATCTTAGGTATTGGATCTTGATCCTACTCTTAAGATTCGAGTCAGTGGCATTCAGCATGGCTCAATCTTGCTAGCCTAGTCGGGGAGATGGGTTTTGCTTGTATACCCAGCCTTCCCGAGTAGCGCACCGCTCCGCCGCCGAATATACTACTTATCATTTGCGCACGGCGATGGGGCGGGGCGTTACATCACCCCTAGCTAATTGAGGGTGAGGAACGCAATGGCATGATTGAATTTTCGATTCGATGAATATTTAATTATTTGAATTTTCGGGGTATTTAAATAATATTAAAATATTTGATGAAAATCTAACGACTTCCAAATGCATTCAAAATATCACCCCTAACTAATTTGGGGGTGGTGAACACAATGGTGAAGTCGGATTTTCAATTTGAGGTCTAGATGAAAAGTCTATTTTTAGGGTTTTGGGATTTTCAAGAAATCCAGATTTGATTCAATTGATCCCAGATTTGACCTAGATCTTAGAGATAAATTCTAATTGACTTATTTAGTGTACTAGAACTATAATTAAGACTTAGATTAGTCTTAATTCACCTAAGTAATAACCTGGGTTATTACAGACTCCCCCACTTAAGAACGATGTCGTCCTCGACATCACTCAAGTGGAAAAATAAAGCAAATGTAAGACATTGAATTGAAAGAGGATAGCATTAAGAAGTACCTTATTTAAAGAGATTAGGGTACTTCAGACGCATATCAGATTCTTTTTCCCATGTAGCTTCGTTGCAGGAGCGATTCCTCCACTGTACCTCGATCATTTGAATATAACAATTCCTTAACTACTTCTTATCACGATCTAAAATTTTGACTGGCTCTTCAGCATAAGTTAGGTTAGGTTGGATTTCTATTTCAAGAAGTTGTACATAGTGAGAAACATCTCAAAGACATCTTCTTAGTGATGAGACATGAAAAAAATTATGAACAGTAGCAAAATCTTCTTGAAGATCTAACTTGTATGCAGATGATCCTATCTTAGCCAATATTTTATAAGGACCAACATACCGAGGGCTAAGTTTTCTAGCTATGCCAAATCTATAGACTCCCTTCATAGGGCTCACTTTCAAATATGCTGAATCTTCAACTTTAAACTCCAATTGGCAATGATGAGCATCGTGGTACTTAATTTGACGATCCTGGGCAGAACAAATTCTTTGTTGAATTAATCGAACATTTTTATTGGTTTCTTCTACCAACTCAGATCCATAAAGCTGTACACTACCAATTTATAACCATGCCATAGGTGTACTGAATTTTCTACCATACAATGCTTCATATGGTGCCATTTTAATACTAGCTTGATAACTGTTGTTATAAGCAAACTCTACTAATGGCAAATGATCTTCCCATGATCCAGTGAAGTCAAGAATATAGAGCCTAAGCAAGTCTTCAAGCACTTGATTCACCCTTTCAGTTTGGCCATCTGTTTGTGGATGGAAAGCGGTACTCATGGCCAAAGTGGTTCCTAGGTCTTAATGGACAGCTTCCCAAAATTTTGAGGTAAACCTGCTATCTCTATCTGAAACGATTGATTTAGGAATGCCATGAAGTTTGATAATTTCTTTGATATAGACTTTAGCGAGCTTCTCAACTGAATCTGTTTGACGAATGGGAATGAACTGTGCAGTCTTAGTTAATCGATCGACTATTACCCAAATTGTATCTGCTCCAGACTTGGCACGAGGCAACCCCATTATAAAATCCATTGATATATCAAATCACTTCTATTGCGGGATTTCTAAGGGATGAAAAAAGCCACCAGGTCTTTGATGTTCAGCTTTCACAAGGCTACATACATGGCATTTAGCTACATATTCAGCTATACTCCTTTTCATGCCAGGCCACCAGAATGACAGCTTCAAGTCTTGATACATCATTACACTCCCTGGGTGATTTTGGTATCTAGATCCATGACTTTCGATTGATACTTCTTGCTGCATGGATTTTGGAATCCACAGATGATTTTCTTGATAAATAGCACCTTTATGGAAGCGAATATTTGTCCCGCAACCACTTTCTATTGCTTATTTAAAGTTTAAGTAATCATCACCTTTAGTTTGGGTTATGGAGACATCTCTATAGAAAGTGGGTTCTATATTGCTCATTAAGATTATCTCACTTATTACACTTCCACATATGGGTTTGATATCTACCTTTTAAATTCTTCATTTACTGAGCTGGTTGCAATCATGGCTGTCAAGGTAGCACGACGACTAAGAGCATCGGCTACAACATTGGCTTTTCCAGGATGGTAATGAATATCCAAATCATAATCACTGATTAATTCCAACCATCTCTTTTGTCTACAATTAAGCTCCCATTGGGTAAATATATACTTTAAACTTTGATGATCTGTAAATATGGAGCACTGAACTCCATATAAGTAGTGATGCCATATTTTCAGGGCGAAAACTACTGCGGCTAATTCCAAGTCATGAACTGCATAATTTTTCTCATGTGGCTTCAACTGTCGAGATGCGTATGCTATCACTTTGCCTTCTTGCATAAGCACACACCCCAGGCTGGTTCCAGAATCATCCATGTAAGCTTGATAATTTAACCCTTCTTTGGGAAGAACTAACACTGGTGTTGAAGATAAATCATCTTTAAGTGTTTGAAAAGCTCTTTCACATTCATGTGACCAAATAAATGGGATTGCTTTTTGAGTCAATTTTGTTAAGGGAGGAGTAATTTGGGAAAAACCTTTAACAAATTTTCTATAATATCCGGCTAATCCCAAAAAGCTACAAATTTCTGTAACTGATTTTGGTTGAGCCCAATCTTATATGGCACTAATCTTTTGCTGATCCACCCTGATTTCTTGAGCATCTACCACATGCCCCAAAAAGGATACTGAGCTTAACTAAAACTCATATTTAGAAAATTTAGCATATAATTCATGTTCTCGAAGCACTTGTAGTACTAATCTCAAATGACTTTCATGATCTTTTAAGGTTTTTTAATATATAAGGATATCATCGATGAAAATAATAACGAATTTATCCAAATATGGATTTAGGATTCTCTGCATTAAATCCATAAACATAGATGGTGCGTTTGTGAGACCAAAAGACATTACGAGGAATTCGTAGTGTCCATATCGTGTGCGAAATGCAGTCTTCTCCACATTTGAATCCTTGACTCTCAACTGATGGTATCCAGATCTCAGATCAATTTTTGAAAATATTATTGCACCAGACAGTTGATCAAAGAGATCATCTATTCGGGGAAGAGGATATTTGTTCTTAATGGTTATTTTGTTTAGTTCTCTATAATCTATGCACATCCTCGTAGATCCATCATTTTTCTTTACAAATAGGACTGGAGCTCCCCATGAGGACATGCTAGGCTTTATAAACCCTTTATCTAACAAATCTTGCAACTGTTCATTTAATTATTATAACTCTTTAGGAGCCGTTCTATATGGAGCTTTTGATAATGACTAAGTCCCCGAAACTAAGTTGATCACGAATTCCATTTCTCTTGCCGGTGGTAGTCCAGGAAATTCTTCAGGAAATACGTCTTTGAATTCATTGACTACTTTAATATCAGAAATAGAGACTTCATTCTTACTGTCTCCCATTATGGTGACTAGAAATTCCATACAACCCTTGTTTACTAACCTCTCTGCTTGGATTGCATTAATTAAAGAACTATTAGTGCTAAACCTTTCTATAAATATTTCTGATGTATCCGAAGTTTGCAAGGCAACCTTTTTCTTTTGACAGTTTATAGTGGCATTATGCACACTAAGCCAATTCATGCCTAGTATGATGTCGAAATTTGCTATGGGTAATACGATTAACTTGGCTTGGAAAGTATGGTTATTAATCAGCACTTGGAGGTCACAAAATTTGATTGCACTAAGCTGGGAGTCCAACAGTTAAGACCTTTGTGAGTTTGTAGAAATGTAATCCTAATTTCTTAGCAAAATTCTCAGAAATAAATGAGTGGCTAGCCCCAGTATCAAACAATACTTTGTAGGGGGCTTCTTTAATGCATATAGTTCCTAATTTAATCAAATTTAAACAAAGGATGTTTTAATAAAAGAACTTAATGCGGTAATTATAAGAAAATATTACAAGTGTGTACCTGAGACTACGTTGTTGTCCTCAGTTGCTTCCACAGGGGTAAGATTATACACCCTAGCTTTCCCAGCAGGTAGATTGTTTATTGGGTTAACCCTTTGCAATTTCTAAACTGGGGGTCTATCAGTATATTGAGTTTTAACTGGAGTTGGTTCCAGTGTAGGAATTGGCGGTCTGAGAGCCATCGGTGGTTCCCTTGAGTTAATAGGATTTGCACGGAACACTTTATTTTGACGATTACGTTTGATTGGCACTCCATTAATTGTCTCAAAGGCTTTACATTGTTCATATCGGTGGCCTTGGCGACCACAAGTAAAACACCGATGATCAAAATGATAACATTTCCCATAAGAATGAGGTCATCAACAATCCGACTTTTTATTATCAGTTTCCTTAGCCTCCATTTGATATGCCCTTCCCTGATTTGGGCGAAATTGCTTGAAACCTTGAGGGCTATTATTCGCATGAAATGCATTTCATTTCATTTCTTTAACTAATTGGTGCTGTTCCACCACCCTTGCTAATTCAATTATCTTCTCAAGTTTATTGTGATGAAGTGGAACCATGTGATCCTTTATAGATTCACAAAGTCCACATTCAAATCTGTAGCATTTATCAGCTTCAGTCAGTGTTATATGTGGAGCAAAATGAATGAGTCTTCTGAATTCTGTAACATAGTCAGCCACGGATCGGCTTCCTTGAGTTAATCTTAATAAGGAGTCGCCGATGATGTTTTTGGCAGACGGTGGTACAAATGTCTCCTTGAAGGCCTGAACAAACTAGCTCCATTCTATTTCTTCTAACTCAAATTCTTCAAAGCATGTTTCTCGTAATTGTTCCCACCAATATTCTGCTTCTCCTTGAAGCAAGTGAGTAGCTAATCTGATAGACTGGTTGCTTGAACACCCGAGACTTGTTATATTCTTCTCTATGGATTTCAACAATGCTATTGTATCCATAGGGGATTCAGATCCATTAAATGTAGGCGGCCTTAACCTTAGGAAACTACGTAATATTCCATCATTGGTTTATCTATTCTGGTTAAGTTGAACTGTTGGGGATGCAGAGGATGTGCTGGCATTGGCGGATGGGAGAGCAGACACCAACTTTTGTATAGCCAATGCTTGTTTATTGATTGTATTCATAACACTCCTCATAGATACTGATTCTTCTATATTATTATCATTAGGAACCATGACCTCATTAATAGAAGTTCCCACATTATTTGTTGGAACTCTGTTAGGGGGAGGAGTGCCAACTAGGACATTGTTTTGTGAAGTTGCGGGATATATTTTTCCTGAAATCAAATAATTATCTTTAGATGAAATATATAACTTTTATTTACTTCTTATTTATTCTTTCTTGAAACATATTACAAGACAAAAAGGTATATTATGCCCATTACATGATAGTACTGACTATATTATTAGTCCCATCTTATATACTTAGTAAAGAATGCTATACTTAAATCTTCATAAGTAAGTTCACGCTGTTGTTCTTGAAGTTTCTGATATAGACTCCGGTATGAATCAAGCCACCATTCCTTTGCTTGATCTCGTAGAAGACATAATACTACTTCTACTTTAATATTATTTGGCCATTCCATAACACCAAATATGTGGTCTACTCTTGTGATCCATTCTCTTGCTAAAATTAGAAAGTCAAGGCCTCTATATGTGCCTTTCTTTAACAATTTGTTTATTATTTGAGCTCCTTGCTCAGACACCCTTTCGATGGATCTTCCTTGCTTTATACCCAACTTGTTCTCGTACTCCCAGATTATCTCAGATTCTTTCAAGTAAGTCATAAACGTCATACTAGTTTATCCTTTATCCTTACAATTATAATCAATTTCCTTTAGTTCGTTGAGCGTATATATATATATATATATATATATATATATATATTATATCTAGACATTTACTCCTTAGTATCTTACTATGGTGTTCTCATCCCTTACCTTACTCTGAGTTATACTTATAATGATATGGATGTTGTCTCAAGTGTTCATTTAGTGATTATGTGGCAGAAGAATAATCCATTAGGTAGAGAGGAATACAAATTCTAATTTGATACCTTATGGAATTCTCTGATACCAGCTATAATGGCCCTGCCCCGCTGTGGTCCTATTAACTCTTGAGTTAACATGATTACGATAGAGGGGTCATCGAAATGACTAGGCCCATGCTTATGAATAGGTTAGTGATTAATACTAACTTATCATAATCAAAGACTTTGTCATTTCTTAAAAGATATTATCATTAAATGAAAATAAAAGACAAGCAGAGTGCGGAAGCATACATACAACATCCATCCATCATATAAATAAAATAGTACAGAATAAGTAAAGTGCTGAAAGTAAAGATTAACCCTGTATTATTATAACATTTAAATAGTTTTAAAAGAGCTGAAATAAAACCCTCATCCTCACAAATATAGAAAGAAACTAAGGATCTTCGGGTACACACTCCTCCTCCACAGGCAGATCTCCTGAAGGCTCTATCACTCCAAATAGCTCAAAATTTACCATTGTCGGTTTCACAATGATAGGGCTCCAGCCAATAAAAGAAAAATCTAGTTAGACAATTGTCTAAATACATTTTAGAGTAATCAATTTAATTAAGTTCATTAGATATCACCATAAACAATTAAATATAAAAGCGTAAGAAAGAACATGACAAAGTTATAAACAAACAGGTTATAACTGAAACAACTAGGAAGTAAACACATACCTTCTCTAAGCAACTGCAACAAGGTCAGGTAAGTATAAAATAGTGATTAGAAAGAAAAATACATCCTAAACATGTTTATGATCAATCCAAGACTATGCTAATTGACATAAATGTAAATAAACATGTAAAAATGATCAAATGACTAAAGTGAGACAGCATCCTATAAATATAAATAAGGAGCACAACTAGCATCCTATAAGTAGAAGTAAAGCTAACAAATGCTAATGAATAACAAGTAAGAAAGTACTATAATATAAACTAAAGCAGTAAGTATGAACTGAAATAAGATAAATAATTTAAGTTAGAAATGTACCTAAATTAGTAATGCCAACAAAGGGTATAAAAAGATGTAAGGCATGAAGTTTATAGTCTAACGTATACCATCCTAACTAATTTTAGGCCTAGGACTTAGTTAAACTCACTTTAGACAGACATATACCACCCTAGCTTGACATAGGTCTAGGTTTAGCCTGTACTAAAGTCTATGTACATGAAAAAGGCATACTAATTAGGCTATATTCTAATAATCAAATGTTAAACTTGATAATGATGATGACATATGCAAATATTATTATATAAAATAAGGTTGACATGAAACACTTACCAAGTGTTCTATGCAAGATACAAAGGTTCAAAATAAGGTAGGCATAAGCATCAAAATCAAAGTGAGCAAGAGACTCAACTAGGACACAGGTGATATCCACTTGTTATCTAATTTAATCATTCTACCTACTTTAAGTTACACAAGTTCAGAATCTCCAGGTCCTACTATCGAGTGTAACTTAGATTCACGATCTTATAAGTTGGAAAACAATTAGAACTGATCAGGTTCTAATCTTATTAAATCAATGTCGACTAAAATAAGTTAAATAATAAATCAAACATCTTATTTTAATATTTTATCATAACCTCAACCCATCTTGATTGATCAAATCAATATGAAAGAATTAAGAATTAAACTCCAAATATGGGATTTAATCGCTTAATCCAAATGGTACAACTAAGGATCTAAGGTTTAAAAACCCAAATTTCACAAATTAAGTTAAGGTAATTTCTAATGATTAATCAACTCATTAGGATAGATCTCTATACTTAGTTCTAAGATTTAAAGATCAAATAATCATTAAATAAACTAAGAAAAATCTATAAACTAGTAAACTTAAGGCTTCACCTATTCAGTAACCCTATTTACTCAATAGATGAATACTAACCTAAGATTTATTCATAATCTTAGGAATTAAAGCTCTTAAGTACTAAGAGTAACACTTAGACACACTTCCTAACTAATGTTATAAGACTTATGGAAGGATCTAAGAAGTTCAAAGGAAGGAAGAACACTCAAATTTTACTTAAGGATTTCATTAAGGGCTTAAAATGAAATTTTGATTCAAAAATCAAATTAAGGTTTGAACTTATAAGATTTCTATTCTAAATCACTTTATTTACTGTTTATAATATTTATAATATGTTTTAGGGTTTTAAAATACTAAACCCTAATTTTGGACAAAATGACCATTTTGCTCTTACTTAAGGGTTTAAAAGATTAAAATTTGATCTAAGATTCCAAATCTAAAATTTTCTATTGCAAAGTATTTTTTACTGTCTAATATAAGATTAGACAGTAATTACACCAATTTTGATTAATTATTAAGTCTCATGAGATCAAATTAATAAATTTGTCTCATAGGGGCATTTTGGTAATTTGGCTAAATAAAATCTAAATTTTCTTTTAATTTATTATTGTCTACTATCTAAGGTTTTCATAGAACCTAAAATTATTAAATTCTGATAAGTATTGGCCAAGTTATGGCCAATACCAACTTAAGGGTAAAATGGGTAATTTAGGGTTTCCTAATTAAGGGTCAAAATCCTAACTTTGTCAATTGGTGTCCAAATTAAGCAAAATTAGTGGCTATAGATTACAAATGCTCTACTGATCATAATGAATAGTGGTAGGCTCAATTTGGACTATAATTGACTAAGTTATTACTTAATTAAGGTTTATGGTGATTAGTGAGTGATTAGTGAAATTAATTACCAAATCACTAATCCAACTACACCATTAGGTTTTAATTTATTCTAGAAGTTCTCTGAAACTTAAATTATTTAATTTGGATCATTATATTTGCTAATATTCACTAATCAAGTTTTAGAGTAATTAAAATTGATTAGCAAATCTAATTGTTGGATCCAAAATATTTTACAAATTACTGTAAATTAGGTTTTTTTGATCTAAATTGATATTTGGATCACCTAATTTGGAGTTCAATTGATCAAATTATGGTCAATTGAAGTTCTAGGGTTAAATAGTTTAATTAGGGTTAGGTCCTAAATGTGATTAGTCTAAATCTAATCCAAATAGTAAAGTTAACACTAGTGAAATATTTCTTATGATTTTTTGAGTATTTTGAGACCCATATTCAATATGTTTGGGTTAGTGTGTGCAAAGTTATAGCTAATTGAAGTTTTGTGACAATAATTTGAATTATTTAATATTCCTAAATATCACACTGAAAAAATATAGGTCATAATATAAAATTGACAGTTTCATATTATTCCTCAAATTTTACTGATCAAAATGGTATATTTATTTATATTAATTGGACATGTATTTTGTAAGATATGGGTATTTAAAGATTTGATGATTAATTGAATTTATTTAATTTATATTATTTTTAATTTAATTAATTAACTTAAAATTTTCTGCAGATTTGGATAACGGCGACCCCGCTGCCATACGGCCTAATTTTACTGGAGGAAGAGCCCTCGAGTGGGTCCCACTGACCGTCGCTGCCAGCAGAAAAGACGCGACCAGATGAGGTGGCGCGGGCCCCACACCCCCAAGCGACAGCATCTGGACGGGACAACGCACACAGGGGGGTCTCGCGCTTGGTACTACATGCCACGCGTCCCCGCCTTAAACATGCTGACCCAAAAATTTTTAGGTCGGGCCCGGGTCGACCCGGCTCGACCCGTCGCTTGCATCGTCTTCACTTCGCAAGCCGGAAATTTAAGGCACAATGATCGGCCGGGATTCCTTCAACGGTAGGATTTATTACATATAGCAATGACTTCCAATGACTTTCAAATGCATCCAAAATATCACTCCTAGCTAATTTGGGGGTGGTGAACGCAATGGTGAAGTCGGATTTTCAATTTGAGGTCTAGATGAAAAGTTAATTTCTAAGGTTTTGGGATTTTCCATAAATCCATATTTGATTCAATTGATCCCATATTTGACCTAGATCTTAGAGATGAATTCTAATTGACTTATTTAGTGTATTAGAACTATAATTAAGACTTAAATTAGTCTTAATTCACCTAAGTAACAACTTGGGTTGTTGCATAAATTATGACATGGTTCTGCCCCTTATCATCATGCGCTTCGATAAGTGCAGTTAAATAAGTTAAGTGTTAAATTTACCTTTCTCATAAACATATCAACTATGTGTATACAACCTCTTTATTTTATAAGCTTATGTATAATTTTAAGTAATTAATAACATTCAGTAGATTAGAATTAGGAGTCAGAATTCATTTAGATAAATTCTGCATGATGGAGACAAATTGAATCATTACTTGATTTTGAATTAATTTATAGATTTTGATGGTTTACAAATGATGTTGAATTGAAGTCATTGGCTTAATTGCATAAGCATAAGCATAAAAGCATTGTGAAATATGGAATGCAGTATGTATCAATTTGAGTATGACCTATGGGATGCAACATGCATCATAAATATTATGATTACTTAGGGTGCACGAGGCACTGAAATGCATGATGACAACATAAATCAATGGCATAATTAGATGCATATTCAGTAACATACAATACAATTTTATTTCAACTTTTATTTAATTTCAGCTTCTTTACTATTTTATGTTTCAATACTTATTCTTTTAGCTACTGTTTTACCATATTTTCAGTTTTATACAGTTTCACACTTTTCAACTGTTTTAGTATTTTTCTACAGATTGTTTAAATTATTAAAATATTAAACCTTATATAATTAAAACTATTTAAGTAGTTTTCAATGTGTTAGACTCATTGTCTAACACATGATATTTTTAGGATCTGACAATTTGCTAGATCCAGAGCAGCTTATGGAGCTAGATCAGGAGCCTTCATAAAAGATTTAGGAGGAGTTCGTGGAGCATTATAGAACTCTTCATCAGCCTTTATTTTTCGCATTTGTTATTTTCAGTTCAGTACTTAGACTATTATATATATTTTTATTAAGTAGATAGTTGTAATAATTCTAGATGTATTTTCTTTTTTCTGAGTTGAATGCTTTATCTAGCTTCTGTGATAAATATTTATGGATGTATGCTTTAGCTTTTGAATTCTGTATTTACTACTACTTATATTTAGTATTATGATGTGATCAGAATATACATAAATGCTGGTATTCGTGTAACTTGGATCTTACATTTATTTATAATATAAAATACACGCGTACTCTATTTAATACTTAAGATAAGAATAATACACTTATCTTAAGGATTAGTACTCAACACTTTTCTCTTTGAGATTGAGTCTCAGTAACTCTTGTGCTAAGCAGGCATATTTAGGAAGGTTCAGTTTTCTTCCCGAGTAACGCACCGCTCCACCGCCAATTATTATTTCTTAAACTAAACCATTTGTGCACGGTGACAGGATGGGGCGTTATAGTTGGTATCAGAAAAGTATCATAAAATGTCAGATAGAGAAAGAGTTCCTATCCACGTTATGATCCGTTCTCTAAAATAGTTATGATCACAATCACTAAATGTAAAGAAAAGCAGTATCAACAACTTCATCAAGTCAAATCTCATAAATAAAAACTAAGAATATCTATAAAGGACAACTTTAGGAATTAAATGAACATTAAAATGTATTTAAAAGTGAAACACAAATAACAAAAGACATCTTATGATCTGAACGGACTTAAAAAAGTAAAATATACTAGTAAAATACTTATATATGAAATAAGCGGAAAACCAGAACTAACGATTGAATGAAATTTTAGGAATTGAATATAAATAGTTAAAGTACTACTACTACCTTAGATTATTCGACGAGTATTGGGAAAATGACTTCCAGATGACAAAGTCTATGGAAGGGCCGTTGAAGGAGTGTCTCCTTGCATAATAGAAGTTCTATATAAGATATTAGTTTGCTTAATCTTTAAAGGGACCAGTCTCATTATCCTTGCCAAGGAATGGTTGGACTGAGTGGCCACTGCTTTTTGAAAAACAGTTTGTCCAGATGACTACCATTTTCAGATTCTGAGAACTCTACTTGGAGGTTTAGCTGATAGGTGGTTGTGTTGGACATATAGAAGGCTATTAAGGAAGCGTCAAATAGTCTCATTCGATGATTTTTGTGCTGCCTTTAGGGCAGAATATTGTAGTTAATGTTCTTAAGATATCTCTTGCATATATTTTCTCATTAGCTTATCCTTTTTGCATATCAATGTAACTTCTCATTTGAGAAAGTGATGATTGAAATAAATAATGGATTTTTATTCACTGAATTCATGCTTTTGATACTGTAGTCATGAATCCAAGTTCCCCCTCAGCTCTTACACCCATCAAGAACACAGTCTCATCCTCAGGCGGACCTGATGAAGATAACTCCCTGGTTAGTTTGATGAAAGCCTTCATAAAAAGTAATGTGCAATAAGCACAAGAAACTCGCGCTCTTATACTAAACTCTCGTAAACAGTCTTTTTCTTAGATGGGAGTTCCATCTGCACCGCACTTCTCTGGAGATGGAATTCTTCACAGTTTTATGCATATTCTGACACCCACCTTCAATGGGGAACTAAACCCAATGAACACTATTAGTTGGCTGAAGTTAGTTGAGAAGAATTTAATGAGCATTAAGTGCCCGAATTCAAAATCAATCTGTCTGGTCACCCACCTGTTTCAAAATGAGACCGAATATTAGTGGGAGAACTAATGTAATACCAAATTCACGGATTATGAATTGGAGAATATTTCATAGTATCAATTTGTTGAAATTTTCAAGGAGGTCTTTGTTCTAGTATCTACTTAGGTGATACTTGAAGATGAGCTGCTTCATCTGACTCAGGGTGGAAGATCAGCGGCGAATTGCGAGCTTGAATTTTGCTGACTATCACGTTTCACTTCAGACTTCGTTAAGTCTAAAGTTTCCCATTGTCATCAATTTCTAAAAGGGCTAAGAGATTCCATCAAGACTCATTTGCTTTCCCAACAGATTAAGAGTTTTCCTGAACTAGTCGAAGCTATTCGTCTGTAAGAAAGTTTTCAAGGGCAAATTGATCGGAAGAGAAATGCTAGTTTTGTGCAGCTTAGAAGAGAGAATTTTGGTCATTGGAAGGTGGCCAAGGTGTATAATATGAAAGCAGAACTTTCTGACTGCATGCATCGTCATCCATACGGTAAATGTTACCACCAGGGTAATGTATGTTATACTTGCGGCCGCCAGGGACATCATTTTTACCACTTCGAAACCAATGTTACTATCGACGGAGTACCCATCACCCGCTCTCAGCGTGATCAAGTGTTCCGTCCCTAGCCACTAAACAGTCGAGCTCCTGCCCTGGTTGTGATGCGAGCCTCAACTCCTCCTACTAATCCCAAGGCTGCAGCACTTGCTCCTAAGCCAGCTTACAATCGTTAAGACCAAAGGTCTCAAAACAAGCAGCCAACATTTCCAGCTCGAGTACACATGCTAACTCCTGCTACTGCACTGGAAGATAATGACGTTGTTTCGGATACATCTTAAATTTAATTTAAATTTATGTTCTATCATTTCAGCATTTCTTGAATGTTTCGAATAACAAATTTTATTATTGTTATAATCATAAACACATTTTAATACAAATTTTAAAAATAATATTTATATTATTTTAATATAAATAAATAAAAATAAATAAAATAATTTTCAAATTATATATTTTTCGGTGCAACTCAATTCTTACTAGTTCTATTACTTTCGATAGAAAATTCTAAATTTAAGGGTTTTTGAAGCTTTAGAGATCCGAGCAAGTGCTGCTACGAATTCGAAGCCCATCCTCTTGACGTTCATTCCCTTCGCTTCCAAGGCAGTTTCGTATGGCCTCGACACTTGTGAATAATAGAAAAAGGCAGAATTCAAGGCGAATAATCGGTGGCAGTGCAGCCGATCGGTCTGTGTACTTCGCTCGCAGGGAGGCTGCGAAGGTTCTGCGGTCCGTGCTGCAAGGTGATGCACGCGGCCAAGCGGTCGCCTCGATTAAGTCTCTAATCTTCAGCCCTTCCGTTCGTAACAAGAAGGCCACTTTCGCCCTTGTTTGCCAAACACTTAAGTGTAAGCTAACTTAGATTGGATTGCTTTATCCGACTAGTGGAAAATGGTCCTATTAGTTACAATTAATTTCATTTGCTCTGACAATCCCTAATGCATAATATTTTCTTAGTTCCCATTACCTGAGATTTTATTTTATTTTATTTGTAACTTGCAACAATTGAACATACAAGTTTCACGAATATACCAGTAGTTTACTCCAACTTTTGTCGTTAATTTTCAGTCGACAAACCCTTAAAAGTTTTCTTTTTTATACGATTTTTTTTTGTTATATTAAATATTATTGTAATAAATGAACCAAATATCTCTCTCAGAGCTCTTTGGCAACCATCAGGATTTCCATTATTTAGAATTTATTAAATCCTCAAATTTAGAATTATGTTAAATCTTAAAAATTGTTTGGCTCAAACCTAAAATTTAAATTTCCAGCTTTTTGTAGGTTTTGATAAGTACTATAGTTTAGCTACTTTGAGCATTTGGTTCCAAAACCCATTTCTTTAACTTCTTGGAGGATTCATGGTTTGGAGCGGTACATTGTGGAACATGTTGCCCAGTAGCCAAAGGTGTCCATCTCTGATCCAAAAAGAAGAAAAGGATTTGGGTACTGACCCATGGAAAGCTTCTCCAAAAGTGTAATCATTTCACGACCGACTCATCACTACACACGGGCTTCATTGAAATCCCAAAAGGTCAGGCATCAAGGATGAAGGGGACCATGATCCTTTATGGCGTTTTTAGGTGGGCTGATATAATCATCGCTTATCATTAACACAGCCGCACCCCCAATAGCAAGAGAGCCGACATGATTCATAAGCTTAGAATTTATAGCTTTATTTCAAGTTTTAAATTGCTTCATTATTTTAGTTAGTATTTTTAAATCATAAAGCATAAGGTTTATTATATCCTTTTATTTTAATCAAGCATTCCATTAATTTTCATAAAAAATCTCAAATCTAAAGCGTAAGCTCTTAGAATCCAATGCATTACTCAAATATTCTTATAATCATTTGCGGCATTTACATTCTAATAAGCGGCTTGACACAAGTAGAATTGTTACATTCTTATAATATTAAGATAAAATGTATTTGGTTATATTATGTGCAACATTCTTTTTTAACAAGAGTACCACTCATCCATGTTATTGTGATAATTTAGTAACATGTGCTTTTTGCATCCTTTTCTTTGACAATGCTAGTGAATAATCAAAATTATCAATAGAGATATGATTGCAAAGGAAGTAGTCTAATGTAGATGAATTTTCATGGAGGTTCTTTGAGCAATTTTGTGAAACAAAGGATGAAATCTAGTGCTTTAACTCATTAGCAACCTAAGCATAATTTACAACCTTAAGTCTATGCATTGACCCAAAAAAATGTCATTTTATTGAGTGATAAGGATTTTAATGATAACAAATATATATTTTTGTAGCTAGCAGTATTTTTTATTTAGTGTTTAGTTATACAAGTAAAAAGACTTAAGCCTAACATAAGAAACAAGTAACATTTTAAAATGAAGAGACACCAATATAAAGGTTGTAGAAGATTTAGTTTTTTTTTTCTCTATCAATATTATGTAATAATCATGGAAGGTTAAAAACTTTTTTGATTTGATTGCACAAGGAAAAGATCAACAAAATATTGAATTTTTATTAATATCATTAGTGAAGCTCTTGAGTTCATTAAATGATCACGGACAATTGAAAATCCTATTATTGATATGCTAAATAATAAAATAGCTAGCTCAAAGATTGAGGGAATTTTAATTTAATGATCTTTAAATCATTAAATGATCACCATTGAGTTTGCTAAGTGATCCATGTTAGGTAATCTCTATCAGCTATATTTTAGTTTGGGGTTTGCAGTTGGATCAACCTCGAGCTTATACTTGGCTTGTTTAGTTTTCTTAGAGCTTTAGCTGAACTCAAGCTAGATATCAGGTTCATACTCCATAATTGGCTCTCAACTCGTATCGATAATAGACTTGAAGTTGTTAATGCAATGGATCGGGCTTTTTGCATAAGAATGTATAAATTATGCTTAATTAGATTAATGATTTAATGCCATTATTTACTTTTAGTTTAAATTTTATAGATTTATTAGAATATTTCATACATAAAACTCGATGAACTAGTGAGCTGATCTAGCCTGAGCTCGAGCTTGAGCTCATTATTAACTCGATCTTGATACATTGTTTAAGCTCTGCTAATCCCATTAATAAGCTGAGTTCGGGCTGACTTGTAAGCTAGTTCAGCTCATTTACATCCATAATCCTAAATGCGTAACTATTATAACTTTTGTAAAGTTGGACACTAATTCAACAATAATGTTCACCAAACATTTAATAATATACTAGAACTATCCAAATCCGCAAGCCGTTTGGCCTAACCAAAATGGCTAGTCAAGCTTATTAAGGAAAAAGATGATTGTCGAATAAATTATCTGGTATCATTGGGTGATATTATATGCAGATATTTCAATAAATTTTTTTAATTGATTAGATTGCCATAATTACACTTAATTAGATGTTGAGGTACTTAGCATTATAAAAATCCTTTAATATAATAATATAAGATATTTCAAATCTTGCTATTTTACTAAATTCCAATTTTTTTTATTCTTAAGAGTGCTCATTATTAAAAATAATCTTTAGCTTTTTTTCCCTTCAATCATGTAAAGCTTATCAATCAAGTTATGGTAGGAGTGGTGAAGTTATTAATTTTAAAAGATAAAATGATATATGTAAGAGGCTTCTCCGTATGTGGTTCATGAAGGATAAAAAACGAAAGTGGTGAAGTTATTAATTTTAAAAGATAAAATGATATATGTAAGAGGCTTCTCCGTATGTGGTTCATGAAGGATAAAAAACGAAAGCATTGGAGTAGGCAAAATTTTGAAGAGTGGATATGGGATTGAGTTGGGTTAGAACCACTGTAAAATTGGTTGTGCTCTTTTACTTTCTTTTACCAGTGTAGTAGTTTTTATATTTTTTGTCTTTTGTTGAAATAATTTAAATATTTATTAAATTTCTTACTTTCTCCGTACATTTGCAAAATTCAATTTACTCGCTCTTTTGAGTTGTGCCATAAACATTCAAGTGGAGCATTGTTTTTCAAGTCAAGGATTAATATTCTAGAGTAAAGTGACCACTCATTGTTTTTCAATTCGTTATTTGGAATGTAAATGCGACTGAGGGTGCATCTGTCACTATTCAATTATTATTTTATGGAATTGTGCTTGATTTTTGAAAATAAAGTACAAAACTTTATATAATCCTTAGATTTGCAAATATGGAGCAAGGATATATTAAATCTGAAAAGCATACACTGGGTAAGACTCGAACAATTCTTAAATGCTTAATAAAGCGAAGGCTCTTACTTAATTTCAATGTGTACTGTGCAAAAATATTATATGTACATTTCATTGTATACATTTAAAGGAAGTTTGTGATAAATTGATTGTCACTTATGATGGAACCGACATTGTGAGAGTTTAGATTTAATATACTCACCTATAAATACGAGATTTTTAGATTAAATCAAAAGAGATCATTACGGAGATGTCCACTAGATGAAAAATAGTACTGAATTTTTCTGTTGGTGAAACTTTTATAAATAAAAAGAAAACAAATAAAGTTCTAAAAGGCATACCATGTAGCTGAGATGTGAAAGTGAAAATTTAAATAACCGTTCACTTTATTTATTGTAGGCTTTTTAATAGTCCTATCAAATATCTGTGAAAAACACCATCAAATATGTAAGAAGATGAGTTGTAAAGAAAGTGAAGAGAATAGACAAGAGAGTAAAGATCACAAACAAATGTCAGTAGTGATGAGGAGATTTAATTAGTTTAGAATCAAAATAAAGATTAATGGGATCAACCCACAAAAGGGCATGTGTAAGGGGTAAACCTTAACATATAAATTTGAAACAATAGTCTTATTTGCTATGAATGTAAGAAAAAGAGGTCATATTTGTTTTGAATAGCCATGGTATAAATTAAAAGAAGAGAAAGAGAATGAGAAAGAAAAGAAGAAAAAGTATTGCAAAAACATTTTGGGTTAAGTTCAACTCTGAGAATGTCACATTATAAAAATTAGAAGGGACAATTCTATTATTTATGGCAAGGAAAATAGAAGAGAATGGAGAAGATGAGTTAAATAATAGCTTTCTTGGATTGTTTATATTATTTTTCGATAGTATTCATGAATCTTATAGTAAATCAAAAGATAAAAATAATTAATTAAAGAAATATTACTAAGAAAATTTAATTTTAAGGAAGAATGTGCTTCTTAAAATATTTATTTTTGATGAATTGTCATTTAATAAATGTTATAAAAGATGGTGCCTAAAAATTGATAGATGTAAATGATTGATTAGTAGGAAAAGTGATATAAAGATAGGGATAAGAAAAGAGTTTATGGCACACGATGATTGTGTTTTATACTAATCCATATCTAATACTTCTTCATACTTTTGTTTTTATAATTTTGGGAGCATTTTAATAGACCTACTGATATAATATTATCCATTCAATTTTATCCAAAAATGTTTATACTTTTTTTTGGCTAAAATGTAAATGAGAACTTCAACAAATTAATTAACTTCTTAAAGTAATTTTAACAAGCAATAGATCTCATAAATGTCCTCTCTATCCAGATAGAACATAAATGCCCAAAATTTATAAGAATATAAATATCATCAAATTGCTTTTTTATTGTATTTTGGTAATAAGGAATAAATAATGTGTTCTTATCCGACCATTGTGGTATTAAGTTCATGTTTTTGTTGTCCAATAAATATGTTTGATTTGATGTAAATTCTATATCTTCAGTAGCCTATTTATAGATGAACACTTAAAACAAATTTGCTAGGATTTCATATCTTGGAAATACTTTCAAGTTAAATAATAAATCCAATGATCATTCAATCTATTGAATTAGGATTTTATGTAATTTCAACACTTTTTTTTCAGAAACACATAATTTTCATTTCAATCAGCAATTGCCATATTTAAATGCTTGTCTGCCTATTTTGACAAATAATTTTAGACTGCTTGGTGATTTTTATGATGTTCAACATAGTCTATCCTAGGATTCTTTCAGTAACATTGCTCTGTTTATTTTATAACATATTATCGGTTGTCTTTCTAAAAGAACTGGTAATCTTTAATTATTTAATTTTTTTCATGTTAGGTTTACAATTTAGAAACATCTCTATTCTAGATTATCTTGGTTCACTTAATTGATATTAACTTAATTCATAATAGTTTTGTTGTTTATTACAGTTGTGCTACAATATTTTCTTAGCTACACCACATTTTAATGATGAAATACTATATGTTGCTGTTATTTTTTTTCACAGATCTACCTGTTCTGAAGAATGTTTTAGCTGCTGCAAATGTGCTATGCTCTAAGTGGAAGGTGAAAAAATGTATATACACAATATTCCTAATCTAGATTTTTATAATGGCTTATTTGGATTTTGTAATTTGCATTTATAAGTGTTTGGATTAAAGTGACGAATAAACGATATTAGTTTTAGATAAAATGAATTTCTCAAAAGCCTTAAACTCGCAAATAAAATGAATTTCTCAAAACCCTGAAACTTGCATAAAAGAATTTCCCTCGAATTAGGTGGATATTTTTAGTACAATAAAAAAATAAAAGATTTGCGATCTCACTGGTATTGATGGTGCTGATTTTGATTATCGGCTCCAAACCTCTCTGGTCTAACCTACCGGTGCTAGTCTTTGTTAGACATCCCCAATGGAATGGCCATTATTGATTGACCCTAGCACCCATAGGCTAGGTTTTAGCTAACCATTATTGACCTTTGCTAATCAAGACCGTTGCCACTGGCCTCACCATTTAGCTTTGTAGAAGCTTGGCCTCACTAGCCGGAGGTTGACCCACATAACAAACACAAAAAGCTAATTTCAGACCACACTCCAAAATAATATTTTACCTAAAATTGTCTTACAAGAATAAGTTTTTTCGTAAAACTATGCAAACTTTATCGATATGAAAATCAAGTTCAATAGGCGGGCTTTATTGTGAAAGTATTAATAATTTCCTTTAACTTACGAAAACCCAGCGCACCTTCAGCTGTCAGGTAGCAAATCTTGGATGATTTGCACCAACGGATCTTCTTGAAATTAACCTTAGAACCTCAAAGAAATCTACAAAAAATATTTTTCAGTCTAGTAATAACATCTTTGGGAGGATTAAGAATTTGAAGGAGGTGAAGAGGAATAGTGGCATTGCCTTTTAAGAAGGGTCAATCTACCGTCAGGCTTAAGAATTATATGCTCCCAACCTATAGGTTTGGCATTAACTTTATGAATTGAATTGTCATAATAATGAATTTTATTAGTACCCTTAAATAAAAGAATACTAAGACACTTAATTGGAAGTTTTCTTTGAGGAAAACCCGAATTATTAGAAATTCTATGATAGTTGCTGGTATTTTGCTTTTGGAGGCAACAGAACAGTTTTTGGTGCAGTTTATACTTAAATCTGAGACTCTTTCAAAGTGGTAAAACAGATTTCTGAGTTTTCTCAACAACGAGGATGCTCATTGAGCAACAAATCATCAACAAAGGCAAGATGTGAGATCCCAATATTAGGTAAATATAATACGTAAAAGGGAAACTTTCAAACAATTGGTTCACCTTTTTGAAAAAATAATCAGCACCCAAAATGTAAAGGGAAGGTGCGAGAGGATCCCTCTGACGAAGACCCCTTTTGTTGTTAAAAAGACCAACCTTGGTGCCATTGACGAGAACAGAGTATCGACAGTTATTGAAGCAATTACTAATAATATTAATAAAATGTCTAGAGAACCCCAACGAGTCCAGTACCTTGTAGACAAAATCCCAACTAATTGTGTCATAAGCTTTAGCTATGTCAAGTTTAATAATGATATTACCCCATGCTCTTTTTGTTCAAATCATTGAGCAATTCTTTAGCCAATAAGATGTATTACTAATAAACCTACCTTTAGTAAAACCAGATTGGTTTGGAAAAATTATATTGAGAAGTAAGATAACCAATCTATTACTCAAGATCTTAGAGATAATCTTGTTAAAAGTATTACACTACTTTTAGGAATGAGGACAATGGTAGTAGCGGTAAATAATTTAGGTAAAGGAACACCCCAAAAAATTTTTCAACTAGCATTCCATATAATCCGTATTGACAGTATCCCATTATTTTAGGAAAAACTCAGCAGAATACCCATCAAGGCCTGCACACTTATCTCTATTAAAGTCCAAGGCCACATCTTTGACCTCTTCTATTGTAGGCAAGATGAGAAGTGCAACATTCTCTACATCAATACTAATTTTACGAATAATATCACAATCAAAATCTTTCTTGAAAGTAGTGTGAAGACCGAGGATATTAGTGAAGTATTCTACAACAGAATTTTTGATTTGATCTTGATTTTTAGGCGAGAAATCACCAATCTTAATCAGGTGAATCCAATTTTTACTTTTTTTTTTATTAACCATAGTATGAAAGTATTTATTATTTTTTTCTCTCTTAACAAATTTCTTAACTAAAACCTTTTACCTCCAAATAAGTATCATTATCAAGACATTGAGCAAGATGATTAATAGTTTTATTCTGAGCTATCCAGTCTTCAAAAGGCCAAAAAAAGAGATAAACAAACTCCAAATGGTCATCATTTTCCTCTGCTTTAGTAGTAACCTAAAAACATTCTTATTCCACCAACTGAGGACCTTTTGGAGTCTTTAATTTTTACCAAAGAATGAAAAGGGACTATCAGAGATGGGAATATTTCAATTGTCTCGGATCACATCAAGAAATATCTTACGACTCATTCACATATTTTGAAATATAAAGCTAGGAGGAAAAAGGGAGTCTATCATAGACACTGTAATAAAGTGGACAATGATCAGATCCCACTCTATTCAAATAAGAAGCTTTAGAAGTGATAAAGGAGTTAGTCCAGCTGGCAGTCAACAGGATACAATCAAGTCTTTCTCTAACTGACCATTAGGCCAAGTATAAGACATTCTCGTAAACCCAACATCAATAAGATCACATTCAAAGAGGTAGTTTGCAAATTCATCTATCATGTTAGAATTAGAATCTTTACTTCCTTTTTCTTCGAAGTTGCTAGAATGGAATTAAGTCACCTCCAATGAGCCAAGGTTTGGTGTTATGGGCATGAATATGTCGAATATTATTTCAAAGTAGTCTATGCTTGACCTTAAAACAACTGGTATAAATAAACATGCAACTGGATTTAAGGAACAAATAATTGATAGTGAGGGTAATACATTGCTCACCCCTCCTTTCAAAAGCACCAAATCTTATTGTTAAGATTAAAGCAGCCCCCCCACCCCCCACAAAGCCAAGAAAAGTTTATAAAATTAATGTTAGTGCTATTGATTGAAGGTTCTAGCATAAGTAGGATGTCAATATTCTTGCTATAAATTAAACAATGCAATGTGTTGAGGGCTAAGGCAATATATCGAGTGTTCGAAATAAGGAATTTAATCTTGGGAAGGGAAAGAGTAAGACCTAGTCATTGATCTAGTCTTTCTACCATTAGAATAATTTCTTACTCTCTTTTTATAAGTAACGAGAGTGAAATTATCTTCAATCATTCTAGCTAAGCATCATAATAATTCCTTCTAACCATGTAGCCTTGGTGGGGGCATAATTCATTATCAGAATCAATGGGGTCATCAAAATTTTCACAGGTGGTGTTATTAGTATCTATGGCATCAACAGGATTAGCACTCAATGGGGTTATTAAGAATCAGGCTACTGGGAGGAAATGAGGCCTTCCCAATGTTAGGATTACATCTAGTAGTAGTACTGGTAGGAAGAATATTGAGCTGTGAGGGTTAATCAAAGGACCATCAATTTGTATAGGGATATAACAATCAATGTTGATGTTTTCCAAAGGAGAGGGATTAATATCATTAGCCAAAGAATTAAGATTACCAGAATTGCAGAATACAGTATTTGTGCACTCTCCTAGAAGACCAGGTTCAACATTTTGAGCAGAGTTCACATTGGGAGGTTTAAGAATAGGATTAAGGGGAATAATAACATTACAGTTATCCCTTGAAGGTTTAGGAGTTAGACAAGGTCATTACCAATATTAGGAGGGGTAGGATCATTGGTATTAGTGTTATTCAAAATGTTCCTTGGAACATAAGTTTAATGCCTTTAGTGTTCTTATTATTGCTAGTAATATTATTGGCATTTGAAGTGTTTTGATTTCTCAGTTCAGGGTTCTTTAAAAGCATTGATCTGCCACTTGCCCAATAATATGACAATGGGAGCAATTATAAGGCGTGAATTCAAACTCTATCTCCTGCATATAGCTGTTATTGTCATTGCCTATCCAAATATTTTTCTTGAAACTGTTGGATATATCCATTTCAACAAGAGCACATGCAATGGAAGGTCTTGATAAATTAGCAGTGGCACTATCCGCCTTCGGTTAATTGTAAAATGAATCCAAAGAAGAGAGAATGGAATGAGTAATTAAGTGCACCTTTCTTAAGGGGACATTTATCCACAGAATAGGATGTTCAGTGCGTGGATTAAAAGTAGTGGTCGTTTTAAGGAATTTTATATGGAATCCTTTGATGTAATAAATTCCTTGAGAAAATAACCTAGTATAGTTAGCTTCATGATCCATCTAACCAAGATATATGCCTAGCATCCAACAGTCTTACACTAAGATCACCAAAAAGACCCAGATCATTGATATTTACAAATCTCTTATATTCTTGGTTTGCCGTTAGGGAACTTTCCAACAAAAGTGAAATCAAAAGCTTTGGCAAGAGTGATGATTTCTTCATTAGTGAGCCTATACGTCGGCCTACCTTTATACTCAACAATAGGTGATGAGGTGCGTCTAGTCGAACCAATTAATGCTTCAATAAAGAACCTAGGGTTACCCGAGGCAGGGCGCCATGGCTTATTGATGACGAGTGAAGCCTGCTAATGGTGAGTCATGAAGAAGATGAGTGAGGCCGGAAAAGGGTATTGGGAGGGATTGTTGGTGGTCGTGTAGAGCCATGCAATGCAGTTTTTTTTCGCTCATGACACGATGGATTTTGATTACATTATTTGGCAGTAATTAAAACCCTGTGAATGGTGAATTTGGGGGAGAACGTAATTCTCTCTTATTTTGTTTTACCTCCAAAATACTTCATTCTAAATTTTAGAATTTTCAAAATACTTGTATTCATCTACTTTACAGCCAGACTATGGCGACTTAAATCATTTTCAATATTGATTTTATCTCTTGATTTACCTCTAACCAAATAGAATTTGATTACCAAGTTATAAAATCTTTTTTGTTTTTTTTTTCTTTCTTATGTTGAAAATTTGATTAACTTTTATAATTTATTGACATCCGTGCTTTCAGAAGCAAGCCACCCTCATTTATGTCGTTGCGTATGATGTTCTTTTTGGCCAGGTTAGTATCAAGTAATTATTAATATGATAATTGTTTTTTTTTTTCTGTCTCAAGTGATAAACAATTCATTTCTTGTCTCATTTGAAATACATTTTAGGTATTTTGATATCTGAATTCTAGTGCATTTTATTCTAGTGTTTAAAAACCTTTTAAACAATGCCGTATCAACTCATTTAAGGTGGTAATCATGAGCTATATGATCTACATGCACCTGTGGAAATAATGCACGAATGGTAACTAAATGTGTAAGCCCCACATGGATATTGATTTATTTATCTCTTATCAATTATTTTATCAGTCTCTTGTATTCTTAAAATTCACATATATGGTTCGTGTATACACTGGCATTCATTAGCCTTATAATGTGCTATTTTTTCCAATAGTTGTCTTTTTTTCTTTTCTCGCCATATAATGCAGGATGATCTTGTATATTTATGCTTGGTATTCTTAAGTGTTCTGCGTGTATCATGCAAAAGAATGGGAATATCGATTAGAACATAACTTCTAGAGTCAAGAGGGGCTGTAAAATGGATATGTTCTTCAAGAGTGTCAAGTGATAGTAAAACCTTGTTTTTTTACATAAATTTGATATAATTGCTGACCAGTCTTTCTATATAGATCCAGTGTTGGGCAATGAATTAGAGATAGTCGCTACGAATGAGAATGTTATAAGGGATTATGTTAGAACAATGGTAAACATAAAATCTATTGAAGATAAGGTTGTTAAAAATCCTTGCTTACATGGGGAGGATAGCAGTCGATGTATGTGGAATGGTAGGAAGGAAAATGAGTTAACCAATGGTGTATGACTAGAAGTATCCCACTTGAAACACCATGTGACAAGATCTCATATTTTCATTATTATTGGAGATGATTCGTCATTTTTCCTGCAGCAGAATACGTTTTAAAAGTTTTTTGTTTCTTTTATCAGAAATTTGGAATGACAGGTGCAGCAGAGAAGCTTATTGTGCTTCATAAGGATGCCCTTGAATTAGCTTTATCAAAACTTTGTACACGGAAGGATGCATCATGCATTGAGGAATTGCTTCTAGATAATCATTATCACGGTTTGTTTTCACCTCTATGTTATTAGCGCTGCACTGTTTTTCTCTGGCTGCTCATATTTTCCTTGTGGGAGAATTTCATGCTTACCACTCAAAATTCTTATATACTTATCTAATATTTAATTTTTGATCTGTACAAAGTTACCATCCAAATTTTTGTTATTGCTCATCATCACCACCATTTAACCTTTACCCATTCATTGCAAGTGGATAAGTTTTTATGCCTGTAATATGATGAGGGGTTAGTTTTGTACATATCAAGATTTAGGTGTTATATTGTAAATGCCTGAAATTTGGATGTCGTGCAAGTAATCATATTTTTTATTAGGGGCTGTTTGAATGGATGCATTTTGAGTGTAAATTAAGGGGTTGTTTGGTCTGAATTAAAACCAGGGTAAAGTAAAATTTATTCAGGTAAAATGAGATTATTTCCGTTTGGTTTGAAGTAAAATGGGTGAAAAACTTTTACAGTGTAACTCGATATTGCCCTCGTATATAAGGAAACGATATAATCTAGTTACGCCCGAGTCAGGCGTAACTTGCGATTACGCTGAATCGAGCGGAGAAGTCGAACGAAACTCGAGAAGACTTCCGCAAGAGAAGCTGAGCGACTGCCACTGCGGCGTGAAATCTCCTTCTTCTCCGGCAACGAATCGAACGATTGAATCGTTCGATCAAATCTTTGAATGATCGAATCAATCAAACGAATCGTTTTCGTTTCGTTTGAGAAACCTGAATTTCAAAAAAAAAATTTTTTTTTTGGGGTAATCTTGCCCCCCCCCCCTAATTTACTATAAACATCACTCTCAGATTACTTCATTCCAAACAAAATATTTTGTTTCTTGAAAAACTACCAAACAATAGTAAAATAATTTGATTACACTGTAATCTGATTACACTATATTCTCATTATAATGTAATCAGATTACTTTACATTCAGATTTCTCAGATTTCCTCGTGCTAATGAGCCCCTAAATATTTTCCCTGTTTTTTTTAAAATGCAAGTGTTTGGTTTACTACTTTTAGCGTTCAAAGTAAAATTTTGGTGGATTAAGATTTTTCAAAACCCCCATTTGTGCGTGAAATGTTTATGCCCAATCTGGAAAATTACTTATGACCGCATATGCAGATAAAAAAAATTGTTCACATACAGGGGATGGAGTTCATCGGAGCTTGGCTAGAGTTTGGGGATGTTGCCAAACTTTGCCTACAATTGCTGGCCATCGGTATTAACGTGCTCAGATGCGGTTACCCTAAACCAAAATAAGGCCTTCAACCATGTATGTGGTTGGGCTTATTCGGAGCTTGGACGCCTACCATCAACAAACCCTCAGCCTTCGCCAGTCTTTGGCTTTTATTGGTTATCCGTGGCAGAGGGGACATGCGGCTTTTTTTTTTGTTTTTTTATTTTTTGTTATTATTATATTTTATTTTTCACCCATTCATGTGGTTACTATTAAAAATCATAGTCATTGTACTGTATTTATTTTTCTTGAAAAAATATTACTCTGAATTTATTTACTTAAAAATAATTTACATTGGATTTATTTATGTGAATAATCCTTATCTTCAGACAAAACACTGCTAGAGAAAATATACAAATGCATGATAATAGTTCTTATTTTCCTATGACCATTATCAGATAGAGAATCATAATCTGCATAATAGGCCCCCTCTACCCGTACACTTTAATTACACGTGCCTTTTAAAGACTTCCTAGTACTCTGGTGTATATGATTACATTATTCTTTCTTGTTGTTTAGTTTATTTTTTATCAAACTTCTACAAGTAAACTGCCTACAACAAGGGTAAGATTACATACATTTTGATGGAGGTCCGCTGGTGTTAGAAACAACCTCTTTGGTACTATACTGGGAATAAGATTGCATACACAGAACTTTCCCTAAACTCTACATCACCATGGACTCGTTCATTGGCTTTGTGATTTTTATTGTTAATCGTTGGTTAGAGACGTGTATTATCTTATATATGTTATTCTGGTTCTTTTTGTAAGTTAGGTTTGACATTTACCAAGATAGTCCTACTGAAATAAACGATTATTAGGATACTATAAGATTAATTTGGAGGCTTAACTTTAGGATACTTCCAATATTACTTGATTGCATGGTTTCTTTGCTGATTACATTCCTTGATATTTGCCTTAGCAATTTATTTGATTCTTTTCTGCAGTGTTATCTAAACCTCGATATGTTCGTGTAAACACTTTGAGGATAGATGCAGATTCTGCGATCCAGGAATTAAAAAGAATAGCCAAGGTATTCCCCATATCTTCAAAGGTGTACTTTGGTAGTAATATTGGAAGTCATTAGTTTTCTACATTCAATGTGGCTGGTTCTACCTTATGGTTTCTTACATTTAAGCCCTGTACCAAATGTTTGATAGCTGATATTTTCTTCTCTTCGCATTAGGATTCTGCCTAATTAAAGATGTTTTGTTTAACAAGTTATTTTTTATTTAATTACTTTAATATGTATTATTTGTAAGATTTAATTATTTTAGCTGTGCATTATAAATTGTTTTTTCACATCTTATGCATGTCAGGGCTAAAGAGTACATTGCATAATTAAAGCGTAGCTTTTTTTTTTTTTTGGTAACTATTATTAATTTTACAATGACAACACAAATTTAGGCTGAGGGCTACTAATTAGTTTGTAAAAATATTAAATAGGAAAATCACATAGCTGTCCCAAATAGCCAAAAGTATGAGTTTGTTGATTAATTATATAAAAGGATAGATTTTTAAAGAGACAATATATATGGGGCCATTTAAAAGTGCATGACATCAATTGCATTTTTCATTTTTGGTAATGCCACATTATCAAGATCTTACTTTGACCTTGAAGGTGGGCCATTGAATTTAACTCTTTAAATACTATCTATTTGTTCTTAGCATGTGGGTTTATTCATATTCATTGCATGTTGTTCCAAATATTTGTGACAGGGTTAATTCTAACAAAAATGTAGCATGCAGTTATCCTAAAGCTGATTATCAGTGCAAAAACTGCACCATTTGATTGTTTCGATGATGCGCATGATGATAATATAAATTCTTCATGTCGGTGTGCTTTCTTTAATTCTGACTAATTAACATTTTTATGATATATTTCTTAATAACCATGGAATTTTGATAAATACTGTACTATTCTTCATTACAATCTAATCCTTTAGATACATAGAGCATTTGATGCATTGAAACGAATGCTTTTGTATTGAGCATTTCAGTAAAATTTTGAATAGCTGCACTCTAAAAGCTGTTAATTGTTATCTCGTGCTTATGCATTTTGAAACATTTTGGGAAATAATAATACTAGCTTGAAGCAGATGTTTGATTATTTTATTCACCTAAGTTTGTTACAATCAGAGGAATTTTTCAATTTATGTTTCTGTATATAATAGATAATGATCGTTCTAGAGTTCCCAACAAAACGAAGTATCTAATACTCTGATTTAAATTTCATTGCCCTGCTATTATTTGCTTTATATTTAATTATCACACTTTACTTTTGATTTCTTTGGGATGATTAGGTAACAATAGATGATGTTGTTCCTGACATGTTAGTGCTTCCATGTGGAACTGATTTGCACAATCATCGGTTGGTGTTGAATGGAAGCTTATTTCTGCAAGTAAGTATGATGTCTCTTTTATGCTTTGGCTAAGAGATTCAAATATTGTTGTTTTTGTTGCTGTGTATATTTATCCTTTTGAAGTATATTAGCCTTCAAAAAATGCATCATTTTGATATATAAAGGATGGATGCACGGACCATCTACATGCACCAGTTGTTAAAGAGTTGGAATGGGGGAACTAGCCATATGTATCCACCAGAACAATAAGAGTGTGACAAGCAGGAAAACATTCATTAATGTAGACATAAGAGGGAGAGGAAGTATATGGGGGATAATAAAAGTAGTAGTAGAAAGTGTCACGGGAGGTTTTTGTGCAATGACCACTCTCTGCATAGTAACACTTTAATAATGGAGGGAGGGAGGGATGGATTGAAGTGGTTATGGTTATTTATTTAATTATTTATTTTGACAAATATTTTTTACTGCATATGTATGAAGCACCTGAAAAAGGGAGGGATTGGGGTTGCAGATAGTGTTAGGATGAGGTTACCGTGTGCAAATTACACAATTCGTCTAAGAGTATTGTCTCTTGTAAGAAACTGCAGAGTCTTGAATGTATCTTCTTTTGATATAAATGCTAAACGATTTGAAAGTACATAATCAGGTTTTTGTTTGCATTTGAGTACTTGGATTTGCCATCCATCCTAATGCAATAAAAGTTGAATTGTTTTACTATTACGAATAATTGAATTCGTCCTCACTTACAGGCTTAGTTTATTTGAACCAATATAGTGGCTTGCAATTTTGTCTATTACTCTGTGAAGCAGTGCTTGGCACCAAAAAGTGTTGTTGTATCAAATGAAACGTGCACATCATTTTCTTTTTGCAATAGTACAATGTGTGCGTTTCACTTTTTCCTTAATGGAATTCTATAATGAATTATTCATTCATCACTACATATCTTATGCTTTACCAATTTATTATAATTTTCCTTCATAATGTGACTTGAAACACTGTTTATTTTAATTTATAGTAACAACTAGAATAATTCCAAAACTTAATTCCACTACTTGTAGTCAACTAATGAATACTTTATCTTCTCTTTAGAATCTGTTCAAATTTTCATTTTTATATTCATTTATTTTCAGCACTATTTGAGGCACTGGATGTACCTTTTAGAATAACCTTTATCCAGTAAACCTTAGGTTTGTCACTTCATAATTCTTTAATACTAAATTTAGCAACTTGTTCAAATGCTGCATTCTCTGCATTTGGTTGTACATGCTTAAATCCCTAAATCTATTTTATTTACTTTATCTTCTATGGACGTCATGTTATCTATTGTTTCTGCCAATATAATCTTATTCAAGTTATCTACCCAAGTATAACCAAATATTCATCTTAAATTCTTATTTTTTCCACTCTAACTTATATATCAATTAATTGTTTTACAACCCTACATTCAGAGGCGTAGAAGTTGCCTTAGCCTAGTTGTGGTTCTGTAAAATTTATCTTTGAGGTATCTTCTTATCACACAAAACTTGTGTGATGCTCCAACTTTAAAATTGTAATTCTGTCATTATTGTGCTTCAGCTAATTGAAGTACACATTTGTTAGCATTTCACTAGATAAAAATATCCCTTTACATGCCCGACTACTATGTTTATTTTTGTTTTTATTCTAAATCCAGTGAAAATTATTGTTTCTACAGTATTTTAATTTCTTGTTATTTGCAATGATTTATTTAAGATGCCAATTACAGTGCTGAGACAGGCCTTGTCTTTGCATGATTTGCTGTGGCAGGGCTATTACTTTGATAAAGGGCATGCAATAGAAAAAATTAAGTTAAACGGGGCAATATATGTATCGATATTTTATTTAAAGTGTTTATTATTTATATTTTATAATCTAACATGCAATTGTACTATCCCTTCACGTAATTTTTGAAAGTTAAGGGGTGCATTTGCACCTTCTACTAAGGTGCATCCTCTCCTGTTACTTGTTTTCTTATTTAGTATGAAAATAATGTCCTTTTCATTGCTCCAAGGTGATAATCTAAGCGGTAAGATCTTGGGATTTTGCAGAATTAGTCGTCACTTGCAATTTTTGAGTAGAATTATCTACAAGATTGTTGAACCACATATAATTGTTCCGACTAGTATTTACTTTATGGTTACTACGATATATTGATATCCGTAGGTGAATAGAGTGCAATAAAGATCAGGAATACCATTAAAAGTGCAATGAGTTTCTTATGCTAATGCAATAGTTCATTAATTAATGTAATTTTTGACGTGCTATAAGAAAGGAGCATCATAAAGAAAATGGACAAACACGCCTTAAAATTTTAAGAATTTGCTTTTTTCATTGAATTTGTATACAGTCTATCATCTAATAATTTAAAGGCTTTGTCTAAAGCATCTTGCATTTGCGAAATAAAATAAAATGCTAATCATTTAAACTTTTTGTCAGCCCTTTCTAGTTAGATTTTTGGCTCTTTCATTCAATTACTAATATTTTTTATTTTCCAGGGGAAGGCAAGTTGTATGGTGGCTATTGCTTTGTGTCCAAGACCAGGGTGGAAGGTCTCTTAGTCATTGCTGTGATGTTTCTTTGTTTTTCCCATGTTTTCCATGATGATAATTTGATATTATGTAACCGATTGTATAATCACTACTTACAAGAAATAGGATTAAATGCCCCCCTCAATCGTAAGCTGTGTTTACCAGGCATGATGCTATAAGACATAATAGTTGGGCACGTGGATGCAAAACATTAGCTACTAACCGTCTCTTAGCTAAAATTGAAACTTTAGTTACGTGCTATTAGAAGGCTAAGCAACATTCAATTATTTTATTATTTTAATTGTTTGCATTGTCATTTAAGTTTTCTTATAAACTTTTTCTTTTGTTGCTTTTGTAGGTTCTTGATGCTTGTGCTGCTCCAGGAAATAAAACTTCTCACCTTGCTGCACTCATGAAAGACAAGGGAAAAATTATAGCTTGTGAAATTAACAAGAAAAGGCTCATACACTTGGAAGATACTATTAGGCGGTCTGGGGCACATAGTATCCATCAAATTTTCTTGTTATATGAGTTGGTTTTTTTTATTGTTACAGCTCAGCCTGTAAGTGTCACAAACCAGAGTTCGAACAATGAAAACATGAATTTAGATCTTAAACATTTAAAGCCATAATTAAAATACCATCCAGACAACAAGAACTAACTAAGCATCCAAAAAGCACTAAATATAATGACATTTAACTAATCTTTTTTTTTTTCACAACTAAAAGGGGATACAAATAAAACAAATTGAAAAAAGTACCGATGTAGGTCAGATTAATAAATTTATCGGTTATCTAAGTCTGATTTGAAAAAATGTTAGTAAAAGCATTTATAGTGGATATTTATAAACTTTAGTCAATAATTAATTATTAATAAAAGTGTATGCATACTCATGATTATAATGTCGATAAGCTTAAAATAGTAAAGGCTAAAAGTTAAAAGACTAGCCACTGGTAGTGAATAATAAAATAACTGAAATAAATTATAGCATCAACATGTAGCTACACTTAATATAATATTATACATTTAGATTTTTGTTATCACTTGCGCCGTGGATGGAGTACCTTGTAGTACAGTTGAGTGACCCACCACCTAATGCACCAATGATAATAAGCCTTTCAAAAGTTAGGGATGATCCGATCTCTATGGAATATTTAATTGTGGAAGTAATACACACATAAGTCTCTGTCACATATATTTATATAAAGTACACGTTATATCCTCAATTTAGGTATCCATATTTTGAAGTATTTATATATAACTCTTCCTTGAGTTAATAATAATCATGTTCACAGGCATGGTAAATTTAATATGGTCAACAAACATATTGAAACATGCCATGCAATATACAGTGACATGAAAGTTTAGTCTTATTTGATTATATATTGTATTAATGGTTAATCAATTTTATTTAACTCTATTTTCCAGTATGTAAAAAAAAAGATATGTGAATTTTGATTGGTCTAACAGTAGAAAATTGATACTTGGGCTTAATCTTATTGGATTCAAGTTATAATTCTAATATCTATTAAATAATTATAACAACCACTATTAATTTTGATAAAGAAGAACACCTAATTAATAAATAAAAATTATAATTGCCTATATTAAATTGGTGTATGAAGGCATGTTAGTCCCACAAACATCCATCCCCCCTCTAAAATTAACCTAATTTTGAAGATTAGGGTTTAATCCAATATTTATTTGATCATTTGAATGATTAAAATCATAATTGGATGAAGATTTTATCTTAGGAATAGAGTTACAGAGCTCGACATTGAATATAATTTGTTTGGTGAGCATACATTTTAGGTTTGCAGTTACAATTCAGATTAGCTTAATAGAACTTGATATTTATGAGATTGATACCTTAGTAAGGTGAGGTTGCCATTGGAACTCTAGGTCAGAGGTAGCAATCTATAATAAAGCAATCTGTTAGATTTAGGACGTATATATTTGTATGCATATAAAAGATGTAAGTAAGAAAAAGTAGAGGGGAGAAAGGGATTTTAGTGTTAGGGTTTTGTTGGAGAGAAAAGTAGAGGCTGCATGGTAGATTTTGGAAAGTTTTAAAGGCTGTTTGCTGTTGTGAGGTTTGGAAACTGTTTGGAAACAGCTTTTGCAATTTTTGAAAAGTTGCTGGCTTGAGATTTCTCGGGGCTATTCGACAACTGCTTATGAGCTTTTGGAGTTGTTTGGCAGTTGTTAAGGGTGTTTGGCAAATGCTTTTGAACTTTTGGTGCTGTTTGGCAAATGTTCGGGATGTTTGGAAATTGGAGATAGTGGATAGGATGGCTATAGACTGGCTAGGGTTTAGTCGAAAGAGGTGTTTGTTGCCGCAGACATGGGGGAATAGGTGGCTTGGGTTTAGGGTGTTTTGTCCTTGAAGCGGCCAACCACATGCGAGGAAAAAACAGATGGGCGTGTGCAGGTTAAGGGAGAGATCTAGGGAGATGTTGAGAAAATGTTGGAGAGAGGCAGAGAGGGAAGGGAAATCGAACAACCGGGAGATTGTGTGCATCCCTTGCAAGCATCTTGATTGACCAGAGGAAGAACGCTTCTTGTGTCGGTGACAATCCTCTTCGATCTCTATCGAACACGTCTACACCGACAAAATTTTCAAATTTTGTTTCACATGTTAATAAAATTTTACAAATTTGATGCAGTTTTTATTTTACAAATTGACCTTTTAGGGTCAAAATTGACAATTTTTGAGGTTGTTCGAAATGGCCCAAAATTTCTAAGTGTCCAAAAATAAATCTTTAGTCTTTTTTTATAAAGGGACTTTACAATCTT
The DNA here is from genome assembly GCA_016760335.1 of Gastrodia elata. Classification (NCBI taxonomy): domain Eukaryota; kingdom Viridiplantae; phylum Streptophyta; class Magnoliopsida; order Asparagales; family Orchidaceae; genus Gastrodia; species Gastrodia elata. Next base: position 24,774,954 of record CM028675.1, read on the forward strand.
CCCCTCTATAAAAATTTTAATCTTAAAATTTAGAAAATAAAAATGAACAATTGTATTTTATTCGAGAGATGAGAGTAATGCTTGTGCATCTCAACTTCCCTTTTCTAGGTAGTATCATTTTTAAGACCATTCTTTTATTGTACTTTAACATAAGGAATATTTTCGCTTCTTAATTGTCATACATTCTTATACTAGATGCATTCCGGCTTTGCCATGAAAGTTAAGTTTGGTTGAACTTGTACCATATCAACCTTGTCATCTTAGACTCATTTTAAATGAAATTTTAGAGGAAGGAGATGTGAAATACATCGTGAACCTCATGTGATCTAAGAGAATCAACATGTGATCTAAGAGGATCAACATGTATATGATATATCTCACCTTCTTTGGAGATCACAAAAGGGCCAATATACCTCGAACTAAACTTGTCAATCTTGATAAATCTTGAGATGCCTTTTATCGGACTAACTTTGACAGATGAAATCTATAACACAGAAATCCACTAGCTTGTGCTTTGAGTCATAATATTTTTTTTATCTTGATTCACTTCAATTCTATCTTTGATCATTTTGATTTTCTCAGTATCTTTATCCACAAGTTTTTGACAAAGAATGCACCTTTCACCCATTTTTTCCCAATAAAGAGGTGTTATGCACCTTGTACCATATCAAGCATCGTAAGAACCATGTTATTGCTTGATTGAAGTTGCTGTTATATGCAAACTTAATCATAGGTATGTGCTTTTTTCAACCACTACCAAAGTTGAGAGCTCATAACCTGAGCAGATTCTTTATAGTCTAAACGATTCTTTCTGATTTTTCATCAATCTGAGGGCTTATGGTAGTGCTAAAGGTCAGGTATGCACCTAGCACTTCTTGGATACGCTTCCAACGTGGAAGTGAATGTCATTTGTGTCACACACAATAGACTTTCGCACTTCATTAAGTCTGATGATCTCAACCACATGCAACCTTGCTAATTTATCCATGAAGTCTGTTTATCAGATTTGTAAGAAATACTCTGACTTGCTTTATCTGTCCACAATCACCCATATGGTATCACGATTGTCTTGATCTAGGTAAACTAAGTACGAAATCCATAATTATGTCATTCCATTTCCACTTAGGTATTGGCAGGGGCTATAGCGATCTACTGGGCTTCTAGTGCTCAATCTTAACCATTTGACAAGTGGTATATTTAGACACAAAATTAGCTGTACTACACTTGAGTCTAGGCCATTAGAAGATGCTCTTGAAATCTGTATACATTTTGATACTTCCTAGGTGGATCATATAACCTGAGTAATAACGTGCAGGTATAATATCCTTTGTCAGATCATTTATATCTGGTACACAAACTCGACCTTATTGCAGTAGTATTCTTTAACATGTGTATGATATGGAATAAGAGTTGACTTCCATTAGTTCCTTGCTATTACTAATGGAAAAAACCTTAGTCATTAATATTATTTCTACTTAATAATTAACAATGAGGAGAGAGTTTGCATACTCTAATAGTTGAAGTGCTGGTAGGCTCAAAGTAGTAAATGCTAAAAGTAAAATGAAATTAGTAGCTAAAAATGATTAGAAAATTGGTTGAAATAAACCATTTCATGAAACATGTAGCTGAACTTAATATAGATTAAGCTCTTAATTTGCATATTAATTATTTAGCATTTATTTTCACTTGACAAATACATGAAGTACCTGCAATAAAGTTGAGCAACTCACCACCTAAGTACCTTCCTTCCAAATTTGGGAGGATCCTACCCTTAGGGAAGATTTCTTGTGGAAGTAACATATAATTATATAAAAAACTCATGTTGGGTTCTATAATGGGCATTCATGTTTTGACATTTTCATAAACATTAGTATTTGTATTGATCTTTCTCTTGCTTTAACATGTTTTAATTTTAATAAGTTTGGTAAATCATATAAAATCACTTCACATTTATAATAGCTTATGTAATTATATGAGATTTTCTTATAGTTAAGTAACTAATTATTTTCCTTTAACTTTTTTTAAAGATGTAAAAATAATATTATGTGATCAGTGTTTAATTTAATAATATTTAAGCTAAGATATGTGGGTTTATTCCTACTGACTTTTAGGCTATAGAAAATAAAGTTTTTATGCTAAACTAATTAATCAAGAAATAAATTAGACAATTATAAAATAAAATTTTTAATTATCCACTTTAAATTGAACTCTGAAAGTTTGAAAGTTTTGGTTTTGCAAATGATCATTTTCCAATAAAATTTCTTAATTCTGAAGCTAGGGTCAAGATTTATTTGATTATTCAAATGATTAAAATTATGAATTTATGAAGATTATACCTTGAATTTTGGCAAATCATGCTGAGAACTATATAGGGTGCTTGATGTTGATTGGGATCTTTTTGGAGAGTATACAATTTATATTTAGCAGATATAATTATGGTTTAATTAATAAAAATTGATATTTACAAAGCTAATGCCTTAAAGAAAAGAGAGGTCATCAGAAAGCTCTGCGTTCGTTCTCAAATTTGAGGCAGGACTCTCTTATTATAGGGTGGTATTTCTGATATATTTCATGTTTATATTAAAATAATAATTAATATATAAAGAAATGAAATAGAGGATGTGAGAAGAGGGGGAGATGATTTAGGGTTAGGGCTTTTGAGCATTGAAGAAAGCAAAAGGTAGTTTGGTTGGATGGTCGTGGAAGGTGGAGGCGGATTTTGGAGGAAAATAAGGAAGAATAATGGGCTGCGGCGGTACCAGTTTTGGCTCTGTTGAGAGAGATCTCTTGGAGGAGATGGCTAGGGATAGGTAGAGATGAGGTTGCTGTCATGGAAGTGACTTGCTGGTAAGGACTTGACCACAAAGTGGTTGCTTTGACTAGGTGCGGGAAGGAGGAGGTTGATGTAAATGTGGCAGTTGACCTTTAGGTCTAGAGAGATACGTGGGCAAAGGAGAGGGAAAAGATCGAGAGGGGACCATACGACTCGAGAAGGGGGGATTTTGCTTGTGCGTCTAGGGGTTGACTCCATGCATCTCGGTTTTGCTCTTTCACAGGAAGAATTTCGCACGTGGAATGGAGGGGGATCGATTGCCTGACTGATTAAATAAAGATGAGAGAGAGGGGTTATTGAAGAATTTAAAAAATGTGGCTTGAATTCAAATGTTTGAAAAAAACTCATTCCAACTCTGGTTAAACTTCACAAAAAATTTTCTAATCTCAGTTCACATATGCTAAAAATAGAATTTATATTTTGATGTCTGATTTTATAAGTAGCCTGTTAAAGATAAAATTGATATTTTTAAAGTTTATTAGAAATTGACTTAAAATTTAGGGGAACATCTATTGTTTTATTTCAAGCAACTTTAGTAAAGGTAATTTACATTGCTTAACTGAGATATGAAAGTATGACGAATTTTTTTCTTGCTTGTGTAAATCAAACAAACAGTACAAAATGAACTATTAAATTCTCATAAAATGAACATCATGTTACAATAAGTTTCTTACCATTCTATAAGGATCCATTGGTATCTATATGCTTGCTTTTCTTTCTCCCTACCATCTCATCCGAGGTTACTTGGCCTGCAATGGTTAACATACACTTCTAAGCGATGGATAGTCATAGATTTAGTCATAGATGTGAAACAGTTTTGCATGCATACTTATAAAACTATAGTAATCTGAATATAAAAATGTTTTTTAATTGAAAAATACTTCAAAAGTAATTATATTAATATAAGATTGGTTTTCTTAAGGTTCATCATGTTATACTATTTTGTATATAGAGTATGACTTCATTAATTTTAACATCCCATCATGAGAGTCCACATTTTCATCCGTAAATACAAATTTGATATTCCATTTGTATAAAAGCTGTACTGAACTCAAACAGTGCATAAGCTGAAACACCATACTAAGTATGGAAGCTAATGTTCCACTAATACAAAAGTTGATGCACATGTACAAAATAGCTCACTCATTTATGGTTTAGAGGGGAATTATTTCTTCATTGGTTAATTAACTATTTCTTTTTTATAATTTCTTTCTTGTTTATCAAAATCTACTTTTAAAGCTCTTGGATAAATATATGCTATATTAAGTAGTAACATATAATATTCCTTAAGTTCTGAGGAGATATTCATGCTTTTAAAATATATTATTCTTACTCAATTCTTTTATTCTAAATTCTTAATTTCCTTAATACTTGCATATTAGATAAATTTAGTCAAGGCAATTCAATCTTTACAAGGGCATTTGAAACATAGTTTTTATGCTTGACAGATTAAAAAAATGAAATTAATGATTATCAACATATTCAGGAGAAATAAAATTACTAAAAATTAATCAAACTTTTTTCAAGTTAAGTTCATTAACGTCTTACCAAGACAAATCCTAACTTTTTTATAGCTTGTAGCCAATAGTTCAGGAGCTGCTAATTTTGCATAATCAACACCTCTTTACATTTTATGAGGAGAAAGCCTGCTTTTAATTGCTGATCACTTAAATATCTTATGGAGGCTTACTTAATTGGGTAATTCTTAAACAAGAATCTTTTTGTAATGTGTAAAAAGAAATATTTTGTTAATAATTTAGTCAAAATAAAAATATTGTATCTTACTCAAAATAAAATTATTTTGAGGAGTGCGCGTAGTCATTGTCCACTCCTCATTTCTGCCGACCCCTAAAGGCATAAGAGGAAAAGAGGATATTAAAGCTCAAGGTTTGAAGTCTGACACGTGGTTTTTTCAAGCTGCTGTCAATGCTGCAAGTTAGTATGCCACTATTTTTTATTGTAACTTAGGCTTTGATGATTTAGGTGGGATACATTTTTTATAATTCAAAGGAAATTTTGTGAAACTTCGCTGAACCTCAGGAAAACATTTATAATAACATTAAAACAGTACATTAAAGTTTGATTAGATTTGGGTAGTCATTTGGATTCTATTTTAGCCAAAAGTAAAAAGACCACAAAAAAAAAACTCAAATTAAGATTTCTTATATAACTCAAATAAATGTAATTAGAGACTTGTACAATAACAACAACAACAACACCAAGCCTTAATCCCACTAGGTTGGCTCGGCTACATCCTTTTTTTTCATTGTGCATTATCAAATTGATGCCCCTCCCTAATTTTCAAATAGAGAATATTCTTTCTAATAGTTTCTTACAATGTCTTTTTTGGTCGTCTTCTTTCTCTTTTAATATGGGAAAAATTAGTAAACTCAATTTTTCTAACAAGGTGTTGATGGTCTATGCCTAATAAGCCCGAACCATAAGATGACATTCTTTTATCTTATCCACTATTGGAGCTACTCCAACCTTGCTACGGATAAATATATTTCTCATTTTATTTTTATGAGTATACCTACTCATCCACCTAAGCATGCTCATCTTTGTAACATTTATTTTATCGTTAAGTTTCTTCTTTGTTGGCCAACATTCAGCCCCATTTAACATAGTTGAATGTATAGCTGTTTCATAAAATTTTCTTTAATTTTGAGTGGGATTTTCAGGTTGCACAACACTCCAAAAGCACTCCTTCATTTAATCCAATTAGCTTGTATCCTATTAATCACCTCGCTTTCTATTTCACCATCACCCCTTTAGGTTTATAAGTCTATAAAATATTTATTTAAGGTTTATAAAATGCCTTGTAACAAAGATCTATTTAGTCTAGGGTATTTTAGAAAAAAATTAGGTTTCAATTAACCTTTTTAACTCAATTATAAGATAAGCCTTAGGGATAATAAGGGAAACTTAGCTTAAAGGTTGAGTCTTATACATATGCAAACACTCATTATGCTATCTTATGAAATGCATAAGAGTTGGAGAAAGCTGTGAAAGTGGAAGCTTACATGCATGTTTAAATCTAAACGTGGGTTATTACCATACTATTTAAAGAATCTTTATTTCTTTTAAAATTTATTAATTTTTATATATTCTTTATTTTAAACATGTTACCTTTAATGTTGCTAAGCTTACTGCAATATCATATTAAATTTTTTTCTTAACTTCTCTATGAAGTTATTCTCTTTTTCATTAAATTGTATGCTGTAGATGTACAATCAATTATCTTAAAATTATTAATATTATGAGATTACTTTTTTAGATATCATATATTATGTATGTTCCTGATTACAAATATATCTTGCAGATATATATTTTGCTACATATATAATTATGCTAAAGTTGCAAATACAAATAATTATCACAAACAAAATAAATGAAAAATGTTTTAATAAAAAAATATTGCATGTGATAGCTTAGGAGTCCTCTTAATGGTGCAGGTTTGTAGACAAATTGCACTTGTACACATAGTGATCATGAATTATGAATCTCTTATCAAATTGTTGTATGTGTTCTCTTTTGAGGGGATAAAGGTAATCAAGATCAAGAACATGATCTCACTTTGAACCATAGTAGGTGGGGACATTTGTTGGTGGCTGATGTTGGGTGAATTAAAGGTGACAAAAGTTTTCACAGCCAAGAATATACAGTTTCAACACCTTTGAAGCCAAATAAAAGGATAGCATATGTACGTCTTGTAGAATGAATGTGGCATTCAGACTAGATTCATTTTATAAATCATAAATCCTTTAATTTATTAAAATTGCCTTAGAAGTTAATAACATTTTTGTAGCTTATGAAATTTTATAAAAATATTTATAGAAAAATTTATTTATGCTTATCTAATTTTATGTAATATTTAATTTAGAAAATTTCCATCTATTTTTAATATTTTATTTTTACATTTTTATAGAACTGTTATGCAATCAATCATTTTTAATATTGTTAATTAGAAATATAATATTCTCAACGAATGTAAAAATGCAAATTTTTGTATTTAATTATTTAGGGCGCTGATTAGAGATTGAATGCAGCTAGAATTAGTATATCACAGATAAAAAGGCTGCATTTTAGCTGTTGTATTGATAAGTTATGCAAAGCTTAAATTTTAATAAAAAGTCATTGAAAGAAAAGAGAATGGAATATTTATATTTGCCTTGGTATTTTGATTATTATTAAGTTTTAATAATGTTATTGAAATGAAAACATGAGGTTCATTGATTGTTGTCATAAGTGAATGCTTACTTTAATATTTAGCATACGTTAAAATGATGATACTGGCCAGTGTGGTCTTTACTTATGCTTCGGTATTATGAACAACTAATCGTCACGATGGAAAGAACAAGAGTCGGAGTCACTCTATTTTGGTGATTGCTGAGGCTTGATCTTTGGGTGCTGGTTTTTGGGCTGCTACTTACTGTTGTTTGAGAATTGATTTGGAGTCATAAAAAGATTGTTTTGAGGCTTCTGTTCAAGGGCTGTATTTGGGTCTGATGTGGAGTAGTTTGGACTGTTGTTTAAGAATGTTGTAGCAGCTGTTTGGGGTTGCAATGGTTGCTGGTTTTTGGGACTGTTTGGGTGCATAAATGAGGGGCTGGTTTGAGGGCTCTATCGTATCTTTTTGTGAATGAATGATGGGTGTTTGAGGAGAAGGAGAAATGAACTGCAATCATAAAGCTTTAATAAGGGGAAAAAGTGGCTTCTTTAGTTGCTGAAAAAATCGAAGGAAGAAGGAAAAGGGTTGGGGTTGCTATCATTTGAAGATTAAAGGATGAGAGCTATGGATTGCATGTGAACGTAGGGCTTGGTATCCCTTCAACAAAAGATTGGCGTGTGAGGAAAAGTGAGCATAGAAAAGACATTAGAGCACATGAAAATGTAAGAAAAAGAAGATTCAACTTACACCTTGAAGCAAATGGAGATGCAACTGCCTACTCTGGGAAGTTAATTGGTAGGTTGACTTCGTATGGCTAGGATTAGTGAAGCCTTTTGTTTCACTTGAAACCAGTGGCTGGGAGAGGAAAATGGGGGGTGGGTCTGCAAATGTTTTAATAATAGGGGCATTGTGGGTCCATTTATAAATTGAAAAATAAATGTAAAAGAAGAATGCTAGTAAACTAATATTTGCTTATAATTTATAAAGCATGGAAGCAACAACAAAAACACCAAACCCTAGTCCCATTTGTGTGTGGCTTAGCTACATGGATCTTTTGTTTTCATTGCACACGATAAATCATAAAATATGAAAATTCCTTAAAAATTCTAAATTATGATTTAATGTGCTAATTATAATTTTGTTAAAATTTAAGTTATTAAAAATTGCCATTAAGCTTAAAATTATAAATTTGCCATCCATGTTCATTTTATTAAATTATCACACAATGGTAGCCTTAAAACTATGCCTTTAAGGGCTCAGAAGAAGTGAACAGTGCCAAACCATTTTTATATAGGGAAGAGCATTTTAGCTTATCTCATGTTAAGACCTTGCTATAGTAATTTTTTTTTAATGCTGTAACTCTTTATATTCTTGATTTTGGGATGAAATTTACTGCATTAATAAAAGCACCGAAGTACAAAGCGGTGTCCCCATAATGGGCTGTAGAGTACATGCATTGTGGTGTGGTATTCTTTTAGCTTCATGAATGATTTCTTGCACTACGAATTCCTTGCAATGTTCTTCACTTTCTTCAATGTCTTGAAAGGAGGCACATTATTTTCTCTAATCCGTTTAGGATAGCCAGTTTCTGCGTTACTATGATGTTTTGTGGTGCTGCTGTATTTATAATGGCCTGCACCTTTTCAAGGTTGTCATTAAGTTCATCTGTTAAGACAAAAGAACCAATAAGCTTACATGTTCAGGCTTCTACTACGCCTTTAGCCAGATTGAATTTTGTCATGTATTGCTGTATGATATGATTTCTTTTAGGCCAGTGAAGTCAGTTTCCATTACTTGTTACTTTGATGAAGAGGTTGCTGATGTATGCCTCCATGTTACAGCCATTTTGAGGCTTAAAGCTTATTTCTACGTGCTTCTGGTAGTTGGCACCAGCATTTCTCATTTCAAAAGGAATTGTTGTATGATATGGTGTCCTCTAAAGAGTGATAATAGAGGTTTTTTCATCTTTGAGTTGTACCTTTTTCTGATTGAATCTAGATTAAGTGTCAAGAAAGCTCAATATTTGATATTCCACCATCTACATAAGCTCATCTACGTTTAGGAGAGGGTAGGAGTATTTAGGACATACATTATGTTCTTTTTGGAAGTTTGACTCTCATGTGCTACATATCATCATCATTTGGGGCCTTCTCCATATTTAGGACATACATTGAAGTTTGATATTCTCCATCATTTGATATTCAACATTTATTTAGATCCAATCAGAACTTATGGCTTGCATCAAACATGCACACCATGGCATGTTAGAGGTTGCCTAGGTCAAATATCTGTGTTATTATGCAGAAGTCAAATAAGGTGATTTCAGTCTTCATTTTGGCAACTAGAGCTTGTTTGAACTGTTCTCATTTGTGGAGGTGGAAGCTCCGGTATTTCTTTGATAACAGATTTACTTAGCTTTGTGATCCCTTCCACATGCCAGTGTATCATTTTCTAGCTTGGGTTAAATCATTTTTTATCAATACTATATTTCTCTTGCTTAGTAGCTTCATTGCAGGATGGAGAATTGACGTGAGGCCTAGTTGTGGGGATGGCCAATTGGATCATTGGCTTTGAAATACTCGATTGGGCTCAATGATGCAATTGAAAATGTTGGGAGCATGCCTCACAATGAAATCAAGCCACCTCTGTAACGACCTATTATCATTACTTCGCTAAATTAGGTCAAATCCTGCCTCAGAAATCAGGACCTCGAGGACTTTCGAATTAGGGCAAACAAAAATACCCTTAAATGAGAATAATTTTTATATTAAATTGTCTTAGTTTGGGAAAAATCCGGATATCGGAAACTCCCGCTTTAATTTCTGAATTTTCTTAAATTCAATAAATTAAAAACATTAAATACATGTCCGAATTCATCATTTTTCGTGTCATTGTGTTAAGTATATTATTTAAAGGTTGCTCGAGAAGTTTCATTGATTTTAGAGCGCCGGTTCGACCTCGATTAATTTTTGAAGTCTAAGACTTCAGAAATTAATTAAAAATAAAATATTGCTCAAATCAAAATTTTTTGGCACGAGGGTATTCGTTATACATCGTAACACACATCGGTGTTAAGTTTCATTATTTTTGAACGCCAAACGACGGAAAAATGCGAAAAATTTAAGTTTAAGTAATTTTTTTAAAATTTCTATAGAATTTTTTTCTCTCCCCCAATTGAACCTTCTTCTTGCTCTGGCAGGTGGAAGAAGCTTCTGCGCCAGAGCGAGGCATACCTGCGCCGTTTTTGGCGCAGGCTGTCGGGCCACTTAATCCTAAATATTGGCAGAATGATCATTTTTCCCCTACTTAATGGTCTAAAATTCAACTTTATGAATTTGAGTTTCAAATTGAAATTTATTAAAGGCAAATAGTTACTTATTGTCTAATATAAAGATAGATAGTAAGTACACCCAAATCAGATAATAGTTAAGCCTAATGAGCTCAAATTAGTAATTTTACTAAGTGAAATCTAAAAATTCAGTTAGTTTATTGTTATTTACTATTTTAGGGTTCCATAGAATAAAAACTTATTGAATTCTGATATCAAATGGCCATGTTATAGAAAAAACAAAATTAGGGTTAATTATGTAAATTTAGGGTTTTCTAAAAGGGGTCAAAAATCTAACTTTTTCATTTAAAGTCTAAATTCTGCAAACTCAATGGCAATAGCTTTCCTATAATATATTGAGTACTTTAACTGGGAGTAGACCCAATTTGGACTTTATTTGGCTAATTTATGACCTAATTAGGTTAAGGGTGATTAGTGAATGATTAGTGAAATTAATCACAGAATCACAAAACCAATCACATGACTAGATTTTATTATACTCTAGGAGCTATCAAAAACATAAATCACTTAGTTTGGATTATTAAATTTGAAAATATTCACTAATTAAGATTTAGGGTGATTAGGGCTAATTAAGAAATCTAATCACCAAAACTTAAATATTTTTGCAGTTTACTAATCTACACATTATCTTGATCAGAATGGTATATTGGAAGTTCAAAAAATATGGAGTTCAATTGATCAAGTTATGATCAATTGAATTTCTAGGTTAAGTGAGGGTAATTAGGGTAGGGTCATAAAAGTGATTAGTCAAATCCTATACCAAATAGAGAAATTGATACTACTAGAGCATTTTTGAGAATCTCTTGATTAAAATGAAACCCATATTGTCTATATTTGGATTAGTATGTGCAAAGTTATATTTAAATGAAGTTTAGGGGCATTTAGGGCATTAATTAGGGGTTCTAAATATCACTAAGTGAAATATACCTCATTCAGGAAATTTGATAGACCCATAATAATCCTTTAATTTTGGTGATTAAAATAACATATATATTTAATATATTTGAATTTATGGTTTGAAAGATATGGTTATTAAATGTTTGTGATTAATTGAATTTATTAAAATAGATCTAACTAATCTAATTAATCAGATTTATATTTAACATTAATTTATACAACCGAGGGACCCACTTGCACAATCGACAGAGAGTGCAGATGGGTCCACAGCGCCGACTAGGTGGGCACACAATGGTGAGCCCCAAGCATTGGCATCGGTGTTGCCACGCAAGAAGGGTCGGGCCCTGATCCGGTCCGAGATGCAATCCTCCTCCTCCAGACAGAACCCGCAATGAAAAGATATAAGGCATTAAGAGTGGAGTCAAATCCAGCCTTGATAGGGCCGGCCAGCATAGAGAAGGGAAGAGTAGGATGAGACCTACCCCTTCTCTTCTCTTTCTCCCATCCCCTACTTATACCCCTCAACACATAGCCCTCTTCTTCCCAGTCGGCCCTCCCCTTCTGCCAACCAGCCTCTCCCTCAGCTCCGACGCCGGTTCAGCGGAAACTGTTTCGACATCGGGTATTCACTTACTGCAGGATCTTATTAACTTGAGAAAAGAAAAGGGAACACACATGTAAAAGCCAAATATATTATTCATTTATTTCAATGTTCATATTACAAGATCTTTTCAACACTCGTACAAAAGTGAAAATAAAGAAAAAGATAAATAAGCAAAATAGCGTCGTGGATCTATTAGCAATTTGAATATTTTAAGCATTAGGGTTCTTGCGTGTATTCCTCCAGGAGCACCTGATCTGGTATTGTACAGAAAATAAGACCAGTATTTAAATTCTCAGTAATTAGAGAATACTCTAAGTACTGCAGTACACAATAATATTTACATTTTAAAAGATGCGATTAGCGGAAGTAATGTGAAAATAAAATGCAGGAAAAAATAAGGCAATAGCGCGAAATAAATAATTTTCTGCAACAAATATTATTTATCAAATAAAGATTACTAATGTCATTTTCCAGTAATTAACCCCGAATGTTATTGATGTCATTTTCGAGTAACAACCCCGAATGTTATTGATGTCATTTTCCAATAACAACTCGAATGTTACTGATGTTATTTTCCAGTAACAATCCCGAATATTATTGATGTCATTTTCCAATAACCCCGAATGTTACTGATATCATTTTTCAGTAATGACCCAGAATATTATCACGTTAGTTCTGAACAACCAACCAAACTTCAAATTGAAATTGGCTCAAAAGCGAAGATAAGTAGTAGTAAAAAAATTACAAAAATGTAATATTCGTCATGTACTGGGTACCTTTGTTCCTTAAGTTCAGAAGTTCAATAGTTCGGATGAGTGATGGTTCGCTCAATCTGCATTTAAGTTTTCGATATTTCTTTAAATTAGTCTTTTTAAAAGTGATGTGATATTTCAAGATTTTTACATTCTTCTTTTCTGTTACGTCATTTTCTTTCTCATTCATATAATGATTTAAATCTGTATTTTTAAGTCACTTTATATTTTCATTATAGTATTACTGTATGAAAGAGTAAAGAGAGAAATGAAAAGAATACTTAAATGAAAATAGTAGTTATTTTATAGCATTTGAATTATTCTCATTATTAATTAATGAGAATGATCAAAATGTGAATGACTAAATATAATTCTTTTATAGCAATATTTTAAATGTATATAGTAACAGATTAGCAAAGTTTTCCTTACAATTTATTCCTTTCCAACTCCTCTCACCTTAGGATTAGGATCGCCGAAAAACGGAGGGAGGCCGGAGCGGGGTGGCCGGAGGAGGGCTGGCAGGGCTGCTGTTGGTCGGTCGGAGGAGGTAGCTGGCCGGCAAAGTGGCTGCTGCTGGCTGGCGGGGCTGCTGTGGCTGGCTGGTTGGTAGGGCTGCTGGCCGGCAGCTGGCTGGCTGAGGAGGAGGGCTGCTGCTGTGGCTGGCTGGATGAGAAGGGAGAGGGCTGGGCTGCTAGCAGGCTATGGGAGGAAGGGAGGAGAGGGCTGGGCTGCTGTGTGGGGAGAAGAGGGAATGGGGACTGCTTAAATAGAGAATGAGGGAGAGAGGGAGGGGCGGAGGGGACAACCCCCTGCGCATTGAATGCGTAGGTCGCGCATGGGAGCTCTGGGCGCAGAAGCTTCTTCCGCCCGAAGGTGGAAGGAAGTCACACGTTTTGCAATTTTTGGGGGGAGGGGAGGAGTAAAGGAAATTGGAAATTCCTTAAGGAAATAAAGAAAAATTACTTAAATTAAATTAATTGCATTTTATCTGTCGTTTGACGTCCAAATACAACTAAACTTGACACCGAGGTGTGTTATGACATAACGAACACCCTCACGTCGAAATTTTTTGATTTGGAGTAATATTTTTATTTATATTAATTTTTGAGATTAAAAATGTCAAAAATTAACCACGATAAAATCAGCGCTCAAAATTTGATGCAACTTCTTGAGTAGCATTTAAATAATATACCTAACACATCGACACTGAAAACGATGAATTCAGGCACACATTCCAATGTTCTCAATTTATAGAATTTAAATAATTCATAAAATAAAGCGGGAGCTTCAGTTATTTGGATTTCTCCCAAGCTAGGGCAGTTTGATCCTTATAATTATTCTTATTTATGGTATTTTTTGTTTGCCCTAATTCAAAATTCCCCGGGATTCTGATTTCTAAGACGAGATTTGACCTAAATCGCAAAGTAAAGATTTTGTGTTGTTACACCAGCCACTCTGCCAGTCAGTAGCAGCCTCTTCCCAGCCTCCCACAGCAGCAGCCAACAGCAAACTCCCTCCCCTTTCCTGCCGGTCGCCTTCCTGCTGCTGCCATCCGACAAACTCAGCCGTTCAACAGCCACCCTGGCCAGCCGTCCAACCACCCCACTTCGATCTCTCTCTGTTTTTCGATGATCCTAATCCTTAAGGTGAGAGGAGAAATTATTTTGCTATTTTTTTATTTATTATTATATATATACTTAGTAATCTTTATGAAGATAAGATTATGTCATCACATTAGCATTGTTGTCATTAATCAATAATAATAAACTTTACATATGTTATAAAATGACTATTATTTTCATTCTAACATTTTATTATTATTATTATTATTTTTTGCAATTCAATTCAATTATTTTTATTGTCTTTTACTTTAATAGATTATTATTATTATCATTAAATCAAGATAATAATAAATGCTATTATAAGTACCCTCTGTAACCTAATGTAAAAGCGAAAAAAAAATAGAATGGAAAAAAAGATAATTATTACTCCTAAGAATATTGGCTAAAAGCTAATTTAAAATATCTAAATCTATATGCAGATCCAAAATTGAATTGTCAAACTTTAGATCTTAAAGAAAAAGGTACCTAGTATATGATATGCATTATTTTTGCACTTTATTGCTGCTTAGCTTCGCTTTGAGCTAAATTTATTTTGAAGCTTGGTTGGTTGTTTGAAACCAACATCCCTTTCATAACGTGGTTATTATTGGAAAATGACATCAATAACATTGAAGCTTGGTTGGTTGTTTGAAACCAACATCTCTTTCATAATGTGTTTGTTACTGAAAATGACATCAGTAACATTGAAGCTTGGTTGATTGTTTGAAACCAACATCCCTTTTATAACATAGTTGTTACTGGAAAAATAATATCAGTAATCTATATTTTGTGATAATACTTTTCACAGAAAATTGATTATTCCTTTTTGCGCTATTGTCTTACTTTTCCTGCACCCTGATTTATGCTAATTGCATCTCTAATTTTATAAAAAATGTAATATTTAGTGTTTATTGCGGTACTTAGAGTATTATCTAATTACTAGGAATTATAATTCTGATATTGTTTTTTTTACAACACCAGGTTAGGTGCTTCTGGGAGAATTCAAACAATAACCATAATTCTTACATTTTCAAACTTCTTATGAATCGACGACGCTACTTAACTTTTATTTATCTTTTGTTATTTTCTTCTTATTTCTAAAAAGTTGAACAATGTTCATGGTGTACGATGAAGATATTTGTAATATGAAATTTTGAAATGAACGAGAAATATCTTTGGCTTTTATGTGTGTTTCTTTTCTTTTAAATTGCTCAATATGATTCTGCGTTATGTGACCACCTGAATGCCGGTACAGTTCTCGCTGAGTCGACATCGGGACATTACAACCTCTCTTCGTAGTCATTTTTTGTCCCTTTTGAAAACATCTTGAGTAATCCGTACCTTTCATTCACATTGCTCTTTAGAAAACCAAATAACATGGTTCTAGGCTTCTTGTAATTCCTTGAATCTAGTTCCAAATGCATATCTAAGCTTAAGAAGTGCACATTCACAAAATTTTATACGTTTTATGTACGAAGTTGTGATGATTTATGTTAGGTTGGTAACAACCAATCTAACATCAGGTGATCTTTTCGCAGGATCATAGTGGCGGTTAAGTAAAATAACAGTTAAATAACATCCAGAGCCATTCAAGTATAAAGAAATAACATTCATTTAATTTAAAGTAAATAACATCCAAAATTTATTACATAAATGTCATTATACAAAATGATTATTCATCGAAGGGTAATTAGAATTCATTATTTTCCCGCGCCATGCCTCTCTCTAACGACTTTAAACTACATCAACCCCCTCCAACTGTATCTGATCTGACATTATAAAAATAATGTCTTAGTGCATATTCCAAATACAAAGGATATTAAAAATATACTTTAAGCAAAAGCGGAAAGCAAAAATGATAATAATTGCAGGGAGATATAGTTTATTGCAATAAAAAAGATAATCATGGCTCCTGCAAAGTAAATGTTCTTTTGTCACATGCCAAATTTTCAAACAATAAAGCAATAATCACATAAAAATTCGTGTTTATGTTTATGATATTATGAAGCAACGTTAGCAGTACTGATGGGCAAAGCCAAGACCATGAGGTTGGGTTCATAAAAAATGCATTTAAGCATAACCTTTATCTGGGCCCCCTTAAAGGCTCCAGATGGCAACAAACATGCATTTAAGCATAATCTTCACCTGGGGCCCTCATAGGCTCCAGATAGCATCTTTATAGCTCCCGAGAACTAGCCCCATCCCTAACCTAGTCATGCTCTATTTTAGAATCTCTTTTTGCAACATTTACAATATACATAAACATCATTTTGTTTCCCTTACATCAATAGTAGTAAGAATAAAACATTAAGTAGCAATATAAAGCCGGCTCAAAGCGATGCTTAAGCAGCAAATTAAAGTAGAAAGCATAAAAAGTAATATCCAGTGTACCTTTGTGCTCAACCATTGAGAAACTACTTAAAATTTGATACGTCTGCAAAAATTATGCTTATAAATATTTTATTGACTCTAAAAATTGATTGTTGCAAAAATAGAGTATATCTCTTGATTAGTTTCTCTCAATAGTTTAGATCCTCATTAAGATTTCAAGATTTAGGTTAGGAACTATGAATTTCAAAATATCAATCCATTCTTGAGCAGTGCAAAGCAGACTAAGATAATTTTTTTTTTTTGCTTGGTAAGGTTGGAAGTGCTACAGATGCTTTGGTGTTGCATAATTATGAAGACCTATCCCAATAAGACAGCAATAACATTATAAATACTAGGAAATTATGTGTAGATAGAGGTATCCTTCAAGAAACTTTGGAATTGAGCTGACATTTTCTCAAATTCATGTTTATCAAAATTTTCACTGAATACCTCATGCTAACCATCATTAAAACCAATCAAACTAGTTCGATTTCATTATTAGGCCAATGAAATCAAATTCCATAAGCATAAATATGCAAGTAGCTGTTTTAACAAACTTGAAGCATATTCCTTATTAAAAAAATATGTAAAGATCATAAAAAGCCAATAATGTAAAAATTATTATATAAAATGTCAATGACTATGTGGGCTCAAAGAGGGCCTCATACATGCATGAGATTCATAAAGGTGAACTTCAGAAGCAACGCATAGACAACCCAATTATCAACCAAATTTTCTAAAGTATACTTCAATGCAAAACATTACATAAAATGCACGCAAAATACAACTTCAATTGTTAATTTGCCCATATTATAACTATTTCAATTGCATATAATATTAGAATATTCTTTTGAATTTATTTAATTAAATGGAAAAACGCACATCAAGTTTGGTAAAGAATCGTCATAGCACATATAAGTCATCATAATATTTACATATCTAATCACATCTTTATTATTAACTATTTAATGTGATTTACTAATTTGATTTGAAGTATTATTAACTAACCTATACAATTCTATCTTATATTAAAAGGATCGACGCAATCGACGCAGAGTAAAAATTCATACCTTCAAATAGGATCGGGCGCAGAGAATCGAGCGGAAGAGGAGAAGAAGGACGAGCGTAGCAGAGAGATCGAGCGGAGAAGGAAGCCACACGGAAGGAGAAGATCAAGCAGAGAAGAGGTCGCATGCTACATCTCTCGGGGTAAGGGCTACGGCGGAAGAAGGGATCGGTTCTTCTTACTCGGTCGGCCGCCAGGTACGTCCTCACTGCATCTTATGGGAGAGTTCGGTCTACGAGGAGTCGGGAGAAGGCAATGGTAGAATCGAGCGGCATGCGCTCGATTAAATAGGGTGTGCGTGCGTAACGCACACCCACTTCGTCCGACTGGGAAGACGCTGAAATGTGTGTAGGTTACGGGAATTAGGGAAAAATGGTAGTTGCTTGATTACGGGAGCCGAAGGAGTCGAGCGGTCCACATTGCTTTCCTAATAGAACCGTCGGCCTTAATTGCCGACGGTTTTCTAAGATCTTCGTTTCCTGTCTTGCCTTTTCTAATTTAAATGTGCTTAATGACAATTTAAAATTCCATTTTAGCATTAATTGGATTTGAGAAACTTCTTCAATCAAAAATTTAATTAACGTGTAACAGAAAATCTTGACGATAACATATTTTAGCGGGAGATGCAACCGAAAACTGAAATTTGCGGGAAAACCACTGAATTTGAATTTAGCGGGATTTTAATGTCCTTCTCAAAATGATCTAGGGTCATTACAGAAGTGCTTCACAATTCATTATGATTCGATGTACTATGGTAGTAATTTATTGGCTAAGTGGACAAGTTAGCACCAAATAAACAAATAGTGGTGGTATCTGAGGTTTCGTTGGGAAAATATCTGTTCACTTTTTGCTTCATTTCTAGTTGCTTGCATCTGTATTGACTTAATGATTGCCCAAGAGGTTTAGTCTTGATTTGAGCTTTTTGAGTTTGATCAATCTGTCCAAGAAAACTATTAACATCTAAACTCTATAATGAATTCATGATCCCTGGAATACTGGTTGCTATTCTTGGGCCTAAGGCAATTTTAGGGCTCTATACCTTTGATTGAAGTGACATGGTTAGGTAAGGTGCATGAAAAGGTAGGAAAGCTTACTTTGGGCATGTCGGCTTGGGGTTGGTTTGACCTCTCCTTCCTTGGGAAGATTTGTTGATTTTTAAGAAATTGTAGGTTACATTGATGGCTTTCAGTTATCATCTATAGCTAGTTGTATAATTTGGTTTGATGATGTTGCTCCTCCTAGCAAGTAAAGGGGAAGAAGATCCTTTTAGAGGAACATGAAGCTACTGGGCAAAGAGGATGATTCCAAATGAGAACAACCTCAAGTATTTCATGTAGGTTTGGAGTTAACATTGCAAGCATAAACTGAGAGTAAATAGATTCATTTTTTAGAATCTTACTAGAAATAGTATTGTAGATGTAGTTCTAGATGTTTTATTTTGCCGAATTCTTATAATATTTGGTAGAGTTGGCACGTTTAGTTTCTTCAAAATCACTTCTATACTAAGATTCTTGTTGTGGATGATGTTGATTCTTTCTATATTTTTCTTAATACCGGATGCCTGGTGCATTGTGGGTACTTAAATCATATAACGACATGATTAGGCAATGCAAATAATTTACATAATCAAGCGTAGCTTACTATTTATTTTGTTTCATTGTTTATATGTATGTTGTTTATGTTGTTATGTACGTGCCTGCATGAGTATATCCTAAGACTTAACTTGATTTGCAGATGTAGAAATTATTCATAGTGATTTTTTGGATATTAATGTCAAAGAGCCCTCATTTTCAAAGGTATTGAGTAGTACTGCTCCTTGTATTAATTGCAAACTTATCATACTTCAACCGATATTTATATTGTTCCGTTTACACTACAAGATGGTCACACTTTATGTTTTCACCATTTTGCTTCAAGATAGTCAACCATTCAGAGATTTATATCTACTCTTTGTTTCTTATCGCTTAGATTTTAAAAGTATGTATGATATACATTATGATGCTAATGGCTACTTTTTATTTATTATGTAGCTTAATTTGAGCTGAAGTAATCGATCAAGTCTTAATTAAAAATCCTTCACAGTTGTGCAATTGTATGAAGAAAGTGAATAACATTACTTAATTTATCTTGCATATTCTATGAATTGGTGATAAATGTGTAAAACGATTAATCTTTTTAGTTTATAAGTAAAAAATAGCTAATCTATTTGAAGAAAGTTCCGCTTATGCTAATAGAGTTTATTTTTAGTTTCATTTTAGTATATAAGATTTTAAAAGTTTGTGTAGTTTGATTTTTGTTCCAATCAAGTCCCTTAAAATTTAAAAGTTACAATTGCCATATAATTAACAATTTTTCTGAGGTTGGGTGCTAAGTTTATAAATATGAAAGTTTGGGTTTATATATGTAAAATAAAAGAATTTACTTGCTATACATGTTATTTTTTTATAAAATTTTATACTTGTATAGCCCAGAATATTTATGATTGACATATATAGCATACAGACCTTCATATTTATAAAATAAACAACCAGATCTTATTGCTTATCTAACATTGGGTGCTAACTTTGATAAAAATAATACGATTTGGGCATTTTTTCTGCAGATATTAAAGCTCAAGTGTTATATATATAATATTCAAATATTTGGCCGTTGTACATGTAAAGGATTTTAGTCATACATGTATTGCACCCAAATTTTTAATATGCATATCTAGAAAATTAACTTATATATGTATATATATATATTAAGTTATTTGGCAATGATTATTGGAGGTTATATGTTTTTTTATGACTTTTCACATAGTTGTATCTTCTTACTGCAATTTCTACCTTCTATTATGAATGCTTATGTTGCCACAATCTAATGTCTTCAACTTATATCTAGTAAATATTACGCTTGCTGTCTCTGAAAGTGATCATCTCGAAAGTGATCATTTTTCAAGCTAATCTTTCTAGTTTTTTAGCATTCGTAAGTTTTACTGCTGATGGGGCTTCTAGTGATATTTTTTCTAATCATAATTAACAATTGAACATTTCACATAGTCTTTCTAATTGCAACTTCAAACTTTCAATGTATGATTTTTCTCTATTTTGTACTGCAGTATTTTTTGCATTTTAAACAGTCGACATTAACCCTAAAAATTATGTCCAACTATATTCGATTCCTTTGATTAATAAATCCAAGCTCTTAAACTTGGAAACAATTTTATTGATTCCTTATTATCAATTTTATGTATTTTCTTGAAATTACAACTTGTATATATGCATTTTTAAATTTAGGTTGGGACTCTTATTTTCTCATGTTCTTCTTTTTTTCTTTGAAAATGTTTAAACCTTGAGATTTATATAATATATACTAAGATGCCTCACTATGCAAAATTTTTATAAGAATTACCATTACAAAAGCAAATAAGATAAGCATAATGTTAATCCTAGTATAATTTGATTTCTTTTTGTTATTCCTTGGGCATTAATATATTTCATTACTCATCATTGTTATCCTTTTCATCACCATTATTTATTCCAACAATTTTGGGTCAACTAACTAGTTCATCATCCATGGTTTTAATATCATTGATATATTTATTCTCATGAAGTATATAGTTCAAAAAAATTAAAGTGGCATTCTTTCATTTATATTTTAAAATTATAAATTAAGGGGTTTTTTTTGTTTTAGGTGTACTTTAGTTTTTATGGCTCATGCCGGATAAGCAAGCTCTCAAGGCTTTAATCAATTAAAATTTCTACAATAAAAAAATTTGTTTTACGATTAAGCTAACTTAAGTTGATTTAATATAATAACAATTGCAATTTAGTAGAAAACAATGAATTACTTAAAGGTAATTAATTCAATTATTTTTCTTAATTATTTATCAAGTTGTTATCTTTGCTATTTTTTCAATTATAAAACAAAAACTCTTTAATGTTAAAAAATCTATAATGATAATTGTGAATTAAATAAAAATTATTATTTTGTTATTTTTCTTTGTAATTAATTAATATTTAATTATTTTGATATTCTATAATAACTACCACATATAATGAATAACCATTAGTATATAATTATATCAATTATCATTTAGGGCATGTTTGGTTTCGGTTAAAAGAATTCTTAAAGTAAAATAATTTAATGTAGTGTATTTTCATATGAAAAAATGATAAGTGCAGAAAACTTTTGATGTAACTAATATTTGAGATTTATTTGGGTGAATTAAAATAATAGAAATCAAACTAAAAAATCAAATGGTATTAAGGCTTTGGCATTGGTGAGACCAACAAAGCCCAACGTGAGAGAAGAAAAGTTGATTGGCATTAACAAGATCTACAAAGCTCTATGTGGGTAATGCCAAACCCCAATGAGGGGGAGATTGCCTGCATTTTTGTACGGGAAGACACTGATGGAATGATTTTTTTGCTTGATTTGAGAGAAAGGAATTTTACGCAAATTTAGGGTTTGAGGGAAAATGAGTGCTTGTTTGAACTATACGAGTGCGTTTTACCCAAAATGGGAATAAATTTTTTACCCAGCCAAGCACTTATTTTAACTTTACATGAAATCACATAATCTCACTCAAACATAAAAGGAAAGTTTTATAAGGCTATAAGACCAACAATACTATATGGGGCAAAATGTTGGCCGCGGTTAAGTTGAAGCATAGTGATAAAGTGCTATAGAAATGAGGATGCTAAGGTGAATGAGTTGGTATATGTAGAAGGATATGACAAGGAATGTGTACATTCATCTGAATGCTGGGTAGTTCCAATTGAGTGTAGGGTAACATAAAGATATAATATATGATTGAACATATTAATTATTGAATGCTTGATGCCTTTGTGAAAAATCAGGAGAAAGAGCTTTGCTCATCGTAAAAGAGGATGAGGAAGAGCAAAAATGATATGCCAATAAGCAATTAGATATGAACTCACTTACTTCGAGATTAAGGAGGGGCTATCATTTGATATATTACAATAGAGACATGATTTATGTAGCCGACCCTCCTTATTGGGATCAAAGTTGTATCTGTTATTGCTATCAAATCTTCTGGGCTTTCAAAAACTCTATTAATAGAGTTAAGATTATAATGATTTTGTGTGTACTATAAGCACAGACATTTGCAAGTTTGAGATTTCACAAGGGTGGCATACTAATAAAAATGTGATTCATAGAGTTGATAGGTTTCTAGAAGATTAGCTATGTTATTTGTGGCATAATGCTGCTAGTTCACAAAGTAGAAACATATTAACAAATTAAGTGTTGAGGAGCTGAAGATGCTAAGCTGAATGATTGGATGTAGAAAAGGATATGATGATAGGTGAGTTTATTCATAGCAAGATGGAGTGGCTCGATTAAGGTGAACATTAGAGATTGTTTTCATAAATGGGTTGGACATATTACGTGTAGATTGTAGATGCCCCCTCAGAAAGTTTTGTGATTTTACCCATGTTAAATGTGGAACAAAAAGACTAAAATAGGTATGTCAATAAATTGTTAGCAAAGATCTTAGTTACTTGAATCTTTGGAGGGAATTGATCATGTATAATGGATGGAGATTTGCTACTTTTGCGGAGCTCACCTCCATTTTCTTCTAAAGACTTCTAGTTCTTTTATTTTTATTGTTTTTTTTTTTTCATTTTTTGTACTTTTATATTGTACTTTTAGTTCTTTTATTGTACTTTTAGTTTCAGTGGTTTCTTTTGATTATGCTGTTGGAACATGCTTGTATATTTTTATTAATTAATAAAGATATGAGTTGAAATGTTTAAATATTTTCTTAGAAAATTTTAAATTTATATTGCTTAACTCTAAAAAGTCTCTTTTTGATAAGGATAAAAAGGTGAGAATATCTCAATTTTTGTCCAAGTCATAGGTGCTTCTTGTTAAAAAGTTGTTTTATTTAAGGGAGTAATATATTGATTTTTAAAATTTTTTGTTTTTTCATTTTTTTGCATTAGATTAGGATTTTACTCTTTTGCATTGTATTATCTTTTCTACAAAAATTATTAGAGTGTTTTGCCATCATAAAAATAGGGAATTTTTTAATCTAGGAGTCTAGCACACCCGCCGAAGTTTGCATTTCTTTTTTGATGATAATAAAATATTGTGAAATGACTTTGTCTATTAATAGTTTTTGTTGAGCTAGTGATTTTTGAGATAGAGAAGTGGCAATGCAGTTAGAATTTGCAATATGAGGAGATAGCGGCTCATTAGAAGGATAATTTTGTATTTTTGTATTTATGTTTTTCTTATAATTTAGTTATAAGTCTCTCTATGTAAAAAGTTGTTTAGCTTTGAGATTAGATTAGAGAGCTAAAAAGAGTTAAAAAAATATTTAATTTGTCCACTTGTCCAGACGCGTAAGTCGGCACGATGCACTAAAGTATGTGTCCAAATGCATATATACATGGGATACACTCTCACCTTGGGAATTACCCGATTTGGATACTAATGGGCCATGGATCACGGTCATGTGTCTACACACATCCCAAAATTTCTAAAATATATCATTACCTTATTTGAACCCCTTTTATAAATAAGGACCCTTAATCAACTGCCCAAAGCACCTTTACTTATAAAATTTTCTTACCTTCTGAAGAGGCAATTAAGGAGTTATTCAAATATATAACATTTTTCTAAAAGTTCTCTCGCTCAATCTCAAAGGATATGAAGCTTTTAGGTAATCACTTCTAGGATATGTTTTGTAAGTTTTTTATTTTTATTTATCAATTTAATTTCTAATCTTACCTAGTTGGGCTTGTGCTAGAGAATTTTTGTAAGCAACTTCGCTTAGGTGAAAACTTGGGAAGGGGATTGCCCTGTTGCTTAGTGGCCAAATTTTTGCTGAGGGAAGGCTTCTCCGCTTGTAAAGGAGATACTTGTTTTTTGAGTGGATTTTTGGAGAAAGATGATCTCCGAAGATTGAACGTAGGGAGTGGTTTCGAATCATTATGAGATTTTTTTATTCGCTTGCTTTTTTTTTTTCTTTTCTTTTATTTTGTTTATTGTGTTTATTTTTCTTTTATTTTGTATTTAGTTTGCATTTTCATTCTCTTTAATTTTATAATAATCCCAAATTAAGCTTTTATTTTTAATAATTCAAAAATCCAATCCAATTCACCCCCTTCGATAGTGCCATACGGGCTTAAAATAGCTAACAATTAAAGATATATAAAATAGGCTGTAACCTGTGTTTGAATGCAAGGTGGCTTGTTTAATATTTTTAGTTACTATTGAAATGTATCAAGGCTTTGCTTAGACGAGATCACTTTGCTTTATTTACGGATGTTCTCATTGAACACCTCAAGTGGAGGTTTATTGTTGCATATTTTTTTTTGATGATACTCTTTATTGATAAGACCAAGGACAAGTTATATAACAAAATTTGAGCTGTGAAGGATTGCTTTAGAATATAAAGGATTTTGTGAAAAAGAAATACAATAGAGTGTAATTTTAATCATAATTAAAGTTATATTCTTGTGGACAATCATTGAGGATCATTGATAAAATAAAAAGAGAGGTTCAAATACTTTAGTTCAAGTATACAAAATAACGGTGAAATTGAGGGTGATGTGATTAATAGTACCCATGTTGGTTGGATGAAATGGCATGTCTGGAGTGCTGTGATAAAGACATCCTGCTCAAAATTAAAGGAAAATTTTAGAATAATTATACGACAAACTATGTTATATGGCGCTGAATACTAGTCAATAAAGAAGAATTTTGTTGATAAAATGAATGTTGGAAAGATGCGGATGCTAAAGGTGAATGAGTGGGTATAATCAAAAAGATAGGTTGAGAAATTAGTTTTTTCTTAGCAAAGTTGTAGTATTATTATTAGCGAATAAAGTTAGAGAGTGTAGTCTTAGATGATTTTATGCAACCTGTAGATGAAGAAGTGCAACCTTCGTATACAAATTTTGTTATAATGAAATTACGCCTTTGCATGTGATTTTGAATGCTAACGACGGGATGTTACGGATAGATAACGTCAGAGACAAAAAATTACTTAAATAAAAGTCAAGAGATCAAAAAAATATTTACAAGAGTCCAGAACTATTTTGAATATTTTGCAAGAGTCAATGGACTCTCCATAAAAATTATATCCAGACATAAAAAAAAACTAAAGCCTTGCTGTTTCAGATTTTGGTATCATAGTTTGCAAGATGTACATGGTTTCTTATTTGCATGCAGGTTCGTGCCATTTTGTTGGATCCTTCTTGCTCTGGATCTGGAACCTCTTCTGAAAGATTAGACTATCTTCTTCCATCGTATTCAACAGGTTGAAGTCGTTATCCATATATTGTTTCATCTTTATAGTTGCTGTTTCATTTTTTATTTGTTTGGTCTTTCTCTGCCTCCCCTTTTAGACTTTACATGTCTACTTCTGTTTTTAGTTTTAATATTTTAATTTTATTTAAATTTACTTTGCTTCAAACCAAACACAAAACAAATAGTGTTGAAGTTTTGAACATGTAAACGTAACTACAATATTGTAATCCTTTTCATATTTTACCCTATAGTTTTTTATATTTGACCCTAAACTCACCAAACATCTCTTGAAAATTTTGATACGAAGTTCATGATAGCAAGTCAAGATTAGCAGAAACATTCTAGATGCAAAGTCAGAAGATTCGAATTGGGAATGATGGTCTGATGCAGAATCTTAAACTTATACAAAATGATACACTAATTCTCAAAGTAAAAAGAAATTATTATTAAACAATGATATCCATCGATACCATAACTCAAAAAACAACATTTTACAAAAATTATTCAAAAGGATCTTAAAACATTTACAGTTTGCGGAACTCATTTGCAACCGTGATTATTATCCTTCATCTATTTTACCATCATTGTTGCAACCTATAGTTGGTTTATTGTAGGGGGGTTACTATGGTGTATGATATTTCTAAGCTATAATAACATAAATGAAAGAAAGCAATTTGTATGAATGTTTACATCAATAAGAAAAAAAATTGGCATTTTATTTTATAAAGATTTATTAAAATATTTACGTAGCATTTGAATTTAATAGTAACCTTTTCATACTTTATTATTTGTCATTTTTTGGTTTATATGAACAGTAGGTTTTAAACATTTCCCTTTGTATCATTACACACTGCATACATTCAAAATAGCTCTATCAAGTGTAGAATCACAGATACTCATTTATATAATTATATTGTTTGTATTTATATAATGCAATTAACTTTTTTTTGATTTCAAGGTTACTATGGACATAAGTATATTTTACTGTAAATTTATATTTAAAAGTGCTTAATCGACTAAAAATCTTGTAAAAGTATTTATAATTTATTCACATATTAGTTTATCTCATTCATACTCTTTATTATAATATTATTTATTTAAACATAATACCTTTTTGATTACTTGGGGACAATTTTTTATTATGAGTATATGCATATTTAATAACGAATGTGAGAGCAGTGTGAAAAAATGCTTTTTATATTAAACTCATATCCCTTTTTAATAATGCATGCATCTTAGAGTATTAAAATACAATGAAATTGGCATATAATGCTTTAGATTTAAAATTGTTAGGAACATTACTATAAAGTTGAAATGACATAATTCACATTGCTGATTTCAATGCTTGAATCTTTTTTACCTAGCTGTTTACTAAAACTCCACTCCTAAAAGGAGAACATGCTGACCAACATTCCAGCTAAAATAATTTCTCTACTTAGTTAACCTTAGATTCTCCAACTTACCTTATATTTTAGGGAGGGAGGGCTTTGTCTGCTTCGTTCTAAATGACAAAAAAGATATGATTAGCTTGAGAGTAGGTTGAAAGGGGACAGTTTGACCGTTTGAAGAGGAAAAGTTTACCAGTGTTTGTGCAGGAATGGACCCTTGTAAGCATTGCTAGGGAGAAGCAAACATCAATCTCTTCATTGGGGAACATGTTGGAGCAAATGGATGGAATGGATCAACCTGAATCGTCAAACTGTGAGAGATATCATGAGTTACCGGCTCATACGTGAGATAAGAGTTGCTTAGTTAAACCATAAATATTATCTCATTTCTCTTTCGTTCGTTTATAAGGAGGGGAAGGATAGGTAGTAATATGCATGTAAATAGGTTAATAATATTAATATAATATTAATATTAACAATTTTAATATCGATATTAATAGCATTATGAATAATAACTGCTTTATAATTATAAATCAAGTATTCCTAAAACATACAAATAACTTGAATTGGAACCCATGACTAAATAAAAAATATTGATATTTCAAAATTAATTTTGCTCAGTTTTTGATTAAACGTTCATTTATTTGTATTAGATAATAATTGAAAATTGATTATTAAATGCCTTTCTAAGATTAAACAAACATAACATTGTTATTATAGAAAATTTTTTGTTTTACATGAGTGAAGATTTGTTCCACGTGTTGAGTGTACCATGCAAACACATTTCCTTATTGCTTTAGGTCAGACTAGCTCATTCTTATGATTATATTTTTATTAATTGTTTTTTCCTCGACTGACCTGAAAATAATTCCTGGTCATGATGAGGTTTGAAGCCCTACTCAACTCATTTCATTTTTCTCCTAAATATGCCTGGAGTTTTGGGCTTGTTTTTTTATTCAATGTTGTGGAAGATCTAGAAGGATGCCCAGGATTTATTATAGTTTGATAGGATATTCTTGCAATAATAATAAAAATATTAATGGGTAAAAACAAGTCTGAAGATAGACAATTAGAACATATCACTGATTCAAGCAAAATTCAGTACATTGACCAATATTGTTGATCAGCAAAACAGCATTAGATAGAGGTGTGGATAGAAGGAATTTGTTTAATTTTTAATTTATTTCTTTTATTTGTCATTTAAACATAAATCACTTATTACTCTGGTAAATTAAGTGCAAGTGTTAAACATGGTGACTATTTTATGGTTATTCCCGTTTTTAAGGTTTTGCTCTTCATTTTACATTTCATCCTTGTATCAGATCATAAAGATGAAGCAGCTACCACTTGTTCACGATTGAAGAAACTTGCTGCGTTTCAAAAAAAGGCTCTTGCTCATGCATTATCTTGTATGATCCCATAAACCCCACGTCGAACTTTGTTTTTACGATACTTGTAGCTACTTTTAGTAATTTAATCCAATTTTTCTCATATTCTACATGTCTGTGTTTGTGGGGATATACATTAAGGCTTATTGATGATCAAAAGATGCAGAAAACTTTGCTAAAATAAAAAAAATATAAGCCCCTTAATTGTAAGATACAAACAATAAATGCTCTTTTATTAAAAATACAGGGATGAGTAACGCAAAAATCAAAATAATTAGCATGAAAGTTTGTAACATGAAAAAAAGAAGAGATTTTGGTTCTTTTTTGTTATGAAATTTTCTTTTTATTTCTTACATTTATGAGAATATTTCGTTATTATGTTTAACTTGCGTTTAACCGTTAGAGGTGACACAAACATTAATTAAAAATTATGCTCTCTAGCTATCACCATGTTCATATCGAGTTGGACTATATATATATATATATATATATACTCCAACTCGATAGTATCTGTAGACTACTTCTAATAGACATCAGCAACTCTGCAGTTCCTGCAGTTGAAAGAGTTGTCTACAGCACATGCTCGATCTACCAAGCTGAGAATGAAGATGTCATCAAATCTGTTCTTCCATTGGCAGCTTCTCTCAGCTTCGAACTTGCAACCCCTTTCCCTCAGTGGCCTCGACGCGGTCTCCCAGTTTTTGATGGAGGCAAGTGATTTTGTAATTTTCCTTGAACTTCTTCACAGTTCTGCATTGCTTTGTAGTTTTGGGATAAAAAAGAATTTATATTCATGTTCCAGCTGAACATTTGCTGAGAACCGATCCATCTGGAGACACTGAAGGATTTTTCATTGCACTGTTTGTTAAAAAGCTCAGTAAGAACAACTGGGCAAAGAAGAAACCGAAACTTCACCAGAAGAAACATTTTAGTTCAGAAAAAGCGTTCCCTTTTCTCGGCAAGTTTTCAATGATTTGGATGGCAAGGAGCCGAAGACTGAAGTAAGTGAGCTTATACATTTTGCTATGGCTTTTTGATCACTTATTCGGTATTATTAATATTCCTCAGGGGAGCTCTCTCAAAGCTCCAGTATTGATTTTGGCCACTATAAAAACTAATACTATTGCATACTTTTATAATCTTGAAGCTGAAGCTCCAACGTTTATTTTCATTTGACGCCTCTAACAATTTGAGTGAACCAGTAATATATCAATGATAATTTGTAATTAAGGACTCCATTGAACAACACAAAACTCAATTTTTAGCAGAGCTTTCCTCCAGCCAACTTCTCATCACATTTGGTGTAGAGTCTGATCTGTTATCGATGTTTTTTCTTTCAATCATTTTTTGAATGAGCAAGCCATACGAACCTCTTTAATTGACAGATTTTGGGGCTTATTGACTCTTCTCTAACCAATGGTTGGGAATCTCCATTGCCTGGTTGTCGGCCTTTTTTTGGCTACTCATGTAATAGAAATGCGTAATAAGTAGTTAAAGACCTTAACAGCGCAGCGAGGTGTAAGTTTGATAGGATATCGCTTCCATCTTCAAGTTGTTTGCGAGGGTTCTCGCCTCCAGACAAATCTTTTGCCAAAGTAGTTGTCTTGGGAGCATCTCTTCTTGTTAGTCTATCTAAATTCAATATGCTCCTTCAGACTTCAATGGGAAACCAAATTTGCTTTTCTTGGAGGAAGAAATTCATAATCTTGCTAAGCCTTTTGAGAAATCTTTGGCAAGAAAATTTTTATCATTGGTCTGTATCAGGAAAGTCATGTAGGGCCATAGTTTATGGAGGCATATGATCTTTTGGTCTGATCAATGATTGTCCTACTTATTTGAAGCCATCATTTGAGGCCAAGCTTTCTTATTTTCTAAAGATTGTATTTTTATTGAGTTTTATATGTTGTGCTTATATGGTCCTCAAACTTCGATTATGACTTATAATCATTTAATAAGATGGTTGGGTCACCTTTCTTAAACTATGTATTCGTTTTTATTGTAAGCCTTACAATATGATGGGGCATGTTTTATTGTCCTACTGCAGGCTTCACCTCGAGTTTATGCCTCAAAGGGATTTTGTTTTACAAAATAGTCTTGATTCTTTGGATGGGGTTGTTAGTACTAGTGCAAGTTAATAGTTAGAAAATGCAAGCACAATATGCACAATAAGGTGCTTTGCTTTACTAAGAAAAAATAATAGAGTAAAAGTGATTTATAGGACATTTAGTTTGCACCTAACTTAGAAGCTTATTCTAGAATAACTCTACTAGCTTAGCTTATCGTATTACTCTAGGAAGAATTTGTATGTCTTGCGTAAATTCAACCAAATAAAATCATTGCTCAAGAAATAATGTTGAATTGTAGTGGATGTCGAAGTTGTGTCCGACATCACCTATGGACATGGGATGTGCAATGTCTCCCTTAATCATACTATTGATGAGGTCGTCACCCTTCAAATTTCAATGGATGAGTAATGTTGAGTCTAGCCCACTCAAGTTCAAAAGGCGTGCCCAGGCGCGCATGTGCTCAGGCGCATGTCCAGACACGCCCAAGTGTGCTTTAGAATGCGCCCAACTATGACTAGGCACATCATAATTGCGGTGAATCTGAATTGTTGCGTCAAACAACTGTGGAAAACAGAACCGTGGCGACAAACCGCCACACACTTCACGTGCACAAGCGTGTAAGATGACGCGCCTCGACTCGTGGGTGACACTTGTTTATACAACAAGTGCATGATCATTTTAGCTGTTAAAATGGTTCAAACTTTATTTTCTTTCCACATTTTGAAGATCTTAGTATTGATGCATTAGATCTTGGAGATTCTTGAAGAATCGTCCATTGCGGGAAATTTTTTCTCTTCTTCACCTTTGTATTTTTATTACTGTATTTTATAATATACATTTGTATTTTTAAGAATTTTCTTACTAGTGAAGTATTTCTTTTGGATATTATTTTAAGAGTTTACTCCTTTGCTTTTCCTTGCCCCCTTTCCTGTTCTGTACTCAGTGGTATCAGAGAAAGGTTCTTTGGGTGAGAGGTGTGTCGTAGTAAGAACTATGAAAATGAAATTGAGCAGAATTGTTACTTCAAATGGTTCAAACTATGATGTTAGGAAGGGAAAATGGAGGTTCTATCATATAGTTACATATACAATGCCATGTACAAAAACTGATAAAGAGTGGGAACTATCCCATCATCAAGTTTGTGGCTACATCTGGCAGTGGGTTGACGTCAACGTCTTGAACCACATTAGCAAGTAGCTTAGGCTGCTGTATGTAAAAGACTGGCAATAACATGTACCTAATCAAGCTAATGATGGGGCCCATTTATATGGAAGGGAAACCCGTGTTTGATCACTTGAATATGTATCAAGGAGTTATAAAGTTTCTCCTTCTCCCGGGGGTGGGCATAAAGTTTGAAGATGAAGCTCAAGCCCTTTGGTTATTGGGTGCACTTTTGAATTCCTGGAAGATGTTCAAAACATCATTATCAAACTCGGCTCCAATTGGAGAAATCTTCAATGGAGCTGGTGAAGAGTAGCATCCTCAATGAAGAAATGTGGATGAAATTGCAAGGAGCCTCCACTTCTCAAGATGTGTTTGCTGTTGAACTACGAGACCACAACAGAAGTTGGGGACCTCCAAACCTGATAGAAGCAATAGCTAATGAAGCAGATACGCAACATGGAGTGCTTTCATTATGGTAAGAAGGGCCACA
The DNA here is from genome assembly GCA_016760335.1 of Gastrodia elata. Taxonomy (NCBI): domain Eukaryota; kingdom Viridiplantae; phylum Streptophyta; class Magnoliopsida; order Asparagales; family Orchidaceae; genus Gastrodia; species Gastrodia elata. The sequence continues at coordinate 24,807,358 of CM028675.1, forward strand.
TAAATTTTGCTGGAAACTAAAGGACGAGAAGAAATTAAAAGAAGAAGATGAGTTACAAAGGAGTTCCTTGTTTTGTATAAGAATAGTACCTCCAAATTAGCTAGTCAAGAGACAAATTGGGTGATCGACAATGAATCTTTCATCCACACCACACCAAGGAAAGACTTCTCATCCTACACCCCGATGACTTTGGGTTATGAGAAACGATGCATCCTCAAAGCTATTGCAATTGGTATCATCCGTCTGAAAATAGAGAATTTGAGCACCTTGATCTTGAAGGAAGTGAAGCACTTTCCCAGCATTCTTTTGAATTTGATTTCCACAACATCGGTGCATACTTCAGTCTGTATAAGCTCTTCCACAGTATAGTCTTTCTCCAACTTCACTTTATCACATGCCTTAAATCCTTATGGCTACACCATATAAATTTCCTTCAACTTGCCATGGAGGAATGTCATTTTAATGTCCATTTGCTTTGGGTGTAGATCAATTGTTGTTGAACAATTTGTAGTAACATCATTATTTAATTCATCCTCATATAATAATAGCATATTACTTTTGTTGAACTATTTATTGTACCAATAGTGATTCACTTGACATCAATTGTATTGGTTCTTCAATTTGAACTAGTCAACTTTTTATATCCTTGCATTGGTGCCTGCTTCAGTTTGTATATGCTCTTCTTAAGCTTGCACACCAATTTCATATTTATTGCATGTTTCAAATTCTTGTAGTAGCACTTCTAAAATTTCCTTATCCAACTCGCCATGGAGGAACACTATTTTATCTACTTTAAGTGTAGATCTTCAGTTGCCACTATACTCAGCACCAAATGAATATCATCATTTTGATTACCAGTTAAAAGATCTCTATATAGTGCACACCTTTTTTCTACTAGAGCATTTCATGGCCAATCTCTCCTTGTAGCGATTAGTTTAATCGTGCTTCTACTTCAGCCTACAAACTCATTTATTTTGGAGTGTTTTCTTCTCCGTGGGTAGTTTCATCATATCCAGGTCTTATTATATGTTAGGAATAGCATCTCTTGCTCCATTTTAAGCTCCAATTTGCTCAAGTCCACATATATGGCTTCTTTATATTGTTTACCACCACCATTAGCAACAGATAAAATTGTGATGGTGTATACTTTTCCGGAGGGTTTTATACTCGGGTATAATTTTATAATTGCACCACTAGAGATTGAGGTTCATTTTGAATCTCATAATTTTGTTCAACTTAATTTTTGGGTTCATTTGTATCTTCACACTCATTGCACTCGTTCGGCGCCTCATATTCAATTTTGCCTTGGGTTGTTTCGATCTTTGTACATCTCCCTTTCATTGAATATGATGTTCCTGCTTTGAACAATTTTGTGATTTTGGTAGTCCCAAAACTTATACCCAAAGTATTTGAGTCGTATTCAATGAATATGCACTTTAGTGCTTTCAGGTCGAGCTTATTGCGATTTTTTGCATATATTTTTACAGATGTAGAGCAATCAAATATTCTTTAGATACAAGAGAGCTACCTTCTTGCTAATCCATTTTACTTCTAGTAACATCTTGTGAGGGCCCGACGCCGGTTTAGCGGAAACCGTTCTGACATCGGGTGTTCACTTACCACAGGATCATATTGAGTAATTTGAGAGAAAAGAGCATACACATACAAAAGCCAAAGATAATCTTTATTCATTTCAATAGTTCATATTACAAGATCTTTTCATCGTACTTCTCGTACAAAAGTGAAAATAAAAAGATAAAAGATAAGCAAAACAACACCGTGGATCTATCAGCAGTTTAAACATTTTAAGCATTAGGGTTCTTGTATGTAATCTCCGAGAAGCACACGACTTGGTATTGTACATAAAACAGTACCAGGATTAAAATTCCCAGTAATTAGAGAATACTCTAAGTACTGTAGTAAGCGATAAAGTATTACATTTTATAATAGCAGGGATGCGATTTGCGAAAAAGATGCATGAAAAATAATGAGGTAAAAGCGCAAAATGAAATAATTAATTTCCTGCAAAAAATATTAGCTCAAAGATGTAAGTTATTGATGTCTTTTTTTCAGTAACCCACCACAAATGTTGTTACTGATGTCATTTTTTCAGTAACAACCCACGAATGCTATTACTGATATCATTTTTCCAGTAATTAGCCACAAATGTCGTTACTGATGTCATTTTTTAAGTAACTGGCCACGAATGCTATTACTGATGTCTTCTTTCCAGTAATTAATTATGAATGCTGTTACTGATGTCATTTTTCTAGTAACTAGCCATAAATGTTGTTACTGATGTCATTTTTTCAGTAACTAGCCACGAATGTTGCCACGTTGGTTCCGAACAACCAACCAAGCTTCAAATGAAATTTGGCTTAAAGCAAATAAGCGAAGCAGTAAAAATACAATAAAAATTGTAATACTTGTCATGTACTGGATACCTTTCGTTCTTTAGGTTCGGATGAGTGACAGTTCGCTCAATCTGCATTTTTAAGTTTTTGGTATTTTAGCATTTAGCCAATGTTCTTTATGAATAAATATTATCCTCTTTTCCATTATGTTCTTCTTTTGATTCCTTACATTTTGTTTGAAATTTGATTTTTTTATTATGATAACGATAATACTTTATAGCGTTTATTATTTATAATGTACAAAAGATAAAGACAGAATGGAAATGACTGATTTGAAAATAAAAATAATAGACTGTTACCCATTATGATAATGTGAACGATGTATTTGAGATGATAATAATATTATCATTATTATCATACTAATGATTTATTACGTACATAATGAAATAACAAAAAAGAAAAAATTTATTTTCTCTTCTCCTCGTTTCCATCTCTTACCTTCTAGATTAGGATTGCCGAAAAGCGGAGGGAGGCCGAAGGCTGCTAGTTGGGTGGCTGAGGAAGGTTTGAGGGCTGTGATGGTTGGCCGGAGTGGCTGTAGTAATAGGGCTAGTTGGAAACGGCAAGAAGGGGTTGCTGGCTGCTGGAGGCTGGTAAGGGCTGAGGAGGAGGGGTTGGCAGCTTGTTGGAGGCTGGTAGAGGCTGAGGAAGGAGCTGGCAGCTTGCTGGCTGCTGTGGGCTGAAGGAGGAGGCTGGGGGAGCTGTTGGGGCTGAGGGTTGAAGGCTGGGGGAGCTACTGTTGGGGCTGAGGGTTGAAGGCTTGGGGAGCTACTGTTGGCAGTGGGAGAGCAGGAGGGAAAGGGGGGTATAAATAGAGAAAGAAGGAAAGGGAGAGGGAGGGGTATTAGGCGCAGGAAGGGGGCCTTAATGGCGCTATTAAGGCACTTAATAGCGCACTCACGTACGAGAGTGGAAGATTTTTCTGTCAGCGGCAGAAGAATCCCGCACGGCTTTGCCTTGCGATGGGGGGAGAAAGAATTTCCTTAAAGAATTTCTTAAATTTACTTAAACTCAAATTAATCTTAATTTTCCGCCGTTTGACGTTCAAATACAATGAAACTTGATACCGAGATGTGTTATTACATAACGAACACTCTCGCGCCAAAAATTTTCAATTCAGAGTAATATTTTATTTTATATTAATTTTTGAGGTTAAAAATGTTAAAAATTAACTACGATAAAACCGGCGTTCAGAATTTGATGAAACTTCTCGAGCAGCTTTTAAATAATATACATAACATAATGACACTGAAAATGATGAATTTGGACATGCATTCCAATGTTCTCGATTTATAGATTTTAATTAATTCAGAAAATAAAGAGGGGGCTTCTGTTATTCGGATTTCTCCCAAAATATGGCACTTTGATTTTTAAAATTATTCTTATCTAAGGGTATTTTTGTTTGCCCGAATTCGTAATTCATCGGGATCCTGATTTCTAAGGCGGGATATGACCTAAATCGCAAAGTAACGATTTTGGGTCGTTACACATCTCCTTCAACAACACATGGTTTGTGATTAATTATGTGAACAATTGTATTGATATCATTAGCTCAAAACTATCACTTCGATATTCCCTTTGCTGTCACTAGCCCTCCCTTGGTAGCTTCTTAGAAATCTCTTATGAATGTAGTGTTGCACCTAGCTTGAGCTAATCAGCTCATCGAGGCCAGGTTGCTCTTTAATGATGGAACATGTCAAACCTCCTTCAACTACCACCATATTGTCATTTGACATTTTGATGTTAACATCTCCTTTGACAAAGATGTGCTCGAGTCTACCACCCAAGATTCGATATTGTCCAATGGAAAAATTAGCCCATTCAGGAGCGGTTCTATTGTGATGTTCATTGCATAGATGCTTTTAACTGTTGCATCTTTCTTTGGTGTCGTATAGTCCTTTGTGTCCTTTCTTGCTACAGTTCCAGTATTTAATGCGGCCTTTGATTTTGAGTTCTATCCTGGACTTGGACAGGTTCTAGTTCACATCCTGGTCTAGGTTCTTCCCCTGGCTTTGATACTCAAAAGCTGATGTAGATGTTTTATCATTTGATCTCCTTTGAACTTTCTCATTAAGGATCAAATCAATAATTTCATCAAGTTTCATAATAACATTTCTAAATGTGAACTACTTACCACTGTGATGAAACTATCCTAACTATTCGGTAATGAGGATAGCAATAATAATGCCCTAATTTCATCTTTGAATTTAATACATTTGCAATCTTCCATCTTCATATTAAAGAGTTATTTCATCAGGAAAATCTTGTTTGATGCTGATAGTTTTTCATACATGCTTGACAATACATACATACTAATTGTTCTATCAAATACCTTCCTCTCGTATTCACTAATAGCCAATGGCTTCTTCTCGATTTCACCTAGCTTCTGGTATTGTATCTTTTGGTATATTAAATCTTAGATCTGCATCTTCTACAACACAAAGTTAGTTCCATTTAACTTGTCAATCTTGTATTTAACTTCATTTGTCATTGCTCCCATTAGAAGTTAAGCCTGCTGCTAGAACGCTTTGATACTAGTTATTGTATATACTACTACTTTGAGTTCACCTTTAGAGCACTCCGATGAGGATTCAGAGTTCGTTACTTAATATAACAATGACCATAAACACATTAGATCCCAAGAAACAAAAGCAACATATTCACGCAGTGCATAGAAACGAACTAAGCACAAGTCCCACAAAAATTCTATAGGGAAAATCCCAATATGTGATAAAACTATAGAGCCACCACCACTAAGAATATTTTGCTATAATCGAAAGAAGTTATAGGAATTACAACACTACTCTGTAGCAAAAAACAAAACTCTTAGAATGAGGAAAAAGATGAGTTCTTTATCTCTCTCTCCACTTCAATCTATTAGCTACATTTGCATAAATGAAGAACATGCCTAAGGCTTGACTGCTGCGACTCCTGCGTGAGTTTGGCTTCGCCTGGCACTCACCCAAGTGCCGCTCCTCGGTCTTTTAAGGTTCCAAATATGGTTGCCAATGTATGGGCGTGCCTGAGGCTTGACTGCTCCATAATTCATTTGATTACCTCTGTCGCTTGGGAGCACGCCTAAGGCTGATCGTTGGCTTATAGTTCAACTATAAATTATGTTTGGCGCTCAGCTAACGCTTGTTAAGCGCTAGCCCGTTTCTCAGTTGGCATTTAAGTGCTTATTGGGCACCAAAGGTATGACAAAACTTGTTTTGTGTCCAACTCGTCTCTGATTGATCCAAGGTCGTCCCATGCTCTCTTTAAAGCAATCGAGGCTCCACCACAACATAAGAAATATCTTTAATAGTCAAACCAAGTGAATACTACTAAATTTCCATTTCCTCAGTGAATCTTTCTAAGTTCCTTAACTTTTTTCCTTTCTAGATCCAAATCTAAGACTATCTTTTAAATCGTCATCTAACATATAGATTGATGATTATATTGTCTTATCAAATGTTATATTTATTGATCATTTTATTTAAAATCTTAAATGCTTTGCTCTAGATAGAGTGACCAATAAAAATTAACGCATATAATAAATAGGATCACATTAAATGTCTTGAAATTGATAAATGCCAATAAAAAACTTAAAGAATGAATGATGAAAAAATAAGGATGGTTAGATGAAAAAATAAGGATGGTTAGTTTAAAAAATATTGATAAGATTCATACAATGATGATTTTGACACACTTTGAAAACAAATTAAAAATGTATGAGAATATCTTAAATTACTACCTCTTGTTTGTCTTACTTTTAGAAGTAGATGATTTGTCTTGTATGAAACTATAAAAGGATATCATGTTTTGAAGTGATTACTACACCATGCCTCAACATTAGGATGGGTCATGTATTCGTTACTACAGAAATTAGCACCTTATTTTTGGGTGTGAAAATAAGTGCAGCTAAATACAATACAAATATCTATGCTATATTTTGTGACATATTCCTTTATTATATATTATATTTATGTTTCCACTTTTTTTTTTTTCATATTTTTAAGAATAAATAATTTGGCTTGTATGGAACTATAAAAGAGTATCATGTTCTAAAGTAAATGAATAGCACGCCATGCCTCAGAGTTATAGGGTAGGTCGGGGGTTTGTTACAAATGAAACGTGCATCTTATTTTTGTGGTAGAAATGAGTGTAGCTAAGTACAAGATAAGCATCTCTTTCTTTTTTGTGACATATTTTCTTAATAATTATGACATGATATATATATATATATATATATATATATGTTTATGAATATATAATACTGCGATAGGTACAATCAAGAAGAAATGCTAAGACAAGTAGTTTGGGAAAATGTGAAAGTAAAAATCTGGCATGATGAGTAAGGAAATTATTATGTATGATAGTTTTTCGAGAGAGACTAATTGTAGAAATATGAATGAAATATGTGCTAGTCTAACGATGGAGATTAATTGTTGAAATTTAAAGGAGTAAATGCTGTTATAACATCTATTTTGCATGGCAAATGTACAAAGGATATGAGACTCATGAGTGAGACTATGTTTTTCTTATTTATGTTAAAAATTATTTCTTATAAACTTCTTCCTCTGCATATGTTTGTTTAATTTTATCATATGCAAAACTATCATACATATAATGTAAATGAGTTATCCAAATACTTTGAAAAATCCATTGGTATTCGAATTTTATGGTATCTTTCATGTGCTAGGTCAGGAACTACTAGATGAACAAAACATGGCTTAAAGAAAGGAGGACGTGTCGCCACTAGAAAGAAAAATGAAAGAAATATTTATGTAAATGTTTTTTATTCAGTGCATTCCCTATCTTATTCAGAAGTCATGTAATGTTATTGAACTTGGATGATTATAAATATTATGTATTTTCTAAATTTAAATTGGATGGAATGATTTCTATTTCTATTTTTACATACATAAAGTCTCCACTTTTCCCCCAACCATGTGTTTAAATCTTACAAGTGCAAATACTCTTATTCACAAAGAATTGCATAAAGCTAATACAACCGAGAACCTCACACCAAGCAAAATCATCACAATTTACGTTTGCATTTTTCAGGCTTGTATGGTCGTTCAGAGCTTTTAAGTACTTTGCTCCTTTTCTCTTCCCAGCACCATTATCACCAATGCTAGCCTCATTAAAAGAATTGCAATAGTCCTCATAATCATCACCAAAGTAAGCAACTTTATTTAACAACAAGCCATATGAGGGGTTTTCTCCCTTGAAGACAAGGATTGAATTGTTGCACTGGTGCAAAAGAAGAGTCATTATGATTAAGAGAAGAAAACTTAAAACTGGTACACGTTCACAGCATGTGTTAGTTCAGAAACATTCTGAATCCTGTCACTAGCTTTCATTTACTTAGCCATATTAATATCATATAAAGTTAAGACACATCACATCTCAACTCCTCCATACCCTTATTGTCATAAGAGAGTATAAGAAAATGGCATTTAATATCAAATCATTATTAAGAACAAACCCAGTAAAAGAATTTGATTTCTTAGCCACAAAAAATAACACCAGTATTCATTAATTCATAATTAGGATTAGTAGTATTTGAGGTAATATTAGTAGCAACCAAGCTATTGATATATTTTAAAACTCTCAAAAACTTTGGCATCATTAAGAGAGAATAATCACTACACATTAACAATACCATCTTTCATACACCATCATTCACATCCATAATGTTAGTAGTATCAGTTTAGAATTAAGGGTTTGCTTAACCTGTTTAGGCACAAGCATAGGTTGAGAATCAATTTTTATCTTATGATTGCTCCTATGGAGTTTGGGGTGCAATTTAAAATAAGAAAAATTGTCATGACTTCTACATGATGTAATTGCCTTAATTCCAACCAACACTTCCTCTGACAAGTCATTTGTCAAAGTCTCTTTGGGTTTCATGGCAAAGCTTTCATAGGCTGATGTAGATTTGGTAAGAGACATTGTCTCAAACATTCACAGACCTCCATGATAAAATAAATCACAGAAATGCAGTCAAAATATTATATAGGGACGAGAAGATGAAGTTACAAACTTTCTAGAACCAAGTTCAAAAACCTAGATATAAGAACTTAGAACTAGCCTCGACAACTTTCAGAATTTGTTTAGGAAACAAGTTCGAAGGCTTAGGAAGCAAAAAATCTAAGGGAAAGGCTCACGCTTTACAGAAAAATGAAGAATTGAAAAAACCTTAAAATCAGGATGAACCAAATAATGCTAGATCTTCAAGAAAATGCCACCAAATCGCATATCTAAGAGAAATAAGAAAAAAAACATGAAGATTTGAGATGAATAATTGGAAAATCAAATAAAATCGTAAGAAATCAATTATAAAACCGTTCGGGACGACTTCATAGTCGAATCACTTGTATGAAGCACAAAATGAAGAGATAGACAATCAATTCATGAATATATATATATATATATATATATATATATATATATAAGTGAATGGTGTTATAGCCCAGTAATTGAAGCTCATGATTTGTTATCTCAGGTCATGAGTTCAAATTCCACCAGTCACAAAAAAAAAAAAAAAAAAATATATATATATATATATATATATATATATATATATATATATATATATGTGTGTGATTAATTTATATTATGTGCATGATATTCATAAAAAAGATAATTGGATAAATGTCTATTCATAAGAATTTATGTGTGTGTATAAATATCTTAATTTAAATTTAATTTTGGCCTAAATGTAGATGAATCATAATAATTTTTAAATCATATTAATTTCAATATATGAGAAGATTTCAAAAGAACGTGTGTTATCTTTTATTTGTAGATTCTAAGTCTGCAAATATTATAAATTGCATCAAGTATTAATTTTACAAGACTTTAATTATATGAGATTATATGTTTTTTTGCAATAGTTATGATTGATAGCACTTGCATTTTCTATGCAATTAAAATCTTCTATAAGTTATATGATTTTTAAAATAATTCCACTTCATTATTATTTATGAATCTTTACAGATATTTGGATGGGGCATTATCCACTTGGAGGAATAAGGATACTTATAACATTAAGTGGAGAGGGTTAATGTAAACTTGTATGCATGATAAGCTTGTATCTATAATTTAGAACTCATATTAATTTAGATCATATTTAAAATTAAACTTTCCATTCATAGGTCGTGATGTACTATTAGATAATTTAAATTTTATATCACATATATTCTACATATGTTTAAATTCTAATTAGATGACATGCATGCTATTTTTAGTTTTATTAATTTCTTTTTCATATATGTTTGAATCTTAATTAAATGATATGCTTATTATTATTTTTGTTATTAATTTAGCATGTTTAGATTATTGTAAAGCATCAACCTAAACCTTATCTTCCATGGCTTATGTGATGTTAGATCTAGCTACTTAATCTTCTTAATCTATGTGATTACTTGCTATCTTTAGTTTATTATTAGTTTAATCATGATGTATTTCATACTAGCTTAGCTTACTTTTCTTTGTGTTGAATATATATTGATCAAATAATGTCTTGTTTCCATGTGAACCACTTAGTATATACCTTATTAACCCTAAATCTAGCTTCACTTACTTAATTTCCTGATGTAACATCTAAATTATTATATGATGCTTGTATCTGTGCTTTAGAACTCATATTAATTCAGATCTTGCTTAGGTATTGGTGACATATTTTCTTGATAGAACTAACTTTGTGTAATATAGAGTTATTAAAATTAAACCTTATTATAAGCAATATAATTAACATGATGAAAGTGTTATGATTTTGAGGAGAGCCAATGTTCTTGCGACCCTTAAGAGCTCTTGAGTAGAGTATGTCTATTTACAATTTCGTACACCTGTAATAGCTCTATCCTATTATCAAAATCCATAATTATTCTTTTTAACAACAAGTTGAACACTTGGTTATCATTTTGGATACCTAATTATGATACTTATGTTTTATCTCTAAGGATAAACTCTCAAATATTGAGTGAACATTTTAACTTAGAGTTCAACTATCATAACTTGAGACGACTCCTTCACTCACATCCAATGCACCTATGAATCATTTTTGGATTATGTATAGTTGCTGGTTATACCTTAATTGAGATTTGGGATCACCCATCAATATTTCAAGTCAAGTTGAAACCCAAGCTAGCCACTAGTCACCTAATTATTAATGAATCCTAAAGCTTTAACCTTGGTTAAGCTTGCCTTGTCCATCTGTAGGATTGAATTCCTACATTCTATATTAGTTGTGTAAGCCTAGTTTATCACATTAAAAACCTTGAGTATTAGCCCACATTAGTGTATATCAACTACAAGTTGAGTTGTAGTTAATCTTTCCACATGCACTAAGACTTAGTATTTATGATTTTTAACTTTAGCCTAACTTATGTCTTTTCACACCATTGCCACCAGCCATAATTTAAAATCTTATATGAATATTATTTGAATAGTAAATTTCAAATAATTATAACAATTTTAAAATGTAAAACAAATGTATGTACTTTTATAACTTAATAAATGTTACTTTCTACTTCTTACATATGCTATATACTCCAATAAAATGAATAAAATGCATATATGAATACAAGAATTCTTATCTACACTAAGAATTATCTGTATAATATATGTATATATGCCTTTATGAATAAAAGTATAAGTATATATAATTATACATAAATGAGAAAGTGGACATATTCAAATTCTTGTAAGAATATGTTAATGAAATATATATATAAGAAATTCAAACCATACTAATTTCAAAGTTTGTGAAGATTTCAAAACAATTTGCTTTGTCTTTTATTTATGAATCCATGTTACACATATAGTATAAATTATATTAAATAAATGTTAATTTTGCGTTTAGTTTATTTTCATGAGATTATATGTTATTTTGTCATAGCATCTTTGCTAGCACTTGTTTTTCCAAAAAATTAAGTCTAAGAATCCTATTCACTATGCCACAACATCAATTCAGATGTGCCCAAATTTAATTTAGTTCGACTTTAAGAAAAATAAAATAAAATAATTAGTAGGAATATATATATATATATTATTATTATTATTATTTGTTTTTTTATTAAATTTTTTTTTTTGGTAGCACATGGTGACATTTTGTACAAATAAATCTAAAGCTCAGTTTTTGAAAACGTTCCTTTCTTAACCTGACGGCTACATTGTTCTGCGAATCCCCTCTCTCCTCATCTCCACGGGTCTCGCTCCTTTATAGACAGAGAACAGCGGTCACCTCAAAAACCCCAGCGGAGCCTCATCCCTTCTTCTTCTTCTTCTTCTTCTTCTTCTTTCTCTGAGTAGGGTTTCCATATTCTCTAACGCCTTGTGCTTTGGAAACCAAAGAGAATGCGAGGGCTTGAAGGCCCATCTGTCGATCCATCACACTGTGGTTTCTTCCGCGAGATCGAAGCCCTGAGTAAGACCCTCAACGTGGATTCTAAACCCCTTCGCCGTCAGAACCGTGCCGCGCCATCACCTGGAAGCCGTTCTGATAGAGAATCGCAGAAAAGAGATGAAAAAGGAGGTGAGGATGAACAAATGAACAAAAAAAATAAAACTTTTTACCAATGATAAATTTTCTTGCATTTTCATATGGTTTAATACAACTATGATGCTTGGAATAATCAAACATACACCAGTGTTTTTTTTTCTATTGTTCTTTTTCATCATCGCAGCGCTGACGTTAAGTTTTAAGGAGTTTGAAACATATTTTAGCTTTTGTGATTTTTCAGTATTCTCAATCACTTAGCATAGTATTAAAGTGAAAAATGCTTCATATAGGGCATTCAAGTGTAGGCTCTGCTGCATCACGGTCTCTTTCCACCGTCAGGTCTCCTGCTCCATCAGATTCCTATCAAAAGGAGAAGAAGCCCTCTTCTCTGTGGAATTGGAAACCGCTCAAAGCTCTTTCACACATTCGCCACCAGCGCTTCGATTGCATCTTTTCTATGCGTGTGCACTCAATCGAAAACATTCCTCCTGCACTGGCTGATGCCAGCCTCCGTGTTCACTGGCGGCGATCAACTGTGGATTCTTGCTCTTCTCACACTCGTCCTGTTTCTGTTCACCGTGCTGCGGCACGGTTTGAGGAGGCGCTCACTTATAGTTGTTCAGTATACGGAAGTCGGAGCAAGGCCCATGGCTCTGCTAAATATGAAGCAAGGCATTTTCTGATCAATGTTACTGTCGTTGGAGCTCCAGGTATTGATCTTGGAAAGCACCGGGTTGATCTCACACGGCTGCTGCCGCTTAACATGGAAGAGCTAGAGGAGAGGAAGAGTTCTGGAAAGTGGAGCACAAGTTTTCGTTTATCTGGTAAAGCAATTGGGGCTAGTTTGAGTGTTAGCTTTGGGTTTTCTTTGGCGTCTGGAGATGAAAAAATGCAGAAGCCAGATGGGGATAAGAAGGCTATTGAAATTTTTAGTGAAAAGGGGGGTAGGGTGAGCAGATTAACACGGCTTGGAAGCCTTCCAAGGATGAAATCTCACTTTGTGGATGATGTTAATGCTCTTAGAGAGATTATGGAGAGTAGTGCCGATGTGGTGGTTTCAGACACCATTACTTCCATCATAGATTCTGGGGAGATTGATGGACAGGATAATTCAGGTGAAATGAAATGTTGTGTTTTGCCAGAACCATATGAGAGTAATGTGAAGGAGAGTGAAGAGCATGAGTTTATGGTAATTCAACATGGGATTGAGGTTGCCAAAGAGAATAACACTAGTGCGTTTGAAACTAAAAAGCTTGATTCTGAGATGGCTGTAACGCAGGATTGCTACAGGTTTGAAATGATTGATGAGGAGATAAACCAAAAGGTAGATGTATCACTTGGAGAGTCCACTTTGAATGATTTAGACTCTGCATTTTTTGGCATCTCAATTAATGAACTAGAGGAAAATGGGGTACCCAGAATTAAAGGCTGTGTGCTCTGAGGAGCTGACTTTTGAAGATGTCCAGCAAAAGCTCAAAGCAGGAAGTTTGAAGAGTCCACCCCAGAGCTTGGATGATCTCACAGAAGAAGTTGCCAATGAATTTTTGAGCATGCTTGAAGCCGAGCATACTTCTATTATTTCCAGTTATGATGGTGATCCAGAGTCTCCCAGGGAGCAGCTTTGGAAACAGTTTGAAAAGGAATCTTTTTTCTCCGGTGGTGGTTTATTTGGTTTTGATGTTGAAGCCGAAAATGATATAATTTGGGGTAATAATAATTCGGAAGGTTTTGTTTTCCCCTCTATTGTTGATGACACTGATTTAGAAAATTTAACATCATCCCAGGAAATGAAAAGTAGATCAATGGCTCAAATACTTGAGGTTGCTGAAACTGAGGCCTTATTGCGTGAATGGGGCTTGAATGAACATGTTTTTCACAGTTCCCCTCATGGGAACCAAAATGGATTTGGCAGTCCTATCGAACTTCCACCTGAGGAACCTTCTGAGTTACCTCCTCTTGGTGAGAACTTAGGCCCTTTTGTTCAAACAAAGGATGGTGGGTTTCTGCGCTCCATGAGCCCTAACCTGTTCAAAAACTCTAAGAGTAAAGGAAGCCTGATCATGCAGGTCTCAAAACCTGTGGTTATGCCTGCCGAAATGGGTTCTGACAACACGAAAATTTTGCAGCATTTGGCTTCCATTGGAGTTGAGAGTCTATCAATGCAAGCAAATAAGTTAATGCCCTTGGAAGAAATTAATGGAGGCTTTATGCAACAACTTGCATGGGAGGCTGTTCCCGATACTGGAGCAATTCGAGGGTTTGCTGTTGCGCTAAATTCATTGCACTTACATATTCCTCTAAATTGGTGGATCAATTATTATCTCTTATTTCTGTGTGTTTTTTCTATACAGGCAGGCTTCATTGGTGTCTCAAAACTGTGAAAATGATTCTGTTTCTGATCTAAATTCATCTGGAAGAACAGGTAAACATATCAGTGCAACAACTTATAGCGGTAGAGAATCAAACTGTGAGTATGTTTCATTGGAAGATCTTGCTCCATTAGCAATGGAAAAGATTGAAGCTCTGTCGATCGAAGGTCTCAAGATACAATCTGGAATGTGTGATGATGAGGCACCTTCAAATATTACCAGACTGTTTGTTGGTGAGATGCCAAATTTTGAAGGAAAAAAAGCTCAAAATCTTATGTCATTGGGCCTAGAAGGTACTGTAGGGTTACAGCTTGTTGATGCTAAAGAAAGCGGGAATGATATTGATGGTCTGATGGGCTTATCAATTTCTCTGAATGAGTGGATGCAGTTAGATATGGGAATAATAGAAGAAGGTTTCCAGCTCAGTGATCGTACATCAAAAATTCTAGCTGCCCATCATGCTAAATCTACTGAATTTTCCTGTAGAGGCTGGAAGGATGATAAAAGAGGAAAGAACTCAGGTAGGAGATGGGGTTTATTGGAAAGTAACTTCACAGTGGCATTAATGGTGCAGCTTCGTGACCCTCTTCGCAATTATGAACCTGTTGGGACCCCAATGCTTGCTTTAATTCAGGTGGAGCGTGTTTTTCTTCCCCCTAAAGAAAAACTTTACAGCTCAGTACCTGATAAGAGCAAGGCTGAACAAGAGGACTCTGATACAGATAATGAGCCTGTGTTAAAACTGGAAAAGGAGAATGCTGTTGATGCGATTCCTTGGTTTAAAGTAACTGACGTTCATGTCGCCGGTTTGAAGGGTGAACCTGAAAAGAAAAGGTATTGGGGCAATTCAATTCAACAGAATTCTGGCTCTCGATGGTTACTTGCAAATGGGATGGGTAAACATAACAAGCATCCACTGTTGAAATCAAATTCAAGCAACAAAGCATCACAGTTGTCCGCACAGACTCAGCCTGAAGGAAAACTTTGGAGTATTTCTTCACATGTTCATGGTAATGGACCCGAATTGAAAGAGGCTTCTACATCAAAGCCACAGAAAAGGATTCCAAGATTTTTGTTTTTCAGATGAAATTGATAGGTCTGTGTGATTTCCTTATTTTTGAAACTTAGATCTACTATTTAAGTTTAAATGGTCATTTTTTTTCTTGTTATATTTATATTGTGGATTAATATTTAATATTTCTTAATTACACATTGGTGTTACGATGATATAAAGTGCTGATCTATGAGCATGTTGCCAATATATAACTCATAATATGAATGCTCTGCCTTTGAATACTTGGCATCCGCTTGATCCTACGAAGTTTTGGTATCACAATGCTTATTTGCATGCAGAATACAAAGTTGTGTGCTTGCCTATAGATTTGATATATGCTTAATATCAGGATAGCTTGTAATGCTGCTATTTTTCAAGTCTCTTTGGAATTACATTTATGTGGTAGGCTTTTTATTGCTGGTTTGCTCTTTATCTCTTTGGTATTACATTTACGAAATTCAAAGATCACTACTGATATTGTAGGCAAACATCAGTTGTACCGAAATGATATGCATTTCAAATTCTGTGTTATTGTTGTGGATGACTGATCTATATTTTATTTTGTCATTTAATAATGAGTATGTAGTGCTTTGTAAGATTATAATCGTTTCAAGTTGCGTTGGAAGTGGTTAAATACTTTTTTTTTTTTGCCTATTTTGAGAGCAATCAAATTAATCTAAAAAAAGAAAAATAGCACCACACTTATATGATGTAGAAAAAAATAAACTATTACTGAGGGAAGAACACTGGATTTACATGGTTTCATCAATCTTGATCTCGTGCATGGGCTGAAGCATATAGATAACTCCCGTTCTAGACAATACTCCTCCAATTTACTGACCACATTACTCATAAAAATATGGAGTACAGCTATGAAGAGTTATATAACACAACAAATTCTTTACCCACAGAACTAATGATGAATAGTAAGGGAAATATTAAGCTTATAGTAAACTCTATTAGAAAAGAGTTAAACAAGAAGATAAAAGAAATTGCCATCTCATTAAAAACTAAAAACAAAGACCATAATTTCGGAGGATCATACATCCAATTTGAAGATTGAGCGGATTACAAATGCTACTTATGAAAAGCTATTTTGTCACATATAGGATTGGGCTTCAAGTAGAGTTCGAGTCGAGTCAGCCCAGATTTGAACTTGAAATTTTTGAGTTGAGTTGAGTTCGACTCGAGTTCGAGCCGAGTTCAAATTGAGTTCGAGTTATTTCGAGTCATTTCAAGTCGAGTCAAATTGGGTTCGAGTCAAGCCGTTTGACTTGAATTTCAAGTTTCTGGTCGAGTCAAAATCTTTTGAGTTTGAGTTCGAATTTTGGATCAAATTGCCAGTCCTCGTGACAAATAATCCTTAGGTGCATCGTATGAATAGCATTATACTAGTTAAAGATCACTTATGAATAACATTTTTCTTATTTTATTATAACATGTTTTGTAAACTTGCGCTTATAATAGATATGTAGAATCTTTATTGCTTTGAAAAAACAATCTCATCATGTGTTTAAGATATGCTTTATCATGTTAAATTTAAACTTACTACTGATGTTCATTGTACATATTAACTTTGAATTGCAAGAAACTTTGCTGCATGCCTCTAAACTATTCAATATTGCTAGAATGGATAATCTAGTATAATGAACAAATTAATGTCAACCTCAAACAAATGTCGTTGGACTCTTTTCAGTCCTGTCAATTATATCTAAAGTATAAGAGGCCATGTTGCATTCCTCCGAGCCAATCGGTGTAGCTGGAATAGTTAACGTAAACAAATTGATGTCAACTCCAAAAGCATGCCTAGGACATATTATTAGATCAGTTTATTCAAGATACGTTAAATGAGGTAACTCATACTTGCTTTTCAAAATTACTAAGGGGTTGTTTGGATTGAAGTAAAACCAATGTAAATCAAAAATTTTCAGGTAAATTGAGATTACCGGCATCTGGTATGAAATAAAACGAGTGAAAATTTTTTACACTGTAATTCGTTTTCATTAATATATATGGGATTCGAGTAAAAAAATACGTCCTATTCAGGCGTACTTCGGGATTACGCAGCAGCAGCAGAGTATTCGAGCGCGAGAGTCGACCGAATGCGGAGCGCATGTCGAGTAGAGCAGCCGAACATGAATGATTCCGGAGAATTGCTCCATTTTCTTCGACGAACGATTCTAACAGTTCAAACCAATCGTTCTAACGATTCCATTGAATTAATCATTCGAACGATTCGTTCGATAGAAACCCTAAAAAAATGGGGGTAATTTTACCTCTTAATTTACTCAAAATATTATATTCACAAATTATTTAATTTCAAATAAAAAAATATTAAATTTTCAGTAAAACTACCAAATAGTAAATCAAATTGATTATACTGCAAACATATTACACTATAATTATATTATTTTACTCTCAAATTTCTTAGATTTACTCGTGCTAAATAGCCCCTAAATGTCATTACTCAAATCTTTTTTATATTAGCAAATTGGGCCCTTTAGCATATGTAGGAGGACAAAAGCACAGAATTTTGATCGGTCTAACTTTTAACGCTCAATTATTCTCAAAATTGGCAAGTTCATTAGCATACATAGGCAGGGACGCACATGGATGGATGGCAAAACTTTGAAGAGTGGTGTTGACATGGTTGGTGTAGGATGACTAGGATAGTCGAGGGAGGTCGGCTCCATTCTGAACAACCGGAAGGTGTTTTTGATGAGCGAGATCCTTCTCCCTCATCCGACCTTTTATTTGCCATGGGAGGTAGGTTGGTAGAGAGGTAGATTTATCATGCTGAAGTAGATGGGGGTTAAGACAGATGAGCACACACAAGTGGCTAATCGGGGCTCACTGCATGCAGTGATTTTATATATTTTCTTGCTCGTTATAGTTTAAGGGGTTTCTGAGCTATTTGGCTTTCTTACTTAGTGATGCCATCCTATATTTTTTCTTGCTTAAGTGCATATAACATGAGTAACGTTATCTTAAATTCTAAAACCTACCTTAAATATCATTATTTCTGATTATTTGATTAGTACGCAAAAATGTTGGACATCTAGGTATTTAACTGTTCTTTCTCTGCTGTATAATGGCAATTTTTTTGGTGATTCCTCTCTGAGCTTTCGTCTCCTTCGTAGCAGCATACACCATTAAAAATTTCTTCATCTGCATCATTTTGTCTTTTTTGCTGGAAGCTTTGCTTATCTTTTTGTACTATTGCTTTTTTTGTATTAGAAAATGAACTCACTATAAGCTAAAAGTAATCTCACATAAGAAAAACCGATATAATTGTTGGGGGTACTCATACCTAAAATTATTTCATCGAAATATCTAGACTACCAATAACACTGAATGAAGCAAACATTGTCATCCTATTAATACTGACTTTTAAATAGCATGAAATCTTAATGATATTGATATCTGAATAACATTTAGATGTCGTGGGAGTACGTAACAGCCCTCAAATATTGTTAGATATGAAGTTTACATAATTCCACACCCAAAAATAAAAATAAAACTGGAGAATCACGATTATTGATATCAGAGATGAGTAAATGTTAGCCTACTTAGTGCTGAACATATTTCCTGATTTAGCCAATTGCTACAAATGGCATGGTAATTTTTAAATGAACGCTTTCTCATACCCATTAACTGCTACTTGGAGATCTTTTAACTTGAAATTGAAGTAGAAAGAAGTTTCCGTATGCTTGTATAAAAAAGAAGCTTTCATGTGTGCAATTTGTAGAAGGTTTGGTTCTATTTGCAAATCTCACACAAAACCCTATCCCTTGTATTTAAAACTCAAAAAATATGACAACTATAAAATACAACGTTGAGTCTAAATATTGTAGAAGATTGTTTGCAAAGCGATCACCAATTGGATCTGTTAAGTTTATTTGGATGATAGTACGCCAATTTTAAAGAAAAGCCCAGTGGGGCAATCTATGTATTTTTTAATAAAAGTGGAAATAAAAATTGAAAGTATGGTATACAATAGAGTTCTGAGTTTATTGGAATATAATTAAAATGGTTGTAAAACAGAATTACTTTATTCTAAATAGCAGCTTTTTTCATGAAAGCTTGCTTGGTATGGTTTTTCTATCTGTTTTGCTATTTAGAATGTTGCGCCAACTCTTAAAGTTGTTTGGGGTATATTTTTTACGGAATTTTCCAAAAAAATTATTAAATTTAAAAAAAAACTAAACCACATTACGAAATACATTCAACTTTCACTGTAAACCTTTCACATGAATATGCATAAACTCTAATTTCTAAATTATATATTATTGTCTTTTTAGTAGATAAATTCTTTTTCTTTGCACATATCTTAATTGAATGGATTATATACTTAAAGAAGTTAAAAAAAATAAAATATATCACATTTATTTATTAACTTCTAATTTTGTTGATGGATTGATGGGTGGAATCTAAACGCCGAGTTTGTAATTATTGATTCGTTTTGTTATTGCTTTGTTGTTATATACTGTCATATTTATTTATTTACTTGCTTTATTTAAAATAAACTAAACTACCATCTCAGTTACTGAACATTGTTAAATTTTTTTATTCTATTATATTATAATTAAGATATTCTTTACTGCTAAATGAAATATATATATATATATATATATATATATATATATATATATT
Source organism: Gastrodia elata (assembly GCA_016760335.1). Taxonomy (NCBI): domain Eukaryota; kingdom Viridiplantae; phylum Streptophyta; class Magnoliopsida; order Asparagales; family Orchidaceae; genus Gastrodia; species Gastrodia elata. The sequence goes on from CM028675.1 coordinate 24,827,341, forward strand.
AATAACATAGCGTGTGCAGCGCCATTTTCCATACAGACTATTTGATCTGGTGAACTTTTGCTTTATGGTAAGCACTTCATGCATCCATTGTTAGAAGGTATGTCTTCTACCTTTGGAACATTCTTTGAATTTTGTGCTTGCTGTTTTATTTGACATAACATTATTTGAATCCCTAATGTATGAACTACTGATTAAATGCAATTTTTTATTTCAATCTATATGTCCTATTTATTTTTCTGCAATAATTGTTGTTATCATTTTCTTTGTTAGTAATTGCTTGATTTCTGAACTGATTCAAATAGTTTAAGCTAATCCAAGTTCTTAACTCATCTCATCATTATCATCAAGCTTTAGATCCCACTAGGTGAGGTCAGCTATAAGAATTTTTTGTTTCTAATGTGCACAATTAAATAGAAGCCATTTCCTAAGTTTCAAATAGAGAAGATCATGCCTAATAGTTTCTTCTCCCGTCTTTTGTTGGCCTTCCTTGTCCTTTTTTTTTTAATATGGGCGAAATTCATAAACTCAATTTTTCTAGAAGGGGTGACGTTGCACGGTCTTTGCTTAATATGCCAGAATCATCTAAAGTGGAATTCTCTAATCTTATCCGCTATTGGAGTGAAACCAAACTTGCTAAGGATAAGCTCATTTCTCATTCTATGATTATACCACTCATCCATTGAGCATTCTCATCCCTTTAACACTTATTTTGTTGATAAGTTTTTTCTTTATTATGCAAATTTTTTATATGAGAATCAAACCTAAAGAATTACTAGCTAAAAAAAATATTAATTTAGAGTATTATTTAACACCGGTATCATAAAAGCTCTGCTGCTCACTGGTATTATTTGAAACAAGTTATAATTATTACTTTGAGTCGGTTTCTTTTATATCTTATTATTAGCTAATTTATACTAAGATTTACTAATCTATTTTTACAGAGGCAACACGACCCCCCATTCTCATCAACATAATAACACGTATAATTTCTTTATTTAAACATTTTATTCTCTATTTTATATGATTTTTTGTGAATAGAGCATGTATTTTTGCCTGTCAATCCAACTAAAATAGGATAATGCTTTGATGCCGCACGCACAGCTCGAAAATAAATAAAAACTATGATCATGCTTCTCTCTCATCATCTAGCAGTTCATGTATGTTTTGGGCTCAATTTAAGTGTTGTGATAGAGTTTTAACAAGTATATACACCATATTACTTGTGTAATTGTGTGTGCAACTGTATTATTGACTGTATTTCATTTCAATCAATGATATATGTTGTGTTTGGGATATTGGATGTTTCCATGGAAAGCACATTATTAATGCATTGAGTAAAATGTTCCTTTCTCAAGTCAAAATATTGTAGGTTGTATAACTAATTCGTTAAAGACGAGCATTATTAGTGGTTAAGATTTTGAATTTGTGATCTCATGTCAGTAGTTTACTTCTTATTTATAAGAATATATGAGAGAATAGAAAAGATGTTTGTCTTTAGGATGAAACCTCTTAATGATTCAATGAGAAAGATGTTTCAGGTTTATTTTAACATAGCTTAACTAATTTCAAATAATTTAATTAAGTTCTAAAGTTGAATAAAAGTTGAAAGTCAGGCATAATAGTTTTATTTGCATAGTTTAATTAATTGTTAGTTCATTTAATCTCAAAAGTTCAGCCAGAAATAAGCATCATGATGATTAATTGTTGTTGTATTATAATATGTACTGTGCAACAATGAAGTTTTGGAGTGCATGTTCTACGGTAGACTAAGAAATTTATAATATTATTAAATTTCATTAATTTCTTATTTATTTTCTCTTAAATTGTGTCCCCAAAAAACGTTTTCTTGGGTGCCCTTTTCAATATCAAAGCATAATCTTGACTTGAGCTCGAGTCATAAATCTTGGCTTAAACTCGACTCGAACTCTAAATATTTTGACTCCGCACAAATTTTCGAGTTGAGTTCGAGTCATAAATCTTGACTTAAGCTCTATTTAAAATGACGAAATGATTATAATTCTACTAGAACAAGTTGGAGCTAAGATTGAGTTTGGACTGATTCGAATTCGATTCGAAGTCAATCCTAAAATATTTGAAAATGATTACATGATAATCAAAATTTAAAGTAATATTATATTGTAAATAGTATGAATCTATAAATTATTATTTAAGACACAAAATTAATTTATATTTAAAGTTCACCTGATTTCAAAAAAAAAAAAAATACAAATTTTAGCTCTTCATATTCTACTTGAAGAATATTTTTATTATTGCCTATAGAAGTGGTTGAATAAATAAATATATATATATATATATATATTCCACAGGCGATGCCTCAGATTAAATAAAGACTTGATTGTCATCATGACATGATGCGAATGTTAAGGCATTCATGATATTAATGTATGGTTGCAGTCATGACATCGAAACATAAAGCTATTCAAATTATTTTTTACAATTAAAAAGGAAAGAGTTTAATTAAAGAGTATTATTATATTGGTTGAATATATATTTTTTTTGTAAAATTTATATATAAAAAAAATAAATTATATTATATATATATTTTTTAATGTATATTATTGTATAAGTATAATATTTTTCTTAATTAAAACAAACTTAAAAAAATGATATAAAAGGCTTGCATCAATCCAGCAAGTAACTAACTAATACATGAATTTTCTTAGTAAAGAAAAGCAAAAAATCAAATTTTGTCAACATCAATCGAGCGAGTAACTAAAATAATTCTTAAACTCTAGAATTAAATAAAATTGTGTAGGAAGTTTGTTGGGTTAGAACGTACCGAAAATTACATATAGTGAGTCCGCAACTTTCGTGAGCGTCCTTATCTCAAGATGGAGGCATTTGTTTGTTTGATGAGTTTTTCCTTTCATAAGTCTTTTTCCAGGATTGGTTCTTTGCACAAATTGCATTGATTACTAATTTGATTCTCTTAGGAAATCGATAAGTTTGATCGGCAATGCATCTCTTTAATCTGTGAATAATTGTAAGTCTTTCTTGAATTTTTTACAGACTCTATAATTTGGCAACTATTATGCTCTTAGTAAATTCTCTATTAGTTTCATGTTAGTGAAACTATTTCATGTCTTCTTCTCAATACTATATTAAGAAAAATTAGCTTGTAAGTTCAAATTGAAGCTGGGGTTAGCTTGAATTCAACTATGGTTGGTCGCATTCTCAAGGGTCAAGAAATTCATATACTCAAGTTAAGTTAAAGTACTAACTATATAAAATATTTTTAACTGGTTATGCAAATTTTATTTATAAAAGTTTAATAAAATATATTGAATATATATATATATATATATAATATTTATTTATAAGTATTAAATCTCCTATTTAAACAATTATTTAAAAAAATAAAAATATATACACAACTCATTATAAAATGCGGCCACCATATATTATTACATTTGGACTTCATTGTCGATGGAGGATTCACCGAGGCGACATTAGGCTCAGGTGGGGGCATTTCCGTCATTCCACTCGCCTCACAAGAATCCAGGAGAAACGGAGCAGGGCATTTTTGTAATTCTACGACCAAACGGCACTGTTCTTCGAACTGGTAGAAAAACTAGAAATCAAAACACCACGACCGTCCTTCTTCTTCAGCCGGGACTTAGCCGGTGGGGCTTCGAAGAAGCGACTGGCGTGTATCCCACGAGGACCTCTGCCAGAGGGAGAGAGTGAAGCGCTCAGACAAATTCAAAGAGCGCGCAAGAAAGAGAGAGAGATGGACTTCTTCTACTAAGGGCGGATTTTCCTACATCGAACTTCTAGGATCGTTATCGCCGCCGAAGAGGCGGCGGCATCGGGGTTGCTGTTGCGGGTTTGGTCACAAAGGCGTAGACCGGATGATCTATGGTAAGCAACTTTTGTTCTTTTGAGTTACCGATTTGCTCGCGCTTCTACGGTTAGGGATCTGGATTTGTGATTTAGTCGGAGCTTGTATGGAAACAGAGTGCAGGAAATTTCGTTCTGGATCCTGCGGCTATTAATATTATGATATATTGGGACGTGTTGAAGATGCTAAACTTGGGAACTCCTATTTTTGGCTCCGCGGATTTAGGATTTAGGATTGAAACCGTGAGGTGGAACTGTTGGTAATAGACATGTGGCGATGGTTTAATGCTGGCTGGTTCCTTTTATTACTATGAATTTGCATTGCCAGGGGACCAAAAAAATAGAGTCTGAATTCAGCTGACATGCTTTGCACTTGATTTAAGTTGTTCTGACATGATTCCATTATCGGAGCCTTTTTGTGTGTCGGAATTCAATTTAAGTGCGCAAGAAATTAATGGTTCTTTTTGACTAATACATGAATTTTCTTAGTGTGGTATCTTTAAAAAAAAATTTAAGCTGGACCGTTCATTTTGCAGGATTAGGTGATTGATGGTTCGCAGTGTTTTTCATTGGACTCATTTTTGACATTTTCTCTCTTAGCTGCGTTAATGTGGGGTACTTCGGCTGGATCTTATATCATTAGGGATCAGCTATGAGAGATTTTATAGGGATAACCTTGTAACTTACATATCTGCAGTCAAAGTGTGCTTGAGAATGGATGAACTGTGATATTGCAGCCCATTATTCATTTAGAGTGGTCATAAAGTCAATATTATTTGTCATGAGCTCCAGGAAAGTTGATGATTGGATGGTAGAGGAGGAAAAGTAGAAGCACATGTGACTTCCATTTATTGCTGTAATTTGAGTGACATTAGGACACAAGATTGAGCCCATGGGGTTATGCATTTCATTAGTCTAAGGCGAGTTAAGCAAAAAAGCAAGAATATTTTATTGCTCCACTATAACTTATATATTCTCAGCTTTTTGAGAAAGTTACTTTCAATGTGTTCTGTTTTCATCATTTGATTTTTGGCTTTGAATATCTATGTGTAGAAGGATTTGCTTAACCATGCTTCACTCGGGGCTGTGAATCCCAATGATTTATGGAACCCTTTTATCTAAGGTTGAAATGAACATTTATCATCCTTATAGAATAAACCTTTTATCTAACGTTGCAAATGAACATTTAATGAACCTTTTCACTTTATTTATATTGACTGGCAATGTTTGGATTCCAACACTCTTGTTGTGATCTTTTGCAAAGGCCACCTGCTTGCATCGGATCATTCAACATTTTGGGATTAACTCATTTTATTATACTGATTTTTATCCTTATAAAGAAACTTGGCTCATTATGTGTATCTTAAACTAGTGTTTCTTAATGCAACCATGATGATGGTAAATCAGGAAACACAATTTTTGATTGTTTGATGAAAATGCAACACTGGTTGATGAAAAGCACATGCAAATCTAAACATTTAAAAACATGTTAGCTACTTCTCTATCTAACCAGCTATTGGCCACTGAAATTCATGATTAGTAGTGATTGAATGAAATCAAAGTTTAAGGATACACTTTACATTTTTATCATAGAAATTTAATCCATATGATATGGGAACATATATGCACAAAATTGATTAAAAAATCTTTTAATGATTCAGATACTCCACTTATATGGAAAATCCTTAATAATTTAAATCTCACTGCACAACCAAGGGCTAAATATGAAGAGGTAGAGGCATATAAGATAGAATAAAGAAAAGAAATTCTAAATTTGAATCCGCAGGGCTAACGTTTCAAAAGCTCAAAAACTTTTGTTAGCAAGAAAGTATTTTCTTTTATCTAGAAGCAGCAAAAGTTTCTTCATTTTCAAAAAGTTTAATCTTGTGTTTAGGTATAAACATTGCAACAAGGTATATTATGTGCAAATGTAACAGTTCTTTATATATGTTGTTATTAATGTGCTCTATGATACTAATAGAAAGGTTAACTTTCAGACGTGCATGTTAAATTTTATATTTTCAATTTAGGAATTTAGTTTGAGATCAATGTCTTTCATTTCATTATGCATGTAGTAATCTCCATTTATAGGTATTTCTAAGCACTTATAATAGAAATAGCTGGTTGCAGGTAGCTTTCATTGCTCTTCGTTCAAGATAGATTCTTGTATAGCCTTGCATAGTATTAAACCTTTACTCATAAAATGTATGATTGTTTAGTGTGGTATTAAAATTTTCCCTCGCACGATTAAAATATACAATTGCACCTCCTATCATTTTAAAATTTTGTTACGTCGTTTGTTATACATGAAATTTGGCATCATACATGTAATGAGGGATTCATTAACAAGCTAAATTGTCATTAACAGAATTCTAATATGCTCATTATATATACCATGGTATGATTGAAACCATAGGTTGTAGCCCTGTGCTCGGTTGATTTCATCGATCAATGAAGGAATCAACTTCTATGTATGGAAATGTTGATACACTCTAAGTATCACAATTTAACAACTATAGATCATAATATGATAGATAAAACATCTAGCAATTAAGGTGAAGGTTCATTTGGATGTAAAAGCATTAGGTTTGGAATTTGAGCTTATCGTTGAAAAATAATAAAGCTTAGATACTGAAGCAACAATATTGAATGTTGTAAACTTGAATATATCTCAGCTAGGAAACTCATTTTGATATAATAATTTTTAGGCTGGGTTGAAGCTTTCCTTTGAAAATAATATAATAAGCTTAGATACTGAAGCAACAACATTGAATGTTGTAGACTTGAATATATCTCAGCTAGGGAGCTCATTTTGATATAATAACATTTAGGCTGGGTTGAATCTTTTCTTTGAAAATAATAGGCCTAGAAACAATAGCATCATTCCTAAGTACCTTAAACTTGAACGTCTTGGTTAGGCAATATATGATTGCTAATAGAATGCAAGACTATTATGATGTGAATAAGGGAAAAAATTATGTGAGTTAGTTTCTACTTTTTTAGGCATATGATAAAGCTTGGGAGGATTTGGTAGATAATAGTCATTTGGTATATATGAACCAAAATGTAAATTCTTATTATTATTCCTAGTGATAATGAACAAACCTTGCAACTTACAAACCATCTATAATGCATGATGATTCCATTCCTATAATCTGTAAATAAGATGTAACTCGTGTATATAATATAGAATATTTTTAAGCATTGAAAACCGAACTATAGCTTGTAAATTGCTCGACGACACATTTACCAATCAAGTACAAGCTATTATTAGCAAAAGCATTGGGAACTTCATATTGATGATACAGCATAAAGCTTGAAAAATTGAGCTTCTCTTTACAAAATAGTAGGCTTACAAATTGAAGCATCAACACCTGTACCGTTGAGCTAATAATCATTTTCAATTAAGTAAAATATGCTCACTATGGAATGCAGGATTAATAATCATTTTATTAAGGAAATGACGCCTAAATTGAGGTAAACTTATCTCTATGTCTCTTAATAGTGCCTGAAGCAATGGGGATAGACAAATCATGGATCGTACCTATCTTTTAAAAAATATTAACATGTAACTCAAAAATATGTAGACAATAGACAAAGTAAACTGTCTACATTTGAGGTTAATAATATGTTTGAACTTTCTGGTCTACTTTTTTCTTTCTAAGGAACATGGATTGTATTCTTCGAATCTATTAGTATCTCGTTTTACATATGCTCTTACTTGCCTCTCTTTCATTTTCTTAAACTTAAATAGACTTACAATTTCATCTATATAGTGATAGGGCAATTCTGAACTGATTAACTAGCTCATGTTGCCATTCTTTTACTTGTTTTGGTTTTAAAATAATGCTCTTCTTGAATGTCCAAATTGACAAATTCTTATGCAATGTTTAAACTATGTATTGGATTAGAGAATAAACTTAGCATTTGAAGGACCAAAAGGATAAGTAATAAAACTAATATAACATTGACAGAAGCTGTTCCAAAAGGTTTGCAGTAATAGGTTTGATGCCTATTGTAACATGCAACATAAACAGAAAATAAAATTTATAAAACTTTTTTGGAGTAGTTTGTTTAAGTTAAATAGTGATGATTATGATATCACATATTATTTTTCTCAACATGCCTATGGTAATGTTATTTAAAAGCTTCTAGTTATTATACTACTATCAAACCAAGCACAAAAGCCACTTTTGGTTTCTTATGCATTGAAGGGATTAGTTATTGATGAATGCATTATGTTTTTTTATATATAAACTATCTATGAGTACATTATGTGTGATAAACTCTTAACACTTCAAACTTATCCTTACATGTTAAATTCATTTAACTTCGTGTGTTTACAGGCAACTCCAGGAAACATTGTTGTTGGTACTCATGTATGGGTTGAAGATCGAGAATTGGCATGGGTAGATGGGGAGGTTTCCCAGATAAATGGACATAACATTCATGTGCACACAACAAATGGAAAAACGGTATGTAATGCAATATCAATCATCATTTTTGGTTATTGTAATTTTTAATTTTGTATTCTCATGGCGCTTGTTTGGATGCAGTTTGTGCTTCTTTTTAAACACTCATATTTTCATTGTTGTTTGTTTATAATTAGGTTAGCTATATGTTTTATGGATAACGAACTTCTGAATTTTGAATGTCATATTGTTTGGTTTGAGAAATATTCTCAGCTCAATTATCTTGCTTGTGTTTTTTTTTTATTAATTAAATGCTCTATGTTGACTTTCACTAATTATGCCTGCATAAGGAACTGATGAAAGATGAGAATAAGCCTGACCAATTTACAAAATTTTGTCCTACGGCCAAACGACCTTGTAATTCCATTGTGTCAATCAGTTGATGTTATGGATATTGCATTAAAAATTAAAGTCAGCATAGGTTTTTGATTCTTCTCTTTATTACTTCAGGTTAATGCTATACTTTATAATTTCTTTGGCTCCTGTAAATTAAAATGCACAAGATGAATACTTCTTGGATATTTTATGTTGCTTGAATTTGTTATTTACAATGTTTACAAGAATATTTTATGCATTTGAGATTTCATAAAATCTACATATCTGCTACTAATGGTTAATGTTACCTTTAAATTTGTATTTGCTAGAGTGGATGAGAAAAAATGGAAAAAATAAAAATTTTGCTAAGAATCAATATTTTCTCCAAAGAGTATTCTAAAGTTATTTAAATGAATAGCAAATGAAAGGGAAAAGTACAAGTAATAAAATGTTAGTGGTTCAGTCCAATCAAACCAAGTCTATTATAAGGTTGACAGAAGTTCTTTTGTTGCCATTAAATTATAATTATTTCATGTCTTGGATCTTGAATTGTGTCCCAAATCCTCATACTCAAACTTCTCATATTTATTGTTAGATTATGTTAATTACAATCTATCGGGCGAAATCAATTAGACATTTTGAAATTCATGAAATTCATCTTCTAGGTTTAATTTGAAGAAGAAATACCTTGGGTTATTTATTATACTTAGGATCTCAAGTTGAAGAAGGGTTGATTTTGAGATATGAATTCAAGTGATTAAACAAAATAAGCTTGGCATATTCGGCAGGATGCAAAACCACCTTGAGGTGCTTTTGCCAATCTAGACTTCTGTTTCTAGGCAATACATGTCTAAAGATAACATTGGTGAGTTCTAGGCAGGTAAGTGTTAGTTGATCAAATGATGATTCGATAGAGAACTTTTATGCTGTTTGGTTTAGATTTAGCTTGATCTAATCTAGATAAGCTAGCCAAAGCTGCTAAGCTAAAAATAATTTAGTGATTAAATTGGGTCTAAATTGATTTAAGCTGGTTATGCTGAAGCGTTTTTACTTATGGCTTAAGTAAACTATTTAAGAAAGTAATTTAGCTATTTATAATTAATTAATTATATAGTATGATAATTAATTAATAATATAAATTAAAAATTAATAGTTATCATATAAATACTGTAATTAATAATTCAATATAATTAATTCATTAATTAACATGAATTTAACTAATTAATTATAATTAAGTAATTCTAATGAAATAGTTATATTTAGTAAAGTCTATTAATTAATGTAATTAATTACTACCACAATTAATTATAATTAGCCTACGCAAATGATCTTTCATGATTTGGTGCATTAAACATTGGGAAATGAATGTTAGACTACAAAAAACATAATTTAATACTAAAACATTTAAGAATCATACATAACTTATTATTCAAATATTAAAGAGAAGAACTAGCTAATCACTCAAAACCTTAATTAAAATGTATTTATTATAAAATTTACATTAGCTCTGTTTTGGGTGGCTGCTCGAGGAGGCTAGGGAGAAATAAGGGATTAATGGAGTGGAGTTGGTGGTTGCCATGGACATTAGGAAGTCTAGGGTAGGTGGTGAGGTCAGATGGGTTGCCTGCTTAGAGGGAAGGGTCAATGGCCCTTTTTGCCTTATGGAGAAGAGAGGGAGAGCCTGAGGAAGTGATTGAGAGAGGGAGAGACCGAGAGGAACAAAGAGGCATAGAGCATTTACTACTTTGGAGAAGGGAAATGAGCATTTCTGGACAGAGTAGCTTGGTTTTCTGTTGTGAAAATTTTGTGAAAGAACAATTTGGAAGGTTGACTGCTCTTATAATATAGCCTCAAGGGCTATTCAGAAATTGTTAAGTTTTGATTTCCTTTTGAAATCACCAAAAGTCAATTTTAACTCTAATTTCAATGAAATTTATACCAGAAATCATCTTATTTTGTCTTGCACATGTTAAAAATAAATTTACGTTTTTGATGTATAAATTTAGATTTTACCAAACAGCTCATACAAGGCAAAGTCTTCATTTTTCGAAAGTTATAGGAATTAACACAAAATTTAGCAGAACTTTTGAAATTAAATTTTAAGCAATTTTGATAAAGGTGTACTTATATGATCAATAATACCCCTATTGAGCATTTATTCATATTAGAATTTTCGTGTATTTGTAACTTTTACCTTCCACCAAATTTAACACCCAAAGAATCTCAATATTCTTATGGTGTCAAAACACATATTTAGCTAATTTTAGAAAATAACTTTCTGTATATGATTTTCCTATTCAATTTTTTTTTATGCTCTACGCTTAATGAATTTCTTTCCTATTGGTTATTTCATGATGGGAGTTCCGGTTTAAATTTTTTTTGTGACTTTCTACCAAAAGTATTCCATAAAGTACCAACGAATAACTCAAGTTGTATGAGTTGCATATGGATTACCAAACTTAAATATAAGATTTGCTACCTTTATGACTTCTACTTATCTATGATTTTGTAAGTGATTCAACAATTTGATTTCTGCTTTGAAAATCTTCGATTATAACTGAAAAGTCTCACATTTCATACACTGATTTAAGTTGGCTATAACCAATAAAAGATAATGGATTAAGACTTGTAGGTGTTATGCATTGATTGATTCTAATGGTTTCTCTCCTTATAGAAGTAAGTTATTGGTTCTTGGTCAATCATATTGATAAGGAATTTTATACAACTCTTGTCACTTTGTCTCAAGTGCCTATCAACAACTACTACAGGAGACTTGTTCGATTTTTTGTGATTTTTCTAGATTTTAGAATGCATTCTAATTCGATTCTTCTGTGAATTTCGTTACAAGAATTTTAGCTTTAATGAAGTGCTTGGTAGGTAACCAAGTTCATATGAGCTGAGTTTAATGCTAGTTGATTAGTCTTCATAATTGATCATGCTTCAGGAATATGACTTAAGTTAAATAATAAATGTGGGCATCTTTTTGTGCTATTTGGTCTTCTTATTAATTACTTTTTGTTTGTCATAACTTTATGGAAAGCACTTTCACATAAACAAGTAGGTTTTTTATCCTAACATTTTTTCTAACACATTTCTATATATTGATACCTAGAATAAAATTTAGACATATTTGAAGATGATGCATTTTTCCAATCAAGTTTCTATATATTGATACCTTGAATAAAATATAGACATCTTTGATGATGATGCATTAACGTTTAGCTGCAAACTTAAGTGTAACACTTGAGATTTGAAGAATTTAGAAAATTATAGAGTAATTTTGTTAATTATCTCTTAATAATATTATAAAGTCTAGAAAGATGCATAAAAATTGAATAATGATTGTTTTATGCCAAAATTTTAAGTATAAAATAATTACGTGGTTGTATTAATTTTTGTGATTTAAAATTTTGGCTTAAAACACGTATAGCACAACACAACACATAAGCACAAAATAAACAACCATGAAAATAAAACAACCAAGGTCCATAAGAAGGAAGCCGCTGGCTTCGCTAAGAACATAAACTGGCTAGTGTTCTAATAATTAGCAGAGCACCGACTAAAGAGGAAGTGATTACAGCCCGCATACCGGTCGAGACAGAAACCTTAAGGTAGAAATCGGTCAAATACTACTCCACTGATTCTTCAAAAGGTAAGCAATCTCCCATCTTATGAGGAAACAAGGATGCTTGGTGCCTGGGAAACACATCAACGGCTTGCTGATGAAGAATTCTGATCCAGACCGACGAACGACTTCTAATGATGACTTCCCAGTCAACGGGACCAAAGCCCATGATAAATAGAACCCAAGTCAAACAAAGATAATAGGAGAATACAAGCTCAGACACAGATTTTATAAAGAGATCAAGATGACCAACAATACAGTAAAATTTAAGCAGAACCAGCCAACCATAAATAGTCAAACTAAACCATACAATGCAAAATAACATATTGACAAACGATATCACATCCAAGATATTAATATACCACTGAACCAATATAACCAGCACCATCCACCATGTCACAGGAAAAAATAACTGTGAACATTTTGGCCAAACAAAAAGAGTAACAAAACCATCCACTAAAACAACTTTAGATAGGATTCGAGCAACATGAGTAGTGGATAGTTCATCACGCATCAAGCCAAACAACAACAACATAAATAGGAAATCAAATCACAGAAAGCTACACGTTGGAACACGACCAGACCTGCTACAATCAAGGCAAACTTGAGCCACCTATATCCCATTCAGAGTTGGATTTGCAATATAGCCCACAAGTTGATTAAAATTTGGAAATATTAACGTTGAGCCATTTTAAATGCTTAAGATGAATTCCTTTCAAAATAATGCACAATTCACAGATAATAAATGAGGTAATGTTTACGTGATCCATAGCAATGTTTGAGTGCTTAGCTTTATTTCTAGCTATCCAAATAGCTCAAATCGTGTACACATCAATAAGGATACCAACATTAATCTTCTTAGATGATTGGGCATTTGAATTCAAGCAATTTAAGAATTGAAAATACCCATGCAAGCTGAGTGGATTGCTTGAAATTCATAGTGTCACAAACCTTTTGGCTACAAGCATTAGACCAAAGTACGAGGTTAAGAGTTCCACTGCTATTGCAACACACACATTTGGATGCTAGATGGAACCCTCTTTTCGTTAACACCTTGTCCACATTGATATAATTATTAAAGAATCTCCGCATGATCAGCTCAAGTGAGTTGGGATGTACTTATTCCAGAACCAATGAACTGAATTTGTCGTTAACTACCATGTTAGAAATGGCAAACTTAGCATGGCTAACATTAGGTTGGAAGGAAAATAATTTAGTGGCAATTGGGCTAGGCAAGAGATTGAAGAGGACTTGTTCATTCCACCCTTCCTGTTCGTTGAAAATGTCAGTTGTTTTAAGGTTAGGACATGAAATAGAACAATGTTCACTTAACCTACCAATAGGTGACCATATGTCAAACCAAAAGGAAGAGGGGGGATCAATAGAGTCCCAATGTGTTAAAGGTTCCATGCTTTCCCTTGAGTCAAGAATTATTTTCCATAATGTAGAATCGCTGATTTTGTGAGAAACTACATTTGGGTATTTAGTGGCACAATACGTAGCATTTAGAATGTGTACCCAAATCCTATTAGGAGTTCTGAATGCCACCATAGCTTCATGGAGAAAGCCTTGTGCAGATCTTCAAGGTTTCTCAAATCTAGATCACCTCATTCAAGGAGAAAGTAGGGTTCTTTCGGCCAATCTAAATAATCTTAGAGCCTTCCTCATGAAACCATATGAATTTCTTTAGAATGATTCGAATGCGCTTAAAAACCCATTTAGTGGGAGAAGAGACATCAAGCCAATAAATTGGAATAGTATTTTAAACATATTTGATCAAAGTGAGTCTTCACTCTAGTGAAAGAAAGTGCTCTTAACCCTTAATTTTTTTACTAATCTTTTCAAGTACCCCAATTGGAAATATTTCTTATTGTGACCTTTGAAAAGAGAGATACCAAGATGAGTTAAAGGAAGATTATTTTTTTGGAATCAAACTTTTAAATAATATCATTGGAGATATTTTGAGGGGCATTTTTGCTTAAGGAAAAAAAGGGATTTAGAAAAATTAATGTTTAAGCATGTGGTCGTCTCCAAATCTTTGATAAATTGAAGATTATAATGATGGACATTTTGGAGCCATTAGAGAAATGGTGATATCATCAACATATGCAAGATGTGACACATCAAACTTACTGTCGATGTTGATTATAAGAGGGGTTCTCCTTAAACATTTTGTTTAACATTTTAGACCAATGATCCAAGGCTATCACAAAGAAGATTGGAGATAAAGGTTCGCATTGTGTCAATCCTCTTTTTAAGTTGAAGAAACATTATGGGGAACCATTAGTAATAATGGAAAACCAACCGTTTTCAATTAAGTTTTTGGATAAACGGTGTGCGTGTGCGCGTGCGTGCACGCGCGCCGAAGGTTTGAGGCTTGCCTTCACTTGATCGGTCACCTCGTCATCCAGCCGAGGGACATAAATATGTACCTCCCCAGAGGATTGAGGCCCGCCTTTACCTATTCAGCCACCCAGGCATCCAATAGAATGACAAATTCTTGCACCTCCTTAGAAGGCCGAACGGTACCGATTGGAGAATGAACCTTGTTTAGAGGTAGCTATCGAATAGCATTGATTTTTGGGAATCCACCCAATTCTCTAAAATTTTATTAAAATTTATAATTTACACTCAAACCTTGGATTGAATCATTATTAATCTCCATTTGGTCATGCAAGGATACCAGAAGATAGTAGCAAATTGAAAATTGATCTAATGTTGCTACCGTTTATCACAACAGAGCCCTCCCTTTCCACATGTGGGTCACCATTGGCATTGCATCCCACAACATCAATTCCATTTCCTTGTGCAGGGACTTGTACATCAGCTTCAACCATGATCCTCGAATCAGGAGCATTAGTTTGTTGTTCTTTCGTTGGGGATTCTTTCCTCTTTGGGACGTAATTGAATTTTTTCCTTTTGTTCAAGACTTTGGAGATAACATGCTTCCCCTCCACATGTGTAGATTTAAGCTGAGGATGAAGCTTGAAATAATTTGATACATCATGACCAATAGTTAGCAATGAGTATATAAGCATGTTTTTAAAAATACATTCTTAGAAGTATCAATTCTCTTCATTCTTAATCCAAATTTCAGATTCAAACTCTTAAGTTAAATTAATTTCAACCAAGACCCGAGCAACTAAGGGACGGAGAAGGTTTGCCATCGCATAGTCAACTTTGAGAGGCTTTCCAAAGTAAGAACCCAACGTGAATAAAATAGAATGTGAGATCAAGTGAACCTTAAGCAATGGAAAATTGATCCACACTAGCATGATGTGAGGTTCGCTTCTTGGATCAAAATCTATAGTCCATTTTAAAACTCTCATGTAATAGTTGTCAATGAAGTAGGATTCTCTTGCAAAAATTCTAGTATAATCTACTTCATTTGAGAATTTAATCAAAACATGGCGGAAGTCAATAACCTCGCACTAAAATCATCGGATAAACCTAAGCTGTTGATAACTTCCGAATGACAACCATCGGAGGTTTACCTTTGGAAAATTTTCAACTAAAGTGAATTTGAACGACGTGGCAAGCATTTGCAATTCATCATTTGAGAGGATGAGGGTTGGTTTACCGCGAAGAGAACTGATAGGTTTTACTCCAATTAAATCAGTCACCGAGAAAGCATTTGTCAAGGCATCATGGAAAGATTTGGAGGTTGATCTACTCACCACATGCCTTTGCAGTATATCTTATTCTCTCACCAGTAGCTTAATCATTTAACCAACATTCATATTATCACTCTCAACACCACAATTTTTTATCTTAAATTCCTTATTTTCAAATGTTGGCAATATATTTTCATTTCTTATTTTATAATTTAATCTAGATTCATCTTATGTGGCTTTCTCATAGTAATTATCATAATTACACTAAATATGTATGGGAGAAACATGTTGATTCTAATGGGTTGATTACATGTCATGCCAAACTTATGTCTCTTAGAAAAGCCCTCACTACTTGGAATAAAAAAAAATTGAAAATATATTAAACAATATATATCTTATTTTCTCACCAATTTCTTGATCATTTTGACAACATTCATATTATTACTCTCAATATATATATATATATATTATTTTCTTGCCAATTTCTTGATCATTTTTACAACATTCATATTATTATTCTCAACATATCTGCTTCTTATCATAGATCTCTTATTGTAAGATGTTGACAAGCTTTTTCCAATCTTAAGAAATACTTCAAGTTTCATCTTATGTAATTTTATTATAATTATTTTCATGAATACATCAAATATATTTTGGGGAAACAAGTTTATTCTATGGTTGATTAGATTTTAGGACAAATTTTTGTCTCTTAGGAAAGCCATAACAGCCTGAAATAAGACAGTTCTTGGAAACAACTTCGATAATTTAAAAATTTAGGGAAAAATAATATTTCAAGTTATAAAAATTTATTTGAGAGAGATACTAATGAGTCCATTTGGCTAATCTAAATTTAGCCAAAGCCAAGCTTATCTAATGCCACAATAATACATATTGCTATTGAAACAAAAATATAGTATAACTTGGAAAATTCAAGGGGTGAGAAATTTCAAATTTTATCATGATTGGGTTATAAAAAAGACATGTCAATAAAATCAATGAATTCATCTTGGTGAATATAAAATCATAAATGACTAATCTATTAGCAACTCAATGGTTCAACATTTTGAAAACATGTTTAAGGAGGATGATTTTATCAAACCTATTTTTAACAACATGATTCCAATTCTACTCTCCAATCATTATAATGCAGACTTGATTAAATCAGTGGCCACTATTGATCTGGATGGTTTCCCTTTAGGGTTTTATAAAAAATATTGATATACTATCAAATTTGGTTATTGTGATGTCATTAGGGAATTTTTTTGTGGAATCTCTATGTAAATTCTTTGAGAACACCTCTAGAGTATTATATTCTAAAAAAAGATAAGTGCATTATGTGGATTAACTTTAAGCTTATCAACATATGCTTAGTTTTCTCTAAGATCATCTCTAAAATTCTTGTACAAAATTCAAAACTTTACTTCCCAAAATCTTTGTTATTAATCAACGTAGCCTTTTTTCAAGTAGAAATCTTAAAGATAATATCATGGTGACCTTAAAATATAAACAAAGAGGAAATATTTAAACTTTAAAACTTGATACAAAGAAAGCTTGATACAACGAAAGCTTTCTCTCTAACATTCTAAAGGCTTTAGATTTCAATAACATTTTCATTGATACAATTAAATTTATTGTTGAAAATGTTTAGTTTTCTATCATTTCAATGGGTCCTCTTTTGACTTTTTCAAATCTTATAAAGTTTGAAGACAAGAAAACTTCCTTTCACTTATTTTGCTTATCTTAAGGGCTAACTATTGGTTTAGGTGCATAAATCACATGTTTTTAATGAATCAATTCTTGAGATTTAAACTCAGGTGGGAACAGTTGTCTCTCACACCTAGCTTATGCTAATGATTTCATTATATATAATAATGGTGATTTGATGACTATTAAGACTTATATATCAATTCCTCATAAGTTTGAAGACAATTTGGGCCTAAAAATGAATTTGAAACTATCTTATTTTTTTGTTCACTATGAAATCCCTAATAATAAAATTTTCAAAATTAAATTAGTTTTTGGCTCTTAAAGTAAAAAATGTCCATTCAATTAATATTTAGGGGTGCATATATTTTTGAGTTTTAATTAAAATGTTTGTTTTTTGGGTTAAGCTTGGGAGTTTTCAATTGATTTGGTTTAATTGGGATAACGTATGCTTCGCATTAGAGTAAGGGGGCTTTGGTATTAGAGGTTTAAACATCTGAAAGGTTTTATTTGGTAAACTTTGAACTCTACTTGGACAAAATCCAAGATAAATCTTGTGTCACTAGACATCTTATTGGGGTCTTTAATAAATCTAGTAATTCTCCTACGTGGTAATTCTCCTATGTGGAGCAGACTTATAGTTTCCAAGTGCTTCATTGAACCTAATCTATATGAGAAGGTAATGCATCTAGCTGCACCATGTGTTTTGACATATGTGTTGAATTCTCGTTCTCTATTTGATTGTGAAGGCACCAATAAGCAATAATAATGAAAGCAACAAGCTTTTAGTGAAAGACTGCTTACTTGAAAATCAATCTTGGAATCTTGAAAAGCTTTTGGCCTTATTAGCATAATTCATTTCCTACATTCATACTGAGATGGATTGCACCCCAATTATTATTCCACTTATATGGATAAATTTTCAATTTACTTAACTTGGAATGCTGGAGAAATAACAAGCCATATTGTGACTCAACACTATTTGGAACAACATAATGCCTAGGTTTTTATCCTTCTTTATGGGCGGGATTGCAACTTCATTTCGGTTGACACAATTCTACAATGCAAAGGTTTCTTTACTCTGTCTAAATATCAATGCTGTGCCTTTATTGAAAATCTTCACATGTTTTTCTTGGGAATGACATTTCTATTGTTGTTTGAAGATGTTTTAACATTTTTGAATCTGGATTTACCCTTTTGGAGTATATGGATGTTGACCACATTAAAACTTGGTGCTTCATGGCCAGATAAAAAGAGGCGAGTCCCCATTTTGGTGTTATTATTAATTGGTACATCTAGTGGCTCGTTTGGGTTGCTTGTAATAGATCTAAACATAATGGTGTTAAGATGATGCTAATTGCATTAATAAAAACCTTAAGAAAGATGCCCAACTTATATTTTCTGCTTTCTAGGGCAAATTTTAAAGCTTCAGGTATATAAATTTGGTTAAGTTTAATAGCCTATTTTCTCATTATGATGATTGGCAGGTTGGGCGCGCTCTATCCGGTGCTTTGTTGTGCTGCTTTGGCTATGTTAGTTGAATATTTATGAGATTACGGTTTTGGGTTTCTCTTGATTTGTCAAAGATCTTTGGCTAATTGCCTTTTTGGAGATTAAGTGTTGGTTCTTGTTAACCGTAGGTTGGCATGGATTGACACTTACTGGTCCCAAGTTTTGATCCTGATATCTTATTCCTAGTTCTTGTTACTGAAAAGTTCTTTGACTCTGGTGTGCATGATTGAAGCTCATTTTTTTACGAATGATATCATTTTAATTTTAACTTGGGTTATAATATTGGAGAAATTTCTCTCAGTGACACATATATTCAAACCCACAAGAATCGACAATTGATACGCAACTCTTTTTGTTGGACAGCACTCTTTGGTTGTTTTTTTGGGTTTGGTAGGCCTGAGCCCATGGGTAGCCCCATTGTACCCACTTTTGTGGTTTTTGCCTGTTATAGGTTATGCTATGGATCTACTTGCTGCACCTAGAATTCAAGAAGATTGGATATTTTAGCTGATCAAATCCGAGGGGAGTTTGAGCGACAGGCTCTTGTAAAGATCAAGTTTGAGTTGCACTTATCTGGTGTCGAGGAAGAACTGGTTGGCTGTTGAACTTAGAAGCCTGTGTTTAATATGCTTGGGCTCGAGTTGTTGCATTTTGATTGGCATTTTGATCTAGGTTGCACCAGCTATATATTTTCTCATTTTTTTTGCAACTGTTTTTGATATTTATAAAATCTTCTTTCGTTGCCGAATATGTGTGTGTGTGTGTATATATATATTCCAAAATTGTCTCCATGCTAGTTTTTTGTTTAAAAAATCATTCATGCATCTTTCGGCACCATAACATTATAGCATCAAATGTGCATCTTTACAACATTGATAGACTGACCCAATTAATTGAGGTATCATTAGAAATATAGCTCTCTATTCTCTTATTTCCAAGTGGTGCTTCTATTTTGAGTTTAATTTTATACATAATTTTTTTTAATATTATCTTTAATCAGCCTAGTTAGTTTTTTTATAAGCTTTAACCAATATCAATCAGCCCATCTATGCACTATCAAAATATGATAAGAATCAATTAATATTATTTACTTCTCAAACATTAAGCTGCTGCAAAATGGCTGTAAATTAAGTAAACAAAATTTCAGTCTTAGCAGCGTTATATCTATTGCTTTCGGTCTTAAAAGGGAAGTTTCAATAAATCTTAAATCTTAGCAGGATGTCGCCATAAACTAGGAAAACAGGCCTAAGTTAAAGAAAAAATTGAAACTGTTGGTAGTAGATGTGATATAGACAGCTTTGACCATATGAAAGATAAAGAAACAGCTGCGTGAGTATCAGATGCGGGACATTACCTGCATACGTACCTTCATCTAGGGTTGAGTGAGAGGTGCTGCGGGACGGAGGCGCAGCAATGGGGCTGCTTCAATGCCCTTAATAGGGACTTCGACCATAGGTGCGAACAGTGATACCATTGTGTCCATGATGCTCTGCAGCAAAATCCATGGAGCTGTGAACTGAGCAGAGGATTGCAGAAAAAGCTGATGCAAACTTGTTAAATCCGCATTACCCACTAATTCGGTGGATTACATAAATCATGAGGTCAGCGCGATTTTTCAGCTTTATGGGGATAATGGGAATTTTATTAGATGATATTTTGTTAAATACAATTACTGCTTGGAACATTGACATATATAACTAGTTATATCCTGCTAAATCCTATTACTAAACAGACACTAATATAAATGGTTATCAAAGGTAGTTAGAACAATGAATTTTCTAAATAATAGCTTTGTAACTAAAGAATTATGATTTTAATAGAAATGATGGATACTTATTATATTCATATTCTCTTATATTGGTTATGGAGATGTCTTACAACAGATATACAAATTCAATTACTTTTATTTGTTATTTTAAAATAAGAGTTATTTATCAGAATCATGCATTGACTCTTGCAAAATATTCAAAATAGCTGTTCTCTTGTAAATATTTGTTTTAGTACACATACATTCTTGTTAAATGTTCATTTTGGTACATTGACTCTTAATTTCCATTAGTCCACCAATTTCATGCTAGGGCAAATGCGAAATTTCAAAATTTCGGTTTAATTTTTCATTTTATGCTTATCAATAACTGAAATTTAATGGAAAAAAATTTCTGCGTATTTACAGGTTAAATTTTCTTGCAGGTTTAATTTTTGAGTTTTCAAAAAAATTGTGTAAATAATTAAAATTTTTGCTTTAATTTTAAATAAAAAATTTTTTGATTTAATTTTTCATTTATGCTTATAAACAACTGAAATTTGATGAATTTTTTTTTTCTTAGTTTTGGCAGGTTTAATTTTTTTGCGAGTTTAATTTTTGAGCCTTAAAATAAACAATGTGTAAATAATTGAAATTTTCGAGTTTAATTTTAAATTAAAAAATTTTGGGTTTAATTTTCATCTTTAATTATTTTTGCATAATAAATTTCCTTAAAGGATCCCTTAACTCTTGTAAATTTTTGTCAAAATATTATTCATAATTTTTTTTTTATAATTTTGCCAAAAATATGATTCATAAAATTGTTTTTTTCCAATAAAATTTGTAAAGGTGTAAAAAAGTATTTATGAATTATATTAGCTCGTAGATTATGATTTAGAAAAATAAATATTAAAGTTTGTACTTCATTAGGCTGCATATTTTTTTATATTAGCCAGCATATTTTTTTAACCTGCAGATTTTTTTCCTCGGGACATCAAGCTCGCCGGAGACAATGAATAGTTAAAGTTGGGGGTTAAAAAAATCTGCAGGCTAATAAAGTACAAAACTTAATATTTATTTTTCTAAATCATATTCTATGGGTTAATATAATTTTTACATATTTTTCTACATTTTTAAAAATTATTGAAAAATAAATCAATTTTATAATCATATTTTTAGCAAAATTAGAAAACAAAATTTTATGAGTAATATTTTGATAGAAATTTATAAGAGTTAAGGGATCTTTAAAAAAAAATTATTATGCATAAATAATTAAATTTAAGCAATAACCCAAAAATTTTTTATTTAAAATTAAACTTGAAAATTTCAGTTATTTATAGATAATTTTTCTTAAGGCCCAAAAATTAAACCAACGAAAAAATTATGCCAGCTGAAAATGAAGTAAAAAAAAATTTCATCAAATTTCTGCTATTTATGAGCATAAATGAAAACTTAAATCCGAAAATTTTATTATGGGTAATATTTTTTATAGAAATTAACAAGCATTAAAGGACCCTTCAAAAAAATTTATAACACAAATAATTAAACATGTAGTTTAAATCCGAAAATTTTTTATTTAAAATTAAAGCCAAAAATTTTAAGAACTTACACATAATTTTTATTCTTAAGACTCAAATTAAACTTGAAAAAAAATTTAATCCGTCAATACGCATAATTTTTTGTTTCTATTAAAATTCAATTATTTATAAAAATAAATGAAAAGTTAAATTTGAAAATTTGAAATTCTACATTTGCCCCTGCATGAACGGTGGACTAACGGAAATTAAAAGTCAATGTACCAAAATGAACATTTAACAAGAATCAATATACCAAAATAAATATTTACAATGGTTAACGACCATTTTGAATATTTTGCAAGAGTCAATGTATGATGTTGATAAATAACTCTTTTAAGATAGTATATTGTTAGTGGGTGAGGCATTTTCTAATTCAATTGTAAAACAAGGACAAAGTTGAAAATTTCTAATGCTGGGGCTGTGAATTAGTAGGAAAAAGTTGAAGTGCATAATACTTAGTTTTAGCGGATATTAAATGTGTAAATTAGTGGAGATGATGATGCTAAGTTGGATGAGTGGGTTTACACAAAAGATAGTATAAGAAATGATCTCTTTTGTAACAAGTTTGGAGTGGCTTCAAGTGGAGGATAAGTTTAGAGAAAAACAACTTAGATGATTTGTATATTTTGTGTGTAAATCGTTGGATGCCTCATTTAGGATAGTTGAGCTTGAGTTTTGTTAATATTAAAAGAGAAAAAGAACCAAAAAAGATATTGCAAGAAATTATTAGGAAGGATCTCAAATGCTTGATGCTTGGTAAAGAAATATTTGATCGTGTGCACAATGGAGATGCCCATTTAGTGGGCTCAAGACTTGTGGGTCTTTGTTGAATTAAATCTGTTATTATCTGATTCATATGTTTGATTTATTTTAATGTTTTTATTTGAGAAGAATTTAATATCTAGATTTAAAGTTGGATATACTAAAATAAAATTGTGGTTGTAACCAATAGTTATCTTTGCATAAAAAAAGAAAATAAGGACAAATGAAGGAGATTACCATAAACTTCTATCAGCTCGGTGCAAGCCACACAATCTCATTACCCTTGTGCCCTAGATCCATGTAGTGCCACAATTCGAGGTTGCAACTTGTAACCACTGTGCACATCTTCGCTGACCACATATCACAAGCTCCAATTGCCGCTCAGTTTGTCCAATCGACACACAATTCCCTAACTCGACCACTCACAAAGCACACACAATTCTACAACCCGGTGATACACACAAACCACCCATGCCTTGATCAAAATAGAATTTATTTTGCACACGATTGTCCATGCTTTGGATCATAGCTATGACCTTCTGAATCATCTGCAAAACAATCATAGAGGGAAGAATTGCCCAACTCCTCTATTTGTGCGTAGAAGCCTCAATGTGTTTTTAATTTGGTCATTAGATACCTCTTGAACCTTTCTCTTACATGCCTAGGATCGTGATGGTTCCGATTGCTGTGGCTGTACTCAGCCAAACTACTTGGCTACCTCTTTTTCCCTTTCTAAATACTAAGCGTCTCATTCCCAAAGACAACTCGCAAGTTCTCCAAAGGCCCTTAGGAGCTACTTGAGAAATAGTTGCATGATCGATGTTCCTCCAATTTTTATTCTGGCCGATACATTTGCACTTTGATGACTCTAGTGTCGTCAATTGTTGGTTTGCTTAGAGGAAAAATTAAATTCTCTCGGTTGATTGTTGTTTTGGTTCAGAGCAAGGGAGATTTTCGACATGAATTTGAGCGTCTCTAAGCTTCCAAAATATTGCCAAAAAACTTGACAAAATTTGCGAAATGCCACCCCATTTCAGAAATTTTGAGTAACATATTAAATTAAAAATGAAATGAATAATTGATTTTTTTAAGAAAAGCAAACATTTTTATTGACAATACTTGTTAGTTATCATGAATTGAGGGTGCGCTGAGTAGAATTTCCTTGATTTCTAGTAGATTTGCATGATTCTAGTTGAATCATCTTATGATTCTAGTTGAATCATCTTATGTTTAATGTCTGATTCTAAGTTGACCTAGATGATTTTATTAATCTTACTAAGTCGTAGTCCTAAGTTGAGTTCTTGTAGACCTAAACAATCTAAGACGACGTGGTTGGAGCTAGTCAAGATCTTCCTAAGTTTAAAGATACTAGTCTTACGTGGTCTTAATGTTCCTAGTTTTGTTTAAAAGATAAAGCTAAATAATCTGATTCCTAGTATATCTAAAAGATCCGAGTTGAATCATTTAAAGTTTAAGAGACCTAAATTTTAGATGATCCAGTTGGATCTTTTTGAACAAATCGTGCTAAATTGAATAGATTGGTTCCTAAAAAATCTTAAAATATCTTCAATGCATATACTGGTCTATCTCGCCTATGGAAAGATTGTAAAACTAGCTATCATGGGCATTTTAACATATATAAGCCTCATCACAAACTCAAAAATCTTGGGCCACCTTGTCTGAATGAGAATGCAGTAAAATCCGCTATTTTGGACATTTTAAATAGATATAAACCCCACTCGAATCAAACTCTAGATTTTGTAATAGATTTACACCCTAATAGATGCTAAACTGACCAACAACAATGCTATTGAGTCCTCCAAATCAAACCAAATTTGCCAAATACATAACCTAAATTCTAATATTTAGACTTGTATCTATAAGTTCATCTAAGACTAAATGAAATCTAAAGTTGTGCATGCCTTTGAATCTTTATTGGTTTCCTGTTCAAAACTTTGGACACTAGTTATCATGTTGTATAATGATAAATTATACAGCAAAATGGTATGACCAATCTTTGCTGAACCTAAAGACTGGCTTTAATATATTTCACCAAAGTTGCTCAGGATATTTGAGATGAGATAGCATATGATTTCTAATCAAAGTGTCTAGATGTTATGGATTAAATTTTCTTTGACATTGACAGATTGATTACAGGTTGACCTGGGATGATTGAACCATTATATCTTTATTGATTTACTTTCATCTACTCCCAATCCTATGTCATCCAAGTCGGATCTATTAATGCAAAACAACACTCCTAGGGGTAATTAATTATGGGGCTTTTGCCTATAGGAAAATTTCAACCTCAGATCTAAATAAACCACGACCCATTCTTTTAGAAAAAAGTCCTGATTGAAACCAATCTAAAAAAAGACCTACTTTTGAATTCTAATCTAGATGGTGAAAGTTTCTGAACTTTTGTGAACAATCAAATTGTTTTATAATATAATGCTAGAATAGAAATTTTGGGATATTAAAATATAAAGTCCTAGAATTGTAGTAAAATATATTATTTTATGTGTAGCTGAGTGTTGAGCAACACATCTTTGGAAGTTATGTATTTGTGGTAAAACTGGGAAGGATAAAGTGGGAACGTTTTTACTAGTTAAATAACGGTAGAAAAATCCCAAAACCAATTGTAACCAAGTTAGTAAAAAAGTTTGGCTGATTTAAACTATGACAGGAAGTAAATAAACCACTAATATACAATATATACAAATAATATGCAAGGATTAGGAAGGAGAATTCATTGACCAAATCACATGGCTGTAAGCATGGCTAGAATTCATTGAGCAAAAGGTTTCTTGACTAAAAGAACATGGCTAGAATTTGTCCCTAAAGGATTAACACCTTGTATACTAAAATAATGTTAATAGTGGTAGAACTGCATATTTTACTTTATATATCTTTTTTAAGTAATTTTTTTCTATTCATCTAACCAGTAAATCATTTCTAAACTCTTCCATTTAGGTTATTGTGAATGTCTTAAAGGTATTTCCCAAAGATACTGAAGCTCCGCCTGGAGGAGTGGATGATATGACAAGATTATCGTATCTGCATGAACCTGGCGTACTTCAAAATATGGCAACAAGATATGAACTCAATGAGATTTATGTAAAACATTTATCTCTCTTTCATATAGTTCTGTGTTAGTATTGTCTGGAGACAAGAAAGGTTTTGTGACACTGACATTTTCATATTGAGCTTTCAGACATATACTGGCAACATATTAATTGCGGTAAACCCTTTTCAAAGGTTGCCACATCTTTATGACACCCATATGATGGGGCAGTATAAAGGAGCAGGATTTGGAGAACTAAGCCCTCATGTTTTCGCAGTTGCAGATGTTGCTTACAGGTTTCTGTTTAGTTTGTGCATCTTCGCATAAAGCAACTTTTACAACATCTGTTGATGTATGTTTTCCTTCAAGAATATAGGGCAATGATTAATGAAGGAAAAAGCAATTCCATTTTGGTCAGTGGAGAAAGTGGTGCTGGTAAAACAGAAACTACAAAAATGCTTATGAGATACCTTGCTTATTTGGGTGGTCGCTCTGGAATTGAAGGCAGAACGGTTGAACAACAAGTTTTGGAAGTAATTTAATTTCTTTTATTTTTATTTTTATATTGGTGAATGCTATCATGCTAGAACTACTCATTTTTCAATTGTAATGCTAATATTGTTTTGATTTTCATTTTATGCATTTCTTGCTACTTCCAGTCCAATCCTGTCCTCGAAGCATTCGGGAATGCAAAAACTGTTAGAAACAACAACTCAAGGTATTCCTTAATTGTTTTTCATATTGGTTTTATGTTCAGCAGTGTCCATGGGGTATTGCATTTGTAAGCAGTAAAATTTTCATTATGTTTTATATAAAACAGCACCAATACTTAGTTTGATTGAATGTGTTGATCTACTTGAATCTTTTGTCTCTATTGTGCATGTGATAAAAAACAACCTCTGCCCTAAACTCCAAGCATATAAGATCTTTCCTAATCGTTTCTTGTTATGTCTATTTTGGTTTTTCTGTCCTCTTTTAACTTGGGCAAAAATTATATGCTCAACTATTAAAATGGTCTTCATTCAATTTCCCAAACATCTGTAGGTTAGTGCTTCCAATACATTTGAACTTACACTCCATATGTTCAGTTTTAGACATACTAAGATAAAAAAATTTGAATTATAAAGTAGTCCTCCTTAACTCAAGTTTTGCTTCAATTCCATACTTTGTCTTATCAATTAATAACGTATTATCAACAAATAACATTCACCAAGGAATCTCTTCTTTAATGTGCTCAGTAAAAACACCCATAATTAGAGCAGAAAGATATGGGCAGAGCAGTGAGCCCATACATAATCCAACCGAAACCAGGAAATCATTAGACGAGCCATGTTGAGATTGAACACATGCAGCAACCCCATTATACCTAATCTAACAACATTATAATATGCAACATTAATCTCTTTTCTCTCTAAAGCTCTTCAAAAAAATAGTCATGGTACTCTATCCTACACCTTTTCAAGATCAATAAAGATTAAATGAAGATCTTTTTTTCCCTAAATTTTTTTATCATACCTTTTAATATATATATGGCTTTTGTGATAAATTAACTTAGCATAAAACCAAATTGATTTTAAGAAATGCAAGTAATCTTTTGTTATTTGTTTTCAATTACTCTCCAAAGTTTCCAAGTATAACAGTTCATGTTATGCTAATTCAAATAACTTTTATGCTAGTTATTGACTACCTAATGCAATCCTCCTTTTTTATCTGGGAGGACCTAGATTTGACATTTAGTTGGAAATGGATTTTTATATGTCAAATCAATTTCTGTCATTTCTCTCTATGAATATTTTATCTTATCAGCTGTATAAAGTGTTATTTTATCTATTTGATGCCATGAAGTGACTTTGCAATGTTTTTTGACTACCTATATCAACCCAAGACGACACTTAGCTGGAACTTGCTATGTATGCTGGGTCTTTTTTTTTTATTTGGTTTCTTTTTGCGAATAATTTGTCTCATCAGCTGTATAAAAAGTTTATTTTATGCATGTGATACCATGAAGTCGCTTCGGAAAGTTTGTTGAGATACAATTTGACAAGAGTGGAAGAATATCTGGTGCTGCTATAAGGACCTACTTGCTCGAAAGATCGCGTGTTTGCCAAATTAACAATCCAGAAAGAAACTATCACTGCTTCTACCTTCTTTGTGCAGCTTCCCTAGAGGTGCATATACAGAGGCTCATCCAACTATGCTTTTTATTTAGATTTACCTTATCTCTATACAGTTTTGATCTATTGTAAAATTCTTGATTTAAAAAAATCTCATGTAATTTGCAGGTAAGAGAGAAATATAAGTTGAGAAGTCCACAATCATTTCGCTATCTAAATCAGTCTGATTGTTATGAACTGGATGGTATTGATGATTCTCTTGAATACCTTGCTACTATAAGGGCAATGGATATAGTTGGAATCAGTGAGGGAGAACAGGTTGAATTTTTTTCCATTTTTAGACTACGAGGATTTTAAAAAATATGCTCTTCAAAATATATCTCCTATTATATTTTACATTTATCAATTAGTTCATGTGAATTAATGATGATTTTTTCAGGAAGCCGTTTTCAGAGTGGTGGCTGCTATTCTTCATATTGGCAATATTGATTTTTCAAAAGGAGAGGAAATAGATTCTTCTGTCATCAAGGATGACAAGTCAAGGTTCCATCTTAAGACAGCGGCTGAGCTTCTGATGTATGTCTTTATATATATATATATATATATATATATATATCATGATATGAATTTTTTTTGTTGAATTCAGAATGCTGAAAATTCACTGTTAGTCATTATCTATTTTTCATTGCAGGTGTGATGCCCAGGGATTGGAAGATGCACTTATTAAGCGTGTGATGGTGACACCAGAAGAAATTATCACCAGAACTCTTGATCCCGCTTCTGCAATTGTTAGCAGGGATGGCCTAGCAAAGACTTTATATTCTCGCCTTTTTGATTGGTAAGCATATTCATTGACTGTTATGTAATTGTTCCTTGACACTGCTATGCTAGTTGTGCTATGCATGGTGCACATTCTTAAAATTCAAGATAAAAAAAGGTGATGCGTGTATAATTGGTCATATTTCAACAGGCTAGTGGAAAAAATCAACGTTTCTATTGGACAGGATCCCAATTCAAAGTCACTGATTGGAGTTCTTGATATTTATGGTTTTGAGAGCTTCAAGTGCAACAGGTTAAATATTGTAATGATTTTTAACGCTCTACATCTAGAATTGAAATTGATATTCATACACCATTGTTTTGCTCTTTTTAATGTGAGCAGTTTTGAGCAATTCTGTATCAACTTTACAAATGAAAAATTGCAACAGCATTTCAACCAGGTCAGTATAATCTACCATGATCTAGTATGAGCTATTTTTTAAATAGTTCCCTTTCTATTGAAATTGTTAGATTTACTTATGCTTATTAAAAAAGTCCAAAATAGTTTTTCATGCTCTTATTTTGAACCAAAAATTCCAAATTAACTTTTCCATCCATTTTGGATGGAACGTTAATTTTGTGGAAGTTATTTTAGTAATTTGGACATTAATTTAAAAATTTGTAGATCATGGATATTTTGAAATACTATCTCTTTCTATAATTTTTTTGAGAATAAACAAACTTTTTAAGTTTTTTTGCACATATTTTTGGAATATGGTATCTTAACTTGCTAATATTTTTTCTTACAGGCATCTATACTGATGTTATAATAATTTTTTAACTGAAAAATATTTTCTTGTTTGACTTATATTACTTAAAGATTTAGCTACAATGACAATCTTACAGGAATAATCTGAAGTGCAACTTAGGCCGTTTCATGCACTTCTGCTTTTGGATCCTATTAATTTTTAAACTTGTATGTATACTTTTGTACAAAATGTGGGGGCATCA
This sequence comes from Gastrodia elata, assembly GCA_016760335.1. Classification (NCBI taxonomy): domain Eukaryota; kingdom Viridiplantae; phylum Streptophyta; class Magnoliopsida; order Asparagales; family Orchidaceae; genus Gastrodia; species Gastrodia elata. The sequence goes on from CM028675.1 coordinate 24,857,475, forward strand.
TAACATTTTCCATTGCATAATTGCTTATTTTGCATATATATATATATATATATATATATATATATATATATATATATATTGTTTTTTTTCTTATGTGTGGTTGATGGGATTTAAACCCATAACCTGGGATAATAAATCTTGAGCATCTATCGTTGGGCTACAACACCATTCACAAGAATTATTTATATATATTCAATGAATAAAAAGAATTAAAATTTTCTTCATACTATTTGTTTATGTTTATTTTTTCATGTGTCAAGTTTTCTTGTATATTACATACTGGCTATATCATTTCATATTTTTTGCATCTTTTATTGAAACTATTGTGGGTTTTTATAAAAAAATGCTTTTAAATTTCAATTGGAATAATGATATAATCCTTACTAGTACTCTAAAATTAAGATGTTCATTACAAATAACATCCTTTAGAACAAAAATAGTTTTTTTTTTCAAAACTAGCATTACTTCTAAAATTCCAAATAAACATTAATGTTATCAGTTTTAGAAAATATTGAATATTCTTTAAAATTGTAAATAGCCGTCTATCTCAATTTTCTTAAATATAATTTTGTTGTTATAAATATTTTTTACAAAACATTGAATAATTTAATTTCTCCAAAATTTTCTTAATAAATATTTCATTCCCAAATATTCTAGTGGTTTTGCTGAGAAATGAGTTTAGACTTTCTAATAAGTTTGAGACTAAATTAAATAATTTTCAATATTAGAGGGGTTTCTTTGAAAAATAACTCAAGCTGTATTAAAATAATCATCTCAATGTGGAAGCAACTTGTGTCATGATGGTTACAAAGAAGCAATGAAGAGATCAAGAAATATTGATGTTAGCGAGATCATAATTTTTGTGTTTTGGATTGAACAAAGCTTATTCATGGATGTGGAGAAATGGCTTGGTCAAACACAATCCAAAAAGACAAAAATACGCTAAAGGACACTGCTTAGCTTTTCTTCCCAAATACCTTAGCACATCTATTCTTAATCAAATAAAAAGCCTAATGAAGTTCTTGTAAAAATGACTAATTTACAAAGTGACTCTTCTCACATGTACCCTAAATCGATTTGAAAGGCTATATTGAAATTCCTATTCTCCTTGAAGCCCAATTTGTTTGGACACATGAACCTAGAATCTCAACAGAGAAATTGATAAAGACTTTTGAAACTTTAGCCAATAGATCCTTTTATATATAGCCATCGCTCACTAACTTCCAATGGCGTGTGTCTCAATTAGTCTATCATATGACTTCTGTATGATTTTTCATGCTATTCCCGAGAATCCAAAGACATTTGCCACATTTTGATATTTAGATTCTGAGTAAAGAATTTTCCTGCTCAACTTTAATCTGATCAAATATAGTTATGGATATTTCAGATTCTCTGCATTGCTCTTGTAGATTTCATCACATCAGATATTAAGCTATTAAGTCAATTTTAACAATTCTTTTCTTTGACTCAATATTATGACAAAATATTAATCTCTTTTATGATCCCTCTCTAAGTGACTTGCGCTCTTGTATTGAAACATTATAATCTCATTCATACCAGGTCATTCTTGAATTGAACACCCATGAGAGAACTCTAAAGTGTATCTATTTCAAATTGAAGTGGAGCCATTAACAATAAAAGCACATCTGCTATTGATTTTCTTTTAGTTGAAGTAATTATCTCCACAAGTGGATAGATGCGAGTCGCTACATGGCACTGGGATAGGTCTTACATTACAATTCTGACCTGTTTTTGTTCATCTACGATCTTCCAACAGTTACTGTATCTTCTTTATTTTGGATTTTTTTTTCTTGCATATGTATGCGTTACTGTTTACTGCATCCTCTGTAATGTAATAATCCAACTTAGGTGAACACATAGTAGTTGAAGTTCCTCTGGGCATCAAAAGCTGCACCCATCATCCTTCATTGTACCTTGCAACATAATATTTGTATGTATGGGAAGGGATTGGGTACTTTTCCCAATAAGTGTTACCCAAACCTCTATTTGATTAACAATAATATACTGGATCTGTGTTAGATCTTAAATGTATAGTGAAAGTTACAAATAGGCGTAGAGTTTGAAACCGTTTGGCAATACTTATCTGAAAGTATCAGGTTCAAGTGCCCTACTAATACCCAAATTCTAATGCCCATCATTGCTTTCTTTGAGTACTAGATTTTCCAATTCAATAAAAATTACAGATGACATTTCAGACAGTATCTGTAGGGATGGCAGTGGATACTGCTTTATTCTCTCTGATTAGATTAGTCACCATATTTAATTAGCCATATTAGTACCTGAATCTGTATCTCATCCTGACAAGTAATGACAAATAACTATTTGTATTAGAAACATATGGGTATCAGGTAACTGACACTTATCATTTGTTTTCTGAGTACTTGATTTTCCATTTTTTTACTACTGTTTTATAAATGACATTTTGGAAGACCTAAAAAGGAGTTTGAAAATTTCAAGCGTCTTATTTTCAGTTTCCTTTCACTAAAACTGCAAGATGAAGCTTTGGAATACCCAAATGATTTAATTGAAAGTTATTCTTATAAACAGCTGTTCATTCTAATTAGCATCTGACATTCAAGTTGAAAAATTTCAATGGCATCAAAGCCTCAAGTTCCATAGTGAATAGATAAGAGAAAGGTTAAAGGAATAAAAAAGAACTTTTATTAGGATTTTGATAATTTTCAGTTGGGAGAATTTGGTTAGGGGAAAATTGCAGTAGATTGAAAGAGAAGTGTGAATTAGATGAATTTTGAAGAATGCTCAATGTAGAATCTATAGAGGAGATATGAGACACACTTGAAGCCTTGAATGCATTCTTCTCTAAGTAGGGAAGCTGTCGTGGCACTCAATTTAGATGTGACCAGTGAGCCGAGTGATTATATGAGGCATGTCGCGTGAAGCTGCGATGGTTTACCTCAATATTTTGTTAGATATGAATCCTAAGGGAGAGAATGAAGAGATGGAGCAATGGATAGGTTAGTAATTAATAAGAAAAAGAATATTTATATTAAATGTGCCCGAATCTCTTTTATGATTAAGTATGTATTGTTCTTACCAGCGGACAAATCAGTTGATTCCTTCTCAAATGGGATGTCAACAAACAATCCCTCAACCTACTTTTCTTCTTTAACACTCATGCTTAGAAATTTCATCCTTTGCAAGAAGTGAGTTTTGCACATTATTTAATCTGTTTCTTCTCTTTTACATGATTTGGTGTTTTGGAAATTCTTGTAAGAGGGCGTTAAAGAACATAGTAATTGGAGACCTTACTCATCTTCATAAAAAGTTATAAAAATTTCCTAAGTCATAAATTGTAGAAGATTATATTGTTTCCAGTGTGACTTAGTAGGTACAGTTTCTCCTTTCAAAGATATTCGTCTCTATTTTTTTCTGTGTTGGAAAGGTATATTTGCAAGGACTCCATCTGGACATGTCAACCTTTCATGACTGTTTCCTTGGAGGCTTCCATCATGATCAATTTCGTAAAACTTTGCTGGGGATCGACAAAAGTGATTTTTTATTCTTCTCTGCATATTTTTTTTCACTTCTTATCATAAGCATTTTTGAATACCACTTAAATGCCTTGACAAGCCTGTGTTGAATGTTAAGACTGCATCTGGTTTCTGAAAAGAAAATTTTTATTCATCAAATTTCATGATTGCATACTTCATGGTCATCATTCTACAAATCATGCTCTGATATTGTCTGTTAGAGAGTGTGAATTTAAGAGGACAGGAGTTGAGTTCGATACATCTGTTATTTAACTTATATTCAACTCAAAAGTTTAGTCTTATAGGAGAGGCCTAATAATTTGGTAACTCTACACAAATTTTTTCAGACTACTGAACGCTAAACAAAATTTAATAGTCTTGCATTATATGTAATCGCCTTTTCATGTGAAATCTCACTACATTGGCCAGTCTGCTTCTCAACTAAGTTTTTTAACAGTTAAATTGTCACGCACCAGAAGTTCCATTATTGATATAGGTCCTTCATGTTGATATACCATGGGAGTCACCTGCGCTAGAGGTGCTTCTGCCTTGAATTAGGAATTCTTGTAACTCTTAACTTTGTGATGTTTTGCATTATAATATATTTCCTTGAAAATAACATTTAGAGGTTCATGCAGCATGTCTTCAAAATGGAGCAGGAGGAGTACACTAAAGAAGAGATAAACTGGAGCTATATAGAGTTTATAGATAACCAAGATGTGTTGGATTTGATTGAGAAGGTATATTTAGCTTCTTTTTCTGAATAACGGAAGTTGTCACTGTAGTGATACGTCAGTTTCTTAATGTAATTTTTTTCATCACAATCCTAATATTTTTAGTAAAATTTCTACTTTCTGACTTCGTTTCTGGTTTATTTGAACTCTTCTTTTTTCATCTCTCGGGAACAAAGCCCCGTGTAATAATACATCAGTATCATAAAGAAAATTTTATTTTCTTATACAGCATAGTGAAACTAAGGTTTGCTTCTTTCTTTTTGTTGTTGCTTCTGCTGCTTCTTGGGGGTTTAGTTCCTGGAAAAAGTGAAGTGGATTTTGGAAGTTGAACTGAAAGAAAAGCAATGCATTCCAATTGAGCATTGTAACAAATGCCATAATTTTGAAATGTATTATTGTATTAATGAGAACAATAGCTCATCATGGCTTGTCTCTGTTGATGGAAAAATATGGAAATGGCTTTTGCCTGCATGAAATAGGATTTTGTTATTGGGTTATAATATTGATCATTTTCTGATTCGTGAATATATTATTGTTAATGATTTATGCGTTTATTATGGGAAAATCACCAAAGCTTGACACTTTTATATTTAAATGCTACTTTTTGGGCAGTACAGAACATCCAGTCTCCCATTCATTTCATTGTGTTCATGTAATTTGTTTGGATTTATCAGTTCCATTTTATATTCCCATACTTTCTCCGCCCCGTATACAAGTGCATTATATTTGGCATTTCTTTGATCTTCTAGTGCGCTCTATTTTTCGAATTCAAAATTTAATTTAATATTCAGATATTGCTGCTTCTATATTACTAACTTTTTGGGCGTTTATGTTTTAATTACTTCAAAGTAGTTCTTATAGAGATTGTTACCCACAAAATTGTTCATGCAAAATATTTGCTAACTAAACCTTTATCTTGTTCAGAAACCAGGTGGTATTATAGCACTTCTAGATGAAGCCTGGTACGTGCTTTTTCTTAATATTGCTCTTGATTAATTTTTGTAATGTGTTTTTTTTAATTAGGATACTTTATTTTTGTGTGTAGTACCAGTATTTAACTCGTTTGGATGATTCATGCAGCATGTTTCCTAGGTCAACACATGAAACCTTTGCTCAGAAGTTGTATCAAACTTTCAAAAATAACAAGCGCTTCTTGAAGCCAAAGCTTTCCCGCACTGATTATACTATTTGCCATTATGCTGGGGAGGTGTATATTTATTTGTCACTAGTTTTTGCTTTGGAATTTCTTTTATAATCCTTAAACAACTTCATGCTGTAGGTAACATATCAAGCTGATCATTTCTTGGACAAGAACAAAGACTATGTGGTTGCAGAACATCAGGATTTGCTAAGTCCTTCAAAGTGCCCTTTTGTTGCAGGGTTATTTCCACCTCTTCCCGAGGAAACATCAAAATCGTCCAAATTTTCATCCATTGGATCACGTTTTAAGGTAATGTGCTAATAACTCTATATATTTTTTTGCTTTCACCTTATTAAACGTTGCATAATTTATTTAATTATAGTGATTTAGTATGACTAAAGTATATTGTCTATTTTTTTTTGCTATATATCTTTTAATCAAATACCTACTGATTATAGACTCGATATAGTTAATTAAGATGGTGTTATGAATGATTCTTACATTTCATCTGGGGTCATCCACGTGAAAACTATTCAGCTCCCCTCAGAAACTCAAAAATCCTCTTAACCCTGTTATTTGCCCTTTTTTATTCAGTCTTTCCAAGTGCCAGCCGATCTTCATGCCAAATCACCCTAGCCATTGCCAAGTGATTAGCTATCTCCATGACCCAGGAGTGATCATGCGCGCTTCAAGAACCAGAATATCTTGTTTCAATGCGCTGCCAACTTGAAAGTTATCACTTCTCTCCATGTGTACTTCTTTGGCAATGTCAGTAATTGTTTATGACGCTAATAACCCTGGAACGACCTCCCATGAACCGTATCAACTAGCCAGTCACTGCATGACATGTCTGATCCGCCTTCGCGACATCGTGTCAGCTATCATTATGCATCGTTTTCCATTAATGCACCTTATCCTTCATCAATGTGCTGCATATGTCATCAATATGCCACATTAACACCGACCTATAACTGTGTCACATCAGCACCCCCATAACTCAATTCTTGTTGTAATCTCCACTAAAGGCACTCTTCATTACCCTTGCGAGGGGGTCAGATTCCAAGCATTCATAAGAAACCTTGTACGAGCTAACTAAGGAGCTAACTAAATTAAATGAACTATCTACAACGACAATTAAATGAGATGCATCGTAGATAGTTCATAATAGTTTTTCATATAAACTAGTTTTATAAATTTGTTTTCTATATAATCTTCTTAGGTGTATTCAATTTTGGTACGATTCAATTCAAACACATGATACTGTAATAATTTAGCTGTTGTCCTCATCTGAAAACTGAAGTATGTTGTATATTTAAAAAATAAACATGCCTTTGTTGCTCATTTTTTCTTAAAACATTTGAATCCTAAGTGGAAGCAAATGAGAAATTTTATTGTAAGGATATGTTAATATAAGTTACCACTGATGTTACATGGATAATTTTACAAGTAATTTATAAAGAGAAAAGAATGGATTGGAGCTTGACACATAAGGCCGCTAGATTGAAATGGTATGGACTTCCATGGTATGAACTTGTATTTAAAGGAATTGTTTTAAGAGTGTTGCAAATGCACTAGTGAGTCAATAGGATGGAGTTTTGTCAAGGGATGTAGAAAGTGCTTGGCTAGATAAATTTTTTAGAGTCTGTTCCAAAATATTTTGTAATATAGAATTTGGAATGTAAAACTTCTTAGGAATAGATGGGAATAGATTTAAAATGGTTATTTGGTTATTTTATCATGTCTTTCCATATTGCACCGCAAAATTTTTAACTCGTAGATTACTACAAGTTTGTACGTTAGATCTTGAGGTAGCAGATGCTTCTTCTCATGATCTCTGTATAATCATCTTGATTTTGCACCTCAATTTATATGCTCAACATATTTCATGTTTCTGTTGTGTACTATTTATGCATGAATGTTTTAGGCCTTGTCTTGTATCACTAGGATTTCCTGCAATTCTAATTGTCATTAATTGTATATCAATGTTTTACGCTTTGATTTATATCTTGAGAATTCCATTTTGATGATGCTTCATTTTTTCTTACGAATTATTCAAATGTTTTTACAAAAAATTTATATAGTTACAACTCCAAGCATTGATGGAAACTTTGAGCTCAACAGAGCCTCATTACATCAGATGTGTGAAGCCCAACAATGTTCTTAAACCTTCAATATTTGAGAACATGAATGTCATTCAACAGCTACGCTGTGGTGTAAGTGTTATTTCAATGATCTGTTTGTGTTGTTTCATGGCTTATTTATGACTGAATTGCTTAACGCTTTTGTAAACTTTGACTGTAGGGTGTGCTTGAGGCAATTAGGATCAGCTGTGCCGGATATCCGACTAGAAAAACATTTTATGAATTTTTACATCGTTTTAGTGTTCTAGCTCCTGAAGCTTTAGATGGGAAGTAAGCTCTTGTTTTCCTTGAACTTTGCTGTTGTTATACTTGCCAATTAACTGCTAATACATTGATATGGAATATTTATTTCTTGATAGCTTGGATGATAAGATTGCTTGCCAAAAGATTCTTGATAAACTGGGAATTAAAGGATATCAGGTAAGAAAATGTGCATTCTATGAAAATTGTAAATTGCAGTTCTTGAAATAAAATTCTGAGCCTGCGTTGTTCATCTTATTCAGTGGAATCTTCCTCTGTCTGGCTTGAGCATGTGCTATGCAGCCTAAAGTCTTTTGAATTCTTAATAGCTCTGCTATAAAGCAACAGGAAATTGCTGTCAATGACTTATCATAACTTGTCAGCATACACTGCATTCAATTACATCAGAACATTTTCTTATTTTTCATATATCAAGTCTTGTAGGTTTCATTTGTCATATGACTCTACTAGCTCTTTTTACTCAGATTGATCGACTTGCTAAAATGACATCATGATTCCAGCTAAGAGATGTTTAGCTTAAATTATGAAATTGCTCATTAAAAGTTTTTTATGTTAAAATTTCAGTTGTACCCATTTGTATCTATTGGATTACAACTTGAGCTCATGATGTTGTTAGGAGGCTAAATCTTGATCTTTATGTTACAAATTTGAACACTGTTTAAAATATAATTTCTTATCATAATTACAATGCACTTCCTATTGTTGGTCTTAAAGGCATGCATTATTTATTTGTATGGTTTTCTACTTGCAGATAGGGAAGAGCAAGGTGTTCTTGAGAGCTGGACAGATGGCAGAACTGGATACAAGAAGATCTGAAGTTCTTGGAAGAGCAGCTCGAACCATTCAAAGACAAATTCGTACACATATTACTCGCAAGGAATTTCTTCGGTTACGCAGTGCTGCCATACATTTACAGTCATGTTGTAGAGGTAATAAATCATCAGTACTCTGAACTTTAATACCATGAGTATGCTTATTCATTTTATTTATGTATATATTCTCTTTTAAGGCAGACTTGAGCCATGTATACATATATCCTTGTTTGATTATTGCAGCAAAACTTGCTTGTAAATTGTATGAATGCATGAGAAGGGAATCTGCTGCCATAATGATTCAGAAAAATATGCGACGATTTATTGCTAGGAAATCTTACAGAAGACTCTACTCTTTTGCAATTGTGCTCCAAACCGGATTTAGGGCAATGAGTGCTCACAATGAATTTAGATACAGAAAGCAAACTAAAACTGCAATCCTTATTCAGGTACCTTCATTTTAATCAGTGGTTAGTGGGTATAAATAGTTGTGCAATGTCCTCTGATATTTCATTGTCCACTGTTTTTTATTGGTTTACAGGCTAAATGGAGATCTCACAGAGATTACTTGTACTACAAAAATCTGAAGAAGGCAACCATAACCTACCAATGTGCATGGAGACAAAGGCTTGCGAGGAGAGAGCTCAAGAAGCTGAAAATGGTTGTTAGATATCACCCCACTTCAATTTTTGAGCTCACAAATTTCATCTTTTATTTGCATTTTCTAAGGAGCTGTAAATAAATAATATTTTCTGCAAATTTGTGCAGGCTGCACGAGAGACTGGCGCTCTTAAAGAGGCAAAAGACAAACTGGAAAAACGTGTGGAGGAATTGACATGGCGTCTGCAGTTAGAGAAGAGACTAAGAGTGACTTTTTTATTGGATTATATTTTTCTTCTTTCTCCTTCAAAATCTAAGATATTTAGTACTGGATTCAGTACAACAACTGCTTGAAAATTCTGAAGATTGAAAACAGCCTGCTTACTTCTGCTCATATGTTAGTTTGGGATTGGATATGCAGATTGATCTTGAAGAGTCAAAAGCGCAAGAAATTGTTAGGCTGCAGGAGGCTTTACTTGAAATGCAACAACAAGTAGAAGAAGCCAACTCTTTGATTATTAAGGAAAGAGAGGCCGCTCGAAAAGCTATTGAAGAAGCACCTCCAGTAATCAAGGAAACCCCTGTTATAGTTCAAGATTTAGAAAAAATTAATTTATTGACTGCTGAAATTGAGCATTTAAAGGTAATAAATAATCTGTCTGTCTAATGGTTATTATCTTTTTAGTATTCTACTTGAATAACTCAATTCCATTTATTTCACCATTTGCACGAGCTGATATATTGCACGCTAGCAAGCATCAAAGTAAAAGAAATGGAAACAAATCTAATGTTTGAAGGGATCATATAGATATATTTAAGGATGCCCAAGTTATTGCACAAATGACCAAGCATAATTAGATCGAGATATGGAGAATTAAAAGTTTGATCTGATGATATATATATAGATGATATATATATATATGTGTGTGTGTGTATTTGAGCTCCTTCAGTGACAGCTCCCACAATGGCTGATGCTGGCTGGTCTAGCCTCCTAGGCCCCATTTCCCGACCTTTGACAAACGCCACATCTGTCTCAGATTTTATTGGGATTAAACCTATAGTTCTTCGAGGTAAACATAGCAACGACAAACTTGATAAGACCATCAGTGATGCGGACTTTGTTGAGTTGGATCTAATCGAAAAGTTTGGATTGAAGGTGAAACTGAGGATACTTTTAAGATTGTGTCTTTGAATACAGTCTGATATATTGTTATCATTGCTTGATTATCAGTCATGATGAATCGCAGTATTTTAAACTAAATTCGTAGAGGAGAACAAATTCCTGTGCGATGGTTTCAAATTCTCCCAAAGGTTTTGAAAATTTAAGAAAAAAGATGTTTGTGTATGTCCAAAAAAGGAAGAAGGATCACCGATGATGGGCCTGAATGCCATGTCTTGCGGGAATGATGCAACCGGCTCGAATCCGGGGATGTGGGTGTCCCCACTTTTGAGCCTATCTCGGTCAATGGTGATTCGTCGCAGGATCTGGCGAATTGTCCTATGGTTGGTTTGTTGCTGGTTGTCCTCAATCGGAGGATGATGGTTGTGTAGATGTTCACAAAACATTTGGGGATTTTTCTTTGTAGGCTGAAGTGTTATTTAGGTCACTCACAGTAACTGTGGCTTAGATGTTTTGGAGACCCCAAGGGCCATAGACGTGATGGAAATGATCAAGATGGAAGGCACAGATGGAGGAAACTTGAATGAAGATTTTGAGGCAATCGAGGTGTTTAACTCATGGAGTCCTTTGGTGCCAATGGGTACCTTGCAGATTACATGTCGTGATCCTCACAAAGGTCATATGTTGCTTTTAAAGGCAACTGATTTTTTGAGTAGGAGGGTCAAGGGAGAGATTATGTGATCTCATGGGATGATATATTAATAAAATTTTTGAGTAGGAGGGTCAAGGAGTCCATTCAGAATGGCTTCAAGAGTATATTGATAAAATTTCTATTGTTCTAAGTAGGAGAGAATCAAAGATGAACGCCCCTTTTACATTGGGGGCACATGATGATAAGGTCCGTTTGAACCTTAACCCGCATGCGAAGGAGTATCACCTGGTGGTGAAGAGAGGGACTCGGACTACCTTTTCACAGGCTTACGAATGTGAGTTTGATAAAATCAATGAGGTGGATTCTATTATAGAATCAAATGATATTCTTTCAATCTCTAAAAGATTGAATGATTTCATCGTTCGGAATAAGAGGACAAAAAAGAAGAAAAAAGGCAAAGATTCCAGATCTAATAAAAATTCTAGGTATAACTTGAGGAAGAGATTAGATTGCTTACTATGAGCTTTGCTTCTCTAACACAGTGACAATCATTATTAGCTAGTTTTTCTTTTTGGGAAAACTCTTTTGGAATTTGGTGACCATTTTGTCACTTTTTTATTTCTTTCTTTTTTCTTGTTCTCTTGATTGTAAGCCACCAACTATTTACTTGTTGTACGCCTTTATTTATGTATTTATAAAATGTAGCAAATTTCCTTATATAATATTTTTTTTGTGACACGTGTTTTCTTCTCACATCCTTCTACACAATGGAGCTTTAGGGTTTACCCGGCGGCTTATATGCCGCCTTCCGGATAGCATTAGCGTGTGGCCATCGTTCGCAGCAGCAAATCTTTGTTGCCAAACAGTTCACCTCCTGTGCCTGTGGTTACGTTTTGCGATGTATACCTCTGGTTGCTTCATTGACGATTCCTTTTTTGAACTGTGGATGCTCCCGTCTGCATGTAAAGCAAAGTATCAAAGCTTCAGCGCCCAAATCATTCATTGAAGCATTGATGAATGCTAATGTTGTAGCCTCAAGAGAATTGATTGGCATCAAACTGATTGCATTTTTTCGAGGTAAACCAGCTCTACTTCTCTCTAAAGACAAAATGTTACATTTGGTGGAACCATTTGAATATTCGTTGGTGGGGAAATTATCTAGTGGTAGACCAAAATTGGTTGCCATTAGAAAAATTCTCAATTGTTTGGGCTTGTCGAGACCCTTCAGCGCGGGGCAAATAGATTTTCAATATATTCTTATTTAAATTTTTGAATGAGCTTGATTACACGAGGATGTTTGCTCGAGGTTATTACTTCATTGAGAATTTTCACATGAAATTGTTGAAATGGACTACGTCTTTTGACTCTAAAAATGAACCTTCCATTGTGTCGGTCTGGATCAATTTTTCAATTCTTAAAGTTCACGTATTCACTCACTCAATTCTATTTTCGTTGGGATCTTACTTTGGGAAGCCTCTCAAAGTATATTTTGCTACAACCAACCTTTTGTGGCCATCGGTAGTACAGGTGTTGGTAGAAATTGATCTCTGGAAAATTTTGAATTTGCTATTTGGATCAGGGATATTCGAGAATATTTTCGAAGACATTTTGAAGTATTGTTCCCACAGTTGTCTAATTGGTCATGATTTGGCAATGTGTTTTAAACTACACCCACATATTAAAGAGTAACCTAAGCCTGTGATATCCTATGTCCCAAAAGCTAATACTAAGAGGAAGCAAATGATTTATGTGCCAAAAAAACCTCTCGTAGGAATCTTCGCATCAAATGGCGAAGTAGAAGCTCCACTACCTAGCCTAATAATGGATGACTCGGTGTTAGTATCAGATAAAATCAATGTTGGGGCTAATTTGTTAGTTGATATAGTAGCTAACGACAATTTTGAGAAGTCTGAAAAAATCCAGCCCCTACCGATTAGTTAGTGTGTGGAAAGGGACACAAATGTATTTGAATCATTAGCGGTCGTGAAAGGTGGAAGTTCCTTTTTTATTGGAATATGAACATGCAAATGTGACATTGTGGTTGATATTTTAATGAAAGTGCAAACTTATCCCTTAACACAAAGATGACATGACTCCAAATGAAGAAGTGGCCAACTCATTGGGTGTCACAAAGGGGACCAATGAGGATGAGGAAGGGGGCTGTTTAGATCCATCTTTTATGAAGACATCGTACCTTCCTTTCTTTTAGAATTGGTGAATGCACTCCAAGATATTAAGGAAGAGAAATTTGGAGGTTTCTCCGACCACCCATGATATTCCCTCAATGGATGGATTGAACACCATTCGTTCGGATTCACATCCTTGTTGTGAGGTTCTTACTGTGGAAATCCAAGAAGATAATGTTGGGAAAAATGAGACGAAATCGGAACTCAATCCTTTTGCAAAGGAATTTCAACCGAAAGATTTGGGTGGATCTCCTTTCATATTATTTGTGCATGCTGGTTTAAATACTTCAAAGTCTAGCAATGGAGAATGAATCGATATTTGAAGAGGAATTGATATCAGTTAATGAATTTGAAGAGTTTGATAAATTCTTCATAAAGAAAAAAAAAAAAAAAAAAAGAAGAAAGGTTCAAAATATTTCGACATACTTATCTCAGGAAAAGAAATTATCGTTCGTCTTAGCAAAGGAGTTCATGGATAAATATTATCTTTTCACTAGCTCAAGCGATCTTAGTGTAATATTGGGTGGGTTTGGGCCTTTATTGGTTCAGCATCCTTTGGGGGAGGTTGGAGGCCATTTTTTATTTCTTTTAGTTTCTATTTTTTTATATTATTTGCGCATGCTTGTTTTAACTCGGAAATGGAGAATGAATCGATATTCGAAGAGGAATTGATATCGGATAATAAATTATAAGAGTTTGATAAATTCTCCATAAAAAAAAAAAAGAAAAAAGAAGAAAGGTACAAAATATTTTGTCATACTTATCTCAGGAGAAGAAATTATCATTTATCTTTGTAAAAGAGTTCATGGATAAAGATTAGTTTTTAACTAGCTCTAGAGGTCTTAATGTATTATTGGGTGGGTTTGGGTCTTTATTGGTTCAACATCCTTTGGGGGAGGTTGGAGCTTATTTTTTATTTCTTTTAGTTTCTATTTTTTTATATTATTTGTGCATGCAGGTTTATTAAATACTTCAAAGTCTAACTCAGAAATGGAGAATGAACCGATATTCGAAGAGGAATTGATATCAGAAAATGAAATTCAAGAGTTTGATAAATTCTCCATAAAGAAAAAAAAAAGAAAATAAAAAGAAAGGTTCAAAATATTTTGACATACTCAGGAGAAGAAATTATCATTTGTCTTAGCAAAGGAGTTCATGGATAAAGATTAGCTTTTCACTAGCTCTAGAGATCTTAATGTATTATTGGGTGTGTTTGGGCCTTTTTATTGGTTCAGCATCCTTTGGGAGAGGTTAGAGGCTATTTTTTATTTCTTTTAGTTTCTATTTTTGTAATTAGTGGTCTCCAACTATTTTTGTTATAATTTTTTGGTGAAATATGTAAAATCTAACAGATTTTCCCCAATATCTAAATATATATGTATATTCATTGTTTCTGTGAGCTGTTACTACCAACTAATTGCATCCGAGCTTTTGATTCATTGTGTTCTCACTTTGTTATGGTTTCAATGATTTAAAGGTTGAATCAAAGACTATAAAATTCAACTAGATGATTCTTATGAAACTATTAAACTTATTTCCATTGTATCCGAACTGGATATCACCCTATCATTGTTCTATAGAAATGTACGCGATTAATCTTTTTCTGGAATTACGTTCAAAACTATCATAAATTTGGAATAATTCTTTCAAATATTGGTAAAAGAAGCATTAGGCTAACTAAAATTTTAATGCAGAGAATCGTCTTGCATGGATGCCTTTAGTCTGATATGTGAAAACCTTCTCTTGGTTGATCCTGTTGTCATACACTAACATACTTCTCTTGTTCGTCATCAGGCTTTGCTGGCCTCTGAGCAGCAGACAAATGATCTAGCCAAAAAAGCCTCTGTTGAAGCTCAAGAAAAAAATGATGAACTCATGAAAAAACTTGAAGATGCCAACACTAAACTTGATCAATTTCAAGAATCATCTCAAAGGTAATTTTGTTGTCCTAATAATAAAGATTTATTTTCTATTTATCTTTTTTTTTTGCATATTGATACACATGTTGTGAGGTTTGTTGACAAAATAAATATTCCATTAGTGCTTATGTGCGCCATTAAATGCTTTAAAATGCTCTAAACTCACTTCTGCCTTCATTAATTTAAGATGAACTCTTACTGTTCTCAGACTGGAAGAAAAACTATCCAATCTTGAATCTGAAAATCAAGTGCTTCGCCAACAGGCACTATCCATTTCACCCACAAGCAGATCCTTGTCTGCACGTTCAAGAACAATGATCGTCTCGGTATGTTCTTTAAGAGTTAATATATCCGTTTCTCTGCCATCCTTTAATGTCAAGTTTTGTGCATTAACTATATTTTTTTACGTGTATGCTAACAGAGAACTCCAGAGAATGGCAATTTATATAACGGTGAAACAAAATTAGCATTGGTGAGCAAAATTTCATTGATTTTTCTCCACGCCTCTGGAATCATTTACTTCAGGGTGATTTAGAATCTGTGCACGATTTGTTGTAGGATTTGACTCCTGTAGTGAATGCCAAAGAACCTGAAAGTGAAGAGAAGCCCCAAAAATATCTGAATGAAAAGCAACAGGTTTGCTTGAATTTATTTCTATTCTTCAATGGCATTATGCAGTAATTTCCTACCTGCATATTCCATTTTTGGCATTTTTAGGGTTTATCAATTCTTGACTACTACCGCTTTCATGGTCGCAGGAATATCAGGACTTGCTGATAAGGTGTATCACACAAGATCTTGGATTCTCTAGTGGAAAGCCTATTGCTGCCTGTCTTATATATAAATGCCTTCTCCAATGGAGATCATTTGAAGTTGAAAGAACAACTATTTTTGACAGGATTATCCACACAATAAGCTCTGCTGTGGAGGTAACGTTTGCTGCAATAAAGAGTAATTTGCCAAAATAGTCTCTTGGCTATTTTAGCTTATTCAATTTATTCAAGACTATTCAATTTGTCCACATATTAGTCTCCAACTACTCAATATGTGAAATTCCGTCCCTCAAAATTTCATTTTAGCTTGAATTCAGTTCCCTATTTTTACTTTCAAAGGACTAAATCGTGCTCAAAATGAATAGTTGATGAACTAAGTTGGTCATATCGAATAATTGGGGACTAAATTGACCTAACTGAAATAGTCCAGAACTATTTTGGCAAAATCCCCCTTCTATAAATATCAAATGCTTCATATATTACTTTTGCCTAGTGAGCCCAATGCTCCAACATGCAAATATATCTCACTGGACGTTGTTTTGTTTTTTGTATTGATTGATAGGGCCAAGACAACAACGACATTCTTTGTTATTGGCTGTCAAATTGCTCAACATTGTTGTTACTGTTACAACGAACGCTGAAGGCTAGTGGTGCTGCAAGCCTAACACCACAGAGGAGGCGAACACCATCAGCTTCTTTGTTTGGAAGAATGTCTCATGTAAGAAAGCATCCTTATATTGTATACGTGCTCCTTAATGTTCAGCTGTTTGTCATCTGTTTTTCATGTTTTGATCTTCTCTCTAGGGAGGAGTCCGGGCTTCTCCTCAGGCTACCGGCATTCCTTTCATTAATGGAAGAATGATTGGGGGATTGAATGACATGCGTCAAGTCGAAGCAAAATACCCTGCTTTGCTCTTCAAGCAACAGCTGACGGCTTTCTTAGAGAAAATATACGGAATGATAAGAGATAACTTGAAGAAGGAAATATCACCATTGCTTGGCATGTGCATTCAGGTTTTGTCTTCAATTCTCATCTTTGTACAATTATATCGTGCTTGAATAACTAGTAGGGGTGTAAATGATCCAAGCCTGAAAAGCAAGCTTAGACAACATTCGAGTTCAGTTCACTTCAGTTTTTAGTTTTTTTGAGCTTGGCTTATGTTTAAAATTATTTGAAAAATGTGTGTTCGGCTCGATATAGGCTCTATAGGCTCATGATTGGCTTTAAATTGCAATTTGGCATGAGTTTGAGCTAGTTCTAAACTATATATGCTACATGGTTCGTGTCCCTTATAGGTTTGTGTGTCCATGTTCATTAATATAGTGTGTATATATATATATATATATATATATGTTCATTAAATAAAATATATATATACATATATACATATATATCGAACCTTTAACGAACTGAACGCAACCTAACAATGCTATGTTCATGCTTCTCATCAAGGAATCAAGGTAAAGTATTTGTTCAAATTTGGCTCATTTACTCACAGCGGAACACCAACTTCTTAACAAACTGAGTACAAGATGTTCATGAACAAACTCTTTGAGAACACTAATAACTAGTGCTTGAAATTGAGCTATTTTCCTCCGACAGATGAATTTAGACGATATTTGTTTACCTCGTCACCATACAGGCACCGAGAACATCCCGGGCAAGTTTAGTGAAAGGGTCACGATCTCAAGCAAATGCCTTGGCTCAGCAAGCACTGATTGCGCACTGGCGTAGCATTGTCAAAAGCTTGGATAGCTATTTGAAAACATTGAAAGCAAAATATGTTAGTTTTCTGTAATCGAAACCACAGTTCTTCTGCTCTCAAAACTCTAATTAAACAAACATTCCTCTTTGCGTTTGCAGGTTCCTCCATTTTTAGTCCGGAAGGTGTTCATTCAGATATTTTCTTTCATCAATGTACAGTTGTTCAACAGGTATGTTTACTCAATGCGCTACCTTTATCGAGAAGAAATTATATCATATTAATATTACCGCGTCTCTTCAGCCTCCTTCTCCGGAGGGAATGCTGTTCATTCAGCAACGGAGAATATGTAAAAGCAGGATTGTCAGAGCTAGAACATTGGTGCTATGCTGCAACTGAAGAGGTGATGATCATTTCCATCGGTTCTATAAGAGTATTTGCTGCTTATTGGCGCTTTCATTAACAGTCTTGTTCATGCAGTATGCAGGTTTGGCCTGGGATGAGTTGAAGCATATCAGACAGGCTGTCGGTTTTTTGGTATGCTTAATAATTCATTCATCACGCGCACCAACTGAACTCAAAAATTTCAAGCTTAGCTCAACTCAAAATTTGAGTGTAGCTCCGCTCTAGCTCAAATATGATTCAAGTCGAGTTAGCTCGACTCGGAATGATTGGATTTCAAGCCAACTTAAAAAGTAAATTTAAAATTTCTTGATAAAGCGCAAGGGCCAGATTCAAACTTATATTTGCGTATTGCATATAGCACTAGTGAAATCACTGTTTCAAGTGTTTTTTTTTGACCCATTGCATTTAAAAATATTTTTCTAATATTAATTCTGCATAAAAAACAAAGAAATGACGGACACAAAACCAAACCATTAAACTATAAAATAATATATTTATGATTCCATTCAAGTATACAAATTATAAATCAAGCAACCTAAACTCGAATTGGCTTACAGAATTCGAGCTTGAGGTTTGATACAAAATTTTCTATTCAATTTCGAGTTGAGTTATAATGCAAGTGAACTTCAAGCAAAAAATGCCAGCCTCCGAAAATTTTGGCTTCATGTGCCTCAAAATTAAGCATCGTTCCTTGTCTGGTTTTCTACCATCCAGGTGATACATCAAAAGCCGAAAAAGACTTTCAAGGAGATAACCAATGACCTTTGCTCGGTGGGTAAACTATATTTATTATTATATATCGTGCTTCTTATACTAATATCTGTCCCTCTGTCTGTCATAATGCAAATCAGGTGCTGAGCATACAGCAGTTGTACAGAATCAGCACCATGTATTGGGACGACAAGTACGGCACGCACACAGTGTCTTCAGAGGTAATGCTCCCCACTGGTTTTGTTATTTGAAGCAACCATTTTAAGAGGTTTTCTGTGTTTTCAGGTCATTTCTACCATGAGGATTTTGATGACCGAAGACTCCAACAATTCTGTTAGCAGCTCATTTTTGCTGGATGATGATTCCAGGTGAGAAACCAAATATATATGCATATTATATATATCCATAGTGATTTAGGTAACTGTTTGTAATTGACATAATTGCGAACCTCGCCTTTTTTTCGATGAAGCATACCATTCACAGTGGATGATATCTCTAAGTCGATGGAGCAAATCGACATTTCGGACGTCGATCCTCCTCCATTGATACGAGAGCATTCTGGCTTCTCTTTCCTTCTTCAAAGGGCAGATCAATGATATGGACGTTGGCTTTCCACATTCGGCCGCCTGTGCATAAGCATCTCCTTTCCTTCCATGTAATTATTCTGTTCTTGTGAAAAACCCATACTTGATCTCTATAGTTTTTTTTTTTTTTTTTTTTTTTTTTTGAGGGCTTTGATTTTTACTAGAGTTTTGATTGTTTTATTAATTTATTTATTTTAGAGTGATACATGCATGGCCTAGGTTTTAATTGTTAACCTTGTGCCCATGTCTATTCGGTTTTCCTATGTCTTTTTGTAAAAATATGACGGTGACAAGTATTGTTATAAGTGACATCTATTTTGTATTTCTGTTTAGGCGACTGCCATTATTCAGCAATTTTGATTTGTACATATTTCTATTGGGAGCATTCAGATTAGTATCCATTGATATGCCTTAAAGATAATGTGCTTATTTTTGGGCATTCGTTGTTATCTTGTATAATAAGATAATTAAGGTTTTAGGGTCATTGAGGTGTGGTTTGATTTATTGTTATTTTGATGTGCTTCCAATTAGCCCATTGTAAAAGGGTCTGGATACAAAGCTATAAAATAGCTCCATAGTTATCTTATAAAAAATAAGGATTAATTGCATTTTTGTTTGAAAATATAAAAAATAAGGATTAATTGCATTTTTGTTTGAAAAATCTGTTAAAAATACATTTTTAAATGAAAATTCTAGCAGCCTGGTTATGTTCAGCAAAAGCACCAAGGACATTTGGAGATTGACACACTGGTAAACCCCTTTGGAGAAGCTTTTAGCTAGCTTGACAAGCTAATAAAATGAACTATACCTTGTTTCTTGTACTCTATGCTATTATAATTGGCATTAGAATAGAAACTTGGACAAGGTACACTTCCTAGCCAACTCCATACCCACTGCATTTTGATCATTATTTATAATTTTTAAATTGGGGACAAGATTCAGAGCTATATATACATTACTTTTATTTTTTATTAGTATGTTTGAGATCATCACTCTATACTGGTATTTATCATTTATTTTTAAAATTCAGCAAAAAATTTAGTGTATATATATATAGATATATATATGTGTGCGCGCAGGTGCACAAATGTGTGCCGAGAGGGATCCATTTTTTAATACGCATATCACTACTGAGGACCTAACCTGCAATATAATAAGAGACTGACGAGCAACTTAGAATACAAAAATAATTTAAAAAATGGTAAATGTTTGAATCGTTGAGAGAATAACTCAATTTATAAGACTTTCGGCAATAAACCGTTTTAATTCCCATAATAAATCTCATTAATTCGAAAAAATGCTGCATATTCACCTCTCAATTTACATTAAAAGTACACTCATCAAATAACTTTCAAATATTCGCTTTAGCAGAAACAAAACACTAGCATTTTAGTTCACACTCAGCACTCCAACACAACTAATGAATATCCAAACTTGCAGTTATAATGATAATAATTAAAATTAACTAATTAAAATCATAATTATAACTGCACTAAATCATTTAATTACCTAAAAAAAATATTTTTCTTTGAAAAATACCATTTATAATTATTATGCGTTTCTTAATGTTCAACTTTACTGCAAATAGAAAAAAAAATATCTTACACAAACACAAGTTTTTAACATTTACGAATCTCATGAAGGCTTTATTATTTTTTTTTTTTTGTAAATAGCAAAGTTTGGGTGCTAGATATGCATTATTAATTAAGACTTTGGATTGCTACTTGAGTAAAAATTCAACAAAAGAAATGGAAAAGATGGCCTCAGAAAAATGAATCTGCTTAGAAAATACTATCCTGCCTAATCTATCCTGCCTAATCTATTTCATCACAGCTCTATACAACACAATATGGCATGCTGAGCAGCATAACCTTAAACAGCAGTACAAAATACTACAGAAAAGCCATACTTTACAATGTGGGGCTGTTGAGTTGCTTGCCGTGAGTCCATTGGAACTACAGAAACACTGCAGCAAGAGTGATGCAGATAGCAACAGTGCAGATCAGCGCCTGCACAAGTACAAATCTTCAGTCATTTGATCAGAAGAGGATGTATATTATATGAAATGAATCAGCTAATTGGATCATTAGGAGGAGCATAAATGATAAAGAGTATACATATATTACATACTATATGGATAAACTAATGTTAAGCCAGTGATGTATTTTTAATATTCTATAAAGCATGTTTGACCAGTATTGCAGTTATTATATGATTGGCAATGAGTTTAACTAGCACTGATCATAACTTATTCTCGATTGAGAATGTGAAGCATTATTCGTGATAGTAATTGTTAAAGCATAACAACGATAAGTAAACTTTGATGGACTCAACAAAGCAACAATTCCGCCAAAGTGATGGTTGTCAGTTGTGGTATTACTGCATAATGTTAGAAGGAAAACAAAAGAGAGGCATACATTATCCCTATAATGTGTTATGCATTATAAACATTAACGAGAAAATAATAGCAAAAAATGTGTCAATGTTAAAAAGAATAATCTAAACAAGATAATATATTATAATACAGCAACAAAACCAAGCCTCTATGGGGGTCAACTACATGAATCCTTAGCACAATTTATTGTTATATATATATATATATATATATATATATATATATATATATAGATATATATAGATGCATATAATAAATACTCAAAAGATTTCCAGTTTTCATATTTTTAAAATCAACATAAAATTCACAGATTTTGTGTGAAAAACATAATGCACATTTTTATATATTAAATTCCCATATTATTAAAGAAAAGTATTAATGTACTAAATTATCATGTTAATATCATATTTATGTAAACATAATCCCTATTATTTCCTCCAAATTTTAAAATAAACAGTTTTATTACACATACATATAAATAATTGTATATAGCACAATACCATATTTGACTAACAAAACAAATGTTGTCGAGAGATTTAAGGTTTTGAAATAAGATTCTCGGAGTTCTCACAATCTCTTTTGAAGGTTGAAGCCAGATATTATCTTGTGCTTTTTGTTGTTTGCCATTTTGAAGAATTCATAAGCCATAGTTTTAAAGTATGCATATTTTGAGTATTTAAACTCTTACACGCCATATATGAAATTAAATCGGCCTAATCATCCTGCAATTTCAGTATGAATATTACTATTATTTATGCAATTTTCTCTTAGAACGGTTTATAACTAAATTAGTTCTGCAAAATTATCATTTTATAAATATGGAATGAATTCTTTGAATTCCAAGAATATTGGACAATCTGTGTTATCACCCAGACGATTAAAACCATCCAGAAGATTTAAGGAATTCATTCTGATGATTAACAAAGCACAAAATATTAAATAAGTACTATATTTTGCAATTTTGATTCAATCTTTCCATTTAAACTATCATGTGTGAACTTGAAATATAGGCTTCACAGTTTAACACATACTTCATGTTGGCAGAACTGAATTCAAATATTTGCAAAAATGTCTGCCTGCGACTATTAAGTTGAAACAAAAAATCAACATCATTGCGATAGTATATCCGTATAAAATCTTACAAACTAGCATGATAAACAATTAATTTTTCAGCTTACATTACGTACTTATCATATTCCAATAATAGCATTTTATGGCTGGGCATTCAGGTCAAGGAAAAATAAGAACTTACAATTTTATTTAAATGTATGTGAAAAATCTAAGAGCGCATTGGTATCCTCTTGTGGAGAGCTAGTTTAAACTTAATGTTAAGTAATCTCTCTTTTGTTTGTATGAAGAAAACTTGTATATATTAGACTAAATATATTAACATAATTCTAATCATACATAGATATGTGTTACTAGTATAAATAAGAGTGTGTTGTATCATATGTATCACACCAAAAATATTGAGAATCATTAACAAACTTACCATTCCTCGCTTTAGTCTCTTCTGAATTTCTAAAAATTTAACTTTAACATCCTATTGTTACAAAGAGGTATAAGTTTGATCAAAAAAAGGTGTAATAATAACCAAAGACTATGTCTATTCATTCTTCTATTTCTCTTACAATTTTTTAGAGAAAACTAAAATAAGTTTGGTCCATCAAAACACAAAAAAAAAAATTTAATTTGTGGAAGATCATTGAGGTAAGATTTGGTATCCTTAAAGATACTTTCATTCTATCAGCAAAATCAAAATAAGCACCTAAAGAGAATAAGAAAAAAAGTTCTAGTGTAATTAACTCTAACAAGCAATAGCAGATCATATTTCTCAACGAATCAAAGAGGTAATCACTACAAAAAAGATTTGACACATGGTGTGATGGTTCCATAATTAAAAGGTATGCGTATAGCATGTTTGAAACAAAGGATAAATGACACCATTAAAGATTATTATTCTTAAATAAAAGAAATATAAATCAAATGAAAGTCTGCAGTAAACATATATTTTATAAGAAAATAATAAGAAATACTAAATTTAAGTTAACAGATATGATATAACAGCAGGCAGTATCAACGATCGAATAAAAAAAAAAAAATTATACTGTCAACAATACAGCTAATGAGCTCTCCTAAAACATAAAATATACTGCTAGACAATGAAATCCTATAGAAAATACCTTTCAAATAAAAACGAATTGGTGTCTAATGAATCAAGAAATTGTACGAGAAATTCTTTAAAATAAAGCAATAAAAAGCAAGAAATAATGGAAAATATTGCATTTGCAAAATGGCGTCTATAAAAAGATTACTGCTTAAGAAAATTACAATGGCAAGAAAACACTTCAAGTATCTATCACTTGAAGATAACTTGTAAAGTCAATTTCTTGGAGAATAGAAATGATAAAAAGATAAATGAAATCATGATAGTAAGTGCAATAATCATATGACATAATTTGAAAAATATATATATTTTGTAGATATGCAAAATTAAGGCAACTAAATATATATTCCATCCTCTTCATTGATAATTACACAAGAATGGCATGGGGGGGTGTCCATGTATAAAAAATACTAAATAATTGAGATTTTATTTACTATGCAGAAGATGTCCATCTTATCTTAAAACAGAGCATATTGATAAAATAATCTATTATATATTTATCATTCTATTTCAAAAGAAAAAAAGGATACATAAAGTCAGGACAGTAATAGCAATAAATCATGACATATAATTTGAAACAAAAACATTTTGTAGATATGCAAAATTAAGACAAGTCAATCTATATTTCATCCCCATTGATAATTACACAAGAATGGCATGGGTCCATATATAAAAGATACCAAATATTTGAGATTTCATTTACTATGCAGAAGATGTCTATCTTAGCTTAAGACGGCAGAAGATGTCATTTACGCAACAAACTAATTGCATATATTACATTTATATTCTACAAGAAAAAAAGAAGCCCCCCAAAATTAGTTGCTAAATCTTCTTGAATTATTACACTAAGGGATTATTTGATTTGCTGAATTGTGAGTGTAAAGAAAAATAAATCCAGGTAAAATTAAAGTATTTTTGTTTGGTTTGCTGCAAAATAAATTCATTGCAAGTTATTGGGAATTAAGAATCCCCCAAAACCCTTATTTTCAGCATATTTATTTTATGCACTTATAGAGCATATTCTCACATTACTAAATATAAACAATACTATCGGTATTATGATATCAGGATAGTAATTGCAGTGATGAGGAGTACACAAGAATTGTGATGAAGATTAATGACATTTTATTTATCTGTAATGCAGAGTAAAATAACATACTTATTTTGAGCGTACTCTCGCATCTTCGATATAATATAATATATTTTTTTATGATATCAGGATAGTAATTGCAGTAATCACATGACATCATCATGTTAAAAAATCATGAGAAATATACTGTTAGATTTACATAAAAGGACAAGCCACCCATAGTGGGTGGGAACAAGAGTGATAATGAGGAAAAGAGAGAATGATAGTGATAGTTAGTGACGAGAATTAATGACAGTTTATTTGTAGTTTAAATTTCAATGAATAGTAAGCTTAAACACTGTATCAATTTATGAGCTTATTATGAATTTTGAAAAGAATCCTAGAAATCATTAGCTAAATAAAAATTCTTAATTTTGAAACT
Source organism: Gastrodia elata (assembly GCA_016760335.1). NCBI lineage: Eukaryota > Viridiplantae > Streptophyta > Magnoliopsida > Asparagales > Orchidaceae > Gastrodia > Gastrodia elata. The sequence continues at coordinate 24,882,802 of CM028675.1, forward strand.
ATATTCTTGATGAGAATTAAAAATGTGTCGTGGATTATGGTTTATAATTGTTGTGATTATTGTGGATTATGGATCTTGGTGTATGAATTTTTTGAAGCATGGATTTTGGAATTATCTAGTTTTGATTTATTTCTAAAATTTTGTGATGAAGTTTTGAGGATTGTTTTTGTATTGAAAATTATTAGATGATGCAATTACAATAAAGTAATGCCTTAATAAAGACAATTTGTATCCAAAGTTTCCACTTATCTATTACAAATTTAAATAGAAATTCAAATTACTAAGTGATATGATAGCTTAAAGTCATTGACCAAATAAATCATACAAATGGTGGCAAAAATTTCAGCCATGGTGGGTTTTTCTAAAATAATAATCGACTACAATGAGATCAACTAATAATTTGCGACTGGGTGTTTACACATTATTCATATACTGAACTGAAGTTGAATTATGACAATATTGACCATAATAAAATAAGATGATGTCAAAAGTCCCAAGTTCAGTTCCAATTTGAGGGAGAAAACCAGCATGTGTAGATATGATAACATTATAATATCACTTGCCAATAAAGCTAACCATGCATTTGAAGATGGACTAAACAACTGCAAAAAAATTTCTTTAAACATTTTAATATTATTAACAATTCTTCCCTTCTATGAGTAATCACTAAGGTAACGCCTCCATTGACAATAAGCATGCATATATATTGCTCTCGAATTTATTATTTGATTGTTACTAGAAAACATAAACTTGATTAATACAGAAATACCAATTTTGAATGGTCCCCACTTTAGCAACATTGATAACATGATTTGGATGTTGTGGATGTATTTATCTTTTATTGAAAAGACATTAACGGAAGTCAACATGTCCATTGTAGCTAAGTGACCAATTATTTTTATTTTAATTGGTAAACCTTCGATAGAAAATCGTAAGTAAGATAATCTCTTAAGAATGACTAGGACTTATCTCTGGGTCATAACAGCTTGATATTAGAGCACATGAGAATGATATGGTGGACAATGATTCCATTTTCAGTTCAGATTCCATCTTGGAAACCATAGACTGAAGATGATTGGTTGGAAGAGAAATTGGAGCAGCTAAGAAATTGCAACTCAATTCCGAGAGAAATCAGGGCTGGTAAAGCATGACTGGACCCTCGCAGAAATCCTGTATGCTAAAAGCACAACATAGGTGACAATCCGTATGAAGGCGGCGCACTGGCTGAGACTTCAGCAACCCCAAATGAAACATGAGCATGAACCCTAAGCAGCGTACTAGAGGTTCCAAGATTTGTCGATCGGGCTTGTGGTGCACATTTTAGAGGTTGGGGTTTTAACAGTGGGTTGCATGAGCTTTGTTGAGCAGATGGAACCTTTGAAGGATGAGGGTTAGGATGGAGCAGTGTAGATGGGATGATCCAAGGAGAAGTGGCAGAAAACCGGCTTATTACAGTGGGGATAAAACAAGGAGAGGGGATTAACCATGTTGTTCCCTGGTACTCCAAGCTTGAGTATCCCACCTATGGTAGAAGAGAAGACCCATTTGTTTGGCTTAGAAGGTGCGGCAATATTGTCATGGGTTAGAAAACCTTCAAGTAGATAATAAGGATTACTAGCCCTTCCATCCGATTAGGGAGGAACAGTTATGGTACTACCAACTGGAACTAAATAAGTCCTTTTAAGACTAAAGAATTTTATGAGAGCATTATAATTCTCAATTTTGTACCAACTGGAACTAAATAAGTCCTTTTAAGACTAAAGAATTTTATGAGAGCATTATAATTCTCAATTTTCCCCTATCCCGTGAGAAAGTTAAGTTACTAACCAACAAGGGATGCCAGCATACCAAGGTTTCAGTCCCTATTGCCCCAAACTACGGGTCTACAAAATTTCCAACAGGTCAACTTGTTCACTGCATGGTTGGTTGAGCATCAAAAGATTGAAATGAAGCCTCAATAGCCCTATAATTTAGGGGTGTCTATGAACTTAGCCAACTTCAGATGCAGGACTACAAGCAGCAGATCCAAGTCCTTTTTCAAATGGCTATCTTGGGTACAGAATACAGTTCATCATGCTAAAGGATTGTGATTCAGTTGCAATGAGCACTTTAGAATCAACCATCGTTCTAAGAGGCTATATTTAGTAGATGTTGAGGAAGCGAAGTGTTAGTTTAAGGGTGAGGACAGTAGGAGGTGGAAGGATTCCTTCAAGCTATTATCATGGTGCGTTCACATTGAATCTGCAACTACAAACTCAAATTTTATGAAATCCAGTGGGGCACTCGTTCTTTCTAGCAGCACTCACAACTTCATTTAGTTCATTTAGTATCATACAATACTCCATTTTGGGATAAGAGTGCAAGGGCATAAGGGTTTGAGGGTGCCTGTGGTCAAAGGGAAAGTCGTGGTTGAGTGGTGCATTTGTAAATGCATATCCCTTTTATGGTGGGAAAAGCTACTTTCCAATCTGATTTATACTTGGTCCCTCTATGATGGTTCAACGTGATTCTTAACATCTATTAGCTAAGTATATCAAGACCGATCATGTGGAACTTCAATGATCTGACCATTCAATTTGAGGGAACTGGTAGGTCATTAATGGCAAGGGTGAACAAAACCCATGAGACCAAAAACAATAGTTTTAGAAAGAATGGACTCAATGGCATCCGATGTAGACGAGGTTATTAAGAAATTTTTGGTTACTTTTGAGAATCCTTCAAGACTACCTTCCAATTCTTGCAAGCACCATATATTTACTGTTACCAAAAATAGGTTCACCGGTAGTTCGACCTACCAGTACCATCATTAGTTGAAGGATGAGACTGGTAAGGACTACTTCCTATTTACAATGATTGATTTGTTAGGTGAACCTCATTGACTTAGCACTTCATCATACTCAATCTCTAGTTGGATTATCATATTTGCATGGATCCCCAGGCATTGGAGAAGACTGCCTTTCGAACACTCAAATAATGTATTTCATTCCTATCTTCATCAAACTGTTCTGGTTTTCTTTGATGATTGGTTTACATGCCATGATCACCTCTTAATTTATGGACAGTTCTTGAGATTCATCAATATCACTCCAAATGTTCCTTCAACGCTAAATAAGTAGCTTATTAGGGCCACATCAACCATGGACAAAGCATTGAGGTGAATAGTTCCAAGAAACATGCCACTTCAAAATGGCGAACCCACAAACAGCCAAGGGGTTTCACAGTTTCTCTGAACTTGCAAGATACCACCATAAGTTTATACAAGATTACAATAAGATGACTATGCCTCTCACTATTTTGCCAAGAAATAATATTATCCACTAAAATTCAGACACAGAATCAACTTTCCAGACTTTGAAAAAGGCTCCCTATTTAGCATCAATCTTAAGACTTTCCAGCTTTGATGATGAATTTAAAGTGGAGTGCCAAGCTTCGAGCACCATATTTGGGGTTATTCCCCATCAACATGGCCATCCTGTTGCTTTTTCAATCGAAAATTAGTGGAATCACCAATTAGCTAGTTGCTTACGAGAGTGAATTGAGTTGAACTTGCTAAAATTGTGGGACTAAGAAGGCTGACTAATGGGGTTGTCGATTTACTGTCAGCACCAACCATTACAGATTCAAATTCTTCCTAAATAAGACTAACCATTTTTCCATAACACCATTGGATGAGTAAAGCTACTTGGGTTCAACTTCTGGGTGAAACATGAGAAGGAAAACTAAATGCATTGGCTAATGCTTTCTCCAATCAAGATGAGGAGAATGGAGCTCTCTATGCCATCACATATGTTTAACCATTGCTTCTTGAGGATAATCAAAAAGAAATTCAACAGTCGAACACTCTATCACAACTACAATATTGGATACTTAAAATGAGGGGTCAAAGGGCTAGACTGGAGAACGGGATAATTCTCTTCAACAGTCGAATTCACTTGGTTTTGACCTCACACTAATTCCAAGAGTTATCTCCAGTATCCATCAATCCATTCATGAAAGTTTGCTCAAACCTTTGAGTGAATTCAGCGAGAGTTTCCTAACCATGTGCAAAATTGAAAGGTTTGCCAATGGAACAAGAGGGACAATTTGCATACAACAGTCCTTCAGCCTTTATGAAATCTAGAAAAACATTGGGTAGATATATCGATAAATTTTGTCAGAGGTCTTCCCTACGTGCATGAAAAAGTTGTCTTATTGGCAGTGATAAATTTATTATCCAAATGCAATCACTTCATTCCTCTCAACCAATCTCAATTTGGCTTTAACAGTGGCACATGTATACTTTTCAGGAGTTTAGCCTGTATGGTCTTCCAAAATTGACCATCTCAAACGTGATAAAGTATCTACTAGCTTGTTTTCAGTAAGTTATTCAAATTATTTGGTTATTCATAATTATCATTTGCATATGAATGGTAAAATAGAGGTGGTCGCTCGGACCATCAAGATGCATTTAGGTGTTCATGGATGAAGTTGTTACCTTGGGCAGAGTATTCTTATAACACTTCTTTTCATGAAAGACAGCCTAAGCCTATGCATATATAGAACTTCTTTTCACACAGTTAAACCATACTCCCATCATGTTTATGGTCGAGAACCCCAAAATTACCAGATTATGTGGAGGGGGCTTCTCTGGTCAAAACAATTGAAACAGACTCCAGGAACATGTTATCGTCCATTCCTCTGCTAGGGAACTACTTTTGCAAGTTCAGCAACAAATGTAAGTTTTTTGTGACTTGACTCATCGAAAGGTGCACTACCAAATCAGGGATTTGGTGTGCTAAAATTACAACCCTTCAAGCAACTCGTTCAAGCTTAGGGTGCATCTACGAAACATACCCCAAAGTTTGATGATCGTAACAAATGCAAGCTAAGGTGAGGCTACTGACATATGAGCTATAGCTTCTAGATCATTGGCCCATCATGACTTATTCATGTTTTGCTTCTAAAGGCGCTTGTGGGAACTCCACTAGATCAATCACGAAGCTTACCTCTTATATAGAACAGGCACAAACCCATTCTGTCTTTCAATCAATCTCAATCTAGAATGCAAATGATCCAGTGGACACATGGCACTCCAAAGACAGCCACTTGGGAAGACCTTACAAAGCTCCAACTAGCATATCCTAATTGACAAACCTTCAATAACTTTTATTTATTTTCTTTTAATATTTTTAAAGTTGAGTCATTTTTAAACAAGTGCTCACATTTTTTAATGTTTGTTAACAACTCTTTTTAGATGTAAAAAATTCTTTTTGTATGGCTTAACCTATAAATAGGCCTATTATGAATAAGGTATGCAAAATTTGAATCAAGAAAGTTCTTTCTTTAGAGTAAGAGAGAATCCCAATGAGAAGAATTCAAGATAAACACCACAAAGAGAGGAAGATGTAGAAAAGAACTTAGGAAAAAGATTTTCAACAACTTCATGACCTAGCACTAGGGCTTATGTCCAGGATCATAACATAATCCATTTGGAATATATTTTGAAGCATTTATATTACTATGCGTCAACCATGTACAATAATAAAATAGAGACAAAATTATTCCTTCCATTATTTGCATGGACACTATTATTTTGTGTTGCATCAATGTTTGCTTGGCATACATAACAAAAAAAAATTCTAATGAAGAATTCCTCAACATAAATCGTAAAGACAGCTAAATAATCTACATAAAAAAGCATGCATCAAAGTATAACACAGGCCTTTTTTTGCAATAGAGGCTCACATATTTGGAACACCTGGAGATAAATTCAGAGTATAGGGAAAATCTTTACTCATGGTATGCTTGTATTTAGAGATGTATTAGATAGCTATATATAATTCTCTGCCACAGGAAAGACTTGGAATAAAAAATGCAAGATTTTTCATGTATCAATTATATTGCTTTCGTAAAGATAAATCATTATGAGAAGCTCCTTTAAGGTTTGTGGTTCCATAAAAACACATTTTGCAACCCAAAGAGAACAGTTCCACATATAGACAAAAGGAATGAATAATATTATCTCAAAGAAAACAATGGAATATACGAACTTCATTGAAAATAAAAACATTACAGCAAAAGCACAAGCAGCAAGGCCATCTCGCTCTCTTGGATCCCTGTTGTAGTATTTGCAGAAGTAGAGGACTGTCGCGACATACCATAGTAAAGGGCACAAGCATCCCAACAATAACCTGTATTGGCATGGTATAATAACACGGGGAAGAAAAAGAACAAAACGTAATCATAAAGTAAAATGGTCTACTCACGAGCACCATCCTATCCCACATCCAAAACATGGAAGGGGCTTGTCAAATTTCAGAAGCCTTGAATCTTCTTCATCTTGTATCAAAGTATATTTACCCCTACAATCTTTACAGTCACAGTCCTGCCCTGTAACAGTTTATAAGAAATTTTCAATTAGTAAGCTATAAAACTATGAGGTCTACCTATAAAGCTTAGCAGAAGCATGCATGCAACAATATAATATATATATATATATATATAAATTTTAGAATAAAGAAAAATATTTTCTGAGAGCAGTTTGTTTTGTTCCAATGCGAGTGTAAAGAATCCCTAGTCTCCCACAATGTTAATCTAATATTGTTTGTTTTGCAATATTAGAAATCCAAGTAAACTTTGGGGGAGTTATGCATGAAAAAAAAAATTAACTCATTGAGCCAATATCCTCAGCCGCAAGTCCTTATCAGTCATGCTGACCCTTTGTCGATCCTCACCAGCCATAGTGCGAACAAGTGCAAATAAAAAAACAAGAGAACCCTAATCAAGCAGCTACGACTCTCAGCAGTCCTTGCAAAACCTCAGCTGGCTATCGCCGGCCCTCACCAAATCCAAGCTAATTAGGTTTTTTTCCACTCAAGTCCCCAGTTTCACTGGCGACGATTCCAATTGCCAACTGAGAGACCAAAGACGGATGTTCCTGAAAAAGGCCATGCTCTGACCTTCTAGTAAGAAAACTGAACAGTCAAATTGAATGATTTCGGTCAATAGGTTTAGTTTCCAGAAGAAACTTGCAGATAAATTAATGTGAATGAGTGGGTATACTCTAAATATTAAAATGAAAATTGAATTTAATGGTAGCAAGATTGAAGCTGTTCCATTAATGAAAAATTTAGAAACGCAGTCTTAGATAATTAAAGCATATTAAGCAGATTGTTCGATTCCCTTGTAAGAAATTTTGAGTATACAAATATTGCCCATCTTAAAGTGAATAAGGCCCAAAAAATACATGAAAATAAACTATTATATGGGATATTTTCTACTTAAATCTTAGGAAGGGAATACTATTTGATCGTGCACAATGGAAAAATGATTAGGGCGGTACAGGTGTTGTTGATGTTGTATTTTGTTTTCAAATATGATATCATAAAAAATAAAAGAAAATGCTAACCTTCCAAAAACTAGCAAAAAAATGTATCCATAACCAATAGAAATTTTCTTTATTTTTCATTAATTTTCTTTCTTTTTTATTTTTGTATATAGGCCCAAACAAAAGTGTATTGCACCAATTATGTGCTTACACATAAGACTGAGACATTATCCGTACTTTACTTTGACTATTTTTTTGACATTGTAGTAATACTCAAATATAAAATATGAACATCTTTATATATGAGATCCAATTCAAGTAAAACCTTAATCAGGTATATAACAAAAAATGACAAAAAATGAGAGGATTTCAATTCAGTATATAACAATGCCCTAGTATATACCTTTCCTTGAGATTAAGGGTATAGTGAATAAAATACTTAACCAGGTTACTATTTTAAAGAAGGTGAGCCTTATAATAAGACAATAATGTGGCAATGGGATTTGAACTTTTTTATTTATAGTATAAATCTAAGAGCTATAACCTTTGAGTTACATTACTATTAAATCCAAGCTTGTCTAATGATTTTCTTGTTACTATTGAATTACATCAAGATTTTGCTCTCAATCTATATTTTGTTTCTTTAATAAAAGATGTTCTTACTAGACACATTCAAGAAAAGGTTTTTTAGTGTATGTTATTTTCATATGGCATTCTATTAATTGAAAATCTAAAGATGGAGTTAAAGCAAAATTTAAGTTGTGCATGACTACTTTAGAATCTTTTTTTTTTCTCAGCAAATTTAAAGCAAAACATATGGAGCATAAGCTTAATCGTAAAAGAAAAGAAGTCACAATCTCGAGGAAATAACTATTGAGGACTATGTTATCAAGAAGGTTCAAATACCTTAGTTCAAATAATCAATAAAATGGTGTGATGGAGAGCAACATGAAATGGAGTACTTATACTATGTTGTGCAATCGAAAAATTCCACTCAAAAATAAAGGAGAATTATTAGAGACTAGCTTTAGATCAGGTAAGGTTATACGGGTTGAATGCTGACCAACAAAAAGAAAATGTATAAATAAAAAAAAATTATTCAGGTAATAAGGATGCTAAGGTGGAGGAGTGCATATACTCATAAAAATAGAATGAGAAATGAGTTCATTCATAGCAAAGTTGGAATGTGATAATAATTATTTCCACATTGGGGTGCTTTAACTTATAGGGTTGGCATGTGAAATTAGTTGTATCACAGATAAAGATATAAGATAAGAAGTTGAATTAATGACATGGCGAGTAAATGTGATATCATGTTTCTTAGAATTGTATGTTTTATTGACTTCAAACCCTACAACAACAAATTGAACTATTTCTCTTTACAATAATCCATCCTTTGCCCTTACAAAATTTTAAGGGTTAACAAACCAGACAGACTTGCATGAACCTTTTCTATGTATTCTATATCAAAATCAAATGCAAAAAAAAATTTCTTGGATACTAAATTTTAAACATCCTTTTATAAAATCATTTCAAAACCAATTCTTAATACGAATTTCTTATTAAATTATCTTAGAATTTCGTAATGCATTTGGCTATATAAATACTAAGATTTTCTATTTAGTTTTTGAAAATTATTTATTTCATTTTTACATAACTCTAAATACTCATTATTTATTTAAAGTTGTTTTGCATTAGTTGGATGGTTTTTTCATCAAATCATTTGTAAGAAAAGGAGACAATAAGTCTTTTTATTCCAAAAAGCGTTTAAATATCGCAAGTTTTTGTTTGAAAACTTTTGGCATTCAATTTGCTTAGATATTTTCATACTATATTTTTTAATAGTCCTAATTTGAACTTCTTTAATAATATTTACTTGAATTTTTTTATTTTTAAGATTATTAAGAGGCTTGTAATTAATAACAAGTTTAAACTTGCATATTTCTTTTACAGCAATATTCATTGTATACAATGTTGTGCAACTCTATGGAGCAGGATATTTTAATTAACTCTTTTGCAAAGAGATCATCTTTCTCTTTCTTATATAACTACCAAGTAATCCGTGTTCGTTTGACAAAAAATTACTTTAGTTGGGATATTTTTTTCATCAAATCCTTCTAAATAAGAGGCATCGATTTTGATTCCAAAAAGCATTTAAATATTATCACAGATTTTCTTTTGGAATTTTTGGTGATACATATTATTGTTGCTAAGTATTTTTAATTGGTAATTTTATTAAATAGTTCTAAGTTGAAGTTTTAAAAAAAAAATTCAAATTTATTTCTTTAAGAGTAATTTCATTTGGGTTATGAAAAAAGAAAAATAAATTATTTTAAAATTTACTAGAATATATTCCTATATATTATTATTTTTTATAATATGCATACTTTATGCAAAAACTTTACAAATCAGAGAATACTGATGCTAATGAAAATTTGTACGCAATACTCATTTTATTAATCATTGATAGAGATTAATTTTTAGTGGTATTTTCAAATCAAAAAGGTATAATTCCATCTTGCCTATAATTCATATTCAATACAATCAAATTTTTAAAAGAAATGATACATTAAAAACTAAATTATTATTCTTCAAAATTGTGCATACTGGTAGACATGGTGTCCTTATGGCGGAGTAAGGCAACAAAACCTCCAATAAATCTATCATCTTGTTCTGGCATAAGATCTGGAATTGCATTAATCGAGTAATGCATTCTTTATTATTACATTCATTTTCTTTTAATAGTTGGTTTTTTCCTAGACCTTGAAATCATGTGTTAATCGTCAATGTTGGAAAATTTCTAACTTGTGATGATTTCACAAGATTTTGGGTACAACCTTTATTTTTGAATTTTTATTTCTATTGCATGATTTAAACTTCAAGAAGTTTTACTTGGAAATTTTGAATCGTGGCTTGCTTGAAGCTTCTCTTTTTTCTTTTTTCCATTTTGCATTCTATTAGATTTTTTGCATAAACCTAAGGCACCTAGGTAACCTACCTAAAGTATATAATGAACCTAGCTCCACGCCCAACTGTCTTGCATCATATTAGCATAAGAGCCTAAGTTTTTTTACCTGAGTCTTTTAGGTTAAGTAAGAATGGCACATAGAAGTGGAAAGAAATATTAAAAAAACCAATTAGATCAACATCTATTTACCACTTTATAATCCTAATTAGCCGAAATCTTCAAGTTCTAAAATCAATTTAAGGAAGAGCTTTGTCCTGTTCATGCTAGGCTGGACCGATATGCAGATATCAAAATCATCACCATGATCTTGAAAGGGCTTCTAACAATTCAAATGAACCCATTCACCCAAATAAAAATTCGTAGCACATGCTACCAACTAGCTTTAGATATTAAAAAAATGCTATAAGCCCCAACCATTAGGAGAGTTACTATAATCACAAATCATGTGCAACAACAAAATAGCACCCTAATTCGTCCAAACCATGTATGACCACCATTTTAAGAAATATGAATATATCTATTAATAAAAACATCATGGCAAAACAAGTAGCATCTTGCTTGAGATTCAAACTAGGAAACAAGTAGTGTTTTAAGTGTCACCAAGTTGGTCAAGATGTCAATGAATGCCCTAATAGAAGCTTACATACAACAATAGAAAATAAAGAAGAAAGCAATCGCTCTTAAATAATGAGGTAAATGATATATGAAGTTTAAAAAATTTGCTAGAAGATTTAATTTCATCTTATAATACTTTAAAAATCTAATAAAATTTTGAAAAAAAATTAGACTTCAAAGCATTAAGCGAGCATCTTAAGAAAAAAAGTAGAACCTCTAAAAATGAAGCTTAAAGATTTAGGGTATAAAAATAATGAAGAATTTAATGAAATTCTTCATACAAAAATTTAAAAAAACTACTATACTTATTTTTATTTGTAAATTCTTAAAAATTTAGTAAAAATGAACACAGACATAGATTTACTAAAACAGCACATAAATAGAAAGTTTAGACAATCTAACTTTTACTATCAACATAAATTGATATCCAACAAATATAGTTTTTCATGTGGTCAATTCGATCATATTTTAGTGTCATATTAGTAAAAATAAGAAATTAATTTAGGTCCTTGAAAATAAGAATAACACATTAGAGAATAAATCTGATTTTAGGCGGGTTCATCCCACTAACATTTGATTTTTTGTGAAAATAGATATATATTCACAATATGATCAGTGGATGTGATATCTGGATGACGAATGCTCCAAACATACAATGAGAGATAAAACATAATTTTCAAAGTTAGAACAAAAAATTGAAAAGGTGACTCCAAAACAATACAAAAATCATAAAAAGAGTAATAAGTGATGCTAAGTTATCTTTTATTGAGAATACATTATTTATAGATGAATTAACACGTAATTTAATGAGCATTAGTCCTATTTATGATAAAAAATTTATTGTTGAGTTTTTATCTAATAAAATTTAAAAAATCAAAACAATAAAGCCTTATTTGAGGATTTTCGAGTAGATAACATGCATCAACTTAACCGAAGTTATTTTCTTAATTTTGAAAAAATGCTTTAAAACTGATTGTGATGATCCCTGGTAATGGCATTCTAAGCATTATAATGCAAGTATGCACACATTGCAAGAACTTTTGAAATTAGGATCAGTTTTTAGTTTGCCTAATTTAAGTTTAGAAATCTACCCTTTATGAGGCCTCCCAATTAGGCAAGTAAACAAAACATCATTTCAATTATCCAATATAGTGATGCAATACTACAATGCCAATCAAAATTCTACACAGATTTATTTAGCCTATTATCCCAACTAGCTTAGATGGTGGTAGATTCATATTTGTGAGTGCATATAATTTTTCTCAATTCACATAATTAATTTTTAGGGTCTAAGAATGAGACTGAATTTGAGAAATCTGCAAATGACTTAAAATATCTATAAATAATATGATTTTAATAAATCGGTCCGATCATGGTGAAAAATTTGAGAATAAATTACTTGAACATATTATTCTTAATGAAATACAACACAATTTTTAGCACCAAGGACCCTCTAAAAAAATCAGGTTATATAAGCATAGAAATATGACCTTGTTTGATATAGGTAGGTTCATATTACTTAAGTAGTATCTGGCTAAGTACTTTTAAGCTGCAACGATAAATATTGTGTGGTCCTTAACAGAAATAATTTTTAAAAAATAATTAGAAAAGCACCATATATAAACTTTAAAAGGCAAATATCTAAAATTTTTAATTTTCATATATATAGTTGTAGATATTTTGTTCTCAATGAGAGAACAAAGCAATTAAAGTCAATATTTATTGGTTACTCTATCTTGTGTAAACCGTTTGAGGTTTTTTAATATAGCTTGAGAGAACAAAGCAATTAAAGTGCTTGGCCTAAATTTCCTGAACACTAAATTTTGAATCGCGAGCCCATGTGCATGAGCCCGCGCACTCGTGGACATTCAAGTATTGGAATGCTAATCCGTGTTTTGGTGGGTTGGAACCCAATTTTGCTGCCAAAACGCACCCAACAGACTCTAAACCCGTGCTCAAGCAAGCAATATGAAAAAGAACCCGACTCATGGATACCTACCACGCACTCGTGCATCTAGCCACACCCCCAAACGCGTCTTAGCACCCAAAATTTCCAGCGTACCTAATCTAATCACTCATCTCTTCACTTATAAATAGGGATCAAAATCTCATCCTTTTTGCTCATCTCAAAGCAAATCCAAAGCATTCTAAAGTGAGGAAGTGGGTGTCCTCGTGAGTGTTCTAGTACTAGAAAGATTCTTTGTGAAGGTGGTTGGGTAACTCAAACAATGGACCACATAACCAAAATCAGGTTGAAGCGTTGTCGAGCCGACTCTAGAACGTAAGAAGATGTGGGGATCAACAAAGCTAGAAGTGGTTGACCGAATGGCTCAGATTATCAGCATTTGTCACCTTAGTCAAGTGTTAAATTAGGAAAATCCAGACAAGATTAAATCCTGATTTTAGTGTTAAAACATTCTAATAGTTTTTGCACTTCATTACAAACCAAAATTAGGCATAGCTAACCAGTCATTGCAAAAGCCCTAAATTCCTAAAATTTGGCTATCACCTTTAAAGATTTCAGGGTAGATGGCTTTATACCATTGGACCACTAAGCTCCATGTAAATATCAAAGTTTAGGAGTACAACAATCTTCAAACTTCACTTCAAGTCTATGATTTATTTCTTAACCTACTTTTACAGAGAAATTTTCAAACAATTCCATCTCAAAAAGCCGTTAAGAAGAATGACAACCTTGACAACTCTACCACAAATGCTTGCTCAATGAGGGATTGTACCAATTCTTCTTCGCCTCCTATTAGATATCAAAGAAACGTCACAATTTCAAGTGGATTCCCGAAGGAGATGAAGTATTCAAGTGGACGCAGGATCCCTAATTGACTCAATCATTATAAATCTAGTGTTTTCTTTCTAGTTCTATTTTGTGTTTTTATTTATTACTTTTTTGTGTTATTTGAGACATTTTAGTTGCTAATATTTCTCTCATTATCCTTCCATTTTAAGCTTTTATTTTTTTCTAAAGTTAAAGAATCCAATTGACCTTCCTCTTAGACAATGTCACTTCGGATCTCTAAAACCCAACAAGACCAACTTACACTAGGATGTTCGAGTTATCATAGATGGCTTAAGGAAATTTTATTTTGACGAGTTTCTTTTAAAGTTACGTCCCTCTAAGATACTCAACATGCCATAGATTTAATTCTAGTAGCATCTTTACAACATTATTACATTTACGATTAAAATAGATTTAAAACGAATCCCTACATATATACAATGAACCCCTCAAATCATACAAAATTAAAAGATCAAGTCAATAAATTATTTAAAAGATTTCTTTAAAGAAAGATGTAGTTCTTGTATCATCCCTAGCCTTCTAACTCTTAAGAAAGACAAATGGCACATGTATATACAATCAAACCATCAATAAAATTAAAATAGATTACAAATTTCAAGACTAGATAGCATATTCAACATGATGATGAGAACTAAGGTTTTCCTATATAGATCTATGAAGTGGATACTCTCAAGTCTGATTCAGAGACAAATGAGCATAATACAACACTTAATACTAAAGATGGATTATATGAATAGTTGGACAAGTCTTTTGAACTATTCAATCCACTCAGCACATTTATGAAGATAACGAATCATGCCTTGCAACATTATATAGAAAATTACTAATTATTTATTTGACGAGATATTGATTCATAGTAAAAATAGGAAAGACCAATTTGGTGAATCTACAGAAAGTACAAGTTTCTCAAAACTAAAAATTAAAGCCCAGTCATGCTCTTGTTGATAGCAGCTCGCAGATACCAACACCCACCTCTTCTTCGGTTTCTATAGGATATAGCAGCAATATGGTGCCTCCTACACAGTAATCTCAAAGACACGTCTGCAGCTCCCACGCCATTTGCACCCGCACAACAATTTAATCATGGCAATAATATTCATCCAATGCTTACTCATTCTAAAACAGAAAATTTGAAGCCAGAAATCTTCTTCGTGGTTGTACCTCCACACACTTGTGAAATCTCCATATCGGCAGCCCTTAAAACTCCACACGGAGTTCAAGATATGAATGATGAACTATCTGTCTTACGCAAAAAAATGGTAAGAGGACTTTAGTTCCACGCCCGGCATCTACAAACATTGTCAGCTGCAAATGGCTCTTCAAGTTAAAGTACAATTGATATGGCTCTATTGTTCATCACAAAGAGCGTTTGGTTGCTCATGCCTTCACCCAAAAAGAATGTATCAATTATTCCAAAAATTTTAATTCGATCATCATACTGGTCACCATCCAACTTGTCCTTACACTTGATCCTACCTTCAAGTGGCAAATCAAATAGCTTGACTTCAATAATGCCTTTCTAAATGGTGACCTTCATGATATTATCTGCATGGAGCAGCCCCCAAGTTTTATTTCAGAACCCCATAAAGACTATGTTTGTCATATTCATCGCGCTCTCAATAGGTTAAAACAATCCCCTAGAACTTAGCACCACAAATTATCCACTACTCTAGAGTCATTCGGTTTCCGCAATGTAGTGAATGGCACATCTATGTTAATCTACTGAAGCGGCAATGGTATCTTAGTATTCCTTGTCTACGTTGATGTCGTCCTACTCAAGGGAAACAATGACACTTATTCAGAAGTTGATAGCTTTCTTGCAGCTCGATTCTCTCTCATAGACATGGGACTTGTCCAGCACTTTCTAAATATCAACATAGCTTTCCTTGCAGCTCTATTCATCTTTCCTTTCTTTTGTGTGTGTGACATTATCAATTAAGACATGCATAGGCTAACACATTTTATACTACAAATTAAGAATGTCATTAAAATTAAAACTATATGAACAAATCATACTAGTCATTTTCTAGCAAAATTTAACTTATTCAAGTGTGCCAACTTTGATTAAGTCAAATTTATGTTAATTTCAATTCAATTAATACTTGAGTGATTACTCTCAACCAAGATTGCTACCATGAGTTCCTATTCACTGTAGTCATCCGTAGTACTTTTTTATTTTAAACAAGAAATTGAAATCAAATATTAAACTATTTATTCTAAAACCTTTCAGCATGTCAATGACTTTAGCTATCCCATTTTATAAATTGTATAACTGATAAAATAAGTGAGAAAAAAAATGAAATACATTATAATCTAAGATAATATTATAAAAAAGTATTTTTTTAAATCAAATGTCATGGCCAAAATCTTAAGAAAATTTATTATAAAAATACTATAAGAAGATTATTAATATATGACATGCTCCTGTATAAATTTCTTTTATAGTATTTTTCATGCTATTCATATTGTAATGCTTGGATATCTCTTATTTAAATCGCTTCCGCACTCTGTATGAATTTCTTATAAAGTGACTGAATATTTGATTCTGTGCTTACTCCTTCCCTTATTAGGTGAATTGTGAATTTCATCATAATCCAATAATAAGTGAAAGGTTAGTCAGAGTGACAATCCACCCCTTAGCTTAATCTTGTGGATTAACGGGTGGGGCACCACACGTGATATCAGAGAAATACTATAAAAATATTATTAATAATACAAAAGTTGTGTCTGTTATTATATTCAGCGCGAAACACTTCCTCAAACTCTTCGTAAGAGATTTCCTCCAAACGGATGTCGGCGAAGTGAGTAGTACGAATGTGGCTCCACCAATGCTCTGCTTCGCCTTAGAGTAGGTGGGTGACCAGTCGAATTACTTCCGTATTAGGGCACCTAATACTCGTTAGATTTTTCTCCACCATCCTCAGCCAATCCTCCGTGTCTACCGCTGATAGACTCCCGTTAAATGTGGGGGGTATCAGACGAAGTTATGTAGCAGTCCGTCTGTGGACTGAATGTAGTGCTGATGGGAGTATTGCAGCGTTGGGGCAGCTTCCGCCGTTGTGCGGTTCTAGGCTATCTGGGACACCAAAAGCCGTTCCGTTCGTTGGGCTTGCTTTGCTTGTGCAATTGCGGCCTTCCTGGCCTGTTTTTGGCTAAATTTTGTCTATTGCTGGTGGGATTCCACCATCATTTTTACCGCCTCCAGCAAAGCGCTTACCTCGCTGTACAAGGAGCTGGAGGGAGCAAGGGAGGGGCTCTGTCTTGGATTTATTATCTCTTGCTAGAATCTGAGTTTTAAACAATCATACATTCAGAAATCCAGAACATAGGATATGACCTTTTCGCCGACTTTAAAGACAGGTGGAAGTTCGACGTGTACTTAGCAAAAAGATATGGGAAAGAAGTCCAAGGGGTCTCCCCAGCTGGAGCCAGTGTATTGGAGGATGCTAGAAGATGCTGTGTATTGGGGACTGGACTACCACCCTAGCTAAGGAATTGATTGTTTAAAGTCGGCGAAAAGGTCGTATCCTATGTTCTGGATTTCTGAATATATGATTGTTTAAAACTCAGATTCTAGTAAGAGATAATGAATCCAAACAGAGCCCCTCCCCTGCTCCCTCCAGCTCCTCGTCCAGCGAGGTAAGCGCCTTGCTGGAGGCGGTAAAAATGATGGTGGAATCCCACCAGCAACAGACAAAATTTAGCCAAAAACAGGCCAGGAAGGCCGCAAAAGCACAAGCAAAGCAAGCCGAACGAATGGAATGGCTTCTGGTGTCCCAGATAGCCTAAAACCGCACAGCTGCGGAAGATGCCCCAACGCTGCAATACTCCCATCAGCACTACATTCAGTCCACATACGGACTGCTACATAACTTCCTTCGTCTGAGACCCCCACATTCAACGGGAGTCTATCAGCAGTAGACACGGAGGATTGGCTGAGAATGGCGGAGAAAAATATAAGTATCAAGTGCCCTGATATGGAAGTAATCCAACTGGTCACCCACCTGCTTCAAGGCGAAGCGGAGCACTGGTGGAGCCACATTCGTACTACTCACTTCGCCGACATCCGTTTGGAGGAAATCTCTTACGAAGAGTTTGAGGGAGTGTTCGCGTTGAATATAATAACAGACACCACTTTTGTATTATTAATAATCTTTTTACAGTATTTCTCTTATACCACCTGTGGCGCCGCACCCCTTAATCCACAAGATTAAGCTAAGGGATGAACTGTCACTCTGACTAACCCTTCACTTATTATTGGATTAGAATGAAATCCACAATCCACCTAACAAGGGAAGGAGTAAGCACAGAATCAAATATTCAATCACTTTATAAGAAATTCATACAGAGTGTGGAAGCGATTTAAATAAGAGACATCCAAGCATCACAATATGAATAGCATGAAAAATACTATAAAAAGAAATTCATACAGGAGCATGTCATATATTAATAATCTTCTTATAGTATTTTTATAATAAATTTTCTTAAAATTTTGGCCATGACATTTGATTTTTAAAAATATGTTTTTTATAATATTATCTAAGATTATAATGTATTTCATTTTTTTTTCTCACTTATTTTATCAATTATACAATTAATAAAATGGGATAGCTAAAGTTATTGACATGCTGAAAGGTTTTAGAATAAATAGTTTAATATTTGATTTCAATTTCTTGTTTAAAATAAAAAAGTACTACGGATGAGTACAGTGGATAGGAACTCGAGTTAGCAATCTTGGTTGAGAGTAATCACTCAAGTATTAATTGAATTGAAATTAACATAAACTTGCCTTAATCAAAGTTGGCACACTTGAATAAGTTAAATTTTGCTAGAAAATAACTAGTATGATTTGTTCATATAGTTTTAATTTTAATGACATTCTTAATTTGTAGTATAAAATGTGTTAGCCTATGCATGTCGTAATTGATAACGTCACACACACAAAAGAAAGGAAAGAAGAATAGAGCTGCAAGGAAAGCTACGTTGATATTTAGAAAGTGCTGGACAAGTCCCATGTCTATGAGAGAGAATCGAGATGCAAGAAAGCTATCAATTTTTGATTAAGTGTCATTGTTTCCCTTGAGTAGGACGACATCAACGTAGACAAGGAATACTAAGATATCGAGCTGCAAGGAATACTAAGAGCATAATACAAATATTGACCAATAGCCTAAAGTGAAACCTTGACTCCTAAGGGCAGCCTGAACTGTCCGTGTCCGGTTCTACTTCAGCTTCGCCCCCCCCCCCCCGCTTCGCTTTTGAATAGCCTTCGCGTAGCTAGCTTCTATTCTCTTTACTTGAGCAATTCATAAATTAGAAATTAATTGGGGTAATAAAACAAAAAGAGCTCTAGCCCAATTCAGATTACAGTACAGTAGTCGCCCGCCTTTCACTTTAAATAAGAAAGAACGATTACCCTTCGGGCTTTCCCCGCGATTACTAATAGACTTTGGGGCCATCTATGGTATGGTTTAAGAAATTATTCTAGTTTAGTTTAGCGTTTACATCTCTATATTTCTATTGCTAACCTTTAATTCAGAATTCTCTTTTTAACGTTTGATTCTAGTTCAAACTATTAATATGAAAGGAATATATTTCAATGATTATTCGCCGATTGCGCTCCCGCTAAACTGAAATGTTTTGGTTTTTAGCTAAATAGAACCGAAGCGAAGCATAACATAATTTTAGCTTAGGTGTTAGGACGCGAGGTTTTATGAGCCTCCAGGCGAAGCATAGTTTAGCTCCTCATTTTTTCTACTAACGAGCGTAAAGATAAAGAGCTCTAGCGGCTAAAAGATGAAACGCTAAACCTCAAACATTTAGATAAAGGGAACGCCCGCTTGCTTGTCAGTTAGTCAAGTCAAAGTAGCTAGCGCAGCGCCCCAATCAAAGAAGGGGAGGTTACAGGCTCTGCTTCTGATAAGAAGGGGAGGGTGGCCGCCAGCGATTGCCCTAAATAGATTACTTCAGTCTCTTCCCCGACTCAAAAGTGCTTTCCAGAAGTTCCGTTCCAGCAATTAGATTTTATAGGACCATTTGAAGTGATTACTGATCTTTCAGTTTATCCCGAAATGCCCTTCCCGCCGCCCTGAGTTTGAGTAAACTAAACGCTATTGTAGTAAAAAGAAAGATCTTTTGAATTCAAAGAAAAGAGTCAACTATTTCTCCAAGAACGATTCTCAGTGCAATCACGCGGACCGTTGCGACAGTTGTTGATACCGATACAGAACATCTTGACCGGTTTATCAAAGTTTCATAGTTTGAACGTTTCTAGTTGCCTGCCTTCACCCTTAATATAGAATATATAGGCCACCGGAGGCGTAGACGAAGCGGTAGGTAGATTTACGTAGTTGAGACCATAATCTAAGATATCAAAATTACGGCGGCCGGTAGTCCAACAGGAGTAGCCTATAGTTCGATTCGACTTCTCCCGTTGGTCCTCGCTTCGACTAAACCGTCTATACAAATCTAGACACATAGCCTACATTCGCTTTCATTATCTATATGGTATAAACCTACTTTTTTATATGCTCTCTTGCAAGCTAACAAAGAAAGCTCACTATTTGAAATTGGTAGGGGAAGGTCAGGTAAATCCTCGCGGAGCTTAAGCCCTAGAAGAGGGGCTACCAGCTGAGAAAAGCTAGATTCGTTACAGCCCACCTCGGGACCCCCCCATAACCTAGGAGGTTCAGCTGTAACCACGACTGAAGCGCCGACTTCACGGATCAAATCTCATATGATAAGGCCATGTTTGCAGGACACGAAGTGAAATTTGGAATTGACGAAGACGGGTCTTTGAGCTCGAGCGGGCGGTTGCGGTGGTGAAGCTTTCCCTATTAGTATAGTAGCGCTTGTTTGGCGCCTTGCGTTGGATCCACAGGATCACCCTATTTTCTTGTGTAGATTAAAATTCGTATGCTATGTATGATTCCGTGATGAAAGATCGGATTTTTCTGTACGTCTTGGAGACATCGTAGACATTGGTTTTTTTAAAGCATCCGTTCTCTCATAACTTAGGTGAGTTAGTCACTCTAATTCTGGATTAATAGATAGTTGAATAGATAGATATTAGTTGATTTGTTATGTTCATTCATTTTCTTTTGAGTTTGCTGCGCAACCTTTTCTTTGTTTTGGCCAGGATCAAGTCAAGGATAACCGCCTTCTTTTTTTCTCCAAGAGCCTGCAGATTTTGTGGTGTGACTTAGTCACTTTGTCTATTCTGCCTATGGACTTCTCAACTAAAGCTATTGAGTGAAAGACTCCAACCCAACTGAAACGGAAACTAGAACTTAACCTGGCAAGGCAGCAGAAAGATAACAACAAGAGCACGTCTTCCCAAACAAAGCTGAAAAACAGGAGCTGCTAAGCCTATGCCGGAGCTCCAGTAAGACGTCAGAGATTAGATGCCCAGCCCAGTTGGATCACTAATTCGTATTCGTAACAAGATTAAAGAAAGTCAACCGCTCCGTGGGACTCTCGGCTCACTCTAGATAGCCTCCGGGTGGCCATAGGTAAATTTGAGTTGCAAGGTTTTGAATCTAAAAAGAGGTTGGTAGTAATTTTGACTTTGATACAACCATCTCCAAAGCTCAAACAAGTTGATTTGAAAGGTAATTGGTAAATCTTGAATTTCTCATTCATATTCCAAAGGGAGATTTTAGTTTCTAGGTGCCTAGGTTAATTGTTCAATACCGATTCCGTCAAACCAGGCTCCGAAGGGTACCTAACGGTAGGGAGCATATCAAGATGCTTAGAAGGAGTAGGTAGTGATTCGTATGCTTATAAGTAGTTTAATCCACCCGGTAGGATATTAAAGTCTTCAAACCTATAGACTGAAAGGTTTTGGATATCAACTTCTTCTTTTTATACGCTAGTCGAATGTTCAAAGAGAAAAGAACAAAGGTGAGGCGCAACAGGCTTCCTAGTAATCGTAAGTAAATCAAAGGCTCTTGGAGTGAGACTAGAGTCGAATATCTTGGCTCTTGGAGTGAGACGAGAGTTGTCTTTAGTAGGTGGTCGACCCGAAGATCTTGGAGACTTCTGAATGACTTGGGTATTCTATTGCTTTTGGAGAAGCTACGGGCCACGCATATCAAGAAGGCTACGTAGTAGAGGATCTAGCGGCAGAAGAAAGAAAAGTCAAGTCAATCAAAGTATGGTTAGGCTTGCCGGAGGTACAGAGCATATCAAGAAAGGTAGCATATAATAGGAGAAGGATATACCTTTAGGTAAGACGAAGGAGGAGTTGAGTTGTATGCTTTAAGCAAGTCAAATGTATGGAATTGATCCAGGCGAGGATCTAAAGCTAAAGCGTGAGCTTATAAGAAAGAGAAGGCCGCGAACTACGTGAGCAGGTGTTGTTTTTTTTAGTCGAATGTAGGCGGCCCGGAGGCCGCCCTGAGCCGGAGGGTAGGTTCTGTAAGTTCTGATTAACGCTTTCTTTTCTCTGAAGTTCTCTCCCATCTCTTTCCCACGGAGCGGGCGAATAGATTCATTAGTTTATGCCCTTGGAGAAAGATCAGTACTAATCCGAAGAAGACTCTTTATTATATCTAATTATTCAGTACTAATTCCGTCCTAAGCATCCTAATCCAAATATATTGTAAATGCAGGTGGAAGGAGGTCATGTAATTCTCAGTTCTTCGTTTTCTGGAGAATTACCTTTTCTTACCTTATTTGATTAGTGGTTTAGATTCCGAATTACACATCTGAATCAGATGTCAGAACTCAAGCCTCAAGGTTGCGCAGCAAAGGTCTCTCGAGCCTTACAGAAAGAAGAATGAACACCCTTCTGTTCTGACCTTCAAAGAGTGCTTAGTCCAGTATTAGTGCACAAGATATGCCAAAAGCTCCTTAGTCCCGATTGCTTCCTAGAGGAGTAGGAAAGTACCGGATCTCTTCTACTTAGAATAGAATATGCTAAGAATGCTTTCTTTAATTACCTACGCTCAAGGTCTTTGCTTTTCACTCCTCCTGCTATGAGTTGATCGGAGAATATTCAGATTTACTGCACTGAAAGCGCTTAGTAAAGTAGAAGAGTGAAGGAAGGTGGTAGGGGTAAGGAAGAAGAAGTCTTTAAAAGAAGAACCCGTTTGTGGGATTGGGAAGATAGAAGAGAAAAGAATCCGATGATGGGTCAGTGATTTTCGCTCATCCCTATTTTTTGCTTAGGCCGCGCAGCGGATCTGCTTATCTTTTCCTAAAGGCTTTCACTACTCCCGTAATAAGTAGAGGCAGAGAATCCGCTGCGCGGCCTAGCTGCTTTCGTTCGTGAACTCTCAACTGGGAAATTTAGAAGTATCAACGAGACCGGTAGTATATTCTTTCCGCTACGCGGCCTTCAGCTCTAATAAAAGTTGGAAAGCCTTGACTTTTGAGCTCTACCTCTTGATTAAAGGAAGCTTTTTAGTACATTATAGAATGTCGGGTGTACTAGCCCTGGCAATAAAAGTTGATTCATTTTGGGCTCGACAGCCTGCGTTTGATATGATAGATAGGGCTCCCGTTAGGGAGTGAGCTTATATAAGAGAGAAAGAGGCTACGAAGTGAGTAGCGAAGGACGCTGATTTGGTTTTTGAATTTAGAGGCTCAAGGAGAAGAGGGCGAAGCCTGAAGGGAAGTGAGACGCGTAAATTACGGAGGGAGCTTGCAAGTTTAGCATATCAAACACCGAATGGAAGTGAGACCTAAGTAGTAGGAATAGCCTACTATAGATTAGAGATAGGCGACGAGCTTGCGAGTCGATCAGTCAAAGATCTTCAATCGTGATAAATATTCATATATAGAATGCAAAATCAAATGTCTTCTTCATATTTGATCTTCTCCTGCCTAGACCAGGATCGGATTGGTAAGCTTCAGAATCGGATAAAGAGAAAGAGGAAGGTTCTCCAGTAGTCTAAAGAAGTGGTACGAGCTATGCTATGGAGCCTTGGAGCTAGTGAGCCGAGGCTCGTAGAGAGTCTTGAGTGAATTAGAAAAAGTAGTGAGGTTGCGAAGCAAATTAAATCCACCGGGAGGTCACCAGCTCATCTCTAGGTTCTAAAGCTCTTCTTGACCCTGTCCGATTGGTTCGTTCCTTAGACCATTCAACCTAGCTCGGAAACTCTTCTCCTTAGCAGCTTGCGAGTTTGTTCACCTAGCTCAGGACAGGCTACGAAGTAGTGATATTCTATAATCAAATAAGAAAGAAATATCAATCGAGTCTTTACTTCGACCTCCGCTTCGCGGCCTGGTTTCAGAGGTGCGAAGTAATAGGAATAGGATTAAGACAAAGTAAGAGTAAGAGTCCGACCGAATCTTTGTTTCTTTCTTAAGAGTCAGACTAAATTACCTGAAGCCAAAACCTCAGGAAGTCAGCTCTGCAAGAACTGACTTTGACCGCGTAGTGGGGGCGAACCGAGGCGAGATCAAGTCCTATCCGCTAACTTCGTTCGCGGCCTCTCCTTAGTGTAGTTCATTTCACTAAAATCTTTGGCCTCAGACTCAACTATTCTCCGGATTGCTTGTAGAGCATCGTGTCAGAAAGAGAAAGATCGCTTATGACCAGAACGCTGGGTTACCGCTCAACTTCAAGCTCAAGAGAAGAAAGATCGCTGTTTACCTACTAAGCTTCTGACCCATACCCAGTAATAGAGAGTAGTAAGAGAGAGAGAAGATCAACTTTAGAAGGCTCAAGGAATTTCGTCGAATTGAAAAGTTCAAAGAGAGGGTGAAGTGAAGGCAGAAGGATCTAGAATATAGATATATGTGAGCCCCTAAGGGTACCTGTAGGTAGGCTCTGGTAAGATAGGCGAATAGAAAGTCAAGAGAATTCGTTCCGGGTGTCAGATGAAGATCTTCAATCATTCGACTCACTTAAAAGTCAACCCATAGCTTTACTGTTTCTGTAAAAATAAATTATTCCTAATTAATTAAATGATTATTACTAATTACTATTAATATTTAATTAATATCATAATTATCTTCTAATTAGCTGATTATGTTAATTAATTATATAAGGTTACTGTTTAATTTAATTAATCACTAATTACCCTAATTAACACTCTAATCTAATAGTTAACAACAATTAATAATTAAATTATTATTATTAACAATAATTAACTTAACTAATTATCTGTCGGATTTGACAGTGGGCCCATGGCTGCAACGTGGCGCTCTGTGAGTGGCCACGAGAGCCATGGCGGGTCCCATGCCTGACGCACGACTGGCAGCGGGTCCCACCAGTGACACGTGGCAGCGCCTAATTGGGCACTGCTCTGCGTGTGGGCCCGCGGCTACCATGTGTCGCGCCCGGAGGGTGCCACATGGCGCTGCGGGCCCCACAGCCGAAGCCGAAGAGTCGCGGGCTTCTAGTGATGGCCCCCACGAGACACTGGCACGCCCGGAGGTTGCAACGTGGAACTGCGGGCCCCACGGCCGAAGCCGAAGGGCCACGAACTCTTGCGGTGGACCCAACGCGACACGTGTCGCACCCAGAGGGTGCCACGTGGCGCTGTGGGCCCCAACTGAACTTACGCGGACCCTAATGCAATCGGGTCGGGCTCAAGTCGACCCACCCGACCCAGACTTCGTCCGCTTCGGGGAGAGCCCCGAGGGTCGGCGCCCAGGGCACGGCTTTTGCCGGGCCACCTCGGCCGACGGTAGCCCTCGTCGAGGCTTACACGTCGGCGGGTGGACCAACACCAGAGGTGGCCGAAGTCGCCAGAAATCTCCAACCCTAGTCCTAGGGTTACGGGATAACGGGCTTAACCGTTTCCACTGTCGATCGATCGAGCAATTGGCTCGATCGATCGATCTTCTCGCCAATCAGGACCGGTAGATGTCCGATCTAAGGCGTGGAATAAGATTTCGAAACAAAGTAATTGTAATTAATTGACGAAGGAGGAGATGGAGGGGTACCTCGACGAACAGTTCATGCTTTAGGGTTCGGCAGAGATGAGTTCCAGAGGTCCGATCGCGCAAAGCCGAGGCTAGCTTGCAGGTGGGGGGTCCTTAATGAGGCCCAGGCGGACTCGCCGAGGTCCGAGAGGTCGTGGTTGGGCGAGCGGGACGGCGCTACGACGCGTGGAGCATCCTAGAAGGGCCACGAAGATGACGAAGCCGATCGAACGGCTCGCAACTCCCATCTGATCAGACGGGAGCGCTGACGGAGCGCCTCGCGAAAAGACGACGCTGGGACGACGCCATCAATTTTAAATAAATAAATATTAATTAATTAAAGTATTTTTATATTAATCTATTTATTCGAATCCTAATATTGATAATTAATAATTAACTTCCGAAAATCCCCAAATATTCACCCCTAGCTAATTGAGGGGTAAGGAATGCAACGGCGAAATCGGATTTTTGATCCGATGAGTATTTTAATTTCCCAATTTTTGGGGTATTATTATTAAAATATTCGTCAAAATTTTGACGACTTCCGATTGGCACGAAAACATCACCCCTAGCTAATCTGGGGGCAATGAGCGCAATGGCGAAGTCCGTTTTTCGATCGGAGATCAATTTAAATAGGTCAAATTTTTAAGGTTTCTGAATTTTTGTCAGAATTCAATATTCAATCCATTTGACTCCTGATTTGGACTAGGTCTTAGAGGTTGACTCCTAATGACTTAATTAGCACTTAGGATTAGCTTTAAGACTAAGATTAGTCCTAATTGACTAAGGTAACAACTTGAGTTGTTACAAGCTCCCCCACTCAAGAACGATGTCGTCCTCGACATCACTCAAGTGGAAATAAAGGCAAGAATTAAATATGACTTGAATAAGAACTTGGAATGGAATTACCTGGATTTTCGAAGAGTCTAGGATATTTGGCTCGCATATCTGATTCCTTTTCCCAGGTGGCTTCGTTGAAAGAAACAATTTTTCCACTGGACTTTAATCATATTGATAGCACGATTTCTAAGTTGTTTGCGGTCACGAGCTAGGATCTGAATTAGCTCATCGGCATATGACATATCTGGCTGGATCTGGATTTTTGGGAATTGCACGAGGTGAGACGAATCTCTAAGGCACCTTCTTAAAGATGATACGTGGAACACGTTGTGTACTGCAGCAAAATCTTCTGACAGTTCCAATTGGTCTGCTGCTGACCCAATCCTCTTCAACACTTTGAATGGCCCGACATACCTCGGGCTGAGTTTACCCGCAACTCCAAAACGATATACACCCTTCATAGGACTGACCTTTAGATATACAAAGCCTCCTTCCTGGAATTCCAAGGGACTTCGATGGATGTCGTGATATTTGCTCTGCCTATCTTGGGCTGTCCTGATTCTTTGCTGTATGAGCTTCACCTTTTTGTTCGTTTCTTCTACCAACTCGGAGCCACACAGCTGAACATCTCCCGTTTCCGACCATGCCATTAGCGTAGAGCACTTCCTACCATATAGGGCTTCATACGGCGCCATCTTGATACTCGTCTGGAAGATGTTATTATATGCAAATTCTACCAAGGAAATGTGGTCTTCCCAGGATCCTGCAAAGTCTAGTATACAGAGACGGAACAAGAGATTTTTCCATACAGAGTGCGGAAAAATACATATAGTATTTTTATAATAAATTTAGAATGTTATATATTCAGCTGATATAATATGGCCAAAATACATATATATTATAGAAGGACAATAAAAATTTAGAATGAATGCTTTACTTTGACATGGAATAAAAATGTCAATATTAACAAATATAAATATGTTGTTGTACTCCACTACACACCAACTTAATTTTTTTAGTGGAAAAAAATGCTTATATACTAAAAAATAATTATAATTACTTCATAAATAATGCTTTAAAATTTATTCGTTATTTATAGATCGCCACATTTAACTTTAGTATCTCCTCCCCTTGTAAGATAGTGTTTGTAGCTAGTTTTGGTAGTAAAATTGTGTTCATTAACAAGTTGATAACTATAGTACAATGAGCATATTAAACACTTATATAATCCCAAGTGTCAGAACATATAACTTACGTCAATGAAAAAACCTGATGAACTTAGAAGTTTCCACTGCACCAAAGTCTTCCTCCGCCGTCTTTCAAGCATGCAGCTGTATGGATTGAGGTGAAGCAAAGGCCAAAGTACATCAATTACGATATAAATCAAAATCAGGTAATTCCAATTTGAATGGTCAGAATTTTATAGTGTAATTAGAATTTCTTGTTTGTCTGGGAATTGTAAAGCATTTAACTTGGAGTAAATCAATTTTCTTGGAGCAGTTGTCAACAGCCAGTGAAGGTTTCAAGTGGCCTGCAAGGTTCGACTAGGCCAGCTAGGGATAAGCCATAGACAGGTTAGGCGCAGGCATAGGCTGGGGAGGCCCATCTAGATCACAAAGTTAGGCTCGTGCATGTTCTACGTGATATGCCAACAAGTGCTGGATAGGTCCAAAGGGTCCAGTGAGGGACCGGCCATAAACCGATGAGGGCGATAAGGCCTGTTTAGGGTTGGTGAGGCCCGTTCAGGATTGATAAAGCCTGTTCAGGGCAGCAATGTCTGCCTTCTGCTGATATTAGACTGATTAAAGGCTGGCGAGGCCAATGTGAGACCATTTAGAGGCTGGCGAGGCCAATGTGAGACCATTTAGAGGCTGGCGAGGGCAGCGAGGGGCATGTCAGAATTTGATGAAGGCCAACCAATGACTGACTCATCAAAGTTTATGCATGTTTAACTTTTTTATGAATTTTTTATGCATAATACAATACCGCAAAAATCAAGCATGGTTAGTTTAGATTCATTTTCGGGGTTCAGTTTATGCATAATCCAATACAGAACAAATCAAACAGTTGTTTTATGTATTTCAAATCCCTCAAACCAAATGCCCAAAATTTCAAATTACCACCATTTTAATTACTTTACACCCCACTTACTGTCAGCCAAACAGCCCGACTATGAAAAGTACGCTACTCTTTGTAAAACCGATTACTACAGGATTTGATCACTAATTACAAGTCAACATCAAAGAATTTTGCAATATCAACAAGGTTGATTGAAATGGACAGGAGCCAATGCTTTGGTAAGTATGATGTGTGGTTTGTGCACTAAGTAGTTTGCAAATAGTGTATGAATTATAAAGCAAGATAAATTCAAATTTTCATAGAAATCAATAAATGTACTATTGAAGTGCAAAAGCTAGAATGCGGCAGATTTACCTTGATTCATCTATGGAACAGTAACTGTTTCACACGCACATGTCAAGAAATTCAACTGGTTCAACAGCCACCATAAATCTGTATGTAAATGCATATGCATATTTGCAGATGTTGAGTAGAGCTTATCAATGAAATACGAAGCTATGCAGAGCAAAAGAAAACAGTTTGATAAACATCCATATAAATCAAGCATGACTTGGAAAAAAAAACATGCAAGCCAAGTTAATAATTAGATTCCAAGCAAAAAAATGTACTAGTAGATACTAAATAGTTAAACAAGACTTGCAACTACACTACCAGTATCCACCCAAGAAAAAACAATGCTCAGAGTTTATAAATGGCTGATACAATCCATCCAGATATAAGTTATAAGATGACAATTATTGAAAAGCAAAGTTAGACTTGGTACTGAATGTATGAGCAACTTATGCTATTATTTACTAAATGGTTGTTCAATTTCAACTAAATTTTAGGGGACGAGAAGTATAACTATCAGGAGAATATAAGGAATGTTTCTCTGCATCATTAGCCTTGTCCCTAGAGCCTACAGCATAAGAAATATTCATCTAATATAAATACTAGCAACTACTGAGGACTCGCGCACTAAAAGATAAATAGCTCCTACATTCTCGTTCAATATAAACACAGGCTCTTAATTATAATGTGAGTTTCAAAAGATAAATATAATTGGTAGAGCATGCAGAAAAAGGTAGGTCATAGATTTAGTGCTGGCAATTACTTGGGTTTTTATGATGGAGCACCACTAAGAAAAAATAATCATTTAAAGGCTACTTGATTTGAGGTAAAAAGTATTTTGGAGTTCAAACTACATATTAATATAAAGTTTTTTCAAGTAAAATAAATGCAGTGTTTAATTTTTTTGGTAATTTGGTAGCTCACCAATCTCACCATGTACTTTGACAAAAATTTATTAAAAATACGAAAAAATAAGTTACACCAGCACATGTTAAAGGGGCTGTGGAGGCCAGAGGCCATCAAGGCTGACATTGTTGGTGAGGGCTGTGGAATCTGACGAGGGCCAATAGGGCTGAAATTATGGACGAGGTCGTGGAATTCAATGGGGGCCAACAGGCTGGCAAGAGAACATCGAAAGACAGCGAGGATGGGCGATTGAAAACGCAGACAAGCACAGCCTGATAGCTCAAATCTGGGTTACAGGAAGGTGGGGAATGGTAATGAGAGCTAGCAGGGGCCAGAGGATGCAGGTGAAGGCTAGTATGGACTGGAGGAGGCTGAAGATGGCATGCGATGCCATTGGAGGTCGGCGAAGGCTGTTGGTTCCAGCGCATGTGAGGCAAGGTCTGTTGCACTTTTTTTTCGTTTTAGTTCTTCAAGCACTGTATTATCTTTAAGTCTTATTTAGGCGTAAAGATTGAACGTGAAAAAAAGAATTTTGGGCATTCTTATGCCCAAAAATTTTCACGCTCAAGATACACAAAACCAAATACCCATATTTTAAGATTACATATAAGACTTTTACTTTGCACACAAAACCCAAACAACTAAACAGCCCCTAAGATGAAATCACTTAGTTGGACTAAGCTTTGCGATGTAGAAGTTCACAATAGGGTTTAAGAGAAATTCATAAAGCCGTGGGCTTATGCAAAATTACATATACGTGTGTATAAAATGCTAAAAAAGAAATAGGAGAAAATTTAAGAAAAAACCAGTATTCAAAAACTCGCAAATGAATCATTTAAAAATTAAATATAATTAGTGAAATTAATATTTGAGACTCAAAGGACAATCGCATGTAACTTGTGAATTTGTTACAAGAAGATTGAGACATTTATAAAGTTTCAATGTAATGTAAAAATACCCAAACAATTATCCAAGTCATACTATTTGCTAACATATTCATAACTCCGAACAAAAACCAACAATAAGAAGTTACAAGAAAAAACAATGAAAAAAAGTTAACCAAGAACTCAAATCCATACCTCTTGTTAAAATAAGAGAAAGAAGCCCAGGAAAGCTGTCGCCCCTATTCAACACTTAGAGAACCCACAATCAATGTTGCACACAACAGAAAAAATTTATTAATCTAGAAATCAGCTCATCCGGTAGTACAAAATCAACCCTTACATATATATTTTTAAAGATTAATAACTTAAAGAATAAAATAAAGGAAAACACAGTTTTTCAAAAATTCATTCAGAGAGCCGTGAATCAATTCCTGGATCTGAGGAAATTGTTTTATCAAGATACAAGTAGTTTAAAGAGTGAACAGCGGCTGGAATACGCTGCTATCAAGTCACGATGAAGATGCTTCCTCTGTATACAAAACAATTCATGCTTTGGTATCAGACCACTAGTTTTTGATATTACGGTGGTGATCAATAGACAATCGCAAAGAGTTATGCAGGCAAAGCTCTTTCTTTGAAAAACTACAAGGATAAACCGTTAGGCAACACCAACAAAATAAGTCAATAGAAAAATATCAGCTCAAATTAACATTACTCAACAACAGCTAGAAGCAATAATGAAGCCAGTATTGCATTGGAGTGTCAACACAGAATTTAGCTTAATAGTAAAGAAACTCATCTTTGATAACAATTCATCATCAAAACTCAGTGGTATCAAAGACCAGAGATGAATCCTTTGAGAACTCTACATACAAGATCTCAGACTTTAACAAGGTGAAGCTGCTAAGGAATGAATTGCATACTGATGAGCATATTATGTAGCAACAGCATTGGTCGATACATTTGCCTTTATCCTTGGAGTTTGATCATTTGGGAAATAAGCACAGATGGAAATGAAAGAAGATCCTCCAAACAAACAGAAAAATTTCTCAGAATAACAATGAACTTTCCCAGGACAAAACAGAAGAATAGAAGAGAGAAGAGAAAGTTGCTTTAACAACAATTACAGAGCATCAAAAGTTAGCGCAACATCAGTCAATGATAGCAGAGTGCTTCCCCTATAAAACTTGGTAAATAATGAATCAAAAATTCTTGTTGCAGCAAAAACAGGCATCAGCTGAGATCCTCGAGAACAAGAGATTCTCAAAAACCTTTTATAAACTTAGATAACATCATCATCAACCTGCTAAAGAGGTAAGAAATGAGAATAAAGAAAATGCGCCTAACTGAACTACAGGGCATCAGTGTCCAAGAAAAACAATAGTCAGCATAGCATCAGTCAAGAGCCGTTTTGACAAAGGATGAAATGAAGTCTCTCAAGTGAAATAATCATCAAGCTATTATCACTGAAAACAAAGTGCATGCCTTTCCAATCGAAAAATTAATTCCATAGTAATAAAAAAAACAAGGGGATCCCCATGACACAAATAAATTTGAGATTTTGATTTGGTTGAAAAGGAAGAAAAAATCATGAGAACATTCTATCTACTTAAAAATACAAAACAAAACTTGGAAGCCGGTTCTATTTGTCAAAAGAAAGTTCTCCACAAGGGGCATCCATTAACAAGATAAAAAGAGAGAAAAACTTCTGACATATCAGCCATGGATAGAAAGATGAGAAGAAGGCACTCCTTTAATCAATTGGGTAAAAGAAGAAGAAAAGAAGGGTACAAAGTGAGAAGACTATGACCAAGTTAAACACTACTAATGCAAATAAAACTCACTTAAGAAGAAGAAAAAGAGGCAAGACCTCCTCCAAAAACTTTAGCCATAAGTAGACGGTGGGAATTGCTATTCTTGATCTCTCATTAGAAGAAAAAAATAAAGTAAGAGCCAGGCATTGCAACTTAGAGATATTTTAT
This sequence comes from Gastrodia elata, assembly GCA_016760335.1. NCBI lineage: Eukaryota > Viridiplantae > Streptophyta > Magnoliopsida > Asparagales > Orchidaceae > Gastrodia > Gastrodia elata. Next base: position 24,915,404 of record CM028675.1, read on the forward strand.
CCTCTTATGCAAGATCAAAAACAGAATAGAAATAGAATAAAACCTGAAAACTTCCTCAAAACAGAACCTATGGCTCCAAAAATAGAACAAAAAATTGATAACATGCACCGTAACTTCTCCCAATTCATCATATTAAATTAAAAGTATAATGTCAGAATTGTTTATTATTGTAAAAAATTGAAATGCATAAGTTGGTTCATTTAATCCAACATGAGTTATCATTTTCAAGAAAATAATATAATATATGAAACATATTTCTCTGTCAAGCTTCCAAGAACATTGTTTTATAGTTTGAAGAATTAAGGGTTGCTTAACATAAATCTGTAAAACCTAATGCTTTGCTTTTAAACCAGTATTTTGCCAGGTTTTTTCACACTTGACACTCTTCATCAAATGGGCTCGATGACCATCATTACCAGGCCTAACGGCACAACATTAAATGATTCCACCATTACCCAAAGTTTATCAATTCCAAAAGAAATATGTATTAACAAAATGTT